>CM057002.1:37845666-39135041 GCA_029891345.1 Dryococelus australis
CCATTGTAGATGAACACAAGGTGGTGGGGGCAGTGTTATGGTCTGGGTAATGTTCTCTAAGTATTCTCTACGTCCCATCATCAGTGTGGAAGGCACTCTTGATCAATTTGACTATGAATCCATCCTCGGCTATCATGTCCACCCGTACATGATGATTGCCTTTACTTGAGAGGATAGATCTTTCAGCACGATAATGCGCCTTGCCACATGGCTATAAGTGTCCGCACATGGCTGGAAGAGCACTGTCAAGACTTCAAAGTTCTTTCCTTACCCCCAAACAGCCCCAATCTCAATCCAATTGAACATCTGTGGGACCACCTCAACTGTCGTGTTCAGCGCCTGTCTACTCCGCCACGCCCCCTTCATCAGTTGTGGCAAGCACTGCAGATAGCAAGACTCCAAATACCTGTGGAGACCAATCATCAGCTGACTGAGTCACTGCCAGCTTGTATAACTGCTGTCGCTGCTGCGAAGGGAGGTTACTCTGGATACTAGTTGGTGGTCGTAATAATGTGATTTGACTGTGTATGTGTGGCATAGAATTCAAGTCAATGCTTTAA
Organism: Dryococelus australis; assembly: GCA_029891345.1. NCBI lineage: Eukaryota > Metazoa > Arthropoda > Insecta > Phasmatodea > Phasmatidae > Dryococelus > Dryococelus australis. Next base: position 37,846,227 of record CM057002.1, read on the forward strand.
TTTACAAAATAGCTACAGAATGACACTAAACCGTAAAAATTACTCCAGCCCATAATTAACCCATCAAAATGAGGTATATCTGCTTTTTGTACTTCCCGATTGGCACCACTTGCACATTGCACACAGTTGCTACATGTAAAGCAGGGTAAATATGGAAAACAAAATGAGACTAATGCTGGAAGGAACTGTTGTTCCTTGTGAGCCTGGAGAGTAAATGAGGTGAGATGTAGCGTGGATAAACAGATGGCTGAATGTGGTGATAGATGAAATACAGGTACCTCAAAAAAACACAACAGTAATCAACTAAATTTACCTGCTCAGAAAAATAGCTCTGGTCAACCAGGAATCAAATCCAGATTGCTGTAATTTGATGCTGGTGTGCTGACTGCACACCTGTCTCTTATATTCGAAACATAAAAATATGAATGTCAAAAGGATACAGAAGACATATCTGATAACTGGCTTGGAATAATCTGCAGTCCTCAAATAGTGCAGAACTTCTAAAGCAGGGTTACGAACCATTATACATGTTTCTCCAAATGTTTTAATCTGCTTTTCAAACTGTTTTGGGAATCCTCCATGTTGGAACACCTTCAATTTTGTTTCAGGTGATACGGTGTAAAATCTAGCAGCATGCTGAGTTGTGTGGTTCACCTGTTACAATAAATTTTCACAAAATCAATATTTGTTTAAAAGGGGTAACTGGAATGACAATTTCTTTAACTTGCTTGCCAGTACACAACATTTTTCGTCTGATTAAGAGTTACTATCCGACATTTCAGCAGACACTATAATATCACAACCAAGACACTCTTCTCCAGTTACTTGACAAATGTGAAAAAACATATTATAAACATGATAAGTTTGATAGACTGCCTTAGACAATATTTATACATCACAATACAAATTTAAAACTGCAGATATTCCTTTACAGAATAAAATACATTACACAAAAAAATCTCTTTGAATTTAATTTTTAAAATTTTAGTATCTCAATCATAAAATAATTTTAATTCTACTGGTTACTTATTCTGTACATATGTTAACAGCATATCAATAAAAACCTTTTTGATAAATTTTTAATACGGTCGTAGGAATATACAAATCTTCCTTGGCTTTAATATTATGAGTTTGTATAGTTTTATTACTTTTAAAATTAGCAAAATTTTATTTAAATAAAAATAACACAAAAAAAAGAATCAATTTTGGTAATGGTTATACATGTATTGTCTTTTTTTTTAATAAAAGTTTATACAAAACTCTGCTTTCACAATGAGATAAAATTCTGATAGCCAATTTCTGTAATTTAAATATTTTTTCTGCTTCAAGTGAATTGCCCCAGAAAATTACTCCATATGAAATAAGAGTGTAACAATAGAAAAAAACACATTGACTTTAATATTGTAAGGAGTGTTACAGGCACCTACCCATCATAAATCTATTGTATAAGTTTCAGTATGTCAAGTAGTTTTAAGAAATTTTACTACCCAAATTTGTCTTAGATTTTAATTATAAGTAGCCTACACGAAAGAGAAAACATTATTAACAGCTTATTTTAATTTCCACCTAATTATGCAGAGAGCAATGAACTCTACACTTTTTTATTTGTTTGTTATCGAATTGGTTTCTTTAGTCTATGCCTCTGCTTAGAGTAAATATTACATTATGTTAATTTAATAAACTGAAAACTATTTGCAGAAGGTTGCTGTGTATAAAAAAAGTTGGAGAATAAAGTTTATCAAGTTTTCAGTTTGTACTTTATATAGAACTGGTTTGAGAGTTAACTTGTCATTAATATATAAAATATAACGTCTTCTATAATACATTTCTGGAAGAAATGACATTTGTATAAGCAAGGTGCAAGATTATATTTATAATTAGGCTAATATGAAGAGGCCTTACTGTTATGCTGATGTGAAAACTGTACAACTAGAAAGAGATATCTTTCCAGAAGTTTCTTTATAGAAGAATATGTTAGAATTTCACTGTAACGATGTACTGGTAACAATTTTAATTATGCTCTTAGTGAAAGGCAATTCCAATAAATGGTAATGGACTAATAAGAATTAAAATCAACACAAATATCTTCACCCAGAAGTTAACTGAGAAATAATCTCGCTTTATCGCAGCCGGATATGATTAATAAGGAAATCTTTTTTGGCAAAATGAATGAAAATGTAGATATTCATTCACCAGTGTGTTTTAGTAAGGTTTTCAGTTTGTTGTTTTATCTTATTTTTTGGTTGTGAGTTATTTATTTATAAATATATATATATATATATATATATATATATATATATATATATATATATATATATATATATATATATATATATATATAATATATATTTATAAATAAATAACTCACAACCAAAAAATAAGATAAAACAACAAACTGAAAACCTTACTAAAACACACTGGTGAATGAATATCTACATTTTCATTCATTTTGCCAAAAAAGATTTCCTTATTAATCATATCCGGCTGCGATAAAGCGAGATTATTTCTCAGTTAACTTCTGGGTGAAGATATTTGTGTTGATTTTAATTCTTATTAGTCCATTACCATTTATTGGAATTGCCTTTCACTAAGAGCATAATTAAAATTGTTACCAGTACATCGTTACAGTGAAATTCTAACATATATATATATATATATATATATATGAATGTTTGGTGAAATTAGTTTTCATTTCAAGTAAAAGTCATGATCTTATTAGTTATGATTGTTTTATTTCTAATGATATTAGAATTGTACTTAATGATTTGGAAACGTATCTTCATGGTTCACAAGTTCATCTGAAGATCTGATTAAATATTCTGTGTTAAATATTTCACCAGAGTTAAGATTTTGTTGGTTCATTCTGAACCCAGGAAAAATTTAGTGTCTACTGCAACTGCAATTAGATACCTGTAAATGTGAAAATTCAAATAGAATTTGAATTTCCCACACAGTAAACTTTGATGACCAATCGTGGTGCATGTTAAAAGTGGTGCAAAAGAGATAGACCACCACAGAGAATTTGGCACCCACACATAGGGTCCAATATATCTTTGAATGCCAAAAGAGAATTTGTCGACCAATACGTGGGGCTCATTAAAAAAGCATCAAATACACTTGGTATAAACAGCCACAAATATTTCACCACAGAGAAAATGGCATCCCAACGTGGTGGCCTGTAAAATTGTTGTATATTCAGCCAGATATTTCAAAGAGAAGATTTGGCGCTTCAATGTGGTGGTCGTATTAATAATTAAAGGATTTAAATCACTTTAGGTCAATCATAATACCATTGTATTTTGATCACCCAAATAGTAGGGTGAGAAATCACACATGCATTTCTTTTATTAATCACATTCACATGGTATGAACAACCAACACGTAAGAGAGGCATACTTTCTTTGCAGTTCTCTTCACGAGGTTAGTAACGCAGAGGAAGACAAAATGGCAGACAACTAAGTCACATCAAGCACACTAGATACATCTAGCTGTGTTAATCTAATTACCATTACAGAAAACACTGCCATGGTTGAACTTGAACCTGTACCTAGTGAATATCTCGAAAATATGTCAAATGTGAACCCTGGAAATAACGTAACCAATCCTGTGCATGATAACACGAGTACACCTTTGAACCTAGAGTTATTCATGTTGCAGATACAATCAATGCAGTCACAGCTTAGTAAAACATTTGAACAAATTAGTCAGATTTCAGAATCTAGTTTTGAACAAATGAATCAGAATTTCTCTCTCCATTTCGACTCACTTAGACACGAGCTTAAGTCAAATGTAACTTTGTTACAGACTAGTCTACAAAAGACGCAAACTATTGTAACCAGTTTACAGTCAGGTGCAAATGGACATGCAAAAAGTCAGGCAGAACAATCAGCTCACATGGAACAATTACAAGATAATTTTGAAAAGCTTGAAATTTGCGTAGATGAAAGAATAACACACTAGCTCGATAGTATGGAAGAGTAAATCAGTAAAGTCAAGTCCAACTTAGACGTAGTAAAATCTTAAGAGTAGAAACAACTACGCAAAATTTACACACTGAAAGGAAAAACACGTGGGAAGGTACATAAGTACAACTGACTGACCTTGATACCGCGCATGCAAGTTAGCTACAAATTGTATGAAATAAAACTCCCAGACTTTTCCCACCCTGTCACATATATATATGTATGTTTTAAATGTTACCTATTTGGTTGCTGGTAACATGTGTCTTCTATAGGAGCGTATTGCATTTGACTTGTTACTAATAAATTTGAATGACATAAGCCAAGAACAAATATAGTGAAGGTCTGTTAAAATAAATAGGGATAATTATTTGCCATATTGTAACACACCCAATGTAAGGTTTTCCCTGACAAAAAAAAAAAAACACCCCCCTTACTCATTTTATACTTATAACATGAAACTATTTGCTTGAAATAAAATGACAACCAGTAGGTTTTGTGTGCTTTCACTACTACTCAATATAAACTACCTAAAAAGTAAAATTACAGTAATATCTAGATGTACTGGGCACTTTTGTAAGTTACAACTTAAATGGCATACCAAACTAATGGTCATGATGTGCAAATTAAATGTACAAACTTAATTATCTGCCTAATTAAAATATTTCACAACAAATGTTAAATATATTTACAAATAAACTTTGATATAATGGAAAATACACTATGAAAGAAATCAAGTTACATATTTTAAAATAACTGTATTATAAAATCCAACACTGAAAATAAATAACCACTGTTACCTTAAAAACACTTATTCAATGGCTATTGATTTCCTTAGAATGAAAACTCCAAAGAACATACAACCAAAGAAATATAACATGAAACTACACACAAATATGAAACTGGAACAAAACATTTGTGTGCTGAAAATAAAAGCATATGCTTTCTTGAAAATATCCTCAATTATCTTGGGAATTTCAGACATTAATGGTACACACAAGTTTTATACCAAAAATCCTTTGTTTGATGAATGTTTCATTTTTTAGTTAAAATACCCTACAGCATAAAAAAATCTAATAAACACACAAATAAAATCTCTCTGTACATGAACATTCACTAATTGAAATATTATAACCCACTTAGTAACAATATGGGCAGGTTACAAATTACTTCTGGGAAATTTATCAAATTCTGTCATCAATCATTCCTATTTCTTTGGGCTTTTTCCATCAGTTTTAACTTTTTAGCCTTCTGTTCCTCCACCTCTTGCATTGGCTATCTTCTTTTGTTTACTTCTTCTTTCGTTGTTTTGTCCTCTTTGCGACGTCTTTCTTTGTCCTCCTGAAATCTTGCCCGAGCATTGCAAGCTGCATGGTTGAGAGATTTCGTTATTGGAACATTTGCAACACCACCAAATGAACTTGCAGCATCATATGTTGTTCGCCTTGCTACCACTGTCTGCTCTTTCATATTTTCTATTATACAGTCTTCATTTACAGAAAATCCTCACTATACCTGTGCATTTCCATGTGACAGTATGATAACCATCTTCATTACTTCTGTTGTATTCTGCATTTTCCCCTGATCAAATATATTCCACCAGAAGTGATCCACTCATTCCTTCACTAGACAGAACTCCATTTGATTACTCACACCAGGTTATGAGCAGCAAATAGAAAATTTCCGAGCTGCATTGTCTGCAGCAGTTCCATGTAGCCAGTTATTATCTACGAGAATCTGCAACAAGTTTTCTAGTCGCTTGTTAGCAACATCTGCACAAACTGCTACAACAGCAGGGTCGAAGCATGAGATTGCCCTGGTTAACTTGAATTTCAGAGGAGAACGTTCTACCAACTTCTTTGCTGCTTTCATCAGGCACTTCCTACAGTCCTCACAAAAAGTTAAAATACGTACTTCCCTAGTTTCCTTTTGGTTGCATAACGTATCTTATTGTGTTTGACAGTAAGAAAGTTTTCCTTATTATCCAAATCAAGAGAAATAACTGAACACTTTGTAAGAACATCAGGTTTCACAATACGATCCAAGATATTATGCAGAGCCAGAGTGAGAGCAGAATCTAGGAAAGGTGCCATAGGTACATCAGTTTGAAATTCTTTCATGAAAAACTCTAGATCTGATGCCACTGTGCAGATAAATGCTAGCTTAGCAGGCAGCAATGGGTCACTTACAGCCTCCCGAACTACTGTAAAGCTGTGCGATGTTGGTGCAGTTTTTTTTTGGACACCACTTACAAACTAACAGGTGTGTTGCAGGATGTCAAGCACCCTCAAACTTCACAAAACATCATGGGAAACACTGTAGATGATGAAAGTCTTGTGTATGCTGCCTGCTGAGGAGTATCTTTGAAAAGATAGTACCAGGTTCCCAAAAAGACAATAATATCCCACCCTAATTCTTTAATGCCTGCCTTAAATACACAATGCAATATATGAAGCACACAACTTCCAATATCAAGAAGAACAGACTAATTTCATCTTTCTTTAAATCCTTCAAATCTTGCAAAAACCTGAAATTAACATTGGGTCCATCCATGGATGCTTGAATGATCGCCGGCCCGGGTCATTGTTGTTCACTGTTTGTAGTGTCATGCATGGAGTGTGTCAAGTAACATGTTTCTGAAGTAAGGTTCTAATCCATGAAGAATTACATATGCCATCTTATCACGCTGCCTTTGCATCTTTGCTGCAAGATGTCAATGTCATGAAACATTATGGGAAGTAAAAAAACATCTTTGGCAGCAGACCTTAATGACTTGTGTGTCATGACACTGTAGGCACCATAATACTTCTGCCTTTGTAATACTCTCACCCAACATGTAACTTTTTGCACCAGCAAAGAAACTTTTTGCCCGTAAATAATTTTGTTTGTTTTTATTATTTTATAACTGAATTATATAAAAGAAAATTTAAATGTAGGCAAGACCCCTTGTAAATACTCCATATCCTACACTTTTTGGTTTGATTTTGCAACAAATATGTTATAAAAAAATAACTTGCTAAAAATGTATTAAATTAGTTAATCTTTCATTAAGGCGGAGTTCTAATGAGATTATTTTTCATTATCGTTTCAGTATCATGAAAGTTCATAACATATCTTTCGTTTTTGTTTTGTGAGAAAAAAGTCACATTCACACAACCCTAGTTAAACGACGTACAGTACCGCTGCTAGTTAAACTACACACTTTACAACATTGCCTTACCACCACACGGTTAAGCCGAAAACCATTTAAGCAAAGCATGAATAAGCGAGAGTATACTGTACTTGTAAGCACAATTCTTGATGCAGAAGTTGCTACAACAGGTGGTGAAAAATACCTAGTTAGGGACACTATTGAATGACTGCTGGAAGCTGCCTTCATGTGCTTACTGCTGGCAAGATGGCTTATAATAGCACGCCTACCCATGTTGCTGAGAGAAAAAGTGTACCGACATACTGAACATTCAGCACGAAATGGATCCTTATCTTCGTACAACCAGAGAAATCTGTCATCATTGAGCTAGTCTTTTTGGAACCATGTTCGTTTGCTCGGCATGTTTTACATCCTGAAAACAGTTACAGAGCGAAAATGTTAAGTGGCCATTTACTAAATTCCGTTATTAATATCCTATAACAAACTGCTACATTTACAAAAATATTTCTCGCATAAATCTGCGACATTTGCATCGTTTCTTTATATTTTATATAAATAAACTATCAAGACTATTTTGGAAAGACAAAAAGAACACAAAACAGTTTTACAGGCAAACTGCAGATAATTACTGCCAATGATTGTAGTAGAGTTTTACTGCTTTTTTTTTTGTAAGCATTTAGTGTTAACAGTATTTTATTGCCCTATGTTTTGCCGTGCCAAAAAGTATTTACTGGTTAAATAGTTTTGTTTAAAAATGTGGTTTGGTCCATAGAATAATTGCATACAACTATGTAAACAACTTCTAGAATTTAATGCATCTACGATTCAGAGATGTGAAACTGTAACACACTCATTATTTGCACCAAGTATAAACAGAATGCAGAATGGTTAGGGGGGGGGGGGGGGGGGTGGACAAAAATTTATGCTTGACACAATTATGCATTGCATTGCTTCGGTAAAATATGTGCTCACCAAGTCAGCAAAAACTATCATCTACGATTATAATTTCTTTGTTTTTCCAAACTGACTTCCAAAGATCTATAAACCTCAATTTACAATTAAGCATTCAATTGTGTCTGCGGTTTCGTAACGGGTGCAGAACTGTGTGCACAAAGCTGACGCGTCAGTGGACAAGTGTTTCGTGCCCATCACATCTGCAGTGCTGTACCGCTACGTATCATGCCAGCCAAGATGTCTATAGAGATAGCAGAACGTAAATCATCAGGAACACGGAGTGTAAAGCGTACGCAAGACCGTCAACGTGTACATCAGCTTCCTAATACTTGATCAGATGCCACAAATTTTATTTTGAGATATGCAGTAAATGCATATAATCCTGCAGTCACTGCTGCATTCTGGAGTAGTCTATAGCCCTCTTCAAAATAATGTGACGTGGCACGAAGCGATGTGATGTTACACCAAACCAGCGTAATTCATATCGCTTGTGAGAGCGCCAGCGAAAAGCCTGCCTTGCCGCGGAGGTGACATCACTGATGAAGTTTGAGAAAACAGCCAATCAGGAGCAAGATTGAAGAAAAGTAAATACTGTCATGTTAGTAAATAAGGGAAAGTAACTAAAAGTCCGATAGTAAAGTATGTATGTGTGATACACTGTATGTAAATTGAGAAATAAAGTATTCCAAATTATATATAAGTATTGCAAATACATTAAAACATGGTAAAAATTAACAAATTGACAATGTGGTGAAAAGTAACAAAATTGTTTTTCTTGCTTAGGAAAATTTTGCGGACGAGTGTAAAATGAGATAGTAAAGAAAACCGTACGAGTTAAGTAATTAAATTTGTTTACGTGAGCAGGCAAAATATAACTTGGCACACTAACGAGACCATCACATATGAACTGAAATAAACAAATTCAAATACAGGGTCAAGACATTATATTTATATCTTTTTTTAATGTTTACTTATATTTTCAACTTAACACACAGCGTAATCAAATATATTTTGTTTTTTGTTATGTTTGTATACGCTTCTTATAAATTATTATGTTTGAAAAGAAACAACATTATTTTTTAGATAAGTTGTATTAAGGGGAGTGCCATCTAGTTTGTACTTTGTAATTAGTGGAACTTAAGTTCTTCTATACGAGTTCCGTTAATTTTATGGTATCTGTAAGAGGAAAGTTCTGTAAAAAATTTCTCAGAGCAGAACAAATTATATTTTCATCCAAATGTACAGTTAAATCTTTAATCTCAATCTCTCTCATACAAACATAGTTTTAAATATTTACTGGTGGAATAGTATTTACTTCAATTTCTGGTCGAGAATACTGCAATTATATGCAAAACTATAAGGCCAACATGCAGGTATCTAGCAGTCTCTGTGCCTAAGATTTGGTTTACGGTACAATACAGTTCCTAAAAATACTACCAAAACAGTGTTTATATGTGTTGACACGTGCCCAGTTAGGTCTGAATGGCACGTATGTCTAGGATTTTAACGCTAGACCAATAGTGTGGTTTTAATTATGCTTAACGGTGTTTGGTGAGGGGTGTTAGTTACTGACTTACACAGTTGTCCTGGGTGGTTCTGGTGATGCTATGTTGGTCTCACTCAGTGGCGGCTGGTTCCCCCTACTCTGAAGTGGCGATTCCAGGCGGATGACTCTCTGCTCCAGAAGTGTGGATTGGACCAGACGTACCTAGTCTCAGTCTGATGAACTAACCCTATCAACACCAGGTGGTACTCCTGGCTGGTACGGAAGGACGGTGAAAAGTATACAATTATGACCGGAGCAGCCGCGACTGCTTGACGTCTGAGTGTGGCAGCGCGGTCCTGTTCCGTATGCTTTTCCTTCGTAGGAGGTGGTAGTGGAGACTACTGTTTGGCAGCAATGTAAGCTTGGTATTGCTCCCTATACTTGAGGCCATGCCTTACCTTGTAAGGCATAGAGTAATGTGGCTTAACAATTTATGTAGTGCACCTTGACAAGAACAGTATCTACAGTGTTTATCCAATAGCTGCTTGCTGGCTGAGCTCGGTGAGAGTCTCCACTGATCCCTATGCTTTGCTGATCAGAGATGGGAAGCCGTGTGGACTGCCAAGCCTCTACTGGTTGTGCGTTCTGACAAGGTTGAGCGGCAAATCTCAGGTTATGGTCACTTCAGCACTAACATAGTGCTCAAAGTGAGGAAATAACCCAGGCTTGTAGTCCCTCCTTGGATGAAGGTGTTACTAGTGGTTGGGACTCCACTGTTTCTCCCCTCCAGCACTGAATTAGTGCTCGTGTTACTGGAAAGAAACAGGCGTCTGACTAACGTGTGTGTTTTAGACTCACGGACTCCTGAAGGGGGTCGGTAGTCAGACTAATTCCGTTAACTAACAATCTCCTGGTACCTGTCAGCAGTGCATGTCGTATTTTGTTTCTAGCTGGCGAAACAGAAAAGTACTCTAAAGAAGAAAAAGCTTAAGGATAGAGAACAACAGATGTTCATTGAGAACTCAATAAACATGTGACCTGTGCTACCGCCTACCGAACAATGGAGTGCTGAAGGTAACTGCGTTATCCAGGTGTAGGCGACCTGGTTCTAGGTTACAAGGTAAAGAATATAGTTCTAGACGAATACAAAGTGAATTACTGTTAAACTGTACTAAGTACACAGGTGTATAAAAGAGACAAAATGAATTTAATAAGTATTAGTGTGTTCGCTGGTTGACTGGTCGTTGAGACTGGCATTAGCCGCTGGGGTGTACTTAAAGCTTCTAAGATCTTTGTAGGTCCCAGCACTGATCAGTGCTCTGGGATGTCGTGAGAGAGGATGAAGAATGAACTGCTGGAGCCCCGCTGCACATGGACTTATATAGTGCTCAAGCTTAGGCTGCCACAGCGGGGTGCGGGAAGGCGCGCGACGTCGTCCTGCAGTGGCATGGGAGTTGAAAATCTCTGGTCAGCTGTAGTCAGCAATACTGCTTCGTTCATCTTCGGTAGCGCTCGGCCTTGCCCGGTGGTAGGCGACTCGTGGGCTCTCAGCGTGGAAGGAAGGGGAGGCGGCGTGCCTGCTGATTGCGTAACCTTGTGGCCACGTGCTCGGCCGCCTGAGAGATTTAAGTACCCGAGAAATTTTGTACAAAGTGTTGTGAGCACAACTCTCTTGTGGGTGGTTGATGTAGACAATCTTACGTAGGTTGAAGTAAGGGTATACTTCACGTAAAGAGCAATGAGTCGTAATCGTAGTTGATTAGTAGTAGGAGCGGACGCGTTAGTGTGTTGTCAAATATAACTTGGCAGATTGCAAGCTAATTTTTTTCCCTGCCAGCTGTATTGCATCGCGCTATTGTGCAGGGCACTGCTGGCGATACTTGGTGTCAACTCTGCCTTTTGCTTCACCGCATCGTCACATTGCGTCACGCTATTGAGAAGAGGGCTTTAGTCTGGAAATTAATTGCTGTACAGCAGTGTGCCATCAAGTTATGCTGGATGTTGAGAATTTGCAACTGTGCACATTGACACAAAAACACAAAAGCAGCCACCCTCTAAAAAGACACAAAGGCAGCCACCCTCTAAAAATAAGTACCAGTATCACTCCTTGTCCTGTCGGGCGGCTGAGTCTTTGTCGGGTAGCGTCATGGCATCGCGTCCTTTGTCCCCTTCATGCTCTCCCCCACTAAGTTTTTGTGAAAGTTTTAGAAATGGCACGGAAAAATAAAAGACTACATAAAGTTACAAACACCAATCTTTCCTGCTTCCCCGATACCCGCGCCAACGTCCACCATCGCATTCAGTCGTTTATCACCACCTCATTTTACCATAGGCTAGAAACGTTTGTTATGTAGCATCGCCTAAATGTGTCACTTATTAAAATAGTTCCAGAGTATTTACATCCGACAACTCACAAATCAAATCTGCACTGGCTGCAGTGTTCCTTATTTTGGTTTTAATGTTTGTCTCGAATCACGATTTCTGCTAAAATAATGGCGATTTAATAAAAAATCTTCTGTGTTTTAAATGTTTCAAGCTTCTCTTGTAGGCTAATGCTGAAATTTAAGTATAGTATAGCAGCATTCAATTTGTACGTCGATGATAATCACTTGTTAAGCGATGATTACGATTTGGTAATTTAGTATTTTAGCAAGCTTTGTTACATACTAAAAACTAAACACTAAAGTACCACATAGGATCATTTCAGTAGATTAATCTACCTTACGTTACATTTTATTAAACAAAAAGTACCAATTTGAATACGGCCACAGCAAATGCTTACACATACAGCGGCCGCAACTAGCAACTATTGTTCTTTCACTCTTACCTCTGTTCCGAGATAACTCGTGGTATTACTATGCAAGGTCAGCACTTCATCTGCTAAATTTATCTAGCGCGCCAATGCACTTTTCGAAATACAACATAAGAGTACAGGCAATATATTATGATGAAACAATAATCCATGAAGAAACTCCGTACACCTTGTCAAAATGCACAAGGTGATTATTACATAATAAAACAGAAAAATATTATTGTCATGTGAAATGAAAGTGTGATAATGCTCTATCTTTTTACAGCCTTCCCTGCTTTGTACTTTACAATACTCAGCCCAGCATTTGTCACTTCGCAGAATACTTTCATGCATGCATGATACGACTTGTATAATTTAGTTAATACATTTGTAATAGCATAAAACATGAATTATGCTTATAAAATCTGAAAATATGTTAATACACGAGCCATTCAAATTACATGTACACAATTTCCCCACGCATTATACAAATCCTGCTGTCCTGAAAATGGAGCCAAGAAAAATATCTGTTTATGATAATAGTGAACGCATAACAGATTTACACATCTGCCAGCTTACAGGTGCGTCCGTCAAGGATGATGCTGTTATAGATATGCACAAATAATCACACAAATGAAACCCAGATACTCACCACACAATTTTTCTTCCCTCTCACTTTGTTGGCACGGAAACGTACAAAAGTGCAATACTTGCGATATAGTGCTGGACTGTTCGTTGACTTCTTCCCCTTAGTGGATGTTCTCAACAAACTGATGCTTTGGCTGCACTGGCAAAACTTGGTGTGGTTGTTCAGGCGAGTACAACCCCCACATCCCCTCCACCCTCCGTAAAGGGTTCAAAAATTAATTTCAAACCTCCGTCCCTTGTCAAGTTAACAAGTAACTTCCGTCCTTTTTTGTAGCTTTGGTGGCTTCACGCAATGGATGCAGACGCATGTGTCCCTTCGACCTTGTAAATGAAAGGCACCGAAGTTTGTATTTCTGTACAAATCAGTTTCCGTGACTATTTCCTAACTTTTCCAGACCAGTAAAATTCTCTTGACTATTCCAGGTTTTTCCAACCTGTCACCACCCTGCCCATATCTCTAGTGGAAAATCAGACCATAACACCTAGCCAAAGTGAAAAGAATATTGGAAGGACAGGCAAGTTGCGCAAAGCGAAATGGATTTTACATAAAATGCTTCACTCCTTCATCGCCCAGTCAACCATCATGACAAAGACCCATATCCAAGACAAAAAATATCCTTGTGCATTTGTCAGTTACATCTGTTCAGCACAAGCTAGAGTCATTAATCACTTGAGAAGTTGAGAACTGTGTATTCATTCAGTCTCGATGGTAAACCATTGGTCGTTACAATCTAACACAATTAAAGCCCTACAATGAGCCCAGTATCCAAGTTCCCTAAGCTCAAACTTATGCAATGTAAAATATGCAAAATTGAAGTTAAATTGTTGCAATTGCTCCTAAAGAACTTATCCTAGTGATAAATTTTACGTATGTGTATGTATATTTGTTTAAGAGTCTGATTGAGTGAGAAGGCTTTCCTGATTAGTTCGGCCAGGGTATTTTGTAGTTAGTATTAATAATTTCTTAATGGTCTTATGTTTTAGTTTTAGGTCATGTGTCTAGTGCTTATACGTTTTATTTGCCATATTTTAAAGACTGTAAAAGAGACTCATGTATTTATAGACAGACTCACTATCAGTTCCATGTCTATGAAAATTAAGATGAGCTAAAATAGCCAGGTGATAACTAAAGAACTTGGGAAGTATTGTACTTGTTAACTGGAGGTGCCTGTAAGGGGGTAATAATTGTACGACTATGTGAGAGGGTAAATGTGATTCTTCGTGCAACTACTATACGCCAAAACCGAGGGATATGATAAAGGAAAGTGAAAGGCCAGAAATGAAACCCAGCTATATATTACCAGTTCATGAACACTCCTATTGACCAGGTACTTGAAGCTTTACTGCTGACCAGCGGAAGTCTGTTCAACTAGCATTATATAGAAGATTTTATGAAATATACTTATGATGCTTCATTGGCTAGTTTCTTCCATTTCTTCTCCAGGAACATTGTATTGAAAACCACAATGATGGCACCATTTGTGACACTTAGTTTTGTACGAGAGATAATTATTAACAATACGGTATGGCTAAAATATTTGACCAGCTATAATTTTTTTTCTTTTAATAATACCATTATACAATGATATGCACTTTATAATGAAGTTTTTAATTGTCAGAATAATGTTGTAAAATATGTCTTGTTAGCAGGTTAGTTATAGTTTTATTTCTCGTTGTTAGGCGTGGAGCATGCACTCCTGTACCATATCTAACTCCTTAGTGTCCTCATTAATATGTAATTTTAGAAAGAAGCATTAGGTGTTAGAAATCCTTCTCTAATACACTAGTGACTGGGATCTAACCATTTCATAAATATAATGTGTTGAATGAAACCACTTCAAGATAAATGAGCAATAAGAATTGATGAATAATACCCTGATAAAACTGTTTCTGCACTTTGGAGCTAAAAATACACTAATTTCACATGTGTCATTCACAAAATATGAGTAACTACCAGCAAAACACAAGACTGCATACACCGAAATATTTTAAACTAACAGGGTTGTTTTCAGTGGTGCGGAAGTCTTGTGCTCCAGTACTTGAAGTACAGAGAACCCTGGTGTGTTCTATGCTACGTTCAGCTGAAAAGGAGACTGTCCTTTTCGTACATCTGGAAAATATCCTTCGAACAGCTGCAGATGTCACTGAAACAATGTTATAATTAATAGATTAGTAATCATCTAGAATTGGGACTTTTTTGAAGCAGAAAATTTTTTTTTGGGAAATTGTATAAATCGACAAAACTTGTCACAACGAATAGGCATTAATTTACAAGAGGCATCACAATATTCACAGTACATACTACCAAATGGGATAGTGGGAAGGTTTATGAAGATCAGGGAAATTGTAGGGTAAAACATGTAAACTGTATGTAAATTATGTCATTTGGATTCCTTAGCAGCGTTAAATGGAAATTATATCATAGCCAAAAAGTTCCAAGTGTTGTTTTCTTGTAGTTTACGTGTATTTCCAATGATACATTGACTCAACAACAATGCACAAAGGCAGGAAACAGATGTGCAACAATTTTTACCTTCCGGTTCAATATTTACCTATTTCATATCACAGTTGCATACATTCAGAAAACAAATGAACTCTAGCTTTGAAAGCTTGTGATTAAGATTGCTACTATGCACCCATGCTTCTTTGCAATTATTTCCATGTGAAGTGTTCTAATATAATAATTGTGCAGAAATATGAGTGTGTGCGGAGTTTAGACAAATTGAATTGTTGTTAACGTGTACTATACCTATGTAGGATATCAGCAATAGAACATAAAGGAGCTATACTCGCTGCTTACATGGGTAACATCTAGTTTTAGCAAGGAAAGTGTATATGTAGTGTGGTGAATTGTACTGTGTATTATTGCATGTGACTGTGGGAATAGAAAGACTTCCATATTGCTGCCACCAGACATGTAAAACCTAACTTTACGAAGGGTGAATCACAGGAGGTGGATGAACTGATGTGAGCTTACTGATTATATTTTTTCTAACACACTGTCTCATGTCTGCACACACTCCCCCTGTAATCACATATTGTGAATTAGGTTAAGTTACGTTAGGTCTTCTTGCATTTAACGTGGTTAAACTACTCAAATGACATCATTTGCGAGTTTTACCACAACATCTCTCTGATCTTTATAGCCCTCACCACTATCGCATTAGGTAGTATTCACTATGACTATTGTGATGCCTCTAGTCAATGTTTTTTATGTGAAATGATTTTTACAATTTTCAAGGATTTTTTTTTCTTTTTCAGAAAAGCGCCTATTATAGGCAATTGTATTGTACCACTATCTAAAGGCTTCACATAGGTACTCTACTTACACCATCATTTGAGCAACAGTATACACCTTTAAATAAGTATGGCATGCACTAATCATTTTGACTTTGTTTTTTACCATGATCCTAGTATGTATTATATACATTAACTCTCACCAAAAAACGAGAAATATTCTAACTTTTGTGGTACTTAATATATCACATGTGCTAGTATTATGCCATTTATATTCTTTCGTTAGGAAATTAACCAACAAATTGTACCAACTGCGTTCGATTGACTAGATTATTGATTATAAATCCTTTCTAACATTTGCACTCCTGAAAAATCTACAATACTATTATAATAATGATAGCCACCCAAAGATCGTAAAATTGCATCTCAAGTACTCACAACACTTCAGCACCATTTTTGGTGTGGCATATGCAGTTAAATTTCTATAGCGCCGAAATACAGCTCTCAATGCACATTTTTGTCCTTTAAATTACAATATTGTTTACCGACCCTTATTTATTTTCAAAATCGTAGTTGGAAACCAGACACGGAGAGGCCAACATTGAAAAAAAAAAAAAAAAAAAAAAAGCGGTTTTGATGCAGCTCCAGTAAAATTTAGCAACGTTCCGTAATGTCATATTCATACATACAGTTTGTTCGGGTAACATGAGCATTTTACTCTCGAGGGCAAGTTGAGAATTTCTGAGAGCAGGAAAGATCAAAAAACGCACTGCTCTTTTCTGCTACCAACCGAACGCCAAAATCCAAGAAATTGTTTAATACTAATCAGCTGATAACAATATCATCAATCTGTAATTTTAAATTTGATTGACTATGGCATTGTAGGGTGACAAATAGGTCCGAAGTGGACAAAAAAAAAGAGCATGCTCGGTTAAAAGAGGATGCCTGGTAACCCTACTAGCACCAAATACTGTGAAATGAGTTATGCAATGAAAGTCGTAATTTCGACATCACCCTAACCTTGCGACGCCTGATAAACCAAAAACTAAGTTATTGCCAATGTTACTGGTTATTAGGGGGAATTCAGGGTCTTTTATTGGTCGGCAAATTAGATAAAGTGGCATGTGATTGGTTATGACAAGTATTTAATAATCACTGCGACTGTCATAACACTTTCCTGCAAGGATTGATGTAATACTTTCATAATTAACTACAATTACATTTACACACTGTTCTCAGAGGATGACCAAACATATTCGCAAATAAATAAACATGACAGAAAAGATTTTGATGCAAACCTAGTACTATCTCGTAGTCCAGAGTCCAGACTATAAACACACCAATTTTGGACCTTTTTTCCTTGCTCTGGATCGCACTACTGCTCTACTCTTCCTCGACAGCAAGAGCAGAAAAGGAGCAGTGCTCCTGACGCCCGAACAGCAATCCAAAAAAATCTTTTGGTCAAATGAATGCTAAAAATGTAAAGGAGCAATCAAAGAGCAAGAAAACAGCAGAAGTAGTAGGAAGTTCAGGTCGCCCGAACAAACCTATAGACTAAAGATTAGATAGACCGCTTATTCGTCTTCTGTACATGTACCCAACATTGCATTATACCAAAGGAACACAACTGTCAAAGTCACATGGTTAACAGTGTAGAACATAAATAAATAAGTAACGTGATTGTCTATATTTTAATTTTTTAATGACAAGCACTGTTACATTAGTAATTATCTTTACCAGTTTGAATATATTCAAAAAGCATTACAAATTTATTATAGGGAGTATAAAAACATCTCCAAGGCTCTTGTTTACTAAACAGTGTTCTAACCTCAAACCCAAACACACTATTTTTTCTAGACATGTAGGTGGAAAAGCAGTTCAATTTTGGAGCATGGTGATTGGTTGTGCGCAGCCAGTGAAATCGGTCTACCTCATCTTTAGTCTATGGGCTCACATGTAAGTTGTTCCATTTGTCTAAAGTTGTACACGCTGAACTGTTAGGGCCTTATTCATTATCGTTAGTCCGGACCATAGCCGTGGTCCGGACTAAGGAAAGATCATCCTCCGACCAAAATGATTTTGCATTTGGAGAGCATTTTTATTGCTACTCCGAGAATCATCTTGCTTTACTGCGGCCTAACTTTTAGTCCGGACTGAGGGTAGGGCTAAAGAAGTATTGAATTCAAAAATAAACGTGGCGAACATAAAATACGACATTTTCGTTAATATTTCATGCCAGTGAAAGCTAGATAACGTTTACAAAACAAAAACATTACATGTAAGGTCAATTCTGTAAATCTGTATACAAAAATATGCTGACCTATTGGATCGCAATGCGACAATAAAATGCCTTCCCTGAAAACAGATTCTTACAAGACGTGATATTAATACACTGACAGAGAATTTTTATACAAATTATATTTTATAATATACCGGGTGAGGTATTTAAAACAGACCACCCTAATATATGGGCCACCTGTAACAATAGAAGAAAATGTTTCAGACAAACATTGTTTGGGGTGAAAGGGGCTATAATGTTACGTTAATAAATAGGCGTGTTGTACGCCGAGGTGTGATGGAAGTATGGAGGTCGACTTTGGTATGTTAAATTGGACAATGTGATTTCATGTTCAACTTTCTAGTATGTTTGTCACATGTTTGCATTCATCTTGCGAAGAGCTGATCAGAAGTGTATAATAAAGAATGTCATCCCATTTACAGAACCGAAGTTGACCTCCATATCTCCTTCACCCCTCGACGTAACACCAAACTGTTAACGTCACAAACAACGTTTGTTTGAACCATTTTCTTCTATCTATACATGGGGGCGATTTATTAAGGTGGCCTGTTTTAAATGCCTCATCCTGTATATACTAAAGTATTTGTTTTAACGAAAATGTATTGGTAGCTCAATGGTAACATCATGGCCTGAAGTACAGAAGAATGCAATTCAAATCTCGTCTGAGGATTAGAACTTTAACCCGTTTATAATGTATTTTTATAATATATTTAGTAATACAATACACATTTAACATAATTTAGAGACAGTATTGAGATAATAAAATTTAACCACCCCATGTGACCACTGCATAGGTGTGTGCTATGTAAATTTAACAAAAATTCAACTTTTTTTTTTTTGTTATTATAGTTAGCCATTCCTACTAATGTATACTGGCCTGCTTTTATATTTGTGTTCTTTTTAATACTTGAAAACTAATTAATGTAATATATTTGTTGGGTTCTTTATGTTATTGGAGAATTTTTTTTATTTCTTTGTCTGGGTTGTTAATTTAAATGGTTAAATTCATTGTTTTGCTTGCTTTCCATTTTATTTGTTGAATGAGATGAGACGCGATTGTGAAATATTTTTCATTTTTGTGTGTTTTGAATGTCTAAATTTTTATATGTATACTTATCTTGTTACACTGAATCTTGGTGAGGTGATGGGAGGCCTCCTTCTTCTTGTGTTTCATCGTCTATTTCTTCTCTGTCTTCTTTTTCGTGGTGTTCGTTGGCATCAGGTTTTCTGGTCGTGCTTATTTAAGGTGGTATAGGTTGTGGTAGTTGGTGATAGTATGTTTTATGAGAGGATTTCTTGATTTAGTGAGCTTATAGGTGAAATGTTTTTTCATGGCTTTTATTATGGATATTGGTGCTGGTACTTTGGTGGCATGTAGGGGATCGATGTGATGGGTGAGAGGAGGTTGGGTTGATAACACGTAGTCCTTTTTAGTATGCTGTATATATGGGTCGGTGGTAATAGACAGCTGTTGAAACCCAAATTGGGGCGGCATATGTTAGTGGTGGAGTGACGAATGATTTGAATGGGGTGACTCTTGTATGTAAGTTGAGCCGGGAGTGTGAACGTAGAAATGGGGTGGGTTCTCTAATAGCACAAGTTGCTCTGCCTGCTGCCTGTATGATGTGCTGTTCGAATCACAATTTTGAATCTAGAAGAATTCCTAAGTATTTTGTTTGGATTTTCCATGGGAGTGTTATACCTTTCAAGTGAAGTGATGGAGGTGGAGTATCTAGGTTGAGCCATGAGAAGTAGATTGCTTGTGTTTTTTCCGTGTTGAGAGTGATTGCTCTGGAGGTGAATAAGGAGTCTATGGTGTTGAATGGGGATGTTTATTTGTATGAGAGTTCTTCTTCATTTCATGTTGCTAATATTGCAGTGTCATCTGCATATAATGAAATAATGGAATGGTGTGTGGTGGGTATGTGTCTGATTTAGAGTGCAAAAAGGAGAGGGCTAACAAGGGTTCCTTGTTGAATGCCTGCTGCTGTATGATGTGTTGAAAGTTGATTTTCTATTCTTACTTGGAAAGATCTGGTGGTTAGAAAAGAGTGAAGGAGGCGGATGATGTGTCGAGAAATGTTTGTAGAAGAGATGTTGTCAATGAGTTGCACCATGATTAATGAGTCAAAAACTCTTGTGAGGTCCAGTAATAGCGCTCCTGCTCGATGTTTTTTGGTGTAGGTTGTGTATACTGTCTTGGTGATTCTGGTTATGGCATGAGTAGTGGAGTGACCTGTGCGGAATCCGAATTTGAATTTTGGTAGAAGTTGATCTTTGTTGACTGTTTCTGTTATTCTTTTTAGGATAATTTTTTCTAGGATTTTAGAAAGTGTCGGTAGAAGAGCTATTGGGCTGTAAGAAGCAGCTATGGAGGGATTTCTGTTGGGTTTGGCGATGGGTACTATGATAGCCCTCTTCCAGTTGGTTGGGAAATGTGAATGTATAATGGCGGTGTTGAATTACGCCTTTTCTATTTAGATGAATTAAAATGACATTCGGGATGTTGTCGTTTGCTGGTGCTGTTTGAAGTTTTAGGAGTATTTGTGAGGATGAAGGTTAGTTCGCCTGGTGTCACAAGTTTTGTGTCTGGAATGTGATCTAGTACTGGTAATGTCGTGTAATTGTCGTATTCTTCTTCACTGTTACTTGGAGGTGGAGGAAGAGCATATGGAAGGTTTGGTTGTCCATATGTTTCTTTGAAATGTCTGGCTGGTTCTTCTGCTTTCTGTGGTGTTGATTCATGGATTTCATTGCCATTTATAAGTGGTGAAATGTGCTGAAGTTTGGCTTTGGATGAGTGTATGTGTTTCCAAATTGCGTCTCCTTGTATTGTTAGTGATTTTAATTTTTCTCTGCTTCTTTTGTTATCCATTCTTTGTATGCTTGTTTGCATAATGTTTTTAGCTGAAGAAAATTATCTTGATGTAATGGGGTTCTTGCCCGTTGCCATAATCTTCTGGTCCTGTTTCGTTGTGTTTGTAAGTTTCGTATATGGGATGTTAATGACGATTAATGTTTGAAAAATGTATTTTCGGGATGGCTATGTTTGAAGCTGTTTGTATGGCTGATGTTAAGATTTCTATTTGGTTATCTATATAATGGCTGTTATTTAGTGAAATGCTTAGGTCTATTGATTCTGGTAGCATGTTTTGAAATAACTCCCAGTTAGCTATTTGAAAATTAAATTTTGGAAGTGGATGAGTGGTGGCAAGATTCCTACTACTGAAAAATGGTTGGATGTGCCAGAATAATTTACTTGAATGTTTTTGACGATATGTCAGATGTTGAAATGAAGAAGTCTAGTATTGCGAAATGGGTGGGTAGTATTGGGTTTTTAGTACATGAAGGTTGTAAGTGCATGGATTTTGAGTGGTTTACGTTAAATATGTAGTGCCAATGCAGGTCCTATTCGATTTGATTACAGTGAGTTCCATGATGAATGCAATGAATTGAAGTCGCCTAAGATGATCAATCTTTGGTCCGTGGTACAGAGGGCTTATAAGTCTGCTTCTGGAAGTTTATTGTTAGGGGGGATTGCTATAGATTCTATTTCATCAAAACGTAGATTGTTTCTTGTGTGATATAACATAAATTTTGATTGATTAGTACTACTAGTCCACCTCCTTGTGCTTGAATTTTTAGTATATTAATTTTATCACCTTCCATCACTTTTGGATGGCAATAATCTAACAAGATAAAAGCCGAGACCGACTATATAAACTTGTGCTTCCAAAATTGCTTTGTGTAATATATGCATACTTACACAACTTTTACTTTTATTTTCAATTCGACACACAGTATAATTGATTATATTTTGTTTCTTGTTGGATAGATCAATGCTTATTTTAAATTACTATTAAATTTGAAAAGGAAAAGCATTCTTTTAGAATAAGTTATATTGTGTTTAGCATTATCTAGAAACTATTTTGTCATTAGTGGAACTTGAAGGATTTACTTGAGACGAAAATATGCAATGTGCGTGCACAGTAAACCTGGCAACAGTGTACTTCGATGATCCTTCGACTAAAGTTAGTCTCACTCTAATCGGGGTTTATGAATAAGTCATATTTAGTCCACCCTTAGTCCGGACTAACCTCAGACCAACTCCGAGGATGATCATCTCTGGATCATCCTTGGACGAAGCTCTGACAATGAATAAGGCCCTTAGAGCAGAAAATTATAACAGCTAATCAGAAGCCCTCCTCATCACTATGCTGCTTGTACTGAAACAGAGTGCAGCTTCTGATTGGCTGTTCTAGTTTTCTGCTTTGTTTGCTCGGTAATATCAGTTACATGTGAATCAGTCTGATCACAACAATTTATTATTTGTTTACTCTACAAATTTGGTGCAAAATGAGCATGGCCTAAAAAACCAAGCCTGTAAAGCCAGAAATACAATAAATCTCTAAAAACGCCGAAAATCGTTATCAAATTTAACTACAAAATCTCGCAAAATACAAAGTATCCAAAAATTGTAAGTACAATAAACTCGCAAAACGGTCAGACAGCACACACACACACAAAATGATGTTGCAGCCCTGACGCCTACTTGCAAAATATGAACCGTTATTGACAGCAGATACAGAAGAGTTAATACACAACTATGAATGGTAGAAAAACTTTATTTATGGTAGCATGTGATAAAATCAGAATCTTGACAATATCAAACATTAATCCTTACTACTATATAAATCCGAAAGTGTGTTTGTTTGTCCTTCTTTCACTTCAAAACGGATCGACGTGATTTTTTGCACAGAGATAGTTGGAGGTGCAGAGTGTGACATATGATACTTTTTATCCCGAGAAAATATCTCATTCCTACAGAAAAAATTTAATTGTAAATAGGTACTGGATTAAGCTTGATTACTGCATTAAAAAACCAGTCATTCCTACTTTCTTTTTTGTCTATGGATATATTTCAAGTGGGGCCGCAGTAGCTCAGTGAGAAGTGAACCAAACACTGGGGCCGCAGTAGATAAGTGGGTAGAGAACACAATAGTGGGGTCGCAGTAACTAAGTGGGTAGATAGCCAAATAGTGGGGCTGCAGTAGATCTGTGGGTAGAGAACCCATTAAGGGGGCCACAGTAGCTCAGTAGGTAGAGTACACAATAGTGAGGCTGCAGAAGCTCAGTGGCTTGAGAACTCAATAGTGGGGCCGCATTACCCCAGAGGGTAGAGGACCTTATTAAGGGGGCCACAGTATATAAGTGGGTAGAGAACACAATAGTGGGTCTGCAGTAGATCAATGGGTAGAGAACCCAACAGGGGGGCCACAGTAGATCAGTGCATAGAGCACCAAATATTGGGGCTGCAGTAGTTGAGTGGGTAGAGAACCAAATAGTGGGGTCACAGTAGATCAGTGGCTAGAGAACCCAATAGTTATTTCAAGACCTTAATTTCACGTGTGCGAAGCCGCAGGTAAAAGCTAGTTGCATAATAAAAATAAATTATGAACATTCCACTGTCTTCAGCACAGTGGTGGTGGTGGTGGTGGTGGTGGTGGTGGTGGTTGTGGTAGTGTACGTAGCAGTAGCCAGTAATTTGTGGCCAGGGCTGAATTATGTGGTCGTGGCATAAAAATATTAATGTTTACAAAATTTGAGAAATTTTAAAACACTAGCTAGTTAATAATTATGTTTAAACATCGACAAAAAAACATCCCTTTAATCCAATTAGTTTTAAACCAACAATGGCTAGTTTTTGAGGATTGGGCAGGGAGGGGCAGGGGATTCCAGCAGCATGCTAGAAAGTTGCTATATTATCTGTGTTCATCACTTGTCGCCGCTTTGTTTCCCCACGTTTTAAATTTTGCAATGTGTAGTGGAATTCCGCAGTGATTGGCAACACTGGAAGAAAGGATGATAAATCATAGGCTAATCTATGGGAGAAACCATAGACTAAAGATGAGGTCGGCCGATTTCGCTGGTTGCGCACAACCGATCTCCGTGTCCCAACATTAAACAGCTTTTCTGCCAACATGTATTGCTAAAATGGCATGGTTCGGATTTTATGTTAGAAAAGTGATTTGTAAACAAATGATTTGAGGTGTTATATATACTTCCTCTGATGGTAAATAAGGTAGACCAGCTTATTCTTGTTTTGCCAAAGTGCCCAGCACTGATGTACCCCAAAGGAACACAACTGTCAAAGTCACATGCACAACAGGGATGAACGTGTTGGGAAAAAAGTTGGATTGGATTTTCTGGAGCGATTATGGTGAAATGTAGGAATGAGTATATCCGGTAGGTGCTAGACACCATCAGGCGACATCAAAGTTGATGCTGCTCCTCTTAAACTCGAGTTTGCAGGCCGTCCGCCCAGGACCAATCTTCTCGCTGTTGAAGTTGAAGTGTTGACATCTGCCTGGTTGGATTACTGATCCAGATGAATTTAGTTTACTAAACGATAGCCCGTCGGTCGACTATGCACCATTGTTTACATAGGCTCTCTAACGCTTAAATGCGCAAGTGTGGTCTTTCAGGGCCTCCTACACACCCATACAATGTGAAACAAACCTCAGAACACTTGTGGATGAGGTAAATTACGGAAATTTTATGAGCGGGTATTGTAAGGGCGCATCCCCTGACATGCATACTGCGACGTAAGTAAATAACATATTGAAAGTTCACACAAATGTATTTATTATGGTAAGCTACATCCCTTCGATGAGGACACGAGTTGAAATACACTTGGCTATTATGACCGGCCATGTGGTAACACTGCGATATGTCTTTCGACAATTAAACTTACATGAAAACTAAAACTCCTCGGGGCAATGCTATTCCACTGGGGAGTGGAGGTGGTCTACTGGTCGGCTAGATGAAAAAGAAGGTTCCTGATGCTTTAGAGCCTATTTCGGTTAATGTCCAGATACAATCTGTTAATGTCCGCTTGGCGTGCGTGGATAAACGCTGGAGTTTAACACACGCCGGCCACCTCCTATGGATGTTTCGCATCGACTGACTCTCCCGTCCAATCTAGGGGACCACCGCGGTTTGGCCTCGCACCAAAACGGGTCTATTTCATAACATGACTTGCATTATTAACCCTTGTGTTAAATGAAAAAATAAACTGGCATTTTAAAAACACAACTATTCCTGCTAAATAAACACTGATGAAATGAGATAGACAAAACACCCCATGGGAGATGAAAATAAATATTAACATGTTACCTTGCAAATATAACAACTGAAACAACACATACAAAACAAATCATAAACATTTTAATCTGTTCAACAGAATAGCATCTTTAATTAGGCCTTAGTTCTCAAGTTTGGCTTAATCAGCCTTTGCAGTTTCCTTCCATGGCATCTCTTATTTCCATTGCAACTACCGACTGCACTTGTGCCAGCATATCCATTTCAGTCTTAAGGGGTGGAGGCACAAGGCACGCGTCACATTGCAAATTGACTGGAGGAAGAATACATACATCTCAAAGTATTTTTTTAACACAGTCTACATATAAGTTTTCTAACATAAAATTCAAATCATGACCTTTTTGCTAGACGTAAATCTTAATAGCAGAAAAGCAGTACGATGTTGCGACATGGTGAATGGTTGTGTGCAGCTATCATAATCAGTCCAACTCATCTTTAGTCAGTGGTTGGCACCACTCGCTTATGTAGAAATGATATTGTAAGATAGTGGTTGGCACCCAACATCGCCTGCTTTCCACTTGGCTCTGAAAGAGCTGGCCAGTACTATCGAGCGTTCCTTTACTTACTGACTTTGCTGAACAGTAATGGATAATGGTGTTGTGCGTTTGGGTTAGAGACTATACTTCCGGCTGAAACTACTGACGTGCAGAAGGTCAGGAATTTTTAGTAAAAGCAGACGATGCAACATGGTGGAGAATTATAACGTGCAAGTTGTTTTGTTGTTATATGCAGAAGTTTTGGGTGGAAAGTATATTTTCACATTCTTTGATCGTATCATCAATTGATGAGTCTGAATCAGACAAAAATGAAAAGAAGTATTATCCACCCCTGTTTATATCATGTTTAAGTCTATCACTGCTTCATTGTGTATAGCAGACACCATTATTTCTGTTGACGAGTGTTCCACCTGGTTCCAGTACTGAGCGCTTCTGGACTGCGAATTTTATCTGCTGGCGTTCCTTTTGGCATGCTACTGGTCAGTGCTTTCAGTACCTAGGCCGTGTGCCGTTACCCGCACAATTCCAAATATCCGCAACTAAGTAGTTCTGATTCTGCTAACAGGCGCATCAGTGCACCTCCTACGTAATTCTACTTCAGGCCAAACTTGCGCATAACCAGCACGAGGAAAATGCATAAATGCTTCATGCATTGCTGTCACAGTGGCGGGTAAATGCCCGAAAAGTGTCCATTTGGAGGTTTGCATCGTTGGCGATCAAGGGTACGTGTGTTAGTTTTAGGAAACGACCACAGTGTTAATTTTACTGAATGATTCTGCATCTAAATTATATAATGCTTCTGACGAAATAAGTGTTTTGGTGAAGTAAACTTGAGGATTACATAGGACAAACACTTTTTTAAAAGGTTGTGAAATTTAACTCACAGTAAGTTTGCGAGTTTTGTAAACTGTTACTATAATTAAAGAATTGCACGCTGCCTAAAAAAAGCCTCACTTTCAACATTGTTTTAGTGTGTAAATAATATTTTTTGTATCTTTGCCCATATCATGAATTCATCGAGTGTAAATAAAATATTAAACATTCGTAAACAAGTTATCCTGGCAAATCGTATGTTCACCATCGCCGTATATGGAAATGTTTAGCCATTCGTAAATAAAAACGCTCAAATTATGCGCCGAAAATAGAGCATGTAAGTTGTTCCGAACCCCATTCCAGCTGTAAAGGTTTGACGAAACGGAACAACTGGAGGCTATGCTGCTGGTCACATCAGTCCAGGGAACGGAACACGGCCCAAGTGGACTGTAGCCGTTGGCGGGCTGGTGTAAAATGTGTTTTGATTGAGTTACTAGGTAGCAGTAAAGTTTGAAATTCGTATTATTTTGTTTTCATTTGGTAAGGTTTTGTTTGTCTGAAATCAAGTACTAAGGTAAGCGATAATTGAAAATGTTGTGTGATAGGAAGATGCTTCACTGTGCCAAGATATACCTTTACCCTCCTCCATTTCAAACTTTTCACCAATTTGCCGTAACATGACCAAATAAAACACTTTTTGATTGGTCGGTGGGTGGTATATTACAACGCACTCTTTAATTGGTCGGTGGTTGTGTAAAAAAAGAATATTTTCAACCTTATTGGTGAGGGTGTTATCCAACTATGTTTATGAGGGGTGGTGGGGATTTTTATGGAGATTGCTGTATGGAAGGACAGGGGCTGTGGTCTGTACTTCCTCCGCGTTGAGGGAGTAGGGTCCCAATGATAATTCAGCGGCGACGACAAACACTAACACCATCCATCAGTATTGCCAATGTAGCTGTTAGCAATAAAATTATTACTTTATCGTTTTTTTTTTTTAATATTTATACGTAGTGTGGTTTTTACTGTGCGATTTTCTCTCTTTTTAAAGACTGATGTGGTTGATTTATAAATTAAAATGTTACTTGCATATTTACATTTATCTGTATAATACAATTGTGCCAAAAGTGCATAAAATTTATTACAAAATTAGTTGAACTGTGGTCACCCTTCTCCAGCACTTTACTGTCTAGATTTTGGCAAATACATTTTTTGTGGGAGAGGCTAAATATTTTAAAACTCTCGGTAATTGTTTCATTTGTGACTAATAGGAGGCATATTACACACCAAAACTGGGAAAAATCCATCGCAGTTGATTTTCAGACAAAGCAATTAAACACAGAAATACTAGTGATGTAAACAATTTCCATAAACATTCATTATTGGCATTTACTGTACTAAGACTATCTTAATGCAGTTGCCTACTTTGAGCTCATATTCAGCTTGGTAAATAGTTTTAGGACAAGATTACAAAATTAATACTTTAATGGCGTTAAAAACATTTAATGCAATCCTGCATGTTCATTTCGGAATTAAATGTAAACAGTAAGTATCGCTATTCCTACAAATGCCATCACTGTGCCCTCAATGTTAGTGGAACAAAACCTGTTCATTGCTCGCAAACTGCTTGCATTTCTTCCGTCTCCAGTCAACAGTGCAGTTTCTGCCATGCTTAGGGAGGAGGAAGAGATACTTTTACAGGATGTTAGGTCAGTTGTCTTAAACAATTTTTGCAGCGAATTAGCTAAATAGGCAATTTTCTTTATTCAGTGAACATATGTCTTAAGTTAGTAATTTACTGGGTGCTCCTACAAATAAAAAGAAATTAAAATATTATTTGTTAGCTTATTTTTTAGCTTTCTGAATAACAAAGCTGTTTAGCTATTTTGGGCAATATTTAGATATACATATAGCTTCCATTCAAGATTGCGAGTTCATAACACTGCCAACCATCTACCGCCTATTGTGTCATCTTATATTAACGCCACCGGGTGAGACACGGAGACAATCATGATACACTTTCACTTGTTGTTGATGGGCGCCAGCAGTGGTTCCTACACACCACACTTTGACACTCAGGGATCACAGGGATGCTGTGGGTTCTGTGTGTTTGTCTCACTCATGCTTACTTACAAAACAACTTTTACACACATAACACTGTAAAGCACAATACTTAGGTTGGGCTGGGTAGCTGATGCTACAGAAAAACATTCAACTTTACACTGAGGTGTTTATTTTATCAAGGTTCAATTGGGCCAAGTGATTTAGGTTTTACGTCTTGAGCGTGTCTAGCCAGTTCCGGTGGGTGATCTCCCAAGCACGTTATTAATATGACGCACCCTGACTGGATGATGCTCCACAGTGTTTTTGAAAAGACAGCCTGTATAAAGCAAGGGTCCTACAGCAACTAGAATGGACTGCAGGGTTTGCCCAGAGACAGGACACGGAGTATGAAATGAACACGTGCAAATATCTACACATCTAGCGCCTATTCGTCGGGACTCGTCCCCGAACCACGTGGTGTGTGGTTACAGTCATACAGATAGCAGGTTAGTGCTGAGATAATGGCATTGTACAAAGGAAATACATAAAATAACACTTGATGAATATGGGACGTGATATGAGCAGGCAAAATAAATGCACAAAGGTGTGAAATCAGCTTTAGGTAGCACGGATGCCGCTGGATGAAACTTGTAGCAGACCATGTGTGCGAGCATAAAACATGGTATTTCTCTGAAAATCTGGTCAATAAACATCGGCACAAAAATGGTATCTGTATTATAAAATTCATTCCAGTACGAAATAAGCATACAATAGCTTTTGGGTTGCCGGATGGCGGGAAATTACTTGTACATGAATTGACTGTGTGGTCAGGAACAAAATGCATCAAACACATAAATTACACGAACCCTTATTGAAATTATCACATAAACGCTGTATTAAAATTATGGTGCACAAGATTGAACAAGACTGAGCCCTCATAGCGTGGTGATGGCGCAGATACAGACTTGGTGATCTCTGACCACGTAGCCGTGGGGGATGTGGCCGTAAAACACATTAACATAATAAAACCCCTCAAATAATGATACAAACATATTACCCTTTACATTGCACATCACAATTAAGCAGAAATTATTGTGAAAAGCCCTAAGCATGGGGGAATGACATCTGATACACAAGTAGCGCGGGCCACATGGCCTCTCTGACATCTCTTCCTCTCATCTCGTTAACATGTCAAAAAGCCTAAAAGGCTGCAAATTATTAGGTTAAGCGGATACCATTATGCTGGGGATGTCTGGAAAAATGTACGCAATGCAAAGGTTAGCCGGTATACTTAAGTGAACTATTGAAACCTACATCAGTGCAAAAAGATGAAGTGTCAATGTGACAGCATCTTACATCACCAGCTCTCCTAGAATGACTGCCCAGAGGCAGGGGTCGTGCGGACCTACCATTGAGCCTACTGGGTTCACACAAGTGGAAGTGCAAGGCACACTATGTGAACATATTATGATTTTTGGTTGTCTTTTAATTGTCTTTTGAAGGAGTCTTCGTGTGAATACCATTGTCTCTATCTTCGGCGCCGCACGCACTTTAAATTAAAAATATTTATTTTTACACAAAACCCCCAAAAAGATATGTTAACACTTTACAAACAGTTTAACTCTGAAAAATAAATACATAGTACACGTGCTTACCCACGTGTACCGCTAGCAGCGAGTACCGTAATGGGCTGACTTGGCTAGCTCTTAGCTGGCGCCGATATATAGCCCTGTACCTCAACTGCTACCAACACCAACAGCAATACATATTGTGCCTGGGACTCTTGGTATGTCTTAACTGCGCCCACAGAAAAACAAGGAAATAATATTTATGTACGCTACTATATAGGTACCTTTTCCTAAATATCTATAGTGTTAGGTTATAGTGGAAATATTACACCATTAACACTCAGGTTCTGAATTTATTAACACACTGTCCATCACATCATAATTGATAAGCTAAGAACATTGACTCACCAAACAAACAAACTACTACATGAGTCATAGGCACACTTATGTATGGGACTATGTGTATCACGTGCTTTGGAAACAATTTATATCTTAACATTTCCCTTAAATTGTTCCCAAAGAAATACACATCAAGTTATTGCACAAAACTCAATCAACTGTCACAAGGATTTTAGACTACATCTTACAGAGACTTTGAAAGGAAACACAAATGAAAAATCAACATTACAGTTGTTCTAGGTTTAGTGTGAGTACATACTTATTTTATTATTTAAATTAGAAAAGAAATGTGTGTTGTGTTCAGTGCTCTTTAAAATACAATGTGCTGATGGCGAATATGTTATGTTAAATTTTGATAATGTGTGTGAAGGTCTTAGCAAAACTAAAGGCATTTTTTTTTTTTTACAAGAATACAACATGAATAAACCAATTCCACCAAACACATGTACCGAAGAGAAAATTAACATAGCATTTAATTGTCTATCACTGAATGAAATAAACGCTGTACTCTTACTTACATGGGAATAAAATCAAATCTTTCTCACCTGTGTTAAAGAATATTTTTACACTCAGGTTTATTAAGAAATTAAGTACCCTTTTACGTTCAGATTTCACACCTGAAATGACTTCTGATAAGTTTCATGCAATCGTGACTAAGAAGACACATATCAAATAGATCAACTCCAAACACTTTTAAATACTTAAATTATTATTCCTATTCTACGTAAAAGTACAACAGATAAAACATGAAATTAGCAACTGAGTTTTAATGCAAGAAAAATAATCAAAGAAAATATCAAACATAACTATAAACCATTTTATCTCTCAATAAAGCATTACTTACGTCAATTATTTTACCTCTGTATCTCCAGCTTACAAAAATTGTAATTACTGAGAAAATATTGGTTTGAGAAATTACTGACGTCGGCTAAGAGCCAGCCGCAGTCAGCCCATGTTGTTGCAAAAGTTTGACTTCCGAGTAGAGCACGTGCAGGAGAGGCGAACGAGCTAGCTGATGCGTTGTTGAGGAATCCGTCTGCAAATAACGGTAACAGATGACACCGAGTGGGAGGAGGCACTATCACCATGCCGCGCCGCGCCGATAACAGGATCACCACCGCTCATCCTGCAAAATATTGTTGCCAAATTTCAAAGTGAACTTGCATCTCTAAATGTCCGTGACGTGTTGAAAAGGGTACATGTTGCTCAGGAAAATTCCCCAGATGCCACACAGCGCCACCAACATTGCGCGGAAACATTTTCAGAACACTAGAGGGTTATAAACAGGGAAATTCAGGTTCACCTGCCAGGGAATTGTGGAAAATGGAGGATGTTTGTGCTAAAGGAAACACGTGAACTAGTTTTGAAATATGGTCATGACAGTTTGGAACACGGACCCCCGGGTTCGGAGCAGACGCTGAGAAATTTTCTTGCACGGTGTAACTTGGTATTAATAATTACGCCTTACAGTGGAAAAGTTGTAAGTCTTCATAGCATCAGTTACCCAGCTCCATCAAGTGTTTGATAGAGCAGTGTTATGTTTAAAAGTTGTTTTGTAAGTACGCATGGGTGAGATGAACACACAGAACCCACAGCATCCCTGAGATCCCTGAGTCTCAAAGTGCGGTGTGTAGGAACCACTGCTGGCGCCCATCAGAACAGGTAAAAGTGTATCGTAATTGTCTACGCGTCTCACCCGACATGTTCAAAACACTTAATCCTTAAAAGTTTTTCAGCTAGCTTTAAAATTGAGAGCAAACAGATTCTTCAAAATGATTTAACATTAACTGCTTCTCGTACTGTTCGAAATGTATATTAATTTCTAGTAATTAATCAGTTCCAAAATTTATGAAATCAATTAATGTTAATGCATACTACATCCGATGGCCTGTGATCTATTGGAAATGTTAGTTCATCAATTTGGAAAGAGATTACATGGCGGCAACTCGATGACGGGGACCAGACAAAATCTCCAGGTCACAGGAATCATAGTCGTGGAGTGGAACTGTAGATATCCAAGCCCATCCTAGATATTTGTGAAACATACAGAAGACTGCCAACAGCTTGTTGGTAAGGCACTCTCTCACTACACAGCACTACATTTTCAGTATCATCTTTGTCAAGGTTATTCGAGGAGGCTCGAAAGTTGAGGCCAACTTCAGCTGGTGTTGAGACCGGCTTACAGTTGGGCATGCCAAATTTCTTTAATATCCTGTCGATGTATAGAGTCTGGTTGATCCACACTTTTCCGTTCTTCCGGTCCGTGGTGATCTCCTTGCCAAGGTAATTCTTGATTCCCAGAGTTTCATCTGAACTCAACTTCCAGCTTTCTTTGAACTAATTTCAGTAGATGATATTCATTCAAGAAGATAATGATGCACACACTACAAGACCTCTTCTTGTATGTGACGCCGTCGGGTGAGACATAAGACGAACAACGATACAAATACTTACTGGTAATTTGGGCGCCAGCGGTGCTTCCCAATCACCGCACTATTGAGACTCAGGTTCCTCAGGGATGCTGTGGGTTCTGTGTGTCCATCTCACCCGTGTGTACTTACAAATACGTAGGCAATACTAAACTTTTACTAAACATATTTATCACTTGAAAAACACATGTGGCTTGGACTCTGACACTACAAATGTGAAAGAGGTAAGTTCACTGTGAGACTTGTTTTATTAATACTGTGTGTACAAATCTACGTGCCATGAAATTAATGATACACTCGGTCGTGTCTAGCCAACTACGCTTGGGTGCTCCCCAGCCAGCCATTACTCTAGCGCACGCCTAAATGGATGATCTCACTGCGGTGTATAAAAACACAACCTTCACAAGGGAAGAGAGTCGACAGCCGCTAGGGTGGATGATTTTTCCCTGAAGATAGGACACTGAATTATAAAATGAAATCCTGATGATACATTAACACATGTGATTACTCGGCATCAGTAACGCAAATTCGTTGGAGCTCGCCCTCCAGCACGTGGGTGGTGTGGTGACGGCCTATACACAGAGCCGGCTAGGCGGGAATAATTGCACCGTATTCTTTGTACGATTGAAGTGGTTACATGCTTGTAACATGCCTGATGGCTGTAAAATCAAACATTAATATGACCACGTGGTCAAGTACAAAAAGTGTCAATGTACGTGAAATTACACGGAACCCTGACAAAAATTTAAAATAGAACCCTGAATAAAATATTCCACATACGATGTTACATAAATAAGCTCTCAAAACGTAACAATAGCGTATACAAGTACTTGGCATCTGTAGGCCACGTGGTTATATGTGATGTTGCCGTAAAATATTCAAACATGTAAAATACCCTCAAATACATACATAAAAACAAAGCCCTTAAAATTGGGCATAGCAATAATGCAGAAGTTACAATGAAACTCCATAAACATAGGCGGCTGGCACCTGATTCAAGTTGTGTGGGTTGCGTGACCTCTCCGACATCTTTCTACTCCTCCTCGATTAAGTTAAAAATGTGACAAGGGTGCAATAAATTAATAAAACAGAATCATAATGCTGGGGAAAATGTCTGGCAAAAACGTACACAAGCCAAGGTTGACCGGTAAACTAAATTGACTATGGAAACCTAAATCAGTGAACAAAAGTTGTAGTGCGTACGTGACAGTGCCTTACCTTGCCAGCTCTCCTCGACAGACTGTCCAGAGGTAAGCGTCGCACGGGCCTACCATGGCCACTTATGGAGTTCACATAAGTGGAAGTGCTATGCACTCCGAGTAAAATATTTTATTATAGAAATAAAATGGCACAAATTATATAAAATATTGTTTTACATTTTTATAATTTTCTTATGAATTTTTCATATTATTTCAGTGTCTCTTTATAACAACGTTCATGCCGGAATTATAGTGTTCTTAATCTCGGTGCTGCGGGCACTTTGAATTTTCATAACCAAACAAGTTAAAAATTGCAACAAACACTTGAACACATTTTAAGACATATTAAACTCTGCAAAGACAAATATAAAACACATTTTACACTGAAACATAGCATTTATATGAAAGTTCAAAATTACTGGCCTCTTTGTTCACGTGCAGGACACGTATTCTTCATCCATGGCTTCCTTCCATTTTGGGGCTCATGGACTTGCTAGCTCTTCCCCTGGTGTGAGTGGTTCATTACTGTCCGACACAAGATATGACACAAAGTTTGGGTCATTTTTCTGTTTCGGCACACCGTTGGACATTCTTAACTGCTCAGTTTTAGAACTGGTTGGTTCTTCTCCTCTTTCAAAATCATGGAACAGCTCTGCATCTGAATCAGAAGCAATGTTGTCATTTTCTTGTCGATCTTCTGGTTCGTGTGTGATGCCTTCGGAGTCGACCATGGTCTGTGCAGGAGTATCTTCAAACTCCTTCGGTAGGTTTGCAATCATTTTGTCTTTAAGGAAGATGACATTTCTACTCATTGTGACTTTCCTGGTGACCAGGTTCATTAATCCATAACCCTTGGTATCGTCATAGTAGCCAACAAATGTCATTTTTGTAGAGCAGGGGTACCACTTTTTTCTTCTCTCCTTTGGGGTTTACACCATGGCATCACAGCGAAAGATCCTAAGGTGCCAAGGTTTAGTTTCCTTGAGTGCCATACCTCAAAGGGAATTTTGGCTTCGAGTCTTTGAGTTGGGCATCTGTTGTTGATGTAAACAGCCATCTATAACGCTTTGGCCCAATATGCTTTGGGCAGCCCTGCATCCTGGAGCAGAAATAGTGCTTTTTCAACTATATTATGGTTGGCACGCTCAGCAAATCCATTTTGTTGTAGTGAAGCCCTAACTGTGTGTTGGTGTCTGATTCCTTTCATTTCCAAGAAACCTGAGAACTCATGATTCACAAACTCAGGTCCATTGTCAGATCGCAAATATTTAATTCTCCTACCTGTCTGATTTTCCACACAGGCACAATATTCTCTGAATACCTCACATACTTGGTCTTTACTCTCTAGAAAATACACATATGTGTACCTTGAATAATTGTCTATTAACACGAAGAAGTATCGGCTGCCTCCTATGGATGTCGTTTCAATTGGTCCACATAAATCAATTTGTACTAATTCCAGGTATTCTGTGGCCCTGAATGCACTTCTCTTGAATGGTAGGCAACTTTGTTTGCTTTTAACCCGTGCTTCACAAGGGAGCTTACTAGTTTGCATACTTTGACACCATTAGCCATTGTCTTTAACAAGATCATACTTTTCCTGTTTAAATGGTCGGCTAGGCCATGTGACAGCATATGCTCGACCCATACTACTGTTGTGCTGCGTCTCCAACTGGTATATACTATTATGAACTTTGGCTGAGGCTATTAGTTAATTATTTGAATTCAGAATTTTACCACCTGTTGCATTGAGGACAACCATATTCCCTTTACTTGTGAGCTTACTAATAGAGAGAAGGTTAGCTTTAACTTCTGGTACATAATGTACCTCGTGGGCTTCAATAACAGTGGTATTATTCACAGACATTTTATGTCCACATTTCCCACAGATTTGGTGACTAGTGGCTCACTGTTTGCAAAAAGTATCTTCACTTTAGAATCGAACACAGAATTCTCTAGTTTGTTTTTTGTTAAATGCACTGATGCACATGAGTCCAAGAATGACACTGAATGACTTTTATTTGCATCTGCAAACATACATGCCAAAAATGAATACTACTTTTCTTTTAAGACCATTTATTGTGAGTCGACTTTGTCAGTTTGTCACAGTTTACCTTACTGCGACAGTCGGCAACAAAATGTCCACCGCAATTGCAGTTATAACACTTACTGGGTTGTTTGTTTTGTCGCAGAGGGGTGTCTCGCTGTTTGCAGATAGGCTACGGTACAGTGCCGTTTCTTCATTTGTGGATTGTGCATACCATGCTCCTTTCTTCACATCTTGCAGTAGCGTTATTTTGATTGTATCCGCCGTGATCAGGGTGCTCGAACTTTCCAGTCCCATGATCATAGGCTTATATTCTTCTGGGAGCCCAGCTAGTAATAACGTTCCAATCCATTCCTTCTATATATCAAACTTAACCTCTGACAGACGTACCGTCTAGGTTATCTTGTTGACTTGCTCTTCAATTGAACTGCAACTATCTAGGTGAGTTAACACTATCTGGCGTAACAAGCCAACTTTTCTGGTAAGACCAGAGTTTTCGAACGTTTGTATTTTGTCCCATGCTTGTTTGGCTGTTTAACACTTTTCCATATGGTGAATTAGTCCTTTTCTACTAACAAAGATATTTTAGATAGTGCTTACCGATCCTTTTCTTTTGAGTCCTCTGCCTTCACTTACCTTGCTCGACTCGACGTCCCACTGGTCTTCCAGGTTTAATAAGGCTTTCATATGAAACTTCCAAGACGCATAATTTTCTCGGCCTTACAACTTTTCCACAAAGGATAAAGCATTCAATGCCTTTTTTGCGGTGTAAACTTCACAATGAAAAATGTTTACCGTATTTTCATTCTTGCACCGAACAACTGCATCTTTGTATTAGTCGTTACTTAGGCCCATAACCTTTTTTATGTTATAGTGGAATTACTACACCAATAATACTTAGTACTGAATTTATTAACGCACTATCCATCACATCATGACCACTGTAACCTACACCCAGCTACTGGAAAAATTATTCCCTTGTGAAAAGGCTATTAAGGACCCGCACTAGGGTAAACCATTAATTTTTGAAATAAAATAAATTACTAGCAGCTGAAATAAACTGTGTTGGCTGACATAAAATGCTCTGTGTGTAAATAGGTTATGTATTTGTACTGGAATTATGCTTGTGTTACCATGTATGGTCTCACATAAAAAAAATTTTAACATAAGTGTATTGTGTACTTGGGTGGCAGACAAATCATTAAAACACAGCACAAATATTACCCTTTAAATTTAAATACAGTTAAGTGTAAACTTACCAAGCCTGGAGCACTGTTTTTGCCCGGTCCAGAGCTTGGCTGGCAGAAGATACCTTTTTACCATATGAACACCTCTCGTAGGACTGGACCACTGCTTAGTACACAATCTGTGTACGTCAACAACTCAACATAGCTTAATTTATATTCAGTAACAACTGGCAAATAACTAAACAGAGGTAACAACAGGGATAGCACGGAAATAATGTAGACAATCAATAAGCCACTTTAGTTTTAGTCCAGTATTTATTTACCAATTAATTTTATACTGATTTATGCTCTTCTTATTTCTGGACTGTCTAATTGAAAACAAACCTTGTGGCAATTTGCAAATCTAAAAGACATACGACACTCCTAAAAATATGTGAAAAGTGGCTGTACCTATCCTAGCAGGTCCCTGGTATTCGTTGCTCTGAAATTATTTCAAACACAACAATAAATGATTAAAGTGAATGTATTTTCAAAATAAAAATATTCATATTCAGTTTCTTCAGAACAAAATTTAATTGTGTCTAGCTCAGTGTGAGTGAAAATATATCCCGGGTTTATCGTAGGCAAAGTTTCTTTCAGCTGGAGCATCATTTCACTAAAATCAATATGGCGTCGCTGATAGGCCAAAAGCTTCCAGAACATTTTGTTAGATGCCATGTATGCCACATTAATAAGACATGTAGTTAGGCTTATCTGCTGAAGAAATGACTTGCAATTATCGGGGCTCTCATTAGACGTAATTACTCTCAACACTGCAAACAAAAGTTCACTGGTGCAGGTCTCACAGGCAGTAAGAAAGTAATCAAACCAGGTGCCTCATTGTCGTGGAGATACATTCGAACACGTACGTGGTCTAACTTCTAGCTCCTACATATAAATTCTAGCAATGGGGCAGAAAAGACACTCACTGTTGCTAGATACACTTAATAATCACTGAAAACACCAATGGAGATAAAACACCCTAAATACTATTTTAAAATTCCTACACTGCACCTACGTTCAGGTGAGAGTCCTAACTATACATCTAAGTTTCACGATGGCCGGTAAGAGAGAGAGAGAGAGCTAAGCTCTTATGGCTGGACTAGCTTAAGAGGGACCTAATGTTCCAGCAAATGGGGAATCAGGATTCGAACCTGTATTTCAATGAGATGCTAGCTACTATCTAAACGCCTTTATGTGCCACTTTTACGTCCTAACTATCAAAAACACAGAATACTGGGTCTCAAGAAATACACAATAAAATTTAATAAAGAGAAACATTTACAAATATGAAATCATCAAAAGAGAAAAAATTATTAACATAAAATAAGTACAATAATAAGATCTAGCTAATATCCTATCCTTATACATAGTAAAATTTCCACAGTACAATCTAATTTAAAATTTCCTAGCATGTTAAAATACAAAATGAAAAATGAGAAAAATATTAATATAAAGACAAATGCAAATTAAATTTAAAAAAATCATACATGTGTCATATGTGTAGTACAACAAAATTTGCATAGTGAGAAAAACACGTAGAATGTAGCATCAAAAATTATAAATATTAACATAAAATATGTAGATTAGTTGTGTGGAAAGATGTACATTTTACATGTTTTACGTACCACGCTAATCTGTAAGCCAAGAACACTGACTCAACAAAAAAAAAAACTATTACAGTACACTTCCGTTTATTCGTGCTTACTTAACTGGTTAAAGCCATCAGGTGAGACACTGAGACTATTACGGTACGTACGCACTGCACTTCGAGACTCAGGGATCTGAGGGATGCTTTGGTGTTGTGTGTATTTGTCTCATCCATGTGTACTTACTAAACAGCATTTACACTTGACACTGTAATTCAAAACACTTTGATTGGGTCGGGTAACTGATGCTACTAAAGGTCATTCACATTTTACACTGAGAAGGCATGTTTATTATCCAAATTACAACTCAAGCCAGCATGAAAATATACTTTACATCTCAAGCGTATCTAGCCAGTTTCGGTGGGTGATTCCCAAGCATGTAACTAAACTCGCGCACTCCGACTGGATGATACTCCGCGGTACTTAAACACACAGCCTCTACAGAGCATGGGGTCTACAGCCGCTAGGATGGACTGCAGGTTTTCTCAGAGACAGGACACGGAGTATGAAATGAACACTAATGTATTTTTATGCAGCTTGTCGGGACTCGTCCCAGAACCACGTGCTGTGTGGCGACGGTCATACACATAGAGGGCTAGTGCAAAATAATTCCATTGTACAAAAAACAAAAATAATACTTTATGAAGATGGGGCACGTCATGAGATGGAAAATAAACACACAAAACATGTGAAGTTACTCTTAGATGGCGTGGATGCCGCTGGATAGGGCTCATAGCAGACCACGTGTGTAGGTGTAAAAACACATCATTTACCCGAAAATCCAGTCAAGAGTCCCCTTAAATAATTGCATCTGCATGGGCTAATTATCTCTGCCAGAAACGAGCTTATAAAAGCCCTTGGAACGCCTGTTAGCAGGAAACTACAAGTATATGAGTTGACCACGTGGTCACTAAAAAAATGCATTCAAACACGAAAAATACATGTACCCTTATTGCAAAAATTACATATTACCCTGAGATAATTGTAACCTGCTATGCTAATGTGAGATTTGCAAATGATGTAACCAGGAACTTGATACTGGTATCCAATAGGAGTAGTAAGAGAAACCTCATTTCACTTTGATATTGTTAATGCTTTGTGTGTAACTGGCTTTTTTTTAATGTATACTAATGTCTTTATTTTAATGCTTGTAATACAGTTTTGTAAAATTGATGGCATGTTCTGTAGCCTTATGGCATTGCCATACGTTGAAGGCTCTGCAGAATGCATTTTAAAGTAAATAAATCAGTGGACTTGATTACGTTTCTCATTGAATGCTAAATAGTATTATATGTTTTGTTTTTAGCTGCTTTAGTAACAAAGTTTTATGTTGTATATTTTAGAAATATTGTAAGAGTTGATACATTAGCTAATTATTAGTCATTATAATGAATTAAACACAGATTAAGTGTGTTGTATGAAAAAAATAATGTGTTTTTACAACATTCTTATTATTCATAGAAGGTCTTAATAATTTGCTTTTGTGTTAATGCATTTCAGGCTACCACCATACATGGATGTGTGAACTTGCATCACATACAGCTTGTGAAAATCTTCACCAGTGATGCAGAGTGATATGGAGATTTTCTGTAAACAGCTGCCAAAATTGGTAAAATTGTGTTCATTTGTTTAAAATTTTCTTATATTCAAATTTGTACTTCCAAAAGTTAGAGGTTTGTTGCATATTTGTATTCCATTCATGGTTACTTGCAACTCTGCTGAAGCCCTGCTTAGGTTCATTTGAGTGCACTAGATTTAATATTTTGCATGAGAGTTATTTCCTACTAGGTATTACCAACACACCTATCTTCTCTTTGTTTTTACTCATACAAATTAAAAACCAAATGTTATGATTTATTGATAAACTGTAAGTAAAAGTTCAATGTAACAAAAGTAAGATACTTTTATGTTAACACAAGTATGAAATGATTGTGATACATAACATATTTAGGAAACAACTTAGCGTATCTTACATTGGGTGGTTTTTGACATTTGATTGAATAGTGTGAAGATATTGGTAATAGACTATACTAAATATTTTGCCAATACTCTTTTTTGATTAGTAGAAATATATGAGCAATATTTTATGTCTAGACATATATAGTAGTTCATTACATATAATGTAACAGAATTTAAAAAAAAATGTTAGTAGGCGCTGCTTTGCAATTAAGAAAACTATAAAGATGCAACAAAGATGTGTGACTTCCTTCGTTTTGATACATTTTAGGTGTAGTACTCTGTACATTTTTATTAACTGAATAAATTTTGGTTACAAGTTTCTTGTTTAAATTTTATGAGCACCAGCACGGCTTTACATTTCAATGTCATTCTAGTAAAACACATATTTCATAACTTTACCTACAATCCAAGGTAACAGTTTTGCAGAATAACGTTAACATATCAAAATAATGTGTGTGGAGAAATTAGTATTTCCTGTATACAAAAATCAAAATTTGGGGGTCATTAGTTTTTCTATGTTGTCCTATATTCACATAATTATAGTGTATCCATGGTAAACTGAACTCTTCGAGAGCCCTGCTGAAGTTCAACCACCACGTGTTGAATTAATACTGCCATGGCCTTGATCAGTATTCATGCATAGGTCAAGTGAACCTGTGAAATTATTAGAAAGGTAAATGTTTTACAAATTTTCTAATACTTACACTCCCATGCATTAAAAATAACATAGAGCAAAAAAAAAAATTCAGTATTTTACAAATGTTCATAATTCAACTTTGAGACATGGAATTACTTGACCTCCGTCGTTACCAACTTTACCGGACAGACGCGGTCATTGTGCATGTTGAAATATATGCAGGTGTTGAGGGGGCAGTGAGAATTTTTATGCGTTAATTTTAAAAGTGCTGGAATAGCTGTGGACAGCTTATATTTGTTAAGATTATGAGCTTAGATATAGTTGCTGTTTCATCAGTAAACAAAACATTGCAATATGAACTTCCTAACAGAAATTACGTATGATTTTAGTCTAAACTTGTGGTGAAATAAAATAAGTATAATTACTGGCCGTTTTCTTATTAAAACAATTTTTTTCCTTAATTTTTAATTGTAGCGATGTCTCTGTGTAGTAAAGAAAGTTTGACCCCGGCTAACAGCCAGCGGCGCTAGAGCCCTTGACGGCGCTCACCACGCACATGTCACGTATCATGCACGTATGCAAAGAGGCCAATAATATTGAACATTCGTATAAATGTTATTTTTCAGTGTAAAATGTGTTATATTGTGTTTGCAGGGTTTAATATGTCTTAAAATGTATTCAAGTGTTTATTACTATTTTTAAATTGTCTGGTTATAAAATTCAAAGTGCCCGCAGCACCGAGATTAAGAACACTGATATTCCAGCATGAACGCAGTCATTAAGACACACTAAATTAATATGAAAATTCACAGAAATATTATAAAAATGTAAAACAATATTTTATTTAATTTGTGCAATTTTATTTTCAGTAATTAAATATTTTACTCAGTGTGCATAGCACTTCCGCTTATGTGAACCCCGTAGATGGCCATGGTAGGTCCATGTGATGCTTATCTCTGGACAGTCTGTCAAGGAGAGCTCGCAAGGTAAGACACTGTCACATACGCACTACAACTTTTATTCACTGATTTAGGTTTCCACATTCAATTTAGTTTACCGGTTAACCTTTGCTTGCGTACGTTTTTGCCAGACATTTTCCCCAGCATTATGCTTCCGCTTGATTAATTTATTGCTCCCTTGTCACATTTTTAACTTAACCAAGGAGACGGAGTAGAAAGATGTCGGAAGTGGTCACGCGACCCGCACAACTTGAATCAGGCGCTATCTGCCTATGTTTATGGAGTTTCATTGTAACTTCTGTACTATTGCTACATACAATTTCAAGAGCTTTGTTTTTATGTCTGTATTTGAGGGTAATTTTTTGTGTTTGAATATTTTAAGGCAACATCACATATAACCACGTGGCTGACTGCCAAGTCTTTGTATACGCTATCATTGCGTTTTGAGAGTTTATTTATTTAACATTCTATCTGCAATCTTTTACTAAGGGTTCTATGTCAAATTTGTGCGAGGGTTCCATGAAATTTCACTTAAATTGATGTATTTAGTTCTTGACCACACGGTCACGTTAATCTTTGATTTTACTGCCATCAGGCATGTTACATGCCTGTGACCACTTCAATCGTAAAGAGAATAATTTTCTCAGCAAGAATAATATTTTGTCTGAATTTAGTTTGCCGTTTCCACGCAGAAATATTGCAATTTCACCTGCACCAACTGGTTCGCTACGAACTTCATCCAGCGGCATCCGCGCCATCTAAGCTTGTTTTCACACATGTGTGTGTTTATTGTGAATATTCATCTCATGTCCCATCTTGTTTCATGTATCTTTAAGCGTTTATGCAATTTTGTATTTAGTGTACAGTGCAATTATTCCCATCCTAGCCAGCTCTTTGTATAGGTCGTTACTACACTACCCACGTGCTGGAGGGTGAGCCCCGACGAGTTTGCGTTAGTGATAAAGAGTAATCATATATGTTAATATGTATCAAGGGTTTCATTTGTAATTCACAGTGTCCTCTCTTCAGGGAAAAACCGCCAGTCCACCCTAGCGGCTGTCTGCCCTCTTCCCTTGTGAAGGCTGTGCTTTCACGCACCTCGGTGAGATCATCCATCTAGGCGTGCACTAGAGTAATTGTGGGCTGGGGAGCACCCAAACGGAATTGGCTAGTCATGACCGAGATAATCATAATTTCATTGGCATGTTGATGTGTATGCATAATAACAATAAAAGCAAATCTACAGTGAACTTATATCTTTTATTCAGTAGTGACAGTGTCCTAGCCACATATGTTTTATTAAGTGTTTATTTCTAGTGATATTTAGTAAAAAGTTTAGTATTGCCTTTGTGTTTGTAAGTACACACGGGTGAGACAGACACA
Organism: Dryococelus australis; assembly: GCA_029891345.1. Lineage (NCBI taxonomy): Eukaryota > Metazoa > Arthropoda > Insecta > Phasmatodea > Phasmatidae > Dryococelus > Dryococelus australis. Next base: position 37,890,721 of record CM057002.1, read on the forward strand.
CAGAACCCACAGCATCCCTGAGAACCCTGAATCTCAATAGAGCGGTGATAAGGTAGCACCGGCGCCCAAATTACCAGTAAGTATTTGTGTCATAGTTTGTTTCGTGTCTCACCTGGCGGCGTCAAGTTTACTTTAATATGGTAGAATTATTACTACTCACACAAATTCAATGGAAATAATGACTGTGTATATAGTTGTATTGGAAGAATAAAAATAAAATTGCATGATCTCCCCACTGTACATGACTGAATACTTTTTATGCATAAAACAAGTGAAGCAGACAATATACATTAAACATACCGCCGTTTATCATCACTGCAGTGCTGTTCAGCTTTTGGTGTAGGCTGCTAGTCTTGCATGAACTCCCCCCGTATACACCTGACAAGAAGGTAAGCGGTTACCTAGCAACCAGCATGGCATTCTTGCATCTTCTCTCTCTCTCTCTCTTCCTCTCTCCCTCTCTCTCTCTCTCTCTCTCTCTTCCTCTTTCTCTTCCTCCCCTTATTTGTCCTCAAGAGGGGAAGCTGTGTTTTAAGTATAGCAAAAAATATAGCTTCATCTTCTTTATATGGTGCATGCGCTTGCTTACTCTCCTTACATACCTTGCGAGATGGCGATAGGTAGAGTACATGAAGCATCAAATAAAACTATTCATGTGATCTCTGTTTAAAGATGCATGGTTATCCTGTCAAACACATAGCACCACATTAAGATTACCAGTTGCTCAAAATAGTCACTAGTAGTTCAAAGCAATTGGTTTCACCTGAAAATGGTACGAAATACATTTTAACTGAGAATTATTTTACATGAAGATGTTTTCTGTGTGATTAAAGGTAATTTTTTCCCGTAAAGTTGGTGTTTGATTATATCTGGCATAAAATCAAAATGATTTTAAAACAAAGTATTAATTTAGCTCAATGGACATCTTCTCCACAAATAAAATATGCCCTTACGTGTCTACTTGGTGCCACAAATTGTTTGAACATAGAATGACTGGTCTTACCAAGCATAAGTTTTTTCTGTAGTTTCTTGTAGGGAGATTGGAGGATTTACGTTATATTATTTCAGTAGATACACATTTTTTTAGTAAAATTGACGTGGCCCTTACTGCCCTGCTCGGGTGGCAGACCAATGCTGCTCGCTGTGAATCAGCTATGCACAGCCATGCGTGTCGTGCACGGCTCATTGTGCTGTTCATACAGGAACAGGTCCGGCGACCCGCTTAGTGATCTAAATGACCCACTCGTCAAGAGAAATCTAGTGTGTCTGTGATTTAATCAGACGAGTGTTGTGATCCCCTGAAAGCAGAGCCTAAACAAATACGGGGTATTGTCATCTCCCGTTTGCTTCCCCTCAGTGGTCCGTAATTAATTTAAGAGTGCCCGGCCACATGGTCAACGTAGTGAAAGAGACCTACATTTGGAGACACTCTAAATTCAATGCATAAATTTTGAGAGTTGATGCTATGTTAATGTTATTTCTAAAGTGCGTATTTATGTTTTGAGTTTTCTTTAATGTAAACAGTAAATTGAACTTGGTAGTTCCGGCAGCCGCCATGCCAAGCGCTCAAACTAAAATTCCTAGAGCTTTCACTAAATTAATGTTTAAATTTATTGAAGTGTTTTTGAAGGGGTTTTGTATGTAAAATGTCTTGTGCAGTTTTTATATGATTTTACATTTCTTTTGCAAGCCCATTCAGGCTTTTCCAAGCGATCATAATTTTCCCCGACATGCATAGCAACAAAGACACTGAACAATTAAAAGAAATAATGTGTTGGAATTAATACCTTAATTCCTCCAAGTGTTTTGCTATGTTGTATTCAGTTTTACATGTACTTTTTTATAAGATATGTGTAACGGCTTTTTCCCTCATGGAGCTGGTGGGAGATCTCCGCTTGGTATTGGGATATCAACGCCAACCTCCTCATTCTAGTTCGGCAGGCCTAGAACAGTGCATGCATTTTGCATGGCGGGGGAACATCATCGCCTTTGTCTGATTATTAAGTACAAAAGTAAGCGATTTTATACCGTAACATTTAATTTATTTCTTTTCTCCCCCACACTGCATTCTCATCTCCATAGACTCGTGGGCCGGAGATTTTATCGCCTTAAACTGTTCACGTACTAACGAGTGCTTTTCGCAGTGTCTGCCAATGGTGGGTCTTGTATGTCATGCACGCTTCATTTGAGGAATTTTGTGTAGTTAATTGTCTGTATGTTTCTCTTTCAATCAATATAGTATTGTATTATGTAATTGCAGTGTCTCTCATCTTAATTCATTTTAACGTTAATTTTCCTTGGGTCCTGGCTCACTTCAGAGTGTTTAAGTCTATGTGCTCATTTATATCATGTAAGGGCATCAATGAATTTTGATGTACTTTATTCGTGAACATGAGCTGTGAGAGGGATACGCCACGTGGTTGTCGACCAACTACCGTCCTTAGAGCCAGAGTTTAAATGCTCACCCATGTATAGATGAGCCGGCACCTTACCGGAACTTTCAACTTTTCTGTGATAACTAGCCATGCATCTAGGTTTCTCACAAACCAGGCATCCCTCGCTTCTCGCAAGCTGCCTAACCATGTTATACTGAGATCATGTAGCAGCCTATTCAATACCTTTAGTCTTCTAATGTTATACAATATGTATCTACACAGTTTTATTTATCCAGTTTGGTTTAATTACATTCTTCTTTTCTGCCCTAATATTCTTAAGCTACTCCTTTTAATATTAAACTGCATGTACATGGTTTTACTGCCATGTTGATTTTATTTCAGGAGCTCCATGCTCATCTCAATGGCTCTCTAAGTTCAGAGACATTACACAGATTGCATCAAGCACAAAGTGAATTGAGCTGTGCCACCACACCATGGAATGAGTGTGAAGTCATTATCAGTCATGGAGACAGCAGGACACTTGAAGAGTTAAGTTAAAAGTATTCTGTAAAGTTTTTATTTATTGGAATTAATGTACAGAATACATTTTCTTTTTCTTACTGTTGTGTTCTTTTGTGTGGCCTTATTGATATACAGTGGGTAAAAAAAGTATTTGCCTCATTTTTTTGCAGGTCTTTCGATGTTCATCACAAGGAAAACAGCAAAGAAAACATGTTTCTTGATTTTATAATTTTGTTGTACAAATCAAATAATTCAATTTTTACCGCAAAAACTGAAAATGGTTGTAAAAAGAAATAGAACAGAAATAAAATAAAGTACTGCTTGTTAATGCAGCTCAAAAAAGTATTCATCTTGAACACACGAACCCAACAACTTAGTCCTTCTAATATTTAGTGGATCTCGTTTCCTTTTGATAATTTATTGCAGTCTCCTTGGCATGGACGTGACCAAAGGTTTTGTCGTTTCTGTCGACAGTTTCCGCCACTCCAATAGCAGTGCTTCTTGCAGGTCCTTGTTGAAGGAAATGGGTTACTTCTGCACTCTTTCTTCTGAGCTTTGTCAGAAAATCCTCTATAGGATTATTTCGAGTGACTGAGGAGGTGTCTGCATCCATTTAGGTGTACTGTACCGGATGTCTCAGACCTACCGTACCAGCCCTTTTTTTTCGAAAACTGTGCATCCGAGCTTTTTCAGGTAAAATGCTTTGTAGGCAAACCCTTAAGGACAAATTGAATGGCGAACACTAAAGTGTCTAGAATCTGCGGTAAACTACAGGAAACGAAGTTATCTTCAGAATATCAAATGGAAAGATGGTACAAAATTAGAATAGTTAATAGAACTCGTGAAACTGACATTTTTTGTCTGGATAGTTTTACGGTATGTTTCGCCGTTTTGAAAATATCAACATATTCTCTGTCTGACACATGCTATATCGCATTGTGCCACGTTACGCCAGCCCAAACAAAGCGAGCTGGAACTGTTGACGCTAGGTAGCAGTACATGCATTTCCTCTCTGTTTGTGCCAATTTGCACATCGCATAAGAGGCATTTTGATGGTACGTGCAGTGTGAAAGGTTCGTAGCGTGGTTTTTTCCTTTGTTTCTGTTATTTGTGTGGTAATGTCGTATTCAAACTTACGCCGGCTAACAGCCAGCGGCGCTAAGCCCATGACGGTGCTCACCACTCACGTGACACATGGACATGCACGTGCGCAAAGAGGCTCCAGTTTGAACTTTCCCACAATGGGATATCTATTCAAATTGTAAAGTTATGTCTCGTGTTTATTTTAAGGTTTTTCAAGAGTCTAAATGTTAAAAATGTATGTTTTATAATATGCATGATGTTTGGTTATGAATTTGAAACGTGCACTGTGCGAAGATTAAGAACATTATTATTCCGGCGTGAACGCCTTCATAAAAAGACATTCAAAGAATACAGAAAATTAATAAGAAAATTCCAAAATGTAAATCAATATTTAAATTGCTTATGTGCCATTTATTTTAAAATATAAAAGTTTTACTCGGCATGCATAGTACTTCCGGTTGTGTGAACCCCATAGGCAGCCATGGTTGTTCCGCGTGACCCCTACCTCTGCGCAGTCCGTCGAGGAGAGCTGTCATGTACGCACTACAAAATTTTTGCACTGATTTAGATTACAATAGTTTCACTGTAGTATACCGGTTAACATTTGCTTGCGTACATTTTGCCAGACATTGCCCAACATTATGCTTCCGCTTAACGTAATAATTTATGCCCCTGTAGCTTTTTGAACTTATCGAGAAGGGGGAGAAAGATTTCGTAGAGGCCACGCGGCCCGCACAACTTGAATTAGGTGCCATCCACCTATGTTAAAGGCATTTCATTGTAATTTCTGTAATATTGCTGCATGCAATTTTAAGGGCTTTATTTTCATGTATGTATTTCAGGGTAATTTTCATGTTTAATTGTTTCACTGCCACATCACTTGTGACCATGTGGTTCATAGCTGCCAAGTCAATGTCTTTGCCATCCAAGCGCTTTGAGAGCTTAATTGTGCAAAATCATGTGCTCCGCAATGTATTTCATGGTTCTATGTACTTTTTATTCAGGGTTTCATGTAATTTTCATGTAAGTGATGCTTTGTATGTCTGACCACACTGTCATTTCAATATCTGATTTTCTTGCTATTCTGCATGTTGCCAGCCCAAAACCAATTCAATTTACAAACGTGTAATTTTCCCAATGGAAATAATACTTTATCTGAACATAATTTGCAGTTTTTACGGAGGAAGACTGAAAATTCATCTGCACCACGTGATCCGCTACAAACCATATCCAACTGCATCTGCGCCATCTAAGTTTGCTTCCACACACCTGTGTGTTTATTGTAACCACTCATGTCATGTCCCATCATATTTCAAGGGTGTTTATGTCTTTTATGTAAAAGGTACTGTGATATTATATCCCGTCGTAGCCGGCTGTGTGTATAGGCCGTCGCCTCACTAACCACGCGTGGCAAGACGAGCCCCGACGAGTCTGTGTTATTGATGCTAAATAATCACACGTGTTTGTTCATTTGTTTCATCTTGTAATTCTCTGCGCCCCATCTTCAGGGAAAATTGTCAGTCCACCCTAGCGGCTGTCGACCCCTTCCCTGTGGAGATTGTGTTTTCTAACACCACAGGGAAGTCATCCATCTAGGAGTACGCTAGATTAATTGCAGGCTGGGGAGCACACGAACGGAGTTAGCTAGACACATCCGAGTTTTCATAAGAAGTAGCATTGGCACAATCTTGTATGGTTAACAGAATAAAAGCAAATACACAGTGCTCTATGTCTTCCTTTTGTAGTGGCAGCAACCTCTCACCCAGTTTACAAGTGATCAAAGTTTAGTAATGATGTTTAGTAATGCAAAGTGTTTTGTAAGTACGTTCAGGTGAGATGGACACACAGAACCCACAGCATCCCTGAGAACCCTGAGTTTCAACAGTGCGGTGACTGCGAAACACCACTGGCGCCCACCTACAGTAAGTTTATTGTGTCACCGTTTGTCTCGTGTCTCACCCGACGGCATCAAAATGAAGAGGCATTTGACATGTTTATGGTGCTTGGCGAATGTTGCCAGAATTACCAACAAGCAGAGCGCATTTATGCAGGGAGGTATCAAGATCACCCACGCCGGTCGCTATAGGTTTTTCAGCGATTGGAAGCACGAATTCGCAATAATGTCCAGGTCCAACCAATCCGCAATTGTAACACTCAAGCCAGAAGATGTGTAAGAGATGATAGAAGTGCAGATATTCTTACTGAAATAATTCTAGACCCACATATTTCTACTCGTAGAATAGCCTGGGCTTCTGGAGTGAGCAGAAGTACCATCTGGAGAATCCTACATGATGGTGGTTTACATCGCTACCACATTCATGTCCATCAGGCATTAAGTGAAGATGATTTCCAGACAAGAATATCCTTCTGCAACTGGTTTTTAAATCAAAATCTGAACTTCCCGACTATCATACTGTGGACAGATGAGGCCACTTTAAAATCTAATGGAGATGTAAATATCCACAATGTTCACTTTTGGTTAGCAGAACACCCTCATTGGTTACGTCAGCATGACAACTAGCACATTTGGAGCCTAAATACCTGGTGTGAACTCACCTTTGATCAAGTTATTGGACCTTATTTTTTTTTATGAACACTCAAATGGTGAGCGGTACTCTGAATTTCTCAAACACACCCTGCACTGCGGGAGATGTTAGAAGATGTTACACTAGCATCATGGTTATTAATGTGGCTGCAACAAGATGGATGCGTCGCCCATTTTTCCTTGGTGGCCAGGCGTACTTTATATCAGAGTTTTCCTGGTCGATGGATTGGTCACCATGCTCGCCAGACTTAACCCCCTTGATTATTTTTTTTGGACGCATTAAAATCACTGTGTATCAACAGTGTCCTACAATGAGAGATGAAATGAAAGACAGTATTGGAATAACATGCCGGTCACTGCCAGCTGCAGAGATACGTTGAGGTACTCAAAGTGCACGACGACGGGCACGAGTGTGCTTAGAACAGGGCGGAAATTATTTTGAACACCCATTACAGTGAACAGAAAACAAACAAACAAGCAAATATGTTATTTTGTAATACTGTAATGTATAAAGAAAACATTATTTCTAAGGAATTTTTGTACTGTCAAATTGCATTTATTTCAAACCTTAAGTGTAAGCAGTGTAAGCAAATGTTTGTTTCCTTACTAGGCCTACAACATTACAATGGTATATGTTACGTACATCATCTCTTCAGCGCCAGAAATATTTTGATATCATTGAATCGGTAGCATGTACCGAAAGACTTTTCAGACAACAAATGTTCAATTTTGAGAGCCCTATTCAACAATACTAATTTTATACCATCTTCCCATTTGAAATTTTGTAGTTACCTAGTGTCCTCTAGTTTACGGCAGATTCTAGACACTGTAGTGTTCACCATCCCCCTAGAGTGTGCCAGACAGAGAATATTTTTATATTTTCAAAATGCAGCTTACAACAACAGCTGCTGTGCCGCTTGAGCAGTTCTCGTACGAGGTGCCAGAACAGTATTAGGGAAGGCTGCAACATCTGCTGGACCATTATGCCGGTGTGTTTCACACTGAGGGGAAGCTGCAGCGCACTGACCTCACCAAGCATACCATCATCACAACACATGAGGGCCCGGTCTACTCAAAGTCACGAGATCCAGGTATTTTCTTCAGAAACATGATAAATCAACAGGTATGTGAAATGTTGAGTGACGATGCTATTGAACCTATGCAAAGTCTCTATAACTCAGGCATTACAATAGCTCCTAAAAAGGATGGCGAATGGAGGTTCTGTATGAACTTTTGCCCATCAAGTAAGATCACAGTAAACATGCCACTACCTGTAATCAATATCAAGAGCACTTTATCAACGCTAGGGCCTGCTGCAGTATTTACCTCACTAGATCTAAGTCTGGATATTGGCAAGTGCCTATCTGTCCCCAAGATCGTAAAAAGACTGCCTTCACTACACCTGATGGGCAAAGATTTCAGTTTGGTTTTAAATGTGCTCCCGCTACTTTCCAAATCCTTATGGTCAACGTCTTAGACGGATACCAATGTCTTAGATGGATACATAGGAGACTTTACGATGGCATACCTTGATGATGTGTTGGTGTGGTCGAGTAGTTTGGAGGAACACCTCCACCATCTGAGCCTTGTGTTCAAAAGGTTAGAGCGTAATAAACTAACGTGGAAAATCAACAAGTGTAAACTGGGCATGAGTAAGATGGAATTTCTAGGACATTATGTCTCAGGGGATGGACACAAACCGGAAAAATAATACATCCAACAGATACAGGAAAAACCAACCCCCTAGGTCGCGAAAACAAGTGCGGAAATTTTTTGGCTTGATCTATTGGTTGCGGGAATTCATCCCTAATTTACAGTCATTACCACACCACTCACAGAACTGTTATCCGAGAAGCGTAAATTTGTATGGACACCTCAAGCAGACAAATCATTTCAGAAGGTCAAACTCGCTTTTTTTTTTCTAATCTGTCAGCCACTAGCCAGGTTTAACCCAGAGGTTCCGGTTACCGTACAAACATATGCTAGTTAAGAGGGTATTGGAGCGGTGCTCTACCAAACAGGCAAACAGGGACAGAAACACATATTCGACTACCACAGTGCGAAATTTGGTAACGCAGAGAGAAAGTATTACGTGAATGAGCAGGAGTGTTTGGCAGTTGTACACGCGCTGTACAAATACAGACCGTACTTGCTAGGCAGGAAATTCATGTTGAAAACCAACAACAGATTGGTTGGAAGGAATGCACAATGGTAAAAGTAAATTTGCCCTCTGGGCCTTGTTACTGTAGGAATTCGACTTCCAGATAGAGCACATGGCAGGAGAAACAAACGAGTTAGCTGATGCGTTGTCAAGGAATCCCTGTCCGCAAATAACTGTAACAGACAATCCCTGAGTGGGAAGAGACGCTACCACCTTGCCGTTCCCCCTCTGTAACAGAATCAACACCGCCACTCATGTTGTAAAACAGTGTTGCTAAGCGTCAGAGCGAACTTGTATCACTAAATGTCCATGACGTCTTGAGTAAAGTACATGTTGCGCAAGAAAATTTCCCAGATGCCTCACAACGCGGCAACACATGTGGACAGGTTTTCAGAACACTGGAGGATAGTGAACCGAGAAATTCAGGTTCTCCTGCCCGGAAATTGCAGGAAGTGGAGGACATACGTACCGAGGGAAACATGTGAGCTCATCATGGAATATGGGCATGACAGCCTAGAACATGGACATCCGGGTTTCGAACAGACGCGGAGGAATGTTCAGAAATACTTTCATTGGCCAGGCGTGCAGAGAGACGTATGCCAATACATCCAGAATTGCTTTACGTGTAACACCAGGAAGCTGCACAGAACAGACGGTGACGCACCACAATAACCCTGCCTACCAACTGAGCCTTTTAAGACTGTTGCTCTGGATATCGAGGGCCTGTACCCCCATACCAAAAGTGGGAAATGTTTTCTAGTTGTTATGACAGACTTGTTTATGAGATGGACAGAGACTTTCCCTGTTAGTAATGTCCGAACACACACCGTGGCTCATGTTATGCAGAGTGAGTTCATCCCAAGGTGGGGACATCCTGAATACTTGTTAACAGATAACGGTACCCAGTTTGTAGGAAAGAAGTGGAGGGAATACTGTACTAAACAGGGAACTGAACACCGCACCATCCCAGCCTACCACCCCAGGGAAACCCAACCGAGCACTGGAACCAAAATATATAGATACAGTTGCGAGTCCGGTTAGGAGCAGACCCTACGAGATGGGCAGAACTCATTCCTGAAGTGATGTTTTGTGTAAGGAACAGGGTTAATGCGGCAACCGGGAAGAAACCCACCGAGATGGTACAAAGCCACGAATTGCGTGCGCCAGGAGAACCCCGCGAAAACCCACTGATACTGCCGGAAGAGATTGTAATCCACCAACAGCAGATACATGAGCAAGCGTGGGGAAATCAGGAGAGATATTGCGCCACGTGGGTACCGGAGTGTAGGAAGCAATTAACAGAATTAACACCCGGCATGTACATGTATGTGAGAGAAAACCAGTTGTCTGCATTAATGAAAAACCACTGTACCGGGCTAGCACCCAGGTGGATTGGACCAGTGAGGGTAACGGAGGAATGAGAGATTCCACTTTTCTGGTAAAACTAGGACCGAGACGTGTGACGAAACGACACTGCGATGATCTGCGTATTGCCCGCACACTGGTAGGGAAGAGAGGCAAGGAGACGCCGATAAGCCCAGTACCATGGAGATCGTGGCGCAGCGTACCAGAAGACACGCATGGTGAAGTGAACAACATGGGTCAAAATGTAAACACCACCACCAGTCCAGTAAGTCTGTGCCAAGATAATGTAAACAACAGTCTGCATAATGCTACTTCATTCAGAGGCTTCGTGCCACCAGAACACTCCACACCACACAGGGGGGAACCATAGTAGCAGTGTAAATACAAATGTTAGTACAGTAAATAACAGTAATGCACTGTTTACGGTTTCCCCGTGTCAGTAGGGCAAATTCTAATGGAACAGAGTAACTTTAATGGGTTTGAAAACACCCGTAAGGAAAATAGCGGCAACACAAGCACTAATGTAAATTACAGCACAATAAGTGAAAATGATACACCATTTAGAGGGTTTTCCGTAACCGTAGGGAAAAGTATTACAGAACAAACTAATTTTAGGGGGTTTGAGGAGAGTAGTATGGAGGCGTGTGCGATGGTAGATGAAAAGTGTGATGTAGACAAACCATGCCACGTCACTTGCAAGAGGAGAAGCGAACCACCGCCTAGCCCCAACAATATAGTTCCAGCCAACAACATACCCCCCTACAAATGCAGCAGAGTAAGAAGACCTCCGAGTCCGTCTCATCTGTCCATGACAGGTGGTCTCGGTTCAAACCCGGGTAGTGCACAGCAGGACAGGGTTGAGCTGCTTGCACCATCTTGGCCTTCAAGGGAGGGGTCGTTTGACGCTGGCTAAGAGCCAGCGGCAGTCAGAACACAACAGCGCTCACTGCTAACATAGCATGTGATTGGTAAACACGTGGTACGGTACCGCTGCAAGGACTTTCCCAAAATGGGGTAATTCATTTCAGTGTCGTGTATTTCTTTTCAGGGTCCATAATTTGTTGTAAAGTGTAATATGTTTGTGTTTCAGTGTATATGTAATCTTACACTATTCTAATTCAAAGTGCGTGCAGCGTCGAAGAAAAGGACAATCCTATTCAGGCTAAGACACCTTTCAAAGACATTTAAATAACCAGAGGAATTTAGTATTAACAGTCTCGTTGTGAAAATGTACAAACTTGTTTTTTTGTGCCATTTAAATTACAAATATTAATATTTTACTCGGCGTGCATAGCACTTCAGTTTGTGTGAACCCTGTAGGCAGCCATGTGGGCAGTCGTTTTAGGAGAACTGGCGAGGTAAGACGCTGTCATGTACACACTTCATTTTTTTGCACTGAGTTAGATTTCCATAGTTCACTTTAGTATACCGGTTAACCTTTGCTTCACGTACGTTTGCCAGACATTCCCAGTATAATGCTATCCGCATAATTTAATAATTTGCAGCCCTTGTGGCTTTTTCAACTTAAACAAGATGAGAGGAGATAATGTCGGAGAGGCCACATGGCCCGCGCAACGCTCATATCAGGTGCCATCCACCCATGTTCAGGCTTTTCTGTGTACTTTCTGCTTAATTGCGGCAAGCAATATTAAGGGTAACGTTTGTGTGTAATTATTTTCAGGGTTTTGTCATGTCTAATTATTTTACGGCCACATCGCCCACAGCCACGTGGTTAGCTACCACCAAGTCCGTATTTGCACCATTGCCACGTTTAGAGGGCTAATTCTTGTTCCATCTTGTGCGCCTTAATTGATCTCAGGGTAATATGTGTAATTTTCATTCAGGGTTTGTGTATTTTGATGTTTGATGCTTTTTATGTATGACCACGCATGTTTGGATTTTTCCGCCACCCAGCATGCTACGAGCTTTTGTAAGCGTGTTACTTAACAGGAATATTTTTCTGAATACCATTATCATTTTGGCCAACAACTGTTGCTATATTTAATGTTAAAATAATGTGTTTTGCATCTGCACACGTGGTCCGCTAAGAAATTCATCCAGCTGCATCCTCGCCATCGAAAGCTGTTTGAACCCAGCGTTTTCCAAGTGTTTTAAAGTGCAATGTTTAGTATTGAAAGTGTTTTGGTAAGTGCGCATGGGTGAGACGAACACAGAACCCACAGCATCCCTGAGATCACTGAATCTCAAAGTGTGATGTATGGGAAACACCGCTGGTGCCCACCTACCAGGTAAAAGTGTATCGTAATTGTCCTGTGTCTCACCCAATAGTATCAACGTGGACTCTGTTTCTCAGGGCCGTAGCAGGTCGACAGCCACATGGCGATCCCCTCACAAGTACACGTTTAATTAGAGAGAGTCTTGAGTTCACACAGTCGACAGAACACTTATTAAATTGTAGATTGCCTCTAGTGAGCCAGGTCCTGACGGTACGTACGTATGAGAATTAATGACCATAGACTCGGATCAAGATTGGCTATATTTAAGAAAGCGGCAGTACACTGATCACACAGCACAGCTATCCGAGACTAAAACAGGCATGGCAATTTGGTCTGCCATTGACTGAAGCAGTAAAAGTACTGTTCGGTACGTTAACGAAATTACGGTAAAAAAATCTCCAGGGTGGTGAGTCTTATGAAGACGGGGACACAATCATGGCAGGAGCGAACAAAATATAAAAGGTTCCTATTTATAAACATACACTACTGCAACTAAAGATGAGTAGACAGAAGCTGAATGCTCCTGCAACGTGACACGCATGTGTTCCCTATGCCCGCCAAGCCAAGACAGAAGAGTGGGGGTCAGATAGCTGGCTACCATGCCAGCTATCTCCTGCCAACTCCGAGAGATAAATTTATTAAAAGTACATGATTGCAAGTACGCTAGGCATTGCAATGAAATATAAATAAACACTGACACAATTAACAAGAACTTTCTGACATGTTACAGTGATTAACAAGAGTCTCTGAGTCTTTTGGTATGTTAATTGTCAGTATGCATTAATTGAGGAAAACAAGCCGGAATGGGCCGGCAAGGCACGTGAATGCTTTTACAGAACAAACATAATATTTAGAAGTTACGTTAGCACTTTGATACATTCAAATCAAATTATGAAAATAGAACAATACAAAGCAAAATAATCTAGTTTTGTGCAATTGGCATGGCGGAAGCTGGAACTGCGAGGATATTTATATGTTACTCTTAATTATATTCAATAAATTTAATATTGTCCTTTTCAATAAACAAAACACATTATCAGCCCTAGGAAATTATGAAAAGAATAATGAATGTCATGGTCTTGTGTTTTGTAGGGGTTTCAAACCCACGTGCCTTTTCACTCACAGGCTTACTATCCCTCACTTAAAGGAAGTTAAAAATAACACTTCCCCTTATTAGCTAGAGACTCTGCTTTGTGGGACACTGATTATAATTGCACTGCACACACACAATAAAGAGAACACTCATGGAAGCTAGGGTCAGGCAGGTCGTGAACCAGCTCTGTGACCCATTTCTACGCAGAGATGACCCGTGCATGAGGTGGCGCACAGACGCACGTGCCTGGTGCATGAGCAGAGCAGCAGTGGTCTGCCTCCCGAGCGGAGCAGTGAGGGTGACGTCAACTGTAGTGTTTCAAATCAAATTAGGAAGTACCGTATTTATTCGTGTATAGTGTGCCCTTTTTTTCCCAAAATGAAGGAAAAAATTTCCAGGGTGTGCGCTATACACTGAAAAAAAAGAAAGGGGAGCGGTAACCATAAATTGTCCGGGGATGTTGAGGGAAGTGGCGGAACTGTCTGTTGTCTCATCTCTCGCTCTTACATCATTCCTCTCCCTTCTCTATCTTAGCGACCCTTCAGTTATGATAATAAGGTTAGAAGTTGTATTTTATTTTTATACTAGCTGATCCCGGGAAACGTTGTTTCGCCTTTTTTTTTTTATATTTAAAATCCATAATGTATGTAACGCCATATGTTGTATTTAAATTGTAAATGCCAAATTTAAAACATGAACTGTAAATGTCATGTGCATTGTGTGTCATAGTATATTAGGCACAAATATCATGTGTATTGTGTTTTGTAAAGATAATTGTTTTTACATATAAAAGTATTATATTTTACATGTTAAAATTACATTGAATTGACATAATAAATCTGTAATTAAACAATACAGCTTATTAAATGATTTTTCATATGTTTTTGTTGCACAGTGACAAAACTCATGTGTAATTATTTGATATGCATAGAACTAACTTTTCAGTTTCAGCACCTGTTGTTGGCTTTCTTTGTTTATAATTAAATAATATCCATTCCTCTCCTTCCCAGAATATAAGTGGATATTGTAAAGCCTCGTATGATCGATGTGTGTCTTGTATGGTTGGAACTGTACTGTTTCTGTGCATAATTGTTAGAATCTTTTTGACGTGCACGTGCTTCTCAATTTTGTGTTTGTGCATCTTCAGTTTGTGCAGCGTGTGTTCACATTCTATTTTGCCTTCTCAATGCATCCTCTCTATTACATCGGGTACGTCGACAGATGTTTGACCGTGGTATTGCTGGCATTTTTCTCTTTTAGATCAACAAACATTTCCTGCAAGCATGAGCAAAATCGGCCCATAAATATAGAAGTTAGACTCCAACGCCACCTATCGGACTGAAACATAAGTAAAAAACTTTCTCACCACCTCAGTAACATATGGTGTGAATATGGTCTCAGTTGGTCCAGCAGTTTGTCAATGATGATGCAGTTTAGTCATGCACAATGGATTTTATATATAAAGATATGTTAGTTCCTTATCTACTGAAATCATGAATGTATGAACATTTTTTGTCAGTCCTTTGAAAAATGGCAGATAGAGAATCCACCGTAATTACAGATCCATGTTTTATTGTTTATTTTTAGGCTCATTTTCCCCACTTTGCAGAAGGCTAATAATCTGAGTGGATTACAACAGCTGGCACTTCAACATCTTGGAGTTCCCCTCTAGAATATCGTCACTTGTCAGCGGTATGGTGATAACAGACTCGAGCTGTCACACTGGCCTATATTTGAGCACCATCATGTTATCGGACCCTCGTTCTCAGTTCAGTGGAGAAGATTTCTGCTGTGATCACTAAAATTGGTTTTGGGCAAGATCGTCCCGTAGGGCACTTTAGTGCCAAGATGACCTGTGAAGTTGTTGCATTTAAGAAACTCCGTACGCTGTGGAATGTTAGGGCCAACCACATGCCTATAAAAGCTATACTTCACGCAATGTACACAAATTACACTTAACATCTCAGAACAATGAAGGTAAAATTGGCTGAATTTAAGGGCTGGTGCCCTGAAGTGCCTTGGGGCAGTCGAATCAAAGGTATATGTCAGTTCCATAAACACTTTTAATACGACATAAGTTACATGTTCCTCCAGGAAACAGTTTACAAGCATGCCTCCTTTCACTTTGGGGCTAAAGTTACGCTGCGAAAAATAGCATGGCGCTACAAGTGATTTTAGTGTGCAGTGAAATTTAAAAATACTCCCTGGGCGATGCATACCTCGGGAAGGCGAGGGTCAGTATCTCTGGCGGCTAAAACAAAAACGGTTCCAGAAAAATTGACTTACTATTGACGTTACATGACTGGTGCAAAAGAGATGAGTACCGCCTGAGCGCGGGAAAACATGACACGTCCACGCACAACCTGCCCCTCTGTTTGCTCCTCGCTGACTGACTCCCCGCCGAGGTGCGAGGGTGGGCGATAGCGGGCCCGTGCGCCGCGGAAGGATCTACTTGCACATGCACATGAAAAGAACTCTGCTCAAAACTATGTACAAACATAACACGTGCATAAAATATTCTCTTAACAACACGCATACCCTGGGTGATCAAAATATTACATGAAATGAGGTGGACATAGCACTGATGGAGGTGATCAAAAACATAACGTAACAAAATTCTCTAATATCTGCAAAAACTTGGAAAGAAAAGGTAGCATTTGCTTTGAAATGTAAACATGTGACAGTGTTTCTAATTGCATGTTTGTATTTCCTTGTTAAAATTACTTTGGAGTGTTTTTGGCTAGAGTATCACTCCACCAGAGTGTTTGTTTACAACTGGGCCTTGCCCGCGTACGTGTCTCTGCACTGCTTGCCCTCCTGCACCTGCTCTGCACCGTCGCATGCTCATTGTGTCACACTGCACTTATACTTTGCTGTGATCAATCGGAGAGTGCGCCTGCGTGCTGCGCTTCGATGGCACGATCGGCTGGACAAACGGGCTAAAGGATAGGGGAACAAGTGGATGTTACATATTCTACGCCATCATAACATGTTTTGCATCCCTTGATGAGATCACCCAACTGCCCACCCCTAGACATCTTGAACACCAGAGTCATCTGCCTGGGGTAGCCTGCCACCCAGCAGTTCCAGACAGCAGCACAGGTCAGAGCATCAGTTCAAGGTGCTCAGGAATGCTTTGGATTCATTGGTGCATTCCATCCCAAATTCTAGTGTAGGGAGTACTAGGATTGGACCTCTGCTTCTTCACATTTCATCCCAAATTTTTTAGAGCATTATGTAGGGCCAATTATGAGAGAGGAACATGTATACAAAGTGGTGTGGACCTGAAGGTAGCATAAATGCTCAGTTGGATCACTCATCTGCATGCCCAGTGAGAGGAGGCTGCATGGTTAGAACGGTTGTCAGCAACAACAGCATCACACACAGCTTCCCAACAAAGGTATATGAAGACTTGAGTAGAGTATTCTCATCCATCCATCAGCCATCCTAGTCCAGGAACTGCTCATTCTACCAAACTGGTGGCCACTTCCTTGGCATCATGCAGGTGGCGCAACTCTGGCGCAGCAGAAGTGACATCTACTTTGCTTTAAAACTTAAGCCAGAGTCCCTCCCATGGGAAGGGGGATGGGGGGGGGGAGTCCTCTAGGAATAGGGGCTTAATAGCATCCATTTTAAGTGGAGGAACTGACAGATATGACACCATCCAGTGCTAGTATGTGGTGTCGGAGAGATTGAGAGTGTTGAGTATCAGCTGTTTTTTTCGTTGGTGATAAAATATTTCATTTTTATTGGTGGTAGTTCATTGTGGTTTTTATCCTATATTTGTGAGTGTGTTCTTAGTTTTCATTGTTCAGCTGTGTCCACTGTTATTATTTTTGCACTGCTTGTTCGCTTGTCGTGTTTTCATTTTCATCATTATGTTGTCTTTTCTTTGATTCACTTTTGTTTTCTGTCCTGTTTGGTAATAACAAGGTGTTTGTCTGTCGTTTTGTCATTAAAATTTTTTTGTGTATGTGTGTTTGTGTTGTGTGTTGTTGTGTGTGTTTTGTATGTTGTGTGTATTCCATTGACAAGGAAACAGCTTTTCCTAATTGTATGTCTCTTGTACTGTAAAAGGTCTATTCGTTTTTTGCCTTGCTGAGTTCTGTGTGTGCAATTTTTATTTTATTTAGTCTCATAGTAGGCAGTGACACAGTCCAATCACACCAACATAATAATAGTTCATTGTTTTAAAGGATGAAATGGCTAGGGAACTTATTGGCAGCTATTCAAATATGAATCAAACTGAATTCATAATTAAGGATTTCACATTCCTGTTGAACTGACAAGTATGGAGAGGGGGGGGGGGGGGGAGTGAAGTATTAAGATTGGAATATCAGGATAAAGAAAACTTTCTGTTTGTTATTGTATTACACATAACATATAGTTACTGCATATTGAGCGCCTCCCAGACACACGAGTAGCCGACGCCATTGTCCAACCTCTAATGACCTCCATCTGCTACTACGTGACTCATGGATACAACATCTCTCCTTTTTTATTGATGAAAGAAGTCGATGGTATTACAATGCTTTACATTTAAGGTATGACTTTCACATCTTCCACAGTACTACATCAGTGGTAGTATATACAAGACTAGTCTCAAATACATTTTACATTAATTTTACCCATGAAACACAGTATGTACTATTCCTAGCTACACTATTTACAAACACATCCAGCATACCAATAACACTTCTCATTATTACACTATTGGTAATATGTCCATACCTATCTCTAAGGAGTTACATAATCCGTCATCCATGCAGGAGATACTCTCTCTAGTAGATCTTCGTAAGGTGGAACTTCTTGTATCTCCTGTACTGTTGAGTTGTGTGCACTCTGTCTCAGCCCATCCTCTCCATTCTGGTTCCTGATCTCCCTCACTGTCTCTCCTGCCTTTTCCACCCTCTTCCTTGGTTGGAGTCTGGCCAGTCTCTCCAACTTAGTGTGACAATCGCCCATTCCCTGCCATTTCCCTGGATCTGTGGGTCTGTAGTGTTACTGTCGCTATGGGGAAGGTAACAACTGCAGTTGATTGCATCTGTACACCATTACTGCTGACTCAACCAGATATGAGCTTGGATAATGAAGATCTTCCGGTGTTACGGTTACCTGGCCATAACCTTTACGATCTGGAATCCATACCCTTTCATCCAATTTCAATGGCCGCAACTGTTTTGTTCTGTACCGCTTATCATACCATTGTTTCTAATAATAGATATATTTTTTTTCATTTTTAATTGGAAATCTCTGGAGCTGTCTTTATGAAAGTGACTGAATGCTGGAACTGTGGTCCTGACTTTTCTCTTCAACCATGATGTCTAGGGGTGACAATCCACAGTCCGAAGGAGCAGTGCGATAGGCTAACAACGCTTCATACACATCCTTGCTGTTTTAACAGCTGCTTCTGCACAACCATTGGATTGACTTTAATACAGGCTGCTTGTTTTGTGAACAAATCCATACTGTTCTGCAAACTCGGTAAACGTCCTTTTAAACTGAGGGCCATTATCTGTTCGGACTACTTCCGGTATGCCAAATCTTGCAAACGCTGCTTTACATTGTTCAATAACAACATTTCCCGTCAATTTCTGTAAGCTTAACAACTCAAAATATTTGGAGTAGTAATCTGCAATAAGCAAATACCATTTTCCTTGGTATTTCATGATATCCATCCCTACTTTCTGCCAAGGATAGTTAGGCAACGGTTCCTTAATAAAAGTTTCTTTAGGGTTGCTTCGCTGTTCAATGCAGATACCACAGTTCTCCACAAGAGACTGTAATTGTGAACTAAGTCCTAGCCACCAAACAGACTGTTGAGCCCAGGCTCTGCATTTGCCAATACCCAGTTGCCCTTTATGCAATTGTTTGACAACATATTCTTGCAATTCTGGAGGTATTACTAACCTGGTTCCCTTTAATATATACCCTTCATTGATTGAAATGTCTGCTAGGTATTGATAATACACAGCCATCTCTTTTGTTAACTCCTTTTGCTTGGGCCATCCCTCCGAGCAATACCATTTCAACTTTTGACAAACTGGGTCAATGTGCTGGTATTGTTTTATGAGTTCGAGGATGTTTTGTGCTACTGACAAACTAGAAACAATCATATTTACATGTGCTGAAGCATCTGCGGAGATCACTTCATCTAGTATATCAGTGCCTTGTACCGGATTCCTAGATAAACAGTTAGCAAAACACAACTGTTTTCATGGTACATAAATCACTGTATAATTATATTTAATTAACCGTATTCTAAACTTCTGAAGCCTAGGTGTTAGTTCATCAACATGCTTAGTTTGTAATAACTGGACTAACGGTTTATAGTCTGTCTTCAGAGTCACAGGTACACCCAATATATATTCTTGTAATTTTTCGCAAGCCCACGTAAGTTCCAATGCCTCTTTCTCAATTTGGGCATTCCTACATTCAGTTTTGGAAAGGACTCGTGGACCATAACATACAACTTCTTGTGATTTATCCTCATTTACCTGTAACAAGGCACAGCCCAGCCTTTACAAGGAACTATCTGCCCTCACAATCAATTGCTTTTCCACATCAAAGTGAGCCAGACATGGTGCCTGAACCATAAGTTCCTTAATCTTTTTAAAGGCTAACTGCAGATATGGCCCCCACATGTATACTTGTTTTTCCTTCAATAACTTGTTCAAAGGCTCTAGCACGTGGCTTTTCCCAGGAATGAAATTCCCGAAATAATTCACTATGCCTAGAAACCGTAATAATTCTGCTTTGTTCGTAAGTTCCGTAAATTCAGACAGTGCTTTTTACCCTACTAGCTTCTATGGAAATACCTTCAGCAGAGATCTCGTGGCCTAAAAATGTGACCCTATCCACACCAAACACACTTTTTGATCTATTAATTGTAATACCATTATTACTGTACCTGGTTAAGACTTTCCGCAGTATCGCATCGTGTTGCTCTACCATTTCTCCGAAGACCAGAACATCATCAACATGATGAAGTACATTGGGTAATCCCTCCAGCACTTGAGCAATCTTTGTGCTGAAATATTCTGGTGATGCATTTAATCCAAAGGGAAGCCTCTTGTACATGTACCTTCCAAAAGGTGTTATAAAAGTGGTCAGAGGTTGACCTGTCTTGCTTAGCAGAACTTGGTAGAATCCCGAGTTGGCATCCAACTTGGTAAACACTTTAGCCCCTTTCAGCCTTGACAAGATATACTGTACCTTATGACTTGGAAAAACTGCTCTTTCCACATACCTATTGTGTTCAGTGTAGTCACAACATATTCTGACACCTTCTCCTTTAGCAACCATCACCATTGGTGCAAAGAACTCTGTCGGACCCTCTACCGGTGTAATCACATCAAGCTGCATCATTCTGTCAAATCCCTGTTTCACTTTTCCTAGCAATGGTAAGGGCACAAAACGTGTTTTCAAGGCATACGGTTTGGCATCACTCTTGAGGAGAATATCCATCTAGTCATCCATTTTGCCTAGACCTCCGAGTACCTGCGGAAACTCCTTGTCAATGTTAATATTGTTGAGGACCTTAATCCTCAAGATCAGAATCATATCTTTACCCAATATCGGGCTAAGCAGAATTTCGATGAAATAAACCTGAATTTGCTGTGTCTGCCCCCTATGGCATAACCTTAGGTTCTTTGTGCCTGCAACCTTCAACGGGCACCCATTTGGACCACTGACTTTGGTATACTATTTCTCAAGTTTCATATTTGCAGAACTCCCTACCTTATTGTTGAGGCACGTAATGTCAGCACCTGTGTCAATTAAAAGTGTAACACATTTTCCTAACTCAACAATCTCTATTTCCACAGTAAATGGATTATCACCAGGGTGTACCTGAGCTAGACATAACCTGTCCTATTACAAAGTCAGTTGTGAAATCCTCTCCTGTCTCTAATCCTTCATTTATGTTCTGGACCTTTTTTTCTTTCCTGCACTGTCAAGCAAAATGACCTCAACGGTTACAAAAAAAAACAAGTAACACTTTGAGCCGAGCAGCTTACCCCTTCCTTGTGATGCCCTCCACACTTATTGCAAGGATTCATTTGTTGTTGTGACTGGTATTGACCTCGAATCCATGAAGACTGCCTTTCCAAGTCGGGAGGTTTCCCTGTGGACGGACCCGGTTCTAGTCGGAACTGTGGCCATCTCTTGTTGTGTTCCACCAGCAATACATTTGCAGCATGTGCTTCTCGCAGCATTTGAGACTGTGACGACTGTAATTCCCCTTGCCTACGCATGTTTAAAAGCTTCTTGAAGAGTCAATTTGCTCTGCAATTGCATTCTTTTGCTAATTGCAACGTCCCGCATACCAACCACAATCCGATCTTGTACCAGGTCGTCTTTCAGGGGCCCGTACTAACATACTTCTGCGAGGTTATTTAGTGCAGTAATGAATTCTTCAGCGTTTTCGCCAACCTGTTGCACATGCAAATTTAACTTAAAACGTTCAAAAATAATATTCACTCTTGGTTTGAAGTGTTTATCAAACGCTTCAGATAGTTTCTCATAGGTCGAAGCTGTTGATGATTTTTCAAATGTTAGAATTATTTCGTTGGACTTCTCGTCCATCAAGTACATGAGCAAGTCAATCTTCTCACTATCAGCGCAAGCCTTCTTACCACTGAAATTGATGAACTCTTCGAACCGCCTTTTCCATCGAGACCACGCATTTGGTTTGACAAAATCCAATGGCTGCGGAGGTTTGATGTGCACATTTCCGCCCTTTGTAATCGGCACGCCGCCAGTCGACATGTCACCTAGTATAAAGTTTACTCACAAAGACAGATTTACCGCTGCCACCAGGTTTGTTATTGTATTATGCATAACACATAGTTACTGCATATTGAGCTCCTCCCGGAGACACGAGTAGCCAATGTCATTGTCCAACCTCTACTGACCTCCATCTGCTACTACGTGACTCATGGATACAACACTTTGAAATATGAGTTGGCAGTAAAATGTTCTTGAATCTCTTTCTAAAGATTTTAAATAAACTGACATGACAAAAGTCATGGGATATCACTATGTAACTGAATGACTCATGGCTCCACCGCTGCAGAACGACATTGCAGGGGCTAAACCGGTCTCAGTTGTGAACAGGTGGTTGTGTCATTGGGATTGACTATTGTTTACATGCTCATGGCAAGGTGATGTGAGTTATCAGAGTTCGAACGGGGCATGATGGTGGGTGCCAGAAGGATGGGACATTCAATTTCATAAGTTGTGGAGACTTTCAATATTTCTCTATCCACGGTGTCACTGTATGCAGGGAATATCAAAATCAAGGCATTACGATCTACCGTGGACAACACAGTGGCCGTCCAAAGTTACTTTATGATCGTGACCGGCGGAGGTTTAGTAGAATTGTCTGTGCTAACAGAGCAGGAACACTTGCTTAAATCACAGCCAAATTTAATGCAGGAGGTGTCGGACATGTATCTAGCAGATCTGTGCAATGTGCATTAGCTTCCATGGGATATCGAAGCAGAATGCCCCTGTTAACAGCACAACACCAGGCACAATGCCTCACTTGGGCTCGTAAGGTTTCTAATTGAACCATGGAGGACTGGAAACATGTGGCCTGGTATGATGAGTCACGATACAGGTTGTTTCGGACTGATGGCAAGGTTTGGATATGGCGCGTACCCAATGAGGCCATGAATCCCAGTTGTCAACAAGGCACCATGCAGGCTGATGGTGGTTCCATAATGGTGTGTGGTGTGTTCACATGGCATAGGTTGGGTCCACTTGTCCATGTACCGACAAAACTCAATGGTAACCACTACAAAACTCTCTTTGGTGACCATTTGCAGCCGTTTATGGACTTCAGTTTTCCTGACAATTATGAGATTTTCCAACAGGATAATGTGCTGTCTCATTGGGATGTGGATGTCCAGGACTGTTGAGCATTCTAGAGAGTGAGTCGCCCTCTACCCCCATGGGTTTCAGGATTCTCAATACTACCTAACCCAGTGTAGTAGTAAGAAACAAACCCCACATCAATAGCTAAAACAATCAGGAGTTGAAGACCAACTCGTGGTATAGAGTATAGTGTAACAGGGTAATTTTATCATCAAGCAACATGTAACTTGAAAACATAACTGGTATCTTTACACCCAAATGGATGACCCTTCAATATTTTCACTGGGACACCAGGTCTTACAACAAATACACACAGTATGGTTCCTTTAGCAAGCAATACTGTTTTATTGATAAATTGCTGCACATCCAAAAGTTCGTACAATCGAGGTGACACTGTATAGCGCTTGGCACAAAAGTACTATTCATTTGATTTATTTAATTGGTGCACACGCATTAAAAAATTAAAAATATGACAACCATAACACAATACTTGCACCATAAAAATGTTTTAAAAATATTATTGCAACAAACCCATAACTATGAATGTCCGCAGTGAGACTGTGCCTAGGTTGGGCACTATGTGTGGTAGTTTAAAATATTCTTTCCCGCGACGTAATTCTGACAAGCAGACATCGCCCAGCACCAAAGGGTATATAAAAATGTTCCTCTCATACCTGTTCATTTTCGTGGGTGAAGAGTCTGCAATGCATAGGGCACTACAAGCCCTAATACCCTAGTAGCTCCTTCGAATGTGTCACAGAAACGCACCGTCATCCCGTCGACTGCTGGACCACACACAGTTAGCTGGGGCCGTCCAACGTCAATTGAATACACTGCGCTACACGGAGTTTACATGGAATACTTCAGTGGTCAATTAAAATACACAATGCACCACTGATGACAGTCGCCATGGGCATTACTTCAGCATTTGCATGATTTTGCTACTGATCACAGTTCCGCGAGCAAACATTTTGTCTGCTTTGGGTATCACTTCCCGACGGCTGCAACAATTACAAATTGTTACAATTAATACGTTGTACCAAACTCGTCCCACACAAGCATTCGAATGTGAGACAATATTCAAACAATATGTCTGTACGACCACGCCAGCCCAGCGAAGCAAGCACGCTGCATTTCACCCGTCAAACTTTGTACTCTATTCGTGACGTGAGCCATCTGGCAATCAGCTGTTTACTCTTTCAGCCCAGAGCCTCGACTCATACTATCTGTGGCTGACACCTGCGCACCGCCTACTCCTTGCGTCACACGGTCCCACACGCAGTGCACCAAGTGGCGATCGTCTTTACAAAAGTGTACTGCTGGCTTTATGGCAAATAAATATAAAATTGATATATGATACATAAATCATATATATTTATATAAAAAGTTTTTATTAAAAATGTATTTAACTCGCAGTAAAATATAATAGCACATATACTGCACAAAGAATAAATGATATTAAAAAATACAATGGAATAGGATTGGAAAGGATAGGCCGGCCTAAAAAACTTGATAAATCAAAAGGAACCAAATCACCTCACACCAGGTCGTTATCAACCTCTACAAAATTTCACCAAAACACTAGCAAGTGACGGTAATACCATCACAAGAGTTCCAGTGAATGGAGTGGCCAGCTCGTTCCTCCGACATGAACCCAATTGAGCATTTATGGGACACAAGATCCTGCCCCTAGCAATACCAGGAAATTTTGAGCAGCTATTCAGACAGCATGGCTTAACATCTCTCCAGAGGTTTTCGGAGTCTATGCCACATCGAGCACTTCTTCAGGCTAGAGGGGGCTCTACACGTTATTAGAAGGGTATTCAATTACTTTTGTCATGTCAGTGTATGTGTGCTGTGGAAAGTAAAGTTGTGTTTTAAACATTTCTACTATGAGAATGTGCATTACGGATTTTTTTTGTGGTACTGTTTTTTTAACTTCTGACATATTGTTACAGGTGTTTCTCAATGTTCGGGGTGGCGCACAGTCTGACAAGTAGCCCAGAAGCTGTCCGTCAGGCTACTGAGGATGTGATTGGAGAGTTTGCTGAGGATGGAGTTATTTATCTAGAGCTGAGGAGCACACCCCGTGAGGTCCCAAACATCATGACAAAGCATCAATACATTGAGGAAGTTGTTCATGCAATTCAGTGAGTTGTATGGTTATTGTGTCCAACTATGCATCTCTTACTGGTACTTATCAATTACAATCCTATATGATAGCGCACTTCTACACTCACAGTTAACCGGTATCCACACTGGTGCCAGCCTGATATCCCTCACTTCCCTTAATCTACTGATGATCGATATTGACAAACATAGACTGGACACTATGATGCCATACCACACAATGCCACATCTCCCCCTTTAAGAGATTTATATCATATAGTCTTTGAGTCTTGTGGTAGGGAATTTCTGTCTACTGGAACAATGGGTAGGAAGAATTTGCCCCCTTCCTTGGGGAGGCGTGAGCACTGCAAACCCCTTGAAGGGCTCTGATTAATCCTCACTGGCTGTTGGTGATGAGGGATGACATACTACTATTGGCCCCACTGACGTTGAGGGAGGACATGCCACTACTGGTACCATTGCTGCTGTCTGGAATTCTTGTGCCCCATGGCACCGATGGAGGTGCCTCAACCAGCCACTCCCCCAGTTTGGTGCCCCCCAACTTGTTGTCTTGAACCAGTCGTCTCAGGCTACTGGGGCTACTCTCTCTTTCCATCTTCATAATAGATGTTACCTCTCTGCATATATATGGTGACCCACTTTAGACTGCAGTGTTCCTTGCAGCCATTTATGCCTTCCAGAGTAATTCCTGAACAGAACAGCATCACCCACACTGAAGTTGTGACTTCTTTGCTGAGGTAATTCCACTGGAACCTTCAAGTCTTCTTTGATCCATGGGTTAGCAAGATCCAGACGGTTTTCATCTTATGGCCCTTGAGCAATTCAGCTGGTGACTGCAGACCTCCGGTATATGGCGTGGAATGCAAATCAAACAATGTTCAAGCTAACCTTGTCCGCCAATCACCTGAAAAGATTTTCTTTAATTTGCTCACACTGTTTCCACCGTTCTTTCTGCCTGTCCATTACTGGATGGGTGGAATGGTGTGGTTCTAATCAGGCTGATTCTATTTTTGGTGAGGAAGCCCCTCATTTCACTTGACACGAAAGCAGTTCCATTGTCGGATAAAATATACTGTGGCAGACCATGACAACTGAATATATCCCAGAGCTCCCGTATCATGCTCACTGAACTTTCAGATGATATTTTCCTGACTTCTAATCACTTTGAAAAGGAGTTTACTCAAAGCAGTCAATATGCACCCGGACCCAAGGTTTTACAGTGCTGCCCCATGGAATATCTTGTTTAGGTGGATTTGACCACAACTGCTGACATTCAGCACATTCCCCCACCCATAGTTTAATGTCTTTATCTAATCGTGGCCACCACATGTAGCTCTGAGCAAGGGATTTTGACCTTACCACCCCTTCATGAGCTCCATATAACACATTCAACAACGAAGTCCTTAATGGTGATGGAATTACTACTCTATTACCCCAAAGCACACATCCTTTATACACTGACAGCTCATCCCACCGTCTTTCATATGGTTTAAAATCTTCCGATCTCACCTCATTCGTCCACCCGTGGCACATCAGTTTCCTTGCCTCTGATAAGATGAGATCCCTTAGTGTGGCTCTCTCAATCTCACTGTCAGTCACTGGGCCAACTGGCATGGCTTCCAGCATCAGAATGTCACCTACAACTGGAACCTGTACTGTCCTTTGCATTGGCAGCCTGCTCAATGCATCAGCATGGCTGATGCTACACCCTGGTCTGTGCAGCAACTGATAGTCATACATAGATAGCCACAAACTCCAACGAAGCAACCTTGATGACAGGATTTCAGGTGTTTGCTTGGTGAGGTGTAACAATCGCAGGAAGGGCTTGTGGTCAGTCACTATGGTAAATAGGTGACCTGTTGCATATTGTCAGAATTTACATACAGCAAACATTATGGCCAATGCTTCCTTGTCCACTTGTGAATAATTTCATTTGCTCTTCTGTAGCATCCGTAAACCATATGCTATGGGAGCTTCTGTTCCATCCTCAAGTACATGAGCCAGCATGGCTCCTACTTCATACTCTGATGCATCACATGTAAGAACCAATGGTTTCTTAGGGTCATAGTGGACAAAGACATGCTCAGATTGCATTAGTAATTTTTCCTATAGTAAAGCCTCGTCAATGTTCCCCAGTCCACTTCCAGGGGGTTCCGAAATCCA
Organism: Dryococelus australis; assembly: GCA_029891345.1. Classification (NCBI taxonomy): domain Eukaryota; kingdom Metazoa; phylum Arthropoda; class Insecta; order Phasmatodea; family Phasmatidae; genus Dryococelus; species Dryococelus australis. Next base: position 37,918,274 of record CM057002.1, read on the forward strand.
ACAACCTGTGAAATGGTTCCAGTACTTCAGCCTTGTTAGGTAGAAAATGCTCATAAAAGTTCAAAAATCCCAGAAAAGCCTGAAGCTCTCTCCTTGACATCGGTGTTGGAGTATTATGGATTGCCTCTACCCTATAAAGTAGAACCTCTCTATTATGACCCCTCACGGTTTCTGAGAATAGGGTGGTAATAGAAGGGGGGTTGTAATAAAAAATTTGGAAAATTTTGGGCAGATTTTGATCCACCCTTAACCCCTATGCCCCCAAACTTGCCATTTTTTGCATAAAGTTCATGTTCAATCGTCTCTACTGTATAAAAAACAACTTTTTAAATAAAATATAAATATGTATGTGTATTTTAATAACTGGATGTCTCCCAATTAATTTGTTACCCAAGAAAGGCATATTGGACCATCCCTTGTTGGCCGACTATTTAGCGTTTCATTACCAGAAAATCGGATGTTTTATACACAAAACAGTAACTAAACACTTTTGGAGATGCCTTATGTTTGAAACAAAACACAGCACTTTATTTATTGATAGTAGATATGAAAATACATATTAAAAAATAAATTACTGTGCGTGCTGGGGCTGGCAGCGAATACATTACCGGCTGCCGCATGTACGTAGCTAGGCGAGTGTCTAGATCCTCTGCAGCGCGGCCAGGTGCGGTGGCTCACATCTGTTGCTCGACCCTAGATCCTCGGGGCTGGGCAGCTGTCGGTCAGTCGCTACAAGGTTATTTTGGCAGGTGGCGGCCGCCCGCCCGCTGCCACTGCCGTCGTTACAGGGCCGGTTCACTTTGTAACAGCGGCCCGGCATTGGGAAAACATGCTGATAGATGCAATTCATGTCAATGTGTTGAACGTCTACAAAATTTAGGTGGCGTGTTGGCCTCTGCACTGGCATGATGAGGCCCGGCAATGTTTACGGGAATATAAATATTCAGTACTGTCTACTTGAAATATTAATTATCCCAAATTCCCCTCACTCGCCATAATATGGTACCGGTAACATAAGAACACAGTTTATTTGTACACACTTATCTTTATTCACTTTACACATAAAATTGACTTCACAAGAAAAGAAACAATTGCCCACCATAAAATATTAGCATGTTATGTAGGCGTAGGTGCACATAAACTTAAAAATAATAATTAAAAAAAGGCATTGAATTAAATTTAGAAGTTATCATGCATACACTGATTAAGAAACTAGTCTGTGTAATGTGCCGCTGTTTTTACAGAAAAAGAGGAGGGATAATGGAAGTTAAAAAAGACAGGGCAGGTAAGGCAGAGGTGGCTGCATGTGACTAGGACAAAAAATCCTTACTGACTCTGCCTGCAACACCCCCCCCCCCCCCCCCCCCTTCTCAAGCTTCTGTGGACAATATACCAGTATCCCCTTTTGGCATTAAGTAATTTATTGCTTCACGCTGCTTGGGTCAACAAATGTCAAAGTCTTTGATGGTAGCTTGAGAAATGCTGGGCCACTAACATCAGTAAGGGCTAGTTTTCCATAGACTGAAAACCGTAGATAATATAAACTAGTACCGCGGTTGGAGAAAAGGTCTACAAAAACAAATCCGCGCATAACTGAAACCGTGGTTCAAGATATCACGTTGGTGAGGGTACTGTTTCTATTTTTAGACGTGCCTCAAATTTTCGACTTTTTCGCCCCATACTTTTTACGGTTCCTCGGGATTGGGTCGTAATGAAGAGGTAGTCATAATAAATGGGATCGTAATAGAGGTGTTTTACTGTACTTTGTTGGGTGTACGCCCTCTGCATCAATGCAGATTCTTAGAAATATCACAAACCACCTGGCAAAACAACATTTGGCTTTCTTTAGTTGTAACCCCTTACTGTCTATGCGTTCTAATACCTGATCCACCTGGTGCCAATACTCCTCTGCGTCTGTCTGTGATCAAGATGTCCTCCAGCAATACGACGACACCTGGTATTTCTCGTAGCAGTGTTTCCATCACTCTCTGGAATATCGCAAGCCCACTGCTCACTTCAAAAGGGTACCTGCTTAACTCTAAACAGGCCTTTTATAGTGTTCAGTGTTAGAATTTTTGATGTAGCCTCATCCACTGACAACTGTAAATAACCCTCCTCTAGATCCAATTTCGTGAATAATATTCATTCTGCTAGGTTCGAAAATGCCTCATTCATCGTAGGTTTGGGGTACGTGGAAATTTTGCAGTGTTAATGGTGCACTTGTAGTCTCTGCATATCTGTATTGAGCTATCTGCTTCCAGAATGAGCACTATTGGTGTTGCCCATGTAGAAAATTCTACTGGTTCTTGTACTCCTCGCTCCTCTAACCTGTCTAACTCTGCGCTGATCTGGTTGCGTAGTGCAAGTACCACTGGATGGCTTCTTCTGAAAATAGGTTTTGCATCTGGTTGTAGCTCTACCACTACCGGTGATCCTACATACTGGCCCAGACTACTACTGGAAAAGACACTAGGATATTTGTTTATTACCTCTAATGCTCTTGCCTTGTGTGACACTGAGAAAACTCCTTGCACTGAAATTCCCAATGGTGCTAACCAGTTTCGACCCAACAAGCTTGGACCATTGCCTTCTGCCACTAGCAGTGATAAGGACACTTCCACTGCGGTGGTCTGCACTCTAACCTGCAGGGATCGTAAAACTCACAGCTTTTCCTGAGACCATGTATACAACACCATTTTGGTATCCTGTAATGGTGGCTCATCTGACCACAACTGTTTTAATGTTTTCCACCCCATGGTAGTCTGCCCTGCACCTGTGTCCACGTCCATTTGGTGCACCTTCCCATCTAACTGCATTCCCATCAGTATTGGTGCTTGTATGTTCACTTTGGTGTCTGTCTGAAATAAACTGTACATGGATTCTTCTATCCTCAGTGTCTTCTGCATGTTTGATAACTTATACTTGGTGCCTCATCCTGAAAGACCCTGTTGTCTGTTTTCCTGTTGTTTTGACCTGGTGTTACTGGATGTTTCTTTAGTTATACAAGCTCTGCAGGTGACCGGCCTTGCCACAGCAATGACATATGGTTTTAGCATGTCTACACACTTATCTGGAAAATGTTCTCCCCTACACCTCCAATGCAGTTTGCTGTAGCCTTTTGCCTTATCAGTAACTTGTCGCTCGTCCGGTGCTCCTGTTCTTCTGAACGTTCCTGTTAAATTGGGGGCCGATTCACAAATTCCTCTTTCATTCTTCTGGAATTGCCCTTCAGCTTATGCACCAACTCACACACTTCCTTCATACCTCCCCTAATGTTCTCAATATTACACCCTGTTGCCTCCATCACGGAAGGCAATTCCACAGCATCTTTGAATGTAAATTTGTGTGTGAGTAGAAATGCATGCTGCACTGATTTTTCCAGCACTCCGCACACGAATCTATCACGCAACATATGGTCCAAGCCAAGAAATTACAGTGAGTAGCTATTTTCCTAAGCTCGGCCACATACTGTCATATTGTTTCACCATCCCCCTGATCTCTTTTATGAAACTTAAAAGATTCTTCCACCGCATTTGGCTGTGGTTCAAAGTGATTACTTAGTAAGGTTAGGACCTCCGCTAACCTGGCTTTTGAGGTAGACTTTGAGGCGATCAACGATGAAACTAACCCATACAACTTGGATCCCGCCACTGTGTAGAATATTGCATGTTGTTCCTGTTCCTTTGTTACTTTATTTGCGATGAAATTGCAGTATAAACTCGCCGAATGCAAACATCAGAGCCATCATGCACTGCAATATGCAATATTTCAACACTCCGAACTCGTAACTTTAACCATAACACATCTCAGATATCCTTATTGCCAATGTTATGTCCAACTATGCATCTCTTAGTGGTACTTATCAATTACGATACTACATGATAGTGCACCTCTACACTCACAGCTAATCAGCATCCACACTGGTGCCAACCTGATATCCCTCACGTCCCTTAATCTAATGATGGTCACTACTGACACCTATTGACTGGACACTATGATGCCATACCACACAATAACACAATGGGAATAATATTTATTTATGTATATTTATAGTACTCGAGCAGGATAATGAACAAACCATGATAAAGCTCTAAACACTAAAAATGAAAGTTTTGTTTGCATCTTGGCTAAATATAAACTTCCTAAATTTTAAAAGTATGTCATTTTTTAGTAATAGGGCATTGAACTTTAATAAGGTCACTACAGGTGTATATGAAGATACAGTAGAACGCATGGGTGCAGTTTATGCTGTCTTGCAGTGCCGCTAATAATGACTAAGTAGGTGGTAGTTTCTGGGTGATCTCTAAATAATGTGTTTATTTTTTCACCTTTGTCAACCAGTTTATTCCCCTATGGAAGTGAAATGAAAATAGGGTTATCATGTAAAACAACTAGTTAATAGACAAGATGTTTGTCAATATTGCCGGTGTAAGTTGCCAACTGCCTGTCATTAGTCATTTTTGCAGGTGGTGGTGAATGTGAGCCAGAATGAAGAAAATAGACAAGATGTTTGTCAATATTGCCGGTGTAAGACGCCAACTGCCTGTCATTAGTCATTTTTGCAGGTGGTGGTGAATGTGAACCAGAATGAAGATAGTGGAGGTGATGTGAAACAAAGGAGACATATAGAGCAGGAGTGCATCAGTGAGATATCAACCATTCTTGCAGGTGTTAACAGCAGGAAAACAGGGGTAATGTAGGTGGGTGGTTGGATGGTTGTGAAAGGTTGGAATCCTGTTGGGCCAGTGAAAACTGGCCACTTGTTTTTAAACTCAGTTCATCTGGATAAAGTGACCACTGGTGCACTTAGTAACTCCCTGCACAAGAAGAAAGACTTACTGCTGATTATATGTAGTGCATGTGCTGGGCTCAAATTTTACCGTGTATACTCTTCAGTGTGGAACAAAGGAAAGGTTAGCAATAACAGGACTGTTTATTGCACCAGACTGATAATGGGATAGCAAGTGCTGAACAAAGATGGCATCAGGACATTGTAACTACAGTTGTGATCAGCTCGCCATTTTTTTTTTTTTGCATTTCCAGTGTGTCTGATGGTAAGGACTTCACCACAGTGGCTAATTACTGAGTGGTGGCCAGGTTGACAGACTTGAAGTAAATAAAATACACTTGTATGTAGGGTCTGGAAGTTTACAGTGTATTGAAAATGGGAATGCATGTTTATTTTATTATATAAATTGTAACAGGTTACTGTCCTGTTCTCTCGTATATCTCTGTAAACACCATCGAACTAGCTCAGCGTGAGTTGGCGATAATAATGAAATTTTGTTGATACCAGGATTGCCAAAAAATAAAAAAAATTAACGTCTGAGGATTTATTGTCATCTCGGCAAAACAAACAATTGACACTTGCAATTGGCAAACAAAAAAACCCAGACAGAATGGTAGCCTTCGTAAAACAAAACTTCTCACTTCCAGAGTTACGAAGACGAGAGAGAATCTTAACTTTTCTCTCCTGGCGCCCTATTGACTCCTCACACCAACGGAAAATAAATTTAATAGTTTTTTTAAATGTCTGAAATACAAAAGAAGGTTAAAGTTGCGGGCGCTGGTCTGTGTGTCACGTGATCACACATTGCAGGCTGTGCGACTGACAGCTGACAAACGATTGTGCTGCGATGAACTGTTGTGGTACCCAAGAAAGGTCGTGCTTTATATATATTGGTAGAAAGCTTCCTCATTGAAAACAAATTGTTTTCGAGCAGTCAGCTAAAGGTGACCTCTGTTATTTTCCTCGTTTCACCATGTTATACCTTGTGGTTGTGATGTTTTTAGTTTACTAAACCAGTGAAAAGGAAAAGATCCGCTATCATCCTATGATGGTCTGTTGTTGACGACGTCTGTTACTACTGATGAAATGAGGAAAGAAAAATAACAAATTTGGAAAAACGAAAATATATGAAATACAAACAAATTCTCATTGCCACAACCTTTCAAATATTACATGAATTGCTATCCTTGACTGAAATATAGACAATTGAAATACTTCCCGAATATACCAATTATATATATCTAGCTGCAATGCTACATTACCCCCCTCAGTTTGGGGAAGATTTCGAAGAAACCTGTCCCAAATCGAAACCTATATGGATGTTGTGTATCAAGGCTGAACTGCAATTCCATCTTGAAAATTTAACAGTTTACATGGTTATATACCCATATACAAAGTTCAAGTCACATTGAAATACATTTCATTACCACGTAAAGTAAATTAATCATAACATGATACAAAAGTTTTAACCTACCTAACATGTCTCTTTTCAATTAAATACAATAGTACATTCACTTTCAGTTTTGTTTACATTATCATACACTTCGCATACAAAGTTTCTATCAGTGTAAAATACATTTCATTACTTTATCCCACAAGGTTAATTAAATAAGAATTAGGTACAAACATTTAGTGCACATCATATATATCTTTCAAAGTCATTACAATGTTACATTCACTTTCAGTTTAGGTTTAGGTACATGATTCATTAGTTGCTGAATGGTTCAATACTCAATACATAGTTTACACAAAATTCCCTAAAATTACGATCATCATATTTCAAAAAAAATTTCTCAGTATTTATATATTTTATTTGAAAATAATTTATCTAATTTTATTATGTTTAGTTTAAACAACACAGATTTAATTATTTTAAAGTTTCTATTTTCCATCTAAAGTTGAGGTGGTACCCACCACACATGCCATGTTGCTTCTAGGTTTGCTTACTATTAGTTTAATTCCTTGTGTGGATCAGCACTCAAAAAAAAAAAGATAAGGTGATTCAGGTCTGCCCCAAAAACTATAAAAACCACTGCCACATTTACTTTAAACATCTTAATATCTATGTCGGAACTCAGACCTGTCACACCCAAAAACTTCCTCTTATTGCCAAGATCCAAGGACATTATACACACTGGAGCAACCTTTTCACACTTCATCTCTATGTTCTTAAAACTATACACACAACACCTCAACCTTTATTCGTTGTCAAGAAAAAAAACTTTTCATATTAATTATAACCTTTCATTTAACATACACTGTTAAATTTAAATAATTTTCATTTACTTCAAAACTATCCTTCAATTGCAAAAAATTACATTTTGGACATCATAACGGGAGCAATATCAATAATACCCATTTTACACAAGTTCACACTCAATCATTTTACTAAAGTACAAATTCAAACTATGGTTTCTTGGTTTTTAAAATTAATGTGCAATATACCTCAACATTTTTCAAAATCAACCTGTAATACACATCAACATACGAGCAACCTTTTTGAGAATGATCTAAATACATTTACAAAATTAATACAAAAATTAATTCATAAAGTTTTTTCTATTATAGCACAAAACATACTGTGCTTTAATTTAATTACAATATACCCTTACTTTCAATTACAGTAATATAATAAAACACAGCATTATTCACTTCATTTAAGCTTGTCTTTCTCCAAATTAAATCTTTATGTTTGATGCATAGGTACAGTAGTAAATTATGAAACTTTTTGGTACTCATTTTAAATTATCACTTTAATCACTAAACTTTCCAATCCCTTTCATATTAGAAAACCTCATAATTGTAAATTTATATCATCTTACTCTGCTTCACAAAAGCCATTACTTCACTCAATTTTATGATGTTCTATGAACAGTGTTACCCTCTGTCAAAATGTCATGATTGTAAATAGTTATTACAAAATAAATTTAATTTATGAAAGTAAAATTAATTCTTCAGATTAATCATAATAGGCCTTAACAAATTTAACTGCAACAAAATAATCACATCACTTTTTGTTAACAATACAACTTTCTCAAGTTCAATTACAAAAGTTAATACATTATAAAGTGACATTAAACGAATACCCACTAATAGAATCAAAACAAATTACTTCACATTTGGTATTGCCCTAAACTCATCACGGTTTGTTAACCTACATCCTTACATCCTTTACCTAGTATGCCCTTACATGAAAATTACAATTACAAGTAGGCCTATATAGTTTATATCTTTACATGTTTACCATTATTAGATAATTATGAAAATTTTGTCTCATTTACACACCATAAGCCAAACATTAGGTTAGATTGCACACTATCTTACAATTTCATGTTACTCTTAAACCCCCAGGGCCGCAATGAGACATACCAGTTGGCATTGTGCATTTACATACATAGTAACCTTCTATTGATTCAACTTTAATTTATATAAAAAAATACATTATACATAATAATGACATATGAATTAACTCTACTTAATCGTATTAGGCTAGCCTACATGAAATCACAGACTATACTATGTATCTTCTTTCTCTTCAGCATTCTCACTTTACACAATTTTCTCGTCCTTCTTAACACATATCCTCACAACATATTTCACCATTTCTTTACACCTGAAACTACATTTCTTTTTTCTCTTGTAAGTCTTCTCTACCCTCCTAATAATGTATTTATTTCTCTTTGCTTAACTTACAGTTTCTTTTCTGAATAACTCCTGAATCTTAAACAAGTTCTGCACTTTAACACATTTTGCACTTGGTTCAACATTGTCACTAATAAATTTACGTAATACACAACCATATTTTTTCCTATTTAACCCCCCACTTTCGAAATGATACTTTGCTACCGTGGTTGTGGTATCAGCAGTGGCACAAAAAATACAAATATTTGAAAATACCCTCCGTTGGTGAAAAGTAACAGCTGAACCTAACCTAAAATTCAATTCACTGAAGGTTTTTTGGGGATTAACCCCCCAAATTTTCTGTTGTACTACATGAATTTCAGTTGCCTCAATTTCTAAATTACAGCAGTTGTACTCTATAATTTCCATTTTATTTGGACAATCATGCTCTACAATGTCTATTTTACTTTGGCAATTTGCACCTTTGCTTTGATCTTTTACAACTTTACTTCCACTACTAAGAACATTCGGCAATTCTACAGAAGTGTTTACACCCTTACTTGCATTAGTTACACATTCTTCCCTAACCTCTGTCGATTTGACATTTAGGGCAATCTTTTATTCTGAAACAACCTTTGTATTACTTTGCATTTTGTTTACTGACAATTTCAAATTGTTAAGGTCAGTTAAATGCTTGTCAAATGTAGTTAAATGCTTGTCAAATTTTTTCCTGAAATTCCTAAGATTCCATCATTTGTTCTGTGGCCAGTTTTATGAGCAAACTAATCTGTTCACCTATTCCAGGTGCTTCTGTTCTCAGATTCTCCCCATTTATATTCTCGAGACTTGAATCATTTATATTTCCAAGATCTGAACCTGAATGGCTTGCTACCACGTTGGGCACGTTAACTTCGGCTTCCTGAGTTGGACTATTATTATCAAAACCTAGAAAGTCCTCTACTCGTGCCTCCCCCTGACTCTCCATTATGACCTACTTAAATCTCTAACCTGTATTATCCTATTATTGTACAATCGGCTTGCAAAAAAAAGCTTTTCAATACACACACAAATAATAGTGATATTCAAAAAAAAATTTTAACATTAGAATGTTGCAATCTTGACTGTATCTACAATTTCTTCTGTGAAGACGTTTATAATTACCTGGATACTCTGGCGGTATGGAAATTAACTGGAACTGTAGTTGGAAGTTTGAGGTTGACATAGTTACACTCACCCTGGAACAAGAGTGATGAAAACTCCGATATGCCGGCAACAGCTGGGCTGACAGGTGCTTGAATAATTTATGAGGATGAATGTCGGCACCAACGAACTAGCTCAGCATGAGTTGGAGAATAATAATGAAAGTTTGTTAATACCAGGATTGCCAAAAAATAAAAGAAATTAATGTCTGGAGATTTATTGTCGTCTCGGCAAAACAAACAATTGACACTTCGTAAAACAAAACTTCTCACTTCAAGAGTTTCAAAGGTGAGAGAGAATCTTTACTTTTCTCTCCCGGCGCCCTATTGACTCCTCGCATTGATGGAAAATAAATTTTATAGATATTTGAAATGTCTGAAATACAACAGAAGGTTAAAGTCGCGGGCGCTGGTCGGTGCGAGTCACATGATCACATGTTGCAGGCTGTCCAACTGACAGCTGACAAACGATCATGCTGCAACGAACTGTTGTGATACCCAAGAAAGGTCATGCTTTATATATATTGGTAGAAAGCTTCCTCATTGAAAACAAATTGTTTTCGAGCAGCCAGCTAAAGGTGACCTCTGTTATTTTCCTCGTTTCACCATGTTATACCGTGTGGTTGTGATGTTTTTAGTTTACTAACCCAGTGAAAAGGAAAAGATGCGCTATCATCCTATGATGGTGTGTTGTTGACAACGTCTGTTACTATTGATGAAATGAGGAAAGAAAATAACAAATTTGGAAAAACGAAAATATATGAAATACAAACAAGTTCTCATTGCCACGACCTTTCAAATATTACATGAATTACTATCCTTGACTGAAATATAGACAATTGAAATACTTCCCGAATACTAAAAAAGTAAAAGTTAAAGAATTCTTTTTAAAAATGGAAAATGAAGCATTGATTTCAGCAAGGTTAAAACTGCAATATCTATTTACTATGAAACAACAAAAATGCATAAACACGAGCTCAGTGCAGTGTTTTTTTTTTGTTTTTACAAACAGGCTATGCTGTTACTACCAAAACAGTTTACGATTTTTGGAACTCAAATTATTGCTTTTAATCACAAGTTAACAGCACAGCGTTTTATTGTATAATCAGATGTTTACTAAGGTATGGTATTATTTTTCACAAGATATTATGTCTACTGTTCTTTGGTGGTTACATTATGTTTTTAGATTTTAACAAAACATCTTATTTAAATTTTAATTATAAATGTGTAGTTAAATATTCAGGTACTTCTGTTTGAAAATCTCTTCAGACAATTTGAGAAGTTCTTCAGACAATTTAACAAACTCAAAATTTGCCTAAATATAAGTATGTATCTTGTGGCTGCCTCCTGGTATACATTAATTTCATTTCTTTGATGGCAGTTTGTGACTGTATCACTGAATATTTCATATTTCCCTATAATGCATAAAAGATCATATTTACGTGCTTTGTTTGGCAGAAAATGCAGTACAGAAAAGGGTATCATAGTGAAGTTTTTGGTATCTATTGATCGCCGCCAAGGTGTAAAAGCAGCGGAAGAAACACTGGCACTTGTGTTGCAAGCTAATCAGATGTACCCTGACATTGTAGTTGGAGTTGACTTAAGTGGTGACCCTACTAAAGGAAATATAGCAGACTACTTGCCAGTTTTACAGAAATGCAGGGAAAAGGAACTTAAATTATCACTCCACTGTGCAGAGGTATGTATCCTCCTTACGTTGTGACTGTTATCATCTTGAGTGAACTGTCTTGAATGCACCTCATACAATGCAATGATTTATCTGAATATGTACACTTGTGTCAACATGATTTATAGATGTTAGGTTTTTATTTCTGAAAATTTAAACAAAGGACTACTCTGTCTTATTTGTGTAATGACGTGTGAGAAGAGACTACAGTCAGGCCCTGATTTTACGAGGCCTCGCAGTTCGTGCGAATGGCTTCATAAAATCACTGCTCTTATAAAATTGTCATTAAAAAATTCTGACTCCCCCCCCCCCCCCCCCCCCCCATCCTCCCCAAAAAAAATCAACCAAAAACTACGTTAAAAGTGAATGTTTCATATTGACAGTTTCTAGCCATCTCTGGCACAAAAAATAATAGGTTTTTTTTTCAATGAATTATTAATTTATTTCAATAGACAGATACCTTCTGAATAAATGTTCACCCCAGAACTGTATATACAAGCTACCCTTTTCGCCAAAAAGCATAAACACTGTGCATACATTATTAGCCGGCACAACATCCATATTTATATATTTATCACACCAAAGTGGAAATCACAGTTGTTTTAGCCTACTTTTTGAAGGAAAGAAAGGCTTATGAGTTACTTTCCTGTCTGTGTGTGTCCCTCTTTCAATTTCTGAATGTGTGAACAGAATTTCACCAAACTCAGTATATATATATAGCACTTTGTGGGGGCACCTGACTATTATAGTTTTAGACCATGCCAGATGCTTACTTTCAACATGGCAGTTATTTTAATATTTAGGTTGATGTGTCGTATTTCGAGAACCATTCAACATATGTAAACCAAATTTTGTATGTTGACAGCGCATTGTATCAGTAATGAATTCAGAGATAAATATTGTTATTGGTCGTGCATTTTTGGAAGGTAGCCCCACATGAAAAAAATTAAGCTTTTACGTTATATCTCGAAAACTACAGAACTAATTCTCGCCAAATTTAAAACCTAAGTAACATTATGATATGCCAAGTATTAAAAAAAGGAATATGAGTCAAATTTTGTTTTTAATTTAGATACTTTCAGCTCAGACACTTTAAGTTTTTGGTTTATGTAGGTCACTATATCATTCTCCTTTACTTCAGGTGCAAAGCGGGAGACAAACATGACTTTCATGCACAGTTTTACTAATTTGGGAATGGTTTTAATGATAACATTCTTTCTCACTCCAAGCTGAACGTGTTTTCAACGTAATGTTGGCTTGGAAAAAAGCGAACTATTCCAGGTGACGCCATTTTGCCACGTCAGCGAACTTCCACGAAGCCGTCCGCATCAGCGGCAGGATGTTTAGAATCAACTTGCTGATCCTGAGGTTTATGCACACGTGATTACTGCATGTTCTTCCCAGATGTTACAGTCTTTTGCATTTTTTCTTCCGCACCTTGAATGACCCCTGACTTACACACATACACAAACACAAGAGTTCATAAATTAGGAAATGTTAATTTTTTGTAAACATTTAAACACTTGATATGAAAAATGTGAGAAAAGTTAAACCATGCCTTTCTTGAAAAAATCTTCGATTTTTTTTTCCTTGGCACCAGGATTAATGTTTTTGTTGATAACACACCATGCTCAATTATTTTTTCTAACTTTCCCTCAATAGTTTAAACTGTCTTTTTATGCTTTGTTGACGTTGCGAAAATAACACTACAAAGTCAACAATGACCCAGTGACCCGGACTAGCAGTCGATAAATTGGCAAGATGTGGTGTTTGCTAGGGGGGAGGGGGGGGATAACTGGGCTGTGTCCGAAATGACAAACTCGGTATCGCATAAGTTGTCAAGTTTCACTTCTGACGTTGACAGTCACTTGTTTAGCACTCGCTGCAACACTTTCTTGCCTTTTAAAACATGCCTAGTGCATTTTATGAACAATTACTTGTTTTAAAAAACATTTTGTTTATTTTATTTACACATTAGCACATGTGGTTTGAAGGTAAAAAACAACATGGCGCTTTGTCATTTTGTATTTTTGCTAAATCCACAAGATACAAAATATCACATTACAGAACACGCCACCATTTTCGTAAACAAAATCAGGTCAGGTGTTCATTTTGTCAACAAAATCTGTCATTTTGGACATGGACTCCAGGCGATCAGATACGCGCTTCAATAGATGGAAATGGATGACTCGTGCATGTCTCTGTGACAGGCTGACAGTTTAAAGAGATAAACATCAGCTCATGTGGCACAGTGATAGGCGTACATGGTGCCAACTGCTTGTTAAACGACACATGTTACAGCATCACCTTGCTGCAAAAGTAAACAGTACACTTTGAAAAAAGTCAGAAAACCTCACGGACAAGCCAAAAACTGGTTAAGCGAAGCACGAATAAACGGGAGTGTACTGTTTCTATAAATTCGTCTAAAACTATTCTCACCAAAAATTGTTCTGTCTATTTTTAGTAAGTAATGCTTTTTTTTTAAAGTGAGTGAGGTGTTTCACAAATAAAATGGGGCCAAAATGTTGTTTCGAAAACATATCTTGTAGTTTTAAAGATGTGTTTATTTTTTACTGCTAACCAATTTTTTTAATGACCTAATTGTTTAGTAGTTACATGTTATTCAGGTAATATGTAAAGAAAACATACATGGTATTACTATTACGTAATTGCAAATTTGAAAATTTCTTGTTTCGAAATTATATTTAATATTTTTAATAAATGTGAAAAGTTATCTGCAAGGTTTGGTTTTGTTTAAGTATAAAGAGCTGGAAATTGTGAATAATTTAATTGTTTAAAAATAATCTATGAATCATTTATAATTACATAAATAATTGAATAATCAATTATTTTTCAAGCGATTATCCCACACTAGACCACATCCACCATTTAGTGACTTTAATGGAACATTTTGCTCTCGGTAAGCTCTTTTATGCAATTATAAATGTCATGTCACATTGAAAAAACAAGCGTTAATTTCTGGGAACACCTGGTTAATGCTAATGCGAGCCGCCCCTCTGAGGAACACCTTGGGTGATGGTAGATACCCTACCATTTTGCGGTATAAGATGGCACCAACCAAGTCTCTACAGTCCTCTGCACACTTGAGCAGAGTTCACTTGTTCATTGGCTGTCATCACAGGCATGACTCTTCTCTTGTTCCACACTGCCAATTGTAATGAAGCCACCAAAGTGCTGAAAGTTTACTTTTTTTCTGATTCATGCAGAATGTTTCGGAATAGCTGAGGTCCAATGAAACACAGGGGCCATGGTGGCTGAGCAGTTATGCGGTTCACCTGTCACCAAGGCAAACTGGGTTCAATTACCGGCCAGGTCACTCCAGATTTTCGCAAGCAGGAATCGTGCCGGATGATGCCGCTGGTCAGCAAGTTTTCTCAGGATCTCCCGTTTCCCTTGCCCTTGCATTCTGCCACTGCTCTATTCTCACGTCATTTCATGCTGATCAGCTCTCAAGACCTCGTTAAAAGCCGCACAAATCTGTCCACTCCAATGATAGATGTGAAACAAGCATACACTAGTATACCATCTATTTTGGCACTAAATTATAGTGAAAAATAGTAGGATCTCTAGTGATGGCGTATCAAACCTACTCTTGCACCAAGTAGAAGCTAAACACGTTCTTCTGACTTGTGAATTGGCTCTGCTAGTATATCCCAGACTATGCCACTGTCACCATTCCCCTCATCAACTTACAGTGTACTGTTTCTCAGCATCATTTTCAGTGGTTGGCTGTAATGGATACAGCCTTTGAAGAGGTGAAACCACAGTTTGACCAGGTAGGTGACTGCCTTAAGGGTGGCTCTATTAAATGCAAGAGTATACAGCAAGCTCGCATGATGGGCCATGTTTCTCCAGTCGTATGATTTTGTTTTCAGTTTCGTGGTGGCAACACTCATCAGCTCTACTGCTTTATACCAGTCATCCTTGTGGCTATTACAACACCAGACATCTGATTAAGCTCAAAGAGGAAGTAGCAGAGGGTATGCACAAGCAAAGTGGTGTGGCCTGTCCCACCCATGTTTGCGTAATTGGCAGTGATATTGAACTGTACATTGCCTCTTTAAAATAACTTTGAATCAAACTACCACCTTTCTTTTACTTTAATTTTTACTTAATTTCTGTGAAAATTTTAACAAATTAATTTTTAATAATAATGCATGCTGAGGATTTGACTGTGTACAGTTCGTAAACACATTATTAGACCCATATTTAACAGGTCAATAAATATAAATAATAAAGTGGATTGACTGTAAGGAATTCAATAAATTATAAAACCAAACAAATTGGCGTTGGTTATTGTATTGTTTTCTTTTCTTTTCTGATAAAGTACAATGAACAATTCTAGATCATGGGATATTCAACAAGCAAAATTATTACTAACATATCTCAGTCTGCCAAAGTTTAGTTTACTGTGCACAAAAAGAGGCCCCCCTCACATAAATAATTTGTTTTTCTATGTAAAACAAAACCTTTACATATTACTGCCAACTTATCTTGGCTTGCATCATATGCCAGACCATTTAATAAAATCATTAGCAAATCACATAGTAAAATATTTAAATTACTTAAAATTAATGGATAGTAATTGGACATATACTTTAATTTTTTACTTAAAGTAGCAAACCATACAAAATCAAATATTTAATTATACTTTAAAGGATTACTGGTTTGCAATAGCTTTTTACACAAAATATTTATTTAGACTGCAATAAAGTCTCCAAAACTTTAAATACTGTAGTGCTCATATTTATCTGTATCCCCTTCGTTGGTGCATGTCCACCCCAAAACTGTCACTGCAGCCGTCATGCTGTCAGTTGACCCAAAAATCCCATAGTCACTGCGAAATGCAGCAAGGAAAGCAAAGCGGCAACAGATCAGAATATCGCTGCTGAGGGTGGCCAAATGGGTGGGAGATGCAGTTAGAAGTGAATCATATGTTGTGCCATATAAATTGCACCCTCTGCAACAGTTAAAGTACAGAAATTTTTTATTATTAACACATCCTAGTCCCGAGAGAAGCGAAATAAATACACTCACCCAAGTGCAGGGAAGAAAGAATTTAGACACCAAACATAGTGCCTCCGGCTCTCGTTGATTCCATCACCAACACCAAAAATAAATAAATAAATAACTTTTCTACTATTGTGCTACGCTACATAATGATACACTCTTTACTACGCCGTAGTCAGAATCCCTTTGGAAACTACATCCTGTAGTACATAGGTGAAGGCTAGAGCATTGAAAATCGTGGAGGTCTTGTCAAGAGCTGGGCGAAGAGTAGTTGTACGTCAGGATGCAGTCGTATGGGTGCGTCCTAGAACCATTGCTCGGTGGCAAGAAAAGGAACTACACCTTTAGGTAAGAGCACACCGTTAAATGGCTCAGAGGTCGCGAAATGGCACTAATGTGTGGTCTTTGAGTCACTCTTCCATCGAGTCTAGCACTGGGAACCTGCATTTCAGCACAAGATTACTGCATAGCCGGCCGCAAACAGCTAACTTCAGCCCGGCTTGAAATATCATCCGACTTAGTGCCTAAGAGTGCGGCGCATGGCAAAACGCTCTGATAACGTGCGTGACTAAATGCGCCAACACAGGTCGTGTAACAGCCGCCTTGCCTTGGCCAGCCAGACCGGACTGAGAAGCTGTATTAGGGATGGCAATCCCACTTGACAAAGTATCAAAGGAAAACTAACTTTTCAGTCCCTGTTAACCAACTTTGTTAAAAACTCTGACCACTCTGAAAACTATTTTTTAACAAAATTGGCATTCCAGTGAAATATGAATTCAACTGAAATTAATTTTACCTAATACCTGTTAACTATCAGTGCCTTTTAAATGTCTTAATTAATAAACAAATATCCAGTGCGTTAAATTAACCTGAGTACCAAAATGAACTTATTAAACTGCACAAAAGAATGATTAAAAAATATTAGGCCTGACTCAAATAGAGAAATTACTGTAGCTGTAAAGCAAATATTCCACCGATCATTGATAAAATTTCAGATAACTAAATTCACCTGTAAACTGAAAATATGGCAAACTAAACAAATTGAAACTCTTAATAAAATCATTTATCTATTCTTTCAATATAATATACCCTCTACCTTGAGACAATGAATATCCTTGCAATACTGAATTGAGGTCCATGCATACCTGCAGGATTTAAATAACAGAAGCGACATGACTACAAAAGGCTTGAAATTTATGGATACCGAATTTACCCTGAATATTCCTAATCTTCCCTACACATTAGTGCTATAAAAAATCTCAAAATCTACCGAAGTGGGAAACGTTAAAATCTGATGTGCTTCAAAATTTTCCTAGTATTTTAAAATGACACAATACTGTTGTGGTATCAGTGTGAATTTAGCTTTAACATGGTGCAGGTTTTGGGTTTTACTTATACCATTAGAAACACTGTTTCTGTAATAAGGTACCGAGTAGTCACACTGGACAAATGTTTAAAATTGTTAATAGTTGGCCATTTCACCTATGAGAAGGAAACATTTATAATTGTATGTACATGAAGTAATACGATCACTAGCAAAGATCATGCCCCATTCTTTTTTCAGTAAGATCTCTGAAATTTACAGTGTAAGGCCAAACTGACAGGATGTATTTCCTTTTGGTGTCTTTTTAAGAGCTAGAAATCCAAATGTAACAGAAAACCTGTCACATTTAATAGTATTAATTATACATCCACATATCTATTTAAATTGTTTACTGTTTGAACCACAAATATGTTTGTATTCTTCTGATGTTAATGGCATAAATATTTCTATAAATATCTGTATTTTGATAACCTTGGTTAGTGTGTTCGGTCAACAAGTGGAAAAAGACATAAAGGAGAATGATGTAAGGGAAAGAAACTGAAATAAAACAGAATGACGTAATTTTGACTGGATATTTAGGTTTAAAACTTAGATTTGGGTATAGTTATTGCACATTTATGAATGCAAATATGCTCATTTTTCATGCAATTTTTCCTCTTGAATAGCGACACATTGGTAAGAGTAGGTGTGCCATGATTACAGGTCCCTCAGCCAGCAGAAGTGAAAGCAATACTTGATTTTAAACCTGATCGTATTGGCCACGGCACGTGTATTCATCCAAATACAGGGGGCTCTGAAGACTTGTGGAAAGCCCTCACTGCATCTGGCACACCAGTTGGTAATGTAGCTCATACAGTGCCTTGCTTAGCAAGTATAATTCATCCATCCATGTCCTTCAGTCCTCCACTGATTTTGTGGCATTGCTGAAAGCGTGCACAGTGTTCGGAGTTCAGACATTTTAAAAGCAGTCTAGGTTAAAATGGAGTATATAAACTACTGTATTTACTCGTCTACAGTTCCCCTTCATGTATAGTCTACCCTCTGAATTTATAACCAGAAAATTCCCAAAAAATTAATATTGCATGTATAATCCCACGCTTTATTTATTACTTAAAACAACCACTCAGAGTACTAGGTGACAACTAGGCCAAACAAATTTAACGTGTTTACAAGTTGGTCGTCTTACGTTCTACACGTTCATCAGCTGTGCATTGTCTTTGAACATGACACTGTTATTGATCGTGTGAACACTGTTGCCATTGTGCAAACTGGCATTATTTCCACCTTGAAGTTCACTGTAACTACTGTAAAATTAATTTTGAAGTTGTGTTGTATTTGTGAATATTAATTTTAATGTTTAGTGTATGTGTGTTATCAGTTATTCTTATGTCGTTCAAGGTATTCAGAACTGTAAATTCTCTTTCTGTACATATTACATTGTTTTTCTTTCTTTATCTTGATGCGTGAGGTCATTTCAATTTTAGATTGACTTCACCTCATCAGTGTGAACCTTCCTGCCACACCGCAACGGAGTTTGATTGACAGTACAATCTTCCATACGCCAAGAACTTGTACTGTTTACCCAACTGTAAAAGATACATGCTCATATCACGAAGAGCTACCAGCTGAAACACCAAGTTGTCAACTCAAGGTCACCTAGTACTATAACGTGCAGAGGGATGGCACTAGCAGTATGAATCGCTGGCCGGTGACGTCGCATGCCCAGAGGATGTTACGCCACCACCCGGACAAGGGCAAGCCAGGAGATTATAAATACCGGTGCACGTACCTTGCAATGGGAGTCTGTCCTGTTCTTTCACTGCACTCTTGGTACTGAAGGAACCATCAGCAGCAAGCTCGCTCCACCACTTCGTGTGCTGGTGCTCTCATCTGCCACCCAGAATGTTCCAGAGCTTTGCCCAAGCCTTCATAGACATCTCTGCACCTCGCAGACAACCTTCAGAAGCTCCCTTTGTTTGAGTCGTCAAACACTTAAACACTTTCGTCCCCTTCAGGAAATTCAGGTCCCTTCAGGACAACACGTAGAGTAAGTTAAATTGAGTTGTTTTAATAGCCATTTAACTTTCTTACCATGCCAGTTTAGAAACAGGTCACCTTCACTTATTTACCGTAGCCAGCTTCCGTTTAACTTTTGTTTGATAGGAGGTAGTACAAACCACTGTGTTAGTTTCCATACAGAAATAAACACGTTTTTACCCAACTTAAGAATATTGTTCCTTGCAGTGCTTGTTCCTTTCCTAGTAGACATCAATTTTGCCAAGGGACAGCAGGAGACCGTAGAATATTTTCTAAATCCAGTTTTCCAAACCTAGTGCAGGACTGTGAATTCCCCTTTAAGGATATTCGTACCTCAAAACATACCCATTAGGCGGTCACCTATTCAATACACCCTGGTGTATAGGAAGGTAGAGCCATAACCACTAGGAATTCAACCCTCTCTGTGGCTAGACAATCAGGCCAGGTTATACTCCGTCCACCACGCTTCTGGTGCCAGAGGGAGTATTTGTCTGGGTCTGAGGACCTGGCCTCTTGGGGACCATACCCGCATATTTTGATAGTCAGCCATTGTGAAACCCCACGATCAGTGTCCACCATGCTTATGATGCCAGACCCTGGGGTAGGAGGCAGCCCTGGTCTGTTAATCGCGGTATGCAGAAGTACACCTAGAGAGGGACAAACTTTGCCTGCTCCACCTTCGCGGGGCTGGTAGTATCCTCATGCCCTATTCCCATTGGAGTGATATTCAAATAGAGATTGATGCATGCTGCTTATACAACTAATCTAATACGATTACGACTCATCGCCAAGAATACCTCTTCCACCACTACAGGCGTGAGTGACATGTTGCCTACTCTACAGGCAGCAGGAACGTATGAGCGAATTCTCTTCACCTGGAGGATACGCAACCCGGCAGGCACACCGCCCCCCTACCCCGTGCTGAGAGCCTACAAGCTGCCCAGACCTCGGCCAAGGCCAAGCGCCACCGACAAGCACAAAGCAGAAACGCTGACCAGAGTTTTCCCATGCCAGCCAGGGCAGAGGGACGTCACGTCCTCCCCGCACCGGCAGCCAACAAACTGCCACTATATATATATATATATATATATATATATATATATATATATATATATATATATATATATATATATATATATATATATATATATATATATATATATAAAGTCCAGACGCTGCTGGCCTCGGGAGTCATTCTTACACATCCGCTCTCGCGGCATCCAGCACTGACTCAGTACTGCGATCTCCGGAGATCTTGGAAACGTCAATTACGCCCCCGCTGCTACTTACTATGTCTTGACAACCAACGAACATGAACATACGCATTCAACTTCACTTTGTCTCCTCTAGACACCTTTTACTTAGCAGTTTAACTTTAATTCATTTGTATTTGTCTAGAACCAGCTATTCCCCTTTTTAACTTAAAACCAGGTCTCCTACACCTGGATCCGCGGGTACTTTCATTCCTCCATGGTTTGATAGGAGGTAGCACGGGTCACGTGTTTATTGAACATTCAATAAACACTCATTGTTCTCTACCTTTCTGTTTTTCATTTCCAGGGTGTTTGTTTGTATTAACAGTTGGAGACAGATTACGCCGTGCACCGCCGAGAGGAACCAGGAAATTTATTTAAACCAAGTTAGCCTGAATGTGGAACCCTTTTAGGTGTCTGCACGTCAGAAGACATACATATTAGACGGCTACCTGTTTCTTCCCAGTCATGCATTAGCACTAAGTAAGTGCTCATGGGGGAGAAACAGCGACACCACAATCACTAGCAACACCTTCGCATCAGGAGGGGCGGCATACTCAGGTTATTTCTCATCACTCGCACTAAGTTAGTGCGCGGTGACTGTAGCCTGAAATTTTGCCGTTCAACCTAGTGTGAACGCACAACCAGTAGAGACTTGGCAGCCCCCACAGCTCCACGTACCTGATCAGCCCGCGTACTGCGGCAGATCAGTAGGGACTCATTGAGCTCGTGCCAGCAAGTCACTATTAGGTTTCACTGTCAAACCTTCCTGTCTAAATGCATCACGTAGGCTGTCAAATTGTTTTTCCTATGCCTCACGAGTAGAGCAGTAGTAGAAAACGTAGGGAACAATTCCTGGCTCACTCTGTTCTCAAACGGTGGATCGCACTACCACGTCCTACGCAGGAGAGGCAGGTGGAACGAGACCACACCGCCGAACTTAGACGTCAGGCAGTCACGCCTGCTCCGGTTCCCACCTTGTATCTGCATACGTCCTACGTGTCACCCTGTAATAAAAGGGTTTCTGACTGGAACGGAAATGCAACTAGGCTGGGACCTCAACTTTTGGACCAAGGAAGCACACCTGTGGAATCTCCAGTGCGGCCTAGACCGAATTCACAGCGTCTAGGTGAAACCTACCCAACTGCAATGCCCAAGCAGAAGGAGTGAGTAAGTACTAACCAACACCCCTCGCCTCACGCTGGCTATCTACACCAAACTACCCCGCTTTTGGTCTAGAGGACAAAATCCTCGACCAATGTGCCAAGTCAGTCTAATCAGGCACGCATCAGGATAAAAGACTGCTACCACCTCTAAATACAACCACAGCCTTAATGCCAACCCGACTGTACTTGAAAGACTAAGTCCCCGGAGAGAGCTCAAGCCGCTTGCTGCCTGGAGAGGATGGTCCCTCCAGCCCTCCTGCCAGTTTTGTTTGAACCACGCACCAAGACAGACGGAGAGATCCACTCCATCATGCAGGCCTTCCTCAGGGGTGAGGAAGTTCACTGAACCAGCCAGGACGACCAGCAGTGCCGATGTTTACCTGCCCCTCTGTGCACTAGGTCCCGGTGCCCAGCCCAGTTCATTGCCACCAATGTCACGGCAGGTCCAGCAGCCTCCACAGGCCACCAGTTGCCCAGGTATAACAGTGAGAGTGGTTCCACCTAAATGTAAGTGTGTACTTGCAGTGCCCGACTTTGTGCCCAGCTGGAAAGGCACACGACCAGTCCTCTACACTGGTCGGGCTCCTGTTCCGCCCAGTAACTAGAGTTCAAACAACCCAGTGTGTCTGCCTTCACACCCACCAAAACCCCTTAGGCCATAATGTGCCTCCAGTCTAAAAGCATGTCATGCATCAACCTTCACATGTTTTTGTTTGTGCATAGTGGGAGAGAACGCAGCACATCATACAATTTTGTATCATGGTGACCATATTAAGTTTACCAGGTACGTTAAGTGTATTGTAATTCATAACTTATTGATGTGCTTGATTTTTTTAAGCAACGTATTTTGTATTTATTTTTAAAAATTCTTTTTCATTGAGTTAACATCCTGAAAATTGCAAACAAGTATGGCCAGATACAATGGAAAGGAGATTGTTTTATGGAAAGGAGATTGTTTTATGTACAGCCCCCCCCTCCCTTCAGAACACAAACGTATTCTTCAAATAAGGGGGTGCTATACACGAGTAAATATAGTATCTCTCTGATAGCTGGCTCTCATTAACCAGGAAATGTCACTATGTAAAAATAAACGTCTTTTTCCACATCCAATTATTTATTTATTTTAACAAGTCATTTTTGCTTATAACAAGTTACACATATAAAACTGCCACATTTCCTTCTTTATTTATTTGAATAGGAATCCATTGCAATATTCCTTTTATACTTTCAAACTGTTTGAGAGCTCTGGAAATTCCATCCACACATAAGGATGTGCAGGTTCAGAATTCAGCATGTTTCCTCCATATTTCCTTATTTAATGTATAGATGCAGTATATGCTACTGCCATGACTGCTTCTTGTGAAAAATGACTGGATTACAAACTTGATGACAGCTATGCAAAGAGTATACCAGAGTACAGTCGTGCCCCCATTGAGGGGTTTTGAAATTCCTCTCAAAAATGTGAGTATGAAGAAAAGCTAAAATTTTCCAGACAGAAGTAGGTACGTACAAATAAAACTACTGTAATGTTTATTTGTATCCTCGTAGAGGAGACACAAGGAAACACTTTTGCAGTGCTTGTAAACAGCAGTTCACTGTGTCTCCATCAGATCTCCTTACACTACAGACTATGGGTTGACTAGTAAAATTTTTGAGTGGGGAAAAAAAATGGTCAGATAAATAATTTGCAGATCAACGTGTCAGCCCTTTAGTAATGAAACGTAACATAAATTTTGTGATACTGAAATTTGACGATTTAAAATGCTCACAATTGGAAAAAACTTACTGTAAAATATTGAATATACCATATTTGCATATACAGTAGAACCCTTTTATAACATTTTTCATGTGGTTAGTCAAATAAAATGTTATAAGGAGGACATATTACACCTGCAGGGACACATCAAGCTAAACAAAATTCTAATTTAATAATTTTTGTACATAAATAGCTAGTCAATGTTCCTCAACTTCTTCATCTGAATCATTTGATGCAAAGATATAGATGATCTTGTAATATCGTAGTCGTCAAAATGACAACTGGATATCACAGCTCATGTTCACTCACTCAACATAGACATGAGACTTAAGACACCGTATTGGAGGGGGGCAGGGGACGAATATCAGTCTCTGATTAATTACTCAGTTTTATTTTAAATTCCAAACAAGTTCACAATCTTCTTAAAATTCAGAGTTACTACCAGTCATATCAACGAGACATAAAAAACTGAACAGTGCCAGAGTAGTTCATGAATTATCAATGATGTCACTTTACAACTTGCATTGCAAGATAAGGACGATCATGTCACTCACCACTGTGCCTCGTTCATGGCCGGTAGAAATCTATTTGCACACAACAGGCACTAGGAGCCGAGGTCGCCACGTGCCGAACCCATCCCCCCCCCCCTCACCCCCTTTTCCCTTCAGAAACCTGTGTGACCCCTGTTGTGACCACCTCCCACACACTATTGAACTGCGTTGCAGCAAAACTTTATCAAACTTCTAAAACATCTCGAAGGAAAAACTGTATACGAAGGTAGAAAAAGCTTTTATCTCTAAATCTTTGATGCAACCTGAACTACGACTTCAGAAAGAGGAAATGCACTACACATAAATGTTCGAACAGGGCCAGAACTTACACTGATAAAATATTCATATTCCATGTGGCATAAAAGAAAATAAAATATAACACTCCTTGCCCAAAAAAAAAAAAAGAAAATTTCCCAAATGTCTTATTTAATTATTATAAATAACTGTATTGTTACAATCTGAATTCCATGAACCATAGTATCATCAATTAATGCACAATGACATTCATTCTGGATGCTTCCGCACTCATCTACTCTTGATTAACTTAGTAATTTTCAGGACCATCCCTCTAAAATCCTGAATATTTCAAGTCTACTTATTAATATATTAATATTAATATACTGCTACTTGTTAATGCTCCAAGGAATTTTACAAATACTGATGTAAGCAGGAAATGATTTAGAAATGTTGTAGAGACTTTTTTTTTTTCGGAACGTTTAGGTTTTGGCAGTGTATGGTACATCAATATTTTTCTATAATGCATTGTTTTTGAAATTTTATTCAGAATGTTGGAATTTCTGCTAGCACGAGAAACAAAACTTTTAACTTTTACAGTTTTCTTGAGTTGGTATTGTTTTGGGTTTAGACAGGATTTCTGAGTGGTTAGATATAGATTCTGCTAATGCTACACACCATCTAAATTATACAGTAAAAACGCCTGAATTTGTTATTGCTCTGCATGTTATTAGTCAGATATATTCCTAAAGCAGATATTTATGTAAGCTATTGCAATAACAAAGAAGTGTTTATTTGTAAAAAAGCATGTGATCTTGTAGAGCATATTATGTTGGAGATGAGAAATAGAGAAAATGCAAACTCTAAGTTCACCAAGTTATTTTTTTTTCCAAACTGTAACAGAGGCTGAAAAATTAGATTGTCAAATGAACAAACCACACACTATTGTCAAGCAGACACTGGTATGTAATGTGGAAGCTACTACTTATGATAAATGTGCTATTTTCAGATGCTTTTTAAAATAATCTGGAACAAAGATTTTCAAAATACAAGTCAATATTGATAGGATTCCAAAGTTTGCTGCCAACAGATCCCAGTAAACTTTCAATGATTTTCAATTTTTGGTGTCATTCTACAAAAATGACTTAATGGGACAGTTGCCAAACTAAACAGAGCTGGAGTTTAGGTATAGAGTTGTTGCTTTCTTTTGTATTGTTATGTGCGGCCGTCCTGTGGCAGTGGGGGCAGTGAGCCACCACTACATAGCCGCCCTTCTGTTGCCTGGCGGGCAGGATGATTGACAGCTACCTGGACTGGCATCACCATAACACCCCTCCCCCCTCCTGGCAGCCTGCTTCTGGAAAGTAGTGGCGAGCTATTGAATGAACCGTCTGACTAATCTTCCTTGACACAACCCGACATGTAAAAAGAGTTCCTGGGCTAGGGTCGGCGACACTATACATACCCCTGGCTCGCAGCTGGAAAGTCAAGAGTTTTGTGGTAGCAATGTACCTGAAGTGCAGCAAATGAGCGAAGTCCGGTGTTGCAAGGGACATCAGTGGAAAGGACGGATGACGGCTGAGGGTGCAAGACGATGGCGGACAAGTGTGTGTGCATGGTGTGGATAGATAAGAGGGCTTGGTAACCGACGAGTAGAGGGCTACAATGCATGGGGGCGCTCTGAGTGCTGTAGAACATTCCGGACTGCTGGAATCTGGACTGAATTAAGGTGGGACTGTATATAAATGTGATAAGGGCTGTATTGTAACTATTTAAACTGTCCAGTATGGCCATATAATTTATAAAATAATTCAGTAGATGTTGATACACTGTTTATTGGGACTGATATTAGTTATTTGATTGCATATTAATTTCTGTTAGGTGATGAATGATTATGTAAATAGCAAGTGATAGCAATTTATTTTCAGATATTAAGTCGAAAGTACTTTCTTTGTACTGTTTGTAAATAAATTAGGAAATTATTATTAAATCTTTTATTTATTTCAAACCTTCAGCACTTAGAGAACTTGTAACAGTATGTATTACACTAGACTAAAAATTGTTCATATTTCCTTAAAAGTAGTTGATTTTAAGATTCCTAGACACTTATTACATTTAACATGTGTATTACACAATCTTAAAAAACTAAGTGTAAACAATTACAGTTAATTCATTTGAATAATATATCATACTTATTCCAGTCTGGTTTTCAACAGTGGTCAGCAGTGTCATAGTCTAAATATTGATGTTACAGTTGACGTTGTTGGGTGAGACACAAGACGAACGGTGAGACACTAAACTTACTGTAGGTAGGCGCCAGTGGTGTTTCCCAGTCACCGCAGGGATGCTGTGAGTTCTGTGTGTCCGTCTCACCCTAGTGTACTTACAAAACACTTTGCATTACTAAACAACTTCACTAAACTTGGATCACTTGCAGAGTTGAGCAAGAAGTAGCTGCCACTACAAAGGAAAGACATAGAGCACTGTGTATTTTCTTTTATTGTGTTAACCATACAAGATCGTGCCAATTAATCTAGCGCACTCTTAGATGGATGACTTCTCTGTGGTGTTAGAAAACACAATCTCCACAAGGGATGGGGTCGACATCTGCTAGGGTTGACTGACGATTTTCCCTGAAGATGGGGCGCAGAGAATTGCAAGATGAAACAAATGAACAAATTGCACAAACACGTGTGATTATTTGGCATCATTAACACGGATTCGTCGGGGCTCGTCTTGCAGCACGTGGTTAGTGAGGTAATGGCCTATACACATAGCCGGCTAGGATGGAAATAATATCACTGTACCCTTTACATAAATGACATAAGTACACTTGAAATATGATGGGACATGACATGAGTTGTCACAATAAAGATGCAGATGCGTGAAAGCAAACTTAGCTGGATATGCTTCATAGCGGATCACATGGTGCAGATGAATTTTCAGTCTTCCTGAGTAAAAATGGTGAATTCTGTCCAGATAAATTATTATTTCGGCTGGGAACATTATTCTTTTGCAGATTGAATTGGTTTTGAACTTGTAACATGCCAGATGGCAAGAAAATCAAACATTGAAATGACCAGGTGGTCAAACATACAAATCATCAATTACGTGAAAATTACATATAACCCTGAAATAAATTACGGTGCACATGATTTTACACAAATAAACTCTCAAAGCACATGGATGGCGCAGATATTGACTTGACTGTGAACCACGTGGTCGCAAGTGATGTGGCCATAAAACAATTAAACATGAAAACTACCCTGATATACATACATGAAAATAAAGCCCTTAAAATTGTACGCAGCAATGATACAGAAATTACAATGAAATACCTCTAACATAGGTAGGGCACCTGATTCAAGTTGCGCAGGCCACGTAGCCTCTCCAACATCTTTCTTCTCCTTCTCCTCGATTAAGTTCAAAAATCTGCAAGCGCATCAATTATTAGGTTAAGCGGAAGCATAATGCTGGGGAAAGTCTGGCAAAACGTATGCAAGCAAAGGTTAACCGGTATACTAAAGTGAAACTATTGTAATCTACATCAGTGCAAAAAGTTTGTAGTGTGTACGTGACAGTCTTACCTCGCCAGCTCTCCTCAACGGACTGCCCAGAGGCAGGGGTCACGCGGACCTACCATGGCTGCCTACGGGGTTCCCACAATCGGAAGTGCTATGCATGCTGAGTAAAACTTTTATATCTTAAAATAAATGGCACATAAGCAATTTAAATACTGATTTTCATTGTGGTATTTTCTTATTAATTTTTTGTGCTCTCTGAATGTCTTTTATGAAACCTAAAACTATGTGGGAAGACTGTTAGTCATGAGTTGCAGGACCCAGAAGCTGGGAAGGCAAAATGAGTGAGCTGTTACTGTTGGTTTCAGGCTTCCATCATTCAAAACTTCTGGCATACAGTCCATTGCATGGTTTACTCATGAGGCATGGATCACAGTGTCCAGCTATGTAAATTTGCAGAATGCACATAATTGTGTGCACATTTTTGGCTGCAAATAATCTACACACCATTCACGAAGCACCTATGCACTCAAAGAAAGTTGAATTGTGGTACACAGTAAGAGAGAAGGATAGGACTGATTTTTTAAATGGCATTGTGAACACCATATACAATAAGTCCAATACAATTTCATGAAGTTCGCTGAGCAAGTGGATGATAATAGAGCCGTATCAAGGGTAGTTTCAACGGGATGGTGCCACATGCTGTACATCTAATGAGTCTGTGGAACTGATCAAAAGTTATTTTGACAACTTAATAATTTCTAAGTACAGTAGAATCGTGTTGTAGCGAACACTGGTATAACAAGTTCTTTTTGAGGAACCGTCAATAAATCTCAAAAATTGTAATTTTATGAGTTGAAACATGCGCGACGAGATTGTATGAAGCAGGCTTACACGGAACTCGTGACCGTGTGAAGCGCGCTTTCGTTATCTGTCTGCCGTAACTCCACTCCCTCGCCCCGCCTCCTCGTTTCCTGAAGTACCTTGTGCTGCTCTCATGTGACGCATTCTTCCGCCATGCCTTTTAACCTCCCTCTCTTTCAAACCAAGCGCATTGTTCTATAAATAGAATACCGCCCTTTCTACATTGACACAGTTTTCATGAATCAATGAACGTGGGTTCATTGTGCTGTCAACTGTGTTTGATTTCAAACAACTTGGTATATGTGAGTCGAACATTATTGTTAAATGAAAACAAATTCCATTTAAAAATAACAGTTCAAGCAATAGCTGGAATCGAATACAGCTACATATGTATTAACAGATTTTCACCGTTTTTTTTCTCCATACTGTGGCATACCAATTAAAGGTAGGGGCACAACTACTATTACATTTTAACGCTGTGCTATAAGAAACTTAATTTTAATCCATTTTTATAAAGTTTTCTTGAATTTTTAGTGGTTTTGAGTAAGTCTCGCACCATGTAGTTTTTGTTAGTTGAAAATGTCTAATTTTCCAGTGACTACCGTATTCACTGGTATAATTCTTGCACTGGCACAATTCACGCACCCAAATTTTATGGTGTATCGAATTAGGGAAAAAAAATTTTCCTTTCATATTTCACGCAGCATGTTTCTCTCAACGAGGCACACTTCAAGGTCACTGGTCCCGTTATTGATTTCTGGCTGCAGCGCCGCACTGAAAACATGTAAACAAAATCAGTTACTGAGTTTATTTGTATGCGGGTGGTTTTTTTTCAATGCGAAAGGAATAGTTTACATTTATATTAATTTTTGTTTAGTATGAATGCATAATGGATAAATAAATATACCAGTCAAATTGCTGCATTTAAACTTCAGGTAATTGCGTGTGCAGAGGAACACTGCAATAAAGAAACGGGTCAAAAAATACACTGTTACGATGTGAACCAGACCTGTAATGACGGCAGTGGCGGGCGGTGACCGCTCACCATAATAATCATGTAGCGACCGACAGCGGCAAGCTGCCGCATCCAGCCGCGCTGCAAGGATCTAGGCGCTCGCCAGCTACATGCATACAATAATGTTTTTGCTGGCAGCCCTAGCACACGAGCAATTTAATTTTGAATATGTATCTTCATATCTATTATGAATAAATAAAAGGGCTTTTTTTTTTTTTTTTTATTCCCCGCAGTAGACCCCATTTTATTGTTTACATTTACGTGTCTTGGCGATTTCTTGCATAATTCACGCACCCTAATTTTTTACACTAAAATCCTGTAAAAAAAAAAGGTGCAAGAATTATGCGTGCGGAGCTGTGACGGGCAAGTTATTGCTTGCTTCGGTGGCTGAGTGAGCGATAGCGGGAAATGCTGAAAAGGCAGGGCAACTGATTGCGGGACAGTGCTGAGTAGGCCGAAGAACTGATTGCAGGCTGAGCGGCTATCCTTAATGTGGCGCTGTCAAATTTTCCACTCATTTTCATGCAATCAGTTATTATATAACAGGATATTTTTACGTTATAGTGGTTCGAACACACTTTAAAAGCAATTTTAAGGTAATTTTTAAGTAGTAGGCCCTACTGGGGATTAAAATCAGACTAATTCGGCGACAGCGAGGACACACTCATATCGAGGATCGAACCTGGAACCGTGACATCTCACTATAATGGGACTCTTCTGTACTTGTTATCATCAAGCTCTCTGGATGTAAAACCAGGTTTTTTTTCTTCTGAGAGTTATCTGGAGGAAAAAGATTACATGTCATGCTCATGGGCAATGAATGAATTGAAGGAGAGCATTATAGCCTAAACAAAATTAATCACTTTGACAACAAAGTATTCTGTGTTCAGGTTGAGTGGGCATTTTCAACATTGACTGTAGATGTTAATGTTCTCCCATAGTTCCTTTACATTTGAGGTGCAGTAAATAGTTTTGGCATCATTCTTGTTGAAATAAATAAATAAGGAACTGTGTCACTTTTATATCAATCACTGTCATATTTTTGCATATCATATTACTTACGTATTTTCATTTAGTTTTGTTCTCTTTTAACCAGTTTATTTACAACATTAATATTGCTATTTCAGAACTTTGCTTAACATCAAATGTGAAGTGCAAGACTGTTGACAGCTACAAGAATCATCATTTCAAGTTTCTTCTAAGTTGCCATCACCCATTTTCTTTAGCTGTGAGTATTTTCTGTATTACTTGTGATGGGAGATATAGTTGATTCACGATAACTTTGGCCTTTTCTGAAGCCCTGCTAAATTTATACTTTTGGTTACTAATTACGTATCCTTCCGCTACACGTAAACATAAACACTGCCATGTGACTTCTACTTTTATAACTATCAAATGCATTGGTTGCTGTTTACAGCTGTTCAAAGAATTATGTCATACTGCAGAAACCATTTCTTATGAATATTCACTATTTAGGTCAGCTTTATAACTATTTGTTACACACGATATAGTACGTTAGCCATAATACACATTAATATTTTGCCACGAAGGTGTTTGTTACAACTGTGGAGGAAACAACAATAGTATTTAACCTGTTGTTATTAATATGTGTTTGGAATAAAAATTAAAACGTAGGGACGACCAGTCCAATGAAACTACACAGTAAATTCAAGCACGCATCTCGTGTTGCTTATTAAATGTACATCGACAAATGTAAAAGATGATAGTGGTGAACATGCAAACACATAGGCTTACCGTAACATTTATTCCGCTAAGATTTTATGCATTGGTACTTACTGGTTTATAGGTTTGTTTTATTATTTATTTTATTTCATCTGGATAGGCTTAGTATTTTGTTGAGATTGTTGCAGACATTCAAATCACAGAAACGTAAGCTCGTTACACAACTCTTTTTCAAACACCTAGCGGCGAAAGTACAATGTTGTGATAAACAGATGTAAATATAAATAATTGACTTTGTCATAACATCAGTTCATGGTTAAAACTTTGCACATATTTGAAATCCACACACACCTAGCCGGTGTAACGATTACAACGCAGACACCGTGCTCGTTTACATGCTATGCAGCGATCACAACACATTTAACCATGCCGTGGAAACACATATTTATTACAACATTGTAACTTGACTAGGATGTTTCAAAAACACGAGTACGAACTTGATGTTTTATTCAGAAATATGCCGTGTCATTAACGTCGCCACACCACTGCCAGTCGTAAGGCACAATAAAAACTGGGAATAATCGCCCGCCATGTTGGGACAAGCATGAGGTTAGGGGAAAACTAATCAAATTAAGATTCTCCTTTCCACACCACGTCTGCCAACCTGCTGGATTTGTAAGCGTCGTGCTATCGCATCTAAATAACATATAATAGGTATTTAAACAATACAATCTCGTTTCAGTTGAAAATTACAATTTCAAACATCATATTGTTGCTGTAATTAGTATGAAATGTGCTGAAATTAGAAATAACAAGATTTATACCTTCCTGCTAGACAGGTGGTACGAACCTCCCGAGAGAGAGAAGAGCGAGAACAAGAGAGAGTGACATGATCCGCTTCACTTATTTAACTTTTATTCCGGACGAGAAAAAAAACCACCGTGTCACTATAGCGAGTCTACGTACTGTAATTTCCGCTGATATTTTTAACTGCAGCAATGAAATGTGTTTCCATCAGTGCTACCTAACAATACAATTATATCAATTGGCAATGTATAATTTACAAATAGTATACATAAAAACAAGGTTAAACTATATTGTAACTGCGAACTATTTCTTACCAGCCGTTGCCAACACGTTGCTGCTCTCACCGTTGTTCATTCGTATTAATACAAAATGAATATTACAAGGTATAGAAGATACTAAGTAGATTATTAATCTATTCAATAACACAGTATTGTAACATTAATCACAGGGTTATGCAATCGTGGAATACAAGTAATTCAACACAATAGGTTGACATGTTACACCTAGGGTGATTTTTCGAAGGTTCAATTCCAAAAGGGCCGAATAAAGCGTGAATAGGCTATATCTTTTAATGTACATAGTCAGTTATTAATACTTTTATATGATATAGGCCTATACCTACAATTTATTTAGGGCTATCAGTTTGTTTTTGCATTAATTTTCAAGTAAAAAAATAACAAAAAAATAAAAAAAATTTACAAGTCTTCTAAATGTTCAAGGGTTAATTTACGAAAGTACCTGTTTAACCCTGATCTTTAGTGAACAAGAGTGAGAGATAGTATGATTCACTGGATATATTTATCCATTGCAAATTCTGGAAAAAAATATTGCTTGTGAAGTTCAGGTACACATTTTCAGTTTCTTCTATCTATGGGTCATCAATCCAAAATGTAAAGTATGTTGAAATCATCATGATATACTACTATTTCTAGTTTATGCCGGGGTCAGCAAAGTCCTCCACCGTGCTTCACTCTTATCCTCTCTATCTTTCTTTTGCATTCTAGCTATGTTTGCTTATCCTATCTACTTCTTATCTTCCTTGGAAACTCTTTCCCATAAGCTTCAGCTCCAACATTTTTCTTGGCATCCTCTTTTACCATCCTCAGGACATGCCATACAATCTTGTCTTGTTCCATATGTGCATGTACAATACCCTCATTCCTAATCATGTTTCTCCTTGTGATTGCTTTGCACATATGAAATGTGCCAGGCACTGTTAATGGCCGCAGTGAGTTTTCGTAGGGCTCTCCCATTTCTCATACCATTGCAGTCTGTCACAGCTTGTGATTCAAATTGCTTTGCCCATCTGCATCGAAGACTGCCGGTGTTAAATGCCACCAAAACTTCCTTTACTTCACCTCACCCTACACAACCCCTGTAGTTTTCCTTATTTTGTAACAATTAACCAGATTTCAGGAACTCAAACAAAAAGTGAGATCCACCAATTTCATTTCAAATTGAATTTTGTTAGCTAACTTGTTAAAAATTTAGCTGTATTTTTTGTATTGCAACAATTTACTATATCAATTAGCATGAACATACTATAAATTATTCTAATATATGTAAGTCATTGTGAATGTATTAGCAAATGTAACAATAATATTATTAACAGTAGATTTTCTTTCAATGTGTGGGTCAAATGAAGCTGATACTAAAGTGACCAGCTACTGCCATTCACAATGATGTAGAACAGCTTTTTCCATATTTTTGCTTATAAGGGAGGTGTGGTGGGACGGTGGCGAGAGCACTCGTATCCTACCAGGAGAACCGGGTTTAATTCCTGGCAGCGTCTCGCGGATTTTTGCACATGGGAATCATAGCAGATGATGCTGCTAGTGCATGGGTTTTCCCTAGGATCCCCCATTTCTCCCAACCTTTCATTCCAGCACTGCTCCGTACTCACCTCCCTTCACCCTTCAAGACCCTGATGTTAAGAGCCATCCAAACTTATTCGCTCTACTTCACCCTTTGGTTATGCTGCAGTTAATGGCACTGAAATGTTAAGGTCTCATGTATACAAGGTGGTTTTCCACATTCTGTTGTAAATTTAAAAATTAACTTTTTTAATAAACTTTAGTACATTAATTTTTAGTTTCTTTACTTTAAGCTACCTGGTAGTCATACTTCTGATAGTCTTTATTTAGTCATATGTTAGCCTCTATTAGCTATGTAGCATCTAGTTTTGTTTATTAGTGATAAAATAATTTCTGAGACACTAACTTGCATGCATAAAACAGGTTACGCAGATGAACTGAGACATAGGTTCCTATGTTATATCAGTATTATTATGTATTTATAAATATGTCACATTAGTTATAAAAACATATATTGTTCTAAGTAGCTTTCTTTTAATGTTAATTTCTGTAGTGTATATTCAAAAATAGTGGTGCAGCCCCATTGTCCTGTTAAAGAAGTGCATTGAAATCATTGTTACAGACAGATGACAAAGGAGTATTTTCTACATTGCTTTCAAGAGAATTCCTTATTGCAGCAAAGACTTTTCACCTGAGCAAAGAACATTTGTGGAAAATTAGTTTCGACAGCATTTCATTTACATTTGCGAGTAAAGCTGAGAAAACCTTCTTGAAGGAGCGTCTGTTGAGCTGGACTGAATAAGTGTAAGTGTACTAAATAAACTGAAATGATGCTTTGTTTCCGCAAGCATTGGTATTAGAATGATAGAGAGAGTAAACAGCTTATTTTCTTAAAATTATCAGTAACTTACACTTTCTATGTCTTTATAATGTACAATATGGCATATGAACTCTTAAATTGAGCTTAAAACAGCGGTGGCCAAAAAATAATGCTGGAAAATTCAAAGATACCATTGACAAGTCTATTATTAAAAGAAAAAAATAACTAATTTTGTTTGTGTTAAGTAAGTGCAATTTCACATAAATTTTGATGTTCTTCTCTTTGTACAAATATTTAGGCCATATCTTTAAGTAGCTAATGGCACAATCTTTAAAACTACAGTTTAAAAATTTGGTGCACAAGTTTATATTTTTCCTTATTCCTTCATCGCAAGACCAGAGCTGTCACATATGGACAGACTCATATCACAGGCGTGGAGATAGAATATAATAGTGTTGTGCATTTCACTTTATTTTAGACTAACTGTGTTCCAAGTAGCCAGCACTCACACTCGCCCCTGCTCCTCTATGGAACTATAGTCACTCACACTCTTCGAATTAATTGGTACTGTCTGTAATCAATTGTTATTCTGTGTAAACAACATATTTACTTAAAAAAAAAGTATACATTAATATTTACATTTTAATTAACAATGGATCAATTAGTAGGGATGTTGATGGGCATGATAAAATACTATGTAAATAGAGTCGGGTACAAATTTTATCTGCAATCAACAGTTTGATCTCAGAATTTTAGCTCCTTTTATCCTAAAATTATGGATTAATAATTTTCCGAATGTAGTCTTGCTTTATAAATTCGTAAATTGAAATGCATAACCCAAAATAGACGTATATATTTATTTACGAACGTTACATGGAGGAGAGTGAAATTAAGGCAGTTAATTAAATTTTTCCTGGTGTTAGAAAACAAACAAAAGAATGACGGTTGTTGCAAGCACGAATAGAGTATGCATGTTCACACACACAAACAAACACTCGCACTTAGACCCTCTCTGACGTCATTGCCAAGTGCGAGTGCATGAGAGTGCACATTTTTTGCTATTTGGAACACTGCTTAAGACTCGCCTAATCCATCACCAAAATACCACATGAATTTCTGCATTTAGTCTGATTATGCAATAAAAACCACACACATCTACAGAATTAAATCTATTAATAGATTTATGTAGTAAATTCACAATAAATGTTAGGAATTTTCTTCTTAAATCAAGTTGTATACAGATGGGAGCTGGCATATTTTAATATTGTTCTCAATACTGTATGTACTCATGTATAGTGTGTACTTTTCTTCCAAAATAAAGTCTAAGAATTCTAGGGTACATGCTATACACTGCAGAAAAAAAAATTAATGGCAGAACAGTAGCAGACATGCCAATATTTACTTAATTGATTTCTTGGATTGGTCTGATCACAGTACATAATATTGATGTATACAGAAAATTTGCATGCCAAAGTATTATTTACAAGAAATCAATTTTCAATCTTTTTCAGGCCAGTTGTATGAATATAAATACTGCTAGGATGTGCCATGGTGTTGGGAATAAAATTATAGTCAAAAATACTATTAACCAAAAAAATAAATTAATAAATGGCCAAAAAAGTGAAATTCCATAAAAATAGAACAATTCAACAGTTCAAAACTAAAAAAAAAAATGGTAAGGTTAAACTATACATAAAGGTGCCACTGAATTAAAAAACAAAAATGTTGCTTCCAAAAAAAAGGGGGCAGCCTTAATATCAATTGGTTTTTGGAGCATATTTAATTGATTTTAAAAAAAGGGAATTATAATCTGCATCCCTAAGCAGTGGTCGTAAACTGTCTGGTTATACTCAGAGGATAATAAAGTGTAGCAGAACAGTCTGTTAACCCTCCTCCGCAACTCTGTCCATATGGACATCGCTGTTGCCAGTGCTTCAGCAATACACAGGCTAGGTGCAGTGTTATTCTCATCACTAGTGTCAAGTTTACATGTGTCAGTCACAGTGACAGTAGCCGAGAACTATTCTTGCTTAAAGGTGTTAAAAAGAGAGAGGGTAGCTGCCACCACAGTATTTTTGGCAAATGGGTATTACTGAAACCAGTTCTGCTGAGATGACAATTTTTCATAATTATTTGTGCTCACAACAGAGTAAAGCCATGCCAGTCATATTTTTGGAGGCTGCGGGGGCGCAAGAGTAAACAGTCCAGGACAGGTTAGTCACGTATGACTAGGCTACAGTAGAGGTGAATTAATAAATTATTTTGCCATTAGGACTTTCTTATTTCATCAGCAACTCACCTCTTTAATAATCCTGGGTGCCTACGTTTACAAACAAAATATATATTTGATTTTCCAATCAAACCACAATGGTGACCATGGTACCACTATATGATTAAACTCACAAGATTTACAAACGAGTATCCTCCACAAGATTATTAATCCTAACCCAACAGATGACTACCCATGAGCTATCACAGGCCCACCCAATGTATTGTTAGCGCCATAAGTACTGGTGGGTGAATTTACGGGCAGCAGGAAAGCAATCGGCAAGGAGAGGGGTAGCTGCGTCTGCATGCTAAAAACATTAGTCTCTATCACCAGTTACACATTTTATGATCGCACTCTGATTATTTTTGTACCAGTTTGTATACAGCCGGGCTGTTACTAATATTGGCTGCCGCTGGCAGGGTTGTCTGCGGCCCAAGTGCAGACACAACCCAGTCATCTGGCCGCATTCACCCAGACGAACTAAGACCTGCAACAGAGTACTGAGTTTTAAAATGTGCGAGGTCGTCTTCCTCCAAAAAAAACCATCTCCTGAGTAAGGGCGATCAGTTCAGTGCTGGACTGACTGAAAAATGGCAAGGACCCTACAAGATAGTGGGCAAGCAAAACAACATGTATTGGGCCGAAGACGTAAGGGGCCGCATCCGAAAAGCAACACGGGGACAGATACGCCCTTTCCCCGGAGCGGCACCCGAAACCAGGAGTCATAGGTCGACATCTAAGAGGAGAGGGAGGACGACCCAGACCCCGCACCTGCTGCTGCCGAGCCACCTCCTCCCAAAAACAGGAGGCTGGCTATGAACCCCACCCTGTGAGCCACCAAGCCACGCCGGTGCGGGTTGTGTTTCCAGGTGTCGAGGAGCAGCATCCGTTAGAACTCTGCCCTTAACGCCAACCAGCTTCTTATGTCGTGCCACAGTTAGACATCCCCAAATGTCACCAGCGACAACAGAAATCTTATGGTGCATCATCAGACAGTGCAGCAAGCCCAGCAGAGACAATGCCTCCAAGCCAAGAGGTACACACCAGCAGCTGCACCGAGGTGGCAGAGGAACATGAAGAGCCTCCGGCGGCCACCCCAGTCCCAACGTCTGATGATGCCAGGATCGAGCACAGCCTGACTTCTTCCAGAAGGGAGGAGCAACCCAGAGATGCCGGTGAGGTCAGGGGAATCCTTGAGCCCCCACCTCAGCTTGCACCACCGGCCACGTCCAAACCGGACGACACGGCCCCCCACCACGTATTGGTGCCTGGAGGCATCGAGGCCCACCCAGCAGTTCAGCCAGAACAAGAGATGAGCCCAGCAGCCCTGCCACCAAAGTCGAGTCACCCAAGGAGCTTCGGCCTCCACCGGCCACCCAGACCGAAGCCAACCGGATGACATGGTTCACTGTCACAAAGGTCAACCGGACTCACCCCCCCAGAATGAGAGGATGAGCCCAATAGCCATGTTGGAAAGGTGTCAGAGCACCCAGAGCCTCAGCATCTACCAGCCACTCAGCCGCCACCTCTCCAGGAGGAGAGGGCCAATAATTGTCCCCTGGCGCCTGGTGTTCCCCAGGGCGAGAAGAGAACAGCCTGTCGCGGCCCTGTCCAGCCTGGCCAGTACAGAGAGTCGCAGTTGGAGGTCCACTGCCAGGTCAGCGTGGCCCTGCGGAAGAGGGCCACCAAAGAAAGAATCGAACCCAGCACCCATGAGCAACAGTGTTCCAGCTAAATTTTATTAACAGCTGTAAAATGCAGAGGTAGCAAACATGTGATAAACTGTGTGAAGCAGCCGTAAATAGCTGTATCGTTGAATGTCGAACCAGCTAAGTAAAAATTAAAGCATCGTCAGCACCCCTAAATAGTTGCAAAAAAAAACCAGACGGTTATTGCAGTCAATAACTGCAATTTGTAATTAAGTAGACCAGTGAAAGAGACAAACATTATCATGAGAGATAAATATGTTGAATCAACAGTGACATCCACGTGCTATGTCACTAGTATAGATAAATAAATGAACCAAAGACATCAATGGTCCAGTTTAAATAAAACATAAGAGACTTCCAATCTTAGAAGATGGCAACAGACCAGTGCCTGAAGAACAAATAACTAGATAAAAGTACTCGTAACAATGAGCCAATTTTGAATGTTGTAAATAACTTCAAGGATAATCTTTGTAACTAATTTTGGTGCTCTTGTTTGTATTTTGAGGGTCTTGTTTTTCAATAATGTAGATGGTCCCCATACAATTGGTTAGTTAAGTAATTTTATTAGTGTACTCGTGTTTGTAAATATTAGCTAGTTTCCACCAGCCTAGGTGATGGAAGGGGGGAAGAGGGGTGCTTCGCACCGACAATCCACTTAGAAATGTGTCTCGCATAACTGCTACCTGTCATGCGACATAAGTAGACTAAGCCTTATTTACACAGTAAGAGTTCATCTTCTCTATGTGTCGCTTAGTTTTCTTATTATTCCATTTTCACAGCTTTCATCTGTTAAATGATGCCTGTATAACGTAACCAATCCTTCAGCTACTCATTGTTAAGCAGCATACATAATAAAGATGGGCATGACACCCACTATACCCTGACACATCACATTTTCTCTTTCCCTCACTACTGCCCTCGCAGGGAGGGGGAGGAAGAAACCCATTAGCCGGTCATTCAGCCCAGCCGACCGCGTCCCAGCTGTCAAGAAAGAGAGAGCGCTAGCCAGCCACCACTCAAGATGAGCCACACGGCGCACTGCCACTTCGCCAAAGTCCAGCACACAAACAACTCGCCATACAGAGCTGCAACCAACGTTCTCGGGATGACAGTTCTACATCATCGCCGGGAGAATGGGAATTTTTTTCTTCACCCAGATGAGCCTCCACCGCCCCTGAGGGAGGACGAATTGACGCACAACTCTCTCCAGATACATGCAACCACGACTGTCTCATCTATGCGTATCTCCTTGGCGCACCAGGCGGGATCTGACCCAAGTATAATATCTACCAGTGCCTACAGGTTACGTCTCTTGTCACGGGGAGTAATACAGACAAGTCAGTATTGTACTGATTGCAGCAGTCTGAGAGCCACACCAATCCCCCCTCAGAGAAGTAGCTTGTGCCAGTGGTAAAGCAACCAAAACCACCCCACGTGAGCAAGTTCAAGGATGTGCCAAGGGATGGCACCACCTGTCACAGTCCAGCCAGCAGCAGATGACCCTTAACTCCGCCTCCAGTGAAGTCTCAATTCCAATTCTGCAGCCCACGCGAGAGCGAGCCAGGCGCTACTTATACCACCTGTGCACGGCCCAGAAACATCAGTTATTCTTTGGCTCTTCTGAAAGCCACACAGCCCTGGCAGTTCGCTCCACCACCAAGTGTGCTGGAACTCTGACCACTCATCGTCTTCCAGACAACACAGAAGCTCTTCAGCTCCATCGCTCAAGTCTTTCAGAGGATCTCCCCCTGCAGTCTTTTAAGGAAGTCAACCCTTCCCCCTTGCTGCATATCCCTGGTAACAGCAACCCTCCCCCCCCCCCCCCCCCTTCAGGACATGGTACAGGTTTTTACCAATTATTTTACCACCCTAATATAAGACTGCGAGTTTACCCTCAGGAACTCTTGCGTCAGTATAAACACGCACGCGACAGCCACCCATTCGATGCACCTAGGTGTACTAAAAGACACCCAAAAAGAGGCTGAACAGCCAGACCAGTTTGTAATCCGTCCACCACACCACTGAGTTACCGGAGGGGGTATTTGACTGGTTCTGGAGACTGACCATCTTTGAGCCCACACCCACAGTTATCCGACTGAGAAAACCTGCCCCTCAACCACCGCACTGTTTGTGTTGCCAGTTGGGATAAGGGTACGGCTCCGCCTCTGCTCGGCTGCGGTTGAACACTACAAGCCAGGGACTATTTGTCGCCTGCTCCCCTCCATGTGTTACACCAAAAGGTGTGGGAAGGATTTGCAGGAGAGAGAGGCTGCAACCACCTACCAGACTACCTGGGGCTGCACCGCAACCGATACTGCACTCTGCTATGATAACCCTCAGGACCAAGCTCACGCCGCCCGTCAGCTGGAGAGGCCTCACCTCCAAGCTCCCTCCACTTCTCTATTTTCAGCCCGTCCAGTGGTAGTAGCCAGCCGCCGAAGAGAAGAGGTCCCGTATGCGTAGCCTGCCCCTGGTTCACAGGGGACCAAAGTTCCAGCCACCACAGCATCACCTGGCTCCACAGGCACCTCCGGCAGCCATTACCTGCCAGCTCACCCAGTACAGCAGCCCAGCATCGGGGCAGTTAATGCAGTGACTACGAGTCACAACACCCTATGTATTGCTCAACCAATACTTGACTTTGTGCCCAGGCAACACGACCTATCCTGTATACTGGTCAGGGCCCAGCCTGCAAGTAAGTTTCAATAGTCGTCGTTAACCCCGTTTGTGTCTGACCTGCACACCAAAAGTTAGCTCTGACCACGACATAGTCTTTGAATGTTCCCAGAGACCGTCACGGGACAGGTAATTTAAAAAATAAAGGACACTGGACACAAGAAGCAAAATTTTGATGTAATAGTAGACAGGACACAGATGTAAACAATCTAGTATGTTTTCACTGTGTGGTCAACACCATGTGACAAGAAATTTCATAAAACATTTTGATTATACTACAATAAAAAAACCGCAAATCATGAGGACCAGAAAATTGTAACGGATGGTAGCTATGTATATGTGCATATGCTTGTTATTGACTTTCCTCTTCAAATGGTTAAGTATTTCCGTTTCAAATTTTGAAATTACCTCTACTTATTCTATTGCATATATATATATATATATAACCACTTGCTTGCAGTACTTAATGTTTTAGAATAAAGGGTATAATGACCAGCTGTAAATAAATTTGCACCTAATAATATTTTATCATAAACCACACACTATTTTATTCAATTAAAGTTAACGTACAAAGTAAGAGCAGACAATCTGAACAAGTTAGAAAAATGTAATACAAAAACAACAGAATTTCTGTTAACATCACAAACAACAGTCACACATACAAAATTGAGAAAACAGTGCTACATCACAAACTATTATTGAATTTCAAAGACGAATGTACCTTGTGCTAAAACATATTTGTGTCAGTCTCAAGTTTCAATATGGCACTTGATGCTGGCTGTAGAAATCCACAACTATTTTAGATGAAACCTAAAGTGTGGGCAGAAACCCAAATAAATTTGAAACATCCCAGACTCGTAGTTCAATTTTGTAAGAAGTAAATATTGAACTTATGAGGAATGGAAGCTGAGTCTCCAGCCTCATTCGTAATGTACAGTTAATTTCAAACTCACTGCACATAACGCCTAGTTGGCACATGAACATAAAATAGTAGAATACTGAAAATGCAGATAACCAAAAAGACTGTTTCCTCCTTAGATTTCACCAGACAAAACAAATTATGTGAAAAACCCAACATGAATCATCTAGAAGGAAACTGCAACTTCAAAAAGGTAAATGCTAAATGCACTTCTTATCTGATACTCACAAAGTTGATGTTTCTTAAACATTTCAGTATTGAAAAATTCTAAAACAAAATATGTTGTACTTGAGTTAGTGTAAAATGCTATGCCAGCAAGCCAGTGCCACAATTACTGTACATAAAATGCAAATAAAACACCTTGGCATGACACCGAGCTTATCATTATGTATAAAAACATTCAAACAGGGCATGTGAAAAAGTACCAGATGGCAAATGACTGAAATGCATAACTTCTAATTCATTGCACATGAACTTATATGTTGCATTGGATTGTAGAACTGCAAAACATAATTCACTGGAAGACAAAGGTCACTGAACAATCACATGTGCATGTATACGAAAACTTCACAACAACTTAGTATATACATTGGCCATTTTTTACAGCCTGGCTGTTGTATATTATTTC
Source organism: Dryococelus australis (assembly GCA_029891345.1). Classification (NCBI taxonomy): domain Eukaryota; kingdom Metazoa; phylum Arthropoda; class Insecta; order Phasmatodea; family Phasmatidae; genus Dryococelus; species Dryococelus australis. The sequence goes on from CM057002.1 coordinate 37,961,647, forward strand.
ATTTTATGTTCTAGGTGTACAAAGTGTAACATGCTTATACTTGTAATACTCATATACAGTAATAACCCTCTCTATAAACAAAAATTAATTCTATTCAGTCTAAGGATATGATCATATTAATTTTTTAGTTTTATTTGAAACAATATTATAAATTGAGTAGTAGATAAAACATTTAAAAATTTTACTCCATTAAACTAATTGACATGTAAGAGCACTCAATTGTTCTCCAACACCAAAATAACTAAGTGGCAAAAATTGTAGACAAGTAGTTAAAATATATGTAGTTTGTTACATGGCTGACTAGAAATTTTACAACACTAGCATCATAAAACAATACAGTAAACTCCCAATTATTTGTATTGCTTGCTTGCACTACACTGCTATCTATGAGTAAAAGAAAACCTGTACAGTTAAGAGTCCCGTTAATCCAAACTAATTGGGATTGAACTATGTTCAGTTTAGCAAATTTTCGGATTAACCGAAATAATGTACATTTTATAATTTTAATGTAAATAGGCAAATAGTGTATATGAAATGAGTGTACTGTGCCTGAGGAAGCGCTCAAGGGCACTGGATTTCATGAACCTTCCCACCCCCTTTCATCAGTGGATCATCTTTACCACCTTTGCTTGGGGGGGGGGGGGGGGGAAAGTCAGTTGCCTGCTGTTTTTGTCTCAGTTAACACGTGCATAGCTCCTGTCGAAGTGGATCAGGTGTTTTTGTAGGCCTAGTGTTGGTTCAGTGGGTAGTGAAATGGCTAACAAATGTAAACATACCCCACGTACACTTAGAAGATTTAAAGCATTTAGATACTGGTGAGAGGTGAAGTAAATTGTCAGCATAGCCACAATAACTGATTGGAAGAAAACCAGTGCCAATATCGAGCAGTTCTGTACTACTACTAATTTTAAAAAAACTCTTGAAGTTTGGAAAACATCAAAACTTTCGCAGTTTGAAAAAAAGTTGACATCCTTTTACTTTGGTGTACTCAGGAAAGAGAACTGGGAACGCCTCTAAGTGTATGTCTTATCCAAGATTCATCTCAACAAATTAATGAATGGTGGTGATTCTTTTCATGGGAGCATCGGGTGGTTTGATAGGAGGAACAAATGCCATGGGATTCACTAGTTAACTATCAGCGGAGAGCAGTTTTCTACTGATCACCCAGCTGCTGAAACTTACCTTGGTGAGTTTGCTGCTCTATCTATTATCTGGGGGGGGGGGGGGGATACTCTTCCCAACAAGTTTATAATGCTGTTGAAACTGGCCTGAACTTCAAGGCACTGCCTACAAAAAGTTTAGCAGCCAAACAAGAATCCCAAGCTTCAGGCTTCAAAATAAGCAAGGAGTGTGTCACTTTAATGGCTTGCAGTAATGCCGCAGGTATTCACAAGCTACCTATAATGATGACCGGAAAATCCACAAAGCCTTGAGCATTTGAAAATCTCAACATGAAGTCTCTTCCTGTGTATTATAGGAACAAAAAAAAAAAAAAAAGTGTGGATGGACAAAACGTTCAGCGAGTGGTTTCACAAGCAGTTTGTACCTGTGGTTAAACGGTTTAGCAATGAAAATTACTTGCACATCGTGCTATTCTTCTCATTGACAACGCTCGATCTCATCCAGGCGTGGAGCAACTTACCAATGGTGAAATTAAAGCTGTATTTTTACCTCCCATGCAATGCCCTGGCTACAGCCAATGGACCAGGGAGTGTTACAAACTTACAAGCTCACTTACAGAAAAATGTTTCTACGAACCCTGATCGAAGACGATGAAAGTTCAGTGACTTTGTTACAAAAAAATTAAAAACAGTAACATTAAGGATATTGTTTACTGGGCTGCTGAGTCGTGAGAGGCTGTGACCGAGCAAACCTTAAAAAAGTCAGAAAAAATCTGGCCTTCCCTCAAATTCTTTGAAAGTTCAGCTCACAATAAAGCAGAGCTCTTAGTTAGAACTGTTAAGGAGATTCCAGGAAGCAATTGACACCGACGCCAATGAGTGGATGGTGCTAGTCACGAAAATATGACTGATGAATACATTGTCGCAGCTGTTAATCAAGAAGCCGAGCTGCCTGAAGTTGGTAGTTATGAGCCCGAGGGTGATATGGAGCAACTTGTGTCACATGCAGATGCCACAGCTGTCCCCGACCTCGCTCTTCGTTACGTTGAACAAGCCAGTGCTACGTCTGCAGAAGTTATGTTCATGAGAAAGTGGCGCAATAAGGCATTGTTGAGTAGATTTTCTTCACTTTGCCAAAAGAAACTTACTACCGAGTTTGAACAAATTATGTTTGTACATATTTTTTCTTCAGTAATGTATTTAACAACATCCTGTAGCCTTGTACATATTCTAGTTTTTACAAATGTATTTTTGTGTGTATCTAGTGTTCCTACTGTATTTTGTATAGGATTTTAAATAAAGTTGATAGTTACAATTTATACTGTTTTATATTGCCGTTTTTGTACCAATTAAATGGACAAAAAGATCTACTGAACAAAAAAATGTGATCTTTTGTAAATGTAATTTTTTCCAACATGTGTTCCAAGAAATTCTGATTAGCGGGACTCCACTGTTTTGTCACATTTTATGTGCAAATATTATGTTCTATTAACAAATCTTTTGGGAAATGGCTTTCCTGTGTAATCCAAAATTTTTCCTGTTACCGTGCCATGTAACAACACTTCTGTTCATTGAGAATGGCTTCCACAGTGACTGTACAATGAACTATATAAAAAAAATTGCAAAGGATAATTGAGCTTAGGATATAACAAATTTGGTCTAAACATTTTTTTTTTCTACACAATATTTCTGAAAACATTGATGCAAATTAGAAAAGAGCGTCATGATTTTTTTTTTTTAACCTTCATTCTCTTAATCATTTATTACTATGCTGTTCATAACATCAGTTTGTATTTATACGAAACCCCACACAAAAATAAATCAATATTGTTACGCTACTCCGCGACTTTGCATTTCGTTATTTTGTCCATTTCCTGCATTTTATCTTCCTGTTACCCCCAAGAAGTATATCCAAACATTTCTACACTTTTCCTGCTTGTTTTTGTCAAGTTCTGAAGCATAAGATGCTCAACTATGTAGTGGCATTTCACTGTCCCTATATGCTGCACTCTTCTTTATTTGTATCTCTAAAGTCCTGAATTTTAAGAGCTCTATCAAGCCTGTTGGAATGGGGAATCAATGTTAGAAAAACTTTCTTCTCAGTGCATTTGTTTTAAAGATAACTCACAATATACTGCCGCATAAAAAAAAGTATTCATTAATTTATTTATTACTTTTTCTTTTGTAAAATGTAAATTTAATGTTAAATTTTATCAAAACAATATTGAACAAAACAATTGAAAAGATTTCTTAACATGTCTGTATTCTTTAAGAAACATCACCTAGAATAATTTTCATTTGAAACGCTTATCTTCAAAATTGATGCATTGAGAGGGAATTCCTTTGGCTTTAACACTGAATACTAGGGATTGATCGATTGAGGTTTATGTTGATTCCGATTCTTAATTTGATTCGAAAATTTTTGTTACAATTCTCAATTAACACTTTATTCAATTGTCAATAAATGTTCAATACATTGCACCATTTTGTATACAGTTGTACAGTTCTATATTTCACACAACTTACAGCTGGGACTACAATAACGAGAACAAGACAAAATAATTTTTCTCAGTCGTACATGTATATTCTTTTCTTCCATTTTTCAGTGTGATGTTTTCAACTTCACCTAGCAGTGATTTATAATACCGTTGAATGTAAACAAAATGAATCAATCACCATGCATTAGAGGTTAAATATGTACATTAGCACGGACAAAATGTCCAAATGGTAAGACATTTTATGGTCTTTTACATCTGCTGCAGCATCTTCCGTAATTTAAGAGACTTGGTATTTTATGAAAACAGTTTGTTTAATGTATCAATTTAGATATCTCACTTTCATTTCACAAAATTTTATGCGAAACTGTCAATGTAAACAAACATTTGATTCGGTGCTGCAGCCATAGATTACTGCACACATTCTAGTTGTGAGTATTCACTTCACATCATTATGTTCACTTCGCACCAATGTTACTAGCGCTTGGAGGCAGTTTGTTATCAAACTACTGTAGCTTATTTCGACGTACATATTTTACTGCTTGTGTTCTCTTTGGAATATATTTGTTTACATTTTGTTATGCAAGAAAAAATGACTAACATAATTATGTGCATGCATTGCACGTAGAACTATTGTCGAATTTTTTCATCTCAAGTATTTCTCGATATTGCCTAGAACTCATACAACCTTAGATTTTTTCTCTGTGTAGTGCCGATGAAAATTAGTGTATATAACATGGGAAAAGAGGTCATTTCTTGTGGAGAAAGCTAACGCACATCTGTCTGTTTTGTGTTTAACTTGTATTTTGGTGATATTTAGTTTTATTGTGATTTACCACAAAATCATGCCTCTAATTATGCCTGATTAAACACGACTGCAAACACACACAAACTATTTGCATTGTGTTTACAAGCACCACCAAGTTTACAGCATATGCTAGCCAGTAAGAAGATTCTACAGAGTCAATCAAACTTTTGAATGCGGAATATCTAAATTCCTTGAGTCTTCGATTCTGGCAAGAATTGTTGGAATCAAGGAATCAATAATCAAATCATCCCATCACTACTGAATACCCATTTGAACTCCGTAGGTTGGTAGGGAGCACCCATCCTCTCTGCTGAAATTGCTCAGTGACATTCCACTATCCCTATACAATGACATTAGTGTGATGGTTACCTACCTTGAAATACTTTACCAGGAATAGGTAGAAACTGTATCACCACCATTACCTACATTTTCAACTAAGGTGCAAAATAGAATTACTTTTCACTAGTTTATCGTAGTTCTTTGAAATGCCCTGCACAGTACAAATTTCAAAGCCATTTTCACTGCCACCCTCCCATTTTTTAAAGATTTATATCATAATGTAACTGTACTTTCACATTCTGTAGCCACATTGCACGAACCTTAGATCAAATTACTACTAGCAATAAGAATTTAATGCCAGTGATGGGACAATTCAATTATCGATTCCTCGATTCTACAGATCCTTCCTAATCGAAGAATCAATGTATTCCAATTTTCAACATTCACACGTTCAATTCAATACTGTAAAATTTTCTTACTGTGTGGTATATTCTGCAAACCTGGTGGTGCTTGCAAACACAATGCAAATAGCTTGTGTGCATTTGCAGCCACTAGGTACTTTACAGCAATAACATTTTCTAACTCATTCAAAAATGATTTTTAAAGTCATAATCACTATATAGGTTAACCCAGAATGCAGTGAACATAAAAAATCGCACGAGAATGCAAAGCTTAGCACGTTGAATCAAAGATTTGTTTTCTCTTGGATTTTGACTTTGGCTAAGAAAATAAACTTTAATTAACCGGGGCAAATAACTTTTGATTCTGTGAATCTACAGCACTATAAGTAACATCCAAACACATTTTGTCCATGCTAATATATATGTATGACTTGTCTTAATGTTTACTGTTCTTAATCGAATCAAGTTAAGAATCTAGAATTGAGAATTGGTATCGACAAAACTTGGAAATAGAATCGCCCCACCACTAATTTATACAAAATGAAACTATCACACATCTTGCGCTACGTCCTTCAAAATGATCTTTATGAAACAGCAACAGAAATAAACAATGTTGTAACAAAGTTTTTGTAGTCGGTACTTTTACTTTTTGTGCATGGCACAACTTGATTGAACACAGGTAATTTATATTTATACCCTGTAAATTAAGTTCATCTTCTGAAGTTCTGTTTAGCTATTCATATGTAATAACTAATGACATTCTACACCTGAGCTGTTACACCCTTTAACACTATTGTCATTCCAGAAATTTATACTAAAAATACTTATAAAACACAGAATACATTAATACAGTATGTAAATAAATTTTACAAAACTGCATGAATAACTTCAAAGTAAAAATAAGAGTGTATACTGTACCCAGGTAAAAAAAAATATCCATGTGAAGATATATTCATCATAGTTTTTAGTAGTATGTGACTAATTTAAATAATGTTTGGTATTTTATCACTAGCAAAATTAGTTCAACCCACAGCCAAAACACTGACAATACCACATTAGCTGTGACCATCTGTACTTGGGTAAAGCGGAAACTCAATATAATGCATTGAAATAAAGCCACAACTGCTAAAGACCTGTGATGTAGATAGTATGTGGAAATTATCACACCCAGTTGTTTGTACAGGCAGTCCTCCATTTCAGTATCCCATCAAGTGAAATACTGTAAACAGTGTACTGGTATTACAATAGTACTTATCAGTGTAACAAATGAAATACAGTGAAACACTTGTAAAGTATTTTTGGAGAGAGTGGAAAATGTATGCTTATTAATCAGAAAACTTATTAACAAGGTCCAATTTTTTTGGCATACAGATGAGGTGCAAAAATATGTAAACTTATTTTGCAAGAAAATCTTTTAAACTGGCCTTTCTCGAGATGGTTTTACTCTATTTATGTTGTTCTTTATTTCATAATCTGGTACTGAGCAAGGAAGTCTATAATCCATATGTGAATGTATGTTAATGGTACTTAATAAAACAATTCTTTATGATGGAAGTATGCACTACAACACTTTGTTACAAATACGGAAGTAGGGGACTTACTGCTCTGAAGTTGAAGTTTTAATAATAATTTTAAAAAATACCCACAGTTTCCATAACAAAACTCGGTGCCACAATAAAACAAATGTAACTTTTGCCTTGAAAACTGATAGAAAAAATATATATATATATATATAAATATTCCAAGAAAACAGTAAAAAAAAAATCATTAAATACTATGTACATATTCAATTACATAGGCTTAATAACTATTTACATGAAACATCACTACTTTGGTACAATATTATTACACACAAACATGCCTAGTAACACAGGCTAAAAAATGTTACGAGGGAAGACCTTTGGCTGGAGAACTGAATGCAAAATGAACTCGATGCACCTAATGCTTTTTTTTTATCTGTGCCACGTTGCAATACTGCCGAGCAGCACTTATGATCACTGGCAGTTGTTCATGATCTGTTTATGTGAGGCTGTATGTTTAATGAGGACACTGAACTTAACTGGAGTCTATGTAGTACCAGTAGAAAAAAACCTGGTTGGTTATTCAAGACATATGTGCCCTAAGTATATCTACACATGCTCCATAGTCATTACGGAATTTCCATAGAAAAAATTAAAGAGTAACTTTGAAACTAAATTCATGTTGTGATAGAATTACTGTCTTAAAATTCTTTAGCTTTTTATTTATATTCTCTCGCAGCAGACAAATTCTAAACTGTTTATTATTTCAAAGCTTGTTGAAGAATACAACACAAGTACTGTACAGACCGTATTCATCGTTGAATGGCAATAAACATATTCAAAATTAAAATGGAAGCAATGGTGGACCAACAGAAGGACATTGACATGCAGTACTGTGGTCCAAACATTATCCGGTTAACTTTTAAATTATACTATTGAATATAAAACACAAATCATACAATTTACAAACTAACCTTTTCTCACAGAATAATTCTTCAGCCAAACGCCTCCCTCGCAACTCAGGCAGCACATGTCAATTTTTGGACCCACTTCGTTACTGAATGCAAGTTAAGTAAACTTGCAGAGAGTAATTTTTATTTAGAGAATTGAGGCCAAATTCTCGGAACTACTTTTTCACAATAATATACAACATATTGGTGATTGGCTACAACTTTTCACCATCTCTCTTTGCTCTTTCATATGTGTACAGCATCAAAATATATAGAGGTAAGCATGACTTACATTAAATTAAAATCAGACATTCATGTTAATCAGTAAATTTCACAATCACCATAGTCAAAAACTTATAACCCCACAAACTAGATCTTAAAGTACAATTAATGAATTCAGATAAAAGAAGTTAAATTTAAGTTTCAGATGTTCGGCTAACCCTTAATTTAACACATCATATTAAGTGGTGCCTGTACTTACCAAACCTGTATTCTTAAAATAATACACGCTTTCAAGAGTGAAGATACTTGATTAGGTATTGGAAAAAAGTAATCGGGAGACATATAAAAAAAAAACCAATACAGAGTTTCACACGTTGCAAGATGCAAAAGTAATGTAATACATAAATCCACACAAATTAGGGTCTTGGCACTACTGCAGGAAAAATTGGTTTTTGATCAGGTTGTTGCCTTAAACAAACCATAAACAATTCCATTACAGTAGAACAATGTTAAGGCATTTCTAAAGGAACCCAAAAAATTCTTACTTTATATAAGAAAAATTTATGACAGGGTAATTTTTAAAATTGGTAAATGTTTTTTTTGGAGAATGTTATATACAACAGCATTCCACCCTATCACTACCATATTTATTTCAGTTGAATTATCAATGCAGGAGACTACTTTGACCTGAACTTATGTACTCTGGACTTTTGCAATAACCCTAATCATTTCCGCTGTTGGATAACCACAATCATTTTCCTGGGTATATACAAAATGTTCCCAAATATGTGGGAAGTGATAAGGGAATGAATAGTACACCCCAAAATGTCCCTATGAACACATATCCTAAAGTCAATAGTTTCATAGAAACAGACCATCAACATTGTACCACACCTGTGTTATATAAAGGATGAATCACTAGATGCATTCAGAGATTATAACTTGCATCTTTACTACTATTAACGAAGCAACTCTACATACACCATATATCTCCATCCCAGTATATACACCCCACACAAACCTTAATACCAACCTCGCAATGTTCAGAGTTATAACACCACCTTACAAATCAAAACTGCCCTTTTCTACACCTTCCCCCAATTTTGACATACCCAGGCCAGTTACCGTACATAGAATTGAAATTTTCTACAGGGAAGGGTCTTTGTCAGCACATCGGCTACTTGGTTGTGAAGGTTTATATACACCAGTTTCAGTACTTTACTCTACACAAGATCTTTAATAAAGTGATACTTCACACTTACGTGTTATCCTCAAATGAAACAAACCGCACACCTGACACACTTATGATTTCTACCAAAATCTTACCTACAGACATTGAGCAGCTGCACAGGGTACAGCAACATATTCACCTTCAGTACTATAAAGGTTTACACATGGCTGTTTTTTACTTTTACAAATTACATTGTTGCCAAAAACTCTTAATAAGAAACCTGTTATACTCATCCTGTCCTGTATGTCATTGGCAAAATCAGCATTTACAAAGCCATAAAAAAACTTCACATTTTTCATACTGCAAACATAAATCTTTGGTTTTATTTACACAACTCAAATCATGCTTCAAATGAATAGTGTCGTAGGTTTTTTTTTTAACTTCCTAAAATATATCGGAAAACTTAAATCAGGCCTACTACCCATCACGAGACACATAAAGCACCCTATGAGCTCCCTATAAGGATAACCTTCCCTACATGTAGCACTTGCAGTTTGGTTCCATAGGGATATCAGAATATTTACAATCGGTCATGTTGAATATACTCAAAACCTTATCAAACAACTTCCTCTTGCTAATTTGCATTGTTATCATGACAACTCATTTCTAATCCCAAGAAATTGAATGTGCCCCTGTTACCATACATTTTCTTAATTTCACATTCATTCATCAACTTGTCTTTAAGCCATTATATTACTTATTTGCAGTCTGAAAAAAATCAGTAAATACAAGAATATAGAGAAAATTTTTCATAAACAGGAGTCTACATTTGACAGTACAAAATCTATATCACATAAGGTTTGGCTCAACCTCTTATGTCGACACTGAGGAGACTGTTTTAACCCATACAATGACTGACTGTAAACTGTTACCATCATAAAGTTCTATGTTTACACCCACGGGCACTTTCATGTAGACTAGCTCATCAAGATCACCATACAGAAATGTGCACTTCACATCCAGCTGATCACTAGACCATCCTTTCTGTACAGCAACTGAATGAAGGATTTTTAATGTTGTCATCCTGGCAACAGGAGCATAAATCTTTCTCTGTCTTGGATCCCTGGAAGCAGCCTCTTGCAACCAGTCTGGCCCTCTTCACGCTCTCACCCTCAACTTCTTTTTATGAAAACACCTACTTGCAGTCAATTTCCTTTACATTAGGTGGACATTCTATTGACTCCCGTGTGTTGTTTTTATCAAGTGATGCTAACTCTTCTTGCATGGCACACAACCACATTTCCCGGTTGGGACATTCTTCTACATCTATCATATCCTGAGGAATATCACACAAGAAACTGGCACAGGATAATGCAATACGTGTAACATCTTAATCTTCATGCCATTTAGGGGTTCTCCTTACTCTTGCGAATTTTCTGTTTCCACTAGGTTGACTGTTGTTGTGAGATATGAATTCACTGTGTCAAACCTTCCCATGAGAGAGTGATGTCTCGATCAGGTGATTCGGTATTCTCACCTTTTCTGAGTCCCGTTCACCTGACTCTTGAACATCTTGTTTCGGGGTATCAATCTCCTCAAACATCTTGGCTTTTAAGTGAGCTTGAGTCTCTGGCTTCCCATTCCTCACCTCTAAGAATCTTACATCCCTGGATATCACTATTTTCTTTTGACCCACATCAAAAAGTCTGTACCCATTAGACACATATACCATTATAACTAACTGTTCACGCCTTTTCTCTAACTTGCCTATAGATCGATTATATTTAGCGAATGCTTTACACCCAAACAGTTTTATTTTACTGTAGTTGACCCCATACCTATACAACTCAGCAGGTATATAGTCAGTCACTCAATGGGTTCAATTGTAGAGGTAAGCTGCTGTTCGAATAACCCCACCCACAAAAAATACTTTGGTAGCTCTCCTATCATACACCTTACTTTACTTAGTAGAGTCCTATTCATCTGCTCATATCTACCATTTACTTGCAGTAAGAAAATTGAGATGTATTCCAATTCAATACCCTTTTCTGAGCACCAATTTTTGAAGTCCTTTGATGAATATTCGGCACCATTGTCACAGCGAGTTATACTAAGTTTGAGACCATACCAGAAAATTTCCGCTTAGTTCCTTGAGCCTCATCTTTAGTTTTCAAAAGGTAAACATCTATGAAATTGGAAAACCCATTAATTATGGTTTAGAAGTATTGAAAACCATCAAATGTAGTTGGAATAATTGGTCCACATACAGCATTACAAATAACTTCCAAGGGTCTACTTTCTCTGGGACAAGAAGACTTAAAAGGCTGTCTAGTCATTTTCCCTTTGAGACAAATTTAACTTCTGGAAAACCAACCATACTTTTGATACCTGTCTTCTTCAATTTACGCATTGCTTCATTACACAGGTGCCCCAATTTACATCCCATGTTACCATTGCACTCTCTCCTACAGTGGTTAATTACAAAACATGTAAATTCCCAACTCTTTCTGCCTTGAGAATTGTAACACCATTTTGCCTAATTGCCATGTGTCAGCAAAAATTGTATAAAATCCTGTTTCTACAACCTTTGAAATAGATAAAAGATTATATTTGAAATTTTCTACAACTAACACATTCTTCAAAGTACACTGGTCAAATGGTATTGTTCCCCTCTTGGTAGCAACAAGCGTAGATGATCTGTCAGCAAAGCTATAGAAATGGGCACATCTAATGTTTCTATATTGGTCATGAATGGCCTAACTGAAGCATTCACAAAATGTTCAAATGCACTGGTATCCACACAAAGCATATAAGCTTTGTCGTCACCAAATGATGAAGCCGTAAAAACCGCACTTGTGCACCGCTTTGGTGACAATTTCCTTGTGTCGTCCTCTGCAACATCCTGGCGAGCGTCTACTGCGTCCTGAAGAGCCTTTACGCCATGCACGGCCTGGTTCGTTTCTTCTTCTCCAACAATTAATCTTCTTATGTCCTGGCAGTCCACAATTATAACACAAGCTGTTTGTTCACTATAAAGACATTATCACCCTGACTGACACTGCATATGTATTTAGGTTAATCTTCTCATTATGTTTCTCTAACAATCCATCCTTAATGTCATTATATACCAACTTGTCACTATACATCTCAATTGCAGTAACTAACACCTTATAACTGTCGGGTAGCGCCATCAACAACTGACAAGACAAGGTTTCTTCATCAATGGTCACACCTATTAACTTTCCCCTTTTTAATGAAATTGAGGCATTCACTTTTGTTCAATACCACTTTAAAACAACTTAACCAATTGTCAAAATCGATGCTGTCAAATATTCCAAGCTTTTGAATATTGTCTTCCATTTCCGCTGGGCCCATAACCCTTGTTATATAAAAGTGTGAATCACTAGATGCATTCAGAGAATATAACTTGCATCTTTACTACTATTAACACTGCAACTCTACATACACTATACCAATACCGTATATCTCCATCCCACTACATACATCCCACACAACCCTCAATACCAACCTCTCGATGTTCACAGTTGCAACACAACCTTACACATCACATTGCCCTTTTCTACAACCTTTTGGTGATTGCCAATCTTTTACGAGGTGTGCCTGTTAATATTATCAGCTGGAATGGTGAATAGGCTGTGCAGAACCAATCGCTTGGCCTGCATGCTCTCCGGATCTCAATCCACTGGACTATTACCTATGGGGGCATCTCAAGGACATTGTTTATGCAATTCCAGTTCTGGACATAGCACTGCTCTGCCAGCGAGTGGAACAACGTTACCAGCAGATGTGAAGTATTTCAACGTGTCAAGACAATCAATGTCACAGCATGTTCAGGCATGCATTCAAGTACAAGGTGAACATTTTGAGCACTTCTTGTAGTGTGATGTATCATTGTTGGTACACAAACTTGGCTACAGCTACTTGAACTGGTATGTGTCAAGAAGGCCATTACGAATACATCCCGTACATTGGAAGGTCTGTAAAGTGGAAACTATCAACTTTAGGACACACATTCATAGGGACATTTTGTATTGTTTTTGGGTGTACTGTTCAGCCCTCATACTCAGGAACATCATGTATATATAAATTTGTTTATATTTATATGTAGTTACTGTAAAAATTTAAGTTTTCTTTGATGAATGTTGCTCTTCAAACGTGCTGTACTTATTTCATCTTTCCACAAACATTTTACTCTTTTAGCTACTGAAGCTGGGCGAAAATGCCATTTGGCAATTAGTCCACTTAAGATGTTTCACAATTGTAACTTGTATATGGGACTATGGTGCTTGGTTCTGAAATGCCAATTTAAATATGTAAATTGTAGAAAAAATTTGTCTGTAAAGAAACTTGATGTTGTCATTTCAATTAAATCTGTATGTGATACATGCTGAACAGGGAAGAGAAGACAAGAGTGTATTAAAATAACAAGAACCAGATTAGTTTATTATGTATCTTTTTGTGGTTTTCAATGGAAATATGTGCTTGTATCCATGATACCTGTACATGTTCTCTTCAAATTAAATCTTTCTGAAGTTAGGCACAGGCTAAAAAAGGGGCCTACATGGTGACTAGTGCCAACTCTTACTGCCTGAACAACCACCTAAGTGATACAATGCCTACCTCTGTCCTTGACTAGACCACCCCTCAATGCCAGAAATGTGTAACACATGTTAGCTGTGCGTTTCTCTCAACAGCTACTCATATGCTGTTCTATCACCAGTAAAGAATGGGCTAAATGCATAGAAACTACTTAAAAGCTGAGTAAACCACTGCCATCTGTGGTGGGCTCCATAGGAACCCACACAAAGAATTAAGGTTGGAAGACTATAGATTCCTTTGCGAGCCCCCCGTTTATTCAACAAGCATCAATTGACTCACTGCCGCCAGGGTATAAATAGTCAGAGCGCCGAACCCCCACCCCAGCCAGTAATTGAGCTGTGATGATATCAGTGCTCGAACGGCACGAAACAGAAGTCTACAAAAGTCCAGGGTCTGGAGGAGCTCCAGGCAGACAGCAATCTACACTTATAACTGGTGAGCATAATTCTGGCTAGGCAGTAGGGTGACATCCCCAATCTCGAGGTTCCATTATTATTACCAGATCAATACATTGGCAAGGTTAGAGTTTAGCTGTGTAACAGTATTCTTGTAATTAACTTGCTATACCAAAGTAAAGGAATAGTATTCCTTGTTATATTGTATAAATGTATTATGTCCAGGAATAGAGTTGTGTAATAAAAATGTTTAGCAGAAACCCTCTGTCTTATTGAACAACAGTCTGTAGCTATCTTCCCCCAGTAGGCCTCCCTCTCCTATACAGTTCTGATAAGCTGACTAGCAGCAACCAACTAGCTTAGAGGTGACAGTGAAGTGCATAAAGTAGAGTTAGTGATAGGGACAACTCCTACAATTAGTGACGATTATGTGGTCAGTGATTATTTTGTTCACATCTGGTTGAAGTATGTAGAAGTTGGCAGCACCTACTTTCTGTTACAATTAATACGAGTCTGCCATATTATAGCTATTCTATTATTTCTGAGTGTTCCATTTAAATACGCTCATTTTACAGCACAGTTCTTAGATTCAGATTATGTAAATCTTAAGTACAGTATTAGTTTTTTTACTCTTATTCGAGAAACAAAAAATTTAACAAATTTCAATTATGAATTGATCTAAATTAATTATCCAACAAAGTCATTTGCACAACTGCTTTCAAATTATTTGATTTAGTAAAGAGTTAGATCCTATCCGCTTTTTCCATACACCAATCAGCTTTGTTGAAGGTGAAGGTTTTGGTAGACTTATGGCACATCTCGAAAGCAGATATACAATCCCAAAAAAGAAGAACTTTTGAAAAAAACAGAGATTTCTTGCCTATATGAAGAAGTTAAGATTCACGTTATTGCTTTACTCGACCAAAGTCTCTACGTACTATATGTGTCACAACAGATGTGTGGACATCTGCAGAAAATGATGATTGCGTGTGTCATAGTACATTTAATGAATAGTGAATTTAATATGGATCATGTATGTTTGGAAGTAATTTCATTTCCAGAGGTTAGGCACACTGGTACTGCAATAGCAGTATTTTTGAAGACTGTACATTCAGATGAACTATTTGCATAAATATCATGCAATAGTTCCAGACAACGCCAGAAATGTTACTTCTGCTATGGAAATCTGTGATTTTTCTCATATTCCATACCTTGCACATAAGTTGGAAGGTACTAAGGATGCCATTTTGTTACTCAAATCTTTATCCAACCTAGCTATCAACTGTTTATGAATTGTAGGTCATCATATGCTTACAAAATACTTAAAGCTGCACAATCCACAGTGGGAATACAGATTCGTAAACTCATTCTAGATGAGCCCACATGCTGAAACAGCACTTTACACATGAGCAGACTTCTAGAACAAAAATGAGCACTTATATTTGCACATGCTGACCTGAACATTCCTTTCTATGTATAAGTAATCAACTGGTAACTAATGGAAAACGTTGTTACAGTAAAGTGATTTGATAGTGCTACACAGGTAGTCAGTTTAAAGTTGGTGACTGTACCTTAAATGATTCCATTAGTGAATAGTATTGTGAAACAACTAGAGAAGCGGTACCATTAAATTCTGGATTGCAAGGCATGTATTAACGGCATTGTGGCGTCCCTCAAACTTGGATACACAGGAATGGAAAAAATTAATACTTATGCACTGGTAACTTTAATTGACCCAAGGTTAAAATTCTCTTGTTTTCATGGATGCTGAACATTTGCAGCATGCCATCATCCTCATCACACAGAAGGTGAAAGACATTACAAACCCTGAACATTTTACTGATAAAACATCAGAAGTACTACAGGTAGGATATTATCATCATATTATTTTTACTGTTTAGCAAAAATGTGTGCACAGCAACTTTACTGATTTAAAATCTGTGGTGGTAAAGAGTGGGACTTTTTATTTCTGTTGCTTAGTGTTGCAAACAAACAGATCCAAATTCCAATGGCACTAGTACTAAGCATATTGAGACAGTAGGCCAATTTAATGTATCTGCACACGTGTGTAACCAAAATTTATATTATTTTCACTAAAGCTTAGAAAAAACATCTTGAAATGATTGAAATTGACTTCTCAAGGGTTTCATTAACAGTGATATGTGAACATACCTTTCTTTGTGATACGTACAGTAACAAATGCTAACACTAATAAAAAATATATTTTTTCAGGGAAACACTGTTGCAGAAGAAACAACATGCAATGTGGACTATGTATGCAGGACTTATCCAGCAAGACCTTACAAAGACTCTAAAAGTGCAGTGGTCACTGCTGAACAAAAGGTAAATAAATACGGTACCTTAAAGACCACCATCTTGTAGCATGTCTGTGTACTGGATACAAACATTTTTGTGCTCTCCACCAGCCAAAGAATTCTCTGTTTCTACATCATCTTTAATATGTGGTAGAAGAAACAGATTAATCCCAAAGCAAGTTAAGAAGATAACACAAGACGTGAGAAATTTTTGCACATGAGTTATTGTTAACACTTATTTTCTTTCTTTGCTAGTATGTTCTGATAGAGAAATATGTGTGTGTTTATTTTAATGACCTACTGTTGATGATTACTCATTTCTTTCATAGTGATATAACTTATTTTATTTTAATTCATTAACATATTTTCAAAATGTTACGTATCGAGTATCGGTAAAGGTATTGAGTAATCACTCTTCGTAATGTGAGCTAAACTGTGTAAATTTAACCCACAAATATTGAACGAAAATTCCAATCCATCCTGAAGGAAATGAAGTTAAAAATTTACATGTTTCAGATGAAAATGAAAAACCTATCTTAAGAAAACCAGCTTTTGTTGATATTAGCTTACCCTGGTCATAAATATGTTTGTATTTCTGTGTGTGCCAATTATTTTCCTATCTGCAACTGTGATAAAAATTAACTTATTCTAAGCGAAGTACATTTTGAAAGATATACCTTTATAAAGTACACGAGTGTTGGTTCTCAACTAGTTGCCAGTTCCTATTAATTTATTTGATGAAAATTTGCTTTTATTTCCATCAAATTTTTTACCCTGTTATAAAGAACTCCTTTGTAACAAGCCTGCAATAATTTAGTCCCCTCAGTTTTGTTACTCATTTGCTGTTATAAAATTCATTCAAATAATTCATAACTGTAAAAATCCAAAATTTTAGTTTTGTGCTACTTTTGACACAAATTTGGTACTAGTAATATTGAAGGAACAGATTATCAACCCGGAAAATGCCAAACAATGAAAAGTCAATGCCAATACAGTTTTTTTATAAGGACTAACTGCAATGTGTTGTGGGAGAGGAGTGTTTCTTTTTAGACACATAACTTCATCAACACATACACTCAAGAAAAATAATTATGTTAACTGATTACGTGACTTTTTGAAAATTTAACCAAGTACTTACATAAAAAAATTAATGCAAATTTAAAAAAAATGTATGCCAATTTCTGAAAATTTGTGGTATTTCTACTAAATAGATGCTAACTTTCCAGTCCTTACTGTTATGTGTCAGGCCAGACCTTAATACTGTCAGTGGTATGCCTATACTCAAACTGACCATTCTCTAGCTCTGTAACTATCCTTTATTTTTATTTATTTATGTTCCTGGCCACTGCAGTGCACCATGTAAACTTGCAAATACTTTCGTAATATTAAATATATAGTGCTCAAATAATTGTTTGTATTTGAAATTAACATATTCAAATATTAAATTATTTCAGAAAAATATTCTTTCCTCCAATACTTCAGCATTGATTGATCATGCTTCCCCTCAGTAAACAGTAGGTTAAAAATCAAAACATCTCTGGAAACAGCTAGTGATCTTCACTCTTTAGCAATAAGTTAGAATTGAAAAATGTACCCTTAATAATGTATGCCTGTTGCAGGTTTGAAGTAAAATCATTGTCAAAGTTGTAACTCAATAATTTTATGTGAATTTGTGTACAACAATTTTCTGTAACTCCCAAATGTTGTACATTAATTTCCTAATCTATGGTTTAAAGTCTTTGAATACAATGTTAGTTTGTACCATTGCATGCTTGCAACCAGTGGTAATATCAATAAGGACTGGAGAGATTTGGTCTACGTCATTTGAATGATTATAATATATCTAGCTGTTCAATAATCACGCTATACAGCACTGCATGCAAAAAAATTTGCTATGTCTTCTCTGAGTAGGTACTTATGTTGCAGCAACAATACTGTATGCAGAGTGAGTTATACAACTATATGAGAGAGAGACAAATTTTGCACATTCGAAAGAAATTAAAAGAACTTATTAATTTGCTGTGCAGTATAACTGTAGAGCAATTCTTCTGAGTGTCTGTGAGTCCGTCAATAAATAGGATTCAAGTTTCAAGAGTCGCAAGCAACTCTGAAAGTTTCTCATGACCGCAGCTAATAATTGATGGAGTCCTCAACTAATACACACAACTGTTAAATTTTGCTTGCTGCCAGAAGAATGTGCAAAATTTATGGGTCTTTAATTATAATAAAAATGTTTACATTGTCATGTAACTAAGGTATAGACTGTTCACGATAAAGTGAGCACTTTTTAAGACCCTCCCAACAGGCATTCACCACTAATAAATATATCTTATTGCAGCCTCTGGCATTAAATTTAGAGGATGGTGAAATATATACACAGTGTTTTTATTGCAATGCTAATATTAAAAAGCAGCAGGAAGATGGAAATTGAATGAAAGGAAAATTTAGAAGGGCCTTAAAAAGTGCTCACTTTACTGTGAACAGCCTATATTCCAACATACAATGAAACCCCCTTTCTTGTTAAACATTTAAAGGACTAGGAGGAAGTGTTGCAAAATGCAGTTTAAAAATATGGAAATTTATGCTGTAAAACCAGGAAATGGGGCCAAAAAAGTAGAATGCAGGAAAGTGTAAAATCAGGGGTTGTAAAAAAGGGGTTCAACAGTATGTTGTTTCCTCAAAAAATTAAGTATAGTATAAATTGTGCACTAATTTTACTATTCTGATCACTGAATTCTGAATATTTTGAGTGTGTACTGAACAAATTGTTATATAAGTAATTACTTTCACACTATTAACAGTACCTGTAATTGAACAAAGCAAAGTACATCTCTTAAATTAATCTAGCTACTTGTGGCTTTGAGGTTTGATGGAATATCATTTCGGTTTTCATTATTGCGTCACATATAAAATACGGAAATGTGTTTAACTGGCTATTTAATATTACCTAGCCAATATGCACATGTACTCACACAAAGAGAGAGAGAAAAGTGGTCTGTTCTATGTTAAATCTTACACATATTGCAAACATAGTACGTACTGACAAAGGAAGGAAATTACATACTCATT
Organism: Dryococelus australis; assembly: GCA_029891345.1. Lineage (NCBI taxonomy): Eukaryota > Metazoa > Arthropoda > Insecta > Phasmatodea > Phasmatidae > Dryococelus > Dryococelus australis. Next base: position 37,981,013 of record CM057002.1, read on the forward strand.
TCCTCATTTTTCAATTGCTAAATGATGTATTTTATTTCTACTGATCATGCTTTCAGGAACAAACAAGCGCAAATTGTTTAAATTGCTTTGAAGATATTCACATGTATGTGGCCTTTCACACATGTATAACTAATATTTTCAGCTATGTGCATTATGCCAGGCGAGTGTATTAACTAAACAACTAGCAAAGCAACTGAACGTAAGACACATTCACACTCAAAGCCACAGAAGAAAGGCATCAATTTTGACGAGTAAAAGTTATTTAATAATTATAATTCTTTTATAATTATTAAGTTGTGACTCACATTACCTATATATCTAAAGTTATAAAACTTCAACACAACAAACACGAACAAGATTTTTATCAAATTATTAGACAAAATAATTAGAAACAATATCAAATATTTGCATAATTATTAACAAACTTTTGTAAATGACTGGATTAAAGCACTCACACAAACACTAAGAGATCATGACAATGAATGTCTCTTACATGGGACCTCCCAGGCTGACACATTCTTGACAGCAATGATTACTGAACTCACCATTTCATTCACCTACTCCCTGCTCGAGTCATCTGTCTCAAGTTGGTGCCTATGCTTGCAACAAGTCAACTACAAATCTTTAATGTGAGTAATGTCGCCGTCTTTTAAAAACTACCGCAAAAATGGAGCGCAACCTACGCCACCGGCTGTGCTTGTGTGGTTTACATGAAGACTGGCTGCGAGCTCGCTCTTTCTTGCGAATTTCTCGTACTAGTGTGTGGAATGCATCATCCACAAAATGGCGCAAAGCAGCTGATGTTTCATAGAAAGGACATCCAAACTGGGATGCGAGAGCACGACCTTCTTCAACTGACACCTGCAAATGTGAAGCATTAATTAAGCAACAGTATGAAACCAGTAATACACAATTGTAATTTTCTTCTTTTATTGATGAAATTTACTTGTGGCAAGACAATTGCCCAGTGATAATCAGAACCAGTTTGCCACAAAATATATATGTAGCAACCAAAAGAGCTTAGTTATATCCCTCAAGTAAGAAACCAACATAATTTTTATATATTTCAGAGATGAAAAAAGTTTGTAATTTTATGAGCGAATATAGACTGCAGGCTTTCGTGGCTGTTCTCATTACGTACAAAACTTCTGCGCTTGAGTAGCATCAAAAATGTATTATTTGACGTGGCTCAAACCAATAAGTTTTGTATATTTATGAGCAATGTAAAATTTGAACAATTGAGTTGAATCCAGACAGTGTACTTTTTAAAACTTGTTCACAGCATAGACTGTAACAGTAGAGCTCCACTTTGCCAATATGGTCAAAGTATTGCTATTTTGAAGAAGTCATCTTATGATTTTGGACACCTTTTGACCCCCTCCCCTGCCCTCCCATTGCACTAAATGTAAAAATTGTGTTAAAATACAGTAAAAGCCTGATATAACAAGACCGTTGGGGGGATATAACTCAGACCCACGTTATAGCTTTCCGAGTTTTCTGGGAGTGACCCGTACAGTAGCAACACGAAAAGCCAGTGTTCTAATGTGGCGTGGCACCTATCTGTCAAACACAGGGCAAATGTTGTTATTTACAGCCGTAACTCATGAAACATTGAGCATTAATGTTTTTTATATGCATCACTGGACTTGACAGAACCCAAGGGAGGGAAACGGAAGAAGAGAAACGCGCTGTGATGAAGGGTCACATGCATTCAAGCAAGAATAATTTTTAAATACATTTTCCAGGCAAAGGATGTACCCCGTAGATTGATATAGAACTGTAAATGACTTAGTCCATACCTTACCCAGAGCCCCTCGCATTGCAAGCCAGTTTTATACAGAATATGTCACAGAAGTCTGCATCCCTTGTTCGACAGTATTCCAGCATATTTCAACTTAAGTTAAATATTTTAGCACAGAATAATTGTAATTGCTTAAATGTGTTACATTATACAACACATGCACATTTCATCTTAACTTGTAAGAGCCAGTGAATGCGTGACAGCAGGATACTTGCGAGTATGATATATAGTTTGAAATATGGCAGTGCCATCCTCCCATACTGATCCAATGCCCAGATATGATGGAAAGGTTGCCACAGTATCTTTTTTTTGGCCTGTTTACTACTAAACGACAGAACAGGTATAATAGGGTCACAAAAAAAAGATCACTTATTCTTAACGTAAAATCTTTGCACCACGCCAACGAAACTGAATACGGAAAAACATACAATATTGGCTGTAATAAATCAGTAAAATAGATCTCGGCGCTGAAAGGAGGGAGAACGTGCGCCCGCTCTACTCACGATCACCCGCCGACAGACCACACAACCAACCTGACTGCACGCTTTCCACTTATTCATTTATACAGGCCGGGGGACATAAATTGCCCCGCTGTATACCGGGCCGCAATATTCCGGACTTCCACTGTATTACTTTGACCATATGTGCTCTTATAGAGGCAAAATTGCACATTACATTTGTTAAATACCGTTACATGGTTCCTGTGAATTTACTCAAGAACTACACACTTGTACAATAAAACTGGACTTGTGTCAGCGTTCAATTTTTTCTAGAGCGAAAATAAAATGTCCTTTTAAAGAAATAATTGCTTAATTTATGTTGAGAAATTACACCATATATGGACATGTAGGTCCTCCCCTTGCCACCGAAATAAAGACTAAATACAGCAGTCAGAGCACCTTTTAGCAAGCGCGAGCTGCGTTTTCACTGGCCTCTTGCTGGAAAACCAGTTTATTTATTATTTAAACATTAGCTTATTATTGCTGGTTCACTACCTGGTCCTTTGCAGAATGTACACACACTCTACATAAGTGTGGTAAAAGGTAGCTGTGCTAATGTAGTTGCAATTAGCATGTCTCCCCCCTTCACTGTCACTCTGAACAAGCAGTGTCTTAACCTTGCCAAGGTGAATGATGAAAAGAAAGGTGGCTTGGCTTGCCCTCCCTCCAGCAACAAATAGGAGTACCCTGGCCTGATTAAACTGTGTTCTGCCTCGCCCCACCTAGCTAACACACACACACACACACACACAAAGAAATTGCAACGACAGAGCAGAGTGCCAACTGATTGCCTTGTAAATGTGCTTACATCTGGTTATGGAAAATTTTAACACCAGTTATCAAGTATTTTTGTATTTGCTTTAATTATAGTTTATTGTAGTGCTTTTTCAATGTGTCTTCTTCAGTGAAATGTAATATTGGCACACTTCATAAAATAGCTTAATCCAATTGAAATAAAGTTAGCTCACCACAAAAATTATGTCCCCAAGTTTAAATTGGTTTCAGGAAACAAATTATTTTGCAAGTAAAATAAGTTTGCAAGTATATAAACACTATGTATTTGAAAAGTTGTTAGAATGTTTGAAGTGTACATTGGCAGAAAAGAGTGCCATTTTAATTATTTGTTATGTAGATTAAGAATAATATTGTTACAAAGTAAAATGTTCAGTTCCTTAGAGATGTTAAGTTTGACGCCGTCGGGTGAGACACGAGACGAACGATGACACAAATACTTATTGGTAATTTGGGCATCAGCAGTGCTTCCCAATCACCGCACTATTGAGACTCAGGGTTCTCAGGGATGTTGTGGGTTCTGTGTGTCCGTCTCACCCATGCGTACTTACAAACACATTCGCAATACTAAACTTTTAATAAACATCACTGAAATAAACAATAGATAAAACATATGTGGCTAGGACACTGTCACTACTGAATAAAAGAATTGACTTCACTGTAGACTTGTTTTATTGGTATTATTCATACACATCAACGTGTCAATGAAATGATTATCTCGGTCAAGACTAGCCAATTCCGCATGGGTGCTCCCCAGCCCGTAATTAATCTAGCGCACGCCTAAATGGATGATCTCACTGAGGTGCGTGAAAGCTCAGCCTACACAAGGGAAGAGGGCCGACAGCCACTAGGATGGAGTGACCGTTTTTCCCTGAAGACAGGACATGGTGAATTAAAAATGAAAACCCTTTATACACATTAACATGTGTGATTACTCGGCATCACTAACGCAAACTCGTCAGGGCTCGCCCTCCAGCACGAGGATAGTGTGGTGACGGCCTATAGACAGAGCCAGCTAGGACGGAAATAATTGCACCGTACACTAATTACAAAATTACATAGATCCTTGAATGATATATGAAATAAGATGGGACACGCGTGAAAACAAGCTTAGGTGGTGCGGATGCCGCTGGATGAAGTTCGTAGCGGACCATGTGGTGCAGGTGAAATTGCAATATTTCTGCATGGAAACGGCAAACTAAATTCAGATAAAATATTATTCTGGTTGAAAAAGTGATTCTTTTTACGATTAGAGTGGTCACAGGCTTGTAACATGCCTGAAGGCAGTAAAATCAAACATTAGCGTGACAGCGTGGTCAAGTACAAAAAGCATCAATTTACTTGAAAAATACATTTAACCCTAAATAAAACTGATATAGAACCCTGAAATAAATTATTGCACAAACAATGTTACATAAATAAGCTCTTAAAATGCAGTGATAGCATATATAAAGACTTGGCTTCAGTCTGCCATGTGGTTATACGTGATGTTACTGTAAAATATTCAAACACGAAAATTACATTCAAATATATACATAAAAATAAAGCTCTTAAAATTGCATGTAGCGATCATGCAGAAGTTACAATGAAATGTTATAAACATAGGCAGATGGTGCCTGATTCAAAATGTGCCGGTCGCGTGACCTCTCCTCCTCCTCAATTTATTTAAAAATGCCACAAGGGCACAAGAGATTAATAAAAAGGAAGCATAATGCTGGGGAAAATGTCTGGCAAAAACGTACGCAAGCCAAGATTAACCGGTAAACTAAATTGAACTATAGAAACCTAAATCAGTGAACAAAAGTTGTAGTGCGTACGTGACAGTGTCTTACCTCCCAGCTCTCCTCCACAGACACTCGAGATACAAGCGTCACACGGACCTACCATGGCCGCCTACGGGATCCACATAAGCGGAAGTGCTATGCACGCCGAGTGAAATATTTTATATTGAAAATAAAATGGCACAAATTAAATATTGTTTTAAATTTCTATAATTATCTTATGTATTTCAATATTATTTTAATGTCTCTTTGTGATGGCGTTCATGCCGGAATATTAAGTGTTCTTAATCTCGGTGCTGCGGGCACTTTGAATTTTATAACCAAACAATTAAAATTAGTACAAACACTTAAAACATTTTATAACATATTAAACACTGCAAAGTCAATATAACACATTTTACACTGAAAATAACATTTATGTGAAAATTCAAAATTACCCGTGTCTGCGCCCGTGCGGAACACGTGACACGTGAGCGCCGTCATGGGCTCTAGCGCCGCTGGCTGTTAACCAGCATCAAGCTTTTATTATTATCAACATTTACTATGAGTTGTTTCTGGTTTTCAATTTTTCTCGTCCACATAAGAAAGAATAAGAATAGATGATATTTCACTGCTGCCAAACTACAAGTCCAGTACACATGTAAGAAAAAGAATAAGTGTGGTCAAAAGAACACGAAAAAATGCTGCAGGAACTAAACAATACTATCGATAGTACCAGTTGTCTTACTATCAGCATTGTTCTGCATTCACAAAGTGTTCTGAAACTATTTGTGGGTGCAATTTTTAGTGAATGTACACTCTGTTTTGAAAAGACATAATGGGAAAACAAACTAAAGGTGGTTGTTGAATGTGATCACCATTTAGCATTGTCGATATGTGAATTTTGATGGGATAAAAATAAATAAACATAAACAGGAAATACCATACAACGTAAATAACGGGGAACAAATAATTGAGAATCCACTGTATACGTACTGTAATGAAAAACTTATGACATAGTGAATATTGTTTACATAAAATTATAAATTACTTACTTGCAAATTTAATGTTGCCCTTTATTTACACTTTCCATTTACACCATTTTCTCTTTTTCTTAGAAAAAGTGTACAATACGGGTTCTTCTGTAATATATCTTAAGAATTATTTGCAATTCATGTATATGGTAGGGTAATAAGTAAAACTATCAACAATTTAGATCATTACTTACCTTCCTTTGATGCTGCAGGTCAAATTTATTTCCTACCAGGACCAGTGGTATGTCTTCAGTTGCACGCACTCTGTTTATTAACTTACGATACTCTACTGCTTCCTGGAAGCTGTGTCTGTCAGTGACAGAGTAACAAATCATGAAACCTTCTCCACATCGCATGTACTGGTCCCTCATTGCAGTGAACTCAACCTAAAATAATGAACACATTTCAATGAAATCTATATTTGTCATCACACACAACTTTTCATTCTCTTAATAACAAAATGTGTTCCTTTGAACATGGACAAATACTTAATTATTCAAAGAGTATGTAAAAATGTTTATAGGCTGTACACAACTAGAACAGACTTTTCTGAAGCCCTGCTAAATTTCTACTTTTGATTACCGATTATGTATCCTTCGCTACATCTTAACATAAACACTACCGTGTGACCTACACATTTATATCAAATGGATTGTTTACTGTTTACAGCTGTTCAAAGAATTCTGTTACAATTATGGTGAGAAAAAAAAACAGTAGTATAATCTCTTATTGATGTGCGTTGGGTTATTTCTTTAAAAGGATGTCCTTAGTTGGAATAAATATTAAAATGAAGGAGCAGCCAATCCAATGAAAAAAGGCAAGAAATTTAAATACGCAACTCATGTCACTAATTTTTTGTGTACGTAGCAACGACAAACAATAGTGGTGAATATGCACACAAATAGACCTACCATGTATTTTATTTCGCAAAAATTTGTTTGCATAGGCATTTAGTTTTTAGTAGGTTTAATTAATTACTTATTTACAATTTCTGGCTGCGCATATAAATTTGTTGGAATTGTGGCAAATATTCAGATCACAAAAATGTAAACACATTACACAATTGTGTTTCCATCATCTAGGGCAAAGTTACATTGTGATAAATAAACAGACGTATAATCAGCTTTGTAATAAACACACTTCACAGTTAAAATGTATAAATTTTGCATGTCCAATATTTGCAATCACAAACACAGCATTAACGACCGCACAGCAGCCACGCCCTTTCGCACTCAACTATCTATTGGACCACAGAGAATACACTTAGAAATAGTTAAGTACGGAGATGCCATGTTAGCACTTGATCACCAAATATCTACCCTCCTACAACTTCGAACAGCATCTCAGCACCACTCAGCCGCAGCCAAAACTGGTAGCTGTACAATCGCCACCTACCGCAGTCAGCCAGTACGCTCTGAGGAGAGCGCCACCACCAGGCATTTACAAGATAAGGTCTCTGCAATGTATTGTGCTCACTCCGGATTTTGTTCCAGTGAGGAAACCTACCAGACCCACGCTATACACCAATAAAATACTGAAACATGATTCAACTCCCCTTTTGTTTCGGACATTTTTAATGTCTTTGGCAATATTGGCATTACGTACGTTGAAATCCTCATCCGTAATTAAAACTCAACTACCCATAAACTCATGTCTCATTTTTAATTCGTAAAGATGTTCAAGATCCTAGATTTATTTCCCAGAGCGAACATTAACAAACTTCAGTGTGATAAAATCTTATCCCAACATGGTGACACCCCAACTAGTCGGCACATACTTTCACTTCAAGTAAGTTAATCCTTGGGCTTGTGTTTCGACTCCAACCTGCTTCAATCATTTAATTTATTATTTGTGAAGTTTATTCCACTTAGGATTGTTTAATGTTTGTTAATCTATCCTTACCCAGAGGAACAAGTGGCAATAAATGGCACCCAACGCGGGGCTTTAATAGTCATAGTTCAACTAGACTATTAGGACGAGCCAGCCACGCCCCATAAGTTTATCTAAATACTTACGCCCACGTCGAACGCAACAATAAATGATGCCCAAAATATTCAGACTTGGTCATAGGGGCAAACCAGACGTGCCCCGCAGCAAGTTACCCAAGTGTCAATTGACCTAGTTGAGTGCATCTTGGCTCTAGCAGAGCTACAATTATTGGCGCTTATTCTAACCCTCTTAACTTCCACTCGTTACTCTAGGAAGTTAAAACTAAGCTAGCTATGTCTAGTGCCGTAATCACTTTGGTTACTGACCAAATAGCATTAGCTTCAGCGCTTGGAACAGACTAGGAGGTATCGAACTCCGAGACCCTTGGTATTCAGCCCTACTGAATCGGTCCCCAACTGACAACCAGGTCTTCAGGGAGTCCACGAAAAAAAACACCCTGTGGCACCCTCAACACGTCTCATCATGTCTTGACTCCGAGCATCGCCGGCATGATGCACCCGAAGCTATAATGCCCGGGAACCTGTTTCTCAATACACTCGAGAAATACTCTGACACATATACGGGAACCGGAACACACATTATCCACTGTGCACACTGCCCGCGACATTTTCATTACACCTGTGGGAAGATGTACCCAGGTATACAGACGGGCTTGAGTACCGCTATATAACCTGCAGAAACAGACAATTAACCAAATGCAGCTGGCTAACATGTAACGGACAGAGAACCTGTTGCATCACTTGTGCTTTGGAGTTTCACCTCTTGTGTATAGGCTGACCGGACAAGTGGGTCTCTTGTCCCGGCCAGGTAATCAGTGTAAGGCTTGTCAATGCAACCTGCTCCACAGACCAAGCAATAGTGGCCTGAGACCTAGCATGTCAGCCGCCTCTACTGAATTTCAATTACTGGAATTCAGCACAGGCCACATGAAGATCCGGTCATTCCTCCACGAATGCAAGCAGGAATTCAGAGATCATAACATTCCAGGGAAACAGTGGATGACTAAAACCTGCCATCAGTTAAGCGGTAAGGGCAAAGAATGGTGGGTCAGAAATGGTGAGTTCATTGTGGAATGGGACCAATTCTGGGGTGGCCTCAATTCACAGTTTACTGGGGAGGAGGTAATGGATCAGCTCATTTTGGACTTCCATACCAGGGTCCTGGGTTTGGAGGAGGAAGCCGAGATTTATATTCGCAGGAAAGCTCAAATGCATTGGTGGATATACCCAAAAGAAAATGAGGAGAGTTGTGTACGAAATATAGTGCGAACTCTGCTCCCTCCCTACACAATTTCCTTATCGCCGCAAACCGTGGATGAGTTGGTGGAACGAGCAAGGGAGGTGGAGAGAAACAACCGAGAACAAGATTTACTAAACTGACTGGCACGTGCTGCCAAGGCCATGGCCTTGCCCTCTCCTCCTGAACAGCAGGTAGTTCACTTTCCACCTCCTCTCGCCATTCATCTTCCCCTTGCCGGGACTGGCAGGGGAGGCATCCCAGCAAGAATTGCCCCACCTGGCAAGATAGAGGAAGGAGGGAAACCATACACAAGCCCCAGACATGCTACCACCGCCCGGTAACATTGAGGGGCTGGTCCAGGCAGGTAAGGCCAGAGACAGACTCCACGTTTTCCGACACGAACACTATTCTCCAGATGAGCCTAGTATACCTGTTAAAAAAAAAAACAATAAAATTGCAGTGGCCGTGCTGGACATAGCCATCGCCGGTAATTTTATACAGAGCGACCTCCTAAACCCCAACCAACGAGCCAGTCTACCCTTACAGGAAGGACTGTTTCGTTGACACGACCAAACCTCAACTTCAAAATAGCAGGGGAAATAATGCTCACGTTGAAGTTCCATAACAGAACCATCCGAGCCACCTTCCTGGTTACCCCAATCTTGGGGAAAAGGTGATTTTTGGGCAGCACTGCTGCAGTCTCAGGACTGCCTAATAGACTGGGGGACATCAAACCTTCCTGGGGAAGGACAGTGGTTTGATGGTTGATTGGGAGGGTAACCTGGATACAGTCACCCCTCCCCTCGCCTTAGTCCGCCTTATCCAGCTCCAGGTGGAAGTAGCCCTGCAGCCCCAAAATCACCAGCAGGAAGCAAACTGTCACCGGAAGCCTCCACCTGCACCACCATACCTTAATAAAACCCGTAGTCAGGGCAGGTGCGCCAACGCAGTCGGGCACGACGACAGAAAAACCGCCCACTTCCTCCACCCCCTGCCGTGGAGTTTGAGCCGCCCAGGACATGGGAGCCCAAATCTTCGGTGAGCAGAATACAGAGGAATCATTCCCCTACCCCTATCGAAGACATCTCACCATGACAGGTGAGTCAGAACAGCATATCCACCCGGACACTGCCCTCAACACTATCTCTGAGGTGTTCCTCTGGGAACCCAACCCTCCAATGGACACATTAAAGAGAAATCACTCCCCTGTCCACCGCAGGGATGTCCCAGGTTAGGAGTGGCAGAGGCGGGTCCACACAGGCACTGCCCTCGACACCCAACCCCGATGGCAAACGGATGTAGCCGGTCATAGCGGAATGTTCTCTTGAAAGCCTTAAGTTTTTCAGTCACTATAGGGAAGCCCTCAAGAAAGGTCCTGCCACAGGCCCCCATGACAAAACCCACTGGTAAGTGTAAAGGGGAGGTAGGTCCGCCCCGGACCCTACAGACTACCCCTGCGACTGGGATCCTAGACCACAACCTCAACCCCCAAGTGCAGAAGTGCCAACCATGTGTGAAAGTTATCAGAAGTATTTTGTTTAAAAATCTGTAGATTTCATCAATTTTCTAGTAGTGACCATACTCATTTTTATGTTCTTAACAAAATTGTATGCAAATTTGCAACACTAAAAAAATCAATTTAAACTGAAAAACGTTTAGTGTCATTCACTACAGCTGCGGTATTTATCCTTTTAAGTACAATTCTGAATTATTTTTGAAGTTGTACAAATGGCTTCAATAACCGTCTGTTTGATTTGCTCCAGGCTCCGGCCAGCAGTAGGTCTATGGATGAAAAATTTCTAATTACTTCCCTTTTCAACAACTGTCTCAGACTGCAGAAAATTAAATAGATAGGTAAATTATTTATACCGAGATAGGCTACATTTGAAACAATTTGATGGTAATATACACATGCAAAAAGAAAGAAGTTTCAAATTTTTTATATAGGCCTACCTTGAATGAATTCAAATGTGTTGGCCAACATAAAATCCCTACATGAAGACACGTAATGTTCATCCTCGTCAATTTTGCAGTTATTTGCCGTAGATAATGAAAACTTCCTCTTTTACGCAGGATTGTATGTCATTCACTCTGGTTCGTAAACACCAGGTTAGTGCTGGCCGTTTGTTCTTATAGCAAATATATTCTGTTTTATCATATCCTAAAAAATGTATCTCGCACATTACATGTTAAAAGTCACATTTAAATCTTGGTTGTGAATTTTGATGACCTATCAGAATTCACAATTCCATTCAAATCAATTCGTTAGCAAACGGGCAATGAATATTAACAACAAAAAGACACCATTTTAATGTCTCGACTCCCGCTCAATGTCTCATTCGATACTCTCAAAACTCGCTTGTCAAAAATCGAATCAGCTGTAACTACATCAAATGATTTCTCCAAACAAAGACGTTTCCACTATTAGACACGGTTAAATACTACATTTCTTTATGAGAAATTATTCTAATATCTACACTTTTTCGCACTGTTATCTATGGCGACATGATGTGAACAAGTACGATGGCAAAGTAAACAAACACACAATTTTTTTTTAGTAAAAGTTGAAAATATTAAATTCCGTAGTATTTCTGCAACATTCGTAATTCCGTAGCAATGATACATAATTCGTATGAACTATGGAAAATTTGTCCCACTTAGCACCTCTGCAAGTGTAATTGTAAAGGTTGATGAACCTCGGCACGTCACCCAGCGGAAGTCAAATGCAAGCCCTCCCTTGTAAAACCGAAGACCAACGGGCAGATGTCAATGGATGGTGCGGTTGTCTCTTGTGTACGTCTTTTTGTACAGGAGGAGGACTGCAATACGGAACATGAGCTGAATGTGTCCAATATATCATTACCGCCTAGCTCAGTTCCAGCTACTCCCTCTAGGAGTAGGAACATGTGAGGATCACCAGGACAGCACCGCAGCGAAGCCACTACTGACCTCCCCAGCATGGGAACTGACACCGGAGGACATCGGGTCCACTGCTCCATTAGAGATCCTTTCTGCAACTGCAGAACTCGAGGTACCTGGGCAACAAGTTCTCCAACCACAGTGGAAAGATACAGCTACTGTAACCATGGCTGAGCAGACTGAGGTGCCTATTGTATCTCAACTCCCATGCGGACAGAGCAACATCAACCAGCTGCACCAAGGGGGGTGGGGGAGGGTATCTCACAGACTCTCACTTGCGGCCTCTTCAGCTACAAAATCTGCACTGGGCTTGCACCTGTTCCAGACAACCAATCTCGGACAGCAAAGACATGGGACAATCAACCAAGACATTGCCTACAACCATGGTCCTGGAGGACCCCAATACACGCTTGTAACATTACAAAATAAAGAAAAATGTATATCACAGACGATTTAGGTGTGAAAATTCAGAAAGATACAGAATATATAGAAAGTGTAAAAATTTAATTTTAAAAGTTCACAAAAAATTTACAAGAGAAGCATGTGAGGAAAAATATAATTCATTACAATATAGAAAATCTGCATAAGTATGAAAAGTGGTTAGAAATATGGAAAGCATTAGTAACACTTCACCAACATCACAGCTTGTTTCCATGGAACCAAGGAAGGAAAAAAAGTACTTTCACTAGTTGCCAATTTAGAAAAGTCAGGGATAACTGAAATAATATTGTTGGTTTGATAGAAGAAACCCATTTCTGAGTAAGAATTGAAAATGAAGAAAATTTGCAAGATCAAGAAAAAAAGGGGGAAAAAAAAAAAAAAAAAAAAAAACATGGAGCAACTTCAGAAAAGCGAAATGGAGTGGAGAGATTTCGGCAGCTCTTTAACAGCATGGTCTTTTGAAAGCCTACGAGGGTGAAGCAAGGTGAGAATGGAATAGCACTGGAATGCAAGGGCAGGAGAAATGGGTGATCCCCAAGAAAACCCCACTGACCAGCGGCATTGTCCATCACATGTCCCATGTGCGAAAATCCCAAAATTACCCTGCCGGGAATCAAGCCCACTTCACCTTGGTGGGAGACGAGTAGTCTGATCACTACACAGTGGCCCCATCTGTAGAAACGTGGGAAGGCCTTCAGAAGTAAAAATAAGTTTTCTGTGACTTCACTGTAAGAGTCACCACCACATAACTTTAAATTATATAGACATGCAACAAAACCAAATATTCAGCTGTCATTGTGTCGTCGACATGAGGAGGTAACAGTATCACATTGAACTTGTTGAGTATAGGCTGTTTAAGGTAAAGTGAGCACTTTTGAAAGCCCTCTTGTTTGGAATAGACAATAAATATATTTTATTTTAGTCTTAGACATTTACTTCAGAATACGGTGGAATCTATACACTGTGTTTATTACTTACATGGCAATATTTATTTTAAAAGGTGGTAAAATGATAAAATATGGCTGAAATAAAAAAAGTAACTTGGGCCTCAAAAGTGCTCACTCCACAGTTAATAGCTTGTAACAGAGATAATTCATTCCGTGATGCACAATGTAATTTATGTTGAGATTATATATATATATTTTACTGTCAACAAGACAGTAATTTACTACCTCTACACTCTACAAAGCAATGGTATACTTGCCAATGCTTAGAAATCAAAACACTCAAGTATTTTTAATTCACAATCTTCGACTTCAGCATGTTTTATAGAATGAATTAGAATACGTAATAAATATCAAAAATTAAAAACAACTTAGACCTACCTGTACTTCATACAGCCCATGTTCTTTTACTTAATACTTTATGCAATTAATAAGACACTAATAATGTACACTAAATTTTGTAAAGGCAGCATTCCTCAATGTATCACATAACACCTAATGTAAACATGCAATTTTCCACATAATTTCAAGTTTCAAATAATTTTTACTGACTAATTGTCATTACAAGCCTTCAAATGTGTGCGCATCATTATTTTAAGTGAAAAAAATTTTAAAAACGTTTCTACGTGCAGCAAATTTATTATGGAAAATTATTAAAGATAATTTTTCACTTTATGCTATGACACACATTTTTAAGATTGCAGAGTTGTATGTCTTTATGAATGCCAGGAAACATTTTCCACAACAATGGAGCAGCACAGTCCGCTGAACTAAGAGGCAAACTGTTTTCCACTATAAAAGATGTGAGCAGGCCATCAGCCAAAGTTACTCTGGTTTCACCAGTCAGAAGTAAAATTCAGTTTCTTGTTAGATTCAACACATTTCACGTTGTTGATATGTTTTTAGTTTCAGTTTGCTTAAAAACACATCATTTGTACCATTGTGTGCAAACAAAAAATCACGAGCTCACAAAATTCATATCTTTCACCGTCTGAGTATGTTTTACTGAATGTAATTTTATGTTGTTTTTTTTTTACTTCACTGTCCTGACATTGTGAATTCAATGAATATAGATCAGATTAACAATATAACCTGACATCTTAAGAAATATTACCATCGACAATGACAGACCAAAATTAATGCACAAAAGAAAAAGAAACAAGTCAAGTCAAAAAACTGAAGTTAACTGACCATAAATGTTTATTTCTTTTGTTTTGTATTGATTACATTGTAACCATGTACTATACACGTAAACAGAATGAAAAAAAAAATTTTTGTAACGTGGCACAATCAAGCTCTCCACGATTTATCAATCAATTGATCAATATGTAATTGTACATAAACTAAAAATCCAAAAATTTTAATAAATAGCAGAAGTTGGGTCCTCTGTCATGAAGACACGAAAACTATTAAAAAAATATTGAGCCTCATAACTAAATCATGAGTGTTGGCAAGTATGCAATGACTTAACGAAATTCAGATATAAATTTTCAGCAATTAGTATTCTTAAGAACTGTACAAAATTTTAACCCTAGAATGCAACCACTGAAAATGTACCAGCAATAAAATGGTTATATTAAACACTAATATGTTATGAGCATAATTTGAGGTGAGTAGAAGCATTTACTAAATGATGATAATACAGGTATCATAGGACCAATATCTCACCTGACCAGCAGTATCTAGAATGTCCAGTTGGGATGCTTCTCCATCAATGACTGCTTGCTGCTGGTAAGCATCCTCTGAAACACATCACAACCCATGACAACCAAGTGTAACCATTAATCAACAAACAAAATAATGGAGCCAAGGAAGGTAAACTGTACACAGATACAAAATTTTCATTCTTAAAATGGCTATGATATGTCACTTCTACACGATGTGTGATTACTGTAATATACATGTTTTTAGATCTCCTCTGTTCCTAATATAGTGAACATGCTACAAACTACTTTCAGGCATTTTTTCTGTGCACAGTTTGCTAACTCTGACAAAATTACACGGTTTTATTTTACGTTTTATCACACTAAAAAAAAAAAAAAAAGGGGGGGGGGGGGACTGTAGTGAGCACAAAACTGAAAACATTTTGTGGAGTAAATACTTTGCATATTATTTGGTAGATCAACATAAATTACTATGTCAACTTTTCTATGGAACATTTGGCCTGTGAGCACTTTATAAAAAGTGAATATGAGGTACTCGCAGATAAATATTTTTCTAACCATATCCTAGTGTATTTGTGAAGTTAAAAGTAGATATTTACAATTGCATTTAGAAATTTTAATTACTAATTTAGTACTCCAAGTGTACAATTCTATGAATGAGTACTTATGTCAGTATTACACTCTGAAATAAGACATTTAAATTATATTTTATTTGGAAAACTGTTTAGTAGGTTTTAATTACTAAATTTAACTAACCATTGTATTTTGTAATTTTAAAGTATTTTCAGTCATGTTTATGACCTCTTTTATGATTTGCAAACTTAATTTTAATAAAATAGGTTTAACATACATTCTTTTTCAATATTTATTTCAATGTTTTGTGTTTTAATTTTCTTTATTTTGTATTTTATCAGGGTTTTGAATTGTTTTATGTTTGTTTAATAAGTACTTTAAGAGTATTTTTCCAGTTACACCTATTTAAACTCCGAGTCTTGTACCTGATGTTTGGAGAACGTTTCTTGGCTTTTGGAGGTGACAAGACAAGACATGCACAAAGTTGTGCAAAATATTGGTGAAATATTTGAAGGCAGATCTAATTGATACCCTGGAAGGCTGGGAATAGCTGCAGGAACAAAGAGTTTCTCAGGAATTCACCACTAGCGGTGAAAAATAAATATGTAGTATCATTTATTAGTTTTGACCAACCTTCACCTGCCCAGGTAATATATTACCTGTTCCCTTCCATCCACCAAGAGGTCCAACATATTGTTCAACACTCCGGCCAGACACCTCTGTTGGAAACTACAAATTTTGGGAAAATATAAGTAGAGAGAATTTCTTCATCTCCAGTGGTGGGAGGACTACCCACAAACCCTGTTACTGAGAGCATGCAAACCGACTGTTAGATTTTTAAATTCCTTAGCTCAACTGGAACAATTTCCATACACCAAGTAAATAAATGTTTTAAAGGAACAACTTTCAGAAAAACTTAACTATAATTTTAGGAATTAAACTTTCAATTTAAAAATTTAGCATTGCAGTATGTTATAATTTATATTTTCAGGAATTATTTTAATTTGCTATATTTTTGTGTAAAGGATAGTAGTTCATTATCACTTAGGAGATTGTGGCAATAAGAATTTGTGGGTATTTGGTACTTATTTATTTTTTCAAATTTATTATTTTATTTGAGTCATTCATTTAGTAGTATAATCATCACAGGATGACAGTGCAACTTTCCAAGGGGTTAGCAAGCGAGACACGTAGTCGTCGTGTTGCACCATTTAACGAAACTCAGTGTAGTGATGTCACAGTAGGCCGTGACCCACGACAGGCATGTAATACTTTGATTTCAAGATCCACGTCAGGGTTCATGAGCTATTTTTAGACATTAGTGCACCGAGTGATGCCACGATTGGACCACGTTTACTTGATGCAACATTTGAGGCAGCATAAATAGGATTAGCGCGACTTTCTCGTCGTCACAGAAGTTCATCACAGTCACACAGTTTGACAGTCATTCAGTTCAGCAATGTAGTGTTCATGCAGGGCAGCGAGTGACCACGATGACATGTTGTCTCTTGCTTAGTTTTGTTTTTCTTTCTGCGAGTGTCATTTGTTGAAGAGACAAAAAAAAAACAATTAAAATGCAAGGACAACCAGTCCGACTAAACGACACAGTAAATTCAAGCACGCAACTTGTGTCGCATATTTATTGTTTGTAGCATCAACAAACGTAAAAGATATTGGTGAACATGCAAACATATAGGCCCACCATTACGTTTATTCTGCTAACATTTACATGTATTGGTACTTACTGGTTTTTAGGTTTATTTTATTATAATTTATCTTGTTGGGCTTAATATTTTGTAGTGATTGTGGCAGACATTCAAAACACAGAAACGTAAGCTCGTTACACAACTGTGTTTCAAACACCTAGGGAAAAGGTACAATGTTGTGATAAATAAACAGATGTGGCTGTAAATAATTAACTTATTAATCATAAAAACAGTTCACTGTTAAAACGTATAAAAAGTGCACATCAAATATTTGAAATCACATACACACACAGGGCCAGCCACACGACTACCACACAATTTCACAAGCAGTGATTAACGAAATGCACGTAACAGTATATTTATTACTGCCGTGGAAAGACCTATTTACCACAACATTGTAAATTGCCTAGGATGTTTAAAAAACACAAGTACGAACATGACATTACGTTCAGAAACACGCTGTGTCATTGACATGTCGCCACATCACTGCCAGTCGTAAGGCAATGGGTAAAATCGCCCGCCATATTGGGACAAGCACGTGACTCTAGATTCTCCTTTCCACACACATCTGCCAACCTGCTGGATTTGTAAGCATCGCAACATCGCATCTAAATAACATATAATAGGTATTCAAACAATAAACTCTTATTTCAGTTGTAAATTACAATTTCAAACATCATTATTGTTGGTGTAATTAGTATGAAATTTGCTGAAATTAGAAATAAAAAAATGTATACCTTTCCTACTACACAGGTGGTACAAACTTCCCGAGAGAGAGCGACATGCTCTGCTTCGCTTATTGAACCTTGGACAGAAAAAAAACACAGTGCCACTCTAGAGCCTAGGCATGGTAACTTGCGCTGATATTTTTAACTGTAACAATGAAATGTGTTTCCGTCAGTGCTACCTAACAATACAAATATATCAATTGGTAACGTTTAATTTACAAATAGTACACATAAAATGAGGTTGTGAATTATTTTTTACCAGCCGTTGCCAACACATGGCTGCTCTCACTGTTAATTCGTATTTAATACTAAATTAATATTACAAGTTATAGAAGATACTAAGTAGATTATTAATCTATTCAAGAACACAATACTTTAACGTTAATCACAGGGTTATAGTTTTGGAATACAAGTGATTGAACACAACAGGCTGACATGTTACACTTAGGGTGATTTTTTTAAAGGTTCAATTCCAAAAGGCCGAATAAAGCGTAAAGGGACTATATGCTTCTTTTGTTGTTGTATGTTGTTTTGACAGTGTGTGCTCTGACCTGTTGAATGGGGTAAGTATATGCAAACTAGCTATACACTACAGTTGTAAAGGATGTTCATAATAAAGTGAGCACTTTTGAAAGCCCTGCTAAGTTTCTACTTTCAGCCCATTGGTTGGGTATCTTTCCACGTACTATCAAAATAGACACTGCCATGTGATTTTCAGCTGGTGTTTACATCAGCTGGCTCATATATCCACTGCATATTCATTAAATAAACACAAAGTAATCAATATTGTAAAGTACAATATAAACACAAACACGTTAACTTCGGTAAATATTGGTTTGTGTATAATGACTAATGTTCAAAATTATTTTTCTGTTTACATATAAATTAATGTCTATAACTGTACCAATATTTCTGAGGTCATAATAAATTATTTTTGGTTTAGGTTATCAACAGGATAGTAAGGGTTTAATATTATTCCTTTCCTCGTTTAAAAAAAAAATTTTAATACACCTAGAATATTCACCTTTCCAAAAGCTGAAATGCTCACACATTATACGTACATGTCATGCTCATAAGAAAGGAACACTTTTAGATAATACTGTGTATTTACTCCTTCATACAGAAAACAATGTGCCTTAAACAATAGTTTAATTACCTAAGAATTATGTTTAACAACATTTACGAGTAGAATAACAATGCATAAATGCTTCACAAAGCAATTTTTCAACACAAAAATTCACACAAGCAAAAGCAAATGGCAGGCACTGCTACAAAAACAATTTTCATGTCTTCATGATACAAAATAGCTGAACAGAAATAATACACATTTTTACAGCACACTTCCACAATATTATTTGTCACTCGATACAAGTTTGGTGAAAATTTGTCCAGCCACAAAGTTTTAAAGCACAGGACACTAACGTTTGTTAAGGCTTACTGTTTCACTTATGAAAAAAATCACTCTTTGCTTATAAAATTCAAATACCTGAACTGATATGAACGCAACGTTACCAGAATATGATAAATATATCTAGCTGATGACAATGTATTTCATGAAACTTCATCCACACATTTAATGCAGAATCCAATTTTGCTCCAAATTAATTACCTTGAAGTTTAACCATGGAAGTCAGAGTACTCACTGTTTGATATATCGGATCATACAAATTAAACAGTTCAAACAAACGTTATAATACTGCTTTAACGTATTCCTAACAGTATAGGAATGTGTGGCGTAAAGTATAAAACATTTTTGTGGCGTTATTGTTTCAAAATGAGTTAACATACATGCAAAGGTATTAACTCATAAACTGCAAATTGCATAAATACCAAATAACACATACACATTTACTTAAACTTTCAGAATTTCATCACAGATTGGAAATATAATAAAACACACATCTGAAGTTTCTTCAAGTTTATTCATGGTTCAAAATTAATACAGACTTAAATTGCATGAATGTTCACATTTTCTAGGTCAGCAAATAATATGAATTTCCAAGAATTTCTGGGACAAGAAACTACAAGAAGAGACAGCAGAAAGTGATAAATAATGGCACAACACTTGGAACATGTATAAAAATGTTTTATTTATTACGTTAACCAATACTTTATTTCAGGAGATACAAACTGACACGAAAAAGAAGTTGGTCGCAAAACAAAACTGCAACTTGGTAAAACCTTTTATAGTTCTATAACTAACTGAAAATCCAACACATTAACTATAAACTATTCTGGGAAAATAAATTCTACTTAAAAATACACTGGTGGAAAATGAAATCTGAACACCACTAAAGCGGTAACTTAGAAACACCATATGCACATGGGTCACTGATAGAGGGCAGTAAATGCAATGATTAAAAGTGCTGTGCTGTGGAGAGCATAGGAACTCAGTACTGCTAAGTCCAATACAACTGTAGTTGACTTGGTGTAAGTGTAGTCTGTTGTTTCAAGCATCAACCTGTGTAGTAAGCATTGTAAACATGCCACGACAGCATAGAAGACCACATTTCATGGAATTAATGGACATTGAATGAGATTGTAATGTGGGCCTGAGGGAGACTAGATAGACCTTCCAAAGAACTGCCCAATGCGTAGGACATGAAGTGTCCGCTGTGCATCATTGGTGGTACAGGAGGTCTAACAATGGTGCACGTGCTCGTCATCCTGGTTCCGGATAGGAGCAACATACAAATTCCCACCTGGACAGCCTCATCAGATGAGCAGCCACTGCTGATCAAGACTACCACCGCACAGATTATGGTCACTGTTGCACCCAGGATGTCAACTAGGATCATCACCAACTGTTTGCTGGATGCTGGGCTACAATCAAGGGTGCCACTCGCCAAGCTTCTACTCGCACCTCATCACTGCGCAGCCCGCCTTGGATAGTGTCATAAACGACGCAAATGGAGAGAGGAATGGCACGAAGTTGTGTTTAGTGATGAGAGAAGATTCTACTTTGGCACCAGTGACGTACGTTTGTGAGTGCGGCATTGACCAGGAGAAAGGCAACCACCACAGTGTATACAGCAACGATATACAGGAGTAACTCCTGGCATCATGATCTAAGGCTCAATAGCCTGCAATGACTATGCCTCTGGAGTTTGGTGAGGGAACACTGAACAGTGAATGCTACATCCAGAACATCATCCAGCCCACATTGTTGCCGTTCCTACAATGAGAAGGAAATTACCTCTTCCAGCAGGGCAATGTCAGTGCACACACGTTTCATGTTGCACAACGTGCTCTTGAAGGGGTTCGTCCAACTCCCTTGGGAAGCACAATCACCCAACCTATCCCCCATTGAGCATGCGTGGGACATGATGGGATGGCGTTCAATGTGGTCTTCAATACCTGCAACAAACCTACACCAATTCAACAACAGGCGAAATTAGCGTGGAGCACTGTTCTCCAAGATGACATACGACACATTTATGATCGTCCCTACGTAGGACGGTATCGTCACTAAAGGCAGTTACACAAGATACTGACATTGTTCAAGACACACTGCAGCCTCTGTCCATAGGTGTAAAACCCTGTAATTATCATACAACCTGTATATTTATTTTATACAACCTCCATTCATGTGGGACCACTGCGTCCGGATGTTCATTTTCCTTTTTCCACCATTGTATAATGAGATATTATTATTTGCACTTACCTATAGTGGGGTCATGATAGTCCAAAAATCTGTGCTTTACAAACTGTAATGTTAATGCTGTAACAGAGGAAAAACCAAAATTATGTTATGTCACTAAAAGTAATATGATTACTATCAATAAAGGTAACTAGTCACTTAAGCGATGCTTCAGAATTTGGGAGAAGATTTTTGATGATGGTATTTTCAGACTAAAGAAATAACAGATTATTTCTACATAGTTACACTAACTGTAAATACTTGAATTCTTTTTTATTGCAGGAAATTATTATCTAAACTATGTATTCCAAGATATTTTTCACTCGAGGACAGCTGTGATTCAATGTCTTGTTATGTCTACTTAGGTTGAGAAGAGCAATAATAATAATAACCAACATCCGCAATTGGACTACTGCCCGGTGGCGAGCTCTCTCATATCTCCCCTACCCAACCAAACTCCTCTTCCATGCACTTTCCAATCCCCCTCCGAGATACCAATTACTCCCCCACAACACATTCCACTCCCTTGCAGATCTCACAAGCATAGGCTGCGTACCCTGTTCCATTCTCCTCCATAATCCTTTGAAGCTTCTCGCTGTTGCTTCCTTTCCCTCTAAACACCCCTTACTTAGCTGGCAGCATAACCTTCCCCACCTTCCCTCTCCATTCACCACCCTGTAACACCTGACCAGCCATTCAACTTTCCTCCTGCCCTTCAACGAGCTCTAACCTATTTCTTTCATCATCACTAATGGCCTATAGTTCCCTTCATCCTCACCATCCTGCCCTTGCCTTCTCCACCTACTCTTCACTCACCTCGCTGCCCTTCTTTGCACCTTCTCCAGTTCTCGCACCTCCACCTCCACATATGGGTCCCATACTGCTGCAACATATTCTAACATTGGCAGTACCATTGTGCCATATGCCTTCTCCTTCACCTCGCACCTTCACCCTTCAGCACCATTCCCAACATACTCAAATACCTCCTTCCCTTTGCAACCACCCTCTCTACCTGTTTTTTTTCATCTGAATACTTATATTCTGCAGCTTCCTCAATCTCTTGCCACTCCCATCTTTACGTGTCCCTGCTTATCACCTCCTTCCTTGTAAACCTCACTACCTCTACCTTAGTTTTTCTTACATTTATCTTCATTTTATTCTCCACGGTCCACAACAGTATCCTGCCAATTTCTACTTGCCAGTTCCTCCCTTCCCCTCCCTCCTCAGCATACAATACACAATCATCTGCAAACAATCTTATTTTTCCCCTAATCCCCTTATCAAACGCCTTCTCAAAGTGTATGAAGCAGGTTCATCAACTGCCTGCACCAGATCATAACAGTCCAGCCAGCTGCATCTCACATAAGCATCATTTTCTGAAACCATGTTGTGACTCCTGCAACCAATTCATCTTGTTCATAACATTCACCACATACTGAACCACCACTCTCTCCATTACCTTTCCTGTACTCTAAGTGAGCACCGGTCTGTAGCTGCCAGGCCTCCCCATATCCTCAACCCCCAACCCCTATTAGTCTCCCAATTCCAATCCTCCTTTGACTCAAACACTGACAAGTACTGGCCTTGCAGCATTTATGCTTTCTCTTGGTCTTTTTTGCAATCCTGCCATCCCTATTTGACAGCAAACGGATCCCTTCCTCTGCTCCTTTTATCCTCGTAATACACCTAAACAATTTCCCCCATTCCTTGCCTTTTCCTTCTTCCATCATGTTCCCTATACATTCTTTTCCTGTTTCAAAATCCTTTCAACCTCCCTTCCCATCTCTTTCATCAATACCCAAGCTTTTGTCATCCTGTGGTGACCCACAATAATTTATAATAAGCAAATATACCAAGCAAATTTAATATAATTCATTACAATTTACAAATGAACTGCCATCATCACCGAGACCAATTACACAACTATGCTCAAAAAACATATAATTATAATAGCCCTTCAGTACCTATAAACAAATGCAAGGTGCCTCCCCACACACTTCTTAAAATGCTCCACTAACATACGGCATTTTTACATTTAAGCTCCACAATGCCATAACTAGACTGGCAGAAAATATTTCTTTAAAACACCATAGAAAAGTCTTACAAATGGTTCAGCAAAACAATTTCAAAATGTACAGTAATGAAGCTACACAACTTCTTTATAAAATGACCCGATTTAAAAAATGCTCCTAACAAATTACATAATATCACCTCTGCGAGCACTCCAACTAAAAGGTAAAGCTTTACAGTTGCCTTAATTGAGACGGACAACAATTCTTGCATTGTACTAGATCAGTTAAAACACTGCTACTGTACATCCAAGGTCAAGTTCAATCAACAAATAAGACACCTCACCAAAATTAGGTTTCAATAATTTCCATTCAGTATAATTAAAAAGTATATAAGTTCTACAAAACAATCTATATTATACAGATTTTATGTGTATACTGCATCTCACAGCCCAAATTTCTCACAATATAAAAAATTATCTGTGAAGTAACTTTAAAAAACACCTTTTACCAAGCTGGGGGATACAATTCTAACCAGTACCAAAATTCTGAGTTACAGCCCCCTTATTAAAAATAGTAACAAAGTGACAAATTACTGATAATCATTACTTGTTTACCAATTTCAGGTACTAATTGAGTCTTCTTACCAATCTAACCCTAGCAGGTACAATACATTTACCAACGCAGGGCAGCAACATCATGCCCTATAAAGCCAGTGGGATAAAAATATATTTTGAAAAGATCCTAAATAAATTTTCCAACTGAGAGGCCCGCAGCACATCAGCCCTTCAGTGACCTCTCATAAATAAAATCATCATCACAAAGACATTAAAAATTACTGAAACTAGGTGTTGTGGACATGAGTTACACAAGGTCAAACTGGCAGCATGGGGCTGCATCAAAACTTACAAAAACTCTACTCATTATACATATTGAAATTCCGATCGTGTGAGCCAAATGCTAAACAAAATTTAATACTAAGCCGCAGCCCAAAATTCTACTTTAGCACTATGAAACAGAATAACGCAAACTACTGCCCCACTATACTAAGGCTCGTCGCCACAACTCACCCTCAACCAGTATATGGCCAGCAGCCTCCATAATTAAATTCCCCTAATTCTTACAACTTTAGTGGGCAGCATTCTTACACTTTACTGAAAAACAAATACTTGTCACACATTTATCGCTCGTGCATCCACTGCGAAGCGAGACTTCATGAGTGCCAGGTTGTCCAGTGGATGATCCATTGAATGGGTAGAGGAGTGGTAGCGCAAAGTATTTAAAAAGTCCTTGACTTCAAACAGCAGGAATCAGAATGCTAAGTGCTCGGAGGGGAAAGGAGGCCAAGACAGTGAAGAGGAAGGGGAAAGGAGGGGAGACACCCGAGCGGTACTGCAAGCACAGCGCACTCCACTAGCTAGCGGCAGAACTAAGCACTAGGCTGTGGGCAGTTCAAAGACCATCATAATTCCCCTCCCAAAATCTTGCTACATCCAACCTGAGGCCACGAGGTGGCTGAGCGATTAGCACGTTCGCCTCCCATCAAGGCGAACCGGGTTCAATCCCCAGCCGGTTCACCGGATTTTCGCACATGGGAATCGTGCCGGGCGAAGCCGTTGGTCTGCAGGTTTTCTCTGAGATCTCCCGTTTCCCCTGCCCCTTCATTCCGACGCCGCTCCATATTCACTTATCACCCTCATCGGCTCTCACGGCATCGCTATTAAGAGCCACCCAAACATCTTCACTCATTCACTACATCCAACCTCAAGTTAAAAGGGCTGTCCTCTCTGGCTACCCTAAGAATACACATATGTCACAATACCCAGACGACATGTTAAAGAAACATTTGGGTTAGCAAAAAAGCGTTCACTGAAGAAAATAAAAAACTGAAGAACAAGAGAGAAGTGGTTCACAAACAGATACAGAGTCGGGCTAAAGATTCAGGTTACAGTTACAGCAACACACCAAAAAACACATTGTCTCTCGCAAATTCTACATGACGAAGTATTTCCATCCCCAGGGATGGCATCCAAACGGGGTAGGCAGGTATCAACAGCACCAATTTGGGTTCTTCTCGAGAGGCAGTCAACGGGAGAGAGGGGTTGAACATAGCAGCAAAGAACTCCAGGAGGCAACTACAGCCAAACGACTTCCTCTGGAGACACCGCCACAGCTTAGAGCATCACTCAAGTCTTGGGTGCGGGGAAGGGGGCAAAATATAATAAAGGTAAGATCAGAAAAGTGAAAAACAAGCTAACTAAACGAGAGGAAACAGGTAAAAGGTAACATAGTGCTTACTAGCTTACTGCAATAAACAAACAACACAACCAGTACAACACAAACGACTGGCACCTACATCACGTTCTTACAACATACGGTTTTAAGTGGGCAACGTGAGATTTGCGGTAGATGCGGCCAGACTGCAAAGAAACCAACTGCACTCTATGTTAACACCCAGAAATGTGTGTATCCTAAAGGAACCCACAAATTTCAGTATGAATTTACCACCAATGTCATTTGAGAGGTATTCAAGGGTGAAGTTCCTGTACAGCACGGGGTCACCAGCAAAAAATCTTCACTGGAGTTCTCAGCTGATCAAGGTGGGAACTAACAGCCTCGCCCAAATGACAAATACCAAACAACTTGTCACACTCAATATCAGGGAAAGGGAGGGAGACCCCCAAAGGTTAAGCAAGGGGTGGCAAAGAGAATGCCCAAGAAAGGGTAAGGCAGGAGAAACACCAGTCGAACCACAGGGTGAACTGTTAAAACCTACATTGACAAACTCTAAGTCCTGGTCCCAGGTGGTGTGGTCACGATTGTGAAAGATAGTGAGGCAAGCCTTCAGGTCCATATTAAACCCTTCCACCTGGTTTCCTTTAGGGAAGTTAAGGGCTGGAGGTGAAATGTTTGACAGCCCACTTAAAACACATGTCGCAAAAGACAGTATAGGTAAAATATCTGGTATTGTGCATGAGAATTTCAGCAGATACACTAAAGGTAATAGAATAACAAATTTTGTAAAGGTGTCTAGAAGAATCAAGATACAGGTGTTCCCTCTTATAGAATGCACAAGGGGTCCAAAAACATCTAAATGGACGGTCTGCCAGGAAGCCTCGGGAAGCTGCACTACGGCCTGTCCAAAGTTTGCTTGGTGAGCCTGCTTACACCGTTGACAGGCATCAAGATCTCACATAATCGCTAACCTCCTTCTTGAGGGTGGGCCAAGCAAAATGATTAGAAATCTTCTGAAAGGTCTTGCACACTCCCTGGTGCCCTCCAAACACGGAATCTGAAAATAGGAGTGCGCCATGGTGCGCAAAGCCGTAGGAACAAGAACCTTGTATGCACTACCACCTTTTCCCGTGAAATACAGAACTCCATTTTCTACCGCATAGGGGAGGTTAACACCTGACCAAGTTGCTCATGACCTTAGCACAACTTGGATCGCAAGATTGGGCCTCCCTAAGCTGGACCAGGAAACCCTTGAAACAAGTTTACAGACACAACAGGATTTTCCTCTTGAGACACCTCGAACTCCTCTGGGTTGAGCATGCGCGATAACGCACCAGCCACTACACTGTCAGACCTACGAACATGGTGAACCTTGAAACGAAATCGGGATAACCTCAAGACCCATCTACCCAACTTTCCCAGCTGTTGTGGATGATTAAGCACCCAACTAAGCGCCTGGTTGTCCGTATATAAATCGCACTCCTCGTGCTCAATATAGTACGCAAACATTTCTAGTCCAAAGATACATACCAGTGTCTCCTCATAAATACCCAGCTGAAGTTCAGCTTCAGATAGACTACGACTGACAGAAGGTACTGGTGCCAAGCTCCTATCAATGTGCTAAGCACCGCACCCAATGCCAGGGAAGAAGCATCCACTTAGAAAACAATCCTCTTAGAAAAATCAGGTAGTTGTAGAGCCTGAGGAAATGATAAAACATTTTTCAGCGGAACAAAGGCAGCTTCCTGTTCTTCATCCCAAATAAATTCCACACCCTTTTTCTTCAACCTGTTCAGGGAGCAGCCAAATCGGAATTATGATCAATAAATCTAGAATAATATCCCATAAATCCTAGGAATTTTTTAACCTCTTTTAAGGGGGTTTAGGGCAAAAAACCTAGCATAGGAGTGACGTGCTTGGGATCAATGAGAAACCTCCCTTTACAGAGTATATATCCAAGAAATTTAACTTTGTTTGAGCCCAGCATGACGTTTTCCAGGTGTTTTACTAACTAAAGCAGAAAGACAACTTTGAACTTCAGAGGCAAAAGTTCGCAGTTCGGCAAAATCTTTCGGGGCCATTAACAATGAACAATTAGCCTTAATTATAGAAGATCAATTATCCATAATTACGCTCGTTTGTTTGCTTCTGAAAGTGATAAACACAGAGCCTCATAGAAATTTTGAATAAAATCACACAAAGGATCATCCTCCCATTGCGAACGATAAACCAGTTCCAATTCAAAACACTGCTAACGTTGGCGAGTGATGCATTATATAACAATTCTTGTATTGAATGGTTGAGATGTGTTTTCTCATCCAGTATCCAAGATATGCCCACTGTTTTTCACAGGCAATCAAAACACTATAGGCTACCTAAGGATGAAATTAAGGTTTTGTTAGGTTACCTAGGTTTTACTTTTTGAGGAGGGGAGAGTTGTTCATATGTTGAGTTTTCCCACATGTTGAGTTTTTTTCAGTAGGTAATATGAAAAATGAATAAAAGGGTTTCACTGTAACTACTTTTATAACACATGTCTAATACAATATTTCATTATCTTTTACCAAAAGCGACATTTAAATACATATATACATAAAATATTTATCTAAAAAGCTATTAAAATTGATACAAAAACTATTTATAATAATTTCTATGAACTCGCAGCATTACATTAATGAGATATATTTTCAAAGTATCATCCCCAAAATTTATATGTTTTAAGTTATTTTTTCCTTTTTACAAAACTTCAATTTAAAAACATTCTGGGCAAAGCTGAACCCTTAAAATTTTTCTACCTTTCTTCTACACTTACAACTTTTTAAAAGACCCCAAAATTTAAATTCTTATCTCCAATGTGAACACCTCCAGAGTCTGAGAACCAAGCAGACCAACTACAAAAATGCATACGTATTTATTTAAAAACCCTTCCCTCACCACTACTTCACATTTAATAGATTTAGCAATGGCGTATTCAGTATATGTAATTTTAACCAATAGGAAACATGTATTTTGAAATAGAGAGCTCTCAGAACTACACAGTGACAGTCTTTTATTTTCTGTCATGAGCATTTGCTGTTTCAACCTGTAACTCTTGCCAACACCACTGATACCACCAAGACATACCCAATAGTGGTGAGACACATCAGTCTTTTGTCTGGCCGGCCCGGAAACAAGGGCCATTTTGATAGATTGCTGAAGCTGAGACAACCACTATGCTAGTCAACTCACTGCTGCTTCAAAGGCCCACTTGATGTCGGGCCCTGAATCTGCTATCTATCACCATAGAGAAGGCAGCATATATTATGGTCTTCCACAGCTGTTCCGAACTACTTGTCAAAGGTAGGAAAAGCATCCACAGCTGAATTTAATAACAGGTAGGTGAAAATACGTAATGAGCTGTACTTTTTATAGGGAATTGGAGCTCATGAACACGACGAAAACATATTGTCTCATCTTCCCTTCCTTGAAGCTGAGAGCCATCAGGGAACACAGCCTCCAACCTCCAGGATCTCTCCAAAGTGGCCAGTCTGCAGGGAAAATGGGAGTGAGGACCACAACACTGACAGCTCCAAAAACAATCTTCTTCCACAGCTTCCAAAAGGTTAACATCCACAGCAGCCATCTCACTGCCTTATTAATATTCTTTTGACAGATCCTCAGATCTTCACAGCATCTCAAGACAGCAACTTCAGAAAGAGTAGTGACCAACACAGGATCCCTGATGCAAGGCTACAAGATGTTCTCGCAGGCTCATCATGCATCGTGACCATTGCAAGACCCATGGTGCCACGCTGCAAGATGTCCTCGCAGAGTATAGATACTCTTCTGTATCTGGAATCTCCAACACCCGAAGATGCTGCCAATAGCAGATGAGAAGCCTCCTCTCGTCTTCTCTCCCACAGGTCCCCTCAGCCAGGCTCCACCGAAAGAAATGATGCACCAGACTAGCATCAGTAACCAAGATACATCCATACATCTTTACTTATTCATCACCTCAGGTCAAGAAACTATTCTCATGGTACCCCAACGAAGTGATATCTTTGGTTCTCAGACCTCCCTTAACAGCTACTCCAGGTTATCCCACCCTAGCCAAAATATTTTTTAATTTACAAATAATCCAATTAAAAATTACACTATTAAAGATCTACCAATTTCATAAGAATCAAACCCTCTTAATAACTAAATGGAGATGACCAAAAAGAAATGACCAGGACATTTTGGTGCTTTGGATCTCAAGACTCGTGTTTTATAACTCTTTATCTGTGACACATGGGCTTTATTCCTTTTGTTGGGATTGTCAGGCCGTTCTAGCAGCACAGTAACAGGTGTTAAAAATCTTATTTTAAATGGCCCGATATATTTTCGTGCCAACTTGGCACTAAACTTATCTGCTTTACTACTTAAGAAATGTGCCTCCAACAAAACTGTATCACCTACTTTAAACTGTAATTGATTTACATCATGATTATACGCAATAACTAACTTCTGATGATACTTCAGTAAATTCATATTTGCTTCCTCTCCCGCAGACAATTTGTCAACATCCACCGAATCCCAACAGAAGTGAAGACTCCACACAATTATCAAAGAATGGAAAATAGTTTGCCCTAAAAACCAATTAGAGGGCACATGTTTGATCGCTTCACTAACAACATTATTAAATGCTAAAGACACCTGATACACTGTCTCATCCCAATCTCGATGAGATCAAGTCAGAAAGGTTCTCAGAGCTGCTTTCTCATTTTTGTAATATCTCTCAACCAAATTTGCTTTGGAGTAATAGGGAGATGCCTGTATCAACTTCACTTCCCACAAAAAGCCAACTTTTTCATCTCGGCAAAAACAAAATAAATAGCATTATCAGTGATTATGCTAACAGGAGACCCAAAACTGGGAAATAAATTATGCCTTAAATTACCACAAATTTCAACTGACTTCATATTACGTAAAGGGAAAAAGAACACAAATTAACTAAAACTACGTAGGTATCACTACTAAAATGGATTAGAAACCCTTTTTGGTATAAGGTAGTAAAGCCCCAAAAAATCCACATAGTAAATTTGCTCCCAGGGGTACTGAGCAACTGTAGCTGAATAATGACCCATGGCCCGAGTAATTCTTAGTTTTGCCTTCTGACGGGCATCACAATTCAAAACCCACAAGTCTACATCATCCCTCATTTTGGGCCAATAAATAATTTAATATGAGACAAAGTCTTGTCCTGTCCGAGATGGCACCCAACAAAGGAATAATAATTTTTAAATATATTGCATAACACTTTTGGTAAAAAATACTAAATTTTCCTTTGTGATCAACATACCCGACAAACTCTTTCCTTGGCTAATAACTTTTTAAAATGTTGGGAAGAATTTGTTTTTGGATTTCCATATACTAAGTCATCTTTTGATGTTCCTGCAACTCAATATAAGCCTGAGGGAAACTTCATAAATCTCCCACTTTTTGCAGTTAATGTGTATCAAATTAACTTGACCATTGTCCACATCAAAATAGTCTCGATAGACAATATGCAACACTACTGTCAACCCCATTTTATATGATTTACAGTATACTTATATCTAGTTAACCTAACTAACAATCATGTTATCTTTCCTGCAGGCTTTTTCGTGACAAGAATCCTACTTAGCCTGATTATCAATATACAAAATAAATTCTTTACTTTCTAAATAATCCGCAAACTTATCCATACCAAAATGAGCTACCAAGATCTCTCTCTCATACACAGTAAATTTTTTCTCAGCAGGTGTTAACAGTAGACTAGCATATAACTGGCGCTAACGAGTTTTCACCGTGCTGACATAAAACAGCCTCCACAGTTATAGAACTTGCAGAGCAAACTGCTATTTGAATAGTACAGAAAATTACTTTTTGAAACTTGAGGCTGATATATCAATTAGAATTTGAAAGACAGTTATTTTGTTCCTCTACGCTTTACTATGTGTGTAAGTGAAGTTTACATTAAGTTAGGCATGTATTAATCATGGTAATTAGTAAGCTACATTACTGGATATGACATATTGGCGATTGTTAGAGACTTCACAGAGGCTCAAATAAGCTTTCTTTTTCTTCGCCGAACCACCATGGCAACCAGATGTGATTAAGTGGAGAGCCGTCAGCCAGCCGTAATTAAGGAGATCTATGGAAGTGTGATGTGTCTGCAGAGGCGATCAACGTTCCGGAGATGGGTCTTGTAAGGTTGTTCCCTTACAGTTGGTTCTCACTTATCAGTTCACTCAATATTCATTTTATCATACAATAGTACACATGTTAAACTACATCATATTTTGATCCCCTGCTTAAATATCTATGTTTAATGTATTTTTATTGAGTGTATTAAGGATTACTAAATTTCCATATAAAGTATTTTGTTAAATTGTTTTAAAACTACAGTGTGAATATGCATTCTACTAAGCTTCATAAATGAAGTTTGTGATATTAAACCAACACACTTGAAAACTGTTTGTCAGTTATACAGTTAATCTGTGCCATTTTATACTACATGGAGAACAATATTGATTCTTGAAGAATTGCAGATATCGTGAAAGATGACCAGGCAGAAGTATTTGTTTGTTTGGAATGTTTTTTGTAACATTTTTTGAGGCCACGAAATTGAGACTTCTGTAAGAATGCTAGATGAAAGAGGTATGCAGTTGCAACTAGTGTCATGCCGAGCCAAATGATTTGAGGATGAAGAGGATGTTCTGCAGTCCTGGAGGGTACTGTCCACTCCTGATGAAGGCTACATCTACGATGGCGACTACTTGGACCGGTGTTGCTGTCCAATTTTCGTCAATTATGGTTTGGTGAGCCTTTGACTTCGATGGCAGCCAGAGCTTCGTGACTTTGTGTCTACGTTACGTCAAGTAAGGCCGACGTATTCATTTGTGTTTGAAGCAGCTGCTGGAAGTGATATGGAAGTGTGTCAAGTTTTTCATCTACGCTTTTGATTCAATTTGGTTGCATCTGGCAGGGGGTGTAAGATAAGGTCAAATATTGAGTATATTACCATGGAAGTTGAACATGGACCTGTTTTGAGTAACGAACTTGCATTTTCAAACTTCTCCAAACAGTGATTTATCAAAGTAGCTAGAGCTCAGAGGTCCTGATCATTTTTTTGATATTAAATTCAAAATCACACAATTAAGAGTTTTGTTGCTTCACAAGACTAAGTTACTAGCCGAAAGCATATCAGAAATATTTACCTTCATGAACATTTAATTAAGCAAAATATTCATCTACATGTATTTGTTATTATGTTACAAGATATTTTGGGAACGTAGGTTTTATTTCTAAGCAGTACCTAATCATATTGTTATTTTCTTCCATATACTGACAGTAGACAGTAGTTTGTACTTCTTTTGATTTTTTAATTGTAAGATTGAAGGTTAGTTGTAACATGTTGTCATATTTAGTGTTAGAATTGTCTATTTATTTAAGATATAAACTTGATTTTTACATGTGCTTTCTGTAGGTAGAACATATCTTAAAGTTGCACTAATACATGAATACTAGTACAAGTTACTGCTGTTATGATCCTAGGAAGCATGATGATTTATGGTTAAAATTCTGAAGGTAAATTTGTTTTCATACATCATCTTGGATAGAATTAACAAGTTGATGTTCACAAATATACCTACATGTCAAAAGGCGCCCTTATCTCTACATCCATGAAGCATACTCTAATAAATAACTCTGTTCGAAACACAACAGTCTAGAGACTCATTTTTCATCGCTGTACCAGTGATTCCAGAATTTTGATAACTGGAATTCTGCCAGCCGCTGCATCATGACGCCTTCATGCAGGATCCAACCATCGTCTGTCAATCAATAGCCATCAGAGATTCATTACCGTTTGACAGAAGTTTGTTGCAAATTATAGTTCATAATTATCTCGCTGAACTCTGCAGAAGTACTAATTATTAACAAAGTGACAAGGGCTTTAACTTGTTAATTACCTCGTCAAACAGACCAGCAGCCCATGATACTAAACAGTTTGAAACTTGTGTTCTACGGATATTAATAAGCTAATTTAATAAAGAAAATTTTCCTTTTGCAACAAAAGACCGTGTTAAATTTCAATTAGTCATATTCTTGGTATTTGGAGTTACAAAGACAAAATATTTTGTCAGGGCATAAAATGGCTATTCTGAAAATAACACTTCATGGTAGTATTCCTGACAGCAGAGTTTTGCAATTTTAAATTTATTAAATGGTGATTGTAATTAAAATTGACGATAATTTTGCTTTTTTTTTTTTTTGTTATCATTAAATCACGTTGCTAGTGTTTTAAATGTTTTGTTTTCTATGTAGATTAGATATCCTGCAATCTTATTTTAAAGTGTATGT
This sequence comes from Dryococelus australis, assembly GCA_029891345.1. NCBI lineage: Eukaryota > Metazoa > Arthropoda > Insecta > Phasmatodea > Phasmatidae > Dryococelus > Dryococelus australis. The sequence continues at coordinate 38,015,312 of CM057002.1, forward strand.
TCCGCAAATGAAATTCCTACAAATAAGCAGTATGATTGTATGCACGTAGTACGATATCAAAGTGATGATTATGTTTCTAAATATTTGTGATAAGATTCATGCTCAGAATTCCAAATGTATGCATGTCTGTTTCTTCCTTTTGCAGATGCGAGTCATGGTTTTAAAATTTCCTCTTTGGCTTTGAATGCAAGGAAATAACATAATTTTATTATCACACACACACACACATTTTAGGTCTTTTAACAGTTTTCTCGATGCTCAAACACACACACACACACACACACACACATTGAAATAATTTTATGTAATGGTGTAGCTAGGGTTAGTACACTGAGCCCTTTGAAAATAAAAAGTTTACAACCTCAGCTAAGTTTCGTCCTAAACAAATTACACTTCCACACCGTAACACCCACCACACTACAGTGCTAGTAAGAGTGATTCAGTTGCTACGAGTCAGCTATGAGGCAGGTGTGATCAGATAAATACAAATCTGCTGAATTAATGTTACCCTGGCCTTCACTGTGACTAGTCATGGTGTACTGCCATGAGAGGTAAGGTGCAACTCTTGCTGTGGCAGTTGAATTGGGCAAGGACAGCAATTTAACTGTTACACTACGCATAATTTCCTGCTTGCCTCAAAGGAGTTTTATCCAACGCCTACATTGGTAAAATAAAATACGTTTACCATTCCTATTTATTACTGTAACTGATTTATGAGGCTCGTTCTTGTAACTTTTCTGATGGGATGTATTCCATTGACATACGTACCCAATCCCCATTATTCACCTACAAGTGTAGTCCCCTGTCAAAAAATTCTGTTCAGGCGTAGCAAAACATTATACACCAAGCCAGAAAACCAGCACCAGCAGGTGAGTAAACAAACTTCCAGAAGTGATTCAAAGCAGACCGGCAATTTTTCATATGTAGGTGAAATGCATGAAACACTCTTAAATATGTGAAGCTTGGAATTTTATGTAAATATAAGAGGTGTGTGTGCTGATGCACAATAGCGCTTCAGCACACACCCTGACTGCGATTTGACAACTGTAAAGTTCCATGAAATTAGGTTTGGTCTTCCTGCATTTATCATGGTAAAGGTAACATTAACTTTACATAAACGTTATAATTCACTAAAATTTCCCCGATCTTCATTGCCTACCCCACTACCACGTTTGGTAGTATGAACCATTTTCTGAAACTTTTTTTGTCGGGAAAGCCATAATTCTTACCAAAATTTACGACTAGCCAAAAGCCCCGCCCCACTTTTCGTACCTACCTGACTTGCCAACTCCACCATCTCCCAGCACCACTATCTTGTATACTCTCAAACCTCTGCGCGTAGTTTGGCTTGGCGCTGAAACAGGAGCTACTTGCAAGCAACTTTCATCGTAAGCTCCCATTTTACACGACTTCGTTGAAAGTGCCCCGCCAGACCCGGATGGGCCAGCTCCTGCAGTTGCCAGGGCTTGCGGAATGGTCTGAAATTTCACTACACGAATACGCAGAAAATGTTTAAGTGACACACCTGGCCATCATATTCTTAAGACCACCTATTCTTCACTTCACACATTCTACTCCTAAAATTATGACACTAAAAATTCAGCTTGGGAATATCATCCTTCCCCTGACACATAATTGATTATTACAAACACAATCAAATTAGAAATCTATCGAACTGAGAAAATAAAAAACGTACACACGTTTTTATTTATGATCGATTTATAGCCATTATTAAAATAATAGCCAGAGAAATCAGATATTGGCTAACTAACAAATTTGATTTATAAGGAGCTAAAATTATTATATTATGCTTTTATATAATTATAATCACTGCTGTTGAATATGGAAATTTATTCTGCGGAGCCCAATGCTTTAAGTTTCCCAAATTAACATTATCATTGATGTGGATCACTATATTTAGAGGTTTACTGGATTTTTGCAGTTTGACATTCATTTCCATACTGAAAACTACTGTTTATTTATTTTATATACCAATTGTTTTTTTTTTATATTATTACTGCATAATACTACACATTTTACCCAAATAAGCCAAGCTGGTTTTTAGGTTCATGGGTTTAGAACTGACGATTTTTTCCACAAAATTGGGCGCCATTTGACGGTGTTAGGTACTTGGATTGTGGGTAAAGAGCAGATTTAAGGAGCTGAAATATTTGAGGTTACAAAAATGTAGCATGCCGTGGTCCCTCTTAAGAGCGTTTGCCCACCGCTCAGCACTCCATCAACTTCGAAAGCGTTCATCCGCAGTCTACTTGTGCAATCGGTGAGCATGAGTGTGTGAGACATCACACAGGCAGTGCAGCATAGTGAAAGTCTGAGTGCCATTCTGTCCCGCGTCTAGCTACAAAAGGCAAGAGTTGCATGGCGCGGAGGAATATGAATCATCACGATATAATTAAATTTTCGTAAGGACAAGAAAGGCTTTAAGGAAACACCATTAAATACTCTAGTATTAGACTTGAAAAACATTGATTAAAGTCGCGCATTCTTTATTACTTAGAGTGTAATGTGTCTTTAATTATTTTCTGTTCTGTTTATTCGACACATTTACCATCCACATCTCAAACACTTTGTTCGTTCTATGTTACTTTTAAGCATGTTGTAAAGGAAGTATATTGTGTGTAATTTTAGTGTGCAGTAAGCATGGTAAGTCTAGCGTATGGCAACTTGTAATAGAAAGTAATTCCACGTGACTCGCCAGCGAGGCAAGCCAGATACGTTTACATAACGTTTACATGATTAGTAAGATCTCAGCGTCCGGAGGAACAGGTCGTGTACGTGGCGTGTCTCGCATTTTCGCGTCCAAGCAGCACTTCATATTTGTTAACTGATCATTAACATGCAATAGACTTAATTACTGGAACCATTTCGTTACAACTACTCGCAACATCTCTACCCAACTTCCTCAGTGCTTACATCGCCTGGGGAAGCTTTCATTTCACTTAATTATTTTTGGCCATGTGCTATTTTTCAGTGTCGCCTTAATAATATGCATAAGCCTGGCGCATGTCGTAGAAAGTTGTCTCCTATAAAGCATAACTTGAATAAATATTACGTCTAAGAAATAACTTCCATTATTCCAGGTTACTCTATGGACTTTAAGGGTGCAAGCCCTACTTCCCGCTAAAGTGTAACCTTTGTATATCGTACCAAGTGTATTTCCTTTTGTATATATTTAATTCGTTGTACTGTTTTCAAATGTTACTATGGGCATGTAGCTAGACCGAATAGGCCACGGCGTAACACACAAACAACTCAATTATCATCATTAAAAAGTATTATTCAATGAGGCGTACCACCAAGTCAGGGAGGATACTGCCTTGGACGTTGGCCGCACGATCCTAAGACTACAAGAGAGTGCTTTACCAGAGTATGTCATTATGCTAGTGATGCCTGGCACCCAGATAACTTTTTCTTAAATTCCCCAGAATTCCCTGGAAGCTATTATGATCATATAAAATTTACTCCTCTAACCACCGCTGCATGGTCGCAACACCATCTCGTACACCCGTCAGACGTCAAAAATTTTTGTAATTTTGTGATATTACCCAGTAGGTACCAGGATAAGACAGTGCTCTACCAGAGTTAGGCATCATGGAAGTAATGTCTGGCGCACGGATAACTATATCCAGGACTCCCCGATTTCCCTGGGACCTATTATCACCACATAAAATTTTCTCCTCTACCCGCCGCAGCACCACCATATCGTACACCTATCAGATGTCAAACAATTTTGTAATTTTGCGATATTGCCCCATAGGTAACAGGCATCAACACTACTATCTTGATGAAGCTGCAGAAGAACTGACTATCTATAACCTCTGGATCATCTGGACGAATTGCCATGGCATAACCCACCTTGCGGGAAAACTAGTACTCATCTGAATGGAATTATAAACTTACATGCTTGTTACGCTGTGGCCTGTTTGGACTGATCACACACCCCAAATTATTCCAATATTGTGCGATGACATTTAAACACTGAAAATACACACTGAAAACACTTGCATAGTACACTTGACGTTTTGGCAGGAATGGTGAGGGCCCACGTGCTTAAATGCTCGAGCAATAGACGGAAATAAATATGTGAAGTTCCATTCGGCAGTATTTAATTCATTATAAAATTCTACCCTGCTTAGTCACAGACAGTGTTGTGTGGCTTAACCCGAGTGTTGTGTGGCTTAAACCGCCTGAAAGTGCAACACTGAAAAATGGCACGATGGCAATGAAAACTTGTTAACTGGAAACTACCCTTCTCTGGCAATGCAAGCACTGCGGGCGGTAAGGGTTGCTGTCTCCAGGAAGCTAAATGAAAAGAGGTTCCAGAAACTTATGCTTGACCCTGGTTGTAGCTAGCAGTCTAGCACTTGTCGACCCGCTTGCACTGTCTAGCAGGCCAGGTAAGAACTTCCTGCAGTAGACTCGACACTCATTGCACTGCCAGAGGTTACCTCCAGCACTGCAATTACGTGATTCAGTGCAGCAAATGTTATAGTCACAAGGCATAACTTATTTTCACATGTGTTGATAACAGTGCTATATTTATTCAAATTAGCCTTACAATAAAATTACACCCAGAAATGAAATGATAAGAAATTCCTATTGAATACGCATAGCAGTAATAATGCTAAGAGTCGACAACATGGCCTGAGTGGATCTCAGCAATCCGATATTCTTTCGAAAATCGTGATTTCTGTATCACAGTCACAAATACGGGGAAACTTAAGGGCTGTTGGTAAGCCTTTTTATTGCAGCGAAAAATTAATTGCTAAAATTGTCACGTTGATATTGCAACTGTTAAAACGCAAACTTCAAACTGCACGAAACAAATGTCAAGCATTAAGGATGTGCTTACTCTCTGTTCTAAGTAGGTACTACTCCACAGCACTTAAATATAAATAAATATCAATGTACACACAAATAACTGGTGAATAAACTTAATTCTGAGGTGAGGCCTGGATGGTGGTTACCCGATGGCGCCATACATCGATGAGAAGACGTCAAAGTGATGGTCGACTTCCTCGATCTCGGGGTTGTGGGCCGTCCACATGGATCAAATCTCCTGCCGATGATGATGACTGATGACTGTTGACCTCTGGCCTGTTGAGAATTACTCCAGATTAGTGGTTCTTGTTAAGCAATAGCCAGTAGGCCGACTATACACCATTGACGATGGAAATATGCCTAACTATTAATGCTCATGTGCGTGGATTGTTTGAGCCAAACTAGACACCCATACAGATCGGGACAAGACTGATTACACTGAAAATTAAAACATATGTATTGGTTGAGTGGTATTATGAGCCCGTCCCCTTAAACGCATGATGTGATCGTAAATAAACAACTGACTTGAAAAAACACATAATTTATTACTTTTATGATTACAACCCCATCTCTTGACACTAAATACTTTCAGGTATTAGGACTTGCCATGTGGTGAAACAGAAAAGCATCTTTCGACAATTAAAACATTACGTGAGGGATTTAAGCTGTTCGGGTCGATGCTAATTCACTGGGGAGAGGAGGTTGCTTACCGGGCAACTAGATATGAGAACTGTTCTAGATAAGTTAAGTATATTGTAGTTACATGCACAGTTGCAAAATGATGACGGTTGACTAGAGTGTGCAGGAAAATGCTGGAGCCTACCACATGCACTCCACTTCCCTGACTTGCTTCGTGCTGACTGACTTCCCGCTCGGCTATGTGGGCTCACTTTGGCTTACTCACACGTCGAGACAGCAGTACTTTATGTCATGACTTGCAAAACTAATCTAATGATTTGTTTCCAAATAAATAGACTTCTTAAAAATAGCATAACACATATGCAACACAAAACCCTGGTGAAATAATATGTACAAACCACTTGGAAAAATGAACTAAATAAATACACATTACCTTGCAAAGATATGACAGAACAATAAACACAAAACAATCATTAATACTTTAATCAGAAAAACAATAGAATCTTCAATTAGACCTTAAAACATCCCAGTTCAATATAAGTGGCCTAATTGTGTCTACCTCCATAGCAACTTGTGTTGCTATGGCAACCATCCACTGCACTGCGCAAGCATGCCCTTGCGTCTGATGTGCGCCTGGTCGCTACGGCGACCGGGCACACCTTCCACACGCCAGTAGAGTGCACAACACTGCTGCAGGTTTATAGGCTACAACCGGACAAACAGTCTTAGGGCTGGGGTACATGACACACCTCAAACACCCCCCTCCGGCCACTCAATCCTGTTTGTACGCCATTTGGTGTCACTAGCAACAGCTGCAGATGTGGGAAGGCCTGTGTGAACGACCACTGCTTCTGTGGCCCTGTCGCAAGATTAATTGCCGGTGTGTCGGCCTGCATGATCGCCGAAGCATCAGCGAGCTCCCAGACTCACTGCCCTTGCTATCACCTTCCTCACTCCTCCTGTCTTCTTGTTGAACCTACTGCCTCCAGGTGCGACCTGGTGAAAACCTGTACAACAACACTTGCACTTGTTTGAATGTCTGTCCTTTTTTTAACATACTTGTACACATGCCCCTCGTGCTGAATCACCTGCCAATATTCTGCGTGCTCCCCTTGCTGACTTACGTGCACGCATTCACCTTGCTCTTCTTACTGAATTACTTTTTCATGTTCCTGAAGCATTACGGGCTCACTGCTGGATGTTTCAAAACCGGGTACTCCCCATGTCCCTTCCTCCCCTTCTCTATCCTGTTCTTGAAGTTCTGATGCACCTTCTTGCTCATTTTGTCAGTGGTTTTTCCGGTGAGCTGCACTCCTAGAGATGCACTTTCGCCGGTGTGAAAGGGTGGGTTCCCTGTGGGATATCCCCCCTGAAGTGTGCTGCCACACCTCGCATTTCACCTCACTCTTCCCTGAGCTCATTACCGCCTTCGCCATCATGGGATCGGGACAAACCAGGACCGACTTCCTCGCCCAACTTGCTATGTACATAAGGCATCCCCTACTGGCTTGCATATATTTATCCTCCTGCTTACTTGCGACTTACATGCTAACTCTCCTGCTGCTCACTTACTTGCGGTTATGTACATCCTCCTCCTGCTTGCTGTGTACATAGTCTCCTGCTTCCTGCACTTATGCACATCTTGCAATTACTTGCTAATGTTGTATATATATGCCATCCTGTATGCTATGACATACTGTACTTACTTGCTACATAATGTGTGTACATGCCCTCCTGCATGCTATGTATAGCCTGTTCTTACTTGCTAATATGATGGTAACAACATGATGGGCGATAGTATTTGCTGGAGTGACATGATGTACATGAGATTAACTTGCACAAATTGATGCATTGTGCTTCCAGAGATGCTTTGATGTGATCGTATCCCGCCTGGGAGCAGGTGGAGAACAGGATCTGGTGATTTGCCTGGCACCATGTTCGGTAGAATGAACGATGTTGAATGGGGTCGTATGGCCGACGGCCTAAGGCGACTTTGGATTCACAGTCAATATGAAGGAGAGCTAATTTAATTGTTAGTTAAATTATGTTGAAGGTAAAATATTTCCCATTGGGACTAAGCCATCGGCCTCTTTTTGCACGCCTATATTATCACTGAATTTACTCTGCTTGAGGGAGGCAGCCTTGTAAATAGAAAACATACAGTGAAAAACACTTAAAGTTGATACTGCTATAAGGGCGTAGGACCCTATGAACTCTCGAGAGTTAATACAATAAAACATGTCTAATTGTGGTATGACTGTTTTATTATCACAAAGGTACAATGAAATGTTGCTGCACATGAAAATGAGTACCCTTAGTTAAGTGGACCCATCACTCTGGACCTGCTGGTGGTCACTATTGTGGAAAGTAAGGTGTAGGTCTTAAGTTAGAGTTAGGTAACAAAATGTGTCCCGTGCATTAATACCTGCTATGCTACTTCAGGATGCATAGAGAACTGCCCTCGGTTAAATAAAAGTACTCAAATGTAACTGAGTTACGTCAACTATTGCGATGAAAGAAAATGTAGCCTAGATTGAATTGCCAAGAATGGTATGCGGAGCTTACCGTCTGCCCTGCTGGTTGTCTGGAGTTCTGAAGTCTGACTAACGACATAGCATCGGCTTCGCCGCACGTCCGGCTAATCCGGCACCAAAAATGAAAACATGAAAAAATTAAACTTAATAATTAACATGATTGATGAAACTGACACTGTACATAATTATGATTACTAAACTAAAACACATTGGTGACATACTCGTGAACGTCGGAGCCCCAGATATGGCTAAGAATGTGACATTACAAGCATGTCGTCACACTTGAAGGGTGATATTAAATGAAATTATGCCTCAGGTGGCTGATTTTCGACAGATAATAACATGCAAACTTTAGAAATTTACATATTAATATCGGTTTGTGTCGTAATGGTTATAGTTACAGGAAGGCATATGGATGTAATGATTTACAGATTTTATAACAGGAGTGGAGCATATTCTATGATATGTTATCTACTCTCTATGCTGGAGCGGGTTGTTTCCCTAGTTAATTGTGGTGCAATCACCGCTAGAATGCCTAAAAATGCTCCTATTGCTTAATCCGATCCAGCTAGGGAGCCTCTCGTCACTTTACACTTGTTATGGGAATGTGATTTCCTTCTTTTGATACTACTTGGAGCCACATCTCACTCTGAATTCGGCCATGGACCCATCGACATCACACACATCGGAAAGCAGTGGAATAGGCGGTGCCACTTATCCCAGTGTTCCTTTCAAAGGCTGCTACCTCTTGTGATGAATGTTAAATTTTATGACCCCCGGCCACGAGTTACATGGCACAAAAAAAAGTGTAAACAGAGTGCTTGTCAACCTGCACTGATCGAGACCGTGACCTAATGTCGATCGTTCGATGGAACTAATTGTCATAAGGGATACATGGTCATCAGGAACATGTCTAATGTTTACATTTGGGTACCTTGTTATTACTAATGTAACTCCCTTTCTTGCTTGTAAAATGAATAATACAATGAACTCCTCCACAGTTGCGAAATTAATGATACAATGACTTCCTTCACACTTGCAAAATAAATAATATAAACAAGGATGAAAACAAAAAGAAATGTGTGCATGTTATATGAACATGCTATTGTTGACATCATTATTTCCTTGCAAATAGATGTGTATGGGGATTAATTTCAAATAATTTCTCATGTGTGGCTCATTATACAATTATTCCATGTGTTGGTGCGCTATTACTATCACTAGAATGTGGTTGAAAAATATGAGATATGCCAGAATTATATTTGTTTACATTTAAGAATTTTTTCTTGTGGCACCATTTTGTTCTATTTGTATCCTGTTGGGATGTTTCATACGTTCTCTCTAGAATGATTTTGGCATGCATTAGGTCTTCAAGTGTTCCATTTAACCAAGGAATTAATGCTCGAAACTCTGGCCGAGCCGATTCTGCAATTACTTCTAATACTTCACGTTCTGAAAAAATGTGATGGAAACTTTTGAAAAGTTGGTATTTACATTTTATGAAAGCAGTTAAAGACTCTCCCCAATTGTTGGCCTTCCAGAGTCAACCTACTCTGGGCCTGTACAGATGAGAAAAATCCTCGCAATCTGCAATGGAATGCAAGTCGGAACTCCTCCCACTGAAGTCCATAGTGTTTGAGTGAAACCTACAAAGAGCGCACGTATCTAGAGAGTTGCGCAATGATGCAGATAGCCCATTCATCACAGCTGATGCTATATCTCGTGAGACGCGATACATGGTCTTCCACAAAGCCTGCTGGATCTTCCAAAGCCATACCCGCAAATATGGCCTACAATTGAAACTTCGATGGTGTTTTCTATGTGAAAGGTCCTGGCGGATGTGGTAGTTATGTGGGCTCCGTGGTTCCGCTTCATACTGCGTTTCCCATGCCTGCTGTTTGTGGCATCATTGTTGGGTATAAAGGTGTAAGGAATATGTGTGGTAGTGGTGGGAAAAATGGTGTGGGCGGTGTGTACACGTGCAGCATGAATGTTGGGTAGGTTCGGGTGGAGAGGATTTGTTTACACTTGCCATGTGCTCGGCAGAAGCATGCGACGTGTCGGCTTCGCTTTACTCTCCTTCCTTACTCTGATTCCATTCCCCTTCTTTGCCTTGTACCGCTATGCCTGACACATTGTTATTGCCCCGTGCCACAATGTTCAGCGAAAGGTTACTGTTCATGTTTACCACCACATCATTGTCCCATTGTCCCAATAGGTCCAACACCTGATCTTGTGAGGAGTCTACAACGAGGCATACCTTGTGATATTATATGTCACACTGTACACATGAAGTAGTACTGATCCATGTCCATTACACAGCAAATTATCAGAGTATTTTGGAAAATTGAAATATGGAAAATGTTCATGTTCAGATTTTACTTGTGTTACGAAACTTGTACTGTCCTGCACACCCAATGCCACAACTGACATGCAATGTGTGCGAGGGGTCAGCTGGCTGTCGGCAGAAGAGTGTGCAGCAGTTCGGTGGAAGGGTAGCTGATTGTTAACAATGTTGACAAGCGTACCAAACATCTGTGTGCTGCGATGCTAATCCACCGGTAAGTGGTGGTGAATTTCTGAGCAACTAGATAAGAAAAATGTTCTGGATGAGTTAGGTCTATTGTAGTTACACGTACAGTTGCAAAATGATGATGGTCGTCGTAATGAGCAGGAGAATGCAGGAGCCTACCGCATGCACTCCATCTCCCTGACTTCCTGCGCACTGACCGACTTCCCTCTCGGCGACGCGGGCTCACCTTGGCTTACCCACACATCGAGATAAGATTACTTTATGGCATAACTTGCAAAACTAAACTAAAGACTTGTTAACAAATAATTATACATCTTAAAAATTACATAATACACTTGCAACACAAAACCCTAGTGAAATGATATGGACAAAGCACTTGGTGGAAAAATGAAAAAATAAATACACATTACCTTGCAAAAAAATTACAGATCAACAAACACAAAACAATCACTAAAATTTTAATTAGAAGAACACAATGTCTTTAATTAGGCCATAAAATGTCCAGTTCAATATAACTGGCCTAATTGGTTTTCCTCCATGGTGTCTTGCATTGCTATGGCAACCACCCGCTGTACTGCACAGGCGTGCCCTTGCGTTTGCTCTGTGCCTGGTCGCTACGACGACATGCTCCACACACCAGTAGAGTGCACAACGCTGCTGCGGGTGTAAGAACTACGGCCGGACAAACAGTCTTATGGTTGGGGTACATGGTACACATCAACTATACAGTGTCCTAACTGGCTGCTAGTTTCTATGACAATGCACTTTCAATTATTTAATATCAGTCGTCCAATGTTGCAACATAGTGCTCTAAGAAAAAAATCGAAATTATTTGTACCATTTAGATAGACTTGGAAATAAGTTACAGAATTGAGTCTTCACAAATTGATCGAAATGGAACTCGATCGAAATCGAGACGAGAAGTTGTTGAGTTACTGAATCCAAGTGCACGATTTCTGTGCCAGAATTTCAACCTACACCCATTACAACCTTTCCATTCATGTCTTTGCTGCAGATACCAACCACACCCAATGTTCTTCCAATGCATACCTATTTCTCCACACCTATGTACAATCTGCACTTTCTCGTAGTATTGCCAAATCTACAAAATACTTTCCCGAAATTCACACCAATCACGACTGCACAACTAAATGTGAACCGTCATTGTCACAATAGGTTGTAAATGCTACTGCGCACAACACTAATCCGCCTACTAACCAACACCAATATTTCCACATCAAATACACAGTATCGTTCCACATATTTTCTGGCACCGACACATCTAACATCTTATCCCGCTAATAGCTACTGCCTGGAACCTGCGTCCAGCTGGCAAACAGAAAGGGAACAGCAATGAGAACCAAGATAAGACAGGGGCTGCCCAGACACCGCCAGTGGCTTGAAATGCACACCGACACGATTTCAATACCTACGGACATCTACTGGAATGGCAAGCAAAGACCCTAGTGGTTTCTTAAAAGTGTTCACATCACATCTGAAACGCTATGGAGTGACTGATGACGAGAGGGCCAGTTGCATCGGCGGTCAATTGCAATGAGAATAAGGAGAAGCAGGAAAGTGTTGTGGCGCTAAAACCACTACGCCATGCAGTGGGAAGAGTTCGTGCACGCTTTCCAGTGCCGATACGGAAGTGTGTTTACATCCCCAAGAGCATAAAGCAAGTTAATCTGGCAGGAGCAACTACCTAGTGAACAATTACCGACGTTCATCACGAAAAAGGCACATCTTATCAAACTATTCCACCCTCAAATGCCAGACCGAAAGGCACAGGAAATAATTGCCGAAACCACCATACCAGAATACAGAGCTGCACTGCTACCTTTCTAGAACAGCAATATGGAGGTTTTTCTCAAGGCGGCTATCATTCTCGAAGAAACCAGAGATCATTGCATCGCGAGAACAGAGCCTCATGAAGGCGGCATGAGACACACTGGAATATAAACAACATGCAACGGGGCTGGGTAGACCGCCCCACATGTTGCAATAGATACTCACTCCTAATTTATGTTTCAAAACATTCTTTATTTTCTTGATCTTCCTTTTATTGACATAGAACATACTAGACTTAAACAGCAATATTAACAACCTTTTAACCGCAATAACAACACACAAAACCTTTCCATCATCTCCTTCCTTTACCTAACAACAGGAACAGGAAGGGATCATAGATATGTATAACAAACATTACACTTTTGGCGACCTTCATAACTTAGCACCCTCCTCGTCATAAGTCTCTAGACCCATTACTTTAGAATACCTCAGAAATACATATCTTGTTAAACCTTTTGTTAAAATGTCAGCGTGTTGACTTACACTTTCAACAAATTGTACATCAATCTCACCTTTCTTATCTTTATTACATACATCAAGTCAATGTGTTTTACACTTCGAATGTTTTCTGGATTCTTAATTACATCAATACAACCGTGAGTGTCATCATACATTTTAATCTCATCTAATTTAACATTTAAGTCTGACAAATTTTTCAACCATAAACACTCACAAAAAGCAGTACTTAACACTATGGGTTGGCAAGGCTACACAATTCTGTTTCCTTGTCACCCAGGATACCACATATCCATTTATCTTGCACAAAAAACCTGAAACTGATTTTCAGCTGCCCAAGACTTTACCGCCTCTCGCACCTACCCAGTGTTTGCATCGCTTGGGTAGGCTTAAAATGTACTTAATTTATTCTATGTGACCATGAGTCATTTAAGAGTATCACCCGAGCTGATGGGTTAATAAGCAGCATCAATGTAAGTTATCTCATACAGAGATACATAACTGAATACATCTGGGCATTGACGAGTTTCCATGTGTCATTTATTTCCCGTTCGCCCAAGGCATTTAAGATACGGGCCTTCTCCCACTAATTTTCTTAAAGTGTGATTTTCTGTGCAAGTATGTTCGAAATGGTCATGAGTCGATATATTTAGTAACTGTGCTTCGTATGGGCATGTGGGTGAGCCCAGATATCTCACAGTACAACAAGTAAGTAAATTATTTATTCAGTATAAATTTTATTCTAAGAGGAGCCATCTACTGCACTTGGAGGATTTGCTTGGTATTCATCCTAGCCAGTATGGATTTATGAAAGGGAAAAGTACCGAGATGGCATGGTCGAACAGGTGAAAACCTACGACCAAACATATGTTATGGCGATATCCCTGCATATCGCGGGAGCTTTTGACAATGCTTGGTGGCCACAGATTCTGTGGCAACTTTGCTTGTTAGAGTGCCTCAGGAATATCTATGGACTGAACAAGTCCTTTCTGACTGATCGAAAATGCGCCCTGGAAATGGGTTCGCATATATAAGATAAGGTGTTTACCAAGGGCTGCCCGCAAGGGTCGGTTCTTGGTCCAATATTATGGAACGTGATCTTCGAGGATCTGCTTCGGCTGGACTTCCTGGAGGGCTGCGAGGTGTATGGGTATGCGGACGACGGCTTGCTCCTTTTCCCTGCCTTGTCACGTAAAGAATTGGAGGAGAATGCAGATATGGTGCTGTCTATAGTTGAAGAATGGACTGGGAAGTTCAAAATGGACCTCTCAGTGGATAAGTTCAATGCCATTCTACTTAAGGGCAACCTCAAGCGGAATCCCATGATCAGGTTTAGGGGCAGAGTAATCAGGATGGTCACCGACATGAAATATCTCGACGTCATCCTGGAAAGTCATCTGGCATTCCATTCCCACGTCCGCTATGCAGTGAATAGGCTATTACAATGTTTCATCAGCTCAGGGTGATTGCACCTGCGAACTTGGGGCTCGGATACCGGACGTTAAAGTTAATGTATAAGTCTGTGTTCTTGCGCATTCTCACGTATGCGTGTGGGGTGTGGTACCCGGAGGCGGAGAGGGTCCATGGTAAGAGAATTATAAATAGTGCTCAAAGAGCTGCACTTCTGGGGATTATCAAAGCCTATAGGACGACTGCTAGCGATGCTATCCAGCTTATTGCTGGAGAGATCCCTCTGGATCTGTTGGTCGTACAGATAGATACAATCTCTCGTAGGAGAATACAGGGTGTAATTCCCACAGTAGAACTTTAAGAACTGAAGGAAGCCACATTAACAGCTAGGCAGACCATATGGGACCTCAGTTCCAAGGGTCGATTAACGCTAGGTTTGTTTCCAAGTGTACGGGTGAGACTTAGACTGGAGAAACTGCTGGAATTGGGTCACTACTCCGTCCAGTACTTGACCGGTCATGGAAACTTCCGTGCGAAGTTATCCTCCCTGGGCCTTGTTGGGGACCCCATGCACTCGAATGCCCCAAAGTAGAGGACCTTAGAATGGAGTTTGAGGGAACCCATTGACCTCTCCGTCTTGGGGGCATGCTCCTAGACAGGGACACAATTAGGATCCTGTTACAACATGTAACCAGAATTGGTAAAAGAAGGGGAATTTGATGCCTGGTGGTTCTCGATTGAGTAGGGACCTGGACAGGTCGGAGGTGGACAATGGCAGTGATGAGATTGGGATAGATGCTGTGAACCTTAATGGGTGACCACATCTTCCCAGTCATAATCTTGAAAGAAGGTGGTGGCCCCTCCAAACACCTGTAATGGTACATGGGAGTGCTCCCTGTGTATCCCCCTCCAGGACAGGAGCAAAACTGAAAATTGGAACAAGAGTAGCCAAGGTCTACGTCTATAACGAGAGTTATAGACCTAGAAGCTTATAGAACAAGTGGCCAATGTTCTCAAGAACAGGAACCGCCTGTTTGGCCATGTACATGGAGCCCATAATTATGTGTGGGAAGGCTTTGCTCGTGTTACTTGTAATATGAGCAAGCTGAAATTCTATAGCAGACGAAGTACAGTCTGTGTCATGTCCCGAGCCAGGGAGGTATGGACAACGGGAGTACCAATGGAGGAGGTACGGACCGATCAGCCATGGAATACCGAGGTTGAGAGGGAAGTCTTCCTCCATAAGGTCCTCACGAGGAAATCAATGGCAACACCAGAGGAAATGAAAACTATTGATATTGACTGGCCAGATGAAAAGAACATGGTAGATGCCACAGTTCAGGCATGGCCTGCACAGTCGGATCCTAGCAACCCACAATGGCTGTACAATGAGCTAATCAGGGGAGCGATGTTGACGAAGTTGGAAGACCTAACAATGTTGACATCTGCTCTTGCCCTTATAATAAGAAATATGGAGGGGGACAGGGTACTACTCCCAAAGATGGAGACTGTGGACATGCTTGTCGTCGCCCAGGCAGGCCTGCCAATCGAAACAGCAGAGTTGCTCACTCTAATCAAGGAATGTTATTGGCGTAGGGGCGAAAGATTCGATGAATCTGACACCCTTCAGGATGCCTTCCGTACGTACGGGAGGCGTACATTTGATTACAGTAAGCCCTTCAATGGGTACACTGTGGTAGGTACAAGTCCTTCACTTTGGAAGGCATCCTACCAACAGTTTGGACACATCACATAAATGTGACATGCTCCTCCACTGGGAGGGGCCTAGCTGGGTGGAGAGAGGATCTGGGAGGAATGATCATAGAGTTTAGAAACTCTCGATCTGGGATGGAGCAGAAAAGGAATTTGAAACTGGATTCTTACCCATCGAGCCTCCAACCACCTGGCCAGACAGAATACCAATTAAGTCTATCCCTGCAATGACGTGATGCAACAGAGCAAGGCTCTGGTATTATTTTACCGATCAAGACAAAGATGTATATACCTTGTGCATGAGTGCTGCTACATAAAGCTGTTTTGAGTATAGAAACAAGCTCCTTACACCTGGTGGCGTGGTGGAGGGGAATGTTACTGGTTACCGAATATCCCCCGAAACTAAGCCCTGCACAATCCAGGTGCACGGAGCCGAGAAGGCAGTTATGGGAATACCGTCATGCTTAATTTCAAATGAGTAAGGCAATGAGCAGTCATAGAAAGTAGTTAGTTTGTGTGCGTGAGTAGTTTAGTGTAGTTTTCTTTTTACAGTTCGGACAGCATGGCGGTTTCAAAATTGCGAAGTACTCGGTGGTTACCTAAGATCAAAAGAGCCGATTTAGCTTTTTGTTTGTGGGGGCTAACATAGCTTGGTTAGAAAGTAGCGCTCCAGGTATGACCTTTTAATAGGCATCGGCCACCTGGAGGGGAGGTTTGGAGAGGCCAACGCCAGTTTCACCTGGAAATTTGTCATATTGTTATCGTCCCATGCCACTATCACTTGTGAAATTTTAGTGTTTACATTTACTGCCACTTCGTTATACTACTGTTCTAACAAGTCCAAAACCTGGTCACGTGAGGTGTCTGCAGTTATGTTCTGTGTTCGGTTTATGCCCTGCCTATTTTTTGATGATACTGCATAACATGATAAGAAAAGAAATTTAAATCATACAACAGATTTGTGTTCTGTATCACCGATGCATTCTTGGTGATGTATCACCGATGCATTCTTGGTGATTCTTTGTGTTACATTGCATGCAACTAAGTACACTGGTACCCAGGCCATTGCATAGCTATTTTTTATAATATTTCGGAAATGTTTAATTCGGAAAATGTTCACTTTTGTGTTTCAGTTGCATTGAGAAATTAAAAAATTTTGACGGTACTGCATCACTTCACTCTCACTGTCTCTTTCCCACTCGCAGATGTCACCGACACGGGTGTTGGTAGGGTTGGCCTTGCAACTGCATTGGCAATAGGTATTGTTTTCATTGGTTGGATGTCCAGGATTTATCATAGGTCACAAACAATGCGGACACCCCAGCTCCGACGAGCTGTCAGTCATCTGGCCAGCCATGCTCTGTTAGTAAACCAAGCCACATGCATGGGAGTATAGACAAACCAACGTGGTCGTGTGTGATTGTGGAAGAGGGATCGCCTTCCCCTCTCATGGCACGACTGGCCTGCTTAACCCGTTCAGGGTTGTTGACCCGATCCCCAGCTAATGCACGGTATGCGGTACTGGTTCAGCTGGTGGTCGGTGACAGAGAGTGCTGAGGGGCCAGGGAAGGTCTAGCCTCAACCCCGTCACGTCTCCTTCTCGTGTGTCCCTCTGCTCCTCCCTCCAAGCGGCGTGGCATGTCTTATGGCATGGCGTGGCTTATGGTGTGGTGTAGTTTGTTGATTGTTGACGCACTTCCCAAGCGTATATGCAGAGTCCTTTGGCATACCTATCCTGCTGTTGACCATGCTGCCTTCCTGTTATCCTCATGCAATTGCGGGTAGGAAAAGGTGGCAAACAGATAGGTGCCAACTGTCGCATTGTTGTGGGATAGTAAAGGGTTAAATGAGGTTTTGGGGGCAGTGAAGGTGAGGTCGATGTTGTGATTATACCCAGTTGGCGCCAGATGCCATCAAGGCAATGTCAATGTAGCCTCTGCATCTCTTAACCTCGGGGATACTGGCTGTACCCTTTGATCAATCTCCTTGCCGATGATGTTATTGTCCTCTGCCCCATTGATTACTGCTTCAGGAGAGTGGTGTTTGCTAAATGTCTGTTGGTCGCTTAAGCCACATTGTTGATCTTGGCAGGAAAAATACCTAGCCCTTAAAACTCGCACATGTGGATTGTCAGGGCCTCCCACACACACACATATACAATGCGAAAACAATACGTATAAACACTTGCAATGAAAAGACTAATGTAGATTTAGTGAGCGGGTATTGTAAGTGCCTTTCCCCCTACACTCATTATGCGACCGTAAATAAAGTACGAACCGTTACATCACATATGTATTTATTACGCTTAATTACACCTGTGACTGGCCATGCAGTGAAACTGATAAAATGTCTAGCGACAACACTGATTTTGGAAATACTTAAGCTCCCCAGGGCAATGCTATTTCTGGGGGAAGAGGCTGGCTTACCGGGTGGCTGAAGATGAAACGAAGGTTCCAAGATTATGTTAGAGATTTTGTAGTTAATGTCCAGTTACAAAAATTGAAGGCCACCTTGCATGCACGTGAAAATTCCAAAACTCACAACATGCATTCCACCTCCGTTACCTGCTACATGCTGACTGACTTCCCACTCGATGCGTGGGTTCACCTCTGCTTACCCACGCGCCGAAACATCAATACTTTCTCTCAAGACTTGCATTTCCTGTTGGTGTAACATGCTAATGATCATATAAATATTTAAAAATCACAAAAATTATCCACAATACAAAAGTCTCGTGAATGGAATCAAAATAACACTAGGTGATTGATGAACAAAAAATTATCCTATACATTAACACTGCACTGCAAACAAATAACACACAAATATAAACAAAACAAGCAATAAATCTTTTAAGCATAACAACAATTAATGTCTGAGTTATGCCTTGGGCTCTCAGTTCAAAATACTCGGCATATATCGTCCTCCTCCGTGGTGCCTCTGGTCGCCATGGCAGCCACTGGCTGCTTTGCACTGTAATGCCCTTGCACTTTTTCTGCACTGGTGCACACTCCACTCATTGTTTGTATCGTTCATTTTGCAAGTGTGAAGGAAGTCATTGTATTATTCATTTCGCAAGCAGGAAGCGAGTTAGAGTAGTAACATCATGGTAACCAAGTGTAAGCATTGAATAAGTTAACCTCATGTTTTTCACATCACTCCAGCAAATACTGTCGGCCATCATGTTGTTATCATCATATTAGAAAGTAAGAACAAGGTGTATATATCATGATGGAGGGCATGTACATACGTTACTAGCAAGTTGTATGTAGCAGAAGGATGACATGTACACACGTTATGTAGAAAGTATATCACAAAATGTACATAGCATGCAAGAGGGCATATACACACAACTATAACTATTAAGTTCAAGAGGTTCATAAGTGCAGAAAGCTGGAGAATATGTACATCACAAGCAGGAGGAGGATGTACATTAAGGCAGGCAATTGAGGAGAATTACCATGTAAGCAAGCGAGTGGGAGGATCAATATTTACATATTAACTAACATGGGAAGGGGGGGGACTTTTAAAAAAGCAGCAAGTAGGAGTCACCGTATGAATATATCAAGTTGGGCGAAAGAAGGATGAGGGCTGCTGGTCACCCTCGGCAGGGAAGTTGCTCCCGGTGTGTTCCGATCCCACAACGGCGCAGGCCATGTCGAGCTCGAGGAGGAGCGAGAGGAGACGCAAGGTGTGGCAGCACTTCAGGGGAATTATCCCGCAGAGGACTCGCTCGTGCGCACCGATGAGGAAGCACCGCCAGAGCTGCTATGGAACGAAAACACCTCTGACGAGCTCCAAGGCAAGCTGAGGAGCAGGAAGGTGCATCCGTACTTCAGGAAGATGCTAGAGTAGAGGTGGAAGGTAAACAGGAGTCCCCTGGTGTCGAAACACCCCACAGGGAACCTCAAATATCTTTGGAGCAATTGCAGGAGGAGCAAGGGAAGCACAACGAACATGTGCAACTGCAAATAAATTTCGCGTAATTAGATATGCAATAGGTCATTGAGCCACGGAGTTTGCTGTGCTTCGGCAGTCACATCGGCATGCACATCCACCACCACTGTGTCAGCAAAGCAGGTGGCCGAAGATCCCTACCAGGAAGGGGCAACTGCTGGCATTACAGCTTGCGACAGGGCCACAGGAGCAGCAGTACCACCTGCAGTGCATGCTAGTGACACCAGACGGCCTACAAATGGTCTCAAAAAAAGGGGGGTTCTTGATGTGTGTCACGTGCCTCCACCCTTAGACAGTTTGTCTGGATTTAACCTGCTACGCCATTGCAGTTGGACTGCATACTCTACTGAAGGTTGGTGTGTGTGCCCAGGTGGCGAAGCGACAGATGCAGAACAAAAGCAGGATACGCCGGCGCAGTGCAGCTGTTGGTTGCCATGGGAACCAGAGATGCCGCGGGAGACGGCAAAGTTAGATTATTCTGAACTGGAGAGTTAAGGCCTAGTTAAAGTTTTTATTCTGTTGCTCTTATAAAAAATGTTTATGGTTTGTTTTGTGTGTATTGTTTCTTTTGTTGTATTTGCAAGGTAAGGGTTATTATTTATTTTCATCTCCCGCAGAGTGTTTTGTTTATCTCATTTCGTCATTGTTTATGTATAAGGATTATTTGTGTGGTTTTTAATATATTTATTTACTTGTTCTTATTTCACAAGTGTCAACAGTGCAAGTCATGTAATAAAGTAGCCCTGTTTCGGCGCGAGGGCAAGCAGCGGGGATTCCCCGGCTCGAGCAGGAAGACAGTTAGTGCAAAGCATCCAATGGAGGTGGATGTTAATGGCAATATATTTTTAATAATCAAGAAACTTTTTTTCCATTTCGCAGTCCAGTATGTCACCTCCACTTCCCGGTGGAATAGTATTGCCCGGGGAGCTCAGTTTTCATGTAATCTTAATTGTAGAAAGGTGTTTCACAGTGTTATTGCATGGCATGTCAGAATAACATGAAGTGTTTCATGTCTAGCGTCCTAATCGAAGGGATGTAATTTTACAGTGATAAATATGCATGTTTGAACTTTCGCTATATTAATAATTTACGTCGCACTCTGTGTTTCAGAGGACAGGCCCTTATAACACCCGCTCATTCAAAGTACGTAAGTTATTTAATTAGCAAGATTTATGAGTTTGTTTCAAATTACATGGGTGTGTGGGAGGCCCTGACAGCCCACGTACTTGTGTGTAATAAGTAGGAATTTTCCCGCCAAGATCAAAAATAGTGCATAGCCGACCGACTGCCTATAGTTTAGTAAAGAACACTCATGGGGAGCAGTAGTCAACAGGGTGGAGATCAACACTTCATAATCAACAGCGAGGAGATTGGTACCGGGTGGACGGCCCACAACTGTGATGATAAGAGGAGCAATATCAACATTGACATCGCCTGATTTCGTCTGGTGCCTATCGGGTACAACCATCCGACAGTTCATCATCATTGATCCAGAAAATCCAATTCCAATTTTTCCAGCCTCCCACTGGAAACCTGACCGCATCAATAACTACATTAAATAACAGCAATACAATTCAGGTTGTGCACATGAACTTGCCCACGCAATGATCTAGCCAGCTTCAGCTATGTCCGCTCAGTTTGGTGAAGAAAGCACTACCATCATATTTTCTAACAGAGGTTCATGCAGTCATAAGCCCTCACCACTCCCCGGGTGATCTTCCTATCCAGCTTCCCCTGCTTCGACAGAGAAACCATTTCGACCGTCTTCCTGCTTAAAGAATTACTAACAGTGCCAAAGAGTTGTTATCATATAATGTACAATATTGTTTTCCGAGTAGAATTTGATCTGCATAAGTGAAAAGTTACCTTAAAGTAAAGATTAGTTAGAAATTAATATTTATTTTATATAACATTGTCAACAAACTGTCTATGCAAGCACTGCGTGCCTTGCTTGCACTAACGAGACACCTCTGGTTGGCTCTAATTATCCACGTAAGCGAGTGTTAACAATTTTGTAAGTTTCCCGCAAAAGACTGGTCAAAATGGTACATAGTCGACCTACTATATACCATTTAGCAAACACCAACAATGCAACATAATTGGAGATAGTATCATCGGGACAGTAGTCAACAGCATTATCGGCGTGGAGATTGGTCTGGGCATACGGCCTGCCACCCTGGGGTCATCGAGAGTCATCATGATCCAACAATCATCTACCATCTCGTCACGCATTGACGAAGCCAGTGGCATAGTTGTGTAAATAACATTCTAGACCTCACCTTCACCACCTCAAAATATTTCTAATCCATTTATGACTAAGTGGTGACCATCAGTAACACTGTATATTATCTCCACCACCACTATAGCATGTTGCACAATGTCTACCTTCGCTGTGTCATGTATGTCGAACAAAGAATATTACCTCAAAAGATGATAGTAGAAGAAGAACAAACTAAATTAGCCCACAAATATTAAGAAATCTTACTAAAAGTAGTTCGCAATACAAGTTTAAGAATGATGTCCAATCCTATAACACAAGAAATTTAGGAATAAAGTTAAGAAACATACGGAATGAAACAATATTTAAACTGAAACTGAAAAAAGTTGCTTGGGACAAATTCTGTGATGACAATAGATGAATAAATGCACATGTATATACTGGTTACATGACTAAAGGATAAACACTCTTTATCTAGGTCATAATGTTTGTATTAAGTATTATGTGTTGTATAATTTAATTATTAATCTTATTTTCTACTCTTCTTTACACCTTTAATCTCATGTAGCTCTTCATTAACAAGAAACCGTAGTTAATATAATAATGAGTTTGCTGATCACCTGGCTTGGTTAATGTGTAGTGCATCTGTATTTTTTTTATTTTATAGAGTGTAGGTTAAGTATAATTTGTTGAACGAATCAAAGTGTTTCCATGTTCATATAAGACTGGGCAAATATAATATTATTTCAATTCTGTGTATCGTATAGCTTGTAAAATTTCTTCTGATAGGATATATAGGAACTGTTATTGTTTTTGTAATTTTGGTTTACTTGTATTTGCCTTCCCAAAATGTTTTCTTTTCAATAGTAAATTACTGTACTTATGTAAATAGAATGTCTATAGAAATAGGATTTCATGAACTTCATTTAATTATTGAAACAACTTTTAAGTGTATGTTTGCTCTGCTTATGAACAATTGTGGAATATTTATAATATGAGACTTATTGAACTAATTTCAATTTTTTTCTGTTTAATTTTTGTAATGAGTATTTGGATGGTCGCTAATTTGTTTTGTATTGTACTCAAGAAGGATTCATACCGTACTCATGGGAACCTGCAGTAAATACAATATAAACCGCTCTTCGTCTTCTGGAGGACCTCTCCTAGCCTGAATACTACTTGCATTAAGTTCCTTCTGTTTGTATTAATGCAATGCAACAGCATCAAATGATTTCATCAGGAGGTAATTTGTGTATACTCTACCGCACACGGATTTTGACACCTAATGCCAGAATAAAATTTATTAATTGTCTATTTTACCCAATCAGAGGTTAAATCAAGTGGGAAAAACAATTAAATCAATTGATTAAGTTCCGGATATGTGAAGTTAACATGGCATGGTGTTTTTTTTAATTTTGAAAGTTTGAATATTTTCCCAACTGTGCTTCGCTCTCAAATGTTTTTTCCCTCCATTTCTTTGTGCACTGTGCTGCTCTCTAGGATTCTTAAAATAACGCTTTATAATTAATTGACAACCTGAAATTGAAGGGTTTTTTTTTAAAGTGAAGTATATATTTTAAATTTCGCAATAAGCGTGGTGAGTTGTTGATAATTGTTGATTTAAAAGTACTTTAAAGTTTACGTAATAGTGTCTTTTGGCACCTGTGTGTGTCTATTACAGTTTCATTTAAATTTCTGGAAATAAGGTTATAACGGGAATTTTTGTTCTATTGTCAAGTATTTGGACCTGTTGTGTGTTTATTTTC
Organism: Dryococelus australis; assembly: GCA_029891345.1. NCBI lineage: Eukaryota > Metazoa > Arthropoda > Insecta > Phasmatodea > Phasmatidae > Dryococelus > Dryococelus australis. The sequence goes on from CM057002.1 coordinate 38,039,228, forward strand.
GTAGCCACGAAGGAAGCGTTAGAGATGTCTGAACAAGTTTCTGCTGCTGAAGAAGTAGGGAGCGATAATGAACAAACTACAGCTGAGAAGGTATTGTAATCTTTCACTAGTATCGGTATTTACGTAAATAAATATTGGCCTACTTTAATCATTTCGGTTATAGTCGCTGAAGTGTCTGTGGTCGCTCTTGTTTTTTGTTATTAATGTAACTCTCTGTCTAATTGTGGACTGCCACAGTCAAGTCCAGTATTGTAAAGAGCACAGGTAAACATTTAAAAAGTTAATTATTTTTTGGGTTTACACAAGATGTTTATCCATTCCCCAAAAGATTGATTTAAAGTCTAGCGTTTACTTGTATTTTGGGAGTGTAAAGGCCCTGCTACAATGTGCAGATCGTCACTAGTGCAGTGCTGTGCTGGTACTATTCTGGAATTTGATTGGTCTTCGTGACAGTGACGTCACTGCTGGTGTGCGGCACTGTGCCGTGCTGGTCAACTGTTTCAACTTTTATCTCGGTTTGGTAACGGATCAGCACCCTGCTTGTGATTGGCCAAGGGATATGCATCACAAGTCATGAGCCAATGAAATGTAGATTTGTAAAGCGCATGCATGCATTAAGTGTTAGGAAAACAATAATCCATTCCGATTGCAAACAAACATATATTGATTATCGAATTGAGTACACTGCTGGGTAATTTTCTAGAATGGGCACTTTTTCGAAAATTGGGAAAATAATACCTGGATATGTTGGATATGATTACTGAAGCAGTTTTCACAATAGAGCATTACGACGTATCATGTTGAGCATCAGCCAATCAGAGCCTTGATGGTAGCGTTGAGCTTCAAGAACATTGCACGAACGACAAACATTAGTTTTGATGCTAGTCGCCAGCATCGGGGAATAAGAAGAATAAATATTCCTGTACTTCATAATAAACTGGCGAGAAACTGAGATAAAGAACTGAAAACATACATAAATGGTTTGCAGCTACTAATTGCAGTCCAAATTTTTATCAAGGTTACCTACCTTTAGGAAAACAAAAGTATGTTTCCCGGTGCCTGAAGAATCGTTCATGTTCTACATCATCAGTTCGAATTTTAATATAATACATTTATTAAAGAAAAGTGTGCATATTAAAAAAAAATCAGTTTTATTAACTAAATTGCAAGAACTTCACTGCATTTAGTTTTTATCATTTCATTGCAAGCTTAAGGGAGCACTTTTGAAATCAACCTTGAAAAAAAGTTACTGCCCATGCCTGCACATACTTCAACGGGCGCACTGGGTGACATGCGCCTGGTAAAGTTGGTAATGATAGATGGATGATAGTTCCATATCTTAGTGTCGAATAAAAAGTGTTAGGTAACCATTTGTGATAATTTAAATTATTTATTTTGGTTTCTGTTCTTTCAATGCATCAGATGTGTTAAAATTAGCAGATATATAAAATGTTTACTTTTCTAATCATTTTGGAGTTTAACTTGGCCGACGCACGCTTAAAGAGATGAGGCCCATGGCAATGTAAATTTTTCATTCATATGGCGGAATAATACACAGCGTGTATGTAAGTAGATCTTGTGCAATGCTTTCAAAAGTGCTCATTTTACCTTGGACTGCCTATTGTAGAATAAATATATATGTAGTACAAATTTGTTCTGAGATGGTGTGTTTTTAATCAGAAGCGTGCATCACCATTTTATATTACTATGTATTCTGTGACCAATGATTCACCAGATAAAGGAAACAAATGCACATCCTGTGTACGTTTTCGTGTTAAAATGTTACCCCACAAATTACCTCCAGTTCATAGTCCTCCCCACTATCAAATTTGCAAATTGTATTAGTAATATTGTCAATTTAGGTATTAAATTGCAAAATTACCTACCCAAACAATACTTAATTTCACAATATAATTTCAATACACACTGGCACGTACACCCAAATGTTACTGTGATGTATGATATTCAAGCGTAGTCCTCTTGTAGGGAAAAATACTGTGCAAGTGTAGACAAACATTATGCACCGAGACAGAGTTCCATCACCAGCAGGGGAGTAAATCAATCCCCAAAACCGTGATGTGAAGAATTAGGGGTTTTTCCAGCAAAAAAATCTGGGAAAGTGTTATAATTCCAGTATTCTAATTATGCAGAACACGAATTTACTAGGGGCATCAAGATATTAATACAAACCATGAAAGCGGTAGTGAGGAGGGCTATGAAGATCAGGGAAACTGCAGGATAAAACGTGCACAAAATATTTACCTTATAATATTATTTTATCATGAATATACGTTAATTGGCAAAAGGACCTAACTGAACAATACGTAGGCCTACTGTGATTTATATTATATATAACTGACCGAGGTGTTGTGTTGTTGAGATTATTATTGGTTAAGTGCAAGTAAGATAAAGTAAGTAAATATTTTTAATTTTGAAAGTAAAATAAATAATATAATAAATTGAGAATTGATTAGAGACTTTATTAGTTTAGTGTGTTAAAAGAAAATTCATAAATGTGTCCAACTTATATATTCAGTAGAATTATTTATTGTAAGCTTTTGTGAGAGTAGAAATTTCTGATTGACAGACGGGCGCCAACTACTTTTGTAGTAGTAAAAAAAATTATTTTCATTTAACTTATCTGGAATTGAGGCTTTAACTTTTTGATCACATAAGAAAATAAAATTCTTAGTGATGAACCATTTTAATACCCTGGATTAAATGCAAAATCATAGCTCACTGCAATGTACGGCAAAACAGAGTTCACAAACATATTTCACTTATATGTAAATGTGAAATAGTTTAAAATTACTTTCAGAATGAAGCATGATTACACAATCATCCTACAAACATAACATGTCCAGTTTAAACAACTAAAGAATATATTTGATAGTTTCAAATGATTCATCATAAGAAAGAATCTCTATCACACTCAAGAAAAAGAATACATAAGAACATTATCTACACACATTCTTTTCAACACATCCTGCTGTCAGTTCATGACATGGCTAATATTGAGATCAATTTTTAAAATGTCACTTGATTAATAGTATTTACAGAACACAGTTACAAGGTAATATTAACCGATTCTTAAATCTTGACATTTTAAAACTCTTCTGCCCTTTAACTAGCTCTAGATGCAACGAGGATTCTTAGTGAACTATTCTTGAGTCTCTGGGAAATGAAAAGGAAAGTCTGTGCAAAATTTAAAGCATATATTAATTTACAACAGTCTGAAGCAGGATGCGTGCTAGTGATGGATACAAGTCGGAAGACGTGGCAGTCTACCATACGATGTGCAGGGCTAATGCAATTAACTTTTTAACTGCGTCATCCCAAGGTTCGTGACCGAACCTGCCGAAACTGCACCCACAGAACCTCGGCATGCCTCTTACGACATCACTCGGGCTTCGCCCCGGCGTAGATCCTCTTCTGGACTCCCGAACAGACGATCCATATTTTCTGATGACTACCAACAGACCTTTTTGAAGTGTCGTGGAAATCTCTTTCCTTCAAACCGTGCAGCCGAAACGTATTGTTTCAATAGAGTTGAAATTACCACCTTAGGGCAAGGAAGAAATGATTCCTATATAAAAACCTGCCTTACACAGTCACTCAATCGGCCAGAAAAACTCATGGTTAAAATTATTTACAATCTGAATTAGGGATAGAGTAAACAGAGATTTATAATCAAATGATAAAATGAATGTAGCTAGTAAATTTTAGTAGAATATAAACAAACTGTGATTACCAAAATGTAAACATTTCAAGAAAATTGACTATTTAAAATGTAAACAACACACTGGAACAACTGCAGTCTACTCTCTTACAATAGTTGAAGTTAAAATTGAAAATATAAATAATTGAAATTAATTGTGGTCATGATAAGAAAGAGTACGTGGATAAAATACAGTATTTTGGCATGTAAATCCACATCAGAAGTTTTTGATGAGAAATTTGGGATATTTAATATTCTAAGTATAGACCACATTGAATTTTTGTATGCCTGTAAATATTGTTAAGTTATGAATCCATACAAACGCAATAAATTCCGAGTTAATTTCTCCCCTACAAAACATTTGTGACAGAAATTTTTTATTATTTTGCAATGTTTACAAATATACATCATGCAATTACTATTCCACAGATGGTAATGTGACTTGAGAAAGCAAAACCACGGCAACGTGTTACACAAAATGGCTTTGTATCAAAGTGAACTTGTAATGCCACGGAAGGTGTGCGAATTACGTAAGATATCTTTCTCTTTTACAGCAGAAAAATTATTTTCTCATGTATGGCATCTATGGCCGAGCTCCAGCATGTTTGCATTTTATAGTGTGGGATGGTTATTTTGTTTATGAGTGCCGAGTGAACAAATAAGTGTAAGAGTGTGGAAAGTTTTTTTTCTGCTCATCTCTTCTTCCTCTTCCCTTCCTTCCTTTAAGTCAAAACATTAAAATGTACTGTATACTGACAAATTTCTAAATATGATTTGGGGAAACAAATTTTTTAATGCCGATATCTCGTATATAAGCCGCACACCACTTTTTGTAGTCATTTTGTTTTTGTAAAAAATGTGCAGCCTATACACACCGAAATTGGTAATTCTGTTCATGTAGACTGTGACAAAACTCTTTGTAAGAAAATATTTCCTGCAATGCAATACTTTTATATCCAGTACTTCCAACCAAATTACACACATGTGATTGTCTCATTGCAGCCTAAATTAGTATAACCAGACATGAAAACACCTTCATAAGGATAAAATATATCAGAAGCCGTAATTATGCAGGCAAAAGATCAACATAAAAATCCCTTTTAAATATTTCATGGAATAGGATATTGCAAGACAACATAACGTAGGACATACAATCAATTTAACACATCCCATTTTCGAAGAAAAATATATAAGAATATTTCGTACTTCCTGCTGTCAGTATCCTGATTAGATAGAATTTCAGATTGAAGATTAAACTTAATTTCTTTATCCAAGCAAACAACATTCTGACATTATCAGTATAACAAAATACATAATGAATTGAGCATAAGTTCTGCACAGCTTGATAATTACTTCTTAAATTTCAGTACTCGGTTAGGTCACTTGGTACAGACATTACCCTGACTCTTTATATTTCTTACGCCTCTGGAGATAGAATGTGCCATAATTTAAAATGAATGTAATTTCTTCAATTAGAAAATACTGGGATTATATTAAACACACAACGTAATTAAGTTAATTACTTTAAAATTCCAAAAATTTGTCTGTTCATTGAACTCATGGACTTTAACAATTTTATAAGCACTGAAGATAGGCCCAGATGTTTTCATAGCTTTTGGCACTTAGCAGCAGGCGAGCTAGGGGCACGTCACCAAGGAGTATTAATAGAGTGCCACACCAAGGCTCATGACCAGTCTTTAAGGAATTGACATCTGTCCTTTTCCTTCACCGCACTACCTGGTGCCGTGGGAACCATCAGCTAACCTATCTTGGTCTTCGTGTTTTAGTGGTGCCGAAGACTTAACCTCTCCTCGACTCTTCACCGCACCCTCGGGGGGGGGGGTGGGGGTTGAAGATCCTACCTATCTCTGCTCTTCACCAAAGTCCATTGCTGTACGTCGCCTTAACACTGAGACATGTACCGGTCTCTTCAGGACAACAGTCATAGTGCTAGTGAAAGTCTTGAGTTATTTTAATAGCCACTTTACTGCCTACCCTGTTAGGAGCAGGTAGCCTTCACCTGTCTTAACCGTAGATTGTTCTACTTCCGCTAAGCTCACGTGGATAAGAGAGAGTACATTCACCATCGCTGTTTATTTCTTTCAAAAGAAATAAACACAAGTTTAACTCGCTTAAGAATATCACTTCCGAAGTCCTAATACCTCTCCTCGTAAGCATCAGGCCCGTATGAGGTCAACATGTGTCCGGGGTTTTATTCTTCCTGGAAAGAGACCTCACACCAACCACAATACAATCGTGGAAGGTCACCCATTCGCTGCACTCGTGTAGTGAACGGTAGAGTCATGACACTAGGATACTGCTACCGTAGGGATTGGACTGCCAGTCTGCGGTCTACTGCTCTCATTGCGCACTTGTGGTGGCAAGAGGAGTATCTCCAAGGTCTTGGGAGGATCTTGGATAGCATATTAAATGTATAGTCCTACACCAACACCATTGAGAAATAAAAAATTAAAGTTTTATTTATTAGGCCTACAACAAATTTTTTGCCACAATTTACATTATTTGTGGTTATTTGTTGAAGTTTAATATTTTTTCATGAATGTCATGCTAAATTGTTTCTTGTTCCTATTTCAACGTTGGGGGGCGGGGGGGAGGTGTATTTTGTTTGACATATCCATTCTGCCGCTTTGAATATATGTAATATTTATAAATAAAATAATACATAAATATAATATAATTTAGTTCCATTAAAATGTTGACTAATTTTTAATAAATGACTAACAAAATTTGCATTAAAAATTATTATTTTCAGGGTACAACAGGCAAAGAGGGATTTATTGGTATATATATAAATATTTGCAATACTTATACTTTACCCCAGACCTCACATAACACATAAAGTTGCAGTGTATTGGCTCTTTTAGTGGAATTGAAGGGCGCCAGTCCTCATACTGTAACACGAAGTAACAGATAGGTCAAGATTCATATTTAATAACCATAATATGACCTAAATAGTTCAACATTTATTGGTGAAATACTGATCATATTTTTAGAGTGAGACCTGGCATTCACCTTAAACTGCCCTTAACAAATACGTGGCATACTAGTGGTGTCATGGTGCCATGTTTGATTTATGAGCGCCAAATCATTATATCACATTACATTCTCCTTATATATGATGTGTCCGAAATGGTAAATTTGGGAAATTAGGGTTTAGGAATTTAGGGAGGATGGTTTCGAATGGCTTGTAACAGTGTTACATGCAACAAAGTTGGAAACTACATGCTTCTAGATTGAAACGTTATTTTGTTTATAACCCTATCAGTAAATAACTTTCTCCCAAACCTTTTTCATGTAACCTTATTGTCTTGGGAATAACTGATCATATTTATTTCTAGCCGATATCAGTCTTTTTGTTATTTCTTCGCTCCCTGTAATTAACATTTCATTTCAAATAACAACCGACCACCTTTTTTCATGTAAATCCCTGATTTTATACTTTTCACGTGCATGTATTGGGCAGAGTTTCAAGAACAGTCAGACATTTCCACCACAATGTGGGAAATAAAGCGTTTTTAAACAGCAGACAATTTTACGAACCTATTTAGGGATTTAGTGTGCTACTTCGCTTCAGTAAATTTCAACTGTAAATCCCCAATTATTTAGGGCCTAAACTTGGTCATGTGGTCTAGTTAGTAACCTAAATAATGGTATTATGGCCATTTGGACACGGTTTTAGTGCCTTCTGACACAAATCAACACGGATATTAAAATATTTCAGCATGTCTGTCATACCCTGACATTATTTTAAAGATACAGACATGAACATAAACATGTACAGTAAACTCTAGATACTAAGACCTCCCGTGGTTGCTGGGAAAGGTGTCATAATTGGAAATTTTTTTATAGTTTCAAAAAAAAAAGGTGGTTATTTTGACAGGGTTGCCATTCTGGAGGTTTTGGAAATGAGAGTGGACTAATCTTCACTGTCAGTGGCTGCTACAGCGATGAGAGTAATTGAAAGGTGAAATAGTTTTTAAGTTAATAATTTGTTTTATAAAACATTTTTATGAAGCAAAAAAATTATGCCAACTGGAAAATTATTACTAGATTGATAAATAATCATGTAGATAGATTTCACAAAAAATAATTGTAACTGTGACATGTGTAATCGATAATACAATGAAAATCAAGGTAGACTTTTAATAATAAATTTAAAAAAATACAATATATTTATATTAGGAGCCTGTAAATTTAAGGAGTCCAAAATAATTATAGATATAGTAAGTTTTTGTATTATGTACACTCGTAATGTGCACACTCATTAATTTGTGCCTTGTGGCCTTTTTATTTGTATAGTATAATTCGCTGTTGCGCACATCTCCACAACTACTTTTGATGTGGAGTGTAGTAATGAGCTAAATTAATTTTGAGGCCTTCTGTACTTTAGTCTGGTGGCCTATCTGATTTGCTTTTTACATGTGCACACACTTTTTCTTTCTCTAATTAGGATGCAGTGTACTCATATTGGTTGCTGACTGCTTGCTTCAGACAGTAAAACAGGTCCAGTTCTTTGGAATGTTACTTTGCTGTACACTTTAACGCCTATTTTTTTGGGGCCGTTTTCATTGGCTCTCATACTGTATATTGTTTGTTGCAATTTTTTTATTCGTTGTTTGAAAAGTTTATACATTGCTGCTGTATTGAAGTGGTAACTACATTTTTAATTTTCATTTGCGTTTATTACATAAAAAAAATTTTTGAACACTGTTTTGAATTTTCGTAACAACAGTTTGATGAGCAGTGTTGACTTAGTGTTCTATTCATATTAGTTTTCATTGTTGTATATGTTACGTGCATGGGGTTCATTCTGCAATGCCTGCAAATCAAGTTGGACCTTTCGCTAAAAAGAATAGAAAAGCAGTCTGTCTCGCAGTGAAAATGGATGTTCTAAATCAGAGTCGGGCCAAAAGTAGTAGAACGTTTAACTGGCAATAGATCTACCCAAATCCACAGTGAAAACGATACTGAAAAATTTTGCTGCTCTTATGAGTGCTTAATGTGTGATGCATTTGAGTGCTTTCCCACTTTTTGTGTTCTACACTAGAGAACATGGAGAAGCTTCTTGTTCTCGGGATAGAAGACCAGAACCAGGGGAATGCACCTGTGAATCCAGCTATCATCCAGAGCAAGACATTGTCTATCTACCAATCTCTGCAGGACAGCTAGGGTTTGCAGGACAAACAGTTGAATGCCAGTTGTGGATGCTTTGATCTCTTCAGGAAATGTCAAAACTTACACATCATCAAAACTACTGGTGATGCAGCAAGTTCTGACATTGGTGTGGCAGCAGCTATTGTACCTAAACTGCAGAACATTATCGAAGGAAGCGGCTACATGGCAAAGCAGGTGTTCAACATTGATGTAATGGGTCTGTTCAAAAATTGACTATGTGCTGGGATCTATATTTTATAAAAGAAGACTGTACCCGGCTTTAGAGCAGCCAAAGATTCTCACTGCCCTGGTCAGTGGTGATGCTTGAGACAACTGCAAATTGAATCCACTGATGATTGAAAAGCCAATTAACTCATGAGTATTTAAAGGACAAGCTAAAAAAAACCTTCCCATGATTTACAAAGCTAACAAGAAGACTTGGATACCGTACCTGCATCGAAGGTTTACAGCACGAAGAAGAATCTGAACGTAAAAATTTTTCTTCAGGTTGAAACTGCACCATCACATTGTATTTGCCGCCAGTGCAGTTCACAAAAATGTGAAAGTTGTTTTCTTGCCTAAGTACACCACTGTTTTGACTCAGCCTATGGAGTTATAGCTGCTTTCAAAGCATACTATCAACATTTTCGTGAACTCCTGGATGTAACAGATTGCGATGGCGAAACCCAGCATCCGGGATTTCTGCAAGGCTATATCACCCTTGATGCTGTCAGGAACATTTCCAACACATGGGAAGAAGTATCAGAGAAATGCATATGCGGAGTGTGGCGCAAGATGTAGTCTGAATCATTTGTCGACCTTAAGGGTGTTGAAGACAATTTGCTGAGCGTGAACCCGTCTAAATCGCTCGGCAGGCTGGATTTGATGAAGTCAAAGCAGATGATGACTTAGAAGTTCATGCTGCTCTAGTTGAAAAATAACGAACGAGGAGCTACATGGCTTGACTCACAATCCAGACACTGATGCAGAAACTTACGAAAATATGCCCTTATCTGAAAATAAGTTCTCAATTGTTAAGGCCCTTGAACTGTTCGTAATTGAAGGCCTTGATTGTGCAGGGACGTTATGCATAACATCCTATGCTATGCTGATGTCTATGCCGAAATAAAAAAAAAACAACAAAGCAGCAAATGGACAACTATATCCACTCATTCTTTCAACCTGCGACCGTCACCAGAAATGCAAGTGAAAGTGAAGAATTGTTCACAGATTCTGATTGAGCTGCTACGAGAACATCAGTACCCATGGTAGTGTTTATTTTTGTCTCATCAAAATTGTTTTTTTAATAAAAGTAACATTTTTGAAATTGTTTATGTAATTGTAACTAGTTTTGGACCAGTTCAAAAATTTTACATGAAGTTAAATTGAAGGTTTATTTTACTGTGTAACTGTCATGATTATGTGTCTGTTTACATGCATTTTTTTTTGTTAAATAAACTTATGTTGGTTTGTTGGGTATATGGACTACGGTTCAAAAATTGGGTCATATGCACACGGCTCACTCCCAACATCATAGACTGCTGTGCGAGGACACATGTAGACTCCAGACTGTCTATAACATTATGATAAAACAAAACTTATTTTCATGTTTTAGACCTGTGCTATATTACACCATACTGAGAGAGCTAGATTATTTACTACAAATCCTACTATGTTTTCTTGCATAAAACAGCCAAATGTTTCTAAAAATTTATATTTGTGCTGGGTGTGAAATTCTATCTTTATGGTATTTTTTTTGTACTCAAAACACTTTATGTACCGGTAACTGTATGTAACTGCTGATTAATAATGTACAGTTATTACAATTGACAAAATGTTTTGTAAACAAAAAATTTGTTGCCAAGTAGTGTTTGACAAACTTCAGTATTTCATTTTATGCAAAAATGAAGGGGAACTGTGGGTGATATGAAAGAATGTGTACAGTCGACTGTCAATCTATCGTTATTCAGGGGACTGCCAAAAAATGTCCATACGTGTAGTTGCTGTTTCTGACATGTATATCAATAAAATACAACTTCTGACCATATAAAACTCTATGTTGAGTATAGTAAGAGCTTTACATTATCTGTGAATACAGTTTAGCTAGTAATAATAATAAAAATGTGAATTTTACAAAAAAAAATATAATTGTAAATAGTACATTAAAAACATTTTACCTAAACTCGTTTAGATAAAAAATATTTGTATTTAATTTATTGTAATCAGACACCAAAAACTAGCTGACCCAAAACTTTCAAACCCTCTAAAAATGAAAATAATATGACACCGAATGCGTGTCAAATTTTGAATGTCCTGCATGCACTCTTAGAGGTAAGAGGGCACAGAGAAGTTATCGATCGGGCAGTGAGTACAAAGCAGCTCAGGATGGAGGGAGGGAGGGTTGCGGACGGGAGGATTACTGCTCCACGCCGCTACTTGTTGCACATTGCAGACACCTTGCGCGTGTGACAAATGTCTGTCTTTTAAAGTAATTCATTATAATTTACTGCAAAAAAAACTTCCAATTTTTAAACAAAAATAAATAAATAATGCGATTATAATTGATTTCTTCACTGTCTACTCTAATTAATCTTTCAAAGCCACGTCTTCTGATTTTCCCTGTTGTAAGTTACACTGCACTCTGCTCGGTGCTTACCTACCCATTATTAGGCGGCAAAAGGTGTCGAATAGGTCCTTACATTTTATCAGCTTATTCAAAAGACACATCTCTATTGAAATAAATTAATATAAATATTCCAATTTCCCTACAGAAGTTACTGAAAACAAATTTTACACTTATAATACAAGTCGCTTGATGTTCAAACAATTTTTGGGTGACAAGGAGAGATCAAGTTTATGCTTCTGGGCATATAATTTTATTCATGAAGATGCTGTCTCTTGAGTTAAATAAATATCACTTTTCAAAATCATGTTAGTTGTACATCAGATACAATAAAACACCAACCTTAATGGGAAAAAAAACACCTTTAATTACAAAAGAAAACATCTTTTCGAATAATAATTCCTTGTTAAAATGTTTTGTATAACATTTTCAGGTGAAACAGTTTGCTTTGAAATGCAAGTGATGTTAGGTGCAACTATTTTGAGTGATGCATAATCATGATAAAATGACATTCGCCAGACGCACTTTATTTGCTCTGCTGCTGCCGGGTGGCGTGTGGAAGGAGAGTGAAGTGGTTGAGAGAGAGAGGATGTGTTTTATCTTTTGCTCGACAGCAACTTTCCCTCGAAGGCTTTTTTGAGGAGGAAGGAAGATGTGCAGCTGAGAGAGACGATGCTAGGTCACCATGCTCGTTGCTATAGGTAACACTTCCTCTCTTGGAGAGGCGTGTAGGGCAAGCAACAAGCCAAACTCCCTCGCTGCATCACGCCAGTGTCGACAGATATGTTGGGAAGACAAGACACTAGACAGCGTGCCGCAGAGAAGTTATAAACAGCGGCACGCGTTACTTATTTCACATCCAGTTACTAGATGTTTGCATTAACAACCAGCTTAAAAACAATAATTGCAGGAAATATTAATTGAAGGGACTCAGTATATACTTCAATTGATGCTCCATGTGCTAAATGATACAAGCAGTTTATGTTAACGTTATTTACATAGGGATTTTGCAGGGACCGCAAAAAAATTGTTGGTGGATGCGGTTTATCGATACATGTGATAATGATACATCGAGAGTCAACTGTAATATTCTTTATCCGTATGTTTGTTCTCTGGAATTTTACAGATAACAAACATCCTGTTAGTATGATGATGAACATATTTAACACATTGAAGTCTGCACACATTTACTAACACTTAAGACAAATTAGAAGTGAGTTACCTATATCCATTACTGCAAGAACACCTGTTCTGTTGATGTCTGTGTTAAGACTCACCATAGTCCTATTGGTCCATACCACACTGGAAACTACTCTGTCTTACAGCGTTCGTTATTGGCCGGTCATCAATCAATGGAGAGCCAAACTGATACTGACCCAATCAAATGTCTTATCATACAAAACAATTTACAGTCAATTATGTCCCTTTGAGTGTCTGTAGAAAAAAAAAGAAATCCTATTGTTAGCAATATAATTGTTACTGGGCGGTCATGTTCTTGTGTGGTAATGTTAAACACTAGCTGAACAAAGACTGCACAGCCATGCGAATTTTGTTTTGAACAACAAAGGAATTTGCAAATTAGCTTTGCTCAAGATGCACTCAAGATTAATATACAAAGTGTTATGGCATTTTGGAAAATTCGGAGAACATAATCTCAACTTTTAACATAGATTCGTTTGGAAAAAAAATCTATTTGTAAAGCACATACTTTACAAGAACCTAACATGTGTGCAATACTTTGACTTACTGTAACAAATGAGAGGTTTAGAAATATGCGATAATATTTATAGTAAATTGTGTGGTGTAGATAAAATAACAGTGTGGCGGGACACAAGGAGTTTTTTTTTACACAAACAGAAAAATTCAAAAAAAATCTCTTAATTTAATTTCTCAAGAAAGGTTCAGGATTCTATACACTGGTTAACATCATTTGAAGTGTTTAAATACTACACATTAAAAAGTCACTTCTCGGGCGCCGTTATGCGGCCAGGCAAAGCACAGAGCAAAATAAAATTCTAAAAATGTAAGTTTAAAATGGAATAAACAAGATTTCATTAAAGCAGCCCAGTAAAATATTCGTTTTTTTTTTCTGGAAATTTTAATAATTCATAAAACATGTTTGAAAAAATTGCAAACCTTAATTGAATAATCAACTCCACTATTGGGAAATATTTGAATTCATTGACCAGAGTCCTTGAAAAGCAAACTTCAAATTTACTTGAATATATTAAAAGAATCATTAAAAAACAAGCAGTGAATTGGGTGCCGTAGCATACCAAAACCAGATCACTTAAAGACCTTCCATTTAAATTATTAAAAATTATACACATCTAAAAGAATATTTTCAAACCCATTCAACATTTTGTCTTTACTTTCAAACCTAATTAAAAAGTGACGCTGATAGAATATTTAAAAAAGAATATTTCAACCAAGCAGACACAAAGTGGTGTGAGCCCCATCTTACTGCCATCAACTTTACAGGCATTCGTGAATTGCTCAAACATTTACCATACTATAAGAATATACTTCCAAACCAGACACCGCAAACTACGTTAGCGGGCTCCACAGTAATGCAAGTTAAAGCCAAAAGGTGACACAAAACCAAACTAAATTTTGAATGCAAGTTAAGAACATGCCTAATGAATTACTTTTATACTGCAATAAAATTTCTGCATTCCTTCAAAAGGCAAACCCACCTCAAAATGTTTGCTCCCCACAACATGGCAGCATGTCAGCTCACACTATCAATCATTTTCCAGAGTCCTGAAGTGACCTCGCAGAGCTGAATACCAGAAGGATATTATCACGAAGATGAGCAGACTTGAAATGGTAGAGGCCTGCGCTGATGCAAAGCTTGCCAATCCAGAATAATTGTTACAACCAATCAGGAATGACTTAAGGCGTGCATGTGCAGGAGGGAGGGGTAAGACAAGGAGGTTGAGAAAAAGTAGGAAAGGGCGGTCTCCAAAGCACGTAGGAGCGAGGCCGTTGATAGTCAATTTTAAAGGTCTATCTATTTTAAAGGCCATCTATTCTGCACAGCACAGTCCACATACTATGCAACAGTTTAAATATTTTTATTTGCAATGTAAAAGAATTTTTTATAATAATTTTTTAAGTGAAATTTTTTTGCTTACTACAAACAAGTGTTAGTAAATTTTTATCAGAACAGGAGCAATGTGGACATGCAGTGAAGAAACATATATTGGAGTTTTACTCTCCTGTAGAATACCTCATTTACAGATTTTTAGTTCCAGCGATTAATGCAGCAGTATCATTGTTGCACGCACTGAAAAAAATCAAGCTTGCAGAGACTTTGGGGGAAACTCACTTCCTATTTGTTAATGTGCTCTCCTCTGTTACTCTTTCAACCTTATTCTCTTCTAAACTGCTTCACCCCCAAGGCCTCTCCAGGTGTGTTTGCTACATACAACCTCCTTGTCATACACTTGTGCAGAAATTAATCAGCAGCTTCAGTATGGCCCAAAAATACATGGCTCCCCACCCCCTCCCATTTTTGGAAATGTTACTAAATTTGTTGATCACTTTTTTACTATATAAAGAAAGCAATGCAAATGTATTTCACTGTATTTATACTAAAAGAAGAAGAATTATCCTGATGATGTACATATACTTGCCTGCAAGAAAGTTAGCAATGTTCAATGGTTTATACAGTATTTTAGTCTGTTGTGTTAGATACAGCAATCTTAGTATGTATATGGTGAGTTTTATGTTTGTAGATAGCAGTTTAGTTGTTGAGTGTGGCTTTAAAAGTTGTGTTAGCCACACTGCACCAAAAGAAAACATTTATAGTAGATATTATTTAATTTATGCATAGTTAAATTATTTGCATAACCTGTGTGATTTCAGATTTCATATCAAGAACTAGAGAAATTGGAAGAAGAAAAGTTAAAAGCTAAGCTGCCAAAAGGAATTGCTAACCGTCCCATGACTGGCCATTCTGTATTCTTACAGAAGAGGTTAGCTCATAAGGTGAGTTGACATTTTATAATTTTCCGTGTTGCAGTTTCTCTAAAGTGTACCTTTGTGCATTTGCAGCAAGAAAAGGGGTTTATAGCAAATTCAGTAATGCCATTGGTAATTGCCTAACTTAGAAAACTTTAAGACTGTTTGCCAGGCAGTGATACCTGACTCAGTATCCACTGCACTTCTCGTGCCGGATACTAAGATAGGATGACAGCATTGGGAAGGGGGGGGGGGGGGGTACGTGGAAATACACCAGAGAGTAGGACCACTGTGTTACCTGCTCCACCTCCACGAGTCTGGTTTTAGTTACTCTTTCCTCATGTCCTTCTCCTGTCAAAGTGGTATCCGTAAGAGGACTAAAAGGGCAGATACTATCTCTAAGTACCAGCAGAAGCTTAGCTACCTGCCCGCTGAACTCTTGCACCTAAGGCCCCTGGATAGAGCGCAAGCAATCCACCGCCTAGAGACCAGCATCACCAAAACCCAAACTCAACAGAGAAACTCACCCAGTCTTTATCGCTTACTTGAGTGGTCAAGATACCTCGTACGGGATAGCTAACCCACGGTTGTGGGGGATCCAGTTGCCAGTCACCCATCGCCCAGGTCTTCCCGTGACAGTGGTCCTGCCTAAACGCAAAGTCATAATAGCTGTCCCATTTTTTGTGCCCTGCCGGAAAGCCACATGGTAAGTCCTGTATACTGGTTGGGCTTCAGTTCCGCACAGCGACTAGAGATTTAAACACCCCAGGTGTGCCTGCCTTAGCACCCGCCAAAAACACTTGGGATCGTGACGTACCTCAGTTGCCCATAGGACATCACACGTCATGCTAAACACTAGTGATTTTCTTAGGCACACCAGTTTGGGTTTATCACAGTCGCATACCACTAAAAGGGTACGATAGGTCTGAAGGTGAATCAAAAGCTCTATTTTATTTGTGTTCTTCGGCATCTTAATCTGAATCATGTGACAAAAAAATACTTCGGTTAACTGAATTCCTTGAGAACACGTCAGTCAAATTATTAAGTGGATTCTGGAGGCTTGCCCACTCGTCTGCTGTTGATCACGTTTTGTATTTTGATTAAAGTTATAATTTTCGAAGTTAAATAATTTAAATATTATTTCCATACAAGCAAAATTTTCCGCTTCTCAATCAAAACAATGTGCAACCCAAAATGCCACACACTCATGCCGGAATCACATAGCCCTGACCAACACAGCACGACACCCAATGTGACTACTTGAATTTACAGCATGACCCACACCACGCGCTGTGCATTCAACCAAAATTTTTTAGAAGGTGCTGATAGGCTACGTTAGTCTCAAAGGTGGTGAACTAGAAGGAAATTTGTAATACAATATGGTGACAAATTGGTATCGCTAATGCATACAAAAGTAAGATTATTATTTTTAAGAGAGTTAAATACAGTAATTTCAATTTATTTTTCTTTTTGTTAAGCTGTGTATTTACAAGTGTAGGGAATGCTTGCAATACAATTTCATTTTGCAATGTTATACATTCTGTGCGTTGTGCCGCACGACACGACGAAGAATAGAAATAATTTCTAACCAAAATTGCTGGTCGGACGACAGAATCGGTCAGGCTTACGACAATCTATCGTGTATTTCATTGGCTGTTGGCCGTTGTATGTGGTGGGGCTATGTGATTCCGACATCGTAAGAACATTGAAATAATCCCGTCTAACGAAAGACAATAAACTGAAACCCCCCACCCTGCTCACTTTTTCCTTCGAATTAAAATAAAGACAACACCCTAATTGGGCCCACATTTCATTGCTATCAACATTTCTCTGTGTTATTATTGAATGAAACACTAACACTCTGGTTCTGGAGGGTTTCAAAGTGTAAAGCTTACTGGCCATACAAACTTGTAAGTTGTATCACTTCATTTGTTTAGAACGTATTTAAAATTTGTCAAGCTTGTTATGCAGGGATACTTGATAGCTAATAAATTCAAAGGTTTTTCCTGTTTTTAAAGGCAGTATTTGAAAGTAACAAATGGCATGTCGGTTTCAACATTGGAGTCTTCCATAAACTTTTTGAGCATTTTTGTTTTGTAAATTAAAAGCGCTCATATGATTTTAACATACGTTGTTAAGAATATTGTAAGAGTAATGGAAGAATAATTCACATAAACATGATTTACCTTGGAAAGACAACTTTTGGATATCAAGTAAATTATAACGTACTTATCAATCACAATTATTTCAATTTAAGCACCCAACAAAGTTGCTCCAACATCATAAAGAAGTGTCTCATGCATCAGCAGGAACTGCGATATTCCAAAATTTATCGCTAAGGAAAATTAACTATGTGATGTCTTCAATCTTGGGTAGGTGGAGCATCTTTTTAGTCTGTAATTAACATGTTTGTTTGATATATTGTTGCTGTAGGTCACGTCTGCTTCTCTAGAGCGCTTTGTAACATCTCTGAACTGAAATACAATTTTTCATTAGGTACCCTAGAACAAGCCTAGGGCTGTATTCAAAATTTTGAGGAGGGAGGTTGTACGACTGAACTTCAGTGTAAATATCAACACTGAGTTAGTCAGAAAAAAGTTTTTATTTGCAGCATGACAATCTTAACATGTAGGTATTTGAGAAAAGTTCTTAAAATATTTTGTATGTTGGCCTGCAATACTTAACATTTGTGTTACGAAATGAAAGTTATTAAAATAACTGAAATTAAGTAACATTCGCTTAAATATTATTTTGGCTACCTACATCCTGAGAATTATAACCACCATAAAAGTATCAGGCTACAGAGTTTATTGTCATATCATACCACAAAGCTGAATTTATATGCTTTTAATGCAATAGTTGGCATAGCCTGTATGTAAGAATGTACACTGTTTTGAAAAGGTGTGTGGTAGGGTGGGGTGGTATTTAAGTATTTGTGCATTCCTTGGGGGGGGGGGGGGGGGATCATGGTATTTTGTGTTCGTGTAAACCATGCAAAATTGTTATGTTTACAAGATCTTACTTCAGGTAAGAGTGACAAGATTAGTTGTCATTGATATATTTAGAGTGTATTCAAAAACAGTGAAATATATTTTATTCATTTGACAGTCAAAATACAATTTAATTTTCATGCATCCTGGTTACAAAATTCTTGCAAGGTAAAACATTATCAATATATAGATTTATTACATGCACTGTTAGTCATTTACATCAAATATTTATAAACTAAAAAAAAATGGGATTGTTGCCAATCTGCAACTGTTTGAACAGCCTAAAAGTAATTTGAGAGGAGGCACATGCAGTTTGTTTACAAAAACAGGCAGTCATATGTTGTTTGTTTACAAAAAGAGGCAGTCAGGTAGTGTTTGTTTGCAGTCACCTTCAATGACAGTTCAGCTGTGGCGGAAGAATACATAGCCACCCAGATGCCATTGGCACTACTTTGCTAGAACTGTCAAATTTGAGACCACTTATATGAAATGGACTATATCTTATGTTTTAGCCAGGTATCTGTCTGTATTTTGATGCTGTATTGGTGGGTCAGTTTCCAATGTCGCTGTTTAAAATGTTGACAACAGCTAGCAACTCAGAGAATCTGGGAAGTAGAAAATTGAGTGAAAACATACTTATAAACTGCTGCCGAAAGCTGGAAGAAATAAAAGCTCAGTAAACCTAGTCATTTTAAAGTGGGTGCTAGTACTCTGCTGCACCCAACGTGCAAGTTTGTTTGGGGAGAACTTGATGATGAAATTATTCCTATTATTTGACAGACCATTTTGAGTTGCAGCACAAGTACAACAAAACCTTGAGTGGAGAGTCTCCATATAACTTGCACGTTGTGCCAGTTCAAGTACCACTGAGCCAGGACTCGATAAGAGAGACAGCTGATTTAATCTGCAAAGCTCGTTTATATTATTTGAAGGGTGGGTATGATTTTACAGGGTTTCTTTCAATCCTTGCAATTTTTTTGTTTGGTTTTGAGGCCTTAAAGTGTCCTTCTGTTTTCACACTTTAGAAGAAACATGAAATTATCCATGAGACTAAGAGTGCAAAACATGTTAAAGGAACTGGCCTGAATTTTTGCATTACTATTTTTGTAGCATTATTGTAAACATGCATGTACAGTTATACTCCATTCCCCATTGGAAGCAACTTTCTCAGAGTCCTGCTAAATATCTACACCCAGGGCAAAGGTACAACGTTGTGATAAATAGACAGAAATGGATGTAAATAAATAACCCTGTCATAAAAACAGTTCACATTTTAAATGTATAAATAGTTCACATCAATTATTTTAAATCTCACACAAACAGATCCAGCATAACGATCACCACGCAGCCATGCCACGCTATTTCACACGCAACGGTTAACGAAACACACCGTTTATATTTATTACTGCAGCGGAAACACAGATTTATCACAACATCGTAACTTGCTTGGCAAAAAAAAGCAACACACCATGTTATGGCTCGCCACGTCTGCCAACTTCACTTTGTTTCTGCCCCGTCATCATATCTAAAAATATTAAAATAAGTATTAAAACATAAAAATTTCTTTTCAGTTGTAAATTACAACTTCAAAAATCATTATTTTGCTGTAGTAAGTATGAAATAATGCTACAATTGAAAATGTGTACAATTTGCCATACTAGCGTAGTGAAAATTCCCGATTGTGAAAGCGACAAAGAGAGACAGTTTCCGCGTACTGGTGTAGTGAAAATTCCCGAGTGTGAAAGAGAGAGAGAGAGAGACAAGTCTCGTTCAGCACAGTCGCTTTCTCGCTCAATAAAACAACACCGTACCATTACGGCCTACTCACAACATTTTCTGCTGTTATTTTAAACTGTAAAAATGATATATGTTGCCATCGGGGACACCTAAATATTTCACTAGGCACCGTTTAATTTACAAATAGTTTACTAAAAAAACTATGTTAAAATAATATTTTAACTATGAACTATTTCTTGCCGGCCCTTGCCAACAAGTCGCTGCTCTCGCTGTTGTTAATTCATACTTAAAAATAAATAATTATTAGAAGTTATAGAAGATATTAATGTAAAGTTTCATTTATTCAATAATACAGTACTCTAAAGTTAACCACAGTGTTATATATTTGTGGAATATAGGTTATTGAGAAAACAGGTTGACATGTTATGCCTAGATTGTTTTTTCAAAGGTTGATTTTCATAAGTCGCTTCCAATCGGGAATGGACTATAAACTCCACGGAGTAGTTGATGTTGTAGGAAGAGATATATCACGTGTTTGCGATGATGTAGTTGCAGCTTTAATACTTGATGGTCTTGTATAATTTTGCCTGCACAGTTTGTGCACTCAAACACTTCTTTTGTCTCCCAATCTCTCTTGCAACCCATCATTTCTTATTTTGCCTGCTTCAGTAATTGTTTTGAATCCTTTCGTAACAAAAACAGTATCTCCTTCCAAATTTTTACAGCATAGAAGACAATAAATCAGACTCGTCCATATTAAATTATGTAAAAAATTGGGGTCATGCCATAGTAAATTCTTATTCTGAAATATGTGGCTATGGAACTACTGATCACAGAGACAGAACATTTTTGAATTCTAACTGCCGTACAGTGAATAGCTGCTACTGATGAATAAATATGGATTGCTATAATAATTAAAATTACTTAAATATGCAATTTTACAACTCTTATTAATTAATACAACATGGAGGAATTTCTGAAATTTCAACATTTAAGTCTTATTTAAAAGTACGTACAAACTAAAAGTACTACATATGTTGAGTGATTACTTACCAAAAATAGTCCTCATGAGCACAAAAGATGTGAAAATAAATTAGCACAACACTAGTACTAATGACAAAACCATATGAAACCCTCCGTTATGTCGACACATTGGAGGACTCCACACAACTGGTGTGTTCCAGGGTAGGCGGGAAGGGCTTCAGTGAGCAGATGGCGCGGCAGCCCGGCACCAGCATGGTCATAATAGGGGGAGGGGGTGCTCTTCTTTAAACATGTTCCCCCGTAATGTCCCTCAACTCCCGGGATATATGTATATATATAATATTGACATATTTTGGCAAATTTCTATTAAAGTATTAACCATAGCGGAAAAAGTATGGATACTTTTTTCCTAGATAATAGCTCATGGAATAAAACTGTCAAATATTTTTAGGCTAGGATATATATTAACAGAGAGATGAACGGTAATACAACGCTTGCAAATTGGATGTTCAAGGAGGGGTAGGGGACAAAGCACCAGGAGGAGTGGGGACTTCTGGTAAAATATACCTGTAGTTGGGTACTAACATCTGCTAGAATTTCAGCTTGTCACTAATTTTTCCTGACATTCGAGAATTTTTCCCCTTCATTTCCTGGGTTAATAGTTCAGATCACGCTGGGTTGTTATTTCGGGAAATGTTTCCGGCTCATTAATATGGTTGTGCACGTACAAAAACTTCAAGTTGTTTTGGAGATGGCAAAATCCAAAGAAGAAAAACTTGTGCAAGTGTTGAAAGGTGGTGCATTTTCCGTGGCTTAAGATGGTAGCAACAACAGTGACTCGAAACAGTATCCTGTGGTTGTTAGTTACTGCAGCAGTGAAACACTAAAGGTGAATAGCTCAGTTCTGTGCATTACTGTACTGTCCGGATACTCTACTGTATCATTGGTCGTACAGTCTTTGAAATCACGGGATATTCCACTTGAAAATTGTATATTCTTTAATGCAGATAATGCCCTTTAATGATAGGTATAAAAATGGTGTGGCAGCACATTTGAAAAAAGTTATTCCCAGCTTATTTATAGTGGGATTTGCTTGCCATCTAATCAATTTGACTGCATAAAAAGCAGCTGCAACCTGCCCTGTAAAATATATGAAATATTAGTGAATGCATTATAAGAGACATAAAATAATATTGTTAAAACTGTTTGCACTCATTGGCTCTCTCTAGAAAAATGCCTGTCAAAAATGCTGGAGCAGTGGGATTCTCTGCCTAGTTACTTTAATTTTGAGTTTTTTAAGCCACCATATGAGAAGAAAACAGGATGCTTGGACTCGTACAAAATACCAAAGCTGTTGTAGGCCTAGTGCTTCAAAAAAATTTCTGGTGTGAAACAGTTGCGAATCACCATTTCCTCAACCAAAAGCATCGAAAACAGCTACAGAACCAAAATATGTGACTATTTCATGTAGTCTTTCGAGAGAGAAGAGGTTATTTACGTTTTAAACTTGTAAGTAAAATAATTAAATTTGTTTGTTCCTTCTAAATACACTCATTATTTTAAAAGCAGATTTTTTTTTTCAGTCACAGGAACCACAGATTCACGTATTACTCTCTCTTGTAATGGAAATGTTCAAAGATGTTATTACAAGATTTGTAAACCCAACTATTGTCAAAAACCCAATTTCTCCGTTGGAGGTTGAATATCAGAAGGGAACCAACAGAAAGAGGATGCTGACATTACAATCAGAAATTCTACTTTTAGGGCAGTATCTGAACTGACACTAGAAGAAAAGACTGTTTTTTTACTCATGTTGGGGAGTACTTTGTATGAACATGTGACTACATGAAGCATACATGTCTTATAAAAAGTGATGTTTTAATTAATGCTGAGGTAGCACAAATAAACAATATTTGTGAGGCATCATTCTCAAGTGTGAGATTTTTTATTGATATATTACCATTCATTGTATGTGAAGATCAGGATTTAGATTCCCCCAGTGATGATTTGCATTTAGAGTTAGGTCAGTTTCAGCTTGAAGATTTGGTTGAAGGTATTAAGAACAAAGAAAGATTTGATGTTCATTGGAGTTGAGTGGGGAAAATTCAAAGTGCATGTAGAAAGCTGAAGTACAAATAATTATCACAGGTAATGCTTGCAATTATGACAATTCCACATAGCAATGCTGAATCAGAGAGAATATTCAGTCAAGTAAGGAAGACTCAGTTCAAGTCATCATTTCTGATGCATCACTATACAAATTTATGATTTTGTAATTAAGCGGATAAGTTTGTTGGTATGAGCAAAAATTTGATTACATTTTTAAAGAAAGCTAAATCTGCAAGCAAGGAGAACTTGAAAAAGTAATTTAAAAGCATGTTAAAATTTTTCTGTAAGTAGCAGTGCTCAAGTATGTTTGTTATTTTGTCAATTTTAAGTGTTCACTGTCATTGGGTATGCGTCTATATGCAGTTGTGTTTTTCTTTGAACCTGGCAATGAAAAAAAATTCTCCCACATTTGATATACTATGGTTGGCAGGTTTGCACAGATAAGAGTTGCTTCACGTGCATTCGAGGAAGGAGGGCGGGTGGCTGCCGTCAGCTAACAGTGCGTACGTTCAGTAACCCACCAGGCACCTGCAGACCACACCCATATTCAGTAACCCACCAGGCACCTGCAGACCACACCCATGGATTGCTTGCATGTTCAGTATTATTAATTGTGGGTGTAGTCCATTTACGCTTTCTTCAGCCTTTTGGAATCGAACTTTTGAAAAATCACCCTAGGCGTAATATGTCAACCTGGTTTGTTCAATCACTTGTATTCCACAAATTCATAACACTGTGATTAACTCTAAACTGTTAATTGGCGGAGCTTATCGCTCTCTCTCTCTCTCGGGAAATTTCCCATCGCTAGTAAACAGAAATTATACGTGTTTAAAATTTTAGCATTATTTCGTACTTATTACAGCAAAATAATGATTTTTGAATTTGGAATTTACAACTGAAAAGATATTTTATTGTTAAAATGCCTATGTTATTTAGATGTGATGGTGCGATGAGTACAAATCCAGCAGGTTGGCAGAAGTGGTGCGGAAGGGAGAATCTAAAACTTCACCTTCCACGCAATTGTCCCAATATGGCGGGCAATTATATCCAATTTTTATATGGCCCTACAACTTAGTGTCAAGTTCGTACTCATGTTTTTAAAACTTCCTAGGCAAGTTACAATGTTGTGATAAATATGTGTTTCCACGGCAGAGTGAAATGTGTTGAGATCGTTGCGTGTGAAAGGGTGT
Source organism: Dryococelus australis (assembly GCA_029891345.1). NCBI lineage: Eukaryota > Metazoa > Arthropoda > Insecta > Phasmatodea > Phasmatidae > Dryococelus > Dryococelus australis. The sequence continues at coordinate 38,063,720 of CM057002.1, forward strand.
GGTGGCTGCATGGTAATCGTTATGCAGGTCAGGTGTGTGTGTTGATTTCAAATATGTGCAAAATTTATACGTTTTAACCATGAACTGATGTTATGACGAAGTTAATTATTTACATTCACGTCTGTTTTCACAACGTTGTACCTTTGCGTTACGTGTTTGGATACTGTTGTATAACGAGCTTACATTTCTGTGATTTGAATGTCTACAACAATCCCAACTAAATACTAAGCCCACCCAGACAAAATAAAATAAATAATAATTAAATAAACCTACAAACCAGTAAGTACCAATGCATATAAATATTAGCAGAATAAATGTTATGGTATGCTTGTGTGTTTGGATGTTCACCTCTATCATCTTTTACGTTTGTCGATGTACATTTAATAAGCAACACTAGTTGCACGCTTGAATTTACTGTGTAGTTTCGTTGGACTGGTCGTCCCTACGTTTTAATTTTTATTCCAAACACATATTAATAACAACATGTTAAATACTACTGTTGTTTCCGCCACAGTCGTAACAAACATAGTCGTGGCAAAATATTAATGTGTAATATGTGTAACGTGCTATATCGTGTCTAACAAATAGTTATAAAGTTGACCTAAATATCGTTATAGCCCTAAATTCTGAACATTCGTAGGAAATGGTTTCTGCAATATGACATAATTCTTTGAACAGCTGTAAACTCCAACCAACGCATTTGACAGTTATAAAAGTGCTACATGTGCTACATACTCAGATTCTCAAGTTTCGGACGTGTCTCCAAAAAAAGTATAGTGAAATAGCAAATAAAAAGGTTGAATCCTTTTCTTCTATAAATAATACAAGAAGTAATCTTCAACACGGTAATGCTGATTTGGCAACACATTCCAACGTTAAAAATGTACCTCAGCAGGAACAGTTCACGGAACCAGCAGCTGCTGATGACGAGGGCTTTGTTGTTGTCCGCCGACGCGGAACTAAAGCGTCAGTGGAAAGTGGGTCACAGGCAACTAAGCCAGCTACGGCACGGAAACAAATACAGTTGGGTATCAGGAACAACGTAAATATATAAACTGTCCCCAAAGTTGCAAAACCAAGGATGAAGGCAATATTCGTCTCACAATTTGCTCCTGAAGTGGTGGAAAATGATATACAGTCGACTCTCGATTATCCGCTATAATGGAGGGGACTATTGCTACAGATAGTCTGCATACTAAGAGAAAAATACAGTTTTTCCAACACTAAGTTTTGTATGGTCGTAACTGAATACTGAATGTTTCAGTATGAAACCTAGCCTATCCTTGACACACAGTAAAAGCCCGCTATGACGCGGCTGTTGGCGGATATAACTCAGACCCGTGTTATAGCTTTCCGCACTATTCTGGGAGTGACAGAGTACAGTAACAAAAAAAGCCAGTGTTCAAATGGGGCGTGGCACCCATCTGACAAACATGGAGTAAGTGCCGCCGTAACTCGTCAAACATTCAGTCTTTTGCTATCGGAACTTTATTTTTTTTTTATTAGCATCGTTGGACTTGACACCACCCAAGGGAGGGAATCAGAAGAAGAGAGACGCGCTGTGATGAAAGGTCACATGCATTCAAGGAAGAATAATTAAAAAATTTCTGCATTTTCCAGGCAAAAGATGTACTTATTCCACCATGGGCAGTGTTCACTGCAATTGTTCCTCACATAGGTTGAAGAAGGGGGTTCACCCCCCGCTGCCTGCTGGGCCGGTATGGGAGAAAGTGAGGAGGAGAAAGGAAGTTCAAGTCCAAACGTTGAATGCACGCTTGCTCGTCTGATTTGCATTTTCAAAAGGAAAACTAAAAAAAAGCTAATTATTTGTGGCATGCAAAGAAAGGCCGATTTTCTGCATTAAGCCTTGTCCACAATAGCTCGTCCGCTCTGAATTTTTTTCCCGAAAATCGGAAGACATATCTTATAGCCAGTATATAAACATTATAATCAAAGTATCTACATCAAAATTATAATGGTTACGTAGAGCTATACCGAGTAGGAGATTAATTATAGGCCTGTAAATGACTTCGAAGCATGAATTTTGAGGTGCGCCTCAAATTTCGGAATTTTTTCTTTTGAAAATACGAAGACATGCCGCATAGCCGGTGTATATACATTATAATCAAAGTGTCTACAACATAATTATAATGAATACATTGAGCTATACCCCATAGGAGATTAATTATAGGCCTGTAAATGACTTTGAATCATGAATTTTGAGGTGCGCCTGAAATTTCGGAATTTAGTTTTTCGAAAATAGGAAGACATACCGCATAGCTGGTATATATATATTATAATCAAAGTGTCTACAACATAATTATAATGATTACATAGAGCTATACCCCATAGGAGGTTGACACGGCAGCTTGCTGTTGTCGCTTGTGCCTAGATCGTTTGGGCTGGGCAGCTGTCTGTCGGTTGCTACAAGATTATTCTGGTGGGCAACGGCCACCACTGCCGTCGTTACAGGACTGGTTCAATTCGTAACAGCGGCCCAGTATTGGGAAAACATGCTGATTGATGCAATTCACATCAATGTGTTGAATTTCTATGAAATTTAGGCAGCATGTTAGCCTCTGCACTGGCACGATGAGGCCCGGCAATGTTTACGGGAATATAAAAATTGAGTGCTGTCTACTTGAAATATTAATTATCCCGATTTTTCCATAAAAAAACTTCTGATGTGGCTTTACTCACCAAAATGGTAATATAGGAATACATTTGATTTACATATACGGAAAACCATACAATATTGGCTGTAATGAATCACTAAAATAGTTCTTGGTGCTGGAAAGGGGGAGAACGTGCGGCCGCTCCCTCCGACTCGTATATCCATGTCCCCGACTCATGACCACCCGCCGACAGACCACACACCTATCTGACCGCACGCTTTCCATTTATTTATTTATTGAGGTCGGGAGACATGAATTGCCCCGCAGTATAACCGAATCCGCGGTATTCTGGGCTTCCGCTGTACTACTGTATTTACCCACATATTTTACAGCCTCACATAATTTCCGTACCCTATTATTTATTAACAAATAAAAAAGTTTCAAAAATGCGTAATTTATGCACCCCTGATGTCTAACTTACAAAACAGTATTTAAAGTGTGTAAACTATGGGGGTAATCATGGTGGTTCTCACAAGCATTACAAGAAATGGACAGCTACAGTTAATACAAACAATGCAGTGGGATGCATGTGGTGTTTATCACAGAGTGATACTGGAATCTGAAGTTGCGTAAGAGGGAAGGCAGGCTAACGTCACTCAGTTGCTAGGCAATAGGCCACCTCCCACCCCCCCCCCCTCCCGGAGAGAGGAAACAAAGACATGCAAAGCGAACTGCGTGTTGCCCATATCACACACACACACACCTCCCACACTGTCCAGTGCGTGCGGCATGCAACCGGCTGTTTCAGTGTGTCAGCGTGTGGAAAACAGTGTTTAATGTAGGAAACACGTTTTGCCTTCCATTCCCAGTTCTTCAAAAAATATTGGGCTTGTTTAGCACACACTAAGCCCATCACTGGCATTCCTGCGTCACGTTTCTGGTTAAACTACTCCAGTACAGCCTTATCTAGTTCCCCGTACGTTGATAGTTTCATAGTTTTCCTTTTCGCCAATCTACATGTTGAGTCCGCACTGCTCGAAAACTCAATAAGTTTGGATTTATTGTTTCGTATATCCCAAATTGCTGTTTCTCCCACTCCATGCATAAATGAAAGCTGTTTTATTGCACTTCCTCCTTCAAGTTTATTTATAATTTCCATCTTCTGCTGTAAATTTAAAACCACACGTTTACGTTTTGCAGACATTTTTTCAGCTGAAAATGAGCAAAAACAAAACCGAACGTTACTACTGACTGGCGAGATAAAACTGATACTGACCGTGGGAATGTGATATAGGGGGGGGGGGGGGATGCAGTGGATGCCCAGGACCGGCTATACCTGGCAAGGCGGCAGCTAGGCTAGCAAGTTGTGCGGTGCTGTCAGCTCGCTGTCTTGCGACGTAACTAAGCCTGTTGCGCCATTGGGAACACATGTTGACATGCATTTGCATCGGTAAACAAACATACTTCATTCCACAGTTATTTTCAGAGAGTACCTGTTATTAATTTCTTTAGTTAAGATGGGCGTTTTATTAAATAACTTTGTTCAGGCAGTGTTTGAGTTAATTTCAAAAATTTATTTATATATTTCTGAATATGCTATGGTTAAGCCGCAAAGCGGATAACCCGCTGGCGAATAATTGAGTTGTGTTGTGTCTTATATTAATCAGGAACTGCAGGTGTCCAATTTGAAAGTGGCTAAACTTAAAACAAAATACTGTACCCATTCTTCATTTCATGTGTCAGTGGCAGAAACAGAGTATGAGCATATTTTCAATACTGTATTTTGGCCAGCTGGCTGCAAAATGAGCAACTCTTTCAGACTATAAGTGCATCGAAATCTCCAAATAAAGAACAGTATAATTCAGCGACTGGAGGAGTCGACATTCAAGGACCCTAAATCATGTTCAGGCAACTGGAGGTGCTTTCTATAAATATATATGCCGCCGAGGGATTTTGGGCTATATTATCAAAATGTTAAGGAGCTCAGAACCAAATCACTGACGTTCTGGCAAAACATTAACACTCCTATTACCCAGTTATTTGTCTTACGGAAACTTGGTTAAACAGTAAAAGCATAGATTCTCATTATTTCCCAGATCAGTATCGCATTTTAAAAAAATTTCGTAATGTTCTAATTACCTCAATAGGGTGGGGTGGAAGAGTATTAATTGCAGTTAATTCTTTATTTATCACACATAGTGTACAAAAATTTGAATTTCGTAAAGAAAACATTGATTCCTTATGGGTTCATTGAAATTATAAAAATGGAGATTATACATACAGTAAAAGCCTGATATAATGCTGCTATTGGGGGACATAACTCAGACCCACGTTATAGCTTTCCCGCGCTATTCCGGGAGTAACAGAGTACAGTAGCAAAAAAAAAGGCAGTGTTCTAATGTGGCATGGCACCTATCTGTCAAACATGGGACAAGTGTTATTTACTGCCGTAACTCGTGTAGTCTCTTGCTATCGGAACTTTATTTTTTTTATCAGCATCACTGGACTTGACAGCACCCATGGGAGGGAGACAGAAGAAGAGAAACACGCTGTGATGCGGGTCACGTGCATTCAAACAAGAATAACTTAAAAAACTCATTTTTCTAGGCAGAGAATGTACGTATTCCACCAAGGGCGGCGTTCACTGTGAGTTGGGAGGACGTGAGAATGAGGAACGAAGCTCACGTCCAAATAAAACTAATCGTAGGTCGAAGCACGCTTGCACTGCTGAAGGGATTTATCAGTGCCTGATGTGTTGTGAAACATGTCGCTTGCTCATCTGATTTGCATTTTCAAAAGGAAAACTAAAACAAAAAAAGTGAATTATTTCTGGCATGCAAAGATAGGTGGTTTTTCTTTTCTTTTTTTTAAACCTTGACCACAATAATTCGTCCGCTTGGAATTTTGTTTCAAAAATTGGAAGACATACCGTATAGCTGGTATATAATCAAAGTGTCTACATCATAATTATAGTGATTATGTAGCGCTATATTCCGTAGGAGATTAATAATAGACCTGTAAATTACTTAGAAACATACATTTTGAGGCGCGCCTCAAATTTCTGAATTTTGTTTTCAAAAATGGGAAGACACATGGAATAGTTGCTATATACACATTACAAGCAAAGTGTCTAGATCATAGTTATAATGGTTACATAGAGCTATACCCCGTAGGAGAATAATTATACACCTGTAAATGACGTAGAAGCACGTATTTTGAAGAGCATCTCAAATTTCGGAATTATTTTTTTTCGAAAATGGGAAGACGTACTGAATAGTTGCTATATAATACACACTATAACCAAAGTGTTTACTTCGTAATTATAATGATTGCGTTGAGCTGTTACCCGTAGGAGATTAACTATAGGTCTGTAAATGACTTAATTAAGCACGAATTTCGAGGCTCGCGTCAAATTTCCCCCCCCCCCCCCCCCCCCCCCCAGAAAATGGGAAGACCTTCTCTTATAGCTGCTATATACACATTATAATTAAAGTGTCTACATTATAATCATTACATAGCGCTATACCCCATAGATTAATTGTAGGCCTGTAAATTACTTAGTTCCTACCTTACCTAGAATCTGAACCCAGAGCCCCTTGCATTGCAAGCCAGTTTTATAATGAATGCGCCGCAGAAATCGGCATCCCTTTCACGACAGTATTCCAGCGTATTTTAACTTACTTTAGTTAAACATTTTGGCACAGAATAATTGTAATACAACACACGCGCATTTCATGTTAACTTGTAAGTGCCAGTGAATGTGTGACAGCAGGGTGCTTGCAAGTATGATACACAGTTTGAAATATGGCCTTGCCATCCCCCCATACTGATCCAACGGCCAGATAAGCTGGGAAGGGTGCCACAGTATCTTTTTTGGCATGTTTACTACCAAGCGGCAGAACAGGTATAATTAGGGTCACATAAAAAAAGGACCACAAATTCTTAACGTCAAATCTTCACACCTCACCAACGAAACTGAATACAGAAAAACATACAATATTGGCTGTAATGAATCAGAAAAATAGATGTTGGCGCTGAAAGGAGGGACAAAGCGCGCCTGCTCCCTCCGCCTCATCCATCAATGTCCCCGACTCACGACCACCTGCAGACAGATCACATGCCTACCTGACCGCACACTTTCCACTTACTAATGTATTCAGGCTGGGGGACATAAATGGTCCCGTGGTGTACTGGGCCATGGAATTCCTTGCTTTCACTGTACTTGTATTTAGTTTTCAATAACTTTGACTGGAATCCTCTATACCAAATGGCAGATGTAAATCAGATGGTAGATTTTTTGAGTAGTTCCCAATTATTAATAAATCACTTTATACCCAAGGTTAAATGTGTAAAAAGCAAATATCCTGTTTTGTTTTCTAAGGATTTGATTGGATTGTTGAAAAAGACAGAAAAATTCTTTATATTAAACTAAAAAAAACCAAGTTCTCAATATAATTTATTTTTGTTTTTCTGAATACAGAAAATTTGTTAAGTGTAAAATAAAAATGGCTAAACAAAACTTGTAAATTAAAATGAATGATAATATGAAACATCAGCAGAGTACATTTTGGAATTGTGTCAAAATATGAAAAAAGGCTACAAAGAAATTGTTTCCTTAACCTTAGATGATAAAATGATTCAAGATCCTGTTGAGGTGGCTAATATGTTTGGAAAGTACTTGGCTAAAATGTATGTGCAGAATTCTATTAATAATTCACAAGGCAATTCTTATAGTCATAATTTAGATATAAGTTTACCTACAATTACACAGTGTCTGGTTTTATGGGCGATTAAAAAGCTGAAAAGTAGCAAAGCTACAGGTTTCGATGACATCCCTAATTTTATAATCAAAGGCTGTACAAAAATTTTCACCCCTATCCTAACCCATATTTTTAATTATAGCCTTAGTAGTGGCATCTATCCTAGTTTATGGAAAGAAGCAATAGTCATCCCAATATTCAAAAAAGGTAGAAACATGATGTTAACAACTACAGGCCAATTTCGCTATTATGTAGTTTTTCCAAGGTCTTAGAAAAAGTTATACATAGACCTTCAAATTTTTTTACAAAAAATTTAATTACAGATTGCCAACACTGTTTTCAAGCAGGCAAAACTACCTCCACGAATTTATTTAATTTAGTAGATGAGTTACTTGTTGATGTAACATTGAGACTGTAATTCTTATGAACTTAAATGCACTGGGGTAGATTATTCATATATTAATTGGTTCTCAAATTACTTTTCAAGTAGAACTTTTAATGTCAATATTGAAAATTCTCTTTCATCTTGCAATGTTTTGTTAAGGGTTCCACAATGTATTATTGTAGCACCGCTACTCTTCAATATTTTTATAAACAATGTTGTCTGTGTATTCAGTCACTCTTGTGCACTTCTCTAGGCCGATGATTTAAAGATTTATAGAATATATTGAAGATTGTGATGATTGTAAACAGAAGAGGATATCTTTGCCATTAACAAATGGCATACGGATAACTACATGGCCCTTAATGTCAATAAAGCAAGTGTATATCCTTTACTTGGAAAACTAATCCTGCGAGCTTCAAATATTATGTTAATCATTTTTAATTAAAATAGAAGACTTCATTCGGGATCTTGGAGTTATTCTGCATTCTAAATTATATTTTCAGTACCACATTGACGGTTTGATTAGTAATAGCAGCGAAACTCTAGGCTTAATTAAATTTATTACTTTTTCAGCTTCTCCACCTGACTCTTTGCTATGTCTGCACTATTTCCCAGTCAGATCGAGATTAGACTACTGTACAGTCATATGGAATTATATCAATTACTCAATTAGACTAGAAAATGTTCAAAAAAGTGTTTTTAAACTTATTTTTTCTAAAGTTTCCAATGAATCAGGATTTTGTTTCTAGCAATGAGCTTGTTAGATTTAAGACTCAAACTTTATAGGTCCGTCGGGACATGCCCCATTTTTAATTAATGCTTTTCTAGCTTACTTATGTTCAGCAATCAATAACAAAGTGGGTCTCAAAATTCCAATATATAGTGTAACCTCGCAAGTGCAAGTATGGGCCTTGCAAGTGTTTTGTAATGCACCATCAGTTTGTATATGCTTAAAAGTGTTTGGTATCTACGAGTGGTATTTTCATGTACACATTCGTAGATACAAGTCATTTGCCTTAGAAAGATTTAAAATTACAGTAAATATACTAAATGGAGGTGAATGTAATAATTGCTGTACCATGATTGACACATTCTATTAGCTTGGTTTCTTTCCATTCCATTCTGTTTTTTCCGATATTATTTCCACACCCTGAACATACTGCACATGTTTAGCTTGAGAGGTGCATGGAAACGAACCATGAATCTGCTATGCAAGGCCTCCTTCGCCTCCGCCATTTTCTGTTTCAATGTGTTCACGAAGTGTTTGCGTGACCATGAATAAGTTTTCGATATTATAAAGTTTGATGGTTTAAGATTATTTTGCATGAGATGTGTTAAAATGTTTACAAGTGTGTGTTACGTGGGCATACCACGCTAATGGTTACTTTGGACTTGAAATTAGTTTGATAGCTAATATTGCTTGCGTAGTTTATTTTTCCATGCCCGTGTGTAACAGTGTTAAGTTACAATATTCAAACACAGGAAAACTGTGTTTAAAGATTCATGACTCTTGGATCCTCAGTTTCGTGACTGTTTGCAGCAGGAATGCTCAGGACAGAGTTTAGTGAAACCTTTGGTAAGTACTAATAGTATCATAAAACATGCAGTCCAGTAACATAGGATTTTATTTTAAGGAATTGTCAGGAAATTTGTCAGCACAACTTCCATAGCCATCCTGTAAATTTTTGTTGATAATCTGCCATGCTGCGTGTGGTGTAATAAGGGTTTTGATTAAATATAATGCAGTCAGATTATTTTGTAGGCTGTGTTCCAATTAGTGATGTTGTAATTTAGTTTTAGTAAAGTTCTATTGGAACAAACATCTTAAATTCAAAACAAACATGGCGTTGACTTGGGGGTTTGATACATTATGTTGTTAGTAAGAAATTTTTGCTGTGTACTAAAAACTAAATACTAAAATACCAAATATAAATACGTCATCTTTTCGTATACTAAAACAGATCACGTGACCATTTAGTTAACTAGAGTTGCGAATTGGAACACGGCGCAAACATTTCAGATATAAAAAAATTTTGGCTGCAATTTTTGTATTGAACAGAGCTACCTCATTTGTTGGGCCAATCACAAGAAGTGTTAATGATACTGCGGTATTAGTTTTGGCCAATCACAAGCGATGGGTGAGTGACTGTGCTGTTTACGCGTTCATTTCTGCCGGTCATTTTTTTTTGCTGTGTTTTGTGGTGATGTGTGGAAATTGTGGAATATACAAATAACTCGTAAAACAATTACAAATCACATTCCTTGTAATAAACTCAGACCTGCCGTCCTACTTGTGTAGTGTACGTCTTATTAGCAGATACATCAACCAAGTTACATCGTTATACAACTCCCGTCCTAGTAACTCATGACGTTTTTTGTACTGTTATCAAGTCTCGTGTAATTACGAGGGACCTCTTATACTTTTTCACCCTGGAGTTTAATAAATACCTTGTCAATAAATGTATTACAAACTACAATAAGTTTTTTTTTAGAGCAAACTTACTTTTCTGGAATTATACAAGTATCTCACTAGTTAATTGTATAGATTTATCTTTATTCACATCAATAAATTATGGCTTTTAATAATTTTTATTCTATCTGCTTTAGGATGATGATGTTTTTCTTTGTGTGTTATCTGTAGTTTTATTTTATTTTTTGTATAAATTGTTCTGTATGTTTGGTTTTTGTGTAAATGTCTATTTCTTTATGTACTTGGTGTTTGTATGTTTGTGCCATCCTGTTAATGGTTCTACTGTTGGATGGCACATTAATATATTAATAAATTTAGCTAAATGCAAAAAATTATAATTTAATGTAATGCTCTCCAGTAAAAATAATTTGCTGTGTTAATGAAATACCATTGTTCTCCTTTTCGATGGAAGAGTTGAATGTCCTCATTTTTTACCCCGAGTATCTGGTAAACCTACGTTTGAGAGGCAAGTCCACATCATTGTTTTATTTGTTTCCTGAAAACTGTCCTTTTTGGAAATTCTACTGCAGTGTGAAATAGGGGCTGTATACAGTGTATGGTAATTTTATTTTGTGTATTTCAGTTCCACTGATACTACACTTTTGTTCTTTGTTGTAGCAGAAGTATTTTGACTCCGGAGATTACCAAATGGCGAAACAGAAAACTAGGTCGGTGCCTGTGGAACTAGTATATGGAACTGGAGATACCATTCCGACGCCAGAAACTGTGCCAGTCCGAAAAACCTCCATCATCCAGCCAACAAAGTTTTCACCAAGTTCAACTTCCACCACCTAGAGTAACATTTCCTTTCTAGAACATTTTCACTGTGAGAGAATGATGTTTCCCCAAGGCTGCCTGTGTTTTTAGTCTGTGAATTGGAGAACTTTGTATAATTTTGTAAAAAGATTTTTGTTGAATGAAAAATTAGGTGGTTGGCGTGAATGAAGAAAGTAGCCAAAAAAAAAAAATATATATAAAAAATAAAGTGGTTCAGGAATATTGCAGTTCTAATGCATGTAATTTTTTTTTAACTGTTTTACTTGCAATGTATGTTACATCTTAAGCGAGCATGTGTAAAGGTATTTGTGTAAAATTTCAAGAATACGTGACTTTTGGCTTTGCCTTGATTTTGCAGCATCTGAATGTCAATGGTAGTTTCAAAGTTTAAAGAATATTTTTAATTTTGACTTGGTTAGAAGGGGGGGGGGGGGGGGCAGATTTAGCTTATCACATGCGCATTGTTAACAGATACAAGATTTTACTCTACTTTCTCTCGTATTTATTTCACCTAGCTGTATGGAATTTGTTTATGATCAGATAGTGCTTTCCAAAATTTGTGCTACTTAATAGAAATGCTGTGATTTAAAATCACATGAGCAACATATTTACTTTCCTCACAGTTGCGCAAAGTAACTGTGTGTATCTGTCTTCCTGTAATTTTAGTTTTACAGTGTTGCCTTGTTTATTTGAGTCTTGAGTGGTGTTGCGTGATTTGTTAGTAACATTACCATTTTTTATATTGTTGAAGTAAATAAGTGTTTTGGGAATGTAATTACATTGACATCTATTTCGATGGCTGTTTTAAGTAGATGTAACCATTTTGACAACTTTCTAGGTTAAAGCCTGTTCTAATAAAGGTGTATTCACAGGTGCATTGATAATGCTTAATAGACAGCACCTGATTCTGCTGGCACAAATTTTTAGTCTCATCATCATATGTTTTGAAGCAGGTTGTCATGAATATTTAATTGTCCGATTTGAGAGCCCTCTCCCTCCGCACACACGTACATGTTAACGTTTTGTGAACTATGGGTTTCCAAAGTTATAATAATTTTTTATGTGCAAAAATATTCTTGTAGAGAGCTACCTGTCAACCTGTTTTTAAAAAACTGCTGCTGTATTGTATTTTAATCTCGGATAAAAGCCATCTTCTGTTTTCATATATTCCATTCTCATTACATGTACAATATTTTTGAAAATTAGATTGTTGCTTATTGGCAGGTAATGTGCTGATAAGCTCACTGTAAAGTGAGCACTTTTGAGGCCCTAGTTACTTTTTACTTTGTCATTTTTTTTATCCTTTAACAACATTTTAAAATAAATAATGTTGTGTAAGTAATAAACAAAGCGTGTATATTCTACCGCACTTGTAAGTTAACGTCTAAGGATAAAATATAATACATTTATTGAGGGCTTTCAAAAGTGCCCACTTAATAGCCTAATCATTAGGACACTGGGTAATAGTGTGGCCCACATCAAGAAACATACTCCATCATAACGTTTTTGACAGAGCCTCTGCAAGAAATGGTGTTTTGTAATTGATGAGATGTCTCCTCTTTTTGCTTACTGTGATCTGCATTTGTGTATCCACCCGGATTAAGTGTCCTGGAAAAACAGTTTGGTTGCACTGCATAATGTGCATACTGTATGTATATGGAATGTAGATTGAAAATGTACAATTGTGATAATTTATAAATAGAAAATGAAGATGGCTAAACCCTATTTTATTATAACCTTAATCTGTAGTTTATATTGAATCTCTCCAATACAGTTGCAATAGAGGTGGTGGTATTAGTAGTAGACTCCTCTCCCACCACTGCGAACTCGGTCCGATTCCTGGCAGGATCATTTGTGGGAAACAAACGTGGACAGTGCTGTTGGCCAGTGGGTATTCTCAAGGATCTACAGTTCATTTCCCTTGGCCATTCATCCCACTGATGCTCTGTATGCCTCCTCAGTGCTCAAGACCTCGAATGCTAAGCTTTGGTTTCATTTCTTCCTTGTTGTGACATATACAACAAACTCTGTTATAAATCAGATTCCATTATTTTTCAAATATGTATTTAGGAACCAACAAATTGCATAATTACTTTGTTACAACTGTGTGTAATGTGTTGACACTTAGTAGGACTTGGTGTTGTGGTAAAACCTTTGTAAATAGATTATGTGTGTGGGAAAATCTATTTCAGATTTACCTAGTATTTTTTCGATGTGGATGTGAAGAGCTTACATATTAAGGGCTTATTCATTATCCCTGCATCAATTAGTTATCAGCAGGTAATTGAGAATGTCTACAAATTATTTAGATCCATTGCAAACTTAGCAGGCTTTAATTTTTGGATGACACTTGTCGTGACTACTGCATTCGATATTCCAAAACGATTCTGTGGAAGTAAATACCCATGTTTTGGGAGCCATAAAATTTTTGTTAAAATATTGAAAATTTTGAATCAAAAAGGTTGAAGACTAAATTTGTCACATTTATTTTGACCACTAAATGTTGCAGTTCTTGTTATCACACCTGCACAACTGCTAAGGATAAATCAAAACACACACAATTTTCTAATACATGCGTATTTCCAGTGTTATAAGCTGCACCCTGTTTCAGAAAACCAAATTTGGGGGGGGGGAAACAATTTTTATCCAACATTAAAATTTTTTGTGGCAATTTGTGTTATAAAATCCTTAATAAAAGTTAGTCAATGTCAGAGCTTTACAGTCTTTTACCATTAGCTGCAGCATCTTCTATAATTTATAGACTAGATATTTTATGGAAACAGTTTGTTTCTTGCACAAATATGCCGCAATAGATTACTGCCCCATTCTATTTGTGTTCACTTTGCACTATTGTTACTAGCACTTTGAGATGGTTTGTTAAACTATGGTAGCTTATTTCAAAGTGCAGCATTTTACTGCTTGTGTAATATTTGGAATGTGTTTGTTTAAATTTTATTACACGTCAGAATACGTAACCTATTTTTACAGTACCGAAGTTATTTCGTGTATGTAACATATAAGAAGAGTTCAGATATTGTGCCTGTCTGAATTTCGTATTATTTTGCATTTATTGTATTACAGTCTTCTTTCATTTTATCTCGATTTACCACAAAATCATGACTCCAAGGAATGTGCATTAAAAAATATATTAAATTTATTTAGCATTTATTTGTCAGAAATTCATGGTCTGTTTACACTGAAAATAAATTTATAAAGACTTGTTAACACGGCTGTGAACAAATAGATTAATTAGAAATTCCAGATACCGTTTCCCCCCCATCCTTGTATGTGAAGGTTATTAGGATAACAGCAGAGGCGGGAACTTCTGTGCATTAAAAATAAAACATTACAAACTTGTATTTTGGAAAAAGAAGTATTATACACAATTTTTTACAGTAAATTTGGTGGTAATCGATACAGTTTTTCCCACAGGTATAAAAAGAATTGGCGGTGCTGTTTTTCGAAAAGGGAACACCTTCGAAAACTATAAAATTTGGGTGCCCTTATTAATTAATACAAGCGTATAGTGTTTGGTGAAATTCGTTCCAGGAGTTCTGACGGTTTTTTGGGATGACAGACATGTGCACACAGCCAGGAAGGGATCTATAGGTGAACTGCAAACAACTTAATAAGGGCAATAACTAGAAATATACCAGATGGACTTTCATCATTAGTATGTGTACAATTTGTTGAAAAAATATTTACATTAAGAGTAGCATTGTGCCAAAATTCATTAAAGTGTAAATGATGATAAAATTAAGGATTAAATTTAATATACATTATATTATAATCAATCATATCATTGTTGAAAATTAACTCAAAAACTAATAAATTAAACATTTTAAAGTACTCTTACTTTCTCATTTAGCCATGTTGTATTTCAAACTGCAAAAAAACTCCAATACAGAATATTAAGAATAGGTTTTTTAAGTTAAGCGAATGCAACTAATCTAATTGAAAGTCTGCATGTAAACCATGGTATCTACCGTGAAAGATTTATTTCCACAATTACCCCAGACACTTTGTGTGGGAATCACACCCAGACTAGAGCATGTATTACCTATGGGTATTTTATTCTTACATAAATACAAGCAAAAACACATTTTGGTACGACTTTTCGCTATATGTCGCCAATACGAGTTTCGTGGTATCTGTAGTACATAACATGTTTTAGATGCAAAACAATCAGTAATTTTAAATGTGCCTATGTGTTACTTTCTATTTGTATTTTTCTCTTTTTTTTTTTTGACTGCTGGTAGATATTCTGGATCCTCAACCATTTCACTTCCACTACTTGAACCATCACAATTACCACAGTCTTAGAGTTTGTCTGGGACTACATCAAAATCAAAGCACCACTTAGCCGCCATCACATACCATTGTATACTTGCAGCAAGCGGTAGTTATCATAGAAACAAACGACGCTCATACTGCCCTGTGTTGTCAGTTTCATGTACACTTCGTGCCAGATTGTTCAGTTGACTACTTGCCATACTATATGCAATGTCTCGATTTTGATGAAAATGTCACCATAGTTTACCCCTGAGCTCCTCAAATAAATACGACACTTCACCAGCTTTATTAAACAAGCAAACTGCAGAATGAAAATAAACGGTACTGCTTGTGACAATTGGGGAAAATGACATGTACGTGACTTTTGAGTGTGTGTGTAGAGCAGAAAAACTGCACAGTTGTCAATCGTGTGAACACTGTTGTCACCATGTAGCTGCATGGCGTAGTGTGTACGGTAGTTTCCATGTTACTGATACACATGGCCCAGCTGTAGAGTAGGAAGGTTGCAGTTCCACTATTGGATTTAAGCTAAAAGTACACTATGGAACATTAAAAGAAAGTTCACTGTAACTGCAATAAACTAACATTATGTTGTGTTTGTGGATATTAATTTAAAGTTTTGTGTGTGCATTAGTCATTAAAGATACCTAGAACTGTACATAGTTATATTGTTTTACTTTCACTACCGTCACATGTGTGTGACATGTGAGAAGAAGCAGCACACAATTTGTGTCAATGTTATATTTACCAACATTGCAGCAGGTATGTTGATTGTGATTCATAGCTTATTGATTTGCATGTTGTTTTTAAAGCAATGTATTTTGTATAGCTTGCCTTCATTTTTAAAAGTTATTTTTCATTGAGTTAACATTCCTGATAATAGCAAACAAAAATGGCCAGATCAGATATGGTACTGTACATGGAAAGACCATCCCCCGGCTCAATAAACAAAAATATTCTTAAAATTGAGGGATGGAGGAAGGGGGTGGGGCTGTAAACAGGAAAAAATTGCAACAGTGTGATAAATAGTCCTGTACAACTTAAGAAACCTATGTTTTCACCAATTCCAATCCTGAGGAATTTAAGGTCCTTAGATGACATATTTATAGTCTCTCCATGAGGCTCTGGTGGCCGTGGTGACCTTGTGGGCAGGGTGCTGCAATCCTTGGAGCTAGCTGGGCGTTGACTCAAACTGTACAATTTCTTGGGGCAGGTAATTAGACAGTACGATTTTTAATTTAATTATGTGTGTGTCTCACTAGGCTGGAAGTGATCCTGTAGGTACATGGTTAATTGAACTCCCATGGGTGTGACTTGCCCATATGACTGTAGTGGCTCGATGATGGGGGCAAACTCGTAATGTAGTGTGTGCATGTCCAATTCTAAGGAATGCACCAGGCATCAAACTAATAATATGCATAGTGTTTGATGAATGTACCGAAGAGAAATGCGTAAAAAATGCAAATAACTGGAAAGAATCATCGAAAACCCATTGTATTTCATGACTAAACGATTGTTCCGAATACAGTTTGGTTTTCGGACAATATCTGATCGATGGATATGGGTAAATAAATGACTTAAGGGCCGTAGCAGGCAGTTGTTTATACAGTATACTTGTCGGGAGCGTAAAAAATGAAACAACAGATATGCAGCAAAGAAGTTTCACTCTGTTACAATAAAACCGACAAACACCACCACAGATAGAAAATTAACAGAATTTTCTATTATTTACAAACTAGGCCAGAACAGTACATTATATTTGCAATGTCACATTGAGCATTAACTTGTGAGTACTTTCGTTTGTGAATGGGTATGATGTTAGCAACCAATTGTCATGTCTTCTTAGATTTTATCACAAAAGTACTGGTGAATTAAACATCTGTTACAAAGTATCTTGCAGAATAGTCCTATGCTTTGTTTCAATTTAAAATAGCAAGTTTTACAGTGCTGCAAATTTATTTTTAAAACTACAACATATGTTAAATTACAGGTCATACAGACACTTAAGTCCCCAAATTTACAGTCACAAAATACTGACAGGGTCTTTAGAAGTAGTTTTTTTTTTATATATTTTTTTTTTTATCATTCATGGCAATACTTGTGGAGTTATTAGCATATAATTTCCACCAATTGTGATGTGTTGACTTCAAAGTGCAATCATAACCTATACACCAGGGCAGGTTAACACAACTTATCTCAACAGATTGATGAATATTTTACGCAACAAAATGTAGCAAAGAGGGTGGCTTTCACATTATGCTGTGTAACCCTTCTCCAACTCTCAGAATTTTAAAATGTCATGATGGTCACACTGCCCCCATTCCCCTATTCTAGAGATTTCCATTCTCAGAGCCCCGCACAGCTTCCACCACTCAGTCATTCTCCCAATCAGACCAGATCTTCTGGTCTCCCCAATTCTTTTTCATCCAACGATTTAAACCACTGCCAGCACGAGTCCATTCCTCTGGGCACCGGAAGATAAAGGGCTGTCTATAGAGACAGGGGCCCTTTCTACAGGTTGTGCCACCCCCTCTGGCTCAGAAAACCTGTATGGGGAAAGTGAGGTCAGCCTGCACTACTCCTTCCTTTTCATCTTGGATTCTCCACCTCGGTGGGCTAATGCCCCAACACATGGTGGTCCATTTCCATAGCTTAGATTTCTTCACGCCACCTGACTCCTCTGTCGTGATTGCCCACGACAATTTGCCAGGGAGGCAGATACGCCTTATAGTAAAATATGGCAGAGGGGACGTCAGAGAGTTTCCCACATTTGCTAATGTCACAAAGTGAGATCACCCAGCGGTACCACAAGGAGATGTGGGTCCCCTTGAGCTGGCAGAGGCTATGACTTGCGCATAACCAGCCCTTTCGCAGCTTATTTTCCCGCTGGCCTGTGATACTAGGAGCGACAATACCTGACAACCCTCGGTCTGCAGTACTCATCATGCTTCTTTAGTGTTACTCTCTGGCAGAAGGTCTAATGACAAGTACAGCGGCACCATGTAGGGGTTCCCCGCCGATTTCTCCCAGACATCCAAGACCGCAGACCTGCGCAAACCTTACAGCCTGGGCCCCTGCCTTTGAGATCACACTCAAGAACTGAGCTGGTCCTCCTAGGTCGAGCCTGAGAACCCCCTCCCACCGGAGATACCGAGGGGTTTGTTCCCAGCGCCAACCTGCTTGTCAGGAGGTACACCCGTGGCTCGCAGAGTACCTCAACTAGCCTGATCAGCAGCAGAAGGCTTCCGTTGCATATCTCACGTTTGTTGCTCTGTCCCCACCGACCAGAATTACTCCATGCCAACACATCTAAGCACATAGAGCATGTACACGCACAGTCATCCTGCCACCCACTCAACCCAGTACTAGCAATGTCAGCCGCCCAGGTATACCGCCCAAAGCACAAAACCTGAATCAGAAGATTGTTTTGGCAGAACCAGACTTTGTGCCCTGCCATAAAGCTACCAGGCCAGTGCTCTACACTGGGAAAGCCCCAGTGCATCATAGAGACTTAACTATTAAGAACTGCCACCAGAATAGGAAGTGCCTGATTTCGCACCTGGCAAAGACCTACCCTCATCAGACATAGTGTTCATCTAGTCAACAGGGCATCACGCATCATTACGAACAACATATATTGAGTATCGAAATTAGTAAACTGGAAATTGATTCTCGACATGCACAATGCAGCACGTGCAGCTCTTCAAGTCTTATTGATACCATATTCATGTGTGGAGTGGAATAACGATTGGTTGCAGACAGGTCACCTTCTCAAGAAAAAGCGATTATACTTGTGGGGCCCCCTCTAGTGTGGGCAAGGCCACTTATAGAATAGCGTGAAGGGTGAATTTTTTAACCATAAGTTGGAAAATTCGCATTTCAAGTCTTAGAGGATGGTAGGACCCATTCATTTTGCGAATAGTTTGGACACAAAATTTTTATATAAGTAAGGACCTATTTCTTAACAATTGGGGTTATTTTGGTGGTGTCACTTACAGTTTTTGCTTTGCGAAATATTACAAAATTGGCCATATTTCTTGTTTTACACTAAATTGCCAGAAATTCTGCTGTTCAACTACATTTTGCATGAAATATCACATTTTCAATCATTATTTACAAGAGTTGTGCGAGATTACATTTTCCAGTTCAAGAGAAAACTCCACAGAAAACTAGATAATTTTAGAACAAGCATATCTAAACTTCCCTGCACTAATTCGATAAATTGTTTAATCACGTAGTCGGGATTGGGAAGTCAACATAATCAATGTATCGAATATACTCTGCCGAAGCGATATTGCCAGCGGACAACTACTCCTACGGGATATCTCTATGTTTCTAAATAAATTGATCTCTGTGACTTTCTAAAATAAACTAATTTTGTTTGCATTTCGTCCTTTTTCACTTTTCGTCGCATAATTCATTGGAAGTATACAAATGTGGTAAATATAAAAATTACAGAATACTTATTTAAAAAATGGTACAAAATGTTCTATTGCCACTAATTACTGGCCACATGTTTATGCAACAAAGGCACACAGTACAATCCATTGATTCGTTTATTGTATTATGAAATGGTTTTTTTTTTTTTTTGGTTATGTTTTTTCATGTAAAAGTGTTTTTAAAATTATCCATGTTATGTGATGATGACTTGTAGCTGGCACCATTTTATTTATTTTTGACCAAGTAATATATTAGTTACAGTCCTCTTTATTTTATTGGTGGGGCATGGAACTTCAGTTTGTCAGTATTATCATCATTCAAGTTACTGTAATTCAAAAGTTGTAACTTCAACGAAAGAACAAAATGTGATAAATGTGACGCTATTATTGCAAATCAGTACGGATTCCAGTCAGTAACGTAGATGCTGAAAAGAGTTTTTCAATGTCTGGGTATATAATGACTAAAACGAACAACAAAAGCCAAGTAATATGGTAGAAATTAATGACAGTGGATGCATCTTCCGATTAAGTGTAGGCTACTTTATTTTTGTGTTACAATATGAAATATGCCAAATATATACAATTTTTTTTGTGCTATTACCAAACCGGTTTTTTCCCTTTGCGAAGTATTTGACAAAATTAATTAAAAATTCACAGAAATCAGCCAACAGCAAAATATTTGACAAAAACGAATTAAAAATTGACAGAGAATTCACAGAAATCAGCCAAAAAATTAGGTGAAATCTTATCAAAAATTTTCACCACAAACATGTCTTATCGCTGTAGTTTAGTTCACAGAAAAAGCCATTAACTGACACGAATATTAGCATGGCTAAATGCAATTTTCAGTTACGAAAATATTTGACATGCAATAAAAGAGATTAAGGTTATATTCAATAAACAAGTTAGTGAAAACATGATATAGTTGCAGATTCTTGTATATCGTAGTATACTAACTTTCCAAGTATATTAATTAGAGGTGGGACGAACCTAGAATTTGAAAACTGAACCGAACTAGAACTTAACCTAGAATATTGTAATTGAACCGAACCTTTAAATT
Source organism: Dryococelus australis (assembly GCA_029891345.1). Lineage (NCBI taxonomy): Eukaryota > Metazoa > Arthropoda > Insecta > Phasmatodea > Phasmatidae > Dryococelus > Dryococelus australis. The sequence continues at coordinate 38,084,519 of CM057002.1, forward strand.
TGTACTCAAACCGAACTATTCTATAGTTCGTCGAACTTGAACTAAACATGAACCAAGCTCTAAAAAATGTCTTATCCTTGCACATATGCCTTCATAGTTCAGCACTAAATTGTTCAAGTACATTAACAAAAAACAAATATGTAGAACCTTCTTAAAAATACAGTGGATTATGGATGATAAACAAATCAGTGTGTGCATATATGCAAATTAAGTACTTAACATCAATTACAGTGGATCATTTTAGCAGTGCTGCCCATTCAAGTAATGAGAGTTTTGTTACTGGACCTCTGGACTTGGCTACGAGGTGCAAAGTGAAAACATCATATATGTATATATACACACACACACACACAAAACCTTCATAGTGTTCAAGTATAAAACACAAACAAATACAACTACTTTCACAATCTCATGTGTCATTGATTAAACATATGGGCCTAAAATAAACAGTAAACATATTTATCACACACACAGATAGAAATATATATATATATATATATATATATATATATATATATATATATATATATATATATATATATATATATATATATATATATATATATATATATATATATAAAAGTAGTGTGCGGGATCCCAAACTTTGGGAAAAATTTCGGGAATACATAACGATTTTCTTGTCGGGCGGGATATAATTTTTTACCAATATTTTCGGGAAAAACTTATGTTCACGTTTGTAGGTTGTTCCAACTAAATTACAAGTCGGATTTCGTACGATAAGCTTTACATCGACTTACATACGCGATTATGATTTAGTGACTCAAATCTTGTTGAAAATTAATTTTTTTTCAGCTTATTCACAGATTTAAAATTTGTTGCATAGGGTATAATAATTTTTGTAGGTAATATATTATGTAACGTTAAAACTACATGTCAATTGCAAAAATTAAGTAAAACTTGTAAACTTGCACTATTATGAAGTTACGGTGAACCATGCACACTGCATTTGTCTTATATCCAAGTGACATGGATACGTTGCAAGTATCGATTACTGGTTGATGTATGTGAGTTTTGATATACATAACCTAAACATTCATGTAAAATGAAGCTAGTACACGATGAATGATTAATTTGACTAACTATTTGACTGAGATCTAAATTGGTGTTTTTTAATATGGGTGTGGTTAAAACTATTCGTAACACGCCAACAAATTGTTTTTGTTTTTCGTTCGGAATGTGTTTATTTTTAATTGTGTGCTGTGCTCACTTGTTATCGCTGAGACGTTGACAAACTCCAAACGTAAAAAATTTTTCTATGAGAAATATAATTAATTTACATAGCTACTTTTAATTTCGTTATTGACAGAAGATTAGCTTTGTTAGCATACAGCTTCTGTATGACGAATTCATAACCTGTCCGATGCGACTTGGTTTTGATTGCAGTTGCACTCTGTGATTAGAAGGGTAACTGTGTTTACGGACATTAAAACGTCCACTGAAATTTACTTTGAGTACATTTGTGTCAATGTACACACATTTTACTACCAAAAATGGAACAAATAATGTATAAGTTTCTTAGTAGACGTCATGAAATTATAAAGAAAATAGCAGCAAACTGAAAACATGAAGGCAATGTTTTCAAACAAATTTAAAGTGAAATTTTTATTTTTCATGTCGTAAGACCAATTCTTTTTGTTATTTTAGAATTATTATAAGGGATTTTCCTATTAAAATTGAAGCAAGTATTTTATAAAGAAGTGCTCCAAACCCAGAGGATTAATTCGTAGTGCAACAACTAAGTGTATAAAAATATAGAACAATATGACTTTTCTAGTTCAAATATAATTTTTAGGACCTACAGTCATTATTCTATGTTTATGTTTTAATGGAATAAGTCCTGATAGAATGATATTCACTAGGTCTAAAACCCAGAAACATCTTTACCTACCTTAAAATAATATTTTTCCCCAATTTTTTCCAAATTCCCGTGCGCGCGCGCACACACACAAAAAAAAAAAAAACCTGCACAGTTTCAGCACTAATAGTTCCAAAACGTAATGGCCAAATGTTTTCTAAAGTGGGGTAAAGGTACAAAATTAATATAATATTAACTTTTGGTTTTTGTAGATTTCATTGATATGATAATTTATCATAACACTGAGAAATGTATATTTCTAGTCGTTATAGACGTACGTGAAAACCACAAATAACCAACACAAAAAGAATGTTAATTGAAAATGTAATTTCTCAAAAACTCAAGCAAATCACTTATTTTGTATATAATCATTTAAATAAAGAATAGCACCTGGTTTTACACACTATAGAGTTCAAGATATAATGCTGTCATCACTACTACAAAAACAATAATCAAATATGACTGTTCTGTAATTTTTGTTGTGTTGCCTTTTTTTTTTAACTTGAAGTACCGTATTTACTTGTGTATAGTACGCACCATGATTTTTGCAATAAGTTCCAGGAAAAATATATATATATTTTTTTTATACTAAAATTGCACCAACAATTTGTGACACCTTGTTAGTAAGTATGTAACTTAACAAATTATTCTTTTATTTTAAATTAATTTGTGGTGATTGTGATATATTTGGAAAATATTTTTATTAAATAACTAATGGGTCTAAAAGCCAAAACATTGTGGCATTCTGTAAGTTCACGGTAACCTTACGGTCATTAAAAGAAGAATGTCAACAACTGAGGTGGGCGGCTGGCTTCCTCGTTTCTTTTTGCTTCTTTTATGCAGTGCCAGTTGTTAAAAGAGAAGCGTCAACTCCATGGGCGGTGGCCTGCTTCCCTTCTCCACCGAGATAGCAAACCACTAGACTTTTCCACTACACTTCCCTTTAAACATCATGGGACAGTTTTTGACTACCACTCCCACCCCAAAAATGTTTTCCTTTATTTTGGGTAGAAAAAAAGGGGTGCGGTATACACAAGTAAATACTTAGGTTCGTTTCAAAGTTCATTAATGGTGTTCCTATCTAGCCCATTTTCGAACCGAACATGAACTCCTGTAAATTTTTTGAACGGAACTACAACCAATCTTTTGCAATAAATTTTGAACCAAACCGGGACATAATCTTAAAGTTCGGGTCGGTTCGAAATTCGAATGTTTGACCCATCTCTAATATTAATATTAGCAATTTTTTATATGTGTAGGTAAAAACGTGTGTAGCAGCATAATGTTTTCGTTTTTATCTCGTAATGGAAATTAAGTAAGCAGCATCGGAAGGCCCTGCAGGCCGTTGCCAGAGAGCTGCTTATTTTAATGCCAGCGGAAACCACCACAGATAACGATGACACTCCTCAACCTGTTCATACCACGGAACCTCTATTTGGCCCGCAATGCAAATCATCCCCAAAGAACATCCAGCTATCGAAGCCATACAACAGGGAGGAAAGGCTATTCTAGGACTGGATATGTCTTGGCATAGATTAGATTTAACAAAACCCCAAAACGAACAGCATCTCTCTCCGCCTTATCAAGCATGCAGCTGCATCTCCGTCCACTTGTAAAGTGAGCACGGCAGCTGGGAAGATCATCCACCTTCTTCAAAATCAGGTGTCGGAATGTTGAAGGGTTGTCTGTAACTCCTGATTTTGTACCCACACATCAGCCTACTATGGCAACTCTCTATAACGGCCGGGCCTCTCAGTAACTTAAGGCCCCTGGCTAGTTTCATCGATGCATCCCGTGAAACTGGCGTAACGGTATTTGCGTCCCTAAAGGTAAATAGAACCAAAGTCTGCTACCAGGAGATCTACCAAGTCACGTTTACCCTGGTGTTTAACTGCCCTTCATTTTTGGTAGCCACTAAAACAAAGAAACCAGAAGCATAAGTTTTCCACAACGTGGGGAACCCCCGACCAAGTCTGGCATTTTCTTGAAATTTTGCATCCCAGTGTAAAGTCCACCTGGAACATCCTATATTGTGTACCAAAGCAAAGAGAAGGGCGAGCAAGCATCAACTTTCATATTGTTTTTACTTTCCTGCATTTACCGTATTTTGGCGTATATAGGCTGCACCAGCAGTTTTTGATGAAAAATTAGGGATAATTAATATTTTAAGGATAGGCCGCACTGAATTTTTGTATTCCTGTAAATATTGTTAAGTAACAATTCCGTACAAACACAATAAATTCCAACATAATATACACCCCACAAAACATTTCTGATGGTAGATTTGTGTTATGTTGCAATGTTTATGGATATACATCGTGCAATTACTATTCCACAGATGGTAATGTGACTTGAGAAAGTAAAACCACTGCAACATGTTACACAAAATTATGTCTTATCAATGTGCACTTACATAGCAACGGCGGGCATGCAAACCTAAAACTACATAGGACTTGTACAGCAGAGAAATTATTTTCTCATGTACAACAGCTATCGCTGAGCTCCAACATATTTACATTTTACACGTGCAGGATGAAGGTTTTTTTGTTTATGAATGTTAGTCAACAAATAACTGCACACGTGGTCTTTTTTATTTATCCCCTTCCCTTCCTTCCTTCCTTTCTTTAAGAGTTAAAACATTAAAACGTACTGTATGTTGGCAAAATTTCTAAACATGATTTCGAAAAAAAAAAAAAAATCATACAAATATCTCGTATGTAAGCCACACCCCACTTTTTGTATTCATATTTTTTGTAAGAATGTCCAGCCTATACATGCTGAAATACGGTATTTGCTTGGTTTCACAAATGTACTGTGTGTAACGTGTAACAAATTTTTCTTCCACTTGATAAAAAGTTTTGCATTTTTGCACCGCATCAACCAGTTTTATTTGCACCGATATTGGTAGTTTTTATGTACCATTTTCCAGAGCCCCTAATGATAGTTTTAAAATGTTATAGTATTTGAAGAATACAAACGTGAGTATCATTGTGACATTTTCATTAAGCAGATTTGAGAAGGAATATTTGTAAGACTCCCAATCAAAGGTGGTCTGGGTAAAGTGATATCTTGGAAAAAACCTATATGATTTGTTTCCAATGACCCTCCACCTTATGGAGATTGGTTTTTTTTTAAATCCCCTACTGTTTATTTAAACAGAACTTGCAATACACGTTCGTCTGATTATTATATTTTTCTCGCTACGTGGAGGCAGATATTTTACCCATATTGACAGATATAGAGCAAAACATTTTTTAATTAGTAATGGTTTGCAATATTGCGGAACATAAAAATCGAACCATGTCAATATTTGTTCGTTTTGTCCAAACTAAACTTAAAAATAATTCATCTATACGCATATTACCAACTGCTCAAAGTTGGCAGATCTCCGCTGTAGTGTAACAAATTATTATCGCTTGGGTGTTTATTGTACGTTGAAAATTTCAATGCTGGCGTCCATATTGCATACGGATCTATAACTCCAACCTTTTGTTTGTAAACAAGTGTATGAGATAAAATTCCATAAAAACTGACAGAATCCGTAACAACGGCAGCTCTGGTCAAAACACTAATGTCGATGTTAGCAATTAAATCATTCTATGTTTTAATTGATAATAATTCTCAATTAATTTTTAATATTCTTGTTTAGTCACAATTTAAAAATTTGTGTAATTCTTCACCATGGTAAAAAAAAACACACACAGATGCATTTTCGTTTTTTTTTTTTTTTCCATTGTTTGTTTATGCACATACTGTATAGCTTGGAAATAAATACTCTTATTCTTTTTCCACAGATGAAAACTTAATAAGGCAGGTTTAACACAGGTCTGGATGTCAGGGAATTTCAACTAAGTTAGCAAAATGTCAGGGAATTATGTGAAATGAATGCTATATTTGGCAACTCCGTCATCAGTTACGCATCATTACCAGATTCATATAAAATTGTTTTGGTCATTGTGGATAAATTGCTTAGGCATTTTTCTTTTCTATTTATGTAGGGAGCAATTTTGTAAGATCAGAGAAGAATTTTGGTGTAAAAGTGTGTTATAACGCTAAGACATCAGTCCTTAAAAAAATGATTAAAAAAGCCAGGGGGAAAATATTATTTTTATCTGGAAATCAGGGAAATGTCAGGTAATTTTCCAACGGAAAAAAAGTGGCAACCATGTAAGTTAAAATTACAAATAGGCTGCTAGACTATTTTTAGTAGTCCAGCGGCATATTTGCAATCTTAACTAACATGTTTTATGGTTTGATCTCCCGCCATCTTGTGTCCGTCCTTTGTGTAACTACCATACTTTACTGTGTATTTCATGCTCATTTCTTGTCTTCCTTACACTTCCCACAGTCCCAGTACGTTTTTTTTCAATTAAATGTTCATGTATTTTCACCTTCCCGCACTTTTATCAGAAGTTTCACATGTTTAACCTCTGCCATAAACACATAAAAACACGAGTCCGGCAATGTCTGAAATACAAACATTCTGGCTCAAAAAAGTTTTTTGTACCATGCCAAAAAAATGTCAGTTGCCTCAAATCATGCAAGTTTTCTTCTGTCCTGCCTTAAGTTAGACCTAACCCACGAAGCCTAACTTCTAGACTGCCACTTTTTGCTATTTTTAGTTTGCAACCCTGTAATGTTAACAAACATCTCCTGGCCAATATCCACTGCTATCTGAATTCTGCAATTTTATGAACAGCACGAAAAAATTTGTGTATTGTTTACACCATTCAAATGGGAACTAGCAATTAAAAATAAGAACACACAAAATTCTAATGATAAATTAGAAATAGCAATTACTTCATTAATTGTACATGTAGTCTCTAGAAGAGAATAGGACTTATAAAGATTAACACAATGACTGCCATGGCAGCTATGGTAATAGGATTGCCCGAGGCCAAGTACGTTTTTTCTCTCTAACATGTTGGTAGTATTGAAAGAAATGATTTTATATACATTTTATTTGGTTATCGACTTTACAATAGTAAAAATGAACCATGAAATGTGTCAGTCACATATGTCTAACGTAGCCCTATTGTGTGATGACACATATGACTGGCATCATAAAAGGCATGAATTGTCTGTCTGATTGTGAAATTCATTTGAAATCATGAATCCTATTCAACACCAGGCACAACCACATATTGTTGTCCCATAATCTGTGCAAAATGTCGCGCAAGAAGGCGAGTGTGGATAAAATGCGTAGAATTTTAGAAAGTAGTAGTGAGGAAGAAATTTCTTCTAATAAGTCCTAATAAGTCTTACAAATACGGAATCAAACTTTTCAAACTCTGTTCTAGTGAAGGGTATACTTGGAACAGTAAAGTATACTCCGGGAAATCTGAGAATTATGACAAGACAGTTGGACTTGCCCGAACAGTTTGTGAAGAACTGTCACAAGTACTTGCTAAATGAAGGGCGCACATTGTTTGTAGAAAACTTTACAGTAAAACCCCACCATTACGACCACCTCTATATTAGGACCCAATCACGAGGAACCGTAAAAAGTTTGGGTCGAAAAAGTCCAAAATCTGAGGTACATCTAAAAATAGATACAGTAATCCCTCGCCAACCACAGTATCTTGACACGTGGTTTCAGTTATGTGCGGATTTGTTTTTGTAGACCCTTTTCTCCAACCACAAGTTTCTATTACCCACGGTTTTCAATCTATGGAAAACTAGCCCTTACGGATGTTAGTGGTCACACATTTCTCAAGCTGCCCATCATAGACTTTGACATTTGTTGTCCCAAGCAGCGTGAAGCAATAAATTACTTAATAGCCAGAAGGGACACTGGTGTATTGTACGTTGATGATTAGGTGAAAAAGGGGGGGGGGGGGGGAGTTGCACGCCCCGGTCAGTAAGGATTCTTAGACCTAGTCACATGCCACCGCCTCTGCCTTACCCTTCCTGACTGTTTTCGCTTTCATTATCCCTCCTCTTTTGCTGTAAAAACAGCTGCACATTACACAGACTAGTTTCTTAATCAGTGTATGTATAACTTCAAATTTAATTCAATGTCCCTTTTTTAATGAGTATTTTTAAGTTTATGTGCGCCCATGCCTACGTAATATGCTAATTTTTTGGTGGGCATTTGTTTTTTTCTATTGAAGTCAATTTTATGTGTAAAGTGAATAAAGGTAAGTAAATGTGTGCAAATAAAAGTTCTTATTTATCATATTTTGGCGAGCGAGGCAGTGTGCGTGTATAGGTCACGTCAGAAGTTTTTGATGAAAAATTCTGAATAATTAATATTTAAAGTAGACAGCACTAAATTTTTATATTACAGTAAACATTGCCGGACCTCATCGTGCCAGTGCAGAGGCCAACACGCAGCCTACATTTCGTGTAAATTGGGCCGCTGTTACGAAGCGAACCGACCCTGTAATGACGGCACTGGCGTAACTTCCAATGTACACAAACATTCAATTTGGCGTTGTGGCCATACATTACTGCATACATTCTAGTTGCCAGTGTTCTCTTCGCACCAATGTTACTACCGCTTGGAGGCAGTTTGTTGTCAAAGTACTGTAGCTTATTTCAAAGTACATATTTTAATGCGTGTGTAATATTTGGAATATGTTACGTGAGAAATAAAACAATGTAATTACGTGCATGTGTTGCATGAAGAAATATGATTTCCGAGATTTAAAAATCGCCTAGAGACAAAATCAAGAATTTTTTCATCTTGAGTATTGCTCAAAATTGCCTAGAACTTGCACAACTTTGGATTTTTTATTTTTATAGTGCTGAAGTAAATAAGTGTATATAACATGGGAGAAGAGGTAATTTCTTGCGGAGAAAACTAATTTTGTGAGATATCATGCATTTGTCTGTATTTTGTGATATTTCACGTTTTAACTTGTATTTTGGTGTTATTTCATTTTATCATGACTTACCAAAAAATTGTGCCTCCAGTTATGCCTGATTAAAAACGACTGCAAACTCACACAAGCAATTTGCATTTCGTTTACAAGCACCGCCAGGTTTGCAGAAGATGCTACCCAGTAAGTAAACTTTACAGAATCAAACTTTTAAATGCGAAAAATCAGAACGTATTGATTCTTAGATTCAGGCAATAATCGGTGGAATAGAGAAATCTATAATCGAATAGTCCTATCACTAGTTTTAATATTAACAGAACTTAATCCAACTCAATAACTGGTAACTCCACAACAAATGAATGCATAGACTCCAAAATACAAAGCCACTGGTCTGCTAGTATGGCAGTTTGTAACAAGTCAAGGTAATTAACTTTGGATGGTATGTATCTGTATAATAAAATCAAGGATGTACTTTCCCAGAATACACAGAATAGAGAATGTAAAAGTTTGGTTGCTGTTTGTCCTATAAAAATACCAAAATGACCCTGACTAGTTTTAACACAACTCTGACATTACCTAAGCAGAAACAGAGCATACAGATCATTACTGGAAACATAAATTAATAATTATAATACATCATCTTCAGCACAGCTGAAATGTACAAAAAATTTATGTCTTAACAAAATTAGTGGTTTCACAAAACCCATGTTTTAAAATTTGTCCATAGGAAAGGCATAACACACAAGGAATCTCAATACTTTTACACGTGAAACCTCACATTGGACAGATTCACCAAGACAGTAAGTCATTATATAGGAACACCAGGAACAAGAACTAAGTTATTTTACATACTTCAATTACTCCTGCATCTTAAAGTAATGGCATAGTGCATTAAAAATACTGACAAGAAATAAAACAATGGTAAAATTGAAAAAAAAAATCAACACAGTAAAAGTATTTACAATACAAAAGAACATTACTGTGTTTGCAACAACAAACAAAATCAAAAACCATATTTTGACTGTGTTTGCTTTCTTGTCATCCTATTTTGAGACCACTGGTTCTTCAATTCTAGTTCATTTTCTTTTGCCTGAAACAAGAATTAAAAAAATATTAAACATGTACAATTTAACTGGGTGACTCAGTGTATGTGTTTGTGTAGTGCGTGTCATATATATAAAGTTTACATGGAATTTTTATTTGCGATAGCATTGTTATAATTTATGAATATTAAACTCAAAGCGACAGAATGACCAAGTCAATCGGAGAACACTTAACGTGTTAGCACAAAAACAGAACACAATTCAGCACAACACGCTTGAAAAATACTAAACCCAAACAATAAAAACACATAATGAAAATTATGACAAAAGAAGAGACGGTGTAATAAATAAGAATTTTTTAGATGATGTTGGTGCATGACTGTACATTTAAGAGTGTGCATCACAGCAGGCCTAACTCAGCTGCTGTATAACATCTTTGAGTTGTGTGTTAGTGCTCACGCAAATGTAAATAAAAATGAAGAATATTTGTTTTGCGCTCCAGTTTATTATACCAAACGGTAATTTGCTTTGAGTTATCAGCTTACAGAATTTCTGTGCACCTCCAATATGCTAGAAATGTGTGCAGTGTACTCGTTCTCGGATTATTACTCAAGTTTTCCACGGTGACAATTGAGGACAAAAGCGACAAAATTTCTTGTTTATAATGGAAGGTTGGTCCTATTAGGCTGGAATGGATGTTTACATACTTGCCAACTTTTACGGTTTTTCGTAAAATGTACGAAAAACAAAGGTTTTTACTATTTAACGAATTAAAATTTTTTTTAAGATTTTTCCTTCAAAAATGGTTATTTTTCAATACTTTTGATAATATTGATTACTCTACGTACATGCCTCTCGCACGTGTTATCTTTTGCGACTTACCATTTGTTCCAACAAATCTATCGATTAATCGAATTTGTGACCTTCGCTCTTGGTTTGTTTTATGTTTAGTCACCATATTGTATGTGTTGATCCTAGTCGTCCATGGTCGTGCGTGTTTTTATTGTTTTTCCTTGTGGTGAAATGGTTAATTAACTAATTTTTGCTATGGACGGTGTTAAAAAACAGTACTCGGAAGAATACCCGTTTATTTTTAAGTCAGAAAAAGGACAGAAATATGCCTTCTACAGTATTTGTAGGTGCAAAATAAATAATTCTCATGGCGGTAGAAGTGACATATTACTACACGTGAAATCAAATAAGCATGCAAGCAATATTCAAAGTGCCAAGAACAGCAAGAAAATTAATACTTTCTTCACCAACAGTGCAAATGAAGATAGTGTTACACGAGCCGAATGTCTGTGCACTTATTTTTTAATTGAACATAAAATCCAGATAAGTGCAGCTGACCACGCGGCCCCTTTATTCCAAAATATGTTTCCGAAGTCAGAAGAGGCAAAAAAAAATTCATGTGGCCGTACTAAAACAGCGGCAATCGTTGAAGAAATGGCTAACAATTCCCGGGACATAATTATTAAGCATTTGTAAATGGGCACTTTCTTTCTCTCAACTGATGGTACAAATGATACAGACTCAAAATCGTACCCTATAGTTGTGATGTATTTTGATAAAAATGTTGAAAATATAGTTTCTTGTGTTCTTTCACTACCAGACTTGCAGGGGAATCTACTGGCCAGAATATTGGTGGTCTAACAATAAATGAACTTGAACGTTTCAATATTCCTTTGGGAAACATTATTGCTTTTTCAGCTTACAATGCAGCAGTCATGATGGGTCATAAAAATGATGGTGCAGATTTTAAAAACCAGACAAAAAACATTTTCGTTGTGGGTTGCCTTTGCCACCTTGTTAATTTAGCTGCCGAAAAGGGCACTGCCTGTTTGCCACTGAAAGTTAAAGAGACTTTGACAAACATTTTTTACTATCTTCAGAAGAGTGGTACACGTAAAGAAAGTCTTAAAAAATTCCAGAACTTGCAGGGATGTGAAACTGGGAAAATTCTAAAGCATGTCTGTACTAGATGGTTATCGCTACGAAAAAGTTTAGCACAATGGGATATATTGGTAAGCTTTTTCATAGATCAAGTCAATCTCCAATATGTTCAGTGGGGTTAAATTCATACAAAATACCAAAGAAGCAGTCGGTTTCAGAAAAGGTAGTTAAGAATTCACAAACATCAAAGCCATCTTCTATATCCACACACCCTGGTTTTCCTTTGAAAAGGAAACGTTCAGAAAGTAATGACAAAATGGTTCCAAAGAAAAAAGGTATTCCACATAAGGAAGGTAAGCCTATGTTGCCTTCAGTTAGCTCTGAGAAGCAAAATATGGTGTTAAGTGTAAGTCACAAAGAAAAGTTAACGTTTTTGTCATCTCCTTTGAATAAAGCATTTTGCTTGTTTTTACTAAATGTAATTCCTACATTTGATAAGTTTAATACTATCTTGCAGTCTTCACATCCACAAATTCATGTTTTGAGGGAATTGCTTTGTGATTTGTTCAAAGATTTGTCAAGCCAGGAGCTTTCAAAAGTTCAACTTATTTGACTCGAAGTATAACCTTACTGATAATCAACAGCACGACAGTGATTTGATAGATGGTACTGCAATGTCACAGTTTGTCAACACTTTAAATGACAAAGATAGGAAACTGTTTTTCTCGTCTATCAGAAGTTACTTCGTAGCCTCATGTGATTACATTGTAAACAAATTCCCCATAAAAAATTAACTTGTTAGCAAAGCATGAGTGGCATCTGTGGAGAACATAGTAAATGTCAGCTTTTCTGACGTACAGTTTTTCATTGATTTATTTCCCGTTTTGCTACGAGTTCATGAAAATGAAATCACAGAACAAGCAATGGATTTACTTCACAGCGAGTTCACTATTCTACAACTTGAAAATACAGCTTCACTAATCAACAGAGAAGACACCATGGTGCAGAAATGGATTAGAATATCACATGTGAAAAATGTTTGTGGGCAGTTAATAGTACGACAAACTGAGCTCCCTGATGTTTGCTGTATTGACAATACCACACAGCAATGCAGAGTGTGAATGTGTGTTCAGTCTTGTAAAGAAGAACAGATCCCAGTTTAGGTCTCTGTTGTCAACCAGAGTACTGGAAAATATTTCCACAATAAAAAGAAAACAATCAGGCAAGTGATTTGAACACAAATTTGGTGAACAGTTTGCAAAGAAGGCAAAGAAAGCCACAGAGAGCTAGCACGTGCACGCTCTCTATCTATATCTGTATCTATCTATCTATCTATCTATCTATCTATCTATCTATCTATCTCTCTCTCTCTCTCTCTCTCTATATATATATATATATATATATATATATATATATATATATATGAGACTAGGTGCTTAAAGTAATCCACTAGTAGGGGTAGACTTTTTTCCCTTGAGAACTTAATAAATTTCATCAGTTTTATGAATATGTTTGTGGCTTGATAATAATCTACTAGATTGTGCTTGTTCATTGTGTATACTACTGTGCAAAAATTTGTTGGTGATAAATTAGTGGCTACTGTACTTTGCTACATGTTGTTGAACTGCTGCTTACCATGTAAGTATTTTTTTTTAACTTTTAATTGTAATTATTTGTTTGTGTGTGGTACATTTGTCTCTCTAAAAGTCTATTATTTTGAATTTATTATAATTTTTGAGGAAAAGCCATTTACTGTTTAGATTTCGGCCATATAACATTTTGTGGTAGGCCGATGTTTTGTGAGTACAGTTTTGTGAATAGACTACCAGAGATTTCATCTACTGTTAGTCTTTCTCTAAATGCTATACTTTGTAATATGCCTGTTTGATTTAAGTTACGTGTTAAATAATTGTTTGAAAATATACACCTAACAGATTTACTACATAGTAGATTTTAATATAAAATTCCTGCGTGCTGTTTACGCTACATTAAAAAATATTGAAAAGTTTTACTAATTGGAAATGTTGAAAGTTGGCAAGTATGGGTTTGTAAACAAAGCTTACCTTTAAAGCTATTTCAAAATGGTCGGAAAACTTTATTTTAATGCAATTTTTTAGAATTATCAATTAATTTTCAAACAATGTTGAACACTAAGACCCTTCATTAACAATTTTCCTTTTTTACTGTTCAATAAGAAATTATCCACATGCAATAATTCCTAAATAATCCTCCAAGTCGTGACAGACTGCATCACTGATTTAACTGGTATGTGATGTACACTCTTGATATGCTACCATAATAAAAGAATGAAGCTTTTTTGCAACTAATTTACATTAAAAATAGAAACACGTCAAAAATTATATAAATCAAATTCAAAATGCTTTAAAATTGGCCTTTATGCATAACTTGCCTTTAATCATTAATGGTAAGATAAAAAATAAAGTTTGTTACATTTAAGTGTAAAAAATTTCTTGGTGTACGCTGGTGCTCAGTAATAAAACATGAGAAACTAGGTAATCATAAGGGCTTATTAATGGATATAAAACATGCTCCACACACAAATACATTTAACTGTTCCTTTCTGTGGTCTCTTCACTTTTTATACCTGTTTCTTATTGGGATGCTGGATAAGAAGGGTTTACTTTTATTTCACGCACCAACAACATTAATACTGATATACTGATACCGTAACTGGAAATAATTATGTAAATAAGTTAGTGTGGCACAACTTCCACACATAATATTGAACTACTTCTTAATTTTATCAGCAAAGCTGCAATCACTGTCTATAGAAATGCATACCACGCCCACTCTATTTGATGTTAGAGAACATTCTGCCTGTGCATTTAAAAAGCCAGCAGGACTCGCCCGCAACAGCTTTTCAATCATCAAGTGATAAATTTATGTACACAATACATCATGCAAGCAAACATTTCAAGTTTAATGGCATTTAAAATAAATAACATTAAAACAACTCTCACACACACAATTCATTGCAGACATGAATAAAATTAAATGATGAGCACCTGACACTCGGCCGAACCTCAACGACTAGTATTCAAACGTAAAAGGAATAACAAAAGAAACTTACACTCACGAACCACACAGACAACTATAAAATAAACATATCATAATATTATCATTCATCAATCTTCTTTTTAAAGACAGAAAACCAACCTGTAAGTAGAGTAACATCCTTGTCTCCAACTTCCATGCAAAACATACCTAAGTCACAAAATATTAAAAAACACATTCCAAAGCATAAAAAAAAAAAAAAAAAAAAAAATAATATTTAAAATAATAAAATTACACTGGTGTCGACAAATATTGTATGCTTGAGCAATTTATTTTGTTACTAATGTTTTTGCATGCGATATATAATTGACTTGAATGCTTTACAAAGGAACTATGAAATTATTATTGTCCATGATTAAACTAACAGTTTTAACCAGGGATGAGTTGAATCCTACTTTGGTCGAATCCAAATTCATAATCAAATCCTTTCTTTAAATATTCTAAAATCTTGAATCCAAATTCATATAACCAAAAAAATTTGTCTCTTTAAAATACTTCTTCTACAGTGGGAATAAACAGGAAAAACAGCTACAAATAACTGCAATAGTGAATGCACAGACAAAACAAACAAGACCATTCAAAACGAAATTGAAAAAAATTACAGTAAACTTTCTTTAAATAGCTGGTGTGTATCTAGGAAAGAGATTTTTCAATATATATTTTTAGTATGGTTAAGCTATGTTACATTATGTAACGTATATTAATATTCAAGTACGCAAATCAGCTGTAAGATGTGTGAAGTTGATTTACATGATGTGCAGTCTCTCTTGTTTTCAACTAACATGACAAAATAAGCACACTGTTGTTTTTCCATTTACTTGTATAACCAAGAATGCCTTGATGCGGGACTGCCTTTAGCAAATGGAACACGAGTTGCCAATCAGTTTTGCTGGGTGCTAGGCTAGCCCACCCATGGAGGATGGGGTGGGGCGGGTCACTCTACTCTTTGCGCGGCACAGGCACTCATTCGGGTCGGGTCACTTTCAGGCAAGGAACAAAGTCTGGTTCGCAAGCACTATTTTTCATTTTGGCAGGACCACTCTTTTCGGTATACCTGGGCGATGTATGACCTGAGGTTGCGGTGGCGCCAGCTGAAGCTCGACTCGTGACACACTCGGGGCTGCCCCTAAGGTGGGTGTGCTGGCTGGCCTAGGTTTGTGAGCTTTGGCAGACATCAAGGAATGTGACTTATGTCGAGTTCCCCAAAACCAGAGATTGTTAAGCCCAAATGACTTGTCTCAGCCAAAGGCCTGAATTACTGGGTGGTGTCCCTTGGTGAGTTTGGTTGATGGTTCAAAAGAGTTGAGCTCGTAGGTTGGTGAAACTGGTCTTGATAGTCAACGGAGTTCGGCGGCACATTCTCGGTGACTGAGATGCTCGAACCCGTCTGGGAGGGGCTTAAGCTTCAATGGATACTTAGAGGCAGTCTCTGCCCGTTTTACTCTCTTATGAACACCACTGTGGCAGGAAAAGGGCATGAGGAAAGATACTCTACGATCAAACCTTCTAGAAGTGGAGCAGTTGATGTGCAAGAAGTGTTAACTGTATGCATACTGCGTCTGTTGGCCGAGTGCTGTATCTCACTCTCAAACTCCGACACCGGGGGTGAGTTCCTTCTCGGGTTGGTCTCCCCAGACCCGAAGAAATAATCCGCTCAGCACCAGAAGCGCGGTGAAAAGAGCAACCTCCAGACAGACAAACTGACCCTAAAAGGATGTAGTACCTAATGTCATGGCTCTACCCTTCACTACACTGGCTGCAGAGAACGGGTGGCCTTCCAATTCTGTTATGGTGAGTGCTCCAGAGGAACTGATCCTCCCAGGCCTATGGAAATACTCCTCTCTGTATTAGCAGCACGGTGAAAAGAGTAAACCCCAGACTGGCAGTCCAATCTCTAAGGAGGCTGTATCCTAGTGTCATGGCTCTACCAATCACTACACTAGGTGCAGGGAATGGGTGGCCTTCCAAGATTGTATTGTGATATTTGTTTTGTGTTTTGAGGAGTTGAATAAAACTCCAGTCACCTGACGTCACTCATACTGGTCTGATGTATACGATGTGAGGTACTAACACTACGGGAGAGATATTCGTAAGTGATGTAAAACTTTGTTTATTCCACATGAAGGAAATAAACAACCATGGTGGTTGTACTACCTCCTATCCACGTGAGCTTGCGGAAGATAAACACCCTACGTGAATACATGGAAGGTGACCTGCTTTTAGGCTAACAAGGTAGGTAGTAAAAAGGGACAACGAAAATAACTCCCAACTTTAACTAGTGCTATCACTGTTGTCCTGAAGGGACCGGTACATGTGTCAGTGTTGCGACGTAAGACATTGGTTCTTCGTTGAAGAGGTTGGGGAGCCAGGAAATCTTCGACACCTCGGGGGTGCGGCGAAGACTTGAGGAAAGATAACGTCTTCGGTACCACTAGAATGCAGTGAAGACCACGGTAGGATAGCTGATGGTTCCTTTGGCACCAGAAGCGTGGTAAATGAACAAGACAGAAGACAATTACTTCAGGGCTGGTAATGAGTCTTGATGCAGCCCTCTATACATGGTGGCGATGACGAGCTCCTTGATGGGCTTGCATAGGGGGTAACAGCTGTGAAGGCATGACATAGATCCTCGATGTGCGACATCAGTGGCCGGTGCGCTGCTGTACTCAGTTGACCTTGATGCATGGCTTCAGTGACTAGGCCGGTAAATAATAAAATCGGGCGTGTAGAGGCCATCCTTTGCCTTGGGCAGGTAATACAATTCCTGAAGTCTCGTGGTTGGTGACGGCACTCAAACTCTGTTAATAGTGCTCCAGGTTTGCTTTCATCATGAGTAGAAGTTGATTAAATAATATGCAGAAAGACGATATGCATCAGCCTTCAGTAATGGTACATCATCACTCAAGTTTTTAAGTTTTTTTTTAGCAACTAAAAACGATGTACAACTTTCGGTAATGATTTAAAAGTGGCTTTACAGCAACAGGTAGTGTACTAAAATTAATTACTGCAGGATTATTATAGTATTGTTCAAGTAAATTTGAAAACAAAATATGTAAACTGAAGGATTTGAAAGTTTTTAATGAATTGTGCATAGATTAACTGTAAATGCATGATCAAAATTAAATTTTTAAATGGAACGCTGGAACAAAAAATAAATAAAACTTAAAGTTTAAAGCGATACTGTATGGTTCCGATAATTACTTTAAATACATTTTTACCCCGTACCGTAAATACCAAGTTGTCACCAAATTGTTCCATAGAATAAAAAAATAAAAAAATGTTTTTTCCTTAGTTATGACGTGAGGATTAGAACCCACTTATCACGTTCCCACCAAAAAAATTTCCTAGTCTATAATACCAATTTTTTTTACGATCCCTATGAATATTCCATAAGAGCAATATAAAAATGTGAAATTAACTCAAATTGTGGAAATTTGCTCTAAAACGTCATTTATTTTCACAAAAAAAAAAAACAGAGTGAAGGTGCTTGAATTTAATTACTGTTGCATATAAACAACAATACTTCATATTTGTTTAAAATGTGTGTATACTGCAAACATTGCAAATATATATACAATTCAGTATACAGTATGTGTACTGTCCAATATGGTTACAAAAACAATTTGATTGAAGTTATACTCATAGACCAAAAATGAGGTAGACCAATGTAACTAAACATTATGTTATCTGGGGATAGTCTATATTGGGTACATGCGCAAAAGGCAAATAAGTGGTCTATGGTTCTACTTGAGACAGCACTAAAGCAACGGAATTTGTACTGACGTACCGTATTTGCTCGTGTATAGCCGCACCATGGTTTTTGCAACAAGTTTCAGGGGGAAATTTTAAAAAATAAAATTGCACCAAAAATTTGTGGCGCCCTATTAGTTAGTATGGAACAAATAATTATTTTTACATTAATGTGCAGCGATTGTGATATGTCTGGAAAATACTTTAATTAAATAACTTGGGTGCAAAAAGCGAAAATAAAAACAATTCCAGAACCCTCTCACTCCTACTACTTAACATTTCTGGCTTCGTTATATTTTTTCTCCTTTATTCTCTTAGAAGTGTCTTCTTTTTGCTGTCCTAGAATGTCTCACTACCCTTCACTTAAAAAAAAAAAGTCTCCTATACCATTCTCCCACCTCCCCACAAGAACATGACTTGCTAGCCTCTGCCACGGAAATAAAGAGGGATGGCGGAATTATCGACCAGCAACATCTGGGTGTTATTACAAGAGGGAGGGGGCCGTAAACGCATGGCAGTTCTGGTTTGCAGTGTGACAGGATGCCATTAGTTGGCGGAGGTGGGAGGGGGAAGCGACGTTGCGACCTACATATAACTGCATAACTGAAGGGTCGCTGAGAGAAAAGTGAGAGGAGTGATGTACGAGCGATAGATGACACAACAGACAGTCCCACCACTTCCCTCAACATCCTGGGGTGATTTATGGCTACCACTCCCCGTTGCTCTTTTTTTTCCATGTATAGCGCACACCAGAAATTTTTCCCTTTATTTTGGGAAAAAAGGGCACGGTATACACAAGTATATAAGGTATAAAAACACACTTTAATGATGTAGTCTATGGCCATCATCATTGTACATTGTTTTTTTTTTTTTTGTTTCATGAGCCTTATGGACAGCACAAGCATTATACAAAGGCTAATTTAACTGGACAAAATGTTTATAACTGCGAGATACAAAATTTGTACTGTATGATGCAAGACCATTAGTCTACAAGTAGGCTTCTACTTACTGCGCAAAAAAGTAGTCTATTTGTTCAAGAGCTAAGCCAAGTGCTCCTGAGTGAATGGTGGGTTCAGAATCTGTCTCACTGCTGGGATCTTCCCATCGTACACAATTGGCCGCGTTGGCTGTTAGCAGGGCACAAAGACCACAGTTTTCAACACTATGGGGGTATTTAGGAGTTACTGCTGGCTTTTGTATACCTGAGCGACGGACCACTGGAAATGACAGTGCAACAATAGGTGGTACTGTTGGCGGTTTCGGGTTCCTAGGAGCATGGTATGTCGAGACAGGTCGCAGAACGTCAGGAACCCTGAAGGCTACGACAGAAGGCTGTGGTGCTGATGAAAGGCGGACCAGTTCCGTAATCCAATATGGCAGCTCTGATGTCCCTGTACGTATGGGATTGCTGAAGAGATGTTTGGGTATCTGCTGCGTCACTGGATCCTGCAAGTTTCGAAGTGCCTGTGCTTGTTCTCTGGGCTGAAGACTGACTAAGGATGACACCAAAGTCGGGGAGTATTCATGCCTTTTCCTTGAGACCCTGTCTCTTGGAATAGGGCATGAGGTCTTGCACAATACACTACCCCCGTTGAGGAATGGAAAGCAGGCTACTTGTTTCTTCCTCCCAAATTACGTGTCGAGCCACGAACATGTGATAATGCAGTGGACACCCTACTTCCGGCATCTAGCAAAGACTGCAGTGGGAGCTGGAGGAAGGGCCACACTGGTTAAAGTCAGTCATGTGGGTGTTGCTCCGGTTCAAATTTTTTAATCAAGCCAACAATTTTGTCAATTATTCTGGAGAGAACTGGCTTGCTTCTTGGTGAGACCAGAAACATCAACCTGCAATACCCTGATGTAGCTAATGTTCAAGAACATTTACTGAACTCACCAAACAAATAATTGCACAGATTAAACAAGGAGACAGCTTACGCAGGTCGCATTCCACTTGGTACTGACAGTGCTGCCCAGTAGTATACCAAAAGAAATGCCATCAGTAAAATTCTGCACTCAGTAGTGGAAATAGGTGGAACACTCGTCGGCAGAATTTTCAGCAGGAATACTGGCATTTGCTGTGTGTGGCGAAGCAATGGTAGGCCTAAACATGTTGTCAACAGAGATGGATATTTTTTTCTTTTCATTTTCGTCTGATTCAGACTAATCAATTAATGATGGTGTACTTGTTCGTTTCATTGAAGTTTCATTTACATTCAAGTGATTAAACGACTAAACGTATAAGGTCTGAGTAAAATATGGTATTTACACTCATGTACGGGTACATGCCTGTTTCCCATAAGGAAAATCTCCCCTGGTCAGATTTGCAAATATTTAGGAAATAGATAAAAACAAATTATTTTACATTTGTATCCACGTTCAATATACAGTATATACCATCATAGCCATTACATACGGTACAACCTATTTGACTTTACAATAGAACTGTTCAGGTAGATTGTACATTTCGGAGTAACTAGTAGTATGTATGCATGCTCTGCGATCACACAATACATATTACACAATTACAAAAAACTGGTACCCTGGTAATAGGCCTTATGTGAGCGGGTACTTTGTACTCAGGTACCTAGGTTTTACCTGAAGACACCGAGTAGTGCTTGGGTAACCGGGTATCACTAAGCCTAGTCCAGACCCCTATGTGCCCGACACAAACACTGGGTCATAACTGATTTGTTCCCTGTACTGGGAGACAGGAATTTTTGTGATGGGGATTTTTGCGTACAGAATGTCTGTGGTGTAATGGTTTGTGAAATATTCTAGTATTCCCACCTCCTCTCTCACATTATCCATTTTTTGGGCTGGCCAGAACAAGAAGTTACGTCCCTCAAGTAGGAAAACTGGTCCAATTGGTGCCAGCTTTCTCTTATACACATAGCTATCCCTAACTGAAAGCAGAGAGCGATGGTGTATGATACCTGGAAGGCGAGGTAGGTAATCTGGTGCTTCCTCTTCTGTTGAGAAGTGGGGCCCTCATTCCTGCGGTGGCTGTGGCTCTTCTTCTGCTGCTCTTGCGTCAGTTGCTTCGTCAGCCACTCCTTCGGGTCGGGCATCAGGGCATCCCCGCTCACCTCGATGAACTGCATTCCTGCCCTGTCCCGCGCTGCCCGTCGCCCACACAACCTCTCCATCTGTAGAAGCATGACACTTGCTATGAACTTTTTCACTGTACACTGAGTGCTTCTATGAGCCCTGCTTAGTTTTTACTTTTTGACAGTTATATTCCTTCCACACTCATATATAAGAATTAACAAGGCCATGAGTTTATTTAATAACAATCACAAAAATAAGTAACTCAGCACACTTATATTAATAAGAAATACCAGTACAATTCTGAATTCAAAATAATATACAGACTTCCTGCAAATAATTCTATGATAATCACACCAAGAAACAACATGAATTTAATGAAGTTATTACTTGTGTCTAGTGATGGGACAGTTCAATTATAGCCTAAATCCTTTGATTCTACTGATTTTGACTTGAATAAGGAAATCTAAATCTTTTGATTTTTAACCTCCATGAATTTGATTCAACCTTCTGTAGATTTGTACTATTCTTAGATAAAAACACATTATTTTACACAAATGCACATGTGCACACACACACATATATAAAAATGGAGTGTTGAGAGATCTGGGCGGTTCTTGACATTGTGGTCTTGAGAGCCAGTAAGGGTGAACTGAGGTAAGAATGTGGCAGTGCCTGAATGCAAGGGTGGGGGAAACGGGAGATTGCTGAGGAAACTCACTGACCAGCAGCACGATTCCCACATGCGTAAAACCTGGGGGCGGCCTCACAGGGAATCAACCTCGGTTCACCTTGGTGGGAGGCAAGTAATCGAACCACTACACCATTGCAGCCCCCATATAAAAAAATGAAATTATATTTATGTTCTTAACTTAATACAGGAATTTTGTGTGTGTATATAATTTTTTTTGCAATTTTGATTGTGAATTGAATAAATAATTATTTAGTTGTACAATTATAATTTAAGTTTGAGGCTTTTATAAAATTGAAGAATTTTGACATTATTATAGGATATTTAGCCTGCAGATGTTAATCTATGTTTTTAGTCACTGTGCAAGTTTTTGAGGTTATAAGCTGTTCACGGTAAAGTGAGGAACTTTTGAGAGATCTTAGTTACTTTTTTTCCTATTAGCCAATTTTTATCCTTTTACCACTTACTAAAATAAATATTGCAATGTAAGTAAAAACTACAATCATAGATTTCTATGGACTTGAAAGTTAACGTCTAAGGCTACAATAAAATATATTTACTAACTGTTATTCCAAATGAGAAGTCATCAAAAAGTGCTCACTTTACAGTGAATAGCAAATGTCTACTTAAACTACCAAAATGTCTACAAAGTTACCATGTAACAATGTGGGTGTCATTTTACCATGGTGCAGAATGACTCAGTGTGTAATTTTCGAAATATGATAATTGTAATAGGCAGTATAAAAGTCCCAGGGCCATATTAATTGTGGTTTCTTAGATCTTGAGATTGTATCAGGTGATACAGTCTTTAGACAAGTTTCTTAAGACTCGAGCAACTTAATACATACGAAAACTTTCTTTGCTGATGCATTAAATGAACATTCATTGAACACCAGAATAATCATTGAAATCGAAGATTTTTGTTTTGTTACACCTTTCAGCAGCCACATTTCTTACCAAAACGAAAATGAAAGTTGTTATTTTTTGTTTTGGTTTAGGTACACAGAACATTTGGACAACCCTACTTCTGATTAGCATTGCAATCCAACACTTCCGTGTGGGTGCAACTAGTTTTTGACTATGAACGTAGTTAAAACCTGAGGAATTACACATTTTTTCTTTCTTGTAGATAAAGGAATTGATTAATTACTGTATTTCATCATATAATCGCCGCACCTAATTTTTCAGTTAAGAAAACAGCTAAGGAAAAATTAATTGTATAATTGTTGCACTGCAATATGTTTAGATTTCAGTGCACATCTTGCATGAACGAAAACATTGTACTTGTGCGACCTGCAACTGGTCGCCTTGGCAACAGGGCTGTCCAATCAGCGCACGCCATGAAAAGTGTTTATGCTTGCACAATCAGTAACAGTTTGTTCAGCACGTGCAGCAAATGTTAGTGAGGTGTCTTTGTTAAATCAGTCGAGGAATTTGATCGTAGGTTATCTTGTGTTTACAAAACGGGTAAATACAATAACTACACAGTGGGATTTAAGTTAAAGGTGATTGTGTTTGTGGAAGAACACTGAAATCGGGCGGGTGAAAGAAAATTTTCTGTAAGTGAGAAGTTACTGCGTGACTGGTGGAAAATGAAAGAAAAATCTAACAGCACAAATCAAGCTAGGCGTGCCTTTCGTAGTCCGAAAAACAGTAAATTTCCTATTATTGACGGAGAAGTTCTTACGTACACAGAAAATTGTGAAATATTGGTTTTAGTGTGTCATACAAAATGTTACAAGTGAAGGGACGATAGGTGGCTCGTAAGCACAACATTTCTAGAAATGCAATTTAAGGCCAGCCATGGTTGGGTGTGATTTGATTCATGTGACACAATGGTTTGTCGGTACGGAGCAAAACGACAATCTGCCAGAAATTCTGCAGATTACATTGAAAAAGTGATTCATTTCCACCGTTATGTCATATGAATGCGACAAGAGACAAATTATTTGTTATCACAGACAGGCAACACAGATCAAACCCTGGTATATTTTGACATGCCACACAATAGCACCACCACTAAAAAAGGATCAGCTAGAATGCCCTTGCAGACAACTAGTAACGGAAAGCTGTGGTGTACCGTAATGGCAGCAGTTACTGCAGATGGATAAAAATTACTGACATATGATTTTTAAAAGTAAAACCACGCCAAAGGGAATGAAGTTTAATCATAGCACTCACATGCACATGCATCCTAAAGGTTGGATGGATGTCGAAAAAACAAAGAACTGGATTAATATTGTATGGAACCAGCGACCAGGAGCTATGCTCAAGCAACCTGCAATGCTTGTGTTGAACAGTTTTCGCACCCACATTGCTCTAGAAGTAAAAGAACTGCTTTGCGAGCTCAAAACGCATGAAGCTGTTGTTCCTGGTGGTCTAACATCAATCTTGCAGCTGCTAGATGTATGTGTCAACAAACCTTTTAAAGATATCTTACGACATTTCTACAAGTGGATGATAAATTATGAGCATCAACTGGCTATGGTGGGTAAATAAGCGTCCATATTTAGATTAGTTGTGTGAGTGGATGCCAAGAGTTGGGGCATGATTGGTGACGAACTTGTATCCAAGAGTTTTAATAAAACCAGCATTACAATTACAAGTGCCTTGGATGGCTCTGAAGACGACAAATTGTGGCATAGTGATGTCTCTTCAGAACTATCCAGTGATGAATATACGAATGGCAACACCAGTGGCGAGTCTTCAGATGCAGACAGTTAACTCTGTAAGTGTTATTGCAATGTTATTAACAATCTTTGCATGCAAAGATAATCATTACAATTGTTGCTTGCCCTAAGATTGTTTACTTTTTTTTTAGAGTGGCAAGATGGCCATCGTGTGTATATTGAGTGGTGCAAATGCAAATACACAAGTATAAATATGAAAAGCGCACTGCAGTTTGGATTTGGTAAAGTTTCGTTTCAAACTTGTAGTGCAGTGTTAGCGAAATTTTTTTGGCCCCATTGTATTTTTCCTTAAACAATTGTCACGCCCACTATTTTTTTTCACTAAATTTGGCATAAAATATGCAACGATTATGCAATGAAATACGGTAAGCTTACAATAAATGATTTAAAAAACATATTTAAAAATTTTTTTAACGTAAGGCATTAACAACAATGATCTTGCAGCTATGTGTTCACTCTAAAGTATTTATCTTATTGTAATATGTTTGGCACATTATTTAATTTATTACAGAAGCAAAATTAGTTTTTTTAACATCTTTCTTGACATGGTAAATGCAGTTTTTCTTATGACGTAGTAGCAGTTTTGATTATTATTATGTTTATTGTATACAAAAATAATTTGCAATGTTTTATGAAAGATACCAAATTTTCTGGCATTTACAGAAATTCTTAAAAGTAAATGTGGGCTTTCAGTTACCAGCTTACTGAGCCTGTCATAAGGAAATTAAATGGTATGAGAGAAAGTAGAGATAAATTGGAAGCAAGCATATTACCAGTTTCAGGTTCCAAGATAAACACTACCTCCAAATTAAAGGCACAGCCAAGGGCACTCACATGGCCCCCTTCTATGCCAATCTGTTCATGGGTTAACTGGAACAACACTTTCTGAGCCACCAACCAACTCAGTCACACTGCTGGATGCATTTAATAGATGACATCTGGATGATTTTGAGTCAACTGAGGGCAATATCTTCCACTTCCTCAACAACCTCAACTCACACAGCCTGCTTAAGTTCACCTGCACCTACTCTAAATCACACACCATTTTTTTCTAGATGTGGAACTAGCCCTTAACAATGACAAAATCTAACCAACAGTTCACATTAAACCCACCAACCACTTTCAATACCTACATTTTGACAGCTACCATGCATTCCATGCCAAGAAATCTCTGCCGTACAGTCTTGCCACCAGAGCTAAATGCATCTACTCCACCCAGAACGACTTAAACAAGCAATGTGATATAATAGCCAAAGTATTTTTCGATAGACACTACCCCAACTCCCTGGTTCACAAACAAATTCAGAGTGCCACTTCAAACACAAATCCTCACACAAAGGTCAGATATTCCTCTGGTTGTCCCCTACCATGAGACATGGACAAACTCAGAACAATTCTCAAACTGTGAACACAAAATCCTAGCCTCATCATCACGCACTCAAAACTTGTTCTCCAAACGACCCTCCAACCTTCGAAACAAACTGGTGAACCCCAAATTACTACCCAGATCCCCAAGGCGTATCATCCTTGCAATAGTCCATGTTGCAGCTCTTGTGATATAAACCAGTCTTCAACCTCCTTCAACAGCAGACTCACCAATCAGACTTATCCTATCCAAGGCAGCTACAACTGTGCAACAGAATATCTTATCTACCAGCTACACTGCGTTCATTGCAATGCAGAGTACATCGGCCTCACTGCTAACACTTTCATACAGAGAATGAATGGCCATAGAGCAGACAACAAAAAAGCCACAGCTGGGGAAGATGTAAATTTGGAGCAGAAGCTAGTTGCAGCACATGCAGCTCCTCACAACCAGAACTTTGGCTCCTGTAGGCCCACCTCCTTTCTAATAGTAGTGTAGAACTGGAACACTGGTAACTTGCCCACGAATACATCACCAAATCCACGCAGATACCTGGCTTAAACATAAGATAACTCTTCCACCACATTTCCAATTTCCCACCTCACCTTAGTTCACCTCCTGGCTGCTAGGTTCACTGTTTGACAACCACTGCTCACCAGACTGCAGTGTGCTGATCTACTAGACAGCAAAATGTTGCGTGACCACGCATCCATGTGGAAAATATGTTCGTCTGACTTTTGTTTGTGTGAGTCTATCTACGAGTACCACCCTGTGAGTACTTGTGCATTCTGTCTATTTTTTATAATAATGGAATCAGTAGCCTAACTGCCTATTCCCGCCATATCTCTTTATTAGAGTTGTGTATATCCAATTATGGTGGAACCACGCTACAAAAACTGACAATGGCCAGATAAATTATTGCTTTAGTAAATTATTGTTATAACCAAAAACTACTTTATAAAATTTCATGCAGTGTTGTCACAAATTCACTTCCTGGGTACCCTGTGTTTGTTTTTTATGAATGCTCTTACGCGCATAACTGATGAGGTGACCAGAAAATACAGTGCAACGCCATCTGATAGCAGCATTTTTCACACATGACAATTGTTCACTTAAAAATTGCTAAATCAGAATAACTAATAAGCACAAAAAAAAATTAAGAAAAACTCTACTTTTGCCATCCCTCATCAGCAAACGCATGCAACAGACTGTAAATAAACACAGGTCATATCTGCCTGAATTGTTTGAACAATACAGCTTTTAAAGCTGACCCGTGAAATTGTAGGGCACTTTGATTTACAAGATTAGCAGCAGCTTCAATTTGTGAACACTTGAACAATAAACAATATTGAAGGTTGAAGGCTACCAGTACCCTGCAGATGACGAACTGTGTAAAATACACTTTCTCTTTCCATTGCCATATCTTTGTCTCCGTTACTTAGGCGGTAGGCACCCTCCCTCCTTGTTCGCTACTTCTCCTTTTCCAGCTCCTAATGAAATCAATACTTTTCTCCTGTTTCCCCAGAATGGAACTTGCCAGGCACAGGACAATAGGTAGTCAAAGTCAGATGGGGTGTGAATAGGCTGTGCAGTATTGAAGAATAAGAAAAGAATGCAGTCCCTTTGTGTACAGTGGGAAGAAAAGTTGTCCACATTATTTTCATCTCTCTATAGGACTCGTTTACAGACAAAAATAGAAAAAGTATAGATATATATTTCAACTTTAATGAGAGAGCACTTGAAGAAAGAGTGATACTAGATACTATCTGTATTTATATAGAACATGATAGCGCATTAAAAAATTATTGCTGTAGCGAATGTGTCATAGCCTATACTTATTACAGCTAAGTTCCACTGTATAAGTTTGGTTATTAAATTTTTTTTATAATTAACATACAGTTGACTCTTAATCTATCCTTATTCAGGGGACTGCCCAAAAAATGTCCATACATGCTGGATTTCAGTAGATGAAGTTTCTGACATTTACAATAATAAAGTACAACTTCTAACCTTATAAAACTTTATGTTGTGTATAGTAAGAGCTGTACATTATCTATGAATAAAGTTTAGATAGTAAAAACAATAAAAATGTGTCATTGTAAATAATACATAAAAAAATATTTCACCTAAACTCATTTAAATAAAGAAAAAAAGGCCTTAAAATACAGTACATAAAAAATTGTAATACGACATCAAATGCAAGCTGACCTAAAACTTTCAAACCCTCTGAAAATTATAATAATATGAAACAGAATGCAAGTCAAATTATATATGTCTCAGGTGCACTTGTTCTGCTGAGAGAGTGCGGAGAAGTTATCGAATGGGCAGTGTGTTCACAGCGACCAGTGGTGGAGGGGTGGCGGCAGGAGGATTACCCCTCCACACTGCTACTTGTTGCCAAGTGCAGAAACTTTGCGTCCGTGGCAAATGTCTTTCTTTTAAAGTAATTAATTATATTTTACTGCAAAGAAAACTTGTAATTTTGAGACAAATGAATAAATAAGGTAATTATAATTGATTTCTTCACTGTCTTTAATAATTTAAAACCACATCCTCAGATTTTCCCTGTCGTGATTTACACGGCACTTGGCTCGGTGCTTACCTAACCATTATTAGACTGCAAAAGGTGTCGAATAGGCCCTTACATTTTATGCATGACAACATACAGCGCCACGCAGATAAGCGCTCTACGGGCGACTTCGCTCCATCTACGAGTGACCAGAACTCGGGGCAAGTAATTAACAGTGGCAAATGTAATTTCATGTATCAAGCAAGGAGACTGCATGTGCCGGACAGCCGACTAAGTAAAAGTAATTGACGCGCTTAATTATTAAATCTACAGCCCGCCCAAAATCCAGCATGCAAATGCCACCCCCACAAATAAATTAAATATTTTTGACAATCCACTAACTTACTATTAGCTACGGACGAAGTTCCAGCAAACCAAAGAGATTGCAGCGACCTTGTGACATCACAACCCGCTAGCCTCAGGCAGAGGGGTTTTAATTTGTTGTCGCCCCCAAGCAGAGAGATACAAAATGAGCTGCGCTGCCACAACCCCCGATAACCTACCCCTGCGTAGGAAGACTACACTACCCCCCCCCCCAAGATCGTTAATCAGAAGATTTTTCGTAAATAACGAAGTCAGGAACCACGCTCCAGCACACACACTGGCTGAGTAGGTTTTCGAGCTCTCCCTGGTCTGAAGAAGACACTCTCTTCTCCTCAGACTGAGTAATGGCTCCGCACCTCCAGAAGCCTGCAAGAACACTTCTAACCCCCGCCCTCGCAGACTGTGAAGGCTGCAAAATCCTCGCAGCTTGGATAAGGCTCATCCACTACTGCCCCAGCTGACCGTGAGGGCAGCAACTCTCTCCGAAGGTAACCCGACACCCAATACCCAACCACCCTTTACCTCAGTCAACTTCCGTTAACTCCCATGGTAGCAGGTCGTCATGGTACTAACGTCCCCTGGAGACCCCCCAGTTAATGAGCATACGTTGTGAAAAGTGTACCTTAGTGTTTAGCATTTTCTTATTTTATTAATTATTTCTCCAGGCTCATCTTCACCTGTTTGATCTTTGTATCGTAATATTTTAATATTTTTGAGAAGTTAATTAATCCCTGTAATTGTAGCTGGGACTTTCCACTTTCTTTAACAGCGTAATAAAAGGTTAGGTAACTTTTTGTCAGTGTAACTTTCATTTGTATTTTAGTCCCAGTATCATTAGCATTCTAGCTTTCAGGGTATTAATAAATCTTGTAACAGACTCAGTAATTAAATCCCGCTGGAGACTAACAGTGCGGTACACCGAACTCTACAGGAGACGGAGCTTGAAGAAAGGATTAGCCTGATAACGACATGCCGCAGCTCCTGGGTTTCTGGTGTGTATGCATCTACCTCCAGTGATGTCCCAATATCGGACTGCACTTCTACACATCAGGGCCTTGGGTATGTCTGCATAAGCTACGCCCCCAGGACTGTACGTTTGCAGAAGAGATCATGGGACAGGCTAGATGCATAGCAGGAAGGGACGAGTTCAGTGTAGACGACGACACAGAGAACTTTGTGCTTTAAAAAGAGGGCTCCGAGCACAAACCGCTGTTGAAACCACAAGACGGGTAGAAGCTCCAACACCAGAATCCGAGAGCTTACCCCTGGATTATTTGTCTATTCTACCGCCTACCCAAGTATCCCCATATGATCACTTATTAGGTGTTTGCTGGTCACAAAGCGAGTCAGATCCACCGCGCCCCATCAACTAGAGGCACCCCCGCAGGTAGTAAGTGAAACTACTCCCGAGGTTGTTCCCGATATGGACCTAACAAACACCTGTATAATAAAGTTGGCATTCTGGAAACTTATATGGGTTTGACCCCGCCGGAAGTGGAACTGCCTAACATTTGCGTAATCAAACTAGCGTCGGAGAATGGTCCAGGTTCGACTCCCATCAAAGGCAGCCCCCCGACGTGCGGTATCACCATACACAAATCACATTCCCTCACGTCAACCTACTTTGCCCATTCAAGTAGTCCCGATTCCCCCAGACAGGCCATCCACCTCCACCCCCACGATCGCTTAAACTGCATTGCCACCTCGTACACCCAGGGACAACTGGCGTCCAGATTATTGGCAACCGTAGTAGTGAGGAAGATACACCTCCCTGGGCGGGAAACTATCTCATTCTGCCTCACTCTGGGGTTTGACTCCCCTCGATTCAGATGGTACCCATCCATTAAGCAACCACCCACAGAATCCAAACTCTCCACGACCCATCAGACTAATAATTCTAGCCAATCAAAACGCTGTAGGCTTATGTAAGAATTCGAGAGGGTAGTCAGTGTCCTAACCACTTACTCACTTAGGTAGGGTACGCGTCACATTTTATCAGTTTATTTAAAAGAAACGTGTATTAAAATAAATTAATATAAATTCTCAGATTTTCCCGCAAGAAGTTACTGAAAATGAACTTTACACTTATAATACAAGTCGCTCGATGTTTAAACAATTTTTGGTAACAAGAGGAGTTCAAGTATATGCATATAATTTTATTTGCGATGATGCTGCCCCTTGAGTAAAATAAATATTACATTTTAAAATCATGTTAATTTTACATCAAATACAATGAAACACCAACCTTATGGGGAATAAACCACCATTAATCACAAAAAGAACATCTTTGCAAATAATAATTCCTCAATATGTTTTCTGTAACATTTTCAGGCGAAACCATTTGCTTTGAAATACAAGTGATGATAGGTGCAACTATTTTGAGCAACGGATAATCTTGATAAAATTTCTACGTTCGCCAGGTGAAGTTTATTTGCTTTGTGCCATGGCCGGCTTGTGTAGGCAAGCGTGTGCTGCCGAGACACTTGTTTTTTTCCTTTTGCTAGACACCAGCTTCTCCTCTCGTGGGCGAGTGAGGGGAGGAAGGAAGGTGCACGGTGGAGAGAGAATAGGGCGAGAAAGAGGATGCTAGGTCGCTACACTGGTTGCTATGGGTAACCATTTTCCCTCTCGTTGGCGTGTTAGCAAGCCAGTTTCGCACAGTCGCACCACGCCGCAGTGTCAGAAGACGTGTTGGAAAGGCGGACCGCGCTGCAGAGTAGTGATAAACGATGGCGCACGTGACGTATTTCATATCCAGTTATTAGACATTTGCATAAACAACCAGCTTAAAAATTATAGTTGTGGGAAATATTGGGTGAAGGGATCCGAAATATACTTTGATCGATGCACCATGTGATAAACGATGCAAGCTGTTTATGTTAACATTATTTACATAGAAATTTTGCTGGGACCACAAAAAGTTGTTGGTGGATGCGGTTTATCGATACATGCAATAACGATATATCGAGAGTCGACTGTTTAAAGATAATTTATTAACCTACAACCAATAAACTAGAGAAACAGCACTTATAAATTGACACTCTGAAAAGTATATTTTTTGAGTATTAAAATATACTTAACATTAGCTACTATGGGGCCTTATTTTCATAACTGTTATTGTTACACAATATGTGCTCATTACTTGCAGGAAAAAAGCACACATACAGGTAACAGAAATTATCATACTAACTATAAAGTTAGTTTGCATCAACAGGATTTGA
This sequence comes from Dryococelus australis, assembly GCA_029891345.1. Lineage (NCBI taxonomy): Eukaryota > Metazoa > Arthropoda > Insecta > Phasmatodea > Phasmatidae > Dryococelus > Dryococelus australis. The sequence continues at coordinate 38,116,886 of CM057002.1, forward strand.
GGGTTATCCGATTACACTGAACACAGATATTTTCAGGTTCTGTAAGTTAAAGTCTGTCAAAATATTATTGTGAACAATTCTTGCCTGCTGGCACACTTGCACACATGTGAAATAAAGTATTATGCTAACAAGAAAATTGAAGACCACAATTCAGACATACTGCTTCTTTGTTGAGCAGAAGGTCCTGATCATCCTGGTCAACTGAAGTAGTTTCAACATCAGCAGGCCCTTGCGGAGATGCAGCCGGCCACTCGCTTTCCAGTTCCGACGGCATGGCTTCTGGGACAACAGAATGGCCGTCGTCGTCGTCATCACTACCTGTTCCATCCGCAAGTGAGCCCTCGTCACTGCCTGGCACTGCAGCCGCACTACTTTCCACAGCCGTGTCAGAGTTCAAAGAGAAGTAGTCACCCTTGTCACCTCCCTCCATCTCATCACCAGAATCCTCGTAACTAGTGAGGGCAAGCGATGGCTTGGAGTTCTCAATCTGTTTGGTTACAGATGGTGCGGGGTTGATGGCAACGGCAACAGGTTTCTTGGTAAGGACGTTAGGCACCAGAGAACGCTTGGCTTCTTTAACTGTCATGTTCTTTGGAGCAGGAAGCAGTGCAAACAATCCAGAGCCTTTCTGCAACCAGAAAACAATTACATAGTTAAATGTAATGAACTACTTTTCATTTGATAAATATAGCCTTAATTGAAATAAATGTAACCTATCAGGACTCCAAATTTGTCACTCTTGCTTTAGAAGCACTAACGTAAAAAATTAATTTACAGCTTTGTGCATCAAATCTAATAATTGACTAACAAACACTATTTTATCTCAGTGTGTGAGTAACAAGTTGACGTGGCCCTCTGCCCTGCTTGGGAGGCAGACCAATGCTGCTCGCTGTGCATCAGCCACGCACGGCTGTGCGTGAAGTGCACGGGTCTCGATGCCGTTCATGAAGGACGGGTCAAAAGATCCATCCTGTGACCCGAAAGACCTGCCTCGCCAAGAGAGAACCAGTGCCTACGTAGTTAATATGGTTGAGTGTTGTGATCCCCCAAAAGAAGAGCCTAAAGTAAATACGGGCTATTGTTATCTCCCATTTGCTTCCCATGTGTGCTTTGTAATTAAGTGAGTGCCCAGTCACGTGGCCTGCGTAGTAAAAGAGACATACAATTGGAGACAGTCTAAATCCATTACATAATTTTTGAGTATAATTGCAGTTTCTTTTCATTTAAAAGTGTGTATTTGTATTTTCAATTTCATGTAACATAAATAGTAAATGATCTTGGTAGTTCTGACAGCCGCCATGCCAAACGTCCGAACTCGATTTCCTACAGCTTTCACTAAATTAATGTTTTAATTTGTTGAAATGTAATTGAAGGGTTTTGTTAATGTCAAGTGTCTTATGTAATTTTAATATGATTTTTCGTTTCTTTAGCAAGCCCGTTTAGGCTTTTCCAGTGATTGCTATTTCCCAGACACACATAGCAACAGAGAGACAGAACGTTTGAAATAAATATTAATGTGTCTGAATTAATGCCTTAATTCCGCAGAGTGTTTTGTTGTGTTTGTTTCTGCTTTTATATATGTATTCAGTGAATATGTATAAATTTGGTTTCCCCTCACAGAGTTTGCGGGATATCTCCCTTTGGTAATGACATCTCAGCGCCATCCTCCTCAGTCTAGTTCGCCAGGCCTAGGAAATTGCACACATTCGCGTTGTGGGGGAACATCACCATCTTTGTCTGACCAGTAGCTGAAATAGTAAGCATATCTTTTAACCAGAACATTTCATTCTCTTCTTTATTCCTCCGTGCACAAACTCTCATCTCCATAGACTTGCGGCCCAGGAGATTTTACTGCTTCAATTTCTATGTGCTAACTAGTGCTTTTTGCAGTGTCAGACGACGGCGGGCTTTGTGCGCCATGTCCGCAGTGTTCGAGGAACTTTGTATTTGTGATTGTATGTGTAATCCAGCTCAATCAATTATACCTAATTGTATCGTTCCCTGTCTTATTTTATTTTAATGTTAATTTCACCTCGGGTCCTGTCCCACGCCAGAGTGTAAGTCCACATACTCATTTATGTAATGTAAAGGCATTGGAGACTTTTGTTGTACTTTATTGGTAAACGTGAGCTGCGAGAGCAATATGCCACGTGGCTGTAGACTAACTACCGCCCTGAGAACCAGAGTACACGTGCTCACCCATGATATAGATGAACTGGCGCCCTACTGGAACTTATAAGTATTCAGTGATATCGAGCCATCCATCTGGGTTTCTCTCAAATCCAGTAACTCTCGCCCCTTGCAAGCTGCCAAGCCACGTTAAAGTATACAAATACCACTTGCTTCCAGTTAATCTATCGTCAGTGTAATACCAATTACCCCATTATGACTTGCAATGCTATAGCCAAAACTGATCACAAAAAAATTCAACATACCGAAGACGGTTTCAGCTTTTTTCTCTCAGGTTCCATGGTGTCATCATCCTTGAACTGGAAATAAAAAAATGCATTTCACATGTAAAATACTGTCATATCCACCCTTATAAAATTAACCTTCGACACAATAATGTATGAGACAAAACTACAATATTTTCTGAACATTCTATTACAAAATAGGTTGGAAAACTGAAACAATGGTAAAGTACACATTTTATTTTACTGCAATGGTTATTATAGTGACATGTGATTAAATGGTCTCCAAACAAGCTGACAAGTCTTGACTGTTACGCCATTGAATATCTATAGGTATAAAAGGAAAATGGCCGGAAAAAATTTTCTTCTGCTACGTTGACATAGTTGGCTTAACCACTGCAAGGGTATTGTGATTCCTCCTCCTAAACATGGGATCAGTGATTTGTGTAACTTGCCCTGCATTTTGTGCCATTTTCCACTTTGAAGATGTGTGTGATTAACGAGTGTATTATTACATAGTATTATGAATAAAATAACTCACAGCTGTGCATACAGTAGCAATTCTACTGTGCAATTAAAATGTGGCATGAAGCTTTCAAAGTTTCACTTTCTTGTGAAGGACAAAGAGCACTAAATAATAAACTTATTTGGTTACACACTTAAATAAAATAATATAAATAATTTCCATTAAATAATACTATCTCCACACGCATGCACGCACACACGTGCGCACGTCCATGCATGCACACACACATGCATGTGCCCACACGTGCCCACAAAAACACACACACACACTGGTGGAAATTAAAAAATGAACACCCGGACGCAATGGTCCCACATGAATGACGGTTTTATTGAATAATTATACAGGTTGCATTCTGTATATGATAATGATCCACTGTCATACACCTATGGATAGAGGCTAAAAAGTGTCTTGAATCTCAATGTCAGTAACTTGTGTAGCCACCTTTACTTTAGTGACGATGCAGTCGTGCATAAAGGAGTCGGATGTCATCTTGTTGAATAGTGTTACATGCTAATTCCACCTGTTGTTACAATTGGTAGAGGTTTGTTGCCCGTATTGCAGATCACACCAAACACCGTCCTATCATGTCCCACACATTTTCAATGGGGTACAGGTCAAGTGATCATGCTGGCCAGGAGAGTTGACGAACACCTTCGAGAGCACATTGGGTAACACGAGACGTGTGTGCACTGGCATTGTACTGCTGAAAGAAGACATCTTGGTGTTGTAGGAACTGCAACAAAAGGGCTGGATGATGTTCTGGCTGCAGCGTTTACTGTTCAGTGACCCCTTAACAAACACCAGAGGCGTACTGTCATTGTAAACTACTGCTCCCCAGACCATGATACAAGGAGTTGGTCCTGATGTTGCTGACGTATATACTCTGGTCAACGCCGCACTCACAAATCACTGTCACTGACGCCACGGCAGAATCTGCTCTCATCACTAAACAAAACTCAGCATCATTTGTGACACCATCCAAGGTGGGCTGCACGGTGACAAGTTGTGAGATGAAGTCTGGCAAGCAGCACCCTGTATTATAGTCCAGCCTCCAGCAAAAGGGTTGGTGATGGTTCTAGCTGTCATCCTGGGTGCAACAGTGACCCCAATCTGTGCGGCAGTTGCTCTGCGATCAGCAATGGCTGGCTGTTTGATACGGTAGTCCAGGTGGGAATCTGTATGACGTTGCCGTCCGTAACCAGGTTGATGAGAATGTGCACCATCATTGGACCACCGGCACCACCAATGATGCACAGCAGACACTTCATGTCCTATGCATTGGGTGATTCTCTGGAAAGACCATCCAGCCTCCCTCTGACCCACAATACGACCTCGTTCAAAGTCCATTCACTGAATGAAGTGTGGTTGTCTATGACGTTATGGCATGTCTATAATGCTGACTACACACAGGTCAATGCTTGTTAACAACAGACTACTATTTCACTGAGTCAACTACAGTTGTAGTAGGCTCAGTGGTGTTATGCCTATTACGCAGTTCCTACTCTGTTCACAGCACAGCACTGTTAATCATAGCATGCACTGCAAATCAACCTTTGAAATAACACCCCAGGCATAAACATGTCAACTTTTTTTTTTATTCAATAACTTGTATTCCACAAATATACAACACTGTGATTGACATTAAAATACTGAATTAGGGAATAAATGAAACTGTAACTAAGTAGCTTCAGTAACTTGTGATATTTATTTTGTATTAAATACAAATTAAAAACACTGATAGCAGCAATGTTGGCAATGGCTAGTAAGAAATAGTTCACAGTTATAGACTATTCGCGGTAATGTAAGCACTTTTGAAAGGCCTCTAATTTGGAATAATAGTCAATAAATATATTTTATTTTACCTTTAGACTTTAACTTCAGAGTACGGTGGAATACACACATTGTGTTTACTGCGTACATGGCAATATTCATTTTAAAAGGTGGCTAAAGGATAACAATTATTGAAAGGAAAAAGTAACTAGGGCTTCAAAAGTGCTCACTTTACCGTGAACAGCCTATAAAATATTAGTTTAACCTATTTTTTTGTATGCTATTAGTAAATTAATTGTTGCCTATTGAAATATTTAGGTAGCCAAGATGGTAACATATTTCATTGTTACAGTTTAAAATAACAGCACAAAATATTGTGCGCAGGCCCTAGTGACACTGTGTTTGTTTTATTGACTGAGGAAGCGTCTGTCCGTCCGTCCGTCCATCCGTCCGTCCGTCCGTCCGTCCGTCCGTCCGTCTTTCCCTTGGGAACTTTTGCATCGCTCGTAGTAGCAGAAAATTATACATGTTAAAAACTTCACCATATTTCATACTTATTACAGCAAAATAATAATTTTTAAATTTGTAATTTTCAACTGCAAAGAGGTCTTAATGTTTGAATAATTACTTAGATGTAATGGTGGGAGAGCTGCAAATCTAAGGTTGGCAGACATGGTGAGTGGCTACATGACGTGGTGTTTTGTTGCTGTTTGCGCAATGAAGCGTTAATTTCGCTTGCTCCAAAAAAATACTTCAAATTACTACAAGTATGTACATGTTGTGTTTTTTAAACCTACCTAGGCAAGTTACAATGTGATAAATCTGTTTTTCCATGGCAGGAATAAATTTACTGTTACGTATTGTAACTGCTACGTGTGAAAGGATTGAACTGAAAGGACGTGGCTAGGGGTGTGCATAGAAACAAATTAATCAAAATCAATTAAATTGGAAGGATCCAATTATTAAAATTAATTAACTGCTTTCAAATAATCAATTAGACACATATTCAATTAATCTATGAAATTTTTTAAAACTGTTTTATTTTCCCAGTCTATCAGTGAACACTATGAAGGTTGGGAAGTTCAATGCTTTTTGTTTGGCAAATAACATTTTTTTCTGCCAGTTAGAACTGGTGTCCCATAGGTCATGGATTTTTCAATTTTGTATGTAACTGCAATTTTCATAAAATGAATGTAATTGTGAAAAATCTTCCGAGTTGTATTGTGTTAGACCCTACATAAAGAATTAACTTTGTTCCTCACTACAATGGAAATATAACAAAATATATTTGCATATTGTTACATATTCTGTCGTTAATTGGATATAGCAAAACATAGTCGTACACAATTTCTTTTTTTAAATAACACAACTAAATCGGAAAATGAAATGGTGAGATGGTTAAAAATATCATGTTTAGGTCTTTCCTTCGCAAATTCCATAAACAAAAGGAGAAACGCACAAATTTCCTTTTACTGATAACTATACATTTTTTGAACTTAAATTCGCAATGTTTTTCCATTTAAATAGCTTGCTTATAAATGCCTAATGCCAAACGCAGTTATATTTTTTACTGTTTGCATTATTTTTAAAACCAATATTAGAGGTACTCTACAGTTTTGCAGACTTAATGTATTACTTACATTGGTGAAATTCACTGCATTCAGAAATTTGGGTACAAACTGCAATAAAAGAAGTATACTTATTTCGCGAATGCAAATTGAACCCACTTAGGAAATACCTACTCTCTCAAAAAGTTCAAATTTATTTTTTAACACTACAAGCTCATAATTTCCCGATCAAACTCTTAACTTGACACAATAGATGAGTGACTGGTAGTAGGGATGCTTGCATAAGTTCTTTGTACTAATGCCAGTATAGTTTTTTTTTAATAGGGGAAGAAGTAATAAAAAAATGTACGTGTTACAGAGGAACATATGCTCAACTAATTTGTTTTAAATTCAATTCTTCCAGGTGGAACATCTCGTCGACATGCCATGGCACTTATAGGAAGAAATTCAAGGCTTATTGAAAATGTCGCAAACATTTCTTGTTACCGCAATGTGAAAATATTTTTTCCAAAATTCCAAACTGCTATTGGCGAATTTTGTGAATTACAGTCACCAATTAAAAAATAATTTAATGATATTAATTGATATAGTCATTAATCTAAAGGGTAGTAATTGATTTAAAATAATTGATTAATTGCAACAATTACCTTACTAATCAAATCATAATAGAGCATCCCTAAGCACGGCTGCTTCGTGGTCGTTAACGCTGGCCCATTTGTATGTGATTGCAAATATTGGACGTGCAACACGTATACGTTTTAATCATGAACTGTCTTAATGATGAAGTTAATTATACTTCTGTTTATTTATCACAATGTAACTTCACCCTAGGTGTATGAAATACAATTGTGTAACATGTTTACTTTTTTTGCGACCTGAATGTTTGCCACAATTCCCAACAAATTACTATTTCCAGCCAAATATTGTAAATTAATAATTATATAAACCTGGTAAAAACAATTTACCTTTGTAAAAAAATTATGAGCAGAATAAAATATACGGTACGTCTATTTGTGTGCATGTTCACCACTATCTTTAAAGTTTGTCGCTGCTGCAAACAAAAACATTAGTGACACGGAGTTGAGTGTTTGCATTCACTGTATTTTTCATTGGACTGGTTGCTCCTTTCAATATTTATTCCAACTAAGGCCATCCTTTCAACGAAATAACCCAACACACATCAATAACAAGGGGTTAATACTACTGTTCTGTCCACCACAGTTGTAACAGAATTCTTTGAACAGCTATAAACAGCAAACAACGCAATTGATATAAAAGTAGGTCACATGGCAGGGTATTTATGTTTTAGGTGTAGCGGAAGGATACGTAATCAGTAACCAAAAGTAGAAATTTAGCAGGACTTCACAAAAGTCTCTTCCAGTCGTGAATAGACTATAATCAGCAAACTTACGGGACATTCTGCATTTTAGTGTACATAAAAACTTGATTACAGAATTCAGTTAATACAGTGTTTTAAAGTTATGATGATTTCTGTATAATTTACCACTACTTTCCCAACATTCTACAAAAATTTTATTCTAACAGTGTGCATTTATAATCCCAAACACTACAGCTGTGAGTGTAACATACACCAATTTATGTATAAATTTATTTGAAGCCATTCACAAAAACACTTAAATATGATATAGGAAATGACTATCAATAAAAGTAGATATTTTTATATAGAATCTTGGCAAATACTACAAAATTAAAAGTTAGAACTAACGAAGTAACAATACTGAATGCTTTTAAGAATAAAGCCATGTCAAGACACAACACATAGTTGTGGTAAATTTAAATATTTTTAATGACAAACATTTTTTAAATAATGTATGCAACTGTCATAGAAAGGCAGTTCAAAGAAGTTCATCTCGTCTAATTTTTTCCGAAACGTAAATAGTTTTCAAGGCATTTTAAAACATTTTCTTGTTATTATTTATAGTTTGGTTTATCTGGATTAGTTGATATAAAGTTGTATTTTGGTAGATAAATACAGTCAATGGATGCATCTTTTTGTTACGCGAGTGTACCCTGCCATTTGTAAACTGCTTTTAACCCAACTTCCAACTTAATTCTGTTCATTGCAATGCCTGTATATTTCTGTTATACATAATTTTCCTTTACAATATCATCATTGCATGCATACACATTCAAAGTTTTTGTCCAGTCAAAAGGAATTTAATTAATATTAAATAGTTATGCCCAGAAAAGCATTATTAACATATTGAGAACTACATACATCAGCAAACTGGTTACAAGTAAATGACCACAAATTTGAAAGGGATTTTTTTTGTTGAATTATTACAATGGTTTGCATGAATAAGATAGTTGATCATTAAATCTTGTTTCCATACACAACCAAACAAATGACTACAAAAGTGTATATTCAGGTAGATTATTTATTCATAAGCAAACCATCATTTCTATAGTACACTTTATTTGCAATTTTGTATGTTTGTCAACTTTTGTACGAAATAATTAAAAATAAGTAAATCAATTGGACAAACCTGTTCGGGAACATTGTGTAACGGTATATTGTACGAATATTATTATTGTTTCACAGGAAACTAAACTGGAAATTAATTATTCATATAATGTGCAAATTGTGTATCTTTTAAAAAACATTAATCAAACATCGCATTTTTCATGGCATTATAGGGACTCTAATAAGAGAAATATGTAATGTGTTTGGAAACTTAAAGAAAACCCAAAACACAAAGAAGTTACGACATCAGTGAAAGTATAAAATCAGTTTCCTGAATAAAGTTGGTCTTACAAGCAACCAAATACTAATGATAAAGGACTGTTAAAAGTTTTAGACGTGTAATGTTATTGTAAACATTTATATGGATTAATTAGATTTTCCATATACTGGCTGTTCCCCAAGTAACAAATAATTTCCATTAAAACACTAATGTATTGTTTTCTTTCACAGGTGTTTGAAGAGATGCTGTCTGTAAAGAAAAAAAATAGTCATTGTTTCCTGGAAACTTGGTAAAAAATTCAAGGAGGTGCATGAGCTGTATCAATGACGATATGGAAAAAAACCACCAACAAGGACCAATATTAAGCTTCTTGTGAAGAAATTAAGACAAACCGGTAGTGTTCTTAATGAGAAATGTCCTGGACAACCATAAACATCTGACACCACAGTCCAGAGCATTCGTGAGATTGTTGAAAGGGGCCCACGTGCTTCCGTTCATCGGCTGAGTGGTGAGCTGAACATTCCACAAACTAGTGTTTGGCGTATTCTTCGTTTCACTCTGGAAGATTATGCAGCCCGTATGGCAACGTGTGCTGACCTTCTGGAGGCCATGGAATATGAAAACCTGTTACGACAATCTCCTTTGCACAGAAGAAGTCACATTTCACACACGTGGTTTAGTGAACTGCCACAGCTGCCATATATAGGCAGACAAAAATCCTAATGAGGTGCAAGAATGAGAGAGAAACACTCAGAAGGTGAACATGTGGCTAGGAATGACCAAGGCTAAGATTTATGGACCATTCATGTTTGTGGAGTAAAACAGTAAGAGGTACAAGTTACCTTGATATGCTTAAGTTTTTCTTAGAACCACAATTAGAGTCTGATGTTCTGAACACTGTTGTGTTCCAGCATGACAGGGCTCCTCCCCACTTTGCTCTCATTTTTCGTGATTACCTCAATCGCACGTTCCCAGGATGGTGGATCGGTAGAGATTCATTGTGTATCTGGGCTTTGAGGTCACCTGACCTTCATGTGGTGTTACATCAAATCCCATGTCTACAGGGTTAAAATCACAAGTCTGCATCAGCTGCGTGAAAGGATTATGGAGGCGGTCAACAGCATCACACCTGATCAATTGCAGAGTGTTCAGTGTAACGGCAGAACGGTGATCTCTTTGCATTGACATGCAGGGTGGCCACATTGAACTTTATTGATATCTACTGTCTATGTGCCCTTTTTATGTTTATATAGATTTCTTATATTAAACGTGTTTTCCATGGAAATGACATCTTTAAATATTTTAGAAAGAATTTCACATATAAAATATGATTCAGAAGAAGGAATATTCCACCAGATGACAGTAATTTGAATGTTAGTTCTTGAGATAAATCATACCTAGGCCTACAATAATATTTTTGGTGGCATTCCCTTCCATCAAGGTGGACAATTGAAGCTACTACTTAGCAAATTTAATCCACAGAATAAATATTTCAGCCGACTGAGTTTGATTGAAATCTTTTTGATGGTACCAGAGGTGTAGCATACAATACTATGAGAACAAGATTGCCATTACGAAAATAAAAGACTCATACAAAAATGTTAGGTGCCCTTCAAATGCAAAATGGGCTGGACTCTATTTAAAAGTGAGAAAACTAACACGGTACTGTTAACATACTATGTTGGATTCAAATCTGTTTATTTCAGAGTTGTAACATGAAAACAAAGTAAACTGAGGAAACAATTTTGAAAATAAGCATCTTAAACTTTTAAAAATTTGTTCATTCATGCTATCTGTAATGGTTCTATTGTTATTACATTTATTGGATTTTTTTTTGCTAATTCCTGAAAAATTATATAAAAGCTGTGTACTTGTAAAATGGTGGACAGAAGAGCCAACAAATTTGTGGTGGTGTTAGCAAACAAATTGGTTGAAATTGACCTAACGGTTTGGTTGATATGGCATACTATAGGCTGTTAATGGTAAAGTGAGCACTTTTGAAGCCCTAACCACTTTTTCTTTTCAGCCATTTTTATCCATTCACATTTTATAAACAAATATTGCCACGTAAGTAATGAACATAGTGTGTATATTCCACCATGTTGGAAGTTAACGCCTAAGGCTAAAATAAAATATATGCATTTATTGGTTATTATTTCAAATGAGACGGCTTTCTAAAGAGCTCACTTTACACTGAATAGCCTATAACCTTAACTATTTATATGGGTGTAATTTTGAAAATATGCAAGTGCCTGATATATAAAATTATACAGGCCTAATTTATATTTTGGTGTCTTACTGTAACATTACTCACGTGACAAATTTCACAGGAATTAGTTATATAATGCTGTAGATATAATGAACAAGCTTCAAGTATTCTGATGGATCTTCCAAAATAGCAGACTTACTAATTCCTTGAAATCCTATACTTACTGTTGACAGTACAATATGTCAAAGCATAAATATTGGTTGAAATTGGCTGAACAGTTCTTGAGATATGACACTGCATCCAAAAAGAGATATCTGGCATGGTCAGAAAGCATACGAGGGTTTCCTTACTAACTAGTGTATTATGTTGAAAGGGGAAAACACCCACACTCAAATACACATACATAGACAGGAAGGTAGTCTCCTAAGAACATATTTTCTTCAAAAAGTATGCAGAAAAGGTGTCAGGTCTTACAGACTCGTACTACTAGAGAGAAATATAAACAAAAGAAAACGAGAAATTTTCATATGTGGATGTATGATAAAGGCTGTACACGATAAAGTGAGCACTTTTGAAATCAATCTTAGAAAAAAGTCACCGCTCCTACCCACTTTAAAGGGGCACATGTCACTCAGTACACCCGTAAAAATAATAGGTGTACTGAGTGACATGCCTTTAAAGTGGGTAACGATGGAGTGAAAGTAGTTCCGTATCTTACCCTCAAATAAAAAGTGTTAGGTAACCAATTGTGATAACTAAAATTATTTCTTTGGCTATTAATTTTTTTCTAATGCATAGAGGAATAAAATGAGCAGATATGAAAAATTTACTTTTTTGTAATAATTTCACATTTTCACTTGAATACAGTGATGAGACCCATGGCAATGCTAATTTTACATAAAGTGGAAGAATACACAACGTGTATACAAGTAGATCTTAAGCAGGGCTTTCAGAAGTGCTAAGTTTACAATGAACAGCCTGTAGCAACATTTCACTGAATGGACCAACTTCCTCCGGTGGCAACTGATGGCACACTGCACCTCAGCAGGAAATTGAAACATGTAAGTTTTAATTCTAGCCACATTCAGATTCATTAAAATTTACCACTGCATTCTAGTTCACCCTCCTGCCACTATATGCAACAGCAACAACCTGCCCCTGAACTACAGTGTACCATTTAATTGCTTTCTGAGGAAGGTAATCAAGCCAGAAAATTTTTACAATTGCACATCCACATGTGAAAATGTGTCGTCTGAGGTCTGCATTTCTCTCTGCAAGAACCAACCTGTAAGTACTTGTGAGTATTTTAAATTATTTTTTGATAATTGTAAGTAAGTTTTCAGCCATCAACATGCCGTATTGCAATATAAGACATGTCTATATTGACGCATTGTGACTAACCAATCACTTTACCTCGGATAATGAAGGAACAGTAATTTTCACAGTCTCCTTTTTGACCAGTGACTGGCTCCTACCAACTGGCTGGTCATCCAGCTCCATCTCGAGAGATAGCTTGCTTGTGACTTTGGGTGCTGGCAAGGAAGAGAATAAGCCTCTCCCTGAAACATCCACGTCATCTTCATCTGGATCCACAATGACACTAGATCCACTTTTAGGCTCTGGCAGTCTCATAGTCCTTGCACCTTTAGCCATGGGCGTACTTGTAGCTTCATCTTCAGATTCATCTTCTTTGTCTGATGATGTTACATCAGAGTCCAATGTATTACCGTTTTGCACCTGTTCAACTTCCTCACTGGCCTCAGTATCTGTTAGTTTATCGGTTCCTTCAGTTTCAGTCTCTTCTTCACTCCCGCTCTCATCAGAAATCCCATATGCAACCAACGACATACTGCAGTTCTGAAACAAACATGTTACATTTCTACAACAAGATGAATTGCTACAATCCAACATAAGCAAACTATGATGTAATTTCCATCTTCCATGTTATGAGAAAACAGCTAAGAGAATCTGCTAGTAATTCTCACATGCAGTATTTGGTCATGGGCTGATATTTTACATTACAAACATTGTTTCCCAACCACACAAAGAAATTACATTAGTTTATATACCAATACTTCAGTAACAGGGACGTCAACGACAATTCTTAGATACCAATGATTTTCAGGGTATCAAATTAAAACACGCAATTAAAAAAACTTTCAAAAACAAAGACCACTGCAAAAATTATTTTATAATAAAGTAATTAGCAATGTGTGAATAATAGAAAGCACAAAAAGAAAATAAAACCAAGTGGTAACCTCCACCATGTAAGATCTTAGGCCTGTATTTCTAGGCTGTTCAGGCTACAATGAGCACTTTTTAAGGCCCTTCTAAATTTTTTCTTTCATTATATTTCCATCTTCCTACTACTTTCTTTGATATAAACATTACTTTGTGACAAATACACAGTGTATACATTTCACCACCCTCAAAATTTAATGCCTGATGCTGCAATAATACATATTTATTAGTGGTTAAAACTTGTTGAGAGGGCCTTAAAAAGTGATCACTTTACCGTGAACAGCCTATAAAATTTATCTTAATATAATAGATACTTTCAATAATATTACATGTTCCTGAAGCCCTTCCCATATACTGTCTATCTCATATAAGATGGCAAAATTTTGACAGTCAGTGAGTGGCAACTTGACGTATACCAAACAAAGTGCCATTCAAAAAATTGTGTATCAGCTGATGCACGAACGAGCAAAGTTATTATTAAGTTGGCTATTCTGAGTGCACTGGCGATGCACATCAGACAAGTGTAAAATGCGCAATAACAAAGAGTTCCTAGATTATTTAATATATTTTATTTTACGTGGTCACAAAACAGCGGTTGTAAGTGTTACAAACTAATCTTCGTGCTAAAGTAGTAATGTAAAGGTGTTCAAAATGAAATGCTCAATAAGATGATTCAAAGCCGGATGAAACACGACTTCAAACCTTAGATCCGTTCATGTCGTATTCCCACTGTCCATCCATACTTTCCATATGTGCTTGATATTTATTCCAAAAGCCTACAGAAATATTGCATGATAATATTGAATTATTTTTTCAAATAATTTGACTAAATATATTCCAAATTCGTGTCGTTTCGAGACAGTAATAGGATAAAAGTCAAGTTTTAAAAAACAGGATCTAGAGGCTGCGAACTTGCTGCTATCTGTCAACTCATACACTTAACCATGTCGTGCACGCCATATATGAGTTCTTTCTCGAACCTAACCAGCTATAGTGCTCAAATGAATATGTTTCATATGAAAAATAACAAATTTACGAACAGATAGCAATAGTTTTATTTTTCCGCGAGCTCTGCATAATTTTTAAAGCAACATATATTTTGTGTACAGCGATTGTGATTACTAGTAATTTCTATGGGGCCAGTAATTGTCTGTCTATGTCCTAAATACACCATGTTTTTTCCAGAAACCCATTTACTTTTTTTTCGTGTAGCATCCAACTAACACACACCAGCTGATGGCGAAAGGATACATAAACTAAATGTAAACATTAGTTGAACTGTCATAAGCTTGCCATCTTATATGAGACAAACAGTACAGGTGACACAATTCTGCTCAGCTAAGAGACTACTAGAACTGATTAATTTTAATTTGTTGGAAGTTATAAAGTTTGTTTCAATTTGATTTTGATTGACTTTTGTAACTAAAATGCTAAAAGATCTGAATGAAACTTGTGAGGAGTATGGAATGAGAATCAATACATCAAAAACCAAGAGTATGGTATTCAGTAAAGGAAGGAAACCGACAAATATTAAGATAGGACAAGTTAATATCAGTCAAGTAAGAGCATTCAGATATCTAGGAAGTACAATAATTGAGGACTTGAAATGTCATCAAGAGGTGAAGAATCGTATTGCTGTAGCGAAGGAAGCGTTGATTGCTATGCGGAAAACTAGATAAAGCACTGAGGAAAAGACTCGGCAAGTGTTTAGTATGGAGTGTTGCACTCTATAGGGGCAGAGACGTGAACACTGAAACGTGAGAACAAAAAAGGGCTAGAAGCATTTGAGATGTGATGTGGAGGAGAATGGAGAGTATAAGCTGGGTGGAAAGCGTGAGTAATGAAGAAGTGCTGGAAAGAGTTGATGAGACGAGAAAACTGTTGAAAATCATAAGAACTGGATGGAAAACTCGTTGAGACAGGAGTGCTTGTTAACAGACGCTATGGAAGGAATAGTTTGTGGAAGAATATTGAAAGGAAGGAGTAGATACAACTTGATAGATGATATCAAGTGAAGTGGAAAGTATATGGACCTGAAGAGGAGAAATACCACCTTTGGGCAGAACACAAACGATGATGATAACTTTTGTAATTATTTCAAGTGTCAGTGAACATTCTTTTCATGCAGACAATTGTGTAGAAACACAGTTGGATATGTGAAGAGGATTAACTATTGGGAATACAAACATTTTTATTTTGGCAGTTTTAAACTTATTTTAAAGCAGCAATAAAGTTTTACCCTTTAATTTTCATTCCCCTAATTACATACTGCAAGGATGGTGGATCATTCAACGTAATAAGAATTCAGACAAAGATTGAACCAGGTACTAGGGAATTTTTTCTAAGTTTTAATAAAGAATCAGAAATTTAAAATTTTCCTTTCACAACGTTTTGGAGTTCCTTTTATCCATTCCTAACTAGTAAAATCTGAATTAAACCCAATACCACATATTTTATTTAGAGTAGTTCAGTAGAAAGTGTAAGTTATTTTCTGAGTGATCCTGTATTTGTCTTATGTGAAAATTTATTTCAAGGAGTGTTCATGTCACTACACTAGATGAAAGAGTCACCATAACTATCCCAACTAGTAATAACTCATAAGATCCTACACTTAACATTGAGTTGTGTAATAAAATGAGAATTGAACATACAGAAAAAATCCAACACATTTCTAACACAATAAACATTACAAGCAACCAACCACATATTACAATGTAAATAGAAATGTAAAATGATACTGAGTATACAGTTATAAAACTGATTAATTATGAAGGTTTCTATTCAACTGACAGTTGACCAACACATGAATAAAGTGATGAGGCTCGACAGCAGAAGTATCTTTGTTAATAAACATCACAAAAACTATTTCTTTGTCAGTAACACTGACATTAGTGGAGCCATCACAACAAATTGTTTAGTAACTTAATCAGTATTTCTCATGTTTTTTATAAATTCATTTTTCAAAGTTGTTGCAATACATGATGTGAATTCTTCACACTTTGGAACAGTGGCATATGTTTCACCAATGTCAACTCCATGAGGTTTTTAGTTTAACTAGTTTCAGAAATTCATTAAATGCTATTTCTTCTTGAGTTAAGACATACGCAATTTCCACAAGTTTTCCGATGCTATGTTTTGTTTCACCACTTACAGATGACATTTGTCTTGAAACTAGGTGTTTTAACAAACAATTCTTGAATTGATGGAGGATTATTCAGAATGTTCCGAGCATTCATGTGCATTCTGATTTAGCATGTTTATCAGAATTGTCCTTTAGAGCAGAGTCTTAATACCCTATATACATGCTGTGTTAAAACTGCACAACTCACAAAGTGAGGTTTCACTTTAATGGCATAATTCGCAATACACTGATGTCGCATTTCCTGGACAGGTCGGCCTGTTTGTCACAATAAAGAAGACTCGCGTCTGGTAACCTCTAGCCTGCCCGAACGGAAACTGGCAACCTCTAGCCTGCCCGAACGGAAACTCAAAAATTACTTTTCACGTACTCAACAATTTCCTCCTTCTTGCTTCCTCGTTCACCCTCCTGCATAGGTCTATCTTCCAGCAGGGACTTGGGGTGGTGAAATCAGAAACTTAAAGATATAAAAAACATTTTTCAGTGAACTTTGTGGCATTTAGTGTTATGTATTTGTGCCCTTTCAAACAGTGGCCTGAACATAAATTCTGCAAATAATTACGCACTTCAGCACTTCTCGAAACAGTTTAGTTCAAAAACCACTCGCTTGAAAAGCCCAAACTGCATCACTTATGCCTTTTAACAACTGTTGTTTATTGTTTTGCACTCTGCAGCCAAACTTCACTGATAAGGAATGCTGATAACATCACTCCTCCCTTCGCTCGGGGCTCAACAAAGCAGTGTGGCTGCGAGAAAGAGACTGGTTTGTAAGATGAGAATGACAGCTCAGTTCCTGCTAGAACATTGTAATTTGCTACGCAAAATCTAATTGCGAATTTTGCATCGCAAATTGCAATGCAATGCCATTAAAATTAAACACTGGTAAATTCACATATTATCAGCATTATTATGTATAGTATGACAGGTTTTTGAATTTTGTAGTATGTTGTCAAGGATTCATATAATTATTACTGTGTGTTCAGCAACCTATTTTAAATGTAGCAAACCTAACTGAATCCAACCTAACTTCACAATATATAAAGCAGAGGTGTTAAGGAGGTAGTATCCAGTCCATCTTCAAATTTTCTTACAAATCTTCGTAATGAAAATGTACGACCATAAATAAAAAATCAAAGCTAGACATGACATGGACGACTACTTAACGATTTTTTTTATTTGCAGGGTTTCAAATATACCTGTATTTTCCCATGTGGGACTGAAATTATTAAATAATTAGATAATGTTTGATTACGGTTACAGATGTGACACTAATCATGTAAGAAAAATAAGTGGGATTTAGAACTAACTGTTAAAATGTTCCCTATGTCATGACTAGCTTGGTTTTTAAATACTGACTAAGGAAATCAAGTTAATGAAGAAAATACATAAACCCAAGATAGCAAGGATACTTCCCCCTTAAGTGAACTGCCGCACAACGAAATACGGTATATGAGAAGGCAAACAGAACCACTGTATTTTCATTTTGTGATGTCAGGTAATGTTCAGTTAGGTATTTTTGCATAACATATTATTTAAAAATGTAGCATACCTAACTGAATTCAACCTAACTCCATAATAAGTAACACACAGGTGGTCTATGAACTGCCCTCAACAAGAAATACAGTATGATGAGTTGGCAAACACTATTCCCGTATTTACATATTGTGAAGTTAGATATTGTTAGTTTAGGTATCTCTGGATTTCTCGTATTTACTTACGAAAATTTAACTACAACGTACATAATTTACACATGATTTACCCCACAATGTCCCTGATCTTAATAGCCCTCCCCACAATCATATTTGTAGCTTGTATTGATAATATTGTGCATTTAGGTATCGTTCTGTAAGGTATTTTTGCTTTTAACGTATTTACGTAATAAAATAAAGCAATAAAGTACATATTTTTCACACGTTTTACCCCACAATTTCCCTGATATTCATTTCCTTCCCCACTATCGTATTTGTGGTTTGTATTCATATGTTAATACCGCTAGTAAATTTGTGTTCTGTATAATTAGTAGTGTGGAATTATAACAATTTCCGTGATTTTTTTGTTGTTTTCGGAAAAGTCGCTATTCTTAATGTGTTTGTGGTACTATTGAGGTTCCATCTTTATGCAACGTACCTTGTTGTCTGTTAACAAATATTTAATTTTGTATATGAGCTCTATAAATGTACGTATTCGCTCATCATTCTTCAATGTTTGCATTTGTACAAGAGTCGCTATAGCTAATTGGAACAGAAGTATATAATTTATTAATAAACGTTCCTATCACTACGCACCACCAACATTTTTTTCCATCCATACTGCTCTACTATTGCAAATGTAAATAATTTGTTTTGTAACTGTTACCTTGCGAAATAACTTCTGTAATGATTTGATATCAACGCAGCGCATTAAATATAATATGTATACAAAAACGTATATTATATTTGCAGTTCTGAAATGCTTGTATTGTAATCATATAATTACAATTATTTATCACATTCACATTTTACAAGAAAAATAACCAAAGATCACAAGAAATAAATAAACAATTCTCATAGTGATGAGCGTATTCGAGTTAAAAATGTCTACACATTCCTAAGCGTACTCGAGATATCATGATTCCATGTATTAGAAAATTCATCGATTAATCCACCAGTGGTCGATACACCGGTTAAAGCTTTTTTCGAACATCAGGTTGATTTTAGTGGTGTTTCCGTTTGCTTTCCGACACATATTAATACCATTCACTTAAATTTAAAGGTTTCATGATCCATTTCTAAACCTCGACGTCTGAATTAGGTTGGTATATTTTAGAATGATTGAAAATTAGGAATTTTCGTTATTTCCATTTTGCTGGCTGTACGGGTTAAAATCAAGGCCACGTGCCGTCGCACATTTGAGGTGAAGAATAAGAAGAAATCATAAGCATGGCTTGCAATGAAGTGATAGTTGATCAACAAATTTTAGTTTCTAATGTTAAGAATCGCGATTGGAATGTAGTGCATGAGCTACTGCGAGTTTCCGTAACCACATTAAATGTAGTAAGGAATGAGTAAGTTTTTGATTGAAAAATAACGTTTAAATTTATATCTGAAGAAAAATTGTCGTCTATGTCGGGGCTGTTTTGTCAGATTGTCGGGTTATTGTAAATCCAGCTCGTCACCACCGTGTTGTACCAGGTTATTTTGGAACGTTCTAAACACACGCAGTTATGCCGGAATCGCTTAGTCCTGGTGCCAGAATCACATAGCCCCGACGCGCACGACACGACGGCCAACAGCCAATGAAATACAAGATAGATCGTGGTAAGCCCGACCGATTCTGTCGTCCAACCAGCAGTTTTGGATTAGAAATGATTTCTATTCTTCGTCGTGTCGTGCGACACGACGCACAGAATCTACAACATTGCAAAATGAAATTGAATTGGAACATTTCCGTACAATGGTAAATACGCAGCTTAAAAAAAATAAATTCAAAACTACTGTATCTAACTCTTAAAAATAATAATTTTGCCTTTGTATGCATTAGCGATGCCAATTTGTCACCGTTATGTATTATGAATTTTTCTCTTGTTCACTGCCTTTGAAACTAATGTAGCCTATCGGCGCCTTCTAAATAGTTAGGTTAGATGACGAAAGCGTGGTGTTAGACGTGCTGTAAATTCAAGTAGTCGCATTGAAATATGTTGTGGTTGCGTTTTTGATTGTGTCATGCTGTGTTGGTTTTGGGCTATGTGATTCCGGCATGATCACAGCATGACACAACAAAAACCGCAACCACGACTATTTTCAATATGACTGCTCAAATTAACTGCCAGACAGTGTTTACCGACGCGAAATGAGTAAAATTTTTCAGATCCTTTTAGAAGACGCTGATTACCTACCTAGTTTCAAAGGTGGTGGACAGACTGGAAATTTGGAATACATGATTATAAATTTTTATAGTTAATGCATACAAAGGTAAAATTATTTTTTATAAGATTTTAATACAATAATTTTCATAATTTGTTTTCTTTCAAGTTACGTATTGTGCATTGTGCCGCACGACACAACGAAGAACATAAATAATTCCTAATCCAAAACTGTTGGTCATACGACAGAATTGTCGAGCTTGCGTCAGATCTATCTTGTATTTCGTTGATTTTTGAGTTTTAAGTGTCATGTCGTGCTTGCCGGGGCTATGTGATTCTGGCATTATACGATGGCACCATTTCAAAATTTTAAAAATTTACTGCTAAAGAAACTTTTAAAACAAAGCTTTTAATTACAATAATGAAAATAAAAAGTAAAAAAAATAATGATAGAGTATTACTAAATTGTAAACTTTGTATCAATGATCAAACAGGCGTATATGAACTTTACTACAAATAATATTTTGTATCATTATTTTAGTATATAAACTGTACAATATAGAATGTATACTTCACTTGCATAAGCGTAATAAGCACATCTTGTGTAAGGCTCATAACTATTCACAATATAGAACATATACCTCATTTGCATAAGTGTAGTAAGTACTTTGCGCCAAGCTTTTATATATTAAAATATAAATTGATACAAAAATATTAATGTGTAGTAAAGTTTATTACGGCTGTTCAACCACGTCTTAAAAGTTCTACAAATTCTGTAACTACTCCTATAATTATTTTTATCTTTTTAGTTCATTTATAAATAAAAGTTTGGTTTTAAAAGGTTTTTTTGCAGTTGATTTATTTTTCACTTTTTAGTCTCACATATTTTTATTTATTATATAGGTAGACTATACATTCAGACTCATCCGTCATCAGTATCGCTTGCGATCAGACGAGTTTCAGTGCACTCTTTTGGCGGGAAGGTGAACCGGCATGCTGAATATGCATTATTCATCTTACATGTGTGTGTGTGTCAATGTATTTGACATTTCAATATGAGCTCATTCAGATCAGAATCTTCAAATTGTATTTCACGTACACACGCGCAGTTGAATCATTTGAATTCCTTCTTGTATTTCAAAGTTTGGATGATTGTTTACCCACACAACCACGTGTAAATGAGAACTACTCCAGCACTGAAACTCTACACGCCACCAGTAATCAACAACGTAGCTACCAAATACATAGTGATTCGGTGGGCGCCAGACACACACCTCACAGACGCCTAGGTATCGTACACATAAACAAGTGAAGTTAAATAAAAGCATGTAAAAATATGAATTCATGTTGAATTTAGTGACTTTAATATAGGATGATGATGATTAAGAATTTTTAATAAATTTCATAGCACACAGGTGAAACGAGAATCGCGAAAGGTAACTGTGAAGAATAGGGTCTTCTCCGAAAACAAAAGAAAAAGTTACGGAAAGTGGTATAATTACACAGAACACGAATTTACTAGCGGCATCAACATGTTATCAATACAAACCACAAACAGGATAGTGGGAAGGGCTATGAATATCAGGAAAATTGTGAGGTGAAACGTGTGTAAAACATGTACGTTACTATTATGTATTTTCTTATGTAAATCCATAAAATGCGATAAGACCTAACCAAACAATACCTAACTACACAATATGTAAATACACGGGTACTGTTTGCCAACACATGATATCGTATATCTTTGTGCGGCAGTTCATAGAAGACCTGTGACGTTACACATTGTGAAGTAAGGTTTAATTTGGGTAGGTATGCTACTTATCAAATGGCTACACACCCAGCAGTTTGTAAACCCTTGATGACATACTACAAAATGCAAAATCCTGTTATATACATATACAACACATAATATAACGTGCCGAAACCACAAAAGTA
This sequence comes from Dryococelus australis, assembly GCA_029891345.1. Taxonomy (NCBI): domain Eukaryota; kingdom Metazoa; phylum Arthropoda; class Insecta; order Phasmatodea; family Phasmatidae; genus Dryococelus; species Dryococelus australis. The sequence goes on from CM057002.1 coordinate 38,139,231, forward strand.
AGCTCGCGTAGGGTCAACAACATCTGCGTTTAAACCTATTGTAAAGTTAGGCTTAATTTGGTTAGGTCTGCTGCATTTTACATAACTGGCGGCAAAATTATGCAAACACTTTAACATACACTCACTCAATACTAGGCTACACAGTACAATTCACTACATTACATTGTGACAAACATCCTAAATAATTTACTCATACATTCTGGATATTTTCGTTATTTGCAATACAAAGCAATTCATTTACGAATTACAAAATGTCTGGAATGGTTTTAAACCTAATTCGCTGACGATGTAGTGTATAAATACATGACCAGTTACAAAATACAAACTAGTACTCATTCCAAATGTATTAAATATTCCAACGCATACATGCTTTCACAAATTTAGGTATCAAAATAATCGTAATGAAAAAATTTATGTGCAAACAAACTGATTCTTACACATTTTCAAATCGCTAGAATATTTTAAACCAATGCACCCCTTTAAAAAATCTAGTACAAACCAATGCTTCCATTTTAAATAAATAAGTGCAATAATTTGTTAGGACCTTGAATTATCTCTGTTACCAGTTTCACAATACAGAGGTAGTTAGTTAAATAATAAGGAACATTTTATTTGACTAGAGGTTTTTGAATCTCTCTACCATCTGCAACCAAAAGTATTGCTCACAGGGAATTACATTTAATTGATAAATCAAAATCAATACCAATATATACACACTCAGATAACATGTAAGTGTTTCAGGTTACAATTAATAACCAGGAAATGTGTGTTAATGGTCTTATCACATTAAACAATACTGATCTAATCTACTAACACTGTCACAATTTCGATTTGGTGACCACACCTAATGTTAAATGTGGTCAAGACAAGTTGCAGGCGACATATGGGAAACACACATTAAATATTCTTTACCACATTTACAACCATGATATATTTGCTTGTAATGCATGTAGGGTGCATTTTTACTTCTCTGTTGTGACACTTGAATAGGTCTCTAATTTTGGTTACAACTTTATCAAACATTAAATTTTACGTATTTTCTTCTTGAGTACCAGGTACCAAACCCTTGCAAATATTAGACCTACGTAGATGCGTCAAATTCAATTCTATGAATCAGTTACCCAACATAGATATTTGTTTGCAATTGGTTACTACTCAGGCAAACATTTAAAACTAAGTGTATTTCTCTTTAATGAAAAGCAACCAACCTTTACGATTATCACAAGTGTGATTAACACGAGGGGTGCCGAGTCGACCCAGTATGCCTCCTAAAAATTCAAATATGTACATTGAATAAATTCATTACTGACATACTTATAACACTAGTGCATTGTAAGCGATGAAGAGAGGGCAACTATACTCTCACTTCAGTAAAAATACGTGTTAATAATCTACTAAAATTTACATTTGAAAATGCCATGAATACCCTGGGGGCGGTCACAAGACACATTAAGGTCCCAGCAGATAAAATAGGACAACACTTAAAAACTACTAAAGGCCCCTAACTAGCGGGTCATGGATACGAGGCACTAACAAGAAAATGAATTTAATGGGCAACAGACACACGACTACATATTGAAATGTACTGGCAACACACAGTAATCAGCAATAAAGTTAAACCAAATCTATTTTTGAGCGGCAGGCCAAAACCAAATTTTGAAGGAAAACTACAATGCTGTCTGCGCCAAAACAACACAAACGCCACACAAACTCTACATTAATTAAAATTGACCCATATTAAGACCACTGATCCAAGACTCACCATTGTACGGCAACATGTTGAAGCAGCTCAGACACAGACACCATCGCCCAGGTGCCTCATTTTACACCAAGCCAGGTTATCAACGAATTAACATTATAACGAATAGTTGCGGCATCTCCAGGAACATTGCAGGTAGTGAGCAGGGCGTAGAGTTGGCCAGGAACAAACAAGCAGCCTCTTAAATAAACTACCCTAGCTCAAAAAAAGGGCATGATGCAATAGTGAGGGGAGGTCAGGAGAGGGAGATAGAGGAAGGAAAAAGGGAGGGGAGTGGAGGCAACACAGAGAAAGCCACTTCACAAAATGAAAAGTACTATTCTCGGCTGATGCCAGGGGTGCTGGCATTGTAGCATATTGCATGCTAAAACTTCAATGTATTTAGTTATTCACCCACTGAATTGGCATTTAGTTATTCACCCACTGAATTGGCAATCATCCCTCATACATGATTAAGTATGACATGTTAACGTCTATTCACTTTGTCAAAACTTCATAGACACTCAAATTTTCGCACAGTTATTATATTTTAACATTTCCTATGGACATAATGGTACAGAACTACGTGTATTTTCTTACAATAATTTGATTTAATGCATCAAACAGAATGAATTGCAAAAAAAAAACATGCGTAACAGCACTTGTACATCACACACATCTGCACAGTCAAATTTGCATGGAACACTGATTTGGCACACATTCTCACAATACAATTGTGACATAAATCAATTTTAATGCACATTTGTTTTCTGTCTCTATTGGTCGCAGAATGTATTGGAATGTACTATGGCGATACAAGTCAACTGTTGTTAAACGCCATCTGTGAACATCTTTTTGTATTATGTATTATTTGTATGTATATTTATTCTGCTAATATATTACGTAGTACAATCCTCTTGTGAATATAGACAAGATAAGTCTTGAGAAATTCCACAGAATTACATGATGTTCTGACACTGATTGCTGTGTTTTTTACCTGTATAACCTTAGCGGCTTGGCATAAATATATCCTGTGAATCGAGTTTTATAAAATGATTGGTTTCAAATAAAATGCTTACATTTAATACAATTTAGCGACCCCATATAAATATATTGGACATATATTTTTAATGTTTTACCCCATAAACACCGCAATATTCATAGCCTTCCTCACTATCACATTTCATGGTATATACTGCAAATTATGTGAAGCCCCACAAAAATTCATATTAAGTGTGTTAATAACCAAACATTTGCAGGTCATTATTTTTAACAATTTTCAGAAAAGTCTCTAGTCTTTATAATAATTAATGCCAACAGCTTTCTAAGACTGAGAATATACTAACCCTTAGAGGGCAATATATTGAAATTCTTTCATATATTACAGATAATTTAGAAAAATTCCAATCAAACATTGAAATGTATCAACATAATGCACATCATTTGTGTATGCCTCGTGTAGCAAGTACTTTGTTTACATATTTTCGTGCTATTTTCACTTTTGTCGTCTGCTGGCATCAGTTTACTATGAGGTTGAGCAGGGTTGTTAACTCAGAGCTGATTGAGTAAATAATCAAGTGTTTTCAAACGGGAGTAAATTCTACTTGATCAATGTTCCAAACAGACAAGTTATATTTTTAACCCTACCCAATTAACCTGATGAGTTTTCGTAAATGCCTTTAGGGGTGATTATTGACACCAACAACTTTTCACAAGTTAATCGTGAAAATAATGTAGAAGGAGATATATGTAAACTACTCCAGGAGTTTAATAACTCTACCATATGACATTTCAGAAACTAGGGGTTGGGGGGTTTATTTTCGAAAGTGGTGTTACTGATTTATGATTTATTTGGGGAATGGCATACTTGTGTAGGCCCTACTTGATCGACACCCAAAATTACATAGTGGGAAGCGCTGTGAAGGTCGGGGAACTTAGAGATAAATAAATATATATAGATAGATAGAGATTAAAAAACCAATGAATACCTTGACCAATAGTTCCAGGAAAGCGATTGCATGAAATCTGGGTAATTTTTAAGAATTGCGGCTTTTTCCTAAAAATGGAAATAAATTGCTTGCAGGAAGAATTTGTTGCTACCAGATGCAGAGGTGCTGAGTCAGGTGCTTCGTGTAGCTGTGGTCGATGTGAAGGACAAGCCCTCGTGTGTTCTTCCTGCGCTCACAGAATGTCTCCGCTTGCTGAGGAACGGCTGTGTGAACGCGCAGGAGTTCCAGACCAGTGTTGCCACCAAGACTGCTGTCTTGGACTCTACTCACGAACTGCTGGAATGGCTTGCCAGCAAGGAGGGAGACCAACTGGCCGTGTCATGCATCCAGGTCGGCATCCAGCTCCTGGGGAACTTAGTGGTCGGCAATGTTGGGAATCAAGTCCTGGTCTGGCGCAAGTTCTCCAATCTGTTGATGTAATTGACTTACTGAATTTTTGTAAGTTGGGTGGAAGACATTTGGAATACATGCTTATACGTAATTTTCATGATAGAAGTGAGTGAAGGGTTTTTGTGTGTTGTAGCAGGAAGTTTCCTTGTACTAAACACTTTAGTTGAATGTATACAGATTGCAGTAGAAAACTACTAAAACAACCCCGTACGGTCTCCAAAAATAAGATTGTTAATAGTTCAGTCGCTATAGATATTGTGGTGAATTATGGACCGATTTTGACCCATCTCCTCAGCCTTATAAATCAAAATTTGCAATTATTTTGCGTTATGTCTTTGTTCAGTTGTCTCTAGCATGAAAATGACACATCTTTAAAATTAAGTATAAATTAATTTTGATAGCCAGACATCATCTAAAAAAAATTATACCTGAGAGGCTCTTACTTACGCTTTCCCTTGTCTCCCAAAATGTTAAAAACATTGAGTGGCATGACAATTTACTAAGCATCGTAAGCCGATCTTCAATTGTGTCTGCCATGATTTTCCATGGACTATTAATTTAATTCGATAGACAGGTGTCTTCTGAATAATAGGATACCACAGAAGGGTATTGTGACCTCCTTTGTCACCAAACAATTAAAAAAACTGCAAATTGGATGCTGCATACTGTTTGCATCATCTTTACAAACAAAATGGAAGCTTTCTTGTTTATACTGCACATAAACACTACTTTCTGAAACTAGAGTTGTTCCGATACCATGTTTTCCGATACAGATACCACTGCCTCGATACCAATGCCCTTCGCACTGAATTTTAGAGAAAGTATTATGGTTAATAATACATTAAAAACATTTCTCCTAGACTCATTGAAAAAAAAAATGTCTTAAAATACTGCATATAATTTATTGTAATCTGACAGAAAATGCAAGCTGACCTAAAACTTTGAAACCCTCTGAAAATGCAAATAATATAACACCCTATGCAAGTCAAATTAAAAATATCCCATGCACACTATCAGCTAAGAGCACAACGTAGAAGTTATCAATCGGGCAGTGTCATGTGTGTTGTTTTACCGGGGGGGGGGGGGGGCCATGGGAGGATGACATCTTCACAACGCTACCTTCCATGCGTTGCAAATGTCTGTCTTTTAAAGTAATTAATCATATTTTACTGCAAAGAAAACTTGTGATTTTGAATTTGAGACACAAATGAGGCAATTGTAATTGTTTTCTTCACTATCTTAAATAATTAATCATTCAAAACCACATCCTCTGATTTTCCCTGTCATGAGTTACACTGCACTCGGCTCGGTGCTTACGTACTCATTATTAGACTGCAAAAGGTGTCAAATAGGCACTTACGTATTATCAATTTATTGAAACATGTGTCTATTGAAATAAATTAATCTAAATCCTCCGATTTCCCGGCAAGAAGTTACTGAAAATGAACATTTATAATACAAGTCGCTCGATGTTCAAACAATTTTTTGCTGATAAGTGGTAGAGTATATGCTTTTGAGCATATAATTTTATTTTCGAAGCTGCTGCCCTTAAGTTTTAAAGTCATGTTAATTTTACGCCAGATACAATGAAACACCAACCTTACCAGATAAAGTGACCTTCAAACACAAAAGGAAACATCTTTACAAATAATAATTCCTCGTTAAAATGTTTTGCATAACATTTTCAGGTGAAACCATTTGCTTTGAAATACAAGTGATGTTAGGTGCAACTATTTTGAGCGACATGTACCATATTTACTTGTGTATAGTGCACACCATGATTTTTGCAACAAGTTCCAGGGAAAAAATTGTTTGCACCAAATATTTGTGGTGCCCGGTTAGTAAGTATGGAGCAAATAATTATTTTTTACATTAATGTGTGATGATTGTGATATGTTTGGAAAATACTTTAATTAAATAACTTGGGTGCAAAAAGCCAAAATAAAAAAATTCCGGAAACCCCTTGCTCCTACTACTTTAACATTTCCACCTTCGTTTTTCTTTTTTCTCCTTTCTCCTTTTAGCAGAGACCAGCTCTAATTTTTTGCCATGCTAGAATGTCACACTCCCCTTATCTAAAAAAAAAAAAAAAAAAAAAAGTCTCTTCGGCCCTCCCCCCCAAATTTCTCCTCCTCAAAAATTTGCTCACTAGCCTCTGCCATGGAAACAAAGAGGGACGGCATTATTGACCCCATCTGGGTGTTATTACAAGGGGGCGGGCCCTGTAAACACATGGCAGCTCTGGTTTTGTGGCTTGACAGGATGCCATTAGTTGGGGGGGGGGGTGGTTTCGACCTACGCATAACTGAAGGGTCGCTGAGTGAGAAAGAGAGAAGGGAGAGGAGTGATGTAAGAATGAAAGATGAGACAACAGACAGTTCCGCCATTTCCCTCAACATCCCAGTACAATTTATGGCTAAAACACCCCCTTCCTCTTTTTTTTTCGTGTATAGCGTTAACCCCAGAATTTTCTTCTTATATTGTGGGAAAAAGGGTGTGCTATACATGAGTAAATATGGTATTGGTTCGTATTTTCATTTTTCTTTTAATGTGAGGCGGTAATTTTTGTGCCTAAAGAAAGTAATAGCCAGAGTTCGTTGTCTACAAACAATACTAAAGTATTGGCCCGATACCATACCTGATACAAATACCAAAACTCTGGTTCCAACAGATATTAAAGCACTGAAGATCAGGTCTGTCTGTTATGTCTGATGAACCCAGTAAGAGGGTTGATGAGAAGGCTGCTGAAATTCTGTTGGCTCTCGTCAAGAGTGATGGACTGGTGGAAAGGTGGAGGCCACAATGGGGGAAGATTTCCAGTGGTTTCAGAGTCCAGAGTTGTAATTATGAATCATTTTGTAGGCCTCCAGACTGCTGATGACATGTCCGAAAAACTAGTGTTTAGTAGTACATCATCGACAAACAGTAATCAAAACCCAGGAGAAATCCAAGTCTTAACACAAGCAAAGTGAGAATGCATGGAAGGGAGAGCACAATGGCCGGACATGTACTGAGGGTAGTCACACCGTCCGTGGAAATATTCGGCCACCTGAGGGGCGGAAGTTAATAGCACTGGTGGCCTAGCAGGGTGGTATCTATTATTAGATATGTGCTTTTCTAGCCTTAACAGTGCTCGCCAAGAGAAACACAATGTTAAGCAACCAAAAGAAGTGAACAAATTAATTTTTTGGTTGATTCCCCTCAAATTTTAACTTTTTTCACCCAAATTTTTAAGGTTCCTCAAAAATGAGTTGTTATAGAAAGTTGGTTCATTTAAATTTGGTCGATCTAGTGACTCTACTGTACTTGTAAAATTATATAAATATACTGAAATTGTGGAAGAAAGTAACATAGAGTTTTATTTATCATTAAAATGGCCTATCAAAAATTTCTTTAACAAATATTTTGGTTAAGTACATATTGAAGCTTGTAATATTTTGTGTGCATGAGCTTCACATGTTGCTATAACAGAACAATACTTTAGTAAGTCATATCTATTGAAGTACTGTAGTCCATAGTTGATGCAATTGTCAGATTGAAGATATTTTTGTCATGTATGTACATAAATAACTAAACCTAAACATTTTTTATTTTCATTTTTTTAGATTCACTAGATAAAAATTAAATTTTCTATGCCTTATTATAGATATGTACCAGAAATATCTCTGGAATTCCTTAATTATGTTTGTAACCATCAAGTCTCATTTATTAAATAGCAACGCTATTGAAAAGATCCTTTTTAGAGGAACCATGAAATAAATTTAATTGAAAAGGTTTTTTCAATAACGACCCCTTTGAAATAACAACCCTTTGCTGTATGATGTGCAAGATATTTACTAATGTGCATTAGATTTTTTTTTTTGTAACGTGTCTGAAATACAATGTTAAAATTCTAGGTTTTTGTACAGGCTCACCTTTCCAAGCCAGCACATTTCAACTAACTGCCTTCACTTTCCATCTTTGACCTTGGATTGCCCTCTGGTCTTCTAGGCATCACACAGAGCTTAGCCTGCCATTCACTCTGCCTGAATACATGGTAGGGTTGATTTTGGCCCCATAATTAATGAGTGCTCAACAGCATGGAATGTCCAGCAAAGCCCTGGACCTCTGTAGGGTTGGCAGCACAGCCTTATGCTGCCTTGTCCTTTGACTAGCTGATGGTGGTAGTGGCTCACAAGTTCTGAGGGTAGCTGGCAGTCCATTCAGAGATCAAAGTACTTCTCTCTCTTCTTTCTCTCAGCAGCATCTTCTCATTGGCAGTCTGTTTACATAATCTCTTGCATCTAATGTGTGGATCTGTTTTTGGATCAGGGTGGCATAGCTGGTGTTCAGACTAAAGAAGATTGCTATGCACATAAGTTTGTATGCAGTTATGTACACATTCAGTCTCTTTGTTTATAAATTCCTGGCCTTATGTTGCTGTTGTCAGTAGGTGTTAGGGTGAAGACGATAGCAGAGATGCATGACTGGAACTCTAAACCGGGAGAGGAAATGAGGGAGAAACATGATTTTTAAAACATTATGTAAATGTGAACCCTATTTTTTAGTTTACAAATTCAAATACCTTTGCATTGAATATTGTCCATTTTTTTAATGGTGGTATAGTGGTCTCCGTAAATTTTTTGGTAGTACTAATATTTTTTTTATGTCAAAGCTGTGTGGATGGCTATTTTTATAGTGCCCTGAAATACATTTGTATAGAACTGTACTCATTTTTGTGAATGAAATGTTAAGTATTCAGTGGTTTAGAATTTTGATGTAATACTACTACAGCAGAATCTCATTGTATAGTTCACCAAAGGACGTTTAGTGTTAACTTTTCTACCAAACAGTTATTGAAGTTTATATTTAAATGCAGAAATTATAATGGTGTACTTCATAGTGTAAAGTACTATATAGTAGCAGTACTTCGCAAGATTTTCTGTATAAAATATAAACATTTCAAGTTAAATAGATACTGGTCATTGTTTTAATGTTATGAATTTTGCTTTGATACTGTAAGTCAAGTGCCTCTACAAGTGCCGCCATTTCCTCAACAAATAGAGTTAAATAGCTACTATGTGTACATAATGTTGTAAACAAATAATGTTTGTTTTATTCTTCACATTTGCACACAGCAGTAAAGATAGTACAGAGTTATGTACCTGTTATAAAGTACAGGATATTGGACTTCTACTAGATATGATAGTGTCTATCAATATTTAATTTATTCAATAATTACTTTGGGCTCCTCTTTTAGCATAATTTTTTTGTTGCAGAAATTTCCTCAACTTCCACGATGTGAAGGTGGTGAATTTTACAGCAATGGTGATTTACAACATCTTGCTTGGCTGTCCTGATGTGGTGTCTGGCATTGAAATGTATGGCATCAAGTTATTTGAATCCCTTATTGATCATGCTATGATGGATTCTGAGTTTGCGTAAGTATAGTGGTGTTCAAAATGCTTGGATAACAGTTTTTGTAGTAAAAAATCTGATAGTGTTTTATTTTATCCTATTTCAAAATTTGTAAACTTTGCGGCTTATTGTGAATGAAGGGTGAAAAAAATCAGGAAATATTATAATTTATACGTATGTACATTTAAAGTTTTTGAAATGGACAGACACAACTAAGACAAAAAATAGTCAAATACCACCTTAACGAACTTCAAATGAATATTTTGTTATAATAAATAACTGGTTTGATCCAGGTAAAAGCGTATGAAATACAGTGGGTTTTTGTTTCGCTTTGATGAATTTTCACATTACAACTTTAGACATACAGTGAGTGAACTCTCAATATAGTACCAAAAATGCATGTACCAAGAAACAGTATCCACCATTAATTTTCAGTGGTCGCAACAAAATTCCTTCATAAATAAAGATAAAATTATCTACTTTTATCATTTATCGGATATTGCATCAACCAAACTATCTGTCTGCCCCGTCACTTAAGATTTCGCGTTTTTAAGCAAATTCCAATAACCAGGTGTGAAATACGTTGGGAACTTTACAGTTTATCATCACTGGGACACAGGGCTCTCCAGTTAAGCTGTTGGTGTTGGCCGGCGATCGTTGCGACCTTGCTCCATCCACATACACTCCTGATGAGAGGGGAAGTCGGCTGCTTTCTTCCTCTCCTCTTAATATGCTAGTGAAAAGGGAAGCTGTTATATAGCAAAAAAAGCTGATATCTGTGTTCTAATTCATTAAGAGTTTCTGTTTTGGCCATTTGTATTTAGCCTTTTGTAATGTGTAGTCGGAACACTGGGACATTCTCTGTCTAGCATGCAATGCTGCTATTATTTTGGTGTTGTAATGATTTCAAAAATGAAAATCCATAAAGTCATGTAATGAGAAAATACCTATTTCAAGAATATTTCAGCAAATTACTTACAGAAATAATAAATTGTGAGTACAATACATATATTCCTACAACTTGCCACCTGATGAAGGCGGCCTAGGCCAATGAAACGTCCCAATTGCGCAACCATGTTCAAAATATATTGTCCCTCTTTGTATGTGTGTGTGACATAAAACAAAATAATTCACAAAAATACTTCAGGATTTTGTACAATTCGTGAATTACAGCTGAAACTGTCAAAAATAGTAATTTTTAGTTTTTGTGTGAAAATTCACGTTATTTTTCACTTTATCGTGTTAATTTTTCAGGTCTCTAATAATTGATTGTAATCCGACACCAAATTCAAGCTGGCCCAAAACTTTCAAACCCTCTGAAAATGAAAATATGACACCAAATGCAAGTTAAATTTTGAATGTCCCTTGTGCATTCGGTCAGCTGAGAGCGCGCATAGAAGTTATCGATCAGCAGTGTGTTCACTGTGGCAAGTGGAGGACGGATGGCGGCGGGAGGATTACCTCTCCATTCCGCTACCTGTTGGCGCCTGTAGCAGATGTCTGTCTTTTAAAATAATTATTTATATTTTTTTCAAGTGAATAATTACAGGCTGCAATTCTGTCCTTTGTTTGGTTTTTACTGCTGCAAGTGATAAGGCAATAAATCTTCAGTGAACAGTTTACCAGTTCACCATTTATCTTTTTTATTTTTGCACTCTTTTTATCAACATACTTTTTTGCAATTCAGTGTATCTTGCTTTCAAACTGAGTTAGTTCGAGCCAATGTTTATAGCGTAATGAACTCCATTTGAGTCTTCGTTCATGAAACATTAGAGTATTGAATGCAAAATAAATAGTATTACTAGTTGTACAAGATAATGAGTTAAAGTTTTATTTATTCAGAAATGTAATACCTTAAAGTTAATTAGTGTGTTACATATTTGTGGTATTCAAGTTATTTAATAAACAGGTTGATATTTTATTTCTATTGTGATTTTTCAAAGGTTTGTTTCAAAAGATTGAAGAAACTGTGAATAGATTATATTATCAGATGTTTTCTTTTGTGTTTAGAGGTATTTTTCCCTGTAAAGATCATGTTTAATCATATCTGACATAAACTCTGCATACTTTTCAAATGAAATATTAATTTAACTTAATAGGCAGCATCTCCTAAATAAAATAGTACCCCTAGAAGTGTATAGTTGACCTCATGTTTCCAAAAATGGTTTTAATATCGAATGACTTGTATTACCAAGTGTAAAGTTCATCTTCAGTGGCTTCTTGCAGGGAAATAGAAGGATTTATATTTATTTATTATTTTTAATTGATACACATCTTCTGAATAAACCTATATTTTGAAAGGGTCCTTTGTCATCAAATAATGCATTAGCACCAAGTCCGAGTGCATCATAACTTGCAACAGGCATAAGTGTACAGGAAAATCAGAGGATGTAAGTTTAATTTATTAAATATTGAAGGATGTAAATAAATATATTATCACCTAATTCATCTCTGTCTGAAAATTACAACTATTTTTGAAGTGAAATATTATTAAATACACTTAAAGGCAGACATTTCCCATGCACACACACAGCATTCCTAATGTATGAGTAGATATGTAGCCTAGATTCAGTAAGCTTTGGCTGTCCTCAGTGTGGGGAAATAGTTTGTGGACACACAGGCGCTGCAAAACTGGCCAGTATTGTGGACCGGGTCACCATGGGATCCCCTGCGCCTGGTACATGATCTGTCGATCTTCTTGCTTGTAGTCTACTTCATCTGTCCTAGGCCGGTACTTCATATGTGATTGCCTTCATTTATCCACTACTACCGACAGTATCGGACAGTGTGGTCCGAACAAGATACCTGGTAGTCTATTCGGCGACACGACTACCGTGCAGTTTTAAGTCCAATTATGGGTCCTCTCTCATAATTTTTCAGTTGTGTAAAATGGTGTCTTTGGCATCTTTGTAGTATTCTTTTTTCACTCTGTGTGCTTGCTTGATGTCATCTGGTGTTTCTTGCGTTAATGCTGCGTGGACTACACGCCAGTGTAGATGAACTCTGATCAGTGCTTGCAGTACCACTGCTGGGTGTGAGGTAAAATGAATATGTACCAACATGGGATCATGTGTATACCAGCCTGTATACTCTGGCTATTTACTTTGTTTTGTGGGTGTCGCATGATTTCTTTGTGGTCCGCTATTTATCATTGTCATGCTGTTTAGATTTAAGTATCAAGAAGTGCTTGTGTACTTTATATCGAGTTTTCTATTGGAAAACCAAGAAAGTTAAATGTTTTTGCCAACTTTACAATTTGTGAGCAAATATTTTGCCATAGGTTGAAATCCTTTAGTGTAAAATGTTGTGACGAAGATTTTAATGTGTGTGTGTGTGTGTGCACGTGCGCGCGTGCATGTGTGCATGTGAGATAAAATATTTGGGAATTTGTATTAATATGTTAATGTCAAATTTACTGGTAAAAAGGAGTGATAAGTGTCTTGTTGCCCAATAAGCCATATCACATAGTCAGCATTTTAATTTGTTGATAATTTTTGTATTGATTACATTTACCTGTCAGCACAACAGGTTTTTTGAGGTTTATATAAAGACGTTTCACTGTATTCTGGCTTTGCACTGTTTTGGTTTTTTTATGTTGGCTTCCAAAGTCCTGTAAACATGTATTGTATTTAGTATTTATTTAGATTCCACATGCTTTTAGACCACAGTGAGGCATGGCAAAGTTAGGGAAGTTCTTGTCTCTGTAGGCTGTTCACGTTGGAGTTGTTCCTGAGGAAAGTGCATTTTCTGCCGGACATCTACTGCAAGATTGGGGTGGAGCACCGCTTGTTCCTGCTGGAGACGGTGCACGGGATGCTGGGAGAGGGACAGGCCAAGGTTCCGGCACACTCCATCTGCTTTCTGTCCAACCAGCTGAAGCAGCGCTCAGACCACATTCTGAGGACCTGCGAGGAGCAGTCGGTGGACCAGCTGGAACCCCGGGAGGTGACAAGGCTCCTTGAGCTGCTGGCATCTGCATCTGGGGAGAGCCCTTACCTTGAGCACCTGCAGGAGGATGTCTCTTTGCTCATCGACTGCACCTGTGAGTCTTGGCCCATTTGAAAAACCTGCTATGTGCAAGCTAAACAAATTCTGGTAAATCACAAAAAACTTATAATGGAGGGGTAAACTCGTGCTGTTAATTTGGGGGGGGGGGGGGGATCATTTTTACCAAAGGTCTTAAAATCTCCTATTAGTGGTTGGTTAGTTATTGTAAAAAATTAAATACAAATAACAGGTTTTGCAACTGTATTGTTCACAAATCAGGTTTTGCAAATCTTATGGTGGCCATTTGTATTCTGTCTTAGTTTGCAATGCCAGCTACCTGCATAGAAAATATTATCTAAACACCGGCAGATACATAATAATGTTGGTAATTTAATGTCACACCTACAACTATAAACTAAAGACAACAGATTGTTACTGAAATGAAACTAAAATGTTCCTTCATCTTTCTCACTGACCTAGTTATGAAATGTATAACATATTTACTTACTTTCCAGTCTAATGATATAAAATTAAAATATACGACCTTAAAGCGTGAAAAGGAAGAATTCCTATAGTTTAGGTTACTGCAGTTTCATATTTTGTAGTAAGTCAAGGTCCAGAGGTTCTTCACTCTCTTCGTCCTCATTCAGACTTTTAGTAGGAATACTCTCTTCTTCAAAGACATTTTTGAAGAATTACAATTTTGGATTGTTGTCCCATTCTTCTCCAAAGTGAAGTACAAGAAGTTGTTTGACAGCACAGAGCTTCGCTGGCTTTACAGGCACTCCCTTTGGAACATCAGGAATTTGAGTATGCCTGACTGTTTTTCCCCTCTTGCACAAACTTTTTGATTCCCCGCTCTCCCCGGACTAAAGCAGATGTATTTGTCTTGCTTTTTGTGACAACAATTTTCTTTGCTTTCTGGAATTGAAAATGCCAAGTTGCTGGTTTCTTAGCATTTCGTCTGCGTAAGTTTTCTAGTCTTTGACAGGATAGTCTTTACCTAGATGTTAACAGTCCCATGCTCGTTGATAGCTTTCACATACTCGTCTGGGGTTTCAATGACACTGCGAGAGTGAAATTCTCTTTCTAGATGCACAAATATCCTGTCTGGTGGTATAAAAGAATGCCCTACAATAGGAAATCAGATTTCAATCTTTTCAATATGAAGAGGTGCTTCAAGAAGGAACCAATGTAAAATCATTATCACAGCTTTATTTTTGTTCTGTCCACCACATCCATCGGAGAACAATCGGACTGGTGGCCATATCCATGTTTGTATTGATGAAGCAGTGGTGAACAGCAGATGCAATTTGATTGGCACCTTTGTGGAACTCATTTTCAGTCCATGCATAACAGGAAGTGTTGTCTTTGGTTTGTGACGATTTTGAAGATCCTTGGCATATGGTAAAATTGTATAGATATAGTTGCCTTGCATAATATGTGGCCTGGTCCGGAATCTTTGGCAGAGTCAGGATTTTTTCACAGTCGTAACTGAAAGTAATGTTACTTTCCATCTCTTCGCATAATTTATGGTAAAATACTTCTGCTCGTTTCTTGTGAACTTTTAACTGTGGTGTTAAATTTATTTTCTCAGGCTTACTTCTCTCAGCTGAAATCTTGCTTTCAAGTTGGCAACATGTGGAGCACTTGTCCACACAAGGTATTGAATATGGTTCTGTAATAGTCATATTGCTCATGCAGATCTTCTGGGTTGTGTTCTGTATACGTGAACCACATTTTTTGAACACTTAATATGACTTTTCACAGCCTCTTGCTTGAGTTCATATTTCTGAGATCTTTGGTCACCGCCTTGATTTTCACCCGTTGGTGTTGAGCCTGTTGTAAGGAATATTTGGCACAATCTGTTTACTCAATCACAACCTGCTTGTAGAATCTCAAGGAAAGCTGCCCTGCACATTCTTACATTTTTAATGACGTTCTGTCTTCGTGTTGGTAAAGAAAAGTTTGTACTTACTTTACGTCTGCTTGGTATACCTGCAGATGTACAACTTCTCTTCGGAGTTACAACAGAAACATGCTGAAGAATAAAATTGTTCTGCCACCCATGATCCAGGTGCTGGTAGAATTTCTGGTGAATCCTTCTGATGACTTGCAAAGATATGTCTTTGCACCGAAATTGTCCCTTATTCCCGTGTTTGCAGGTGGGCTTTTTAGGCAAACCTTTTGGCCGGTTTCTGAAACAGTAGGAGAAACACAATTGTCAGGAGAATCAGAATGATCAGATCATAATCTATTGATAGTTTAGGTGAAGCTAGCTTACCTAGCTCTTTTTTGCCACATTTCTTTTCCTTGTTTCGAGACATCTTTTCCATTTCTGAGATCTCCCAGGTTCAACTTCAACAGTACATTCTGTCTCACTACCACATTTTTCGGTATTATCACTCATTGAAACCAAAATAAATAATCAGACGGTAATTACTCTGCACAGTCAGGCAACTACACACATGCAAAACGTTTGTAATAAATTGTGCGTAAATATCACACTCAGCTGTTTTATAAGCAGGACATCCAACTTTAAGGTTTGATAATTCACTTTTCATCAGCAAACGAACAGCAGCAGTTATATTAATATAAAGAGGAGTCCAGTACTGTTCGAAATTATATATAACTGGTTTTGCATCTGCAACTCAAAGGTGGCCATATTAATTTTTTACATACAGCATGTTTTGCAATGGTAAACATGGCTCCACTTTTAACTGGTTTTGCATCCTAAGACTGTATGCATATAACAGGTTCTGCAAACTGCTGTGTTTTTCAACTCCACTTTCATATAATTTATAGCTGGAATTGTAGCTTGGTAAATATTTTAAGTGATGGCACAGTGCATAGCGTATCCATAGAAACAATAATCTAATATTGTAATTTTTTTGCACATAGCAGGTTTTGCAAATTGGCTACTCATATATAATATGTAATTCGAAGTAAAGTTTCGCCAAAGTGTGTGTAAAATTCAAATTATTTATATGTGCTGCAGTTATGAAGTTCTTGTCTAATAAAAGGAGTATCGCAAATGGCCAGCTGCTTTATGTACAGTGGTTGAGGAGGAGAGGGAAGGGTTGTCTTGTCTCCTGCGACAGAGATATCCTGCCGACAGGAATGTGGGTCACAGGGGAAGGGGGGCAGTAAGTGCGTGACAGTTGCAGCAGTATTGGGAAACTAAGGGGTGTGCGGGAGAGGAGTCTGACGCCAGAAACGGGGGGTGTGGGGGAGAGAAGCGAAGGCTGCCGTGGGATAGAAAAGGCTGTCTTGGGAATAATTCTCTTTTGGAAAATCACAGTAAGGAAGTTTTGTTTTAAAACTTCTCTTCTTTTGTACCCCTGCTTACAAAGTGTATTTATTAAAGTTTCCATGTTCGAAACTAGTTTACGCAGCATTTATCTTGCCGCCAGTAACCACTCCAATACATCAGCAACCATAAATGTCTCGCGTTCTGTCTGACCAATGCCCCATTGGTATCATTTAGGTGGCCTTATTTCTGAGGAAAAATTCTGGTTCTATATAGGTAAATACCACAGATTGTAAATTTTGTTTAGGTCCCTAATAATTCTAAATATGAAGGTTTACGCATACCGCTTTCTTGCTTATAATTCTGAATGATTACGACTCGTCAATCTCGCGTATTTATACATAACCCGAGGAAGGGTCAAACCCGGCAACAGATTTCACTAGTGTTCTTAGTTCGCCAGTACTCTGGAGGGTGATTCTAAACATGTGGAAAATAAGGTTGCACAAGACAAGAAGCACGCCGTGCTGCGCCCCACCCCCCGGTACGGGGAACCAACAAGCCATCATCTGCCTCAGGGCAAAACCGAGCGACGGGCCTCGCACATGAGGCGACGTCACACTTCCCGCCGTTGCCCAGCGTTGCACCTGTCCAGCTCGGGAGTTATTCCTTTCTCCAGTAGCTTGTGTGTGCTGGGGCCTTCTACTGCTCAACATTCTTCGGCAGCCAACATTACCCGAGGCTCCTGCAGCCTCTACCAGACGCTCCATTGTTGTCACCTGACGCTTCTGCTGCAGCCACCACCAGCTACCAGAAGCTCCATTGTCGACAACTACCACCAGCATCTTCCAGACGCTCTTCTTCAACACCTGCAGGCTTATCATACCTTCCGCTGCTACTCCTCCTTGATCAGCAGCCACCTCTACTTGCTGGTAGAGGCAACTATGCCCACTGCTCTTAAAGTAGTGGTCCCTTTTTTATAAAGTGTCTTCTAGACGTCCCTTGGATAGAGTAACTGTGACCAGAGTTATTTTTATATCTGTCAACACAACTAGCTATCTTGCTTAGTTTAGGAGCAGGTTGACTACACCTGTGTACCGTAGGTTACTTCCATATCACACTCTGCTTGGTTTGGAGGTAGCACGCTTCACTTTATTTATTATCCATAATAAATACAGATTGTTTGTTTCACTGAGGGTATCCATTCTAGAGGTATTTCCCTTTGACCACTAGAAATAATATCGACTGTATGTTATCAATCGAAACCAGATATTGGTATACCAGTATGAACCATAGGATAGGACTGCGGAGTCCCTTCAGGAATCTGTACGTCTGACACACACACCATTTGACGGCCACCCGTTCTAGACCCCAGGGGATAGAATGGTAGAGCCCTGACCACTAGTAACTCATCCAACAGGGGGGAGACAGTCACCTCAAGTTTTATTCTGCCAGAGCAGTCATAGTGCTGGAGGGGATATTTGCTTAGGATGAAGGCCTAACCCCTCTTGCAACCCTCATCCAATAGCGGTAGGAAGGCAGCTTATATGGCTCAATGCTCTAGGTTTGTGCGTCAGTGGTGGGGAACTGATTAGAGCATGAAGCTCGTGCTGGCAACCACTATTAGAAATACACTTAGATAGGGATCTGTCTCGTGTTCATGACAATTGGAAAATATCTTTAAGTGTCAACCTAAACTCTATGCCTTTTGGAAAACGGTACTGCTCGCAGAGGGAGGAGCAAAAAGTGGCCCATAACACCGCCAAGCGAGTACATATTAAACACACCTACTCTTAGTAGGCAAGCAGAACGGGACAGAGCTCACACCACCCGTCATCTGGAGTGACCTTCCTCTCCAGTATTCACGTATATTTATTTCCCTGCGCACATTCACATAGCCTGAGAATACCACCCCATGGCACGTGCTCTGGTCGAGGGCACCGAGGTGAGATACAGGACAGATGAGCTGAATTGATGGTTCTGTGTAGGTGAGCATGGTACCAATATCCACCACTCCTGCAACAGTCTCCTGTTCCAGCCAGCGAGCACAAGCTCCATCGTCAGTGACCAAAGTAACCCATGATAAGACAGGTACCACCAAACCGACAAGCATCCCGACCAAACCTGTTGTCGTTTCAACAGTGGGGAAACTTCATAACCAGTCACCAACTGACACACCCAGCACGAGTCGCTAGTCTAACACATCAAAAACCACGTGGAACATACCTATAGTTCTATGGTCCAGCACGCATCAAGGTTTTACTGTATTAGAGTGACACAAAATTATGTCAAATGATATGTTATTTTACAAAGGATATATGAAACACACATCATTTTCGCCAATATTAACACTTAAGGTAAATGCAGTATTTTACTACAAAATCGTCCCATACTTTATCGTAAATGCACAGCAAAAAGTGCCACAAAAGTCTTGTGTTTGTTTGACAGTGCAAGATTATTACATGGAAAATCACAGAATCAGAGGTTTGGGTTCGGATTCAGTAATTTCAGACATTGATTCAAGGGTGAATTCGGATTCAAGGCAGAACTGGATTCGCCCCATCCCTATTTAAGTAACAATTTCACATCATATTGATTTTATTATTTATTTGAAATTTTTAACGACCCTCAAATAACTTTTAGGAATAATTGATTTATTTTAAGGTTTCATGGACTTTTAATTTTGGAATCATGATACCACCAAATAATAGCAGCATGTCGTGCTATACAGTTTAATGTTGTAGTGTTCTGACTAAAGTTGTTCCGATACCATGTTTTCAAATACTGATACCCCGATACTAATACCCTTCGCACTGAATTATAGAAAAAGCATTACTGTTAATACATTAAAAAACATTTTTTCTTGACCTGTTTGACTAAAAAAGAATGTCTTAAAATACAGTATGTAATTTATTGTAATCTGACACATAATGCAAGCTGACCTAAAACTATCATGCTCTCTGAAAATGAAAATGTGACACCAAATGCAAGTAAAATTTTTAATGTTCCATGCGCACTACCAGCTAAGAGCGCATGGAGAAGTTATCAATTGGGCAATTTAATAGCTGTTGGTTTGGGGGAGGGGTGTGGCGGCAGGAGGATTACCTCTTCTCTCCGTGCTGCTACTTGTTGGCGACACCTTGCATGCATTGCAAATGTCTGTCAAAGTAACTAATCATATTTTACTACAAAGAAGACTTTTAATTTTGGGACAGAAATAAGGTAATTATAAAATTGATTTCTTCACTGTCTTTAATAATTAATTATTTACAACCACGTCCTCTGACTTTCCCTGTTGTGAGTTACACTGCGCTCAGCTCGGTCCTTACCTACCCATTATGAGATTGGAAAAGGTGTCGAATAGGCACTTACAAACCAGTTTATTCAGAGACTCCTGTCTATTTAAATAAATAAGTATAAATTCTCCGATTTCTCCTCAAGAAGTTACTGAAAATGAACCCAGGTCTACTTGAGACGTGTTGAGATGACAAGACATCAGGCAGCATGCCGCAGAGCAGTTATAGACAGCAGCGCAAGTGACTTATTTCACATCTAGTTACTAGCTGTTGGCATAAACAAGCAGCTTGAAAAGTTAGTTGCGGGAAACCGTAGGTGACAGGACCCGAAATATACTTTGACCAGCGCAAACTGCGATAAATGATAAAGGGTTATGTTGACATTATTTAAATAGGAATTTCGCCAGGACCACAAAAAATTGTTGGCGGATGCTTTTATTATTATTATTATTATTATTATTATTGGGTGCATACAGTAAAACCTCGTTAATTCAAAGTGCTTGGGACCTAATTTCTCGTCTTCGAATTACAGAATTTCGAATTATTGAATTTAAAAAAATTATGTGTATTAAAGAAATGCACATGTTCCCTTTCCAAAGTAAACACAACTACGGCCCTGGGAATAACTACCCACTCGAAGATACAACCCTGTTTTGGGGAGCCATAAAATTTTTGGTTTAAAAAAGGCATAAATTTGAAGGAAATAGCTCAAAAATAACTTTGTTGCATTTATCTTGGTCATTAATTATATGTTCACGTGCACTAAAATATAGTTGTTGTAATTGTTGCCTTTAATTGCTACACCAGAAAAAAAAAAGGGTAATGTTTGGTTAAAAATGGCAGCTGTGGTAACCAGAATCCTCTCGTTCCCTCTACCATGAATGCACTTCCGGCGAATGCTGTCTATCCGACGGGTGCTGGAGTCAAGTGCCGTGTGGTTTTTGTGTGAAGCAGCCCCTCGCTTTGCTGGGTCTGGCCTCTGAAATGTGGCTCTCTCCCTCCTCCCCCTTCTTTTTTTTTTACAATCTACCCTCCATCAGCTGTCATCCCTCCCCTTAGCCACGCCGCTTCGCTTCCTTCCCCCTTCCACCCTCCAGCCAGGCCCTCCAACACCACTACTCTCCATCATCAAACCATGTCCACACAGCACCAAGCTTCCTTCCTCCCTCCAACTGTCACAACAGGCAGCCTAAAATTTTCTTGGTCCTACTCTCCCTAACTTCACGCAGTACAGTGCGTGGCACTGTCACATCTTTTTACCTCTTCAGCGGGCCGAAGATGTGGCAAAAACCAGTCAACAGACGTGAAAACTCTAGCATGATCATATAAAATCCTATTCTTCCGTTTGGAGGCGAATACATGCTTCGAATTGTATATGATTTTGAGTTACTCGACTTTAACAAGGTTTTACTGTATACACACTGATATATGACAATTTTTGTCTTAAAGAAAGGTATATCCTCACTTAATTGTCTACAACCGATACTAATGTGTCTGGCCTGATACCGATACTTAGTATCAATATCGGAATAACTCTAGTTCTGACTAAACCTTACAAAATGCTGAATTTAAATTACGAAAGATTAAACTCCAAAAGAATAAGAACACTGCCTGAGGAAGGGCATGTTTATTTTTCGGTGTCTTGTCTAGATTTTCCTTCTTAGTACATCACTGTATGATACATTCAGGCTCGACATATTTTCTCATGACAACTTGTTTTTCATCTTATCCTGTATAATTAATTACGTACCTTTAACTTGAACTCAAAAGTGTGACTGCACCTTCGTTGGTCACCTTTTTTCTTTTATGCCTGACACTCAGGGGCACAACGATAGGCAAAGTGCTCACCGTGCCCCTTTGTCCCTCCCACACTTCAGGGCACATCTTTCCCTTCCCTTTTGCCCCCAGTGGAAACGTCAGTCACCACACCTTCACCATGTTATTGGCCGCACTTGTTGCTATGCGGGCGATGGCCAGGCACAAAGACTGTATATTGGAGCAGCCACGAGGTATAAAGGAGGGGAAGGGGGTAAAAAAGTTATTACCTTTGTTTCATCACGTCACACGGGCAGCCATCCCTTCAGATGCTGAGCGGCACACTTGTTCCAAATCACAACTGCCGCAGGTTTTAACAGATTTTCACAGATTTTTTTGTATTGTTCGGCATGCATATTACGAGTAGCAACACTACAACCCATGTATTTCATCACTATAGCGTAGCAAACGTATTTTTAATCAATTTTTATTTGCATTTTTGTATTTTTTTCAACAATTTTTATGATTTATTTTTGGCGGGTCCTGAGAATGGCCTTGCAAAATCGCAGCCTCGTTAAATCCAGTACTCGTAAATTCGGGTCTCTACTTTACCTGGTTAAGTGACAAAGTCATGATAAACATGTTTTTTACTTCAGGTGTAAATAGTACATATGTTTCAATGTGTGTCTTTTTGTTGACAGTTTAAGTGAAATTCTAAATGGCCATTCCAGGATCCTTACGTTGGCTACATGTGTGAAGGCGAGTTTTGGATGTACTGTGTTTATTTCTAATTATGAACAACATTTATGCATAGTTGTTTATACTTCACATTCTTGTAATTTTCCTCTACACTTTTAAATACATTTGCGTAACGTGCTTAGACATTTTAGTGAATTGAATATTTGCCAAAGTTCAAATAAATCTCTCAAAAATGCTAAAACAATTTTTAAAAATATGCATCTTGTTTGTCGCTGCTATAGTTACATAATAAAATAAGCCACACTAGTTGCGTGCTCCTTTTTAAAAGTATTTATTGTGATTAGGACCATCCTTTCATTGAAGTAACCTAATTTCTGTGGTTCCATCTTACCTTCCCAGTTAAACAGTCACTGCCACAGAAAAATTTTCATAATGTGCTGTGTAGTGAATTACCACCAATTGAACCATTGTAAATACAGTCACCATTAAAAGACATAAGACCTAAGTACTGTCGAAAATTGTGAACATTTGCTATCTTATGCTCTTTGGAATATGTCAGCATTGTTGGGACAACTGAAGTTGTAAACAAAGCATCTGGCAGTTGAAATATTGGATGTCATGTAGTATTGTTTTTGTTTAAATGTTGTCGAAGGATATGTTATCAGCACCTGGAAGTAGAACTTAAGAGCAGGGCTTCAGTAAAGTGTGAAGTAACCGTGAACGGACTTAAAAGCTTATTTCGAACATACACAGAACATTACAAAATACACTCCTAGAAACTACATGCAATGGATACTACCGTATTTACCTCATTGTAAGCCAACATTTTTACGAATTTGAATTGTCCAAAATCACCTCTTGTCTTAGAATCAGGACTGCTGATATTACATACATTTCCAACAAAATGTATGCAAAATGGGCATTATATATTTACCTGTACCAGTACCGGCTTAGTATTAAAATTACAATGTAGTTCTAAATGCACCACATAGTGGCCAAGTGAGTAGTCAAGTCTGACCTCTAACAAGGTCACTGCCATCACATAGAAAAGCATCCATAATGCACGTTTTCTGCACCATAAAGCGTTAACCCAAAAAGAGTGAAAATTTTGGGAAATCCAAAAGGAGCTTAAAACAACCCAAAAGGTGTTGGTTCTGTATTCAATTATATGTGGTATTGTTTTGCCATAAAAAGCATTCTTTCCAAAATTGGGGAGAAAATGATAGTAGGGGGAAATGGGTGATTCTGGTCCACAGCCAAACTTTCGTTGTAGCCATCTACATAGTAGTACAAGAGACTGCCACATTTAACTTTATAGCATTGTGAAAAATACAGTGAAAATGGAAAATTTTATAAATGCCAAAACAGAAGTTGTAAATGATTCTAGACGCCTCTGGGAAAACTGTTACAGAGCATGAAATAGTGTATTTGAAGACATCAGTTATTGGCCATTTGTCTTTTGGAAAAATTAAAAAATATCTAAAACTTGTTTTTATAAAAACTTATGCTGACCCAAGAACTGAAACATGAGTTGAGAATCTATGAAAGAACACCTGGAGATGCACATAACTCATCAGTAGGGCATTGTGCTTGCAGTTCTACTGAGGAGCATACACTCGCTGGGTAAAAGTGGCAACAATTGGTTCACATCCATTCAGAAGCTATCAGAACTGTCGTTGACCTCGAGAAGTACATGCATGGAGGAGCACCCAGCATTCGGCTTCAAGGTGGGTCTGGTGCGTCTGCTGGCCAATCTTTGCTGGAAGAACAAGCCCAACCAGGACAAGGTTAGTGTGTGTGTGCAGGCCCTCTCTTCCATTGTTCATGTAGGGCAGATTCAGCGGGGGGGGGGGGGGGGGAGATCACTGTAGACATGATCCTCCCCAAAACCCCTATATTGACCTAAAACTGCCCCGTGAATGTTGTAAAACTGAAATGAATTATAATCATTGTGTAAAACAATGATTTTATTTGGTTATTTTAATATTCTTTATTAAAATTATTTAAAGTTTAGACCTGCTTCTGCACAATGTGAAAATGATTATCCTCCACTCTCCCAATGCAACCAACAATCTAAATTATACAGTGGATGCTGATATCTGTAAGAACAAATTGCAACATAATCATAAGTGCCAACTTTTCTGATTTTAGCTTAAAATATACGAAAACCCGTACTGTTTTATTATTTTGTGCTTGTGACAAATATTTTCCTATTTTTTTTTCCAACAATCTTAACAAAAACAGTGACGATGTTTTGTTATTGTTTGCTCATATCAAATTCAGGTGTTGCGGTTTTAAGCCGGGATTTTATTCTTATTTCTTATTAACTGCTCTCAACAAATCACGTATTTTGTTTCGTGTGCACAAAATGGCGAAAATAAGAGTATGTAAGTATTGTAGTAGGCCATAGTTTTTAACGGTATTTGACAATTGTGATGCATTAATGAGAACAATCTTTTTTTGATAACCGGTTTTGTTTTTTGGGTCGTCTTTGCTTATGGATGTAATGGCAATGAAGAAGTGAAAATGTGTGAAGTTCAACCATTTTGTTAGCGGTGTGTTGAAAAGTGCATTCATAATTCATGGCTTCATAGTGATAAATCTGACAAGCAAAATTTTCAAGCCTTCTGTGGAGCGTATTCAAATGAGATGTCCGTTATTTTGATGTCTGAGAGACAAAACAAATACAGGTTTTGTAGCATTTGCTGCTGTGATATAAACATTGGCCATGGTGGCAAAAATTATATTTTAAAACACTTGTAGTCCCAGAAACACTTGAACTCTCTAAAGTGTGATAAAAGTAATGCTAAAATAAAGTTTATTTGCTAACAGTGAGACTTCAGATGGTGCCATATGGACAGTACCTGTTTACCACGTTTTTGGATGAACATAATATCCCCTTAAGTGTAGCTGACCATGCTCGTCCCCTATTTCGGAAAATGTTTCCGTAATTAGAGGAGGCGAAAAAAATATGCTTGTGTAAAGAAAAACCACAACATTCGTGGATGAAATGGCTATGGAGACCAAAGAAGGTATTGTGCCGAATCACTGGAGTGTAAAGCTTAGACTTTTTTGTTATATTGTGGTGTTTTAAGGACTATAGATGTGCATTCAAGAAGGGTTCTTTTGTTATTTTATAGTGTATCTTCGAACATTTTGCATATTTGGCTAAGAGCATCAGGTAAGTTATAGTAATCGCTTTTGGTTTAAGGATGATTTTGTGCATATACTGTACATATTTTTACTGTCGAACTTTTATAAAAAATTGTATAACAATTGTTATAAGTCCATGGTAGACCAAAAAGGTTAGAGGCAAAACATTGCATCATTTTTAAGTTGGAAATATACATAAACATATTGACGTGGCTTGAGGTCTGCGAGAGGTGTACAATGCCAAATTACCTTAGTGATGCTCCAGATCATCGATGGAGGTGGATTCATATAGTAGTTTTCCCAGGGTGCCAGCTTTTCAATTACTTGGAAAAGAACGAGGATCTCCTTCTCTCAGGGTCGTTACAGGTCGACAGCCTGTGGCGGCATCCCCTCGTAGCACACGTCTTACAAAATGTTTAAGAAACTCATGGCAATACTTTAACACACTGAGCACATGATTATACTTACTGGTTAGAGCCAGTTCCCGAGGTGAAAGTTCTTTACGTTAAAATAAGACTCTTGGTTTGCAACAAAGAAATATATTGCCAGATAGATTGTACGTGGTAACATACAATCTCCCCTTGTCCGAAGCGGGCCTGGCACACAGGGCCGGTCAGGGGTCTATGCGGCGAAAAATGACTTAACTCGCCATTATGGAAATTACGCAGTTAAACTCTCCGGGGTCGCGAGTCGGCAGAGAGAAGGGTAAGCACACAGGAAAGCAAAAACTAAGAAAAAGGTTCCGGAATAATTCAATGCTTTAAACTATTGACATCCTAAATGATTAACACAACTTCATGATGCTCCCGTGGCATGCGACGTGGAGCGGCACCACGTCCGCCCTCGAAGACCCATTGATCCAGACTAAAGATGGTGGCGTGTAGGTACCGTTAGCGATGACACCGTCCCGCCAGCATCTCGAAGGAAATATTTACACAGGACAAAATACAAAACACTTCATACAAAAGATAACTTGAGTGCAGGAAAATAATCAGTGGATTATTTTACGTGAATTAGAATGTTCAGAACTCTTTAGGAAAGTCTCTCATTATTGTTGCTAAGCATCTCTGAGATTTGCACATCATATATTAATGCCAGAACAGGTGAGCAGAAAACCTAAAACACTATAATAAAATTTAACAAAAACAAAACATACATTTAAAGATTTAAACCCTTCTTAAACAGCAAAATTAATTAATGTATGAGCTGTTGGAAATTCGTTCCGTAAACTTGGCAATATGGCTGCCGGAACTGCAAGCATCTTTGAATGTTTATTTTCCTTAAAATGTGGAATCATTTACCAGCATCTTAAAACAGAATAACTCACAACATAGCACTTGGAAAAATGACAGAATAATTTAGAGCGTCTCAGTTTGTGTCTGTGTGAACACATGTACACCACGTGGGTGAGCACTCGGCATTAAAATACAAATTAAGGCAGGGACGCAAGGAGGAGATAACACTTCCTCGGGCATGCATTAGGCTCAGCTTTAAGGGGGGTCACACTTTTACACAAAAAGAAACTAGCTAGGCACTGGTTATTCTTGGCAAGGGGATCTTTAGATGCAGTGAACGGATTCCTAGTTTGTTCACGCATTAATGGTATACTACATCACACGCATTGATGTACATTGTGCTGTCCATGCAGCAGCGAGCACTATCTGGCTGTCCCTTGAGTGGCGCACAGAGCAAGGGTGGCGTCAAACGCCCTCCCTCTGGGGAGTCCGATAGGGTGATGTGGTGACTGTAGGTGAGGAATGGCCAATTCCTTACCTGAGTAGACGTCTCTGGCAGGCGCCGAAAATGCTAGGGTTCCGGCGGGTCTGTGGTAGAGCGCGTGCAGGCAACATGATGAGGCATGCTTACATTCCTGTCGAGCGCGTGTCTGATGCCTCAGGCGGGGCAGTATCCTGCGATGCTGCTGCTGCTGTTTGCGTACTGGACAGTGGTACACTGACGAACATGTTGAGTTGGTGGAAGAATGGCTCCCGTTGTGCAGCTGCTGATGCTGTAGTTCACCTCTTGCTACGGAGATGGGCATCTCCACCCACAGGTCACCCAGTAGTGTCGTTACTGCCCGCTGATCTGCAGCGGTGGCAGGCGGCTGGGAAGTTGTGTGGCAGCGTGTCACTTCCCCACACAACATCAATCTCACCTTCTGATGGCTTCTGACTAGCGGACGCAATCGTAACCAGTGCAGGGGATGGTGTGTTGTCTTGAAAGCCGTGCAAGTCAGGTGTGGATTCCCTTCTCTCCACAGGGCGTTCGCATCCTTCGTAGCACTTTTCTCCATGTGCGCATGGGTGTTGTCCTTGGCAGGGAAGCCATGGAAGTCTTGCTGCAATTGGTCACGTGATCACGGCATGTTTACATTTTGATCATGCCCTTGGTTCGATGTGTGCAAAGTGAGATCACTTACTCTTCCCTCGGTTGCACTCTCTCCACATTGCTTGTTCTGCCCGGTACTGTTGCTGCTCGCGTGTCATCCCTGTGGACTTTGCTTCTTTTCCATACGCACATTCGTACCAGATAAGAAGTGGCGCTGATTTTCTCTACTTTCCTATGCGGGCCTGACCATTTCTGAGTGAATCCAGCACAGAAATTCTTTTTCGCATTTGACAGGTGGTGCGCATGCACGTAAACATAGTCGCCCAGCTGCAGGCGCTTGGGAGGCCTCCTCGTTTCCGATAGCCATTGCTGGACGTAATGCCTCGGTTGGTGCAGGCTTCTACATATTCTTCCAGATCGGCAGGTTTTGGGTTTGAGTCTGGCAGGCGACACGTGAACTGTCCCAGTTTTGCTAATCCTGTCCCATACGTCATTTCAGTTGCGTAAACAGAAAGCAATTTCAGGTACGTGCTGTGACCAGGTGGTGTGGTCCTCACCTATTCTGAGGCATAGTTGCACCTTAACCTCCTGGTTTCTTCACTGGCGGGTTGGCGCAGTCATGGTAGATGTTGGTAGTATGCTGTATGACATGCTATTTTGTGCACAAATCACTGCTGAAAGGAGATAAAAGAAAAACGAAGCCAGAAGTGTTGAGTAGTAGGAGTGTCAGGTTTTTGGAATTTTTTTATTTTGACTTTTTGCACCCGAGTTATTTAATTAAATTATTTTCCAAACATATCACACTCACCACACATTAATGTAAAAAATACGAATTTGTTCCATACTTAGTAACAGGGCACCAAAAATTTTTGGTGCCATTTTATTAAAAATAATAATAATAATAATTTCCTTGGAACTTGTTGAAAAATTGTGGTGCACGCTATACATGAGTAAATACAGTAAAGACACTTCGCCTTTGTTTACATTTTGAAACAACGATAAATACTATGAGGAATTTTTATAAGTTATATTGTGGCTTGTGATGTATTTATGTACTAACAAGTTACTGCCTCAGAATATTCGGTAGGATAATGTAATTTGTTGTCTGAGTACGTGTACAAAACAAGACAATGAAAATGTTCTAAAATTACTTTTGAATAATTAACAGAAATAAGAGCCAACCTTGTAAATGTAATGATGAAATTATGGTTACAAATCATTTAAGAGAATGCTTATATTTCTCGAAGCACACACCAGCCAAAGAGGAACTACAACCTGATCACAGTAACAAATAAAATACGTGGGCATTCCTGTTAGGATTTTATAGGCAAGAAATTCTTTTAGTTAATTATGTACTATGCAAATATATGCAAATATTTTCCATTAATTTTTTTTTTTAGGTACATAGGTAAGATGCTCATAATAACTTAACTAACATCATGCGTGTTTCAAACACACATTCAGTGCAACTGATATCATGAATAGTTTCATGAGTCAAAATTCACAAAAACACATACTAAGACACTGAATAATATCTACTCACTACACAAACAGAATATGATCATTAACAATTTTACATTCAGATTTAATGAAAAAAAAATTCTATGGCCACGCTCAAAGATTGCATTTATACGTAATTATACGCAGTTTTCAAATGATCAAAATGTCTGCTGCCAGATGATAGGAAAACCTTTGTGTATTTTGTATGGTAGTCATATTAATGATCTAATTACCCATGACATTTTACATGAAGACCACCAATATATGTATAATACAGATTGGTAAACTGCATGTATCATTTTCAAAGTCTGTAACCAATGAACAATCAGTTTTCCATGCTAGTTAAATCAATCGAAGAACACAAAATTTAAACTAATTAACTCTGTACCACTGGAATGTTTGGCAGAATTTCAACATTGTCATAAACTTAATATTCCATATTAAGTTGTAGTTAATTGGGCAATGCCATTAAGTTATTAATTAAGCTGAATTAATTTTTGAGCATTGGGTAAGTCTTACTTGAGAGTATTTAGTTGGAGGTTGACGGCCGCACATAAAAGATTCCTTTACAAGAAAAATCGCCGTGCATCCTCCAGAAACGGACCCTCTGGCTCATCGTCGTACCGTGGCACGTTTCTCCAAACTGTTCCAGTCAAAAACTTTGCGACGTAATCTGCATTTCCTCCGGGTTCGGGAACAGGCTCTTAAGCTGTCCGGCCATCTTGAAAAAGTCCCTCTCCAGGGCTTACATACGGAAGCCCCTAGGTCAAGAAAACATAATCTCCGCCCCCGACGTCATGTCCTCTGACGTAGTTGGCACAGACAAATTAGCTCACTTCACTTTAACTATGGGAAAATATCTGATAATATTCTGGCACAGCCTAGGAGAAATAAATAAAACGTACTATCTTACTAAATCAGTATAACAGTTAGAATTATGATCCAATGCCCTTCTGTAGTATGGAAATTAACCCAGAAAAATTTATAAATGTTTAATTAAGTTAAATAGTGAAAGATGGTCTAATTTAAAATTTGTAAACAAATCAAAATTCAAAATAAATAGGTCCGAGTAAATATTATAATTGCCTTGGTCAGGAAGGTGCAAAAATATTTCAATCAAAATAATAACATACAACTCTGGTATAAAGTAAACAAGTGTGAGTAAAAATACATTACCAACATTTTATATAATACATGAAACATCGTGATACGGCCCTTAAATCATTAATTTACCAGCATCCATCAATCAGATATTATGGCCCTGAAGTATATTTGGAACAACTGTTTAGCTATGAAATACAGAAGATTTTCGATGGTTAATTCCAGGTATTTACATTTTACACATTTCTATTCGGTACATTCGGTAAAGATTTTCTGCATCATTCAGTTTTAAATGCTATGTGAATGCAAAACAACGCGGAAAATCAATAACTGATGCTATTGGTAGTATTGTTTACATTCCGCAACAGTTTTTCATCTTCTTTGTACATCTTTACGGCATTCGTAGGTTGGCGACAACAACAAACAATCTCGAAATTTTATTCTTCTTTCGTGTTTACTGCATTCTTAGGTTGGTGGGAATGAGAACAAATTTCACAATCTTCAACACTATCCAACATTCTATGGCCTTGTTTGTTATTGTAAACGGGATTTGGAATGAGGTCAGAACTGTGACGATACGTAATTTAACAGACGTGATTAACTATCGGCTGCATGTTTGGTTAGAATGGTAAAGGTTTGAAAACAACTTGGCAAGTAATGATTGGCAAAAATTGTTACAAATAATTCAGTTGCATTTTAATTCTGAGTTATTTTGTTTCTTTATGTGAGAGACATTTTAATTAAGCACCCTTAAACTAATTTATTTTAAATATATTTGACAAATTTTAAATAAACCTATAATTTAGATTTTTTTGACTGAATTGAAAAATTATTCAAACCGAATTTGACGTAATATGTAGGTGCTATTAAGCCCAGGCTCAATGTTATTTTTTTAAAAATTGGCTCGGCTTGGCATTATTCTTCTAATGCTTGGCTTGAGGCTCGCCTATCTCTAACCGATACTTTTCTTGATACCAAATTAAAATTGTCATGAACACAAAACAACTTTACTAGTGTCATTGACACACACGTAAACTATATAAAAACCCACATTACAGTGGAAACAAATGGTGAATGGCCTGTAACCCAAACATCCTTAACCAGTCATAAATCAACTTAACGTTAAATAAATGTCGTAATTATCAGATGCACCCATCTTGGCCTATCCCATGGAATCTGTGGGCTAGGCTGCGACAGGTGTATCAGATAATTATGGTATTTATTTTTGTGAATATTTAATAATGCAGTTGCATCAGATAATTATGGAATGTATGGGATGTGCAATAACTACTCAATTTGCTCGCTCGTGCCTATCAGCACTCGCTTGCAACTCTCTACCTGCTTTTATTGTACCTGAAATATATACCATAAAAGTTGTTAATGTGATAAAAATGAATTAAATAAAAAAAAATTTGGTGCAGCATGTAATTGTGGTAGGTATTGGATGTACAGTAACTACTCAAGTGGCTTACAACTCACAGCCATTTTTTATTGTACTTCAATTATGTACCATAAAAGTAAATGTTAAAAATCATAACTGTGGTATGTATGGGTTGCCGAAAAACTCCTCAAGGTGCTCGCAGATCTGTGAATATTATGCTATGAATAAAATATGGTATATTGTTGTACACTTTTTGTAATTATCGTAAACATTCTTCAAGTTATTGTGTGTACACATTCCAAAAGTTATCCTACCCTTGTACCATAATTATGACATGAGAAAAAGTGGTTTAAAATTCAATACTTTTGGATATTCTCATGCGATACTCGATACTATAAAGTATCTAGGGTATCGAGGATTGAATTCCTAATAAATAGTGCAATGGGCCTCCAAGCTGGCAGTTGTTGAGTAGTTGTATGGCTGGATTTTTGGTAATAGACAACGGATGAGCAAAACAAATGGCGAGAGGAGAAAAATCTGCGACTGCGAGCATCCATGCAGCAAAGATTATGACTGAAGACTGGACTATTGGACTGTATGTGTGTGTGAAGGACATTACAAATGATGGCAACAGACAGACTGAACATGTGATGATGAGTACGAGTTGACTATAATGAAACAGAGTTACTGAGGACATTAATTATACTTGAAATACAGTATACATGAAATATTGTGCTCATGTAGAAATATAAAAGAGTAATAGTAGTGATAGGTAATTTAATGCTGTAAATTATAGCTGTGTGAATAAATTAGAAATCAAATTTATTTTATTTTTATTGAAACGTCTATCCCTTGCAAACTTAAATACGCCTCTCAGGCATATTATAACAATATGGTGACCTGTTATTTCTCTTTTTAACAGTGTTATTGTTATAATAGTGATAAATTATGATTGATTTTTCTCTGAATATGTGCAGTTTTGGTTTTTCTGTGTGCACTTTGCAGGTCCGAGAGTTGGATGGCATCTCACTTCTTCTAGACTGTTGCAACATTGATGCTCGGAATCCATGTATCCTTAACATTTATAGTTTAAAAGAAATTTACTTGTATATTTTGCTTCATATCTGTTATACTTACACGTATTTGCTGTGTTCCAGTTGCATATTGTAATTTTGCCTCATATACATTTAAAGCTGCATACCGAAAATAAAGCATGTTGTAGTTAGCACACTTCATTCTAACAAGCTGATAGATTTAAATGATGGTTGGATAGTGTGGGGTCGGAAAATCCCTTGCGTAATTTGTAGGTTTTTGCAAATATTCTGTACATCAGAACCAATAGAACAAAATCAGAGCTTCGGTTTTCAGTGAGACATTTAGACTCCTGTTTTGCACACAATTTTCATACATTATTTCTTCGAAATTATTGTATGAAATCTCTAACCAAATGTTAATGCAACTAACTAAATAACAACTACTAAGACTCATCACTAAATGTTTTTACTTTCATCACTGCAGAAGGGGGAGAAAATTTTCTAGATGAATCTCGGTTGCCTACTGTACCGGGCAACAGGAACCAATGAGCAGATTCCCTTACACCTGAAGGTTACGCAACTTGACAGGCATTCCGCCCCCTTCCCCGCACTGAGAGCCTCCAAGCTGCCCACCACCGGGCAAGGCCAAGCGCCGCCGATGAGGCACGAAGCAGAAACACTGACCAGCCAGGATGTTCTGCTCGCCCTATCCGCAGCCTGCACTGGCAGCCTACAAGCTTTAGCTATATAAGACCGGAAGCTTCTGGGCTTGGGCAGTTCATTCTTCACAAACACTTGTGACATCCCAGAGCACTAATTCAGTGCTAGGACCTCCGGGAATTTCGGAAGCTACGAGTACACCTCCAGTGGCTGCTCACCACACGTCAATATCCATCGAACACATACACACATACTTAATTTTACTTTGTCTCCTCCAGACACCCTTTTCTTAGCCAGTTTATCTTTAAATTCTTTTGCATCCGTTTAGAACCAGTTACCTCCCCGTTTTATTAGAACCAGATCGCCTACACCTGGAACCGCAATTACCTTCAGCTCTTCACGGTCGGATAGAAGGTAGCACAAGGTTACGTGTTTATTGCACGTACAATAAACACCCATTGTTAATTACCCTTCTGCTTTTCATTTACAGGGTAATTGTCTGTGTGACGGTTGGGAGAGGAATACTACGTGCACTGCCAACAGGAACCCGAGATACTGACATCAACATTAGACAGCTACCCGTTCCTTCCCAACCCCTGAGTACTAAGTCAGTGTTGGTGGGGAGAAACAGTAACACCCGAACCATTAGGAACACCTTTGTGCAGGGAGGGGCTACAAGCTCAGGTTATCTCTCACTTTGAGCACTAAGTTAGTGCTGGAGTGACCTTAGCCTGTGGGTTGCCGCCCAACCCGGTATGAACGCACAACCAGTAGTGGCTTGGTGGCTCACACGGCTCCACGTCCCTGATCAGCCCGCATGCACGGGTGATCAGTAGGGACTCCTAATAAGCTCGTGCCGGCAAAACTCTATTGGGCTACACTTTAATTTCCATTCCTGTTTAAATGCACTACATAGACTGTCAGACCGGTGTGCCCTATGCCTTGCAAGGTGAGAAGTGGCAAGAGGTGTAGAAACCAATACCTAGCTCACTCTGCTATCAAACTGTAGATAGTATTACCTCATCCTACGCAGGACAGGCAGGCAGAACGGGACTGTGCCGCCCAACTTAAGACAACAAGCAGTAGCGCCTGCTTTGGTAACGGTAATAGTCTTCCCACCTTGCATTCGCATTCACCCTTCGTGCCATCTAGTGGTAAGAAGGTTACTAAACAGGACATAGGCCAAATACGGCTGGGCGAATCCCAACTTCTGGAGCTGTGAAGCCAGCAACTGGAATCGATGTTTCGGAGTCGACCAAGCTAGCCACTAGTGGGTGAGACCCTCTTCAACCGCAACACCCACCATGACTGAATAAGTAAGCTATTTCCAACACCCTCGCCTCATACTGTAGAACCAGAGCGAACCACCCTGATTTTGGTCTAGCGGAAAAATCCTCAAAATATGTGTCAGACTTAACTGGCACACGTCAGTCTGTTGAAAGAATCCATGTCGCTAAATTATGTGATTCTAACAGTTCTGCTATAAATTTGTGTATTTAGCAACACTAGTAAAGCTAGTGTACAGTGGCAATTGTGTTATCAGGGCCAGTGAGTATTAACCTGCCAACACAACAAAATTGTTCTCAGTTGTGTTAGCTTTCAAGTTATAAACATTAGTTTATACCAGAGTTGTTCCGATACCATGTTTTCCGTTACCAATGCCCTTCGCACTGAATTTTAGAAAAAGTATTGCTGTAAAAAACATTTCTCCTAGATTTGTTTAAATAACTAAAATAACATCTCAAAATACTGTAGATAATTTATTGTAATCTGACACAAAATGCAAGTTGACTTAAAACTTTCAAACCCCCCGGAAATGAAAATAGTATGACACCAAATGCAAGTCAAAATTTTAATGTCCAGCATGCAGTCGTACAGCGAGAGTGCACAAAGTTATTGATTGGACAGTGTGCTCACAGCGGCGGGAGAATTGTCCCTCCACAGCTAGATGTTGCTGACACCTTGCGCCTGTGGTAAATGTCTGTCTCTTAAAGTAATTATATTTTACTGCGAAGGGAACTTGTAATTTTGAGGCAGAAATGAATAAATAGGGTGATTATAATTGATTTCTTCACTGTCTTCAATAATTAATCATTCAAAACCATGTCCTCTGATTTTCCCTGTCATGAGTTACACTGTACTTGGCTCAGTGCTTAACTACAAATTATTAGATGGCAAAATGTGTCGAATAGACACTTACATTTTATCAGTTTATTCAAAGATGCGATTTTCCCGCAAGAAGTTACTGAACTTTACGCTTATAATACAAGTTCCTCGATGTTCAAACAATTTATGGTGACATGCGGTAGAGTATATGCTTTTGGGCATATAATTTTATTCCGATGCTGACCTTTGAGTTAAATAAGTATTATGTAAATTTTATCCCAAATACAATGAAACACCAACCTTACAGGAAAAGATTTCCTTTAATCACAAAAGAAAACATTTTTCCAAATAATAATTCCTCATTAAAACATTTTGCGTAACATTTTTAGACAAAACCATTTGCTTTGTAATACGCATTATCTTGTTAAAATTTATATTTTCGCCAGTCACATTTTATATGTGGCTGGCATGCTAGACACCAGCTTAACCTTTCGGCGGCAAGGCATGTGAGGGGAGGAAGGCAGGTGCACAGCAGAGATAGCCAGAAAGAAGGGTGAGAGAGAGGATGCTGGGTCACCACACACATTGCTGTAGGTAGCCACTTCCCCTCTAAGGCGTGTAAGGGGAAGTAGCAAGGCAGTCTCGCACGCCGCAGTGTACTGTCGACAGACATGTTGGAAATACAAGACACTACTAGACAAAGCGCCGCAGAGCGGTTATAAATGGCAGCACGTGACATATTTCACATCCAGGTACTAAACGCTTGCATAAACAACCAGCTTGAAAATGATAGTTGCGGGAAATCTTAGGTGACGATACCCGAAAAATACTTTGATCAGCGCAACATGTTATGTTAACATTATTTAAATAGGAATTTCATCAGGACCACAAAAAAAAGTTGGTGGATGCAATTTATTTTTTCTTTTTTTTTTATGTGCAGCGCATACATACCAAAAGACAGTAATTATTGTGTAAAGAAAGTAATTACCTGATTTCATTTTCTGCAACCAATACGTAGAGCCCAGATTATATGGTGAATAGCGATAAAACAGAAATAACACCGAAATGCAAGTTAATACACCGCCTAACACCGAAATTTCAGTTAAAATACAAAATAAATTAAATTTGGCCAAAATACATTATTTTATCTGTGAAACTATGACCAACAGTCGTCATCCAAAAATGTATAGACTGAGTGATGATGGTAATAATTTAGGTTTTCAGATAATGGGAGGAAAAAAATTAATTTTAAGCTGTTATTCTGACTGAGTGAATAACACAGTAAATATTGAATACCATGTTGATGAGAAATTATAATAATTTAATGAGAATAGCAAAATTGTAAAAGCAGATTCTAAAATAATTTCATTTCCAGTATTGGATGTTTTTTTTTGTATATGAAACCATATCCAAGCCATTTATGTAAGACTAACAAAGATTCACACTGTTTAGGAACCTAAACATACAAGTTACGAAGAAACAACACATTTAATAAGTGATTTTTTAACCTATGGTAATGCTCTGCATTACAGACTTTCATAATAAAACTGATAACACTGAAATCAAGTATTTTTAAAAACGAAATTTGCCTTAAAATAACACCACAAAATCTTACCCCTACCAATACATGTTACCATACCCAATACAGATACATCAAAGAAAGATGAAGTATCGTCCAATACCGATACTTGGTATCTGTATCGGAACAACTGTAGTTTATACATTATCCAACATAAAACTTTCAGTAACTTATGAAAATTACTGTGGCACTGCTCCATAATGAGTTATAAGCTATAATGACACATTCACTATAGTAAATACATGTTTTTGAATGCACCATTGTGTTCTATATTAAATGTAATGAATAACATCCCTCGTTCTTAGAGTTGAAACACTTGTAAATGTTTTCATTTTTGGTCTTCTAAAAAGAATGCAAATGACTTTTCCCTCCCATCAATACTCTACTACCCCTTGTCTTTGTTGACAAAAATATTGATCAAATGAGCAGCTAGAAAAGGGAAGGTAGTGAACAAGAGAAGTTTCCCATCCAAAACAAAAGAGAGAATGTGGTCACTGGAAGAGTATGGTACATGCTTATCAGTTGCTATATCTGCAGACTTCAACCTTCCATATTGTTACCTTTCAAACATGGACAAAAAAAAGTTACTGTTCTGGGAAATGAAAGTGCCTGCAACTACTCAATTTAGTTACGTAGGATGTATCATTCCCATAATACAAACAGCTTTAATGTGTAATGTTTATTTTCATTTATAAAATAAGGGATGGGGAAAAATGTTTTCCCAATTACTAACCATGACCACTTATTCTATCCTTACGTGAACGATGGTCACATGGAAAATGCCAGTCAGATGTGCTCCACGGCATTTTATGGTCGACATGCAAGTTCCCGTGCACATAATGGCATTCGAAAACACCCATGAAGTGAGTGATATAACGACACTGAATGAAGTGATTGTGTAGAAAATTTTGGTTATAATGATGATTTTTCTCATCATGGATGTCTATTGTGAGTTTCCGCTGTAATATGGTGTGAAGACATGGAAGTAATGAATAGGTAAGCGACAACTTGCTTTAACATTTTTGAAGCTATATTTACAACAATTGTGAAGTTGTGATTCCCAAAACATCGAAAATATGTTTGCTTATGTAGCAAATATTTATTAAATGTGGCTATTAATATTTTAGTAAAGATAGACCACAGCTAAAATTGAACCAAATTTTAATATACTCAAAAATAATAGCCATGTCAAAATCTTGCCACTTGCACAGCGTGGCGATGGTGAAGAAACAGGTTTCACCATTTCTCCCTATGTAACTACAAGCAAGGTCGCCCTGTGTGTAAAAAAATGGAATTTATTTCTCTAAGTGAAATATGTCTTTGTAAATATAATTATTTCATTTTCAAGGTTCATTATTAGCTTGAACTCGCAGACAGCAGTTGTTGTCCATACATGTGTTTTATAACTTGCACATAAGAGAGCCAAGGTAATGGTCAGTACTTTGAATCCTTGACTCGGAAGTGCAGTGATAATCCAGTGGGTGGTGCTGGCAGTGCGGAACTTATGTGAGGGGAACCGTGAAAACCAGGCAGTGATTGAAGCAATGAACCGTGAAGGTGTGGTGGACAGCGCAGTGTTGCGGGAGGCAGGGCTGGCGCTCCATCAGGATGGCGACATAACAGTTGTTGTTCCTTATAAGCAGTGAAATGTTTAGCCATAGCCATCTCTAGCACGCTTATATGCTACACTTGTAAAGTGTCTATTTGCATGCTGTACAATTTTTATCTCAAGACTGATTTTTTGAGTGCATCATTGTAAATATGTTTACTTGTTAAAACTTTTTTCTACTGTCTGATGTGTTGTATGTTTGTGTTGTGATTAAGAAGCAATGTCACAAGTTCACAGTGCCTAGGTTTATTATTGAGCCCTCCTACAAGAAACTTGAAGGATCAGAAATGTTGCTTAGTTTTTTGCAGTGCAGTTCTATATAGCAAAGTACCTATTAAAAAATTTAAATTGGGGTGTGTATGACATTTACAGCTACACCACCCATCATTACTTCAATTATATAAATTAGCTTTAATAAATGATTTTCATTTGTGGGTAATTACAGTAAAATTCCACATTAACGAATTTGAAAGGACAACAAAATAGCTTATTGTAATGTAGTTAAGTTATATAGTTAAAGCACCAATATTGAAATCTTAACCGTTGTGTGTGACCAGTAACACTATTTGTCATTATTTTATGAAGTATTTTATTTAAACGTAAAAATGTAATGCACCATATTTTTTTATAAAGTAATTTTTATTTATGGAAACTACACCATACTGTGAGCCAATCACTCCTATGGAAGTCAGTGCACTGTTAAATTTCATGATTTCTATGATATGTAGGGCTGATCGGTTAACAGAATTTTCGGTTTAGTTCAGTCATCTTTACAAAAACCGAAACCTACCTGAATTCTCAAAAAAAAAAACCAGCCTGGTTTTTCTTGCACCGAAGTTAAAATTAACAAATTACATAAACCCTAGTTTTACCTGACCTCCATTCAGCAGACTTTGGTTTTAACACTGTATTTACTTAATACATGCAGTGCAGGAGCTACATGGTTATTGTTCTTTGGTGTATATGTCCACGTAACAGAACAACGCGTCGGGTCTGGGACCTACACGGTTATTGTTCTGTGGCATGTATGCACGTGAGTTGACAGAACGACACATCGGGCCCAGGAACTACATAGTTATTGTTTTTTGGTGTGTATGTGCACGTGAGTTGACAGAATGACACGTCCGGCCCGGAACTTACATGGTTATTGTTCTTTGGTGAATAGCAAACACGCGAGTTGACAGCTGTACACTGCAAAGGGAGTGAAAGCTATTTTCAGTCTGACATGTTGGGTATGGTGACACCATGCATTTTTTTTTTTTTTTTTGCTGCGGATATGGCTTCTGCCAAAGAATGAAAAAGAAAGCATTTTAATTTGACAGTTAAACAGAAACTCGAACTTATTGAAAAACTAGAAGTAGGCATTTCAGTGGCCAGGGTGTGTGTATGGCATGAAAAAATAAAGTGTCGGATATTCGTAAAGCAAAAGATGAACTGAAGAATTATGTTTTGAAAAATGATGTAGAAACAAAGGAGAGTGATAGATAAAAGAAAATATTAATATATTTAGAGAGTCCTACTTGCGGCAGTTTTAGAGCTGACGTCACCCCAACTCATGCGAAAACTAGCTCGGTGAGAAAAACACTCCAACACCACAGCTTTCCCCTCCATCCTCCTGGTAAGTTTATCACTGCATGCATCTGTATTCCTTGCAGTGAAACAGCAACCCGACCGCTGGCTAGCCAGACGTGTTGTTCCAAACATTTAACTGCCATGTCGCCTGTCACACTCTGAGCAAGAGGATGGGGACCGTTCCCAGATAATCCTGTACGGTTGGGGAAGGCAACAAAAATAACATGGGAAATGGCAGTGGATGGGAGAAGGAGCCTGGTGCCACCGAAATGGCTTTGGCAGGTTACGGGTAGGAAACAGGAGAATGATTGTTTCTGTGCATTTTTGTCTTCACGTTATTGACTAAGTGTTCCACACACACACACACACACACACACACACACACATATATATATATATATATATATATATATATATATATATATATATATATATATATATATATATATATATATATATATATATATATATATATATATATATATATATATATATATATATATATATATATATATATATATTGTAGACATTCCACTATAAAACACGTAGATTTAATTTTGGTACTGTCTGGTTTACCAGACTATTCCTATCCCCCCTCCCCTAATAATTAGTCCATTGAATCAAGAGTCTATTTAACAATTTACCAAATAATGACACTTCCACTTATATTATAGTATGTAGCGTATCTGTGGCATTATATTTACAATATTACTACTTACATGTTGTAGCGTTAAAATCATCCTAAACAGTTTCCCAATAAACCATGCATTACCAATACAGGATTACAGTTTTATCTTTTATTGTGTTTAATTTTAGTTCATTCTGTTAAACGTGATTATACATTCAAGTTGTGTACGCAGACGTTAGTAACTTAAATTACTTTAATTATAATTTTGTACACTATCTACCAAAAAGTAATTGGGCACCTGTCCACAATGTTTGCTTGGTGGTTGTCACCCCGTTAGAATCTCATAGGGCCACCTCTTGTGGCTATAACAGCAGCCACCCTGTCCGACATGTTCTCTACGAGTGTGTGCAGGACATCCACAGGGATTCGTCGCCATTCCTCTTGCAACCATTCCATAAGTTGAGCAATGGATGTTGACCGCGCCTGACGAGCCCTCACCCAGCGATCCAATGCATCCCAAAGATGTTCTATAGGGTTGAGGTCGGGGCTCTGGGTGGGCCAGTCCAATCAGCAAACATTGTTGGCATACCACTGCATAGTAGTCCCTGAAACATGGCACCTGGCATTGTCATCCTGGAAGTAACACTGGTCCATTCCGTAAAAATGCCTCAATGTTGGGAACATTTCATCCAGAATGTGTTACAATAGGTCTCTGTGTTCATGCTACCATGGACAAACACCAGTGGTCCTACGCAGAAGGCCGTGAAACACAAGTCAATTGACATACTGAATTACCTATCTTCACGGGTTCCCAATTAATATTTGGTAGATACTGTATTAATGAAGCATGTAAACAGTTCTGTTGAAAATATTTAGCAAATAAATATGATGCTACGGAGCCAGTCCTGTCACACATGCTCATGCAGTTTTTCCTTTCCAGTGAAAGGGTAAGTTTTGTTCATTGCACGGGCACAATAATGTACAGGATCTTTTTTTCTTGTTATGTTTCTCTGCTTGATGACCACTTTGTAATTTTCTTCAGCAACACCAATCAATTTAGGTTAAACACAACATTTTTTTTAACAACCTGATTATAAACCAGCCATGACCTATCTCACTATTGTGTGAGACAGTGTTTTGTTGCCTGCAAGAGTGTAGTTAAAAGAATAGTAAAGAACATTTCTTTTGTTTTTGCTTTGTGCAGGCAGTTATTTAGCAAGGTCTTAAGATGGGTGTACAATGGACTTAACAGAATAAGTGGGCAGTGTAGTTAAGATATGAATCTGTGTGTTCCAAGTATATTAGTTTATGACTGTCGTATGCGGATCTTGATGGGTCGTGTGCGTTCTTGGCGTGACTTAAGAGACGTGTTATATTTTATCTCTTGAGTACGTCAAGACGAAGTAACCAATCAGAGCACGGGGACAATTGTTGGCGGGAAACTGTATTTATAACTTGTATTTAGGCCCTGTCGTAATGTGAAATCGTATGAATGTAATTATTTTAATTAAGAGATAGTATCCTCTCAATTTAAAGAATAGTTGATGGTCATGCTTTCTTTTGTGGAACAGGTTATTGAATTCACTTTAATGAACCTTTTCAGATTTATTGATGTAAATGCCTAATGTTGGCATCAGTTTTCATTTCTTTAAGATTTCATGAGTTTTTTTTTAAAACGATTACACAAGCAGTAACCACAAATAATTAAATATATGTAAATGGTTCATTTTTCCAAGTTATTTCAGTAGCTCACGTCTCCTACGATTTTGATTGGCTAGACTTAACAGTTGCTAATTCAATCTAAACTGTGAATCTTCTTATAGTCATTTTCAGTATGCTTATCGAGTCATTAAGTACAATTCTTAATTCTTCAGTTTTAATCATAAGCCCACCTTTATACTGCTTGCAGCTGAATTTCCGCCAAATTTGGCAGAATTTAAAACATTTAACAGAGAAATATCCATTTTAGTGGGCAGCGAAATATATAATATGGTTGCAGAAATTAAAAAACTGTTGTAAAATTTGTAATCTTTTTTTTGCACTCATAAAAATGTGTGGCCATGACCAACCCAAACTGAGAACTGACATTTTTAATCAAAAACTGAACCAAACTAAAAGTGTGAGAACCGATCAGTGCTAAGGATATTTTAATTTTCATCTTAATGGTTTTGAATAGAGCTGTGCGACCAATGTGCGATAAAGCTTTTTGCGTATTTTTAAGTTGAATTTAAAATATAAAAGAAGGAATTCAAGTACTCGCAGTGTAGTACTTGTTGACAGGCACCTGCACATACAACACACTTTCCACACAGTTGCGCGATTGTGACGTTTCGCTAGATAAGCCGTTTTATCAGGCAGTGAGTTGTAGGATATTGCAGTATGATGGAAGGTTGCTGTTCGTAGTAAACCTAGCGGCCGGATGGCAAACTAGGTTGGGGCAATAAAATCGAAAAATTGCCGGAATAGCCGAGTGTCTGGGGGCTGCTTGAATTTTGTTATAAATTGGTGAGCTCTCACAACTCTGGTACTGTAGCAAGAATCAAAATATTTGTTGTGTGATGCTGCATGTGCTGCAACTGGTTTGTCTTGTAGGTTATTGATGTGACCCGCTACGGCTTGTTTGGTGTCTGCTCTCTGGCCATGCATTCTCTCTGCCCGAGTGTGTTGGTGGTTAGGCCAATGTATTCTGCATTACAGTATTGGCAATGTTGCTGATAATCATATTTTCTTTTGCACAGTTGTCTTGGATGGGGTATGTACAGCTAGTGAGTCGGTTATTGATAAAAGTCCAGAGTTGGTGGATGGTACAGGAGCCACAACATGAGCCATTGCAGGGGTGGAATCCTTTGGGGATGATAGTTTGGTTGTCATTTGTGGTGGGCTGCAGCTTTGGGAGAACCGGTTTGTTTCAGAGGTTAGGTGGTCTTTTAAAAGACGAATCTATGCAGTTTGGAAAGCAGGTCTTGTTTTTTTGGCGAGGAAGCTAGAATTTTGTATTCAGAGTGGAGAATGTTTGTGAGTTAACCTAGGCCTTCATGATATGGAACCACAAAGGGTTTATCAGAGTTGTTGACCTTGGTTGTTCCGGTATTTGAAATGGCTTACTTAATCTGTTTGTGGACAAGGTGCGTGGGGTAATAGCCCCTATTGA
This sequence comes from Dryococelus australis, assembly GCA_029891345.1. Classification (NCBI taxonomy): domain Eukaryota; kingdom Metazoa; phylum Arthropoda; class Insecta; order Phasmatodea; family Phasmatidae; genus Dryococelus; species Dryococelus australis. Next base: position 38,183,551 of record CM057002.1, read on the forward strand.
GGAATGCTCTGGCTATTTGTTTGCACTGTTTGGTTCTTGTGGCAAAACTTAAGGGTATTTTGGCAAGATCTGGATGGTAGCTGTTGAAATGTGAGAACTGGAGGTTGTTGGTGGATTTGGCGTGTACTGCCTTAGGATACCGGCAACACAATAATACATTTTATTTGCACACACTTATGTTTGTTTACTTTACACATAAAATTGACTTGACAAGAAAAAAAACAATTGCCCACCATAAGAAATAAGCATATTGTGTAGGCTTGAGTGCACATAAACTGAAAAATTATCATTAATAAAAAAGTACTGAATTAAATTTGAAGTTATCGTATATACACTGATTAAAAAACTAGTCTGTGTATTGCGCTGCTGCTGTTACAGCAAAAGAGGAGGGGTAATGGAAGCGAAATAAGACAGGGAGGGTAAGGTGGAGGCATGTGACTAGGACAAAGTATCCTTTTAGTGACCCGGCCTGCAACTCCCCCCCCACCCTCGCTTCAACAGACAATACAGCAGTGTCCCCTTCTGGCATTAAGTAATTTATTGCTTCACGCTGCTTGGGACCACAAATGTCAAAGTCTATGATAGTAGCTTGAGAAATGTGCGACCACTAACATCAGTAAGGGCTAGTTTTCCATAGACTGAGAACCGCAGTTGGAGGTCTACAAAAACAAATACGCGCATAATTGAAACTGTGGTTGGCGAGGGATTACTGTTATCTATTTTTAGACATGCCTCAAATTTTCGACCCAAACTTTTCACTGTTCCTCGGAATGGGGCCGTAATAGAGTGGTTTAACGTACAGTTTAACAGTAATTCAATTTGTATTTGTCTAGAACTATAGCTTTCCCTCTTTAACCAGAACCAGGTCACCTACACCTGGCCAACATAGTTACCTTCAGCGATCTACTGCTTGGTATGAGGTAGCATGTGTTGCATGTTTATGGAGTTCTCAATAAACATAATTTGTTCTCTAACTTCAGTTTCTTTTCTTTCGTAGAGCATCATTATTCGCCCGCTAGAAACCAGTTACGACGTTTACTACTGACAGGAACCGGGACTTTTTATACGACCAAATTAGCTTTGACTATGGTGCCCCTCAGGGGTCCATCAGTCCTTATACACACCCATTAGAATGCCATCTGTTGCTTCCCAACAGTCAGAGCACTAATTAGTGCTTCAGGGGAGGAACCACAACCACTAGGAACACCTTCATTCAAGGAGGGATGGCAATCCCATGTTATTTCCTTGCAATAGATCACTGCCTAGCGCTGATGTAACCGTAGCCTGAGACCTGCCGTTCAACCTTGCATGAACACACGCCCAGTAAAAACATCGGTGGCACACACAGCTCCACATTTCTCATCAGCCTGCAAAGCATGGGGGATCAGTAAAGACTTACTGAGCCTGTCAGCAAGCCAATACTGGACACATGTACACTGTAAAGTTGTTTCATCAGGGTGCAACTCCGTATCTCATTACGCAGCCACACTATGCCTTGCCAGGTAAGGAACGGCAAAAAAAAAAAAAAAGGTGAGGAGCAAAACATATCTTACCTTACTGCCAGGCAGTTGAGTGCACTCACATCTCCCACAAAGGAAAGACAGGCAAAATGGGATCGCGCTGCCGAACTCCAAGTAGTCGCACCTGCTCCAGTTGTAATTGTTTTTTTTTTTTTTCTTTTTTTTTTTTTCCTGTCGCTTCGTACCAGCCGAGAGTACCACCCCGTGGTGAGAGGGTTGGTGTACAAGACTGGGGCTAGGTACAGTTGGTCAAACATGCACTTTTGGAGCAGTGAGTCAGCTGCCTGGAATCCCCGCTTCAGGGTGGGGCAAGCCTGCCACCATTAAGTGAGACCTGGACAGCATCTCCAGCATGGTGATGCGAGTCAATACCCAACACCCCTCGCCAAACCCCGTTGAGCCTAACTTAAAAACCCAACTATTGGTCTAGCGACAAAATCCTCAACCAATGTGCCATTCAGTTTAACCAGGCACGCATCAAGCCATGATTGCAATTTTAACTTAGTGCTCTTGCCAGGTTGACGAAAGAGTGCTCTCTCTCGGGAGTATTATTGAAGTTGAGACACTGCCTTTGAGTGTTTGGAATGTACGTCGCCTAAAAAAACCACATTAATTCTGTTTTGCAGTGTAAAATAATACATTTATTGTATGGAAAATGAACTTCGCCAAAAAATATTTACATCCCGAATGTGTTTAAAATTCAAATTGATACGAACTTATATAATAATTTGAACGTTTCTTTCATACAGGCAAATTTTCGACTTCCATTAAAACAATATATAATTAAAAACTAAACAGTCTTGTAAGAAGAGGTGCAATGCAAAATAAAGCTTTCTCATGAAAGACATTAAACTTTAAGTGTCTCCAACCCATTTAATCCACTGGCAATAAAATTAAAGTAACTCCAGCAGTATGAAATCAAGATTACAAAAATAAGGTAGGTTGCATTGATCACAGAATTTGTTAACACTCATTGGTTTAGTCATAGACATAGCATCTGTGGTGCAAGGAAACATTGTGGCAGCGCTATGGTTTTAGAACTGTCAAATTTAGTGACCTTATATTTGGTATTCTGAATGCAAGTACATATTTAGATTTTTTACGTGCCATTTGTGTTTACAACCGGTATTTCATATTTATTTTATGTGTACAATCTGTGAAAACGTCCAATGCGAAACAACTTTAACAGAATGATAAATAGATCTTACTTTTGTTAGCTGGAGAATTGCTATTTGTTTTTCATCTGGCGATAAACAATTCCCACATTTCTTTGGTAAAAAAAAAAAAAAACCGGGAGAACTAGGTGATGTATATCTTAATTTAATTTCAATTTTAATGTCTGTAAAAATTATCCAGAATTTTCTAAGGGTACGGTTGCCATGTGCAAATGCACTCTGTGAAAGATTTTTCTCAAAATACAGATCTGTTCTTAGTGGACAGCACCGTAATGCAGAGAATGTTGCAATTCTCAGTGAAATGTATTTTGGAAGGTGAACTCTCTGTGTGTGCATGGAGGGGGGGGGGGGGGGTTGTAGACCAATTCTTTGCATTTAATATAGATTCAACTTAAGAAAATGTCTGAAATGTTATACACCCCTGTGCAGCTATAAATATAATTTTTTATAATTTGGGACAAGCAGTTAACTCTCGGGGGGAGGGTTATATATTGCCGCATAACATGACTGACACGTTCGTTCTGATAAAATTGTGTACAAATGTGTGTAACTCCAAAAAAAGGTTTATAAATAATAATTTCATGGTTTAAAGGTTTTTATCAGTATTCACAAGGTGAAAACATCAAAATGAAAATACCACTTTTTTTTTTTGTCCTTTCAAAATGATGACATTTTACAGTCCCTACCAATCACACATTTCAGACATCACTATTACCATACAAGAGAGAGCCACCACCAAACCAATCAACATACCAAAGTCGTCATATTAGAACTGTATTAAAAAAACAAGACACACTTCACTCACATCTCTAGCAAATCTCTCAAGAGGTTAGATCTCTCAAACGGTAGATGCTAGTACGACTAACTTGCAAAAGAGATGAAGTCGAAGGGAAGGGGGAGACTAGTTCCAACATTGCAACTAGGGGAGGTACGTGTCGACAAGACATGTGTTCCCTACCACCCAACCAGGTCACATTCACCTAATATGACAAACTGCGAGAATATCCATACAACCATTGCAAATGGCAACTTAACTGTTTGCTACAGAACATATCAGGCTATCACATTACGTAAAACCTACATAGATCTCATCCATCACACACAAAACCTTACGCAGATATCTTAGCAGACGAATGACTGTCACTGATTGTTTTTGTCAATGACTCAGGCGAACCAACATTTCAAAGGTAAAAAGTAAATTGTTTTACTAAACTTTCTACACATACACTTACTTACCAAAAATACATATAATCAAAAATATTCTCCATTTAAAATAAGTATCTATGCTTTACTCAAATTTTATACTACATATCCTGTTGTGTACAGTCAAGGCACTCCGATTCGTATACACAACACAACAATTAACACATGTATAGGTCTTGTAGCTGTTGGCAAATGGACAGTTACTGGCTTTGTGTTGGGTGGTGCTAGACCTACTTGCGAATGTCGACAATGTTGTAGATTGCAACACAGCGATTATCGTGGTTAAAGGCAAGTATGGGAGAACTCCGAGAAAATCTCAACTACGAAAGAATTGTAATTTTTAGAATTTTATTTAATAGCAGAAAAGATAACAAATTTTTTTAAAGAATCTTTTTTTTTATTTTTTTTTGAAAAATTTTAAAACCTCAGAAAAAAATTATAAGACCTTAGCAGCTGAAGACATGGTTAGTCATCTTCAGCTTTGTCAAAGATGAAGTTAAGGTCGACCCTAGCATTACTTACGACGAAGCTGGAATTATTGTAGTCTCTTGACTCTATAACTCCATGGCAACAAAAAAAAAAAGGTGGCCAACTTCCATTTCTAGACGTTGTGGTATACAAGAGACAGATCCTCACCTTGGGCCACACAGTTTACAGGGAACTTAGCCATACTGACAGATATCTGCAAGAAAACACTCGCCACCCGCCATCACAGAAGAGGGCAGTAATTTCCGTATTGGTCAACAGAGCAAAAAGCATATGTGAAGATCATCATCTTGAGGCAGAAATGAAAATCTCACCATAGCTCTGAAAGCTAATGGTTACTCAAGATGTGATGTACAGCAGAGCATCAAGAAGCAGCCCAGAATAAAAGCTAACACAACACATTGCTATACTGCCCTATGTCAAAGGAACCACTGACTGGTTGGCAAGCTTACCGAAGGACATACATACCATCACGTTAACAAAGTCGATAGCATACTGGGATCAGTGAAAGACAAAACACCAGCCAAAGAACAGGCTGGAGTTTACAAGGTACCTTGCTCAAAGTAAAGTGTACATAGGCCAAACTAGCAGATAAATAACCAGAATAAAAGAACACATCAGGGCCTACAAGTATGAAAACCAGCATTTGGCTATTGCTGAACACTCCATGAAAACCAAACATAGTATTGATTTCGACAAGCACAGGACAATAGCCAACATACAAAATTATAGACCAAGAAACATTAGAGACTCAATAGAAACATTACAACATCCGAATAACATCAACAGAGAAGATACATTAGAGACTCAATGGAAACATTCAAATATCAACAGAGAAGACAGTTACATCTTAAACAAAACATGGGCAAATATCTTCATAGATGACCTGAAGTCCTGTGATGCAACAGCGGAGAACACACACTGCAATTGGCCAGTGTGGCCAGCCAATCAGGAGGAAGGGACTACACAAGCACAAGGTTTGGCCAACCACCTCAGCCAATTAGGAGGAAAACAGCCTGTGATTGACTGAAGAGCCCAGCCAATTACAAAACAGCCCTCCAGAAATCAGGCTCTATAAGGGCCTTTTCCTTAGACTGTCCTCAATTGATCAGGTATTTTTCCCTGATTACGACAGCCGAAACGTTGGAGAAGAAATCACGGAGCGGCTCAAACCCATAAGCTTAGAAATTGACAATGGCAACGATAGTCTGCAAGCCATCGCCATATACATACTGTCAACCCACACTAACTTCCGGCCACGGAAGAAAGACAGTGAAACGAAAAGCTCTTGTAACGCACCTTTTCGTTTTGTTGCAATCACGTGGTCAAACGTCAATTCTGCCCATCCAACTCGAATCCGGCAACATTTGCACCTGTCCATGTCAATAATATTAGGCCTACCATAAAACCAGCATCTAAAGCTACCTGAAAAGACAGGCCAGCCTCTGACCTATAAACTGCTATGTATCTCCATTAATGTGTCTTGTACTTGCTGCCCCTATAGAAGGGCAACAGCTGCAGTATTTAAAGCCAATGACCTTGTGCTACAACAGAACACTGCATGGTGCAATCACGTAAGACTTTTTGAACTTTTTTTATAGCAATACGTGACAGGTCAAGCAATCAGTGGACTGGCGATAAAAGCAAATGCCATGGAGCTTGCTCTACACGTAAATATTGATAATTTTGTGTATAGGGAAGACTAGTTGCATCTACAAATGTGTACGAAAATTGCGCAACAAAAAAAATCCTGTGTTCACAGGATGTATTAGTGATTGGAGCCTCTTCGCGATATCTCAATGACCCTCCTTTCTACTCATGAAGGAACAGATGAGGAAGTGGGATGAGCAGAACTGCAGATAGGGGCGAACGTTAGTGAAGGGTAAGCAGGTCATGTCAGCTGCTATTTGTCATATTCAGCTGCATTTGTTTACTTCTGCTATGTTCTAAGGAAGAGCATGGCAGCATCCAGATTTTGTGAACGACTCCGAGATAAATCTTGACGAACATGAATAATAGTGGAGATAATAATCATGGTACACCATAATATAAAGCCCCACCCTGAATGTTGATGACAAAAATAGTTTTTCCACATGTAATGAGTGCTCATAGGTATAACATTTTTTTGTGTCACTTAAAAAACTTTGTTGCACCATAGTTGTGCTGGAGGTTGGGCTCAAATTACTACTTTGACTGCCTTCGTGACAATCTTGATCTCCGGCAACCTTTGCAGAACAAAATTTCTTGTAACTAGAACAAAAGCAACAGGTTAACTTCAATAAGAATCTTTACTGAACTGCAAAACCAAAATAACACATTTTAAAAACATTATGTTAACAGTGTTAAGCAACATTGTACCCACTCTGTGGATTAACCCGTGATTCCATTTGTGATACAAGTGACTTTCGCAAGTAAACATAATGCACTAATTGCAGCAATTACTCATCCCAAGCAGCAGCATCCATTCACCTGAACTGTTATGTACGGAAATATCAGTTCAAGGTCAACCAGTTTGCACAAGTGGATTGTCACACATTTAACAATGATTTGCAACAGCTCAGTTGAAACTAGACTGTGATATTGGAAAACCATTGAGCATGTTTAATGTAACTACACCATAAGAAAAAAAAATACTGTTCTATCACAAAGACATTACAGTTGTCAAGGGCACGTGAAACACATGGCTATACAGTTTCTTTTTTTTTTTTTTCTTTTTTCTTTTTTTTTACAGTAGCTCCATTACAAAGGCCACCTATCACACTGCACTGGCAGAGTAATGATAATCTGCTGAACCTGACACAAACAAAAGGATATCTGTTGTATGTATTTGTCTCGAAGCATATATATATTCATTTATTTATTGCTTCGAGACAAATACATACAGAATCATTAAAGCAGGAACAGCTAGCCATTAAACAAATATAAAATAAACATTGATTACAGACAATACTGAGGAGTAAACTATGAATAATACATGGTACTAAATGCAATACTTGACCAGGTTACACGTACCATTGTGAAAAATCATGGCTTACAACTTGGACTTTTAATTGTTACAAGCAAGCCTCATAATCACCAACCAATTATTACCAACATTCAATTAAAACAAAATGTGTAAAAGCTGCAACTAACAGCTAAGGACACAAAACATGGCTAAATGAGTCACCAAACAAAAAAAAATGTATAGTAGATATACAAGACTGATACTGTACATCAATGTACGAGACATGGGGCATTATACAATCAACACTGGAGTACTTCACATAATACTACTTTTTTTTTCTACATCTGTTATGTGAAGTTACAATGTACATACACTAGTATAATATACAAAAGGTACTGTGACATTTTATGGCAACATGGGTACATGTATGTAATTAATTCTGTTTCCTGACCAGAATAGAACACTCTGGGGTACACAAGCTGTGGCACTGTATGTAAATACTACGAGGCAAGTCTGAAGATTTCCACTAGGTTTAAGAGGCATTGCCAAAGTTAACACATACCATATATTTTAGACTTGGTTAATAATGTGTTGCACTGGAAAAGATTCACAATAAAACTTTTGACATTGATTGACAAAATCATGCTTTTAATCAAGAAAACGTATTAAAAGGGTTGAATTATACAAGTGTATATAGACAAAGTGTAAAATAAATGAAATTATAAATTAGATACCTTCTTAAGGGGAAGAAGTCCCCACCATCGTGGATTTATAGATTTTGTTGCCAAAAGTTCTATTTAAGAATGTTAAATGAAATTTTTAAGTAGTGCACACTGTTACAGATGTTGTTCCCTTTTCATTTCCTGTAGTGCGTATTGTTACAATAGATGTCCTCTTTTCATTCACTACTGTATCTTGTAGAATATCAAATTATACAGGTGCTTGATCCACATTGGCAATTTGTAGGAGAAAATATTGGTTGGCTTTTCATGTTTGTATCACAAAATGTTAGAAATTAATTAACTAGCTGTTTTAGTCCTCTGGTAGCCACTGTGAAAGCAAAGTTCTATGGCGGAAGGAAAAATCCTCTTAGCCACATAAATCCCGTTATCCAGTCAAAACTTCCTTCAACTGAGCATGCAGGATGTTCTGGATATGTAAGACTTCCAACACCTTACACTGAGCCATTCCCAATGAAATGCTGCATTCACTATTTTGTAGTTCTCTAATATATTCCACAACTTTCTTATCAAGTTCCGGAAATTTGCCAATACTAGGGGTAACGAAAATCACACTTGGTTGAAATTGTTCCACAATTTTTCTTTTTGCTTCCTCCACACCTGCACATTTTTTCTTTAACGCAGTATTCCTGCTCAGCTGCCAAATTCCCATGTTGTTCCACATATGCTATCACACGCAATTCGAAATTTGCTGTGTACAAAGTGTACTTGTTCATTTTTTGCTTGCAGCAAATACATGCTTGAAAACTTAACTGAACATGACAACACATTCAAACTGTTCAAAACACATAATAACTAACAAAATGGCACGCAAACTTGTTGCCAAGTGCACACTACGTTCCCTGCTCCACTTGCAGGATGTCAATAAGTCTTCCACCCCTACCCCTACCGGTGCTGTTACTAAGAATACGTCACTCCTGGGTGATGGAATTCCTAGCTGTCCATATAAGCCACATGTTTACCACTACATACCTACAGCAATGTCCAAAATTATGTTTCAACCACCTGGTACTTCACAAATCAGATAGAGGGAAATTTAATTCTGCCTCTAAAACCACCGGTGCAAGCGTTACTTAATGGCGACAGTTACAAAGTAAATAGGACAATTTTTTCTTGCCAGTGTTTGCAGAAATTGTACTAGCAACAGCAGTCAAGCAATAAATGTTTATTCAGAAAATAGGCTAGGCAAAGCAATGCCCTGTCCCTTGTAAAGTCTAAAATATAATACAAAATCTGTGATGCAGGTGGTGGCAAAAATTCTGTAAATCCGAGATGGTGTGTTTCACTTTAGTAAGTATAATTTGTAGTGTACATACAGTATACAGATTTTAGCTTCAAGTTACACTGAGGTTATGTAAAATCTGCAAAGTGTGTATACACACACACACAAAAAAAATTCAAATAACTACAAATTGAGAACACTGAAATCTAAGAGATGAGAACAGACTAAGGAAAACCAAAGAGGAGACAAAATATTTTTGTAAGGGGCTACAAGAAAGTGAAAATTGGGACAACAATCGAGAATTAGTGTAACAACAGGAAGAGCACACTGCTTATCCAGCAGACATGACCAAAAGGTAAAAACAGCATTATGACAACAAACAGATATTCATTACCTATGTAAACACACAACGTACATTAGACAGTCATCAAGTCCTATACAATTCTCCTATGATTTGATATTTACCAAATTTTTACTATGTATGCTAGATACCATAGCACTGCAAGACAATTGCACCAAACGATAAAGTAGTTTACAGACAAATTATTAACAGATATAGACATGTACAAGTGTGCTAAATATCAACAGTGACATGCTCCTACCTACAAAGACAGATAGTACAGATAAGACAGTAGGTCACACAAATCTAATTTATGACAGAATTATTCTCATTTGCATATATTTGGTACCTCTTTGTGTGTTTAGTGAATTATTAATTTATTGTTATAGTTTCAGTGTTTTGGATTATGTATTAAAATGGAAGTGTTTTCATAAATTTAATCAAGTAAAATCTCATTACGAAGAACAGTACTTTTAAGGACATTATATCTTTCAAATCCTTTCCACGTGTGTTATTCAATCCTCTTTTCAGTACAAAGTAAAATCAGTATTATGTATAAAACAGAAGGTCCGTTAGGTACTCTGCGCTGACATTCTACTGTGTTTTTTGCCAGATTGTGCAAATTCTTAAATGTATCCAAAATATGTTCGTTATAGAAATGATTCGGAATCTTCAAGAAGGTGAAAAGTTATTTACTACATGATTATACATGTATAATGTATCATATTTACTCATGTACCACCCGCACATTTTTCCTCAGAAACAAATCTGTAAAATTGGTACGTAGGTCTCACACAGAGATTAAAGTTTAAGTTAAGTTTTAGAAGAAAGGTAACGGGAGGGGGGATTGCTTCCCCCTCCATTTTTTAGAGTGCATAGTTGCATTAATGATGATGTCAGCAGCCACTTGGCATTTACAAACACAAAACTGATATTTGTTATGGGGAGGCTGGACCACAAGGGCAAGAGTCCACAGTTAGAAATGTTGTTGAAGCTGTACCTGCTTTCCATAATCTTAAGTTGATATGCTATGAGATAAGTGGCCATTTACATTTAAATATCTTGGCTGTGTTGTATTCATGCTGTGCAAGTTGTGCGACAGTTTTGGGTAGTGTTATCTATCCCCTGGCACAACCAGCAGATATCAGCGTATGTTGTTGGGTGGCAAAAACAGCCTAAATTACATGCACTATATTACAAAGATGCCAATTTTTTTCAAAAATTTGGGGAATTTATTTTGAGTAAATACTGTATGGCTCGTGCCACATTTAGTTTTGTAATGTATATAAATCTTGTGCAACACAGCTGTGCATTGAAAAATAAATTTTCAAAACTGAATGTGCTAAAAAAATTTCCTTGGAGGATATTTAAAATTTTGCATGCAGGTCTCGCATGGGCGGTACATGAGTAAATATAGTATATGGAAGAACAATAATAAGAAGAGGCCCAAAAAAAAAAAGACAAAATTATGGAAACTGAAAAGAGAAGATGAAAAATGGCTTGGTCTATCTATTATGTCACAGTTTTATAAACTATTTTTACCTTCATCACATGTCCATGTTGCCACACACTTGCCTGCATAAACACTCAACATGTTAGTCTGAAATACATACAATTTTTTCTGATTTTCTATGACACCTAAAATTTTATTTTAAAGAATTAGTAAATACTAAACATCATATTTGTGACTGAATTATGACTGGCATATTTCAATTGAAGGAACCAAAACAGAGCATACAGAAAAATAACATTTGAAGAAATAAATGACTTTCAGTAATTTCCTACACTGAATCAAACTTTTTCTATAATACATAGTACTTACTATGGTATCAACATAAGGAAGTTAAATTTAAATGGTAAAATTTATGTTGAGGGAGGGGGAGGAGGAATTAATCTGTAAAAAAAAACTCAACAATTATATTACAACATGCAATTTTTAAATATGTAAATCTTTTAGTTATTTACATACCTACAATCTCTCATATAATCCAAAATAGTAATTTTTAAAATCAAGGTATAAATCTTAAAAATTTCTTAAAAAAATATACATATTCCATACTTGTCCTATACTTTTAAAATAGCCACACTTTTAGCATGGTATATACAAGAGCATCCCATACAAACAGTGAATACTTTAAGATGAGAACAATGCTAGAGTATTACTTCAGCAGCCTGCAACTGTGATGGAGCCATCTACACTGAAGGTATTCTGATTCAGTGGTTCATGCTTTTATTGTATAGTGTTCACACACTGTTCCTGGTAGACATTTGTGTATCCGTCAGCACACGAAAGTGAAGTGAATTCTGTATAACGGGGATCACCTACATAGCGCTTGAAATGTGTTGTAGCATGTTTAAAAAATAAATAGAAAAAAAAAAAAAAAAAAAAAAAAAAAACTTTTCTTACACAATGGAATGGTGCGTTCAAGACATCACACATACCGTATTTACCCGAAAGGAAGACGACCCCTTCCTAAAACAAAATATTTTTGCGGGAAAAATATTTAAACCTGAATTCAAGACTACCTCTGTGAAGTGCTGAAAAAATTATTTACGTTGAAAGTATTTTTGCATGAGTTTATAACCAACCCTTCAAGAAGAAATGCTATTATATGAATAATGATATATTTTATCTACTTTTAAAGAAAAGCTTATCTCAATGAAATAGGTGTGTCTAACATGGCTATGTGGTAGCATCATCTTTGTTACACTGTAAAACTTCTGTGGGTGTTATATTCGTGACTTGAGGCATTTTGCTTCCCAGCAAAGCGCTTCTTCTTTGCAGCCATTTGCAGATTAATTGGATTAGGATTAGCCAATTAATCAGATTAGCCGTTAATCTGCAAAAGCTATTTTTAGACCATCCCCATCAACATGTAATTCGCCTACTAAAGTGGTCCACCCCTACTAAAGTGGTTTGTGTCTCTGGGTGACATTAGATAAGCGGACCCTCATAAAAGTTGACAGGTACAGTCTCAGCACTACAAAAATACATCCAACCATAGGACACACAGTATTTAAGCATGAAAAGCGTTTGTCAAAATCCTCTGTCTTATGGCATGCCAATTTTGGAGGATTAACTACTTCCTGAGTAAAAAATTATGAATAGAAGCCTGTAGTAATGTTGTGCATATAACACAAACTTAAATACTGAACTAGCAGTGTCACACATTTATGGTATTTGTGGTCCTAGGTTTTGAATTGTAGACGACCATTTATTTTTTCTGTTCCTTTTCTGTCAAAAACCCTTGTCTTCCTTTTGGGTAAATACTGTATTGAAAACGTTATTTTCACGTCCTCCAACACAGCTAAAATAAACTTTTTCAGGCTGCTGTAACCAGGTACATGCAAAACTACAATAGATGCATGCATTGAACACAGTTTAAATCCCCAAGTTCTACAACCATGACCAAACCACCAAACACTATCAATGGCTTGCACGTAGAGGTGATGCCGCTTTACACATGCTGGTCTGCATTGCTCATAGCGCATCAATTTTTTGCCTCTCTCACACAAACATAAGCCTCACTAGGCGGACTGCCTTAATGCAAAGAACCAACCATGCACACACTTATCAGTTATGACACTTCATATTGTAAACCTCCAGTTTATGAGGGTACACAATGAATGGGTAAAATAAGTTCTAAAAATGTGTCATTCCCAAAATACCTATTAAAAAGTAAAAAAAAATTTTCAAGGTTTCTCTTGCAGTTACAGGATATGTGCACACACATTCTAATACGAGAGAGAGGGAGTTGTATTTCCACAACTCAAAACTTACTGGCTATCAAAGCGATAGGTTATGAACTTGCCTACAAAGTTACTTATATAAGAAGCAGAAAGACTGCCCCACATCTCCACTCACCTCTATCGCACTGCACCACAACAGACTGGTAAACACTACAAGATCAACATTATATTTTGTACGTTGCTTGAATAGACTACGGGAGGTCTCCTATTACTAAAACTTCTATAAGTTGGGAAATTTGAAATGCAACAAAAAGATTTCAGCTCTGGTTGTAAAATGCTGCATGTGCTGCAACTGGCTTTTCCTGTAAATTCATTTTCACCCCAGCTATGGCTCGTCTTGTGTCTGCTCTATGGCCATTTATTCTCTGTCTGACAGGGGGGTGGTGGTGGCGGCGGTGGCGACAGCGGAGGAGGCGGGGGGCAAGGCTGATGTACCCAGCATTGCAGTGAATGCACTAAGTGGTAGATAAGGTTTTAAGTCGCACAGTTGTAGCTGCCTCGGACGTAATAAATTTGGTTGGTGAGCCTGCTCTTGAAGGTGGTGGAAGGTTGCTGCAACATGGACTATTGCAAGGGCGAGACCCCCTGGTAGTGGTGATATTACAGACTGTGACATTGGATGGCGAATTGGTGCACACCAGTTTGTTTTGCTGTTTGGGAGTTGTTTGAAGACCAATCTGGGTGGTTTTTACGACAAGTTTTGAGTGAGGGGTGATGAGGCCAAAATTTAATGTCCACAGTTGATGTTTCCATGTTCGTCGCATACCTAATGGTAAGGGACAACCTGAGTGGAATGCTGAATCTGTATGTGAACAAGTGGTCTGGGGTAGCCTCTGTCAAGGAAGGCTTTGGCCATTCGGTTACAATGCTTGTTCAGGTCAGTTTGAAAGGAATCAATGTGTTTAGCTCTGGTGGCAAGAATATGACATTTGTAGCATAGCAATGTGTGGGTTAGTGTGTTTAAATTACCTTTGCTAAACTGCTTAATATGTCCGGAACAACATTTCAATGATGAATGGAAATCATTGAGAATGTATGACAAAAATCATGGAAAGCTTATGAATTGCAACTACAGTAGAACTGTGCTGTAACTCATATGGCCTGTAACAAAACATTTCGCTGTGGTACAATTTTTTATGTGCCATTTTGTTCTGTTATATAAACAGTTAATATAACCTTTTAAAACAGCGACTTTCATGTAATCCCTTTTTCTTAAGAGTTAAAACTTAAAGTGGGCGGATCACCTCTTTTGCAGATTATGACAATGTTGAACATTTGTTGCTAATATTCTGAGCAGATTTGAACTGTTTCAGTAAATCTGACCACTGCTTTTAATTTTACAATACAGTATTATCTTGCTATTGGGTGCACAATAATATTCATTTTCAATGTAGTGGAATGAGTTTATGTATAGATAGCTGGCAGTGAGCAATTATATAGCATATTATCGGTTCAGAATGTATGGGTTGGTCAATGAAACAAATTAAGTTTTTTTTTTATGGGTTGTTAAAACAATAAAATAACATTAAAAATATAATGTATTTAATTATATTACTTATAATTCATTCCTAAATGTTGTAGGAACTTAAATTGGTAATTTATTTAACATGCCTTTATATACTACTGTAAATTAAATAATTGGTAGCTAAAAAACATGAATATGTACTATAAAATACTACATAAACATAGATGGCAACATGCATTGCAGCATTTAATCCTGATTTATTGGTATACAACCCGCAACCCCACATAACCTCACTTTTATGGCAATTGTACTGCTTGTGTGATTATAGATTTCCTACAGAGATACTGCATTTGGTGGTGCATGCTTTAATTTCTTTATATTGAGGGATTCACTAATTTTCACTCTTGAATGCATTTAAATGAAAATGTTATATGGACACTACCTGCATTAGCTTTTACATTAATTTGTTCATCTCTTGCATTTTCTAATGTCAACAACAATGCTGGCATTCTATCTGCATCCCATCTTTCCACTTTACGAGGTTCAATCATTAAGACCACAACACTTTGACCGCTGAGCAGTTAGGCCTGGCACACACAGTTGTTAAAATTTCCAAAACAATTCAGCACATTTATTTAGTAGAAATAACTATCACAACTGATTGTTGCAAAATTATGATCATGCATACTTTTCAGTTATTTACGTAAAAGAATTTGTGTAGCAACATTAAAAACATAATTTGAACTGGCTTTCATAATGTGTAACAAATGTCTGGTGGTTATCATAACTATCTCAATAGGAAGCTTTACTGCCTGACAAAACAACAGTTTTGACCAAAAAATGTGATGCTAATCAATAAGTATTAATAATACCATTACTTCACACTTAGTCAGTGTTTTGTTGATGCCTCATATGAACCCTTTTCTATGGGTAACAATATTTACACACTGCAACCTTTCAAAAACATTTTTTTGAAGTGGCGAGATAAAAATTTGGGATTATAATAAAAAATTACTTTCCCTGCAAAATATGAGGAAGGGTGGTTTGGGTATAAAGTGATTCATTATTACAGTGAAACCCTGTTAAGACGTTTCAGAAAAATACTGAAAAATGTGTGCTTATTAAGCAAGAAAACTTCTTAAAAGGGTATAAAATTGTGTATTTGTTATAGATAAAGAGCAAACTTTTTAAAGTTTACTAAGCAGGAAAACTTCTTAGGATGGTTTTACTATATTTACGTTGACCACTTATCAGTAAGAAGATTGGTGAAATGTTGCCAATTGTGATGATTGGCATAAATCCATTATCTGCTGATTATCATAATTGGTGATCTGCATCCGCCCAGTCCTAGTTGAAATACTTTTTACTTTTCTTCCCTCAAGTCCATGCATGAACACAAAAGGAAGGAATAGTAATGAGTGGTGTTCCTTTCTTTCCCTTCGTCTATTAACATACACTCTCTCTTGTCCTTTGTTGACATGTTGTGTTGTTGTCAGGCCGCGTTGCATTCATGGAAACAAAGAGGGGATTGATTGCACAAGCAGCTATAAGAGGGGAGGTAGAAAATGGGATTTTATACCAAACTATGACAAATGTATGATGCTGCTGTCTTTCACGGAAATGAAAATGCCTGAAATAAAACCGTGAGATCAGATTTAGAAGCTGCATAATCCAAATGGTTCAGGTAGTTATGATGTGTGTTTATTTTCA
Source organism: Dryococelus australis (assembly GCA_029891345.1). Lineage (NCBI taxonomy): Eukaryota > Metazoa > Arthropoda > Insecta > Phasmatodea > Phasmatidae > Dryococelus > Dryococelus australis. Next base: position 38,200,106 of record CM057002.1, read on the forward strand.
GTCTTCGTTTTGTGTATTTACTGATGAGGGATGGTAAAATAAAAAGGTTTTATAAGTTATCAGTGATTACTAGTTGTTCTAATTTTAATAATATTTATGTAAAGCCATGGCCACTTATAAATAGAAAATTCTATTTAAAAGTTGCGACATTTTATTTTACTGTTAACTTGTGGGTTTCCATACGTTCAGCAGCACTAAGGATGCCCAGAAAGTGAGTGTATGATAACACTGTATGAAAAGTTGCTACGCTGTAATGTTAAGTTATAACAACAATTTGCTATTCCAGTAATTTATCTTGCCATTGCCAGGTTATGTTATAGCGAGGTTTCACTAAGCTACTGCTAACATGCAATGCATCTAGGAAAAAAAACTTTAAGAAAAAAATTAGGTATCTTAGTTCCTAAAACCTATATAACAGGTTGGATAGGATGTCCTACGCAAATCACTTCATTACTGAAACTGTGAATGTATTTTCCCCTCTTGGTATGCTGCTGAACCAATAAATGCTTATGCTTTTGCAATGTCTATCTGTTATGTGACTCATAACATCAGGAATATGGGTCAGCTATTCAAAAGTGTGCCAGGAGAAATAAAAGAGATGGAAAAAAATCTGAACTTCAACTAGCAAGACATAGTGTACAGAATGCTCTGATCCTTCCCAATTTCACATTGGTAAGCTTTACAAAATTTGGCAGGACCACTGGACAAGACTCTAGCATTTTTCATGTTATAAAATTCTTAATTGCATAATTCCTTAGAGTAAATATAAAAACAAGAATGTATCCTATACAAGCACATTAATAAAAATTTAACACCAGTCACATGATTATGACAAAGTGTGAAGGCATTTAAATTTAACCTTACTAAGCCAGACACAGCTCATCATCACAGAAATCTAAAATGTTACAAAATGTGAAATATTACAGTCAGCTGTTCTTAATAGGATTCTGAATATACATTTGTGATGTAGTGCACTCTCGACTGCACAAGTACTCTTAAGCATGATGCAAGACTAAAATGGAAGATATTCACAAAACGTTACACAATTTGCTAGTACACAGCCCTGAGTGTGTCGTAATTGGCAATACTCAGTCAACACAAATGCAATTTGTTGGGCAAAGACCAGAACTAGTACAATTTCAATGAGAGAGATGACAAATCCGTAACTAAGATGGTGCGTATGCTTTCATCTTGGCCTCAAATTCTTGCTGTACAATTATCTAAGGACTTAGCAGAGTAGCTTCGAACACAGACAACTCAAAAGCACCAGTGCATTCACAGATATTCTGCGTGCTTCTGTATACAGATAAACATTCCATGTAAACAACCCTGAAATAAAGCAAAATTGAATTAAGAATACAGAAATAAAAACTGAAATATGCTAAATTTTGACTTTGCTAAAACATCATCATCATCTAATATTTCCAGCAGTACATAACATTTTGCCATCTAAAGTCATTATGCATTCACACACTTCACATTGTAAATAACTAAATAACTGTGAAGATATATATTTACTTCTACTACTACAAAACAATGATAGTTCATAAGTTTGCAAAGTATTTTTCATTATAACTAGAAACAACACTGTTCAGTAAACATACAGCAGAAAACTAAGGTTTGATTACTGCATTATTTCTGTTATCAGTTTACACTAGATAGTACAAAAATTTGTGGCAACATGATGCAAGAAATTTTGGTGATATTTTCAAAGCTGCCTGTTAATATTAGGCATTTTTTTTTTTAACTGAGTAAATTAGAACCAGGATGTTATTTGCTAACAAATATTGATTTTATATGTACTTCATTATACATTTTTTTAAAATTAGGTAGTATGTTTAAAGTGATTTAAACAAACAAATATAATAAATTTAACTCTGGTAAAAACTGAATTCATAATTGGAATAAAATGGAAAAACTGAAATTGTTCAATTTAACTTTCAAAATGATTTGAAATTTATTTCTAATAAAAATTTTAATATGTATGTGTAATCATCACTTTCAGAGTCTAGGTATTTTAAATGTCCTAATAGCATCAGTTTCAGGATCATAGATGTAATAATAGCCATAACCAACACATTTATAATCATCAATATTATTATGTGCAGTGTAGGAGCACATTGGAGGCTGCTGTAGCTGCCACTCTGCTTCAGATACCACTTCAATCATAATAATTAAATTCATTATAATCAAAATCATCATCACAATCATCCCACTCATGTGAGGCTAGGGCTGCTTCTGTTGCAGCTTCATCATTTAATTCATCACAATCAAAACATTATCATTATTTAAGAAATTTTTAAATACAGCAAAATATCTTATTTACATTCTCGGTATTTAAGTTTTTCTGCGGTTTGCACCATTTTCATTAGGTCCTGCTTTTGTGCCATAAGAAATGATGTAACATTTTCCCTCAAATTGCATCATCTTATTTACATTCTTGGTATTTACATTTTTCTGCAGTTTGCACCATTTTCTTTAGGTTCTGCTTTCATGCCATAAGAAGTAATGTAACATCTGGTTCTCGTAACTTAGTGCATGCACGAACACTACATGTGTGCCTGGAATGCACCTGAAAGCAAGATGGCAGTCTGTGAATATTTATCCCTTCAAAAGAGTGAGTGGTAACACTGCGACCGCTGTATCCACAACAAACCTGTGTCATTTATTTTCTGGAGATTTCTTAAAAGGTTAACATGTATCTAGCTGATTTTCCGTAAATAAATATGTCAGCAATGTGTTATTTTATCGTAACATCTGAACTAATGTTTTTTTTTTATTTGTGGAAAGTAATGGGGAATGTTAAAGAGTGAAAAACAATTTCAAAACTAATCATTACTTCTTAGTTTTGTCTACTTAGAAACTACTAAAAGCATTAATAAATGTTACATGGTTACATACAAGTGGCAGCTTATCTGCTAATCTGTACAGTAAATTATTTTATGAAAAAGAAAACAACTGAAAGTTCCAAAGTGACGTACTGTCAAGAGAAAAGGCTGCAGACCAGTTTAGTGCTCTGTGCTTCAAGGCAATAAGACATCTTGTATGAGTGACTACACCACCTTTAGCTAGTGCTTCTATACCTTGAACAGTTGCAGCTATGAACTGTCTTTCACATGGCAGCCTTACTCTAAATGAACTCACTCACTGTTGTATTTGTGCACATGGTAACTAAACCCATTGAGGAAATCAATAAAACCATACCTGTTATGCCTATTTCATGGTTGCCGAGATCTGTGAACTGGATGGCGCAGTACAAGTGCACTTTCAGCTGAGATGATGGGCAATTCATTTTGGCAATGGTAGTTGATCAAATGACTAACACTTTCAAACATGCGATCTTTGGTCCGAACCTAAATGAATAAACAAACAATAATACTGTCACAAAGCAATTAAAAAAGTGTAATAAATAATTAGCTAACTTACATTTTAAAACTTGAAAGCTTTGCCCTGCCACAGAAAATTATGGATAAAACTTTATAGGAAGCTTGTTTTGTACACTTACACTTATTCCAGAGGCATGACGCACAGCCACAGCTGTTAAACCGTAAATGTTTGTTGTTTGTAAACACATTATGTACATCTGTACTCAAAGTACAGAATGTGCTTAAGTAATATCAGATAGGAAAGGTAAATGACTTTAAGAAACCACTTACAATTTTTGATTTGCAGACGTTAGGAGTTTTGTGATTGGCATGATGGTGTGTGGAATTTCAACTTTCCAAACAACTGTGTTCATACATACAAGGTAAGGCCTGTTGTGTTGAATGGTACATAAGAAAAAAATCATCATTGCATATGCAACAGAACTTTAGGAAGGTTTATGGCCGACAAATGCACTGTCCAGATGAGAAGTCGTGGTAACAATGATTCACAGAACCAGCCAGTGCCGCTAACGAATCATAAACTCGAATACAGTAATGAGGTTATCTGAAAGTTTCCCAAGGGGTCCCGAAAATCAACTCACTGTGGATCATGGAAGATGTACATTCTACACTCAACAATCCAAAAAGTGTTACACAAACATCTGAAACTGTACACTTACAAACAGCAAGTTTCAAAGGTACTGAAGGACTACGACAAACCAAGCTACTTAAAGTTTGCAGTAAACATGCTGAAACAGGATATCCAAAGAAAATGAATAGCTGTAAAAAAATCTGCAACCAAATTAGGCTACATTTCATGTGCAAGGATATGTCAATTGCTACAATGTGATGTGATGCATGCTACCCTTATGCGCAGTGTGCCTGCGTCCTCTACTGGACGACTTCGCCCCGTCAGCAAGCGCTGAGAGCATTTGGGGCAAGTCAAAAGCAGCAGACAATTAATCCTGTGGCTACAGGGTTGATTCCACTCGTTGGACAACTACAGACACATGAATAATTAACGTGATTAATTATTTAAATTGTACTGCCTGCCCAGAATTCGGTATGTGGTCACAACCCCCACAACCGAAGATTGTTTTACCCGCTGAGCGACGAATACACTAGAGCAGATAAGAAAGTTAGCAGAGTCACCACAGGAGAGCAGCACTCCTGCGACCAGTGATGTCATCGCCGCCGAGCTTTGAGAGGAGGCGGTAAATATGTCATCAGTCTCCAGTCAGGGTGATAAGAAATGTGTAGTACAGTCCGCTGCCCTGAAATAACAAACTCCTGCGCTGGAAGGCTAGCATACCCCGCACCCCTGCGACAGCCACAAAGCTGAGATTTTGGATATATGAAGAGCACCAAAAACGCGCTCTGGTGAGTACGTCAACCCACCCGACCTGTGTCGGAGGGCTCTCCTGGGTCTGAAGAAGGCCACCATCCTCTCCAAGCCTGAAGAAGGCCAGCCTTCCTCTACAACCTTGCAAAGGATCTCAACCTCCAGTTCCAGCAGCCGGCAGACAGCTCCTCCAGTAGCACCAGCATCCACCCCACAGTCCACGGAGAAAACTCCTTAGTGAAGAATCTGAAGGTAACCCGTCGTCCTCACCCCCGCACCCCATTACCCAAGTCACTCCTTGACTTCTGCGATAGCAGGCCGTAATGATGTCCCTTCTGGACACAAACCACCCCACGTATTCGCTGTAAATTGCAAAATTAGCTGCTTGGAATTTTATTTAAAGTTTGAATTTAAGGTTCGCCTTCACCTGACTTAAAGAAAAATAACTTCAAATGATTTTTTCTTGAATTATACAGAAACGTTATCCCTGTTGTCTTCCAAAGCTGTAATAAATAAGCTATGTAAAATTTGATCCTTTGGTGAGGTAGTTATTTCTCACTCTTTATTCCTTTAAATTTAAATCCTTTTAAATTTATGATTCATTATCGGTAACAAGTGGCTCAAAACACTAAGCAACCTCTGCAGAATTTGTACAAGTGGGCTGAACCCCTTAGGTTTTCTGGAGCTTGCATAAGGATACAGTGTGTATTAAGACTGGGAATCCTGAGGTGTGTCCGGTGAACCCGGGCATCTCTGCAGAAGAGCTCTGACACTAGCATGTCATATATCACATTGATCATCTCAGAGTGACTGTAGTGACTGTACAATACACTCCCCAGGAGGGCTGAACCCCGACTCCTAGGATACAAGAAAGCTAATCCAATCAGTAGGGACCCCAGAAAATGGTGAACCACGAAATACCGCAAAATTGGACATTATTTCACAGTTTTCGCAAAATCTACCTTTTTTTTTTTTTTTACAAAACACAAAAATTTTGCACGAAAAAGACGTTAACACAAATATTTACATTCTTCAGAAATGGTAGATAATCATTTACAATTGATTAAATGTCTACAATTGATTGTGAGTCGACAATTGATTGCGTGTCGACAATCAATTGTACTGCCAACATGGCAGTTTGCCGCTCTTCGTAGCAAATTATTTTTGTGCTGAAATGCCGAAAATAGTTACTATTTTTTATAGCGAATGTTTAATGAAGCATGTTTCCACAATTTTGAAATCAAGAATAAAATAATTATGTGCAAGTTCTGTAACATGCGTGCCGACTGAGTTGTGAAAAGTACTTGGCTGTTCTAGTTTTTGAGGTTAGGTGGAAGCAAAGACGTGAAATCTAATGATACACAAATTAAATTTTCGTTTCGTATTTAAGTTTGTTGGTTTCAGGAAACGTACAGTGTTGACTTTATTGAATGATTCTGCAAATAAATTATTTTATGCTACTAACGAACAAACGTGATTTTAGTGTAAACTTGCAAGGATTGCTATAGAAAAACACGTTTTCAAGAGGTTGCGAATTTTACAAACAGTCAGATTGCATGTTTTGTAAATGTATTTGTAAACTGTTAATATAATTATTGAAATGCACGAGGCCTGAAAAAGCCGCACCTTCCATACTTTTGTAGTGAGTGAATAATATTTGTTTATGTGTCTATATTGTAAATTCTACAAGTGTAAGATTAACTTCAGTCAAAGTGAGTGCATGTATATATTGCTGCATCTGTACGAATACAAACAGCAACGTATATATCGTGTTTTGTTTTTTCTTTGAAGTTAAAATTTTCGAAAGTTACAATCATTTAAATGTTATTTCCATAAGAGCAATATTTTTCACTGTTCCATCAAAACAATACACAACTCCAAAAGACAACACACCCACAAGAACCTTAAAACAGTTCCGTCTCACGAAAGACGTTAAAACTAAGGGCTCCCACTCCCTCACTGTTTCCTTCATTCCCTCAAAATAAAATAAACAGAACCCCCAACAAATTACAAAAATAAAACAGGTTGGGATGCCACCTAGCTATAATATCCTACAATAATTACTGGTCAGAAGTCAGCAAACGTCAGTTTTTCAATACCTGCCATGACAGGGAACACGAGGAAAGAGAAAAATGTAAGTGTGCATTGGACTCACATTTGTTTACAAACATCTTTTACTTCAGTGAAAAACAGGTGTGGTGGAATGATACATTGTGGCCGTGCTACTTTTCTTGAACTGTCAAAATTTACCCCACAGTTCTTAAAGTAATGCTTTCTTCTTAAATGAATGAATTGTACTACTGCTGTTTCTTGTATTTAATAATTATTTTTCTATTTATATTTCAGATATTGAACATGTGCATTAATTTTCTTTCAAAACATACTTTACCAAATTTTTTTAAATTTTTAGATACAGAAATTTGGTTTATTTTTTAATATGAATGCAAAGAAATCATTATTGGTTTTATTTTTAAAACAAGTTACACAAATTAAGCATTGCTTTAATTTTAAACACCAAAATTGACACTGCTTTCATGTTTAAACACTGTAATTTAAGACCTTTTAAATTTTTAAATACCAAAATTTATCACCGATTTTCACTATTTTTTTGCACCGAAATCAAGCATTCCATTTTACCATTTTCTGGGGTCCCTACCAATCAGTCAGTACATGGGAAGAGCTCCACTTGAGCATAAATTAATTAATTGATTTACCTCAATTTTATATTTGGTTAATAAAGAGTTCAGATGCTTAAGAAACGAGATGGTCAAAATAGTTGTATTCATCGTTTAGCTCAACAAGCCCTGCAGCGAGAGCTATCTCAGTCAGAGGGTATACCTCCAATCGCACACGCTAGTGAGCCTGCACCACTTCCACCCCAGCCCGAGGTAAGACCCATCAAACCACGAGGAGAAGTCCCATCAATCAGCAAAAATCACGACACCAATCTGGATCCACTATAAGGGTTTCGCTGTCCGTGGTCAAATTACCGTGTTTACCCAAAAGGAAGACAAGGTTTTTTTGACAGAAAAGGAATAGAAAAAATAAGGGGTCGTCTACAATTCAGGGTCGTCTTAAGTCGTCCAAAATTGGCGTGCCATGAGAGAGAGGATTTTGACAAAGACTTTTCATGCTTAAATACAGTGTCTCCTATGGTTGTACATATTTTTGTAGTGCTGAGACTGTACCTGTCAACTTTGAAAAGGGTCCCCTTATCTGACATCACTGGGCTGGCCCCAGTGGTAAGAGGAAGCGCTTTGCTGGGAAGCAAAATGGCTCAAGTCACGAATATATAACATACACAAAAGTTTTACAGTGTAAGAAAGATGCTGCTACCATACAGCCAGGTTAGATACACCTATTTCATTGTGATTAGCTTTTCTTTACATGTAAATAAAATATATCATATTATTCATATAATACCATTTCTTCTTGACGGGTTTGTCATAAATTCATGCAAAAATACTGTCAACCTAAATAGTTTTCTCAGCACTTCACAGTGGTAGTCTTGAATTAAAGTTTAAATATTTTTCCCTAAAAAATATTTTTTTAGGGAGGGGTCATCTTAGATTCAGAGCCTTCTTCCTTTTGGGTAAATATGGTATGATTATGTAACTATATCTCATCCCTACAGTTTAGTATTCAGAATAGGAACAGCACTGCTGACTCAAAACAGCAGCAGTTGAGCCTGTCTTACTACAACATTTCCACCCTATCGGCAGTGAAAAGAAAATTGGTTCGGCCAGGTTACGATACTGTAATATTGGTCAATATATAAATATCAGGGTATGGCTATGGGTATCAGCTCAGTTCTACTCCCTCTACAAAATGCTCTAGTTGTCTCGCAGAGCTGTGTCAACCCCTGCTCTACGCTCACTATTCTCTCTCTCTCTCTTTGCATCCTGTTTGCCGCACCATATGGTCTGGCAGCAGAAGCGGTCAGGATGGCCTTGGCTCTGGCCAGGGAGATTGTGGAGTACGACCAGGATGCCAGCAGAGTGTACTCCAAATGACATGAGGCAGCTGCAAGACTGAGGAACGCCTCAATCATCCCGCAGTCAAATGCTACTAAATCTTCGAGAAGAAGATACAAGGGAGGAGTCCTTGTATCATGCTTTCATGTACAATGCGCTCTCTCTCCACAGCCCACTACACCCCTGAATCAGAGACAGAGACTGAATGCAACATACACCACCACACCTGCTAAGGTCACTCGTCGACTACAGTTTTACGGACACTTTTGCTCCCACTCAATCACCCAACCAGTACATGTCAAGCAACACCAAAAGCTCAGGGGGCTTACAATATCAGTCTCGACTATATAAAGACTGCCCCTGCACAACCTCCTCCTGTCAAATGGACGCCACATCCTGGTCCCTAGGAGAGGAAGCTGCCAACAGGTGGGGGCATCAAATTACAGTATCTACTCAGGCAGGAGGTGTGGATTTCAGCCACAAAATTACACCTTAAAATCACACACATGCAGTTGACTCTCAATCTATCTTTATTCAAGGGACTGCCAAAACACATGCAGGATTTCCGACATGTACATCAATAAAATACAACTTCTAACCTTATAAAACTTTATGTTGAGAATAGTAAGAGCTGTATATGTGAATACAGTTTAGCTAATAAACACAATAAAAATGGAAATTTTAGATAAAATATTATTGCAAATAATACATTAAAAAACATTTCACTTAAACTCATTTAAATAAAAAAAATGCCTCAAAATACTGTGTATAAATGATTCTAATCTGAGACCAAATGCAAGCTGACATAAAACTTTCAAACCCTCTAAAAATAAAAATAATATGACACTGAATGCAAGTCAAATTTGGATGTCCGGCGCAGGCTCTATCGGTGAGAGAGCGCCGAGAAGTTATCAATCGGGCAATGAGTTGCACGGCGGCTGGTAGGGGAGGGGTGGCGGCGGGAGGATTACTGCACCACACCGCTACTTATTACCGAATGACGTCCCCTTGCACGTGTGACAAATGTCTGTCTTTTAAAGTAATTAATTATATTTTACTGAAAATAAAACTTGAAAATTTTGAGACAAAAATAAATAAATACAGTAACGGGATTATAAATTATTTCTTCACTCTCTAATAATTAATTATTCAAAACCACGTCCTCTGATTTTCCCTGTCCTAAGTTACACTGCACTCTGCTCAGTGCTTACCTATCCATTATTACATGCCAAAAAGTGTTGAATAGGGCCTTACAATTTATCAGTTTATTCAAAAGACGAGTGTCTACTGAAATAAATTAATATGAATATTCTGATTCCCCTCAAAAGATACTGAAAATGAATTTTACACTTGACGCGTGCCACTTATACAACTAATCAACTACGATTATGACTCATCACCCGAGTACCTATTTCCACTGCTATAGACGTGACATATTGCCTTCCCCTACAGGCAACAGAACTTATGAGCGGATTCTCTTCACCTGTAGAATACACAATCCAGCAGGCACGCCCTTCCTCCCCACGCTGAGAGCCTACAAGCTGCCCAGACCTTGGGCAAGGCTGAGTGTTAACGACAAGGCACGAAGCAGAAACGCTGACCAGATATTCCCACGCCAACCAGGGCAGAAGGATGTCACGCCCTACCCGCTGCCGAGCTCAGGAGTCATTCTCACGCATCCTCTCTCGCGACATCTAGCATTGACTCAGTGCTGTGACCTCCAGAGATCTTGGAAACTTCAAGTACGCCCCAGCGGATAACTTACTACGTCTCAACGACCAACGAACACAAACATATGTATTCAACTTCACTTTGTCTCCTCTAGACACCTTTTATTTAGCAGTTTAACTTTAACTAATTTGTATTCGTCTAGAACCAGCAACTCCCCTTTTTAACTTAGAACCAGGTCGCCTACACCTGGATCCGCAGTTACCTTCATCCCTCCACGGTTTGATAGGAGGTAGCACGGGTCACATGTTTTTTGAACATTCAATAAACTCTCATTGTTCTCTACCTTTCTGTATTTCATTTTGAGGGTATTTGCTTGTATTAACGGTTGGAGACTGAATACACCGTACACTGCCGACAGGAATCGGGAAATTTGTTTAAACCGAGTTAGCCTGACCATGGAACCCTTTCAGGTGTTTGCACGTCAAAAGACATACATACTGGACGGCTACCTGTTTCTTCCCTGTCACACATTAGCAGTAAGTCAGTGCTCGCGGGGGAGAAACAGGGATGCCACAACCACTAGAAACACCTTCGCATCGACAGGGGCAACAGACTCAGGTTATTTCTCACCATTCGCACTACGTCAGTGCGCGGTGACCGTAGCCTGGAGTTTTGTCGTTCAACCTAGTACGAACGTACAACCAGTAGAGACTTGGCGGTCCCCATGGCTCCACGCCCCTGATCAGCCCGCGTACTGTGGGGGATCAGTGGGGACTCTTATCGAGCTCGTACTGGCAAGATACTATTGGGTTACACTGTCAAAACTTCCTGTCTAAGTGCATCACGTATGCTGTCGAACTGTTTACCCTATGCCTCATGAGAAGATGAGTGGTAGAAAACATAGGGAACAATTCTTGGCTTACTCTGCTCTCAAACCGTGGATCGCATTACAATGTCCTATGCAGTAGAGGCAGGTGGAATGGGACTGCGCCGCCGAACTTAAACGTCAGGCAGTCGCGCCTGCTCCGGTTCTGGTAATTGACTTCCCAAACAACTTCAACTTTTGGACCAACGAAGCACACCTGCGGAATCTCCAGTACGGCCTACACCAAATTCGCCACGTCTAGGTTAAACCTACCCTGACTACAACGCCCAAGAAGGAGTGAGTAATTAGTAACCAACACCCATCGCCTCATGACGACAATCTAAACCAAACTACAACGCTTTTGGTCTAGCTGACAAAATCCTCGACCAACATGCTAAGTCAGTGTAATCGAGCACGCGTCACACTTATAATACAAGTTGCTCAATGTTCAAACAATTTTCGGCGACAAGAGGAATAAAAGTATATTCTTCTAGGCATGTAATTTTATTCACAAAGATACTGCCCCTCGAGTTCAATAAATATTACATTTTTAAAACATGTAAATTTTATGTCGGATACAATAAAACGCCAACCTTACTGGAAAAAAACCACCTTTAATCACAAAAGAAAATGTCTTTTCAAATAGTAATTCCTCGCTAAAATGTTTTGCTTAACATTTTCAGGTGAAACCATTTGAAATACAAGTGATGATAGGTGCAACTATTTTGAGCGATGCAAAATCTTGATGAAATTACGTTCGCGAGGCACACATTTGCTCTAGGCCGGCGTGTGAAGGCAAGGCAAGCTAATTGGGCGTGGCCGAGAGAGAGAATGTGCTTCCCCTTTCATTGGCGTGTATGGCATGTGAGGGGAGGAAGGAAGATATGCAGCAGAGAGAGAGACAAAGAGGGGGGAGGGAGAGATAGTACGCTAGGTCGCCACGCTCATTGCTATGGTTAACCACTTCCCCTCTCGTCTGGGGAAGTAGCAAGCCAGACTCGGTCGCCATACTACACCGCAGTCAGCATGGACAGACGTGTTGGGAAGACAAGACACTAGACAGCACGCCGCAGAGAAATTTTATAAACGGCAGCGCACATGACATATTTCATATCCAGTTACAGATGTTTGCATAAACCACCAGCTTAAAAACGATAGTTGCAGGTAATATTAGGTGAAAGGACCCGAAATATACTTCAGTCGATGCTCCTTGTGATAAACGATACAAGCAATTTATGTTAACATTATTTACATACGGATTTTGCCAGGACCACAAAAAAATGTTGGTGGATGCAGTTTATCGATACATGCAATAAGTATAACGATACATTGAGAGTCGACTGTACATGGAATTGGTCAATTCTTTAAGTTATCAATTTCTACCAAGTTCTAATATTCTTGTTTTTCTAGTATTATCTAAAAAAATAAGTTACCACTTCTGGTGTGTGGTCTATATTTAAGTTTGTGCATGTGTGCATGGATGTATGCACGTGTGTGCATGCACACTAAATGCATTCCCTTTTTATTAGAATGAAATTTTTTTTCAAATTAAAGCTTCCATAAGGTGGGTGTTGCTTCAACCTGCAGCCTTACAACATGCCTGTAACTTACACATTATTTGATAAAATGAAATTTAATGTATTTAAATGTAATGCAAAGACACAAGACGAAAAAGAATAAGAAAATAAATAAAAGGAAATCACATAAAATTAAATAATTTTTATATTTGGATTTTAAAACATATATTCATATATACTTCATAAAAGACTAGATTTTACTCACAACTCCTTCTGGGTCAACTAACAACAAGTGCTTCTTGACATTGTTCTGCATTCCTGTCAAGACATACTGGCCTGGTGAGCCCTGTGATTCGCGCACCAGGAAGTCCCCATCCTGCAAACATTAATTCAACACCTACAAGAATGACTGAATTTTCAATGAGCACAGCTGATCATAACAAAATGAGAAGCATTTACCTTCGTGAGCAACGCCTCAGCATCTTGCCGGCTGACTGGGCCATGAAACCACACCTCTTTCTGCAGTTGCAGTTTTTGGGATGTACCAACAGATGGCACAGCTGCAGTGAATGGCTCTGCTTGAAGTAAAAACATTCCAGCTAAGCAGCGATTTTGTAAAGCATAAACATACACCAATAAGCCATAACATTATAACCACCCTGAACCAGAAACATTATTCACATGGAGGGCTACACATGACATGCTGGAAACATGGTATATATATAGAGGACGACCACAGGCCCACTAGTAGTAGTGTCTGTGGTGTCAGAATGAGCAAAGTGGCTCATCTATCCGAGACAGATGTCTGATTGTGCTGGCATGGCGCTATGGTACCAGCATCTCTGAACCAGCCTGTCTTGTTGGTTGCTCTCGTGCTGCTGTTGTGAGAATGTATCAAAAGGGAATCAACAATGGGGAAACAATGACCTGTCATCAATCCTTATGTAAACTATGGCACATTGATGCCAGAAGACAGCAGAGGCTGCAAGGTCACAGTACAAGAAATGCACAAGGTGTAACAGTGGTGACCAGGACAATGTTTCACAGCACACCTACTCATACCCCCACGTTGACACTGGACTGCGCGTAATTGGAAAATGGTGCCTGGTCTGATGAATTCTGATTCCTGGTTCAAACACATTCGACGACCGAACATTTTTACGCTGCTTACCATTGGAGGGTGTGGCCCCAAGGTACACTTTCGGATGGAAACAGGCCGGAAGAAGAGGTGTGATGGTCTGAGCTATGTTTTCATGAGAAACATTGGGGCTCATTATTCCGGTACACCAGCCCCTTACAACTGTTCAGTATATGGACATTATTGGCGACCAAATTTATCCGTTCATTTCAACAGTGTTCCCTGCCGGCAATGGCCACCTCCAATAGGACCATATACAATGTTACACTGTCAAGATTGTGAAGGACTGATTCGAGAAACATGACAGTGAAACCTTACACGTGTCCGATTAGCTAAGGCTGGATCACTGTAGTGTGGCTTTGGTTGCACTTAGGCCAGTTGTGCTTTCAGAGTTTAATTATGGACATCTTGTTGAGTGGTCGTTAGCTGCAGACAGTTGATGCTGGTGTAGTCTCGTTCTACCTATCGGCCTGCTGTAGGGGAAGCAAAACCACCCAGCTGCTTAACAGCGAGGCAAGCAACTCTTTGTTCCTCCCTTCTTGTGCCGTGTCTCACCTTAAATGGCATAGAATGGGTTTGGCTGCTGAGAACTGTAACTCAAGCACCGTGACCACAAGTGACCCTAGAATAGTGTTGCCCAGTAGTGGCTGGTAGCACGAGCCCAGTGCCTCAGAAGGCGGGTGAACCAGAAGCGTTGAAGCCAAGTGGGCTACCACTGCTACAACTGGGTGTGAGTTTCCCAACCAAGGCCAGACAGTAGCAACTAAACAAATACCTCCGCCAGCACCCAGGTCCTCCGATAGGGGTACAACTCAGGCGTACTGTCTCTCCCTGGGCGGAAAGTGTTTCTAGTGATTGGGGCTGCTCTATTTTATTCCTCCAGTACCTGTATACTTAATAAGAATAAAACAGATGGCCGTCTAATAAGTGTGTATCAGAACTAGAGCTGTCTGAGGGGGAGTCTCTAGTTATAGCTAGATCGTAGTAACAATTTCCCGTTCTCAGTGGGCGGTACTTGGCTCCAGGTTCTCCTAGCAGTTGGTTCAAAAGTACTCTATGAATGAAACTCATAGTTAGAAGAAACAAAGCTGTATTTATTAATCATTTAGTAAACACATTGACTCATGCAAGCAAACCTACGGTAGCCAGCTGTGGGTGACCTGGTCCTAGGATAGTTAGGGAAAGTGAAATAAAATTAAAGAAATTTGCTTACGACAAAACTAACTATAACTGGGATGTCTGTAGGAGACTGTGAAGGTGGTGTGTGGTATGTCTCTAGTTACTGACGAAGCTTCGGGCAACTTGAAAATTTGATTGGCGTCACTGGAGCGTTTGATTGTGGGTGCTGCAGAGCTCTAACAGTGACTGCAATGGTAGCAGCCGATGGTAACTGCTCAAGTCTATTGACATCAATGCTGGTAGCCGCTAGTGGCTGCCAAAGACTGTTGAGCGAAGTCCAAGGTAGGCAGCCTCGGGCGGCTGCCAAAGACTGTTGAACAACGTCCAAGGTAGGCAGCATAGGGTGGCTGTTGATTTGTTGACGCCAATGGTAGCAGCCTTTGGATGGCTGCTGAAGAGTGTTGGGCTGTTGGTAACAGCCTCTGGAAGGGCTGCTGAAGATCTGCTAATAGTCGGAGGGCCCCAGCGCTGGGAGTGGTGGAACGAGCTCAAAGACTCGCAGGAACAACTCGTGAGGTCCGCAGCGCATGGACTTATATAGTCAGAGTAGCGCATGTCGCTGCGGCCACGGGGGAGGGCGTGTGACATCCCTCTGCTGCGAGGCCGGAGTGGAGATAGCACCCTCTAGTTATCTATCGGTTTGCGTAACTTCGGTGGCGCTCATGCATGCCCCGAGGCAGCTGATGGCTTGTAGGCTCTCAGCGCTGGGAAAAGGGGATGGGGGGGTGACACGCAGCTGTCTTGCGTAACCCTTCGTAGCCACATGTCCGGCTGCCCTCCAGGATTGTGGCAGGCCACGACTTCCGTGTACGGGTTGGCGCGGGGTTTGACTCACTCGGGGGTAGAAGTAGGTATAATAGGTTTGTAGTGAGATGAGTCGTAATTGTAATTAAATAGTTGATATAAGCGACACGCGTCAAACCTATGCATTATTGCCTAGCTCCCAAATAGCCAGTATATGAATCCTGTTAAATATTTGTTGTTCGACTTGGAGAAGCAGATTCATAGAACATAAAAACCATCCCGCACTGTATGCCAGCTGGACGACCTGCTATTGCGCTTGTGGTATCATGTATCCCAGAATACCTTCTGCCACACCATTAAATTGATGCCTTGGAGACTGGCCATGGTTCTATGGGCTAAAAGTGGTGCTACAGCATATTAGGTAGGTGGTGATAATATAATGGCTCATTGGTGTAACTGAGTCCTCCATCGAAAGGGGCAGGATGCAACCCTCCAAAAATTACTTACGCATGTCAAAAACATCTCTATTGTTTATGATTATATCATTCACATAATCATGCTCCCTGCGAGGTGGTGCTGTCAGTGTTGGGGGAGGAGCCACTTCAGAATGGAGGTCAATCAAGTTGCTCGTCACCACCTCTGAAAAACAACACACATGCACAGAAATAACCTGTCTGTTATGCAAAATCCTTCACTGTGTCAAAGAGAAACAAAATTGTTTGCAGATACAACTGCAAATTCTTTTCCATTTAATAATCAGCAATTTACTATCCATTACAAAGATAAGATTTTGAAGATCTTTTGTTAAATTGGGCTGGTCTCGTGCATCATTATAAATCAAAACAAAATCTTTTTTTTGCTGGACCAAATTTTTATTTCTTAAAATCCTTAAAATAACTGATGATTAATCCTGGTTTAGCTCAGAGGTTAACACTTGCCTTCCATTTATCGTATCTACAGTTTACCTCAGCCCTTAGCAGATAGGATTACTTTGAATCCAAATTCTCACTTTGGAGAGATAACCAAGGAATATTAATGTTTGAACAAGAAAAATTTATTACTGCATAAAGCTGCAAATTCAGTCATCAGTTCTAATCAACTTCCAGACCAGCATACTGACTTCCCCCTATTTTACTATGTCATTGTTTTTTTATGCTAGAATGTCATAGTAGCCAAAATTGACAGGGAGGCAGAAGTGTCCCTTCAGATACTGTCTCAATAAAGCAATACTGGAAATGGTTTTAAATTCACTACTGACTATCCTACTATATAAGGAGACAATCTCTGTCTGTCCATCTTTAATTCTTCTAATTCCCTTGAAACTCAACAAAAGTTCTTCAAATTCTGCAGAGCGAATCCTCAGGGTCTAATACAGGTGAAGTTCGAAATTCAGCAAGATCAGATTATGCAATCATGACTTTTGACCCTAAAAATTAATTTTTTAATGACTTTTTCCTATGAAAGTTTTGTATTAATGCATAGAGATTATTGCATAGATATGAAAGTAATGGAATATCATTTTTTTTACTCTAAATGTCTCACTTCAATGTTGAGTTAATTTCACATCAAGTGGTGCCTTAGTGGTCCAGTGGCTAGAGGAATCCCAAGTGGGGCCATAGTGGCTTAGTGGATAGAACTATATCAAGTGGGGCGGCAGTGGCTTAGTGGATAGAACTATATCAAATGGGGCCTTAGTGGCTCAATGGATAGAAATATATCCAATGTTGAGTTAATTTCACATAATTTTTTTCTGTCTTTGTATGATAACAAAAATTTGTAACATCGTAACTATTCTAGGCATGTGACCATACTGAAAACACGGTCACGGGTTAACCCCTAGTACTCAATAACTGCAAGTGTTAATTCATTGAAAAAAATTACTTTGAAGGTGTCCGTGTAGCGATTCTCCATTAACAGTTCTCTAAAAAATTAGTGAGGTTATAAATAAACAAACTCAGAGATTAAAAACAATGTCAGATAACTGAAAACTGACCGCTACAAAAATTATTGGTGGTGGTGGTGGTTGTGTGTGTGTGTGTGTGTGACACTGTCTGTGGACTTGTGACGTCATCGGCTAGCCGCAACTTTCAGCTGAAACGGCACAAGTCTGCGCTTTTCTCGGTGTTCCAAACATGGTACAATCCCCTGCGAGCTATGGTATTGCATAACATCATCTCAGCAGCTTAGTGATCAGTTCATTTCTGCTTGTAGAAATGAGCATTTTATTTTACCATTGAGTAAACAGTACAATTTCTCTTCATCTGTAATATCTCCTGGTACAAGAGGCGTATCCTGTAGGCATTTCTGGAAGACTTGTGCTGTTTATAGGACTCCGGTGGTAGCAATATTTAGGTTCGCACTGATGAGGCAAAATCTTATTAGTAGTATGAAAAATATGTCACACGTCAAGATTGCTTTAGTTGAAATTTACAGCTCAAGCATTTGTTTAAAATTGTTACAATAAGGATGATAGCAGTGATTATTAGTGTATTTATTATTTCTTAATTATGGCACACATGATCCCAATGAAATAATTTCAGTAGAAAACAAAACAGTAAAGATATGAAACTTAATATTTTGTGTTGGCATGCATTAGATATGCTATATTAAAAGAAATATATTAGACGTAGCTGCATTGTTAGCAGTAACAGTGGTCCTAGTTGCTAAACCATAGCATTCTGGCCAAGATACTCCGTGTTTGAACCTGTTCTCATTTCATATTTTTTTACAATAACAGAATCTCTTACATACAGTCAAACAAATCTTAACCTTTTTTTTATCTCTAAACTAGTTCATTCATAACTTCAATAATTTTTAGAGAACTCTGGATGCAAAATCACTACAGCAACACTTAAAAGTGAATTTACTCAATTAATTAACACACACATATATTCAGCAGTCTAGTAGTGACTTTGAAACCATTTAGAAGAATACTGATTTACTGAAATAGTATCTGAAGAATCACTTCAACCACTCTGTCAACATTGGTGACTTATGACATTCTTAGCCGAAAAAACAAAGACGCCAGCACAAAGAATACAGAAAATTATGCAGGTTGTCCTGAGATGGTGAGTAGAACTTACTATCAAACTTGCAACTTTCTAATATTTTTCGGGGTAAGAGTCTTTTTGAACCTAAAAATTTTTGGGCTTAAGAATGGCAGATCCAATGTGATGTGATCATTTTCTCGATGTACTATTTCACTCCTTGTCTTCATTCTACCACTGATCCACCTCATCTTTTCATCCCATACCAGAGCCATTTTCAGGCTGGCCTGAAGAACAGACCTTTTCCTTGTGATGGGGCAGCCAGAATTAGCTCTACCAAGTTGTTGACCCTACCTCAGGCAGGGAAAATTTACAGATTTACATTTATAATTAAGTGAATGGTTTTAGAATTAGTGAAACAGGTGTGCAAGGAGTATACTGTTGAGTGAAGTGGTACTCTGCAATGAAATTCATTATTTTACTGACATTCTACACACACAGCTAAATGACACTAACAAGAGAGATATTTTTTGTAATTAAAATTTTCCACATAGAAGACACTAGCAGTGTTAAGTGTCAGTGAGCTATCATCTCAGATGAGCTGCACTGTTAACTATAATTAAAGGCACGGAAATTTCACGAGTCACAATATAAAACCAAAATTAACCTCAATTTGAGACAAAAAATTGACAATTTTGAGCATCGCGAAATAACACCACAATTCATGTTGTGCAATGGTATAAAATAAAACTTTGTAATAAATTGGATTTTGTTTGATTGACACACTTCAGTACATGTCGGGAATCAAAATATTAGTTTACTAAAGTTTGACGTGAAAATGTTATAAGTTCTTAGTAGTTGGAGCGTATGGATTCTGACTATTTTTTGTTTATTTGTGTCAATGTACTTCGAGTGAGTGTTTTGGTTAGTATATAAGCAGGTTCCGGGTAAAGTTTTATTTAATTAGCTCCGTGTCATTAGAGAAGACACATCAAAATGTTGCGGAGGCATTTGTGTGCAGGCTATTACCCTAGGAAGGTATACTGCAACATTTTGTCGTTTTCAAAGGATGTTAATAAAGACAACAGGTCGTGGTCTGTTGAAACTGTTGATGTGGAAGAAAGTAATTTTTGTTGTCGATTTTGCACCGTTTTGGTCTTCACTGAATTACTGCTAAGATGGGTAGTGGCTTGTTGAAAATGTGCTTCTTCAGAAAGCCCCAGCATGACAAGGATCCTACTCCTCAGAAAATTAGTGATGTTGATACTCAAGATATATGTTGGAAGCCTTTTCCGGTTCATGAAGGGAAGATGGACAATACTGCTGTCATTAGTGTGTTTGGGAACGTGTTGCTGTCCTCATATAAGGAGATGAAGTTTGAGCTTGCAGATCAGATTTGGTAGTATCAAAGCTGAATATCCAGAATTTGCAGCATTTACTCTCAAATTGCTATGGTTGCCTACATCCAATGCTGATTCTGAGAGGTCTTTTTCGGCGTATTCTTGCATAGTTAGTGATAGAAGAAGGAAATTGAAAACAGAAAATGCTGAAGTGTATACAATGGTTTCTTTCAAATGAAGAGAGTAACTTTTTTCATGGACTAAAAGATTTTATTTTAGATCTCCTAATCCACTAAGTTGTGCTAAATTGTTTTTGAATATTAAATATTAGCGCTTAGTCTTGAGCATAGTCCAGCAGACAGAGGCTAACATAATATGTATACGTTGTGCTTTTCTGAAACTGTGTGTAATTTAAAGTAGACTTATTCAATGTGATGTGCAGCCTACGTATATACATGAATAAATTTGACTTCATTATTTTTTAATAAGTTAAATTACTTATGGCTGCATAACCAATACAATATTTTTTGTCCATTGTGTTTATTACTATGGATTACACTTAGCACTGGGACATTATTCGGAAAGTTAAACACCAAAATGTATAACAACTAAATAAAACCGAAATTCAGTTTCTAAAAAACGAAATTTGATGAAAAATAAAACCATTTGTATGGACCTCTAACTATAATTCATGAAAACAAGATACTAGTGATGGGACAATCTGTTCTTCGGTTTGTTGGAACCGCCGATTCTTGAAGGAACCGAAACGTAACCGGAACCAATGTGAATATACCTTCGGTTCTCTGCATCAGTTAGCCTTACCTTGTTTACTTGGAAGTTTCACATTTGTATTAAAGTTGTGTACTCTTATTTTCGGCGCTAAATGAGGTCTAAATCTTCGCTAGCTGTAGCAATGTAATGTACTAAAATGGTCCTTCAGTGAGAAATTAACACAAAGTTAATAAAGTGTCTGATTTGCCTGTTGTATGCTGCCGAAAATATGAATGGCATGGCTACGACTTTGCTTAGGTTAAACACAAAAACAAAGCCAACACGTATGTATCCTCGTGCATTACTATTTTTATTAAAATGTATCCACGTTTGTGGCGGAGTCGTTACACTATGCAACGAGTAGTTTGGTGCTACATTACTACATGAGAATGTAAACAAGGTAAAAGTGCACTTTTGGCCTCAATGTAGCCCGTACAGCCAGAGGAGTCAGTACAACAAATGATACAAGATACATGGTCGTAAATCGGTATTTGACGATATTAAAAATTTTTAAAACAGATTTTGTGGTGTGGTAATGTTTCATTATATAATTAGGAAACCTGCACTGTACAGAGCGCAATTATTTCTCACTCGCTACACAAAATAATATGTTTTCCTTATGACTTGCTGAATGTGTGTTGGCTAATCTGACGGTATTTAAACACAATAATTTAATGTTTTCTTGCTGCGACGTATCCTTTTTTTCAAGCGAATAATGTTAATGTGGCACGAAAAAATGTTTCCATATCGGAAGGCTTTGCTATATCAACAACAAAGTGCAATCTAAAATAAATTTTGCGGGTACGACACTTGAACATAAATGGAAATTCACTGTAGAAGGGTACATTATAAATGTTCGTCTTGGCAACACTGCACTGTTTAGCACCATCACAAGTGCATGTTTTAGTTTTTCTTTCAGCATGGAATAAATTTGAGTGGTAAGTAGGTAGATAGGTAATTGGGCTTAACATCTTATTGATAGCAAGGTCATTAGAGATGGTGCAAATTGCACAGGGAAGAGGGATTGGGGAAGGAATGGGCCATGGCCTTTGTTAGAGACCCATCCCAGCATTCGTCTGGAGTGATTTCGGACAACCATGGAAAACCGAAATCAGGATGACCGGACCGGGAATCGAACCCGGGTCCTTCCGAATGCAAGTCCAGTGAGTTGCCACTGTGCCACCTCGCTCTGTATTTTAAACCTGTCAGAGGTGTGGAATAATTTCAAGGTTGACATTAACAATGTCAAATATGTGATTTGTAATCACTGTGGTGCACGAATCTTGTGAGGCATGTCCAAATGCATTTCTAACCTCAAAGAACATTTAACATGCAACACAAACACATTGTCATGAAAAAACTTCATTTACTCCCAGTGTTAGGAAAAAATTGTAACAAAGGTGAAAGACTCAGTTTTTGGCAACAATCTCACAAAATAAATAAGTTGGTTGCTCACTTATTCTCAAAGTCCTTAAACAAGTATAAGCAGTGAAAGTGCAAGTATAGTGTCAACCAGTACAAGAACCGGTATCAGAACCAAGAACCGGGAACAGAATTTAAGTTTCAAAACTGAGAACCGGAATCGGAAAATTGTGGAACCATCCCATCACTACAAGATACTATTTAATTTTTCATAACCTACATTAGCCCATCATGTTTGTTAAATTACAAGCATGTTAGAATGTAAAATATGCAATAATTTTGCACTTATAGCAGTGAATTTATACATCATGTGGTAGCATGTGTTAACTTGGATAATTGGTTGATATGTAAGCTTGCCAAGTTAATGACTGAAATTTGTGAACACTGAACAATAAAATACGTTTCTCACAGTAATTTTGCCCACGAATTCACTTATTTTACTTCATAAAACTCCCTTAGATTGCAATTTTTTCCTGTTTTCTGGATTATGCGAGGTGCTGAACACTGCAGGGAAATATCTTTATGCATGTTTAAGTTTGTTTGGTTTGAACAAGAAGCGCATCGAGCACAACTTGCATTTGGGAGGACTAGAGTTAGATTCTCAATCCAGCCATCCTGATTTTGGTTTTCCAGGGCATTCTGAAATCATGCCGGGTAAATGCTGGGATGCTTCCTTAATAAAGGCCCTGGCCAATTCTTTCCCAGTTCCTAAATAAATGATTATCTCATACTAAGACTTTACACCATAAAGGGTTAAAAATTAAAAAGCAACATGAATGTAAACTGCATTATCTACACACAACACTAACCTCTCGCCTGCCTGTCTACTGTCCCTCTATGTACCACACCATTGCTCGGCTTGTCGTTATGTGCCCGGAAAGAAGCACTGTGGCCACCTGTGTGCAGGATAGGCAAAGGTGGTACGGGTGGGGGCCCCAGCTCTGGGGGTATCTTCCCTGGCAAGTCGTTGTAGTACTCCCTGTCATTCCTGTTTAGGCACTCTGGCTCCACTGCAGCATTCGTTCTAGAACCCACCACACTCATTTGAACACACACTATAGCAAACAGTGTGTACTTCCTTACATATTGGCTTGTATCGGGGCTATAACAGCAAACAAATTGTGGAGAGTGAAACTATAAAATATTGCCCCCACCCCATAAAAAATATCATTTTAATACACACATAACATAAAAAAAAAAAAACACAACACTAACAACATGTTTATATTTAAAATAATGGTGCAATTACTTATTTGCTTATATTTAAGCATTCTCTCAATTTTTCACCCATTGTACATGATTGTGTCCTTTTTTTATAGATTCATGGGAAATGAGGCCTCCTCCAACCGCCCTCACTAAGCAAAGCTCTGACCTTGTACAGTACCACCTACACATACGGGTTCTATCCTTTGATTTCAGCAAGTATTTTAGCTGTTAAGAGTGCAACGGAAATGCTAAACTTGTCAACGGATGTCCACAGATCTTTGGAAGGCACCACTAAACAAACTAAGAAATGGCAATAATAGTTTCTGCCAACTTTGTGAGCAAATATTTCACCAAAGTGGTGCATATTTTTGGTACAATATCTTGCAGCATAAATAAATACACACATTTACAGTACGAAAAATAGTTCAACAGAAATGCATCACTCTAGTAAAATAATTTTTTCCCCACAAAGTTAGCAGAAATGACTGCCTTGCACTGCCTATACCGCTTGCCAGAAACATGTGAATTTCAGTAAATGTGGGTGGCATCAGTTTATGTCACACGCCCTCTCAATAAGCAATTATCAGTTGTTCTCCACCCCTCCCTATGTGTTCAAGGCTAGGGTGTACGTGCAGACCTTGCTCTAGGCTCTTGCAAGATAAATCAGGTAAACATGTCTGGGTGTGAGCTCTTACCTAAATTGAATAACTGCCGTGGGCTGGGTGTCAGCTGATGTACAGCTGTTGGTTCTGGCCTGCAGTCAAATATCATAGTTAAGTTGGTGGCACAGTACATGAGCACAATGTATGGCTGATGTCTGTCAGATCTACTCAATGGTTGGTTGGAGAGAGTCACTGGCTCTGGAAGGTGGGACTGCATGCAGGACCAAAGTGGAAGTAATGCCGGTAACCCCTGAAATGAATTATGTACTGTGAGTGATGGAATATCTGTCTTTATTGTTGGGATAGCAATGTTAGCCATGATGGTGTCTTGCCAGCCATCTAGGCAATCCAATCTGTTTTAAACAATTAGCTTTTAGAGTAAGCAGTGGCGCAACATTTATGTCGGTTCAAAAAATAAAAGTGACTTCTGCAAAAACGACAATGATTAAGCTGCACACTGTAAAGGAGGTGCCCAATGTTCACTGTTGTAAAATACACAGAATAAACTACTAGTGGTGATATTGGACTGCATGTTGAAAGACTAGCACTCTACTGTGAGCTGTTTGAAGCAACACAATATGCACAGAAGACCCAGCTCAGGCAGTATGAACTGTTACAACTTGTAAAGACACAAACTACAGGGTAGAAAAGAACTCTACCAACAACTTTGCCAGGTGATTCTCACTCAAAAATAGGTAGACAAACAAAAAAAAAAAACACACGCACACATGTGCACACACAGACACACACACATTATAATATATATATTATATATATATATATATATATATATATATATATATATATATATATATATATATATATATATATATATATATATATATATATATATATATACACACACACACACACAAATATGCATATACAGATATACAGTATACACATATGCATATAGAGTATACACATATATACGAATATATATGTATATGCATAACTATATATTCATATATATACTAGGGATGTTAAAATATCAATTTTTCTCTATTCCTATTCTCGATTCCAACAGCAAAACCTTTCACTCAATTCCATCTCTATTCCGATACCATACACTTAGATATAGTGATTATCAACAAGTGCCTACAGTCAACGTATCCTTTTGAAATTTTGTTTTATAGGTCAAATTAGACAGACACAAATATAAAGACAATTACAGGAAAGACTTTCTGATTTGCTAAGTGAAGTTGATTTCCTATATTTATGTAACATTCAGGCTTATCTAATTAGGCCTAACAAGTTCGTATCAGCATTTTTGGTGAATATATGATTTATTTTAAATGTATATAGACACAATATTATAAAAAAAGTTAAACAAATGTTCTCAACTTATCAATGCAAAATTTTAGGTCAACTTATGAAGCTAACCAATATGCAAACAAATATTGATGCTATTCAGAAATAAAACTGAGATACAAGTAACCTTTCATTTAGCACTGCTAAATGAAAATGCTTCTACCAGACATTTTAAGTTGCAGGAACACTGGATGACTTGCTGCTACATGCATATTTGCCCAAAAGATTTTCTGAATCTTAATTATTTGCAATTTTCTTGTACTCATGGTGTTTACGTAAGTGTTTTCTCATGTTACTAGTTGTGCGAATAACGCCATCTAATGAAATTTTTGCCTAACACAAACTGCAAAATGAGTAATTTACATCATTTACGTCAACTGAGAAATAATTCCACACATCGTTTGACATTTTCTTCACGTCTATGTAAATAAAATCCTCAGTACATTGAAAACTTTAATGCTACCTACTTTTAGAAAAAAAATTGCTTTTAATTTCGACTACTACAAAAACGAAAATGTCACAAACAGGAAATATATATAGTACGAAAAATATATGTTCTTTATCTAATATACCGTTAAATAATAGGTAAACAAAATCAAAATTCGGAAAAATAATACCAGGAATCCTGGTATTATTAAGGATCTTGGTCTAGGATCCTTTTGCTTCCACTACTAACAACTATCGAGCAACAGACTAAAAGCCAATTCATGTTCCACGTCAGTGAACCGGAACTCAGGAGCTTGCATCTAGCGAGGGTTCTTATCTACACACCATATCTTGTTGCAGAGCAACGCAGACTTCTTCCGGCAAGCGGCTCATCAACTAACGCTGATCGCAACACTTACACACAACAAAGTGCTATCTCCAACAGCATCCACATGTGCAGCGTTGATCTTTCATCTGTGACTCCCAGTTTTTTTTAGTGTTTCATCTATGCGGACATTTACAGGTTTGGATATTGTGCGGTAGATTTCCACGTGTTTGTAACATTCTTGCAACAGTATACACGTAGAACTAAATCATGTTAAAGTGTGCAAAATAGAAAACAGTGCAGTTTTCCCATTAAACCGGCGTCACACAGCACATAGAGTGATGTTGGAGTGAAGTGAGGCAGCCAAATACTGATAATAGCCGTATGCCACATGGAAGTCATGAAGATAAAAACTATTCGTTTACAGCGCGTTTCGATTATCCAACTATCTCTTCCCCTACATTATCGCCTATAATTGAGGTTCTACTGTATTATCTTAATACTTTCATAGTCGAACCATCATTGAATTGTTAATTCCGGTCAATGCATGCCAGTTTGGTACATGTTCAGCCTATTTGGAAAACCAAAGACCTGGTGCTGTGCAACATAACCTCAAAAAATTATGTGAAATTGGACAAGGATTTTCAACAGTTAACCATTCGATTCTCGATACCTGTAATAATCGAGGGTATCGAGGAATCAACTTTGACATCCCTTTAAAGTGGAAAGATATGAAATAACACTGCTCACAATCTACATACATAAATGCACAAGCTAATCAAGATCAGAGCTGAGTCACAAGTTTGTTGTGTTAGCTTAGGATGCTGGCTAGGACGTGTGGTGTCGGCCATGTTAGGGCTGCAGTAGAGGTTTGTTGATTGTGAGTTGAATCCTAAGCGTGAATGCAAGATGGTGGCATACAGTAGATCTGTGTGTGGTTTGTTTAGTAAAGAAGAAGTGTACATCGACCATTGCAATTTCAGTGTCGCGAAGGACATTCAAGTAATGTCCAACTACTATTACAAGGAGGCGTCACACTGAGTGCTTTCCCTGTGTACCTACGGGGACATGTAGACTGGCATACGGGCACGAAGTCAGGTGTGGATAAAAATTATAGGGCGACGCCTTAACTTGGATACTCCTGGGCGCTGAGCTCTAGTTGGTGGTGACTGGCGGCTTGCAGGTGTTGGCAGCTGAACAACGGCCAACGCTGGCTGCGGCCAAGTCGAGCCCAGGTAACAGTACAAGCTAAAGGACAGTACTAGGTGGGGAGGATATGCAGTAAGAATGGGGTGGTAACCTAACAAAGAATCTTGGTATTGAGTAATTAACCAATGCATGATGTGACGTTTATTAGGTGTCCAAGTACAGTAGATGTTTCGAATAAGGGTGCTGGGGTGTCTACTTATTTCTCAACTAATTCTATGATTTAATTAACCAGGTTTTGTATGTCAACTCTATGTGTATGTTTAATTCCATCTTTACAGACGTAGGGCATTGGAATGCCATTAACAAAATAATAGGAGAAAGCAGGTTTATCACATCCTCCTGCTGTGTAGGGCTGTACACACCTTATGTTCCACAAGTTCACGCACACCGATGTTCCTGCCCGGTTTTTTAAAGCAGTGGATGGAAAGTACGGTGTGTAAATGAAACTTGTGGGGTAGCAGTAAAAGGTGAGGTTTCACTGTGGGTTCAGTGGTTAGAGCAAACCTCTCTCCTTTCCTTCTGCCTTTTACAGTGGCGAGGTGGAGTAAGGATTAACTCAGAGCAATGAATTCCACACATGAAAAGTGCTAACATGCCTTGGTGGCTCTCTTACGTGAGGCAGCTGCTATTCCTGTCCAAGCAAGAATTAATCTTGGCCAGATGGGTCTGAATAGAACAAAGTGAAATATTATACAACACAATGGCTTATGGACTTAATAAAATTAGGTAACTATTATTCACCAGAAATATAAGATTTAATTCAATGGTGTGAGCTTTTATTAAAAAGCACCTTAGGGGCCACTCTCTCCTAGGAATATATTTATTAACAAACATAATCAGAAAAGGCTGAATCTAAATCAGGAACAGGTATCACGAATAAAAATATTAATGATAATATTTTGAATATTACATGATTGGTAGTAGCCAAAATAATTACTTTTATTTAAATTTAATTTGGGACGTGTTCTTAAGGAACCTAATTGAAGTATCATCAGAAGGGCACTGAAGAAATGTGGTGGCTGTAGGGAATATTTACCAGAAGAAACATCGTCAATGGCAGAGGTACAAGGAATGTTACAAAGAAAGGGAAGTGGTTTCACAGTGTTGGCAGACCCTCTAGTGGCATCGGCGTCTGGAGCTGGAGATCCAAAGAGGTGGAAGACCCTCTGGACTGCTGGCGGATTCTCAGGAGCTGCTGGTGGATGTTGAAGTCGAGGACACTCTGGAGTCTTGAGGATACCGACGCGGTGCGGAAGATTGGAGCAGCTAGACACAATGTTAGTTCTACCTTGTAGGCTTTTACAGCGGGAGACAGGGGCTAGTGCTTACCCTCGTGGGGCTAATACCTTCCAGTGGCCTTTTACAGCAGTGGAGGTGCAACAGACTGCCTTGAGGCCAGATCCTGCTGCCTCTTTTATACTAATCAGGTAGGTTCAGAGGAGCTCCGAAGGGTGAGGGAGAACCAAGTTCCACCCTCTTGATTTGATCTGGCTAGTCCATGCATCTTGGAAGCAGTGAATGCTCCAGTGGGTGGCGCTTTACTCTCCAGCAGTGAGATTGTAAGATACCGTTGCCGTCCCGGAGTAGCAGACGTGTCAAACAGTAGCGGAGGGGTGACACTGTGGACGCTCGTGATCTGAGGTTTTGCTTGTAGGAACACGTGATCGAGACTTAATAAGAGAGCTGTTCCCAACACGCTCATGTAGACACATGTCCTGTCTCAGTTACTTCCTTCAACAGTGGTTTTGGACTGGCCCATAAGGATTGTTGTATTCCAAGATGGGATGCAGTCGCAAGTAGAGTACGCTATGTAAAAGTGCAGTTAGCATAAAGTGTCACTGTGTGTGTTTGTGTGTGTGTACACACACACACATGCACACATATAATGTATCTAAATTCGACCAACACTATTTTTGATGAGAAATCACCTGCCAAAGTTTGTTGGTAGAGTTCATATCAACCTTATACCTATACAGAAAAATGTGCAGATTCACAAGAGCTCTGACCATTTACAACAAACTGGTGTCAAATCATAATGACTGCTCAAGTTAGTGATTACAGCAGTGTGTGAACATTAATGTGCTTGCTAGTGCAATCATGACCTAATGATGTTTATCACTCCTCTGCACTACAACTCATGACAAATGATCAGAGCCCTCGTACTGCTATAGCAACGTTTTCAATTACAATACAAAACTTTATCTCCAAACAGTACTACCACAACTATGGGATCAGGTCATACACAGGAGCAAAAAGAAGCAAATATATAGATACAGCAAACAAATACAGTACTGTGATGCAAGTGTCTGATTACAAACAGTAATTCTACTGAGTCTACTATACTGTTGTTACTTTTCAAACAACCACAATTTTCTTTTGGGAGTGCAAAACTTCTCTCTTATAACATTTAAACCTTAAATGTTAAATGGGAACAATAAAAAGTAAAAGTCGAACTTACATCTGTTGTATGCTTTGCAACACCACTATATTGTGTGCAAGATATTTTCTCTCTTTGTTTCATTTTTGATATATTCAAAATGTGAAATTCGGTACAACTATTATAAATGTACGTTTATAACCATTAATTTATACTAACAATGAACAATGATTGCCAACCTTAGCAGTCAACAATAAAAATTCACGATACTATTGGGTTATTATGACCAGTAATTTGCATCATCCCAGCTTTATCTCAAATAAGTGATGCAGGCACAGCTAGTGGTCAAAGTAATGGGAAAACGATACAATGTATATTTTATACCATTACAACTTCCCGACTGGAAGAGACTTTTGAAAACGAACCTTTGATATATCACTCTAGACGTAACATGTCAACCTGTTTTTTCAATAACCAGTATTACACAAATATATAACACTGTGGTTAACTTTAGAGTACTGTATTATTGAGTAAATGAAACTTTACCTTAGTATCTGCTATAACTTGTAATATCTATTTAGTATTAAATATGAATTAACAACAGCGAGAGCAGCGACGTGTTGGCAATGGCTGGTAAGAAATAGTTCACAGTTACAATATTTTTTAGCCTCATTTTTATGTATACTATTTGTAAGTTAAACATTACTAGTTGATATATTTGTATTGTTAGATAGTACTGATGGAAACACATTTCATTGCTGCAGTTAAAAATATCCACACAAATTCCAGTGTGTAAGGCTGGTGTTTTTTTTCCATCCGGAAATAAAGGTTGTAATCATTACGCAGGCCTGTGGATTTCAAATGTGTGCAATGTTTATACGTTCTAACCATGCACTGATGTCATGACGAAGTTGATTAATTATATTCACGTCTGTTTATCACAATGTTGTACCATTGTGCTAGGTGTTTGAAACTCAGTTGTGTAACAAGCTTACATTTCTGTGGTTTGAATGTCACCACTATCCCAATGAAATACTAGGCCCACCCAGATAAATTTAAATAAATAATAAAATAAACCAACAAATCAGTAAGTATGGTACCGATGCATGTAAACATTAGTGGAATAAATGTTTCGTTATGCCTATGTGTTTGCATGTTCACCACTCATTTTTACATTTGTCAATGCTATGTAGTAGAATAAATAAGCTACACAAGTTGCGTGCTTGAATTTACTGTGTCGTTTCGTTGGACTGGTTGTCCTTCATTTTAATTTTTATTCCAAACACATATTAATAACAACAGGTTACATACTACTGTTTCCGCCACAGTTGTAACAAGCACAGCCGTGGCAAAATATTGTTATACGCCAAAATAGTGAACATTCGTAGGAGATGGTTTCTGCAATATGTAATAATTCTTTGAACAGCTGTGAACAGTAAACAACATATTTGACAGGTATAAAAGTTGACGTCACTTTTCAATGTTTATGTTTAGATGTAACAAAAGTATACAAATACATGTACACACAACCACAAAATGGAATGTAAACATTGATTTTGAAAGATGCTACATGGCAGTCACATGGCAATGTTTGTTTACATTTGACGGAAAGATACGAAACGGGCCTGCAAGTAGATATTTAGCAGGGCTCCGAGAAAGTCACTTCCAGTCGGGAATGGACTATACACTTTTGTGTATTATGAGGTATGTGTGTGTGTGTGTGTACGTACGTGATATTTGTAGTTGCAGTAGTTGCTGTTGAAGGATGTGAGAGAAACTGCTGGAAGCGCAACTCAAAGGCTTGACCAATGCTTGTAATGACGTCAGCTGCCAGACCACCCCCACACTCCAGCACGTAGCAAGCACGCCATTCGTTCACATCTTTTGCTACATATGCCACAAAGTCCAATGTGTCCTATTTGGCATGACACCACACCAACACAATATTAACTTCATAAAATTGATCAACAAACCTGATTGCATGACAACATACACACACCGTAAATCTGTGGTGTTCGTAAAGAATACTGTAATTTGGTAGTATTATTCTTACTAACACGCATACTTAAGTGAGAACATATGACTATATATGCACTGGTTTTCTTAATGTAGTTGGGTGTCGTATTGAAAGAATAAATTGCGTGAGGTCTCCAATGTACATGAATGAATACTTTTTATAAATAAAATAAACAAAACAAGCTACAGAAATTTCAAACTTTTAAACCAACATACCCAGTTGCATCTCAGAAACTTATAAATAGAATTAGTCTTAATACAATGAGAGAAAAAAAAAAAAAAAAACCATTTCAAATTAAATTTCATTACAGAGAATTTTTACAACACAAGTCCACAAAATTAAGGGGGGTAAATTATGCTGCAAAATCCTGAATAATTAATGACTAAAGCTTGAATAGTTTTAAAGCCGGGTAGAACACTACTTTCTTACAACATGTGGTTAAAGGGGAGAAAGAAAAGGAAGGTAAATCCATTCACTCAATCTTGGTAAACATAATTATACTTTTTCAATGCAATGAGCATACACTGCCAAATGTTCATTTTAAAATGCTATAATATTTTAATTTAAGGAGTTAAACTCCCCAACTAGCATTTTGTTTTTGAAGAGTTGACACCCGGTCACTTGGCCTCTGGTACAAAAGAAAAAAACAAACGTCTTTTACAGCAAGGTGGTAAAATTTTGAAGGAACTATTTCAGGTTTACAGCAAAAATAAGTTTCACTAGCTGATAAAATCATTCAAGAAAAAGTTAGTACATCAACTGTCTCATGTTATCAAACTGGGAAAATCATCTCTGCATCTCTGGGACGTCGGATCGGACTGACACTGACTTCAATCTTGAGCACTAAAAAAATATTAATACGAGCGCAAAGGAGCCTCCTTCCAAATTGTCCATTCTCACTAATGGCAAAACTGACATTCTGGCAGAGGAATTAAACCAAATAAAATTAATAGAAAGTACGGCTTCAAAAACCGGGACCTAATGCATCAGCCAACTACTAAAATCAAGTAGAGTCCTCGAGCTTCACTACAGACTACGGAAAAAGTACAACCAGAAACTGACGGCAAATATAGAGACAAAGAACACAAAATTATACAATGTAAAAAATAGCATAAATCCAATCAAGTTCAGCAGTAATATTGTGCTTTGGCCTGTCATATATAGATATAACTCAACCAAACTTATATGCCTCAAAAAGGAACTAACTAAGAATGAATTAAAATTATACCTAAACATCTATAAGACATGTAAACAGATTAAAATTACAGCATAATAATTCTCTGGAGATGAAAAAAATGAAATGAAAGGTGAGCCTAACTAAAAGAAATCAAATAAAATGATTACATTCAGGCTAAATGATTGACAAGTAAAAATTATGCTAAGATAATATAATAAATTATTATTGTAAATTCAGAAACCACTAACTCTTCTCCATAATTAATATTACATATAATATTAATTACAGGTAATAAAATCCAAGTTCTACATTGCAACTAACAGATTATAGTCTGCTTACTTCAGTTCTTCGATTCTAAATTGTCATGTTCCAAGTAACTTTGTGTAAATGTTTAGTACATAGTGAAAATAAGTAGTGGCAAAATATAACTTTTTCATTCTTTTACAAATAACTCAACAGTAACATTATCATACACTTTTAATCTATTCACAAGATATAGTACTTGTGTTCTATTAAACCCTTTAACCACATGCAATTTACCTACATAATTAACAGAAATTATGAAGAGCACTATGGATGTGCAGGGATGTTTTAAGTATAACATAATTACGTATACCTCTATGGTAGTATATCTTAATAAAGCAAAATATTATGTGTGTGCATTGACTCAGATATTAGAGTAACCTACATATACTGAGTACTCAACCCGCTCTTAGTTTATGGAACAAAAGTAGCTATCCAAAAGGCAACTTTGTCATGTTTGGACATAAAAAAAAAAATGCATATTGATTTTAAAAAAAGCATTTACCCAGACATCATTGAAGGCATGTGTTTCCACCGAACAAAGCTTTCCAATTTATTGTTTTATTTAACTGTCACATACATTTTCCTTTGCTTTGAATTAGGTCCTTGATTGCCAGATGATCATTATTTTTAAATAAATGTAAGAGTTAAATTTTAATCTTTCTTATTTATTATGCAATACTTAAATACATAACACTGTGATAGATACGATCATAACCAAACTACTATAGTATAACATATTTCATAAAAATTTACTAAGCAATATCATCCTTATTTCCAAAAGTTTTACAAAATATTTTTGTATGTATGCCTGTCACAATTTTTACTTAAATTTATACACAATTTACATCTGTATTTAAAAAAATTATTGATTTATAGGCAATCTGATGAACTTAATTGGATTCTTTTTAAACACACCAGCTTTGTGAACATGAGTGTTAATCTGACTACTGGGACAGGTCATTAAAACCATTGTAATAGTTCAGTAGTATCCACAGATAAAGCATACATTATCTTAAAATTTAAAAGAGAATTAATATTTCTAATTTACCATATTTTTACACAATTACCATGCATGCAAAGCGGATTAATTACAGAAGCATCAGCTAATGGCACCACCCAGGAAATGACACAAAAAAGTTGCATCTTGGATAAATTAGAAATTTAATAAAAAGTGCAGTGACATCTTCTCTACATGTCCTGCCTCTTTCCTAGCCAAAAGTGGACCGGTTTCAACCCCCGGCCGGATCACACCCAGATGTTTGCATGTGGGAATTGTGCTGGATGATGCCGCTGGTCGGCGGTTTTCTCGGAGGTCTCCCGTTTCCCCTACCCTTTCATTATGGTGCTGCTCCATTCTCACCTCACTCACCCTTGCCTTGCTGTTAAGCGCTGCCCAAATCTCTTCACTCTTTCCCAGCCTTACAACTACCTAACTACTACCTTGCTGCATAGAACTCTTCCTAAACGTTAGGATGGCACAGTGAAATGGTAATTAAAATAGCTGTGTGAAATTGTGATCTTAAGCCATTTAAAAAAACAACCAAGAAGACAGCCTCAAGCAAACACCTCACAAACAAAATACATCAAAAACATCACAAGCTAAAACATACTGTACATCCTTGACACTCAAGCATTAGGAATAGAATAAATTTACATTAAGATACCTAACACTGCTAAGCAAATGGATCTGCATTTAAATATTTATATTAAGTTTATTCAGAATTTAAGCAGGGAGCAATCATGACATAAAATTAAATGCAAATGTGAAAAACACAAGTAATAAAAGTTATGTAAACAAAAATATCACATTAATAAACAATCAAACTGCAACTGGTGAAATGTCAAAATCGATCCTTCGATGTCTTTGTATTGAAAATTGAGAAGCTGAAACTTAATATTTTTCAATTCTGAAAAGGATACAAATTAACAGCCATGTTTAAGGCACAAACAGTTTAAGGTACGATTCTAATATTTTTTCTTTGTGTATAAAATAATTCCCCAAGATTTTTTGGAAACAAACATGTGTTCATCTCTTTTGTTTTGTTTCAGTCACAAATCGGGTTCTCCACAGCTTTCAAAACATTTAATTGTCATGTGATGATTTAAATATTGCATGAAAAAAACTACAAATTGCTAACTGATGTGAGATCGAAGTCTTAATTATACTTAACCTAAATATTAATGCCTACAATTTAAAAAATGTGCCTAGTTATATTTTGTTTGAAATTTTAAAGCCAAATAATAAATATTATTTTAGCAAATTCTAATATGCTTACTGGCAATTTTAAAATAAAATTTTACTCAAATCTATTTGCAACAAACCACAATTTCTTATTTTCCATTTGGAATGTGTGTACGTACTCCCGAGTTGTGTTCGCTTGCTGTTGTAAATATGTCAAACTTTAATTTGGAGATTTGCAATTGGAAACACAGAATTCATGCTCTTACCTATTCTTCACTAATTAAATGTGGGAGATTAGCTGTTTGAGAATACAAATTGTGGTACACTGCATTCATGACCTGCCCAATGTTACTAGGATGATACACTTTATAGGATTTGAAGCTTTTGCATTAGCAGTTTGTGAATAGTGTGTGCTAACAAATTCGCTACAAATATTTTATTGAATTAAACTTATTGTTACAAGATGCCAAAGGAGTTTATCCTAGTTCATGAGAGACTGAAGTCTTAGTAATATAAAAGAACTAAATTTGATTTTTAACTTTATCATATATTTGTTATAAAATTAAACTCTCAATCTATCTCCACTTTTACTCTTATTATTATCCGTGAGCACAATACTAAAGTCTATATCAATTCTAAATAAAATCCTTTGTTTGTAGTCAATTCACACTCATTTAACAAACGTTCAGTATGTCTGTTGCTATCATTTGAAATGTCTTGTACCCACGCAACCAGTTCGATAGTCCCGCCTACCAGTCACACTTAAATAATTTCAGTCATTCGATCTGGAAGTTTCTACATACCCTGAGTCATGCTGAGAGAGGCAAGGATAATAAACCAGAAAATTTCTTCAGAAAGATGCAGAAATTCAATCTACCCAAGGTCACAAGCATGTGCATTGCAAAAGGCTTATCGCGATGGCACGCTGCAGCTGGCCTTTACAATTGCCACCCGTTGTTCTTAAGACGATGGACGAGAACATCCCTTCAAATATATGCAGAAATTCAATCCTCTAAAGATCCAGAGCACACAAGATATGATAGACTTATCGTAGTGGTATGCAGTCGCTGATCTTTGTAAATGCCGAGGCTTTCTCATGTCACTACTCTCTCCTCTACACACTCCACTCACTTGCACGGGTCAAGGGGGGGGTGATGCCAAGTAGCGACTGCATACAATATTCTACATACCACAACATTGGAACACATGCTCTTAAGAAACAAAATTGAAGAAAAAAATTCATTATGAATATATTATAAAATTTGCTGATCATTACCGCTTTAAAAACAACTTAAAATGTAATGCTTGTCTATGCCAAGTTTTCACTACAAAATTATAGAAGACTAGTCACAGGCATTTGATGTAATATTAAGTGGTCCTGCCTGCAGGTATTGTGTGTTTCACAGAGGATTCAAAATGCATTGCCTCTAAGGCCTCTTGCTCACTCATTCTAATTGATTCATCACCTCTATGCACAAGGTGCTCAAATGGCATCAGTCTTCTGTCAGTGACTCACCTGAACGTGCCTTTACGTGGTAGCCGAACATTTTTATGGCATGCTAATAAAGATAAAAGTATGATACATGTCTAAAGACACCTATTTAGTTTCTGTATAGAAAATTTAACAGCTAAAACATATTCTGAAAACACCCATTTTAGTCATTTTCACGCCCACAAACATAATCCTTTGACATGTCAAATACGGCATAAAATATTTTTAAAATTCTTTTCATGTTTACATAGTGCTACAAAATATCAAACCATTTTTTAAATCATGTGCTTACTACCAAACATTTGCAATGAACTTCCACACGCCAGCAAGACAGAGCCCTTAATTAGCCAACATTCTTCATCTAGAGAATAATTCCAGACAATCAATACATAGAATCAGAATATACAACGAACAAAAAGAAACCTTGCAATTATGACACAACTACTATTAATTGTTACCCTTTTGCAAATATCCCACGATTATGAACACCATATATGAATCTCTATACAGTAATAAATGATTAGTACATATGCATTTCAAAACATTTTTTAAATTTTAATTGTATTGCAAAAAGAACTGGAATTCAGAACAACAAAATGTTTTTATACAGAGTGTATTCAGTTTTTTGCTACTCCTGTACTTATTTTCTTATTCGTGCATGTAGCACATGAAATAAGACTGGCTGTATGTTATCAGTCTCCAAGGACAGCTAAACTAAAATGCCAAGGGAAGCGTCTGTATCCATAAGGAATCACAATGCAATTGCTCCATCTCTCATTACTCTACTCGGTCACAAAGGCAGAATGTTGTCAACTCTAACTTAAAATAATTGGTTATTTTCAATTTTGGGATAACCCATAACATACATACACTCACAATTAGGCTACCGCCTGGTGGCGATCTCTCTCACCTCTCTTTCACCCAACCAACTCCTTTTCCACTCCCTTCCTGAATTTACCAACCCCTCTCACAGATATCACAGATTGATACAAACGAGCCACAATCATAGCCAATGAAAAATGGTACCATAAATAAAACTTGGCCTTTCTGTGTTATATTTTGGTGTAAGAAAAACATTTTGGTGAGAAAATTTTGTTAATTACATACTTTTATTTCACAAAAAATTACATCTTACAAAATCAGTTTTCATTATGAAAAACACTGGTTAATATGATAAAATATAAAAAAAATTATTACATGGCATACTTTAAAACTTTAGGGCATGCACAGAACTTTACGCATGTGTGTGAGAACCAGGCACCCATCCGCCCACCCACCCACCCACCGACACCCACCTCCACATGCATGTACACACATATGCATGCATGTGCACCCACACACACCCAGTCATGTACACATGCACATGCATGGTACATGCATGCTAGGGATGGGATCCTCGATACCTTGATACTTTATAGTATCAAATATCGCATGAGGATATCCAAAAGTATCAATTTTTAACACCCATTTTCTTGTGGCACAATTACGGTACAAGCATACCATAATTTTCAGAATTTGTATAATACTTTTGAAAAGTATACCATAGTTTAATCATTATGTGCACATTTTCTCATGCCATAATTATGGTACAAGCGTACCATAACTTTTGAAGTGTATCATAATATAATCAGCATCTTTCGGGCATTCCAACACGCCCATAAAATTTGATCTAGGTCCAACAGTTCACAAGATATTAAAAGCAACTTTTAAATGTGTACCATAACTATCTCGGCTGGCAGCGAGCATTCCAGAGTTTCCCGCAAGCATTCCAAAATGCCTTTGCTGGTCGAGTTTCCAGTGTAATGTGGGTTTTTATATAGTTTTAGTGTGTGCCAATGACACTATTAAAATGAGTAATTTTCTTGGCCAAGTGGTTTTGTGTTCATGACAATTTTAATTTGGTATCGAGAAAAGTATCAGTATTGAGTATTGTGAGAATGTTTTGGTATCAAAACTGGTATTGAGAAAATGTGGTATCAACCCATCCCTAATGCATGCACATGCATGCACGCACACACACACAAAAGTTGGACTGACACATTTTTGCACACGGGTGAACAATGGCAAAATTTCACTGGCTATGCCAGATTCTTAAGGTGGCGAGTGATGGCAAACTGCAGTTTGTTGAGTGTTGGTTGGCAATCAGTGAACATAGCGGCCAGGAGGCGAACTAGGGTAAGGTAAGAAATTTTAAATGTTGCAGATGGGTTATCTTATGTTTAAGCAAGGTGGCTGTCTGGATTTCAAGATGTATTGGTGGGCCAGTTCCCAGCGTGAAATTCTACACTGTCGTTAGGAGGCAAGGCCCATCACCACTGTAGTTTTGTAATAGGAGTCAAAAGTTCTGGTTGTGGGATGCTGCATTAGCTGCAACTGGCTTCTCCTGTTAATTCACATATACCCCAGTTATGGCTTGTTTGGTGACCCATCATGACCCACCAATACATCACGAAATCCCGACAGCTACCTGGTGTAAACAGAAGACAATTTCTCTGCTACATTTCAAATTTCCAACCTCACCCTAAGTTTGCCCCCCAGCTGCTAGGTTCACTGATTGTCAGCCACCACTCAACAAAATGCAGTGTGCCATCATTTGCAGCCTGAAGAACCTGGCCTAGCCAATGAAACATGGCGACTGCACATCCGTGTGTAAAAAGTGTTTGCCAAACTTGTGTATGTGTGTGTGTGTGTGTTGTGTCTATCCACGAGTACAGTCCTGCGAGTGCTTGTATTTCCATCACCATTTTAAAATGTAGTGCCTAGTATAATAATAGCCCAGTGACCTGTTGTCTAAATACTATATAAATGTAAAAACATTCACATACGTAAGTTATGAAATAAGCTGTAAATAAAAGTAGGTAATAGGAATTGGGTCGGCAAAAATACATTATATTTTTAAAAGGAAACATGCTTACATTATCCAAGGGAAAGTGAAAACATTTCAGGAAATGTTGAACACTGTGCTCAAGAAGAAACTGTCAGGACCAGAAAAATTTTGCATTATACCAGATGGGAAAACATTCACGGGTACATTATAGGGAGGCTCTACTGTACTACGTAATTTCTAGATATGTGAAAATGTGGTTTAATTTTTTTAGGGTGTGTGTGTGTGTGTTTTTTTTTTTTAATACAAAAATCAGTGATTTTGGGTGATTTGTGTCTCGCATCTTTCATGGTCCACTCCACAATTGCACCATTTGCAAAAACACGATTTTATTAGACACGTACAATCCTTCAAATTTTTTTATTCTGTCCCCAGCGACTCGGGAGTAGCCTTCAATTTTTGCATTACAGTTCAGATGAAAACACGGCTCCGAATAACTTTAATACGGCAGGAACGACTTCAAAAACATTAGCAGTAATAATTACTCAGCATAAAAAACAAGTATATTTGCACCGGCAAAATGTGAAAATGTCTCCGGTTATTTTAGCAAGAAAACAAACCGTAAATACTACTTAATGGCCACCTAGTATCCGTACAGCCAGCGAAACATATTTATTTACTTTTAACTATATTTAATAATCATATGGCTACCATTTTTGTGTATTATATTTAAAGATTGTTCATTAAATAAAATTCTGACTTAATTTCCCCGCCTACAAAACATTTGTGATCGAAAATTTGTATTATGTTCCAATGTTTCCAAATATAAGTCACGCAATTACTATCCACAGATGGTAACGCAACTTGAGAAAGCAAAACCACTGCAACATGTAACACAAAATGGCGTCTATCAATGTGCATTTGTGGCGTGGTTGTGGCGGGCATGAGAACTACGTAAGCTATCTTTCACCCGTACAGCAGCGTAATTATTTTCTTATGTACGGCACCTACGGCCGAGCTCCAACATGATACCATTTCCCAAACCCCGATACTGATGAAGTATCAACCAATACCGATACTTAATATCAGTATTGGGACAATTCTAAATTTCACATTTTATTTTCTGAATTTTTGTGTAAAAATCATTTCACCATCTTTTCCCATCTCTAGTAATTACTAATGAATGAATCAGTCAAACCTGCTGTAAGAACCAGAAAGAAATGTGAATTTCTAAGCAGTGCCAGTGAAAATGATTCTAAAGTTTCACCACGCCAAAACAGGCAGTATAGCAGATACTAGGATACATGTATGGTACTTGGTGATGCCTATAACTGACCGTGTCGCCTCCAGAGGCGAATGAGATGCGAGGCATGTCATGCTTGGCTATGACACGGCCTGACTCCAATACTGTGAGGACCAGTCCAAGGCTGGATATACTGAGGTTCACGTTGGCACCTGCGTGGTCCATAATGGGCTGGTCTCTGATGGCACGCAGAACACGTTTATCCACCTGGTGGTCACAACTGACTTTAGTAATCGACACCACATAAGTACACAATCCAACTAGCCATTCACAGTTCACTGAGCACTTCTGAAGCTCTGCTTACTCTATTCTCCTTTTTATATTTCCACTACATCTAAATTTTACATTGTCATGAGCCTAATGACTTTTATTTATGTATCAGTTGAGTAAAAACCTCAAAAGGTTTGAAACATAAATGTGTTTCTAATATAAAATACTTATTCTGATGTGCATTTAATTTGCAATAAATTTAAACACTACACACTAAATAAAAGACCTAGAACTGTTAATTTGCAGCCAACATAACTCAAACAGTCATGCCAGTGGGTACTGTAGCATATACCATATTTACCCGAAAGGAAGACAAAGGTTTCTGACAGAAAAGGAATAGAAAAAATAAGGGGTCGTCTTCAATTCAAAACCTAGGCTCAAATACCATAAATGTGCGACACTGTTAGTTCAGTATTTAAACTTTGTGTTACATGTACAAAATTACTATGGGCTTCTATTCACTATTTTTACTCAGGTAGCTGTTAGTCCTCCAAAATTGGTGTGCCATGAGACAGAGGATTTTAATAAAGGTACTTTTCATGCTTAAATACCCTGTGTCCTATGGTTGGACATATTTTTGTAGTGCTGAGACTGTACCTGTCAACTTTGACAAGGGTCCCCTTATCTGATGTCCCCCAAAGACACAAACAGCTTGAGTAGTAGTAGTAATAATAGTAGTAATAATAGTAGTAGTTGTAGTGGTGGTAGTAGTGGTGGTAGTAGTAGTGGTGGTAGTGGTAGTAGTAGTGGTGGTAGTAGAGGTAGTGGTGGTGGTGGTAGTAGTAGAGGTAGTGGTAGTAGTAGAGGTAGTGGTAGTAGTAGAGGTGGTGGTGGTAGTAGTAGAGGTAGTGGTAGTA
The DNA here is from genome assembly GCA_029891345.1 of Dryococelus australis. Classification (NCBI taxonomy): domain Eukaryota; kingdom Metazoa; phylum Arthropoda; class Insecta; order Phasmatodea; family Phasmatidae; genus Dryococelus; species Dryococelus australis. Next base: position 38,242,365 of record CM057002.1, read on the forward strand.
GTGGTGGTAGTAGTAGTGGTGGTAGTAGTAGTGGTGGTAGTAGTAGTAGTGGTAGTAGTAGAAGTAGTAGTGGTAGTAGTAGTAGGGGTGGATGGGTTTCTAATAAATTAATGCAAAAATAATTTCAACCTAAACAATTTTTTCACCACTTCACAGGGGTAGTTGAATTCAGGTTTAAAAATTTTCCCTCAAAAATATTTTTAGGAAGGTGTCATCTTAGATCAATGTCGTCTTCCTTTCGGGTAAATGTGGTATGTATGCAGTCAACGGGCAGTGGTTCTTTTTTCAAAAGTTGATTTTAAAAGTGCTCACCTTACCGTGAAGAGCCTATATATATACATTTTTGACTAAATTGTGTTAGGAGTAACCAAATCAATGATTTAAAAAAATGTCATTCTCATAAGATATGAGGAATAAAACATATGAATGAATGAGAGTACTTGGAGAAAAATAATATGTACAAAATATTTAACAAGGATCAAAGATATTCTAATTATGTAGACTTTTCCAAACAAACAAAGTTTTGCAGCACTTACTCTGCCCACACGGATGGCATGACATGAAAACATCAAGTGGTGGAAATTTTCTACTACAGTATGTTTGTACTAATCCCCTTCCCAGACACCAATGGGCCTTGTCATTTTGTGTTGAAAGTACTTAGTACTAATCCTTATAATTGGTTAACAGAACCATCACTGTTGAGCAATATTACAGGTGCACTAATGCAATTATATTTTCATAGATACATGTAACTTCTACCTGCTGTTTATGAAGCTTGAAATGTCACTGACCTTTCTCTTCTTATCTGCGGTTTTTAAACCTGCTGCCTCACACACTCTATTAATACATTCTCTGGAAAAGAAAGAAACAATTTTTTTAAGGGAATATGTAAGGTGGAAATATTTTACGAACTTGCATGGTAAATATCACTGTACAGGCTACAGTTTGTATGTCTATATCAAATGAAATTAACAATGGTAGTAGCACAATGTGCAATGAAGGGAACGGAATGTCACTGCGGCAAAGTGTGGGGACAAAATTGTTAATTTTTCAGCTGTTCGGAACTACTTCCAGTATGTATTAGCAATAATGGTTCATAAATTTCATAATTTCAAAAAGGGGAAAAATTACTCTCGCTCACAAAGTCACTGTATAAAGAGATGCTGATATCTAGTTCATTTATGGCGAGGCTGTTTCACTGAACTTTCCATTGTTACATCTAAATATATACAAGAATTAAAACAATGTTATATAAATAAACAGGAAATAAACAAAGAAAAAAATTTACAAGAAAAAAAGAGGAAATCAAGTGTACATGGACAACGAAACCACAGAGAAATCGAGATAGTTTTAATATCATTATTTGTCTTAATCTCAAACTTTTACAGACTGACCACATCTGAAAGCACATGTTATAAAAAATAAATTCCAATTTTGAAGTTTTATTTTCAAGAAAAATAGTTTTTCAGAAAGTTTTCCAAAAACTAACTTTCACTGTAACCTGAATGGAATCATTCACACACAGATTTCTCATACAGAAAAACCAATTCAAAGTAGCAACAAAAATCAGCTTTGTAACTCATACTGGCAACCATGATACTCCAGGTTCTTCATTAATAAAACATTTTTTTAAATAAAACAAATTTATGCCAACCACTAATATCTCAGATACTGCATAATGTTGACCACACACACAAATTATAAGTAACTTCCAGGTGAAAAAATTAGATATAATCCCATTTAACCTTGTTCTAGGTAGCAGAGGTTGTCTGTATTTAATGTAGTATTTCTGTTTAAACCTATTGTAGTTCCTTTGTACTTTTTACCTTTGCTAATGCACAGCATATGTATTTCTAGAATAATGATTGTTGCAATTTGAACAAAGATCTTAATTTATCCCGGGTCTTCAGACCAGATTATGTTTTAACAGGACGTTCTTCATCTGTAGAGTATAATATTACTATAGTCCATTCGCTGTTTCTTCTCACTTTTTTAATCAAACCTTTGAAAAATCACCCCATGTATAACATGTTTGTTTGTTTCCTAAACATGCCAATATATCACAAGCATTTTATTCTTAACTCAAAAAAAAAAAATTATTTTTGGTTAGACTGAAGTTTTATTTATATTTCATTCTAAATTATAGTATTACATATAGAATTAATGAGTAAAAACAGTGAAAAAATAGGTGTGTTGGTCATGCCTAGTAAGAAATAGTTCTAATGCAAAATATTATTAGACTGAATGTGCATGAATATGGTGTTTTGTCCCTTTGGTATCTTTTTCTACGCTTGCTTTGCTACACTAAGCTTTGTTTGCATAAGGCAGAGGATTATTCTGGAAGTAGAATTAAGCAGGGCTTCAGAAAAGTAGGGACTATATTTAATGTATGAACACTTTATCTTTTGTAATATTTTTCATTGTAATGTCTGAGTGAACACTTCTGTTCAATAAAAGAAGAATGAAGTTGGGGATCACGTTTTCTTCATGGTATACGATATGAATTATCACCTCTCACATAATTATTTTCACACTCAGACCAGCGGGCGAGTGTTACTTCTACTACACAGTATGACCTCAGAGCAATAAAAAAAAACCACGTTGGCTGAGCGGTTAGCACGCTCGTCTCCCACCAAAGCAAACCAGGTTCGGAGTGAACTTGGTTCGCTTTGGTGGGTCACTCCCAGATTTTCACAAGTGGGAATCACGTCGAACGATGCTGCAGGTTGGCGGGTTTTCACAGGGATCTCCAGTTTCCCCCGCCCCTTCATTCCGAAGCTGCTTCTTACTCATCGCCTCACTTCATCTTTATTTGCTCAAAAGACCTCACTGTCAAGAGCCACCCAAATCTCTTCACTCACTAAGAGCAAAAGATGAAATAAATACAAGAGGGAAAGTAACGGTGGTAGGGAGAGGGGGAAGCATGTTTCTTCATTATCAATGCTACTAAAACCATATAACTCTCAGTGACCCAACAATACCAGCTTGTCCTCGTGAGAAAAACTGACATTCCAAATACATGAAGGAAACTGTCAACGTCCGCATATCTTATCAAATCCCACTTCCGCATTAAAACAAACACCAAAGTCATCATTGCTAAAAAGAGCTTGATATGAAAACTTACAGAAATAATATTTTTAATCTCCAAGTAAAATTTTATTTAACAAGGTAATAAAATGCCTCAATAAAACATGTAAAATTAATGCTTAGTCTATTTACTGAATTATTACAACTTTTTGATTTAAAGAAAATTGAAAAAAAATTGCAGTGTAACATCACTGTTCACCATTGAAAAGCTATATAAAAACATCACATGGAATTGTTAAATTTAACTGAAAAATACATTTCATGTAAATCAACTGAAAGCCATTCCCCTATAATGTAATAATTTTATGTGGAAAATTATTCTTAAAAAGAGTTATGCAACTATTTTTATTGCTATAAGTGCATGATTCCAAGATATGGGGCACAAATCACAGCACACTTAGCTGCCAACAAACTTCTTCCGGCTGTGGTCATACTCATAGCTATCTTCCCAGTATTACACTGCTTTCAATTTAACATCTGGCACTTTCAGCTACTGTACTCAAGAACTCAAATTAAACCAATACACTCAACTCCAAAATGTGTGCCCAGACATGATGATCAATAATTGTAAGTAGACTAGGTGTGGCACCACAGCTGCCAATAATATAGTTTACTAACCCAATAAAAACGGAAGTAACGAATTACTATCCAACCATAATGAAATATCCTTACTATCGAAACGCAAATACCTGGCATAATCAACATGTACAATCAGTTTATCTAATGGTTTTAGAGAAGACTTAGCTTTTATCTGTTTCCTTTCCCAATCATTTCCAAGATTATTATTGCAGTTTTTTTCACAGATCAAATTTGTATCATTGTATGCTATCAAAAAATGGCACAAAGCTCCTATAAAAGCAATTTGCATGTGTCACAAATTTTGCCATAAATATAATGACAGCACACCACCTTAATTTTCTACAAATAAATACACTAAAATTCAAGCAATTTTATAAAACACTTGACAATTTTTTCAAGCACTTTTAAGGGCCCTTTATTTTTGTAATACACTTCAAGGACTTTTCAAGGCCTTTCAAAAAGTGTAGTAACTCTGAAAAATATTACTAACACAATTTACATGGCACTACTTAAATTTATATGAGATATACAAAATTGATGTGATTTATATGAAACGAATATTTTTCCATTAAATTCATACACTATAAAAAACAACTAGTTTGTAAGCTACAATGCCAACCTGTTAATGCAATTCACAATAATTACCTCTGCAGAGCAAAAATGTACTGTGCAAAAGTTGCAACACATGTGCCCACACTTTGTATCATTAAGTGCAAATGAAACATGACCTATCGGTTACAAAGTTTTGATCAAGTAGCATTTCAAATTAAAATAATTAATACACTATAAAAGACAATACTTACTTTGCCACCTGTGACCGAGTATCAAAATCTAAGCTTTTCATGGAACTATTTACTTCAAGGCAGCCAATGTACTGAAACAAAGATGAAAGCAGTACGGTGACAAGAGACACTTCAGGTTACAATGCAGATGAAACTTGTGGTGTGCGATGATGAGTATGCATACGAGTATATAAGAGGTAAGTTCTCTATGCGTAATATAAATGGCCCCATGTTGTCGAAGCCACTTTAATGCAATTTGCTAATGTGATAGAAAGTATAGTACTGAGTAATTGCTGTGTTGAGTTTGTACGTTATTTATTTGGTTTGGGTTGTTTACTATGTGAAAATATGTCGAGTGTTGGGTAGAGAGGGTAATTATTAGTTAGTGTAGTTGGCATGCCACATTCAGGATGGGCAGTGACATTTACACTTTCACAGAACATATAAACACTCAATTTCCGTACACAAAACACACTGGGTAAACAGGATAAAGCACTCTGGGATAAAACCAACTTTCTACCTTACTACTAATAATTAAAGGATAGTGGGTTTCAATGCATGGAGATTTTTGGATATTCGCCATTGCGATGCAGATGTCTGTCGTGGAAAACCGGACTGAACACAAAAAATATTTGAGTAAGACAAGAAACATATGGACAAGAAAATAAGGATATACATTGTATACAACACTGAAAAATTCCAAGAGGGGATAGAGTCAAAAAACGGAACAGCAACTAATTACAAAAAATATGTGTATACACACACTGTCAACATATAACACATAGAAAACAATACCAGCTAGAAACCCACTTGAAAAAATTAGGATAACACTGACCAAATAAGCAGGAACAAAATAGGGTAAAACACAACATAGAAAATACACCCAAACATAGCAGTATTACCAAATACGACAGAATGCAAGCCAGGTATACTGTAGTCAAAAATACATATGCACAAAGCCATATAATTTCATGAAGGAATTGAGTCAAAATAACAGGACAGCAAGCTAAATGCAGGAAACTAATATACTATACGTATACGAAAAAACTATGTACTACCAACAGACAACACACCATAGATGACACAGGCTAGTTATCTACTTTAACAAATAAAACAAACACAACAAAGAAACTTGCACAAACACAGTAGTTTTTCTAGAACAGACAGAATGCGTCGTTTTGCGAACTGCTATCTGTTCCCATCTTCAGGCAGCGACACACAAGGTCTGAGAACACACGTGCAACTTACGACGAGACTAGAAAAACATGGGTAGCCTATATATAGTTTTAGACTGTTTTTCTGCTGCAGCCTACGACAGTTCGAGCTGTCTCCCTATTGGCTGTGCAGCTAAGAGTTGTTATGATTGGCTGGTGTGAATTGAGTTTTTGCTGTTGTTTTGTGCTGCAAAGATATTTCTCATAATGTATGAGATCCACATATTTTTTAACTCAATACCCTGTTGACTGAAAATATTATTATTGCTAATAATAAAAGCTGATTCCTTGGTTTTTCTTTTGATTTTGTCGGCTTCCTGAGTGAGTGGAGTTGAATTTTCCCAAAGAATTTTATGGCTGTTTCTTGCAATTGTTGTTCTTTAATTCGGGTTGAGAGCTCTCTGCCAGTTTTAGCATGTACATACAGCCACATTCACAGGGGGTCTGATATACACAGTTGTGGATTTGTAGTTTGACCGGAATAATGCTGTTTGTAGTCCATATTTGTAAGTTTTTTTCGTTGTGTTTGTTTTATTTGTTTAAGTAGATAACTAGACTGTGCCATCTTCTGTGTGTTGTCTGTTGGTAGTACACTGTTTTTTCGTATACACAACACGCCCTGCCGTCAGCTGTCTCTCAAAGCACTACCAGCCAGAAAAAAATAGCTTTCTTGTGTAAAATATCAAATTTAAAAACATATATCAATGGTTTTATTTTTCTGCCAGCTCTGTATACTTTTTAAAGTAACATGTATATCCATGTACAGTGATTTTGATTACTAGTAATTTCTATTGGGCGGGTAATCGCTACGACTACATCCATTACACACCACGTTGTTCTTCTGCAAACTCATTTCCTTGTTATTGTTGTGTTGTTACTATACTGTATCACTAAAATGAAGAAAATGGGATGCACATGGGTAGTTTTTAAGCAATCCTTACCTTAGTCCACACCACATATTTCCAACTGAAACTGTTTAGTATCAGTAATAGCATAATTACTGCTTTGCAATAGTCATTGGTGAGTTGTTGGAGAACGAGAGAGCATTGTTAAGCAAGTTCCCAGAATTAATTCTACTTTCAATCTTAACATATTAGCTGTAACATCCAAAGTGTGATAAGAACTACAATTACCATCTCGCAAATGTTAGCCCAAATTCACTCTCTTGGATAAATTTAAAAAAAGTTAGCAAATATTACATTTTTTGCAAGGTTTTGTATATTTTTCCTTTTATAACCTACAAATTTTTTCGACACATATCAGTCTAATAATTACCTTAAAATTTGTTTAGTGTTACAGTACAATGGCAAGTGGTTTAGCTGACAGTGTGTTGACAAAATATACAACCTCCACTTGACGCACCAGCTGATGGCGAAAGGACATATTAACTAAAGTAAACATTTGGCACTACTTTCGTCAAACCGTCAAAACCTTCCCAAATTACACGAGACCGATACCAAGTTACACGATACAGAGAGTGTACTTCCTATACAAGATAAAAATTGAGATAGAGGGGAGGACTATGAAGACCAACTTTTCACGTACTTAATAAAATAGAAACTGACTAACACATTGATTAAAGAAACTGAAAAGAACATGAGGGAAATCCAAATTGTCCACGAAGACATCAGAACATGCTCACTACTTAGGGACAAGTTGCAAAATTGTACAGGTTTCCAGGAAAAACAAAAGAAAAAGAGAAAATGTGTTTGGACTGAGGAGAGAGGAGAGAAACACTGAGAAAGGGTGAAAGAAATGTGGGAGAAAAAAAAAGAAAGCAAGTTACAATAGAAATAAATGTAGTTGACAGTGGTTCATACCAACAATTAAAGAATTATAAAAAACAAAACAACTGTTAATTTAAGGCAAAAATTGGCATCACTCTACTTCCCGGAGTGCAAGCGATAGATTGTGTGGAGAGGAGCACCAATATATCTGCTTAGTTTATTTTACCCGTATTGTATAGAAAACACATGCGACAATTCAGAGAAAATATACGAAGTAGGTAAATCAGTGCAGCTCTATGTACATGCCATCCCTTGAGCTTCTGGATGCAGAAGGGTGCAGATTTTTGCATGAAATCACAGTTCATTAGGTAATGCAGTGTATTAATTTCAAACTGTGTATAGCAGAAAGATTAATTATAAAATGAAATGAATTTGGCTGCCGGCAGTTAAAGTGTTCTTAAACAGCACAAACATATAAATTCTTCCATCTCAAAGTTAAGTTCACTCTTAAAACACCACACAAAACTCGCTTTAAATTTGCTCCGGCTTAGCTGAGTTAATAAGGTAGTGTCACAAATAAATTGTTCTCTGATGGATGTGTAGGTTGAGTTTAAGAAGTATATTATACATAATTGTAAGGTTATCTGACACTGCTTCACCTCGGGTATTATTGCGTATTAAAAACTGCTATACTAATTCACCAGTAGGAAAATGCCGAAAAAACACACTGGCCCTCTTCTTTTGAGCTCCTGCACACGCAGTAGCCCGTAATTTAACAAATTATCATTTTTTCACGTCTATAGGCTACAGTCACTTCACTTAATTTTATTGAATTTTCAGTAATCTGGGTTTATATCATTTTTGAGGTTTCTATTGGTCAAATGTTGATGACCCTAGTAAATTCGTGTTCTGCGTAATTAGTAGAGTGAAATTATACCAACTTCCTAATTTTTTTCCCATAAAATTTATTTAATTAAGTCAATACTCACCTAATCATTCACCATTCATAAAGCGTATACGAATAAGTACTCCACGACTTCGGTCCATTTGACTACACTACAGACACACACACTAATAACAGCACATATATTATAATTTACCTTTTCCCTTGCTATAATAGCATAGAAACACTTGTGATTTCACACAATTATTAGATTTAACTCTTCAAACAATATTAGATTTAACACTTCAAACAACATGAATTGCAATAAAACACACATTTAATCACTCGTTAATCCGAAGCCTCACGACAGGGCTGGTACAAAATAACGTCTGGCAAATTCCCCACAATTCATCAGACGTTAACCAACATGGCGGTATAAGCGCAGGCGCAGTGTATTGAAAATAACATAGCGGTATACGTGCACGTGCAGTGTAGTGCAAATAACATAGCGGCATACATCGCCTCCAAAGATAAACACCATCTATGAACAAGGCTCTGTATCATCTACAATATCTATATTTATTCTACTAGTAATACGTTTCATCCTCTCATCAATATAGACCAGGTAAGTCTCGAGTAATTCACCAGAATTACATAATGTCCCGACACATTGCTCCATACCTGTTGTTTACCTGTATAAACCTCAGCGCCATGCTTTAACAGTACTCTTCAATGTAAAATAATTAAGTGACCCAATATAAAAATATTCTACATACATTAAACGTATTTTATAGCATAAACACAGCTTTGTTGACAACCCTCTTATCTATCACATTTTATTTATTTTTTTTACAGAAAACTTCTTGAAGCCCCTCCAAAATTCCTAGTAATTATGATTAGTAATAATCATATCTAACATATTTAGGTATTATTTTTTCGATTTTCGAAAAAGCCCCTATTCTTAAGAATTACCCGGGAGGCTATGATTTTCAGTTATTATTATACTATTTGCTTATACAATGAATTTATGTCTACAGTTACACATTGAATCATAAATAACGAGTAAATTTTTTTTTTTTTGTGAAACATGTTCCAGTTTGGTTTTACACAGCATATAAAGTATATAAACAGCAACAATTCGCTAACTTACCCTCACAGCGTACGTTATTCCCTCCTTTGTCATCAGCTGATCTGGATGCAACCAACCTCTCGCTGGCTTGCTGATAAAACTACCGTTGGTGAGAGACACTTGCGAGTCTAGTGACGGGCGAGGCATGTTTACTTCCTGGAACAATATTTTCATGTACAATTTTGCTAGTTTATACAAACATAACCCTCGACACCTGTCAAAACCACAGACAACTGAAACTTTACCTGTATCGTTGAAAACAACAGCAGGTCAGCACGCGTTAAGTCCCTTCTTTAAAGCTAGCTCGTTTCCGCTGAAGTATCAACACTGTACTACATTCTAAAAATGACATTTATAAACATCCCAACCTCATGACACTCAGTTTACTCCCGACTGTGCAAGTATTGGATGTTTTACAATTCAAAATATGTCTAAAACAGAATCAAAGGTTATATATTTTAATTAAAGACCTGAATTACAAACTTCGTTGACTTCTTTACAATTAAGGCTTTTTTATTGCATGTTGTATAAAAACAACACAATTACTTCAATTCACACCCTCGTTGTAAAAAACACTGCGTAAAATGACACACGAAATTGATATCGTTTATAAGTCGATTATTTGACATGTTTTCGAGAGCTCGGAATTAGGAAAACAAAACTAATTCAATTAAAATACTGTGAAATGTCGATATCTAGGATTTTATTGTAAAGGAGCTAAGAGTATTCTGACGTATGAATTTATCTATAGAGTGATCAATAAGCTAGCTTGAATACAAGGATGAGCACATATGCCGACAAAGTACAAAAGTGAGCATTATGCCATTGTGACTGTGTTTGGCTGGGTGAAAAGGGGTTGTTGTGGTTTTGAGAAGCAGTAAAAATATTAAATTTGGAAAAGGTGTTGGAGATATGTTATCCGGGGCGCCAGGCATTATTCAGCGAATAATGCTGTTAAGTAATTGGAGAGCTGACTTCTTCTCAGGATCGTGTGTCGACGACCAAAGGAGGCAATCCTTCTCATTCGCATGCTTGCTCTCTCTCTCTCACACACACACACTCTCTCTCTCTCTCTCTCTCGCTTCCTTACATGTACGTATTAGATGCATTTATGGACGGGCTTATAGCGAAGCTAAATGGTAACATGCCGTATATGTTACTGACTGACTTGGTGATTGGGAAGTGGTACACAGCATCGGATTTCCGGCTGGCGGACACATATCTTACGGCAAGTGCATCACATGTATGTTAAATGCAGAGTTTCGGATATGTTTTCCTACATGCTACATTCAACGGATCTCTGAGCTGAAATGAAACTGCTTAACAAGACTTCGACGCACGTAGCATATTGTGGCATCAAGGCTATCTGTAACAGCAAGACACTCCACATGCTGGAATTATTGTAACACGTATACACATAGGAAGAAAAAAAGTGTCTCTATATTACCTCAGTAGAACTCAAGCTCTCCGCACAAACACATGCTGGTCAAACATGTACACCGCATTCAATCTGGTGGATGTGACCAAGTATGTCGATGTTACGACTGGGTACCTCAGTGTTCACTTCAAATCTCTGGACTGCCTGAGCAAGTGAAGTTGCAACTGTCTTGAACACTGGGTGTGCCACAACATCGAGAGTAAAGAGGGATCTCTTGTCTTATACCTGATGCTATGCAGTGTTGTCGTATGTCCCGTGTATTACCTGCGACCAGACACGAAGCAACCTTGCACAATCACAGATATGCTGGCTCGAGCAAATGAAGAGAATATATGTCAGGTGTGGGATGCTGGCTAGTGCAAATGAAGAGAATATACATCAGGTGTGAGTCATGTTGTCAGTTGCATATGAGCTGTACCATCCCAACAGTGGTGAAATTACACGTTGAACTGAGACCTGCAGGGCGAACATCACATGATCATCATGAAGCATAGAGCATTGGCGTTAAAGACAATGGGTTCTCCTCTAATGTGTGAAATTTACTTGGCTACAGTAATGTAAGCATGTCGTCACAGGTAGGTATATATACGCCGAGCACTACATCTCACTAGCAGTCAGCAACAGTGCTGCATTCAGTAGACAACCATTGACACCAAGAACAACATGTTTGGCAAATGTGACTGTGTACAGTTTTGGCCGGAAAATGTGAACTTGGACGAGCAGTACTTTGTCGGGTATGTGATGGGTGGTATTTAAACCAGAGTTGGAACACAAGAAAGTACAGGTATGTGATGGTGAAAACCCTTTTGTGGGGATATCATGATGCATGGGATAATTTCCACAACCAGATTCTACCATCCTACAAGTACAATGGGAGTGCCATCGTCTATCTCCGACCAAACAGTCGGTTACCTCCAAGTAGACACATTCTCAAAGTGCAAACAGAATTTGAAAATATTACCTAACTGGATCACGATGACAAGAAGGTGTACTTTGTCCTAATCCATGTAAAACATGGTGCAAACCGCCAGTAGACCAAAAAGCGCACGGAACACATACATACCACTACGCTGGAAGACTGAAAGCAAATGGATCCTACTATGTGTGGCCAAGGTCTGCTGTTTATATAAGTAAATATATTAATTAACTTACGTATGTGTGTATGCAGTACATCAAAAACATCGAAACCTCGAGTATGGAAATGGTCATCGCAATGGCCTAGGGAGAACTAAGATGTCGCAGCCAGTGCTGGTGAATGGAGGCTATTTGTGCCCTTTTTGCAGATGTTCTGTAAGTATTCGTCAAGGTTTTTTTACATAGCAATGATGTAATACCCCCCCAACACACATGCACATTGGTAAACCATATAAGAGCCCTGTTTTCAGCCCATCGACAGCAGTAACAGTCTGGCAGAAAATATGGCAACTTTTCACCTGGAACATACATATTATACCGATGTGACCTTGGGTCACAGTAGCATGATGTATATGTACAAGACCAGCGACACACAGTGGGCATACACAGAGGAGAGTGATAGCGTTGTGCATTAGCTGTCGACACACGAGCATGCATTGTACTAGCCTGGGCAACAACTGATCAGGTGTACAATATACGGCAAGTGTGCCATGTTCTGCATGTGGGAGGACATGCCACTACCCTGCACGGAGGAAGAAGTCCTTGCTGCCTCATGTCTGCATGAAGCAGGGATATTTCACCTGCCCTGTTATGTGGCAGCTGCAGTGGACCCCGCCCTGACCCAATAGCAGTGGCTCCTGTCGACGACGGCGCTACCCAGCTGCCGACCATCGTCTCCATTACTGTGACATCATCAACACCAAGGTGTAAGAGTGCCACGAAGACACGGCTATTCCAAGCCTCGCTACAGTTAAAGAGTATCTGCATCGACTAAATATGCTGTCTGTATGCTATGTAATGTTTTATTTTCTATTTCATGTATACGTGTACTCTCTCACACACACACACTCCATTATGTTTTAAAGTAAATATAAAGTGCAGGTTCTCATCACAGTATAAGAAGATATGTAGTGTGTGTGAGAGAGAGAGAGAGAGAGAGAGAGAGAGAGAGAGAGAGAGAGAGAGAGAGAGAGAAGAATTTGTAAAGCAGTTTTTGTAATAATCATAAGTGAATGTAATTTTTTTATTTCAAGTACATGTGTAATCACACACCCATGTTCTATTATGTTTGAATATAAAGTGTTGGTTGTCATGCTGTATAAGTTGATAATTATGTAGTGTGTGTGAGAGAGAGAGAGAGATGTTTGTAAAGCATTTTTTTATTTCAACTACGTATATGTGTAATCACACATGCTCCGTTAGTTTTGAAAATAAATATAAAGTGTAGGTTGTAATTGCAGCATAAGTGGACATGTAGTGAGAGAGGCATTTGTAAAAATCGTAAGTCAATATAATGACGTGTGCCCACATGACCCCTTTCCCTTAGCCCGTTTGCCCACCGCACCAGGTTCCATAACACTGTGTGTGTGCACTCTCTATGAGCGCAAGTGCAGTGCAGTGCAGTGTGGCAAGGAACGATGCAGGTGCAGAGCAGAGTGAGCGTGACTATGTGCATGTGGCTCAGGAATCCAAAAATAAATTGTGTGAAATTTCTGTTAGTTAATTTGTGCAATAAAAGGGCAAGGTAAGTTCACACAAGGGGATGAACTAATAAAGATGCCTGCCTTCGCAGTCCTAATGCCCTCGGTGTTTTCAAAGAGTCTTTTTGGTAATTTTCTGTAATGTTTGTTCATGTGTCATCTCCACATCATCCATGCAGTATAATGTTTTGGTATAATGAATCATATTTACAGGGCTGATTTTAGGAGCAATGTGTAACAAATGGCACGCAGGGTACGTGTCCAATTTGCAAATGTTGTGTGCAAGGAAGTAGTGCAGCGCGGGCAAGCCGTGCTGAGAAAGTCAGTAGTCGTTTGTCTTTGCGAGGGGAGTGCCATGTCATGTCGGGGCTCGTGTTTCGCGCACTCGGGCAGCCATCACAATGTTGGACTAATCATTTCACAGCAATAGTTACTTTAGCATACCGGGACCTTTTTCGTATTTCAGCTACCCATTCTCCACCGCCCCTCGTACCTACCCAGTGTTTGCATCGTCTGGGTAGGCTTAAATTGTACTTAAATTATTTCTTGTGACCATGTTTCTTTTGCACAGTATTACCTGAACTAACGGGTTCGTAAGCAGCACCAAATGTAAGCTTTTCCCGATGGGAATGTAATCATGTACTGAATAAATCGCAGCAGTGACGAGTTACCACGTGTGGTTTATTTCCAGTCGCCGCAAGGCATTTGAGGTATGGGCCTTCTTCCCTCAATTTTCTCAAAGTGTAACTTACTGTGCAAGTATGATTGAAATGGTCACGAGTCTGCATAATAAGTAACAGTGCTTTGTATGGGTGTTGTGGAGCCCAGATATCCTGCAATGCAACAAGTAAGGGAGTTATTCAGTCAGTATTAATTTTTATTCTACGAGGAGACAACTGCACTTGGAGGATTTGCTGTCGTCGTCGGCCGAACGACCCTGAGGAACGAGTGCACAACTGCTCTCCGACTTCACGATATTGTCAACCCTACAATATCTCGCACCCTTGGTAATTATCTCCATTGAGATTCCAAAACTATAGCCACCGCTCCTCCCCTAACCAATATCCTTATTGACCAACACCTTGGCACTGGTTGCCAGCGTCCTGCATATTAGACAAACGTCTAATGGCTTGCCAAGATGTGTGGTAGATCTCTACCGCCATTCCAACACCTTTATCTACATCATAAAGTTTTTTATCATTTTAAGTATATGTGTAATTACACGTACAGATGCACCATATTAGGTTTGAAAATAAGTATACAGTGAAGGTTTTCATTGCAGTGTAAGTAAATATGTGGTGAGAGAGAGAGAGAGAGAGCGAGAGAGCGAGCGAGCGAGCGAGAGAGAGAGAGAGAGAGAGAGAGAGAGCGAGACGTTTGTAAAAATCATAAGTGAATGTAATGTTTAATTTCAAGTATATGTGAAATCCATACACACACACACGTCTTTAGGTTTGAAAATAAACATCAATTGTAGCTTGTCATTGCAGTATTAAGTATGCAGTGTGTGAGAGACATTCTGTAATAGATGCAGAGAAGTAGAGCAGCAGAACAGCGCAACAAGCACATGAGCCGTCTTACCACAGTCAGCGCCGACGGGTCAAGATGGGATAACGACAGGGGTATTGGCCGCCATAGTCACAAAGATGATCAGCCTTCAGCAACATTAAGGTGATGACATTCCATAGAGTCTTTTAGACTATTTAGAGAATCTTGGCTTGGATTCAATAAAACTATAATGAAGGGAATACTAAGGTATTTGCATCTGAGTAATAATATTTAACTGGCATCGTGCTCCCCCGAAGTAAATACAGTATTTAATTTGATGTAATGTAAAATGTATTGTAAAACGTAATGTAAACAGTTGTGCTATTTATATTTGAATATATTGATGTAGTAAATTAATAACATGTTATATTCATATGAGTACGCCTCCCAATATGGGACTGCTACAATTTGTAAAAATCATAAGTGAATGTAACTTTTTTAAATTTTAAATATATGTGTAATCACGCATCTGCTTCATTAGGTTTAAAAATAAATATAAAGTGCCTGTTGTCATTTCAGTATAAGTAGTGCGAGAGACATTTGTAAAGTAGTTTTTGTAAAAATCATAAGTGAATGTATGTAGAGAGAAGTGTGTACTGGTAATTCATTGTAAAAACCATATACATTATGTTCATCAATAAATGTATCTATTTGTAACCATACCCAATGCATGTTCTTTATTCAACATTATCTGTCTGGAGTGAGGTAATAAATATACCCGAAATTCAAGTGCCTGTATAATGAAGATACAACAAACACACAACATGTAAGTGCTTTTATTCATCATTACCATTATACTAAAGGTAATGTTAATATGCTGTGTATATACATATATATGAGTTATGTTTGCAACCACTGGGTGTGTAAAAGGGGAGGGGGGTAGAAAGAGAGAGAGAGAGAGACAGAGAGAGTAGTCAAACAGGCTCCTTAGAAATTATTCCAGCATACGCGACTGCTGGCTCCCTACACAAGTGTAGGGGGTGGAGCATCCCCTCCCTCCATCCTGAGCGAGCATACAATATATAAACCACGTGCTGGACTGTAGTCCATCCACAGTTACTTGTGATTGCCCAGCTAGTTCGGGTGTATCTTGTTTGTTTGCTGCCACATGCTGTCTTCACATATGCACTTTGTCGTTACCCATACTTCACATCCAAAGCCTGTGGTGAGTGCATCATCATTATTTGCATCTCGGTGTAAGTTTCCCGTGCGGACTTAACATGTGTACATAATTTTGTTTGCTCATGCCTGTAATCGTCAGTTAATGGTTCACTACATTAGCACACAATGTGTGTCTGTATGCTGCTCGTTACCTGCTGTACATGCTGGTCGAGACGATCGCCAAACAAGACTGCCCTGCAGTCAATGGGTGAGCGTGCACATGCAGAGGTTGAAGAGAGGGAGACACAGCCCTACTTTCTGCTCGTGATCGGGTGTACCATATGCTAGCCTCTGTCAGGGTGGGGGACGAATGGTGTGTCAATGAATCCCGCTAGCAACGGTCCTTTCCCAGGCCCTTTCATAAGGGGGGGGGGGGGGTCCTGTTTTGTCACGCCCCCTTCACAGGTGAAGTTGTAGAGGTTAGAGCCTACAGAAAAGAAACAAAAATTCACTGTCCCTTCAGGATTTATTGCACAATGCTGGCCTGCCCCTTCTTGGGGTGGGAAAGACAACCTGTTTGGTCCCGCCCCCTTTGCGGGCAGGGCCATGGATGTGCCTACAAATAATGCACCATCACTTCAGAACTTAATGCTTGGTCACTGGCCTGCTGTAGATTTATGTCCATTTACAGTATATTTTTAATGTATGTTGTTACCACAGCACAGCGCACTCTGTGCCATACCTACTGCCAGTAACATTATACGTAATAGGAGAAATTTACGAGTGGTGGCGGCAGTGATCGAGGGTAGATATTTCACTTGAGACAATTAATAATAACACAAAACTGGCATACATCCAAACTGTGTATATGAACTAACACACATTGGCTGTACTAGGCCAGCGTGCTGCATTCTTATGGTGTCTGAGACTGCTGTACAGGGGAGGGATGGAGTTGTGGCAGAATGCAATGGCTAGTCAAGGTGTCCTCCGTCATCATCGTTGGATTTTCTCCGTTACTTCCACAGTCAAAATGGATTCAGGCCATTCCTCCTTTCTGTCTTTACCTTCTTTCGCATCATCATTATCACCACTATCTTCACAGTCATAATCCATTTCTTCTTCATCTTCCACTACACAACCATCTCAATTTTCTAACACACCTATGTTACGGCCACTTGCAGTACAGTGTGGATTCTGAGATAGTGCGTTTGCCTATTGGACGAATGGTATGCGCCATGAGAGTAATTTTGGGCTCAGCCCTGTCAGGTCTGCGCTGCTCTTGTGTGAAAGGTGCAGGCATCATTTGCCTGCACCGATGACATGCACAAACATCTGGCCACATGTGCCAATGTCATCCGGCATCCTGCAACAACTCGTTGCACATTTTGTATCCAAAGTTTTGCTCACAATGAAAATGCAAGGTGACATGAATGTGGCCGCTGGAAGAACCCTTATGCTGAAACCATGGATGTGGCAAGTGTGGGAGGCAGTTCACGAGATCTAACACTCTGCGAGGAACACAGTGCCAAATGTACTCACACCACTGCCCCTCCAGTGAAGTGTCAGCATATGATACTACCTCTCCACAGCCTGACCCTTCCATTCCCACCAACTTCATTGCAGCAGAGGACAGGTCTCGTCATAGAGTGGCATTCACTGCTGGCGAGACCAATGCCTATGGCTTGGTGGAGGCAGAGAGTGCCTTTCGAGGTACAATGGTAACATACATATCCGAGAAGACATTGCAACCAAGAAGGCAATTATTGACCCATGGAACAATGACCAGCAAGCTCGAGTTGGTGACCAGGAAGGGCATCTTTCCCTATAATTATATGGACTGACCAACATTGAAAGGAAACACAGATACCACCCATTGAGGCTTTCTACAAACAACTCATCAGCAGCGACATTAGCCTCCACGACTATCAGCATGCGCAGATGGTCTGGAAGGGGTTTAATTGTCCACATCAAGCAACTATAGTGACCTCTACCTCAAGAGGATGCACTGCTGCTGTGCTTCCAGGGGCTATGTTTGACGTACAGACTAGACTGTGTCCTGTACATTAGTGTCTCTGAATTTTCATTTGACACCATGCTGAATAATACAAAGATAGAACTTGAGCTGATTAGTGTCTACAACATACACTTATTTATCGAAGCTGGTATCTAGGGAGGATTTTCTCAATGCATAGAGGCATTGTGTGGCAAACAATAAGGATGTGTCTGCCACATACAATTCCAGCCAGCCATGTATGCACCTCCAGTATGTAGATGCAAATAATTTGTATGGGCTATGTATGCCTCTGCATTACTCTGGCTTCAAGTGGACTGGCATGGATATCAACATAATGTCTACGCCCGACACTTAAGATGTGGGCTACATACTAGAGGTGGATGTTGAATACCCTGCTGAACTACACGAGACTCACAAGGACCTCCTATTTCTGGCTGTGAACAAGTGCCCTCCTGGGTCCAAACAGATGAAACTCATGACCATGGTAAACAAGAGGAAGTATCAACGTATGGAACTCGTGTGCATGGAACGACGTAGCAAGAAACTTATTGCTAAGCTTTTATTTAAATGTCGAACAATATACAATGAAACTTTATTACATGTTAAACTGGAGCATGAAAATATTATATTCGTAAACATATTTATGCACGATTTGCATTACTCGACTTGTCAAAAATGATGTACAGGTTTCATTACGATGTCATGCAGCCTAGGTATGGTAGTAAGCAGGAGCTGATCTATATGGACACACATTCATCCGTGGTACAGATAGAGAGATATGATTTATACAGGTACCTTGCCTCAGACCTGGCACTCACGTCCAAGTTCGACACGAGCGCCTACCCACCCGGTCATCCATGTTATTCGGCTGCAAAAAATGGTTTATTGGTAAATTTAAGGACGAGTGTGGTGGTATGATCGAGTTTGTTGGGCTAAGGGCCAAGCTCTACATGTACTGGTGCACTAGCAAAGGATGTTAAACTGACCAAGAGAATCCTAAAATGCGTAGTTAATAATTATATGATATTTGAAGATTATAAGAATGTACTAATCAAGCAATTAATGAGAATAATTGTGAATAATATTCGCTTGCACCATTATGATGTATATACTCAGTGTTCCAACAAACTGGCACCCGCGTGGATTGATGACAAATACAAGATCCTGGACGATTGCATTCATAACATCCCTTATGATTATCATGGATGATGATGATGTTCTGTACATGCACCTCTGGGACAGGCATGTATTATCATATGTATCTGTACTTGGGAGAGCAAATGGGGTCGAGATGTATAGCAGGAGGCAGTTCCTTGCCCCAGGTTTGTCGAAGCTGAAGCACTTTCATTCCCTCTCCCAAAGAATGGTATGTGTGTGAGTGTGATGATTTATTCCATCTGTGTGTTTTTTCCAACAGTGTACTATAGCTCATGCAATAGTCATATTCATCTTGTCAGATCTGTTGTTATTGATGTTGGTTGGTGGTACACTATAAAATGTGCAGTCACTCACATGTGACTTATGCACTGTTCCAATGAAGTGTTTCTTTCCAGCAGTATTACGTAGCACATGCGAGAGCCATATTTATCTTGACAGGGGTGTTGCTGTTGATGGATGGTGACAATGTTGAATGGTGGCATTCTGTAGCCTGCACAATAGGTATACTCGTATAGTCAGGCTTGTTGCCGGTATGTCGGAATGTGTATACTATTACACATTCCACAATAACTCATGCACATACTTGTGCACGGGATTTGTCATCTCTATGTTGGGTCTCCGACTTGGGGTTTATAGCCATTCCCTGGGGGACTCAATGCTTATCCTAGCAGGGGCTGTGAGTGTGAAATGGTATTCGTATCACACTAGTACTGTAGTAACTGGTGGTCGAATCGTACTTGCAGCTACTCTTTTTATCAGTGCTGTCCCCCACCCCACTTTCTTCAGTTTGAATTTTTATGGTGGGAGTTTTTCCTTTCTGGCGACTAAACCACCTGTACACTATGCTTGTCACAGTATTGAGGTTTTTCGCTATGCAGTCATGCACACATGTTTGTGTACCGAATGATCTTGGTGGTATTTGCTGGTGTAGTGTACAATCATGGTCCCAAATCCGGGAGCCGTGTGCATGGTGGGTGAGAATACTCCAGTTTTGATAGTCCCTGGGTTTGCTGGTGCGATAGGCAGTACTGAGTTACCTGCAGTATCTAGAGTGGCAGTGACCTGACTACCTGTAGCTACCACCTGTGTTACTTCTGTGGTTTCCTCCATAGCTACTACATATTCTAAAACTCTGTAGTTTATAGGCATGGTGGTTCTTAAGTTATACAGAGTTCGTGTGCTTCTGCTCATTTACTAATATTTATATCACCATTCTTCCCAGCTTCTCGAGCCACCTCATTGGTGCACCAATTATGAAACAATGCACAGTGGGAACGAACTCAGGACATATTCTACGCCCTCTTATAAGGATGCCAATTATGAAACCTATGAGCTGGCAGGTTCAATATGCAAATGAGTAAATTAGATGCTGATCATATGCACATATATGGTGTATGTACTAGGACGCCCTGTAACACTGGAAATTTAGGTATACAGTACAACAATACAATGACCAAAAACATTGTGTTTGTTGGTGTGGATATTCAACAAGAAAATATTAATTTGCATATGACACAATGTTAGGCATGGGGAAACAGATCACTGCGAGCTAATTAGGTGACTTAGAGCGCTGTACAAATCTGTTCAGTTGAGAGAGCATAATAGATACACATTGCCTTTCCCATTGATATAGGCTGTTCACGGTAAAGTGAGCATTTTAAGGCCATGCTAAAATTCTTCTTTCTATTAATTTCTAACTTTCTGCCACTATTTGATATCAACATTGCAATATGACTAATAAACATAGTGTATACATTTCATTACTATCAAAATTCGACTCTATTATTGTAGACATTTAAATTCCCCATAGTTTGATCAGTTGGAGGAAAAAATTGACTTTCAAAACTCTTGATACTGTTACAATTCATTTATAAGTTTAAAAAAATTAATATATAAATGAAAGATTTATTAAAGGAAATTTATTGGGTTAAATTACTCATTGAAAAATTCAAAAATTATGAAAAGAATCATGAAGCAGATTATGGAAAAATAAGAAGAAATATCGACCTTTAATTCATGAGTTACGAAATATTGGTAAAAAAAAAAAAAAAGTATAACAAGTAAGTGAAGAAACTGAAAATCTAATAACAATACTATTTCCAGTTGCAGAAAAGAATTTATACTAATCAGCTACTCCTTAAGAAATATAATTTGAAAGAGAATTATTTGCTAAAGATAGGTCTCCAAATTCGGGTATAATATCTCTGAAAGACTCAACTATTAATTTTGGAAAGTATATTTCTGGAGATATTTAATAGCATTAAAGAAAAATACAGTTTATGAGGAGAAGGACATAATTTTTATATTGGTGCTACAAAAGTAAATATAGATGGTGATATTCTATTTGTCAAAGATAACAAATATTAATTAACTGAATGTCATTCAAAATTGTTAACAAAAATAGCACAGAAGAACTTGAATGTAATTACAATGTTAATGATCTTAAAAATTACACAGAAATTATTTTATTATCAAATGCTGTATTTATAAAATATATTCCTAATAAGAAAAGGAATAATCCAAGTTCAAGTGTTGGTTGGAAGTATAATAATCTAATTAGGCCAATTTATGGAATATATATAAAAGATTCAAGCTGAAGATCAATACCAAACACACCAGAAAGAATGATTGCTCCAAGAACTCGTAGATCTGGAGAGGTTAAAAAAAACAGCAATTTTCCAAAATAATATATTTATATAGATGATGTTAGGATATTGGTTAAAAGATTATTAGTTATTCATGGTGAAGAAAAAGCTGGAAATAAAAATTATTACAATGAAAAAATAAACATAATGGATGTGCTAAACCATAAATTTTCTGATTTTGGTGTTAATAATACAAAAGGGATTCCTTATCTTATAAGAGTTTTAAATGTAATTCCACATAATTCTTGGAATTCTGAACATCATGGTAAAGGAATAATAAATTGGGCACTAAACAGTTTAAATTTGCCTGAAATGCATTTGCCAGGGTATAAATATTGTGGACCACTTACAAAATTGAATGAAAGACTGGAAAGTGATGACACAAAAATAAATAAATTAGATGAAGCCTGCAAACAACATGACATTGCTTACAGAGACCATAAAGATTTAGAATCTAGACATGCAGCTAATATAATTTTACAAAAAGAAGCAAAATAAATTATGTTAGATAAAGATACTTCAATTGGTGATCCAATTGCTTCTGTTGCTGTTGCTTCAACTATATTTACAAAAAGAAAATTAGAATGGGGTATTAAAATTTATTAAATACTTATATATTTTTTTACTTATAAATGAAGCTAACAAATATAACATTCGATATACCCATTGGTCAATTAATATATTTGGGTAAAGATAATTTTTTTAAACAAAGGAGCAACTTGTGAGAAAAAATAAAAAATTAAAAGAAGGCAAAGGATTCAAATTAACTTTGTTAATACCAACAATGAAAAAAATACTAAAAGAAAAATCTGGAAGTGGTTTACATCATGGAGGTTTTTACAATTTTTAATTCCAGTTTTAGCTGCACTGAGTGCTTTTTGTCGAACAAACTAGAAAAAAAAATGAATTAGAAGAACAAAATAAACATGATGTGGCAATGGAAAATAAATAAGGAAGTGGAATAGTTGCAAAAAAAAAGGGGAGACCAAATTCTTTTTTGAATGTCACCATCTAATTTCAATATTTAAAAATATGTAAAAATATTAAATGTAAAAAATTTCAGAAATATTTATACGATTGATGATCTACCAAAAACAATGCTCTGAACTGAATGTGTTGTGGTTAATTTTGACATTTCAACAAATCCTGGTACTCAGTGGGTTTGTTATTTTAAAGAAAATAATGTTGATTACTACTTTGATTCATTTGGAAGTAATATTCCTTTTAATTTAACTAATTATTTCAAAAATAGAAATGTTTTTTACAATGATAAACGAATTCAGATTTTTAATTCAGTTATCTGTGGACATTTATGTTTAATTGTGTTACATCTTTTTTCGAGAGGTTTTTAGTCTCATAATATAAGTTCTTTATTATTAAACGACAGATATATTTGAGAAACCATTAATCAAATCTTTAAATAAAAACTCTGATGCTAATGCTAATGGATTTTAAAAAAATGTAGGTTTCTGCTTTGCAAGATCAAATTAGTAAAGTTTTTGTTTATACAAAAGATTATGTTTATCTTCATAATCATAGAATGAATAACATGGCTGATCATATAGACAGAAAAGATACAGTCAATAAAAGATTTTTTTGATAAAGAAATAGCCAATGAATTGCAAAATTAAAACCAATCAGTTCTGAATTATTGTGAAACACTTGTTAATTCGAAAGTTGAAAAATGCAAGGAAGAAAAGATTTGTTTACCTGCAAAGTGGGATTAAAAATACTACATTTTTTACTTAGATAATAATCACATTTTGTGGATTTTTAATGGATTGCACTGTTTATAAAATAATTTTTGCTAATCTAAATTTACCTAATTACACTGCGACTGTTATTTATGATTCTAAGAAAAATGGATTATAGTAAGTCTTTTGGTGTTACCATAGGTGATATTTTATCTTTTAAAATCAGAACAAATAAAATAGTTAGTCATGATGATGGATTGATGACCACAATAGGAATTTTCTTAAATATAAAGATTAATTACTTTTTTATTAATAAATGGAGGATACTTGGTGCTTGAAGTGTACAAAAGTTACAAAAATATATACAAAATGTAAATACTAAAAATAGACGATTAGTTTAGAAAAATAAATGTTTAATATGTAAATCTAATAAATCAACATTTTAAAAAAATTTGCCCAATGTAAGAGAAGGAATAATTAATGAATTATATACGAAACAATTTTGCTAGAAGAAAAGTAATATCATATGGAATGTATGATTTATGGCAAATTGATCTTGTTGAAATGGATACAGGTAATTTAAAAGCCATATCACATATAAACAATAGATAAAAATATATTATTAGTTTTTTTTTTTTTTTTTTTTTTTTTTTTTTTTTTTTTTTTTTCCAAAATATGTATTTGCTATACCTGTAAAAGATAAAACTTCTAAAAATGTAGCAAATACTTAGGAATGTATATTGATAGAAACTGAACCACATAATATACAAAAAGACAATGAGTATTTTATAATGAAATATTTAAAAAAAACTTATACAAAAATATAACATTAATCATTATTCTACATTCAGTTAAATTGAAGCCAGTGTTGTTGAGAGATATAATCGTACAATGAAGAATAAAATGTGGAAGACATTTGCTTTAATTTTCAATTACAAATGGGTAATTATATTAGATGATTTAGTGAAAGAATATAACAATACAAAACATCGAACTATTGGTATGAAACCAATCGAAGACAATAAAAAAAATTTAAGACAGTAAGATTTGCGAATGTGTTTACTAAACCGAACTATAAAGTTGGTGATATTGTCCACATAAGCAAGATTAAATGAATCATTGAAAAGGATTATACAGCTAATTGGACAACAGAATAATTTACCCTTTTTGAGGTTTTAAATTATGATGTGCCAACTTACAAATTGAAAGATACCATGGGAGAAGAAATAAAGGGTAGTTTTTTGAATATGAAATTATTAAAACCAACTATTCAAATTAATATTTGGTTGTAAAAGTTTCAAAAACTAAGGGTAATAAAATTGATGTAAAAAGGTTAAGTTTTGATAATTCACTTAACTGCTGGGTTAATAAAACAGATGTTTTGTGAATTTTAATATTTGTTAATACAGAAACAGAAAATTGATATAAATTTTTTTTTTTAGAATTTGTATTCGATTCATACTTCTAAAGCTACTTTAGTTAAGTTAAATATAGGTAGTTTTTCCTTAATTTCATAATCATTGTCGATATGTGTTTTTCAATTTCTTCTCTTACTGCCATGTTTTTGTTAGGAAAAGCAGCATAGCATTCTCTTATTATTTTTATTATTTCTTCATTATCCAATTCATCTAAAAATACTTTATTCACTGCTTTATCATTAACTTTTGTTGTTATTTTTATTTCTTGGGTTATTTTTAATGGTGTGCACTTTTGCAGAGGTAACAGTATATTACAAAACAATTTATATGAACTTCATCATTGTTTAGTTTTAATTAATTAAAAAACTGGTAATTTTCTTTCTCAATGAAATATTCTAAATAATATTTTATATTGTATAATTCTCTATCATCTTCTACTCGAAATGCTTTAAAACCAGATTTAAACTTTTCTTTGCCAATAATTTATGCAATATTCATAATAACAATATTCAAATGTATTAGCTGGATGTTCGCCAGTATTGTATACTGATAACCTTGATTTAATTTTTTTCCTTTGTGTTCTGCCAACTTTAAAAAATGATCATTTTGTAGTAAATTTGTGGTCACAACATAAATAAATTCATTCTTTTCTACGTTAGTCATTTTTTCTATTTATCTTGCTTAATTTTATACTCTTTTCTTTTTCTTGTTGTAGTTCAATTGTGAGTTGGTCTTTTTCTTGTTGAACTGTTTTTTTATTGTAAGTTGTTTTATATTCACCATATTTATGAATAGAAGGACAAACTTCTTTAGTAACCCATTTTGAAATGATTTAGCTCCTTCTTTTTTGGAATATAAAATTAAATGATAAAGACTAGATTCATTAATATAGACTGTCGATTTCTCATTACCAACTCAACTGTCCATTCTGGACTAGTTTAAAGTTTCTATTTGGCACTTATCTTAATCTGAAACATGTTTATAGGCTTTGTGTATTTGTTTGCATTCTAATATTTCTGCAGCATCTTTGGATTTAAACCATGGTTCATTGTTATTGTCTAATATAGGAGTTATCTTTTTATTATGAAAATTTAATTATTAAATTAAAAAATGTAGTAAAATCTTTTTGTCTTCTAATTTATTTTAAAAATACACAGTGGATCAGTCATCTTTGCTTTTTTTTATATACAAAAATATTTAACAGGTTGTAAGAAGGCTAATCATTTCGAACATGGCATAATTTAACATTGATAACACATGTTTTTTACATTCATAACACACGTTTTAATGTTTATAACACACATTAAATATTCACTCAATGTTTGTTCATTCATAAAATGTGTTCAACATTAGTTCATCATTTGTTCAATGCACCTAAAATAAGTTGAACATTTGTTCATTGTCTGTTTGTTCATCACTTATTCATTCATTGTTTGTTTATTCAACTCACATTTCACCTATGGTGAGCATTATTTTTAAAAAATGACTAAAGGTTTACGAGTGGTCACTCCACACAAGGGATCTCTCAGGTTTATCTCTCAGGTTTACAAGCTTTTATACCTTGCCAGTGACTTGTTATTTATTTTTATGGCCATGATATTGACACCAGAAACTTCCCACTTTATCACCAGCCTATCTTTTTTTGTTAAGTGGTGAAGTGGGAAGTTTTTTACTATCTATTACCCCCCTTCACATATGATGTTTACGCATTACATCATATGGGAACACTCCAGCTATGCATCTGCTATATTACATTTATATTATAGAGAATATTTTTCTGGAGCTTGAGTTGGTAGCAATTAATGGCATCTACCGCTCATATTTTTAACAAGAACAAGCAAGGTTTTCTGGCTCAAATTTCGAATGATTTGGTGATAATCTAATAGCATAAATATGGGTGCTTCGTATTCACATTGTTAAATTATCTGCTCAGACCTGGGTTCGAACCCATGACCTTCACATTTGAAATCAAACACCTTGTCAATGAGCCATGTTGACAAGACGAATGAGGCAGTGATTGTAAAACATCATGCTTCCAGCTGTGGCAAGTTGAAAGCTATAAGTGGTGAGTCACTCTAGCCAAGTGTGTCACAGTTGCTGTGCCGAGCTCGCCCAAGGTCGATCAATGGATTCGCTCTTACAAACTGTTCAATGTGCTGCAACTAGAGAGCAGCTCACTACATCAAGGCTGAAGAGAGAAGCCATATATTTTATCTTCTCTCTGCAAGCAGTTGGCTTTTTCCTGTTGCCTGTAGAGGCCAGCATATTATGAACGCTTTCATCAGTGTCAACTAGGTTGCAGCACAGTAGGAAAGCTATATTCAGTTGCAACTAGTTGGCAGCATGTTTGCTGAAACAGATAAAAGAATTCACACACAATAAGTGCAGGTTTCAGTTACACTTCTTATTGAGATGAAGTTATTTTATAAATGTCTTTTATTTTATTGCGATACTTTCCTTATATCATTTCTCCACTCATATATAAAGTAATAAAACCATAGTCTTTGCCCCAACATTTTGAACAAGTCTATTTAAATTTCTGATATCTCATATCTTCACCAGCAAAATCAATATATATGTGTTTTTAATTTGTTTCATCTTTTCTAAATATATACAAAAATTTACATTATCTCTTACTAATTGCTTGGGTACTTTTGAATAAGTATATTTAGACATATATAAATATTTATATATAAACTTAATTTGTATAAATATATTTATTTATACAAGTTTATTTATATACATAAATACGTATTTATCTCTATAGGGATTCCATTAACACTCATTTTAATTCGACCAACCGCAGTTTCAATTCCGGTGCATGTGTTTTTATTTATTTCCATCCTTTCCTTTTAAATTTTGTTTTGTTTCATATTTTAAAAGGCAGCCACTAGTACTTTTATACTGGATTTACATCGGCGCGACTGTAAATTGTGGTTTTAACGAAAATACTGCGATGCGATGCGACATCAAAAACAATATTTTGACCATTCATGGCTGAAAATACAAAAATGTTGCAGAAGGCCATATGCGTGTTTACCAAAATATTTATAGAAGAATAACACATCACAAACCAAATGGTATGGGCCTATCGATGTAGGATATTATAGCTGGGTTGGCATTCAAACCGGTTTTATTTTTGTGTAGCTATGTTTGTTTGGGTTCTGTTTATTTTATTTCGAGGGAAAAAGGAGGCAGTTTGGGAATTGGGGGGCGTGAGGGGGGGTCTTTAATTTTACGTCTTTCGTGAAACGTCATTGTTTTGATGTTCTTATGAGTGAAAATTTTAACTTCAATGAAAAAATCAAAATGTGATATATACGTCGCTGTTCGTATTCGTACAGATGCAGCAATATACACACACATCACACACTTTGGCCGAAGTTAACCTTACACGCGTTGAATTTACGATATAGGAAAATAAATATTATTTACAAACTACAAAAGTGTTGAAAGTGCGGCTTTGTTAGGCCACATACATTTCAATATATTATTTACAAAACACGCAAACTTAACTGTAAAATTCGAAACCGCTTGAAAACATGTTTTTCTATTGAAATGCTTACGAGTTTACTTCACTAAAGTCACGTTTGTTAGTCACTAGCTTTAAATAATATATTTGCAGAATCATCCTGTAAAATCGACATTGGGCACATTTCCTGAAACCAACAAACTTAACCACGTAAATTAGATTTGTCGCTTCATTGTGCACGGCGGTTACAGTAAGAAAAATGGTAAGAACGAGAAGTTTTTAAGAAACTGTAAACACAAGTCAGTTAATATTACCTTTCACTCAAGACGACACACTACAACGGTACCTACAACCAACTATGCTTAAAGAAAGCAGAAAAAATAATTTAGGCCTAGAGATAAAATATTCCTACAACACCAACAAGATAACATCTTCGCATATTATTACAGAGGTTACCATATAACATTGCCACCATTCTTGCAGCAAGAAAATACACTTGTTTACTGACGATTGTCGCACCCGTAACATAATTTGGAGTTGTTTCTGTTCAGAAAATCCGTCGTGCCTGAGATTTCTGTCGCGTCGTCACAAAATAATTGTCTGCAATTGGGAGAAACATTACTTGAATTATTATTGGTACAGAACGTGTGTGTATTTTTTGGGCTTGCTTATGTTAGGATCATTCTATATAGTATTTGACGCCAATTTTATAATCATCCTTTGGACTTTTAATATGATACATGGAAATAATAAAACCAAATGCAAAATGCCAGAAACCGAACTACTCAAGTCTACTCAAACAAGTGACAAATTTACCATAGGCCTACACATGTAAGCAGAATACAAGTACAAAATCTTTAAATTTCTAGACACATACACACCATAAAAAGTACATATCTATACTATACAAAAAATAATAATTTTCTACGAGCAATTTGGTTTACTTTAAATGCTGAGAGAGGCAATATATCCGAAGGACCTGTGGTGGGAACTGTGTGTATATTTACAGCATAACCCTCCCTCCTAAGTACATGTAGGGTCTAATGAACTTGATTCATTCTCTCAATATAAATTAATCTTAGATAAATTTACAAAGATGATATATTTGTATAGCCTATTCATGGTAAAGTGAGCACTTTATGATGCAATCTCATCAGACATATTTTAACCAATAAAAAATTTTCATTATGGTCTCGGCCTTTTGTTTAGAGCATGGGGAAATGTATAAAATGTTTTAATTATTCACATGGCAGTGTTTATCTTAATGTTACTGTATTGCGTTATATTTTTTCATAAATGACTGAAGGTACAGTTGACAGTAGGCCTACTACAGGTGGAGTTGATCGCTACAATGCAAGCCCAAATAGACCAGGTGAGAAGACAAACATTCTAATTTTTTTTGTATAAGTAAGCAAAATTTAAGAAGTGTATTAGTAAAAATAGTGATTTTTAAGTAAGTACAGTAAGCAATTGTACTTTAGCAAATTCACATCCCTCCACTTGGTAATGTAAACACATCCATGTGAGTACCTAATTTACAGTGTATATCTTTCCCCATACTTTATAAACAAAATGCCAAGGCCATAATTAAATGTATTTATTGGTTAAAATGTCTGATGAGACTGCATCATAAGTGCACAATTTACCATGAACAGTTATATCATAGTTGTAAATTTATCTAAAAAGAAATGGGTCAAGCTCATTAGGCCTACGTGCTACCAAACAAAAAAAAAACTAGACTAATGCATTTCCATTAGGCCCTCCATTTACTTAGTAGGTGGAAAAGTGGCGCTGTAAATATATACACAATTCCCACCATAGATACTTTGGAAATATTCACGATGCTATCAATGTATCATATTACAAGTCCAGGTTAACTAAAAAGATGGTTATAAAATTAGCGACAAATACTGTATAATTGCCATCATACAAGCTAATAATAAAGATCCCTGCGATTTAATACTAAAAATATGAAAATATTACGTGTGAGAAAAATACAAAAATGCTTAAATTATATAGGAATTCAAAATAATGCGCACTTCTAGTGTGCTACAAATTTATAAATTAATATTAAATGTAATGATATGCCTTTAAGATTGTGAAGAACATTCGAAATCAATGTACGCATTGACGATGATTAAATGTAAAATCATGTTTAGGCCGACATGTATGGGATCATTCTCCTCCATTTTTATGCATGTCTCAAGTATCCCTAAAGCACTAACTCAGCGTTTAAAACTAATCATACCACTAAATTAATTAAAAATAAATCTGTCATCGATGCTTTTTATCGGAATGCGCACAGTAACTTGGTAATGCACCGAGTGAGGTGGCGCATAAAAAAAGGTTGTTCGCGGTAAAATTAGCACTTTTGAAAGCCCTGTTTAAGATCTACCTGTACGCACGTGTATTCTTTCGCCTTATGTAAAACTAACATTGTCATGGGCCTCTTCACTTTATTCATGCGTCGGTCTAGTGAAACTGTGAAAATAAAAGTAGACGTTTTATAAATCTGCTAATTTTTACATACTGAGGTGTTAAAAACAGAAAGCGAAATATATTATTTAAATTACCAAAAATAGTTACCTAACAGTTTTTATTCGATGTTAACATATGGAACTACTTTCTATTAATCGTTACCAACTTTACCCGGGCGCATGTCACTCAGTGCGCCCGTTAAAATCTATGCAGGCAGGGGCAGTGACATTTTTTAAGGTTGATTTCAAAAGTGCTCATTTTACCGTGAACAGCCTTTAATGGTAAACGTTTCTACCCGTCCCGGGATGACCAGAGTTCGAATCCCAGTTCGACTATTCTCATTTTGTTCGGCACATGTTAACTTGTTCGCAGTAGTATTGGCCTCGTGGTTTCTGGTTATGCTATTCGACTTTAAATGGTCTAAATCAGTTTTGAACTTGAGAGAACAGATACGCTGAATATTGGGCAATTAACAATAATCTCGAGTAAACATTCTTACACTAATAACATTTATTCAAGTAATCATTTAATCAGTCAAAACAAAAGCTAAAGAAATTATAAATATCGCTGGCATTACACTTTGAAAAACTGGCGGATATATTCCATTCACTGTAACTTCCAACTTTTCTGAAGCCCTGCTAAAGTTCTACTTCCAGGATATTCTTTCGCCTCATGCAAGCAAAGGTTAACCGAGACTAGAAAATTACATCAAAGGGACAGCGCACTCACTTAAATAATACTCTGCATAAGAACTAATTCTTATTTGGCAGTACAAACATATCTGTTTTCTCACCGTTTTATTCATATAAATCACGAATGAAATATTATAATTTATAGATAATATGTATAAGTTCAATTTAACCCAAAATTAGGTACATTTATGTTAACATAAGTGTAAGGGGTTTGTGATATAAGATATGTTTAGGAAACAACCAAACACGTTTTTTAAAGGTTGGATTCAAAACGTGTGTAGAAAGTGCGAATACACTGCAGTTCGTCAGCTCTCCACTGGATCATATTTAACCTTCGATGCACAGGATATTTACAAAGTGCTAAAACAGTTGCAGGAACGTTCTTACACAGATTCACCGGATACACAAGAAAAAATAGAAGAAAAAAAAGCTTAGTTATGCCCGGTACCTTTAACTTATTTTATTAGAAGATTCAGAGGAACCCCAGCTGCCTCCAAGTGGTTCTTGCTTCCAGGAGCAAACGATGTAAATTTGTTGGTCGGCGATGAAGCGGGAGGGGGCAGGGGTTTGTAAAATGCGAGGGAAAGGATTATTGTGCAAGTTGTGAGTAACGTGCCCACGTTATCGGTATCAAAGCTGGGGGTTATCACTCGGTCAATTCCCCCCCCCCCCCTTTTTTCACCACAACCCAAAATTCACCATCAACCATTCTCCAGGGACTGATCTTTTCCAACCCTCTGCCGACCGGCTGCACAGCTGTTGAACGCCAAGGCTGCGACATAAATTGTGGCTGCAACCCACTCTGCCCTGTGTGGAAAAGGGGGGGGGGGGGGGTGTTATCAGGCCCAACCTTCTCCGCACCCCACTACCTTCTTCCTCAATCCTCCATGTACACCCTCCATTCTCCCAATTTGTGTTACCAACTCAATGTATTTTCCACCAGAACTGGAGGATTTTAATTCTTACTTTGTGTGCAAAATTGTGGAATATTATAGTGGAATTTAAAAAAAACTGTGATGTACATGTTGATCAGTTTGATGGAAGGAAAAGTATGTACTATATTGCGTGGAGTATCAAAATCTTTTATTATACTGTGCTTACGGCAAAGTGGTACATATTTGTAGTATACTTTGGCTTTCCATGAATTGGTGGCGTTGCATCGGTATGAGAACAATTTTTCTTTTTCCTTTTTTAAAGTGTCGTTGCAGTATCTTGTCAGCTTCATCGCAACTACTAATACATAACATGCTCAGTTGCGCATATTCTATTCGCGGTTTCTTTGCACTTTTTGGATCAAACATTTGGAAAATCACCATATATGTGACATCTTTGGTCGTTTCCTATACATGTCATGTATTACAAGCGTTTTATTCTTATGTTAACATAAAACGACCTTATTTCTAGTTAAATTGTCATTTTACTTATATTCTATCAATAAATTAAAATATTTCATTAAAATTAATATGAATGAAAACAGTGAGAAAATTCGTGTCTTGGTACCTAATACATAGTAAGACATAGTTCTTATGTAGAATAATATCACATTGATTGCGCACGGATGTACCCTTTGATGTATATCATTGGTTAAGTTTATTAATCATATGGCGGAGGAATATTTTGTAAGTAGAACTTTATCAGGGCTTCAGAAAAGTCTTAAAAATTCGGATGTGTTAAAGAAAAATTAATTTTTTTTTAATATATTAAATTATTAATATAAATGAAACGCGAAGGGTAATAAAGATGGTGGATTCTGGTGTTTTTTTTTTTTTTTTTTTCACTTGTGGCCTAGTGGAATCCTCTGTCCGAACGTTGGTAACACTGCAGCTCCAGCAATTGGCACCCCAGCGCCGCCCGCCACGCGGCCGTGCTCCTTTGTCTGCCTGCTGCTCGAATGATGGCATAATCTGGGCGAGCGCGCCTGGCGACGATGGCGAGCAGTTTCACGCTCCGGAGAATCGCGGTATTTTTCTTCTTAATGTGGCTTATTAAGATTCCCGGGCCTGGTGCGGCCTCGGTGGAGGAGGATAACGAGAAGGAGGAGGAGGAGGAGAAGGTTAAAGAGGATGGCTCCTGTCGCGTCGCAGCTGCTCCGTGCGCGCTAGGCCGCCCTTTGGCAGATGCTGGTCGTAGTTGCCGACTTCGTTTTTACCTATGGGATTGGTGGGGGAGCGGGGACAAGTCATGAAATTTTATAACCACATCCACGTTCATTTTATTCTTACCACACACAACACACACACACGCGCACGCACATATGCAAGCGCTATCTCTCCCTCTATTAATGTGTGTCTCTGCCCTTATGTATGTGTGCGCAAAGATATTGTTATGTGCTGCAGCTGACGTCGGTAGGTTTTCCGGCGCTGTGAGGGTGACACCTGGAACCTCCCCTCTTCCTGGAATGACGCGCTCGCTGCCTGGTTGCCCCACTTCTGGGAATCTCGTGAATAGCTGACAGCGGCGAGACTTGCTTGCGTCGCAGCCCTGTCTTCCCTCGCTGAAGAAGCCGACACCTGTAGAAGGCGCACGAATATTCTGGGAATTAGGACGCTCGGCGCAGCACGTGAGTTAAAGAAAATTCTAGGTAATGGTCTACGACGATATATATATATATATATATATATATATATATATATATATATATATATATATATATATATATATACACACTCACACACGCTGCCGTGGTCCAGCAGCCAGCAGTCTTTGGCGAAGGCCATCTAGCTGAGTGCGGGAGCGAAGTTAGGTACGGTACGACTGCGGACGAGGTGTTTGTGCGTGGTGTGATGGACGAGAGGGCGTGAAACCCGGCAGGTGGAGCCTACTGTGCGTGAGGGCGCTCGGAGGGAGAAGTCTAGAACTTGCAGACTGGCGGAACATGGACTAAACTGAGGTGGGACTGAGTGGACACGTAACACGGGTTTTATTGTAAATATTGGAACTGTCAAATATGGACACGCCATTTATAAATTAATTGAATAAATTGATACACTGTCTATTCGGAGTGATTTTTAATTATTTAATTTCATTGATTACTTTGAGGTAATCATAAAGAGTATTAATTGAAGTCATTAATTGTAAACAGTAAGTGATATCGATTTATTGTGAGATGTTGTGTTGAGAGAATTTTGTTTGTAGTTAATGCAAATAATATTAGGAAATTATGATTAATTATTTTATTTAACTAAGACCTCCGTCCCTTAACGAACTTGGTATAGCCCACTGAATTTCGAGAGAATTTATAACAATATGTATGGTCTAGCAGCTGTTTTTTCGCACTTTCTGAATCAAACCTTTAAAAAATCTCCCCATGTATGACATGTTTAGTTGTTTCCTAAATAAGCCGTGTATCACAGTCGTTCCGTGCTTCTGGTAACGTAAGTGTTTCTTACTTTTTGTTAAATCTAACTCTTAATTATATTTTATATATAAATTATAAAATTTCATTTGTAATTAATAAGAAATAGTTCTTATGCGAAACATTATTACACTTGAGTGCGCACGAATGCGGTGCGCTGTCGTTCAGGTGTAATTATTTTAGGATCGGTTAAGCTTTGTTTGCATGAGGTGGCGGAATATCCTTGAAGTAAAACTTAAGCAAGGCTTCATAAAAGTTGGAAGTTAGCGTAAATGGACTATAGCACTTATTTTAATGTATGCTACATTTTTAAGGAACACGAGTTACAAATATTCAAGAAAACAAAATTCTGAATTTTTTTTTGCAAAGGCAATGTAAATTATAACAGCGTCCTTAAAACTGAGCAATAAGAATGACATACTAAAATTAAAAAAAAAAATCAACACATTAAAATATATTTGTAAAAGAATGAGGCAAAAAATTTACCGTAAGTTGTACTTATTACAAACTGAACTAACGGCAGACCACCTAGGGAGAAGGACGGAGGGGCGTCCATGCTTGCTGAGAAGTGGTGGGGTGACAGCCTTTCCTGCTCCACTCCCCCCTCCTTTTTTTCCTGCATACGGTGCCTTTGATGTTAGCGACTTTCACCTGGCGCCATATCAAATTTATACACCTCCCCTCCCCCGCCAAATCGCGTGCAGTTTGAAACTGATGGACTTTGGCTATCATTGATTTTTCTGGTTTGTTAACTACTTTACTGACGATGATAGCATATTATTGATTTTAAAAATCCATTTACTCAGTAGCCGATTTTTAACAAACATGTAATAAGTTCAGGATGCTGCAAGATCTGCCTTGCGGCAGTGTTAGTTCCCATGCCGTCTTTGCCATTCAAACTTATCGTCGAGTAGGGCCTCGGACATAGGACAAATTTTTGTTTTGAGTTATTCCAATTTTGCTGTTTGTCGTATGGTAGGAACAGTAATCAAAATTTACTGAACTATAAGACCTATTAAATTATAAACTACTAGCTTTCCTGTGCTACTTCGTACGCATGGCATTTAGGATTTGGAATCGCTCTTGGGAAGGAAAGGAAGACAGCCCATGGACAAAAAATTAAGGAGAAATGACGGAACGTTTTTTTAACAATGATTTTTTTATGCAGTAATCCTAAGAAAAAGCTTAATCCAGTACCTATGTACATCCCTGATCATCGTATTTTCGGAACCGTTTGAGATATCTCGATGAAACAAAGACTAAGTTGGTCCTGGGATTATATGTATACTGTGTAAATGTTATGTCAATACGTTCAGTGGGTTTTGAGTTAAATCCGGTTGGACAGGCAGACAGACAAGAAAAAAATTAACATTAGATATGGCTTAGTAATCAATGATACTATATGAAAAAAATAATTAAAGTGGAAAATTCGAAAATCACAGACAGACCCTTTTATTGTATTTAGTTGTATTGATATGTAACTGCTATGGCAAACTTCTTAAAACTAAATGTAAGACCTATGTTTTCCGAAAAATTTAAACGCCTAAAATTTGATCAGATATTTGTTATTTCTTCTAAAAACACTTTTAAAAATTCAATTGCGCATTAGTTTGCACAATTATTAGTAAATTATGTATAATTCATCATGTAAAATTTAATTTACTAAGAACTAGTTTGAAAACAACCTTATCTTTACATGACTCACTCGATAACACTGTTTTGCATCTCTATACGGAAAGGATGACAGTATTTGCATATATGTACTAATAAACCTGTTCCCGTGGAAACAAAGCAAAAAGATAAATTATAAAACAAAATAACAATACGATATTAAAACCGTGGGAAAAACCTGTGTCACAATAACACAAATATTTATTAATGTGAACTAATTGAATTAACAGCACACACGATGTCAGTAACACGGAAAATAATCAAACGAGAGGAATAAATTCGCAATCACAAAGAACTGCTCTCTGGGACGGAATATATTATTATTATGATTTTCTATGATGCAAAATAACCATCAACAACGAAAATAAAATAACCACAGAAACCACCTGCAAGATTAGTTACACTAATTGCTATAAAATTTACCCACCCTGTAAAGATAACTTGCTCACTCAGAAAGCTGGTAAAGAGGCATATACAGCGGAAATTAAA
Source organism: Dryococelus australis (assembly GCA_029891345.1). Lineage (NCBI taxonomy): Eukaryota > Metazoa > Arthropoda > Insecta > Phasmatodea > Phasmatidae > Dryococelus > Dryococelus australis. The sequence continues at coordinate 38,279,554 of CM057002.1, forward strand.
CTCCCAAACTGCGAGAGGTGATTCCTCATGAAAAATAAAGTTGAAAATATATAGGGGTGCCATAAACCCAAACCGAATATTAAAGAAGATATGAGCCTGTGAAAATTGGGTTTTGAAAACGTATTTTCGCCGAATGCCTTGTACTTTCTGCCAGCGGTAGAGATGGCAGCTATTTACCCACAGTACGTCCCACACGGTTGAATGGGACAGGCCCATCTGACGCGCTATGGAGCGTGTACTAGTGGAGAGCATGTCGTCGATGTGCTGACGTATCACGTCCTCAAGCCGAACAGCGCGCACGGGCCGGGGATGGCAAACATGACGCAGTCTCTGCAAACATGGGAAGCATGAGTCACTTTTTTTTATAAGCAGACAATAAAGTTTTGTGCGATGATGCATGCACATACGTCTTATGAGGGAGCTGTTGCCGCCCTTCCTTTGGTGCATATAAACAGTCTTCAGAACAGTGCATGTATTGTGACCCTCGAGTTACTTATGAATCGTGAATTATGAGTAATAGGTATGCCGTGAAGACGTGCGTGGCAGCCATGCGGACAAATTACGGATTTAGAGAGGCCGGATTATAATAGTTACAGTTTGGGCGGTGGGTCGGATTACCAGTCATTTGGACTTTGCCTATTGTACTTTGCAAGACATTGTGTTGGGAGCGATGGACACAAGATACGTACGCAGAGCGGATCAGTTATGGACGACCCCGATATACCACCAGAAGAAAGGACAATTTGACTTGTCAGGCCGAAGGGAGCCAGTGGTCTCCTTGTACGTCATCCAGCGATATTGTTACAGCTTCAGTCGAGCCCCCTATCTTTACCAGAAGAATTTTCAGACTCTCTGCACTGGCAAATCTGGGGTTTTGGTGACATTCACGTGTTCAGACATTAACACCTTAACATAGTCGTCTTGGTTTGCAATGGAGATAGCCTAAAGCAAAGTGGAATGCTACAGTAGTCTCTTTAGCGACTAATGATGTTTTTCTTAGGGAACGGTTGGCCACCGCCGAAGTATGGAGCACCACAATCTCTGCCTCATTTTATGGTGGTACACGACCTTTACTAATTGGCTGATGGTCTGGGGAGACATCGCATAGCATCGTTGTTCACCATCGGCAGTGGCAAGAGGATCATTGAATGTGCGGTACTGTGTTGAAGACAGCCTGCATCGTCGTGTGCTATCTTCCCTGACTGAGTTCCCAAGAGCCAGTATTACATGGTCATTGGAGCTCTATAAGCGTTCAAGGCACAGAAGCAAGGCAGCGATACGGGTCATATTTACATTGCAACTACCGAAATTAAAATGGGCACATATTCATGCTTTAAAACTTTACATTAGAAACAACCAAAATACCATTTCTTAGTTTTTCACTGCTAGGTGGTCATAAAAATAGATACACTTATATGCCAAAAACACAACGACAATTGTCTGACTTCACAAGATCGCTACACAGTCGCTTGCCCTTTCTGCTTGCTGATTTGTACCTTGCTCGCCGTTTCACCAAATAGTTGACTTTCCAATTGGTTTGTTGATAAATTGTTCGAGGATATGGGGCGTTGCCACTCTTCGATGTCTGTGTGTAAAAACTACAGAAAGTCAACTCACAAAATCATTTATTCAATTTTTCTACTGGATTGACAATAGGAAGAAAAACTTGATAAAAGCAAAGTCTTAGCGAAGATGGATTCCCTAGTTCCCTACAAGATGGGTTCCGTAGTTATCACATCATGCCAAACTGTTTAATTCTTCGAGGCGATAAAATCTTGTTTAATGTGAATAAAACGTTTTTCTGTGATATAGTTTACTTGCGTGATTAGGAAATTTTATGATGTGCATATAAAAAAAAAACCTTTCCATAATTCGAAAAAATTGCATTGAAAAACATCACGTGCTTGGAAATGTTTAAATTCTGTATTTTAAATCAGCACATTGTTCTTGTCAATGTAATAACTGAGTTAGTTCATCATGTGGTGACATTGCTACACGTAGTAATTTACACGGTCCTTATTATTTTGTAATGGCATTGAATGTTAAATTACACGTGCGGAAAACAGTGAAACAGAAGTGTTGATAGACAGTCACGGGAATTTTAGGCAACCATAAAAGATTGACTTTAGACAAATTTATTTGGCTGAAACGTAAAAAGCTAAAAAAACAACGAGAGGTCATACTATAGCAACGTTCGTGACTGGCGCGGAATAGAAGGCGTGCATTGAGAATAAATCACATCGAATTATCCAACCTGTTCCTGCCGCAACGCTAGCTTCGCGAGCATCGCAAGTTTGTCTGCTTTATTGCTAGAACTATAGGTATAGGTCTATCTGTTTACGTTACCTATAATCACGTATGGCTGGACCGCACCGGACCTCATATCACTGTTGTCAGTAACGTGTTGGCATTTTCTTTTTCATCGTTTTCGAAGGCGCCTGTTGATTTTTCAGACTTCACGCTGCCAAACCTGCGTTGTTTTCAACGTCCGTTTTTTTTTTTATAGGTGTAGTGTTTCCATGCGCTCCCTTTCACGCCCTTTGTAGATTTCATTTACGTAACCTGAGATCGATTTGTTAATGGAGTATTGTTTTACCTCTTTTAGAGTTATTCTGCTTGAAGCTGTCTCGCCAACTCTGTTTACTATTATTTTTTAATGAGAAAACCACATATGGCCTTACTACCAATGTTGCCTCTGTAACTATCTAAGTAGTGCTGTATAGAGTCACCCTTACGTAATGGGAAATATTCGGCAATTAACGAAAGGTAAAACGTGCATTGGTGCGTATTCCTTCATTATACGTCTGCCGAAGTGCCGTCTGGGGAGAAAATACGTATTGCGAGTTTCGTAATTGAGGGGAATACTTGTTCATCTTAATGAACGAAACACCTCTAGTCCGGTATTTATAGTATATTCACAGTTACTTCAAACTTTTCTGATGCCCTGCTGAAGCTCTACTTCCAGGATATTACTCCGCCTCATGCAAACAAAGCTTAACCAAGTCTAGAAAATTACACCAGTGAGACAACGCACCGCATTCATGTGCACTGAGTGTAATACTGTTTTGCATAAGAACTATTTCTTATCTAGGTATTACCAACATACCTATTTTCCCTCTGTTTTATTCGTATCAATTATGAATCAAACGTTATAATAAGATTTCCAGAAAATTCGGGATTAATCCGGCGACAAGCTATACTCCACAATCCTTGTCCACGGGCGGGTCAGTTAGTTTTTCATTGCCTGTTGCTCCAGTTTAGCCCCATGCAGACTAGGCAGCACGGGATTCGTGCAGGTTCGTTATTGGTTGACATTCGGCCTGGGCGTGCCTAGCAAATTGTGGTCGAATAGATGAAGTACCTCAAATGTACACATGGTTGAAGTTAACTTGTCCCCAAATGAATTTGCGAAATTTCGGGGTACCTAATTATAATTTATAGATAAAATATATAAGAAAAAGTTAAATTTAACCAAAACTAAAATACTTTAGTGTTTACAGAAATATAAAACGCTTGTGATACACGTCATATTTAGGACAAATACGCACCAAACATGGGGTGATTTTACAAAGGTTTGATTTAAAAAAATAAAGTATGACGAAACCGCGAAAAGACTATATCAATAATCAGTTATAACGAAAAGGGCATGAGTCATACAAACCTACTTTTTGGGAAATCATAAAAAACTGCCCCTCCTGAAATCTATTAATATTATTGGCATAAGTGATTTACAATGCATTAGTAGGCATGAAAGGAGTGCGATGAAGTGTATTGTATCCAGTATCTTCTTGGAGACAATGGGTAAATTTGAGAAATGTACTGACTCATTCCCTTTTCGAAGCAAATGGATTTCCTTGGTATTGAAAACAGAGAATGTAACGAATTTAGACCTGCTTATTGCATTGAACGATTCATATTCTATCAAGTTCTCGGTATCACATTCAGCACAGTTTAGTGAATGTACAATATTTACATAGAAGTGCATTTATCTTAGGGTATGTACTTTAGCAAGGCGATTGGACACTTTCTTCTGTACGACCAGTTTTTTGTGTGGTAGGATGATCACTGATTTTTCTTGGGGCTGATCCTATGTATTGCACTGTTACGTTGATATTACATTCAACAATTATCTTCACTGTCAGCAGAGGTAGTTGGCCAGTTAACAATATTGTCATAGAATTCCATATTATCTTGGGGTATGTACTTTGGCAAGGCTTGTCTTTTATTTTATTGGCATTGAGTGGACACTTCCCTTCATATGCCTTGTCCGTGGTGGTTTGCAGGATGGCAGCTGATGTTTTCTTGAGGTTGAAGTGGTCTGAAAGCAATCCATCTATAAAGTATTGTGTGCGCTCGACCCCAGGTGTACTCCTGTCGTAGTAGAACTCGTAGTATTGTGACACAACAAATGCCACTTTCTTGTCCTTTGGAAGGAGTCATCCCAATGATTCAGCTGAGAGAACAAATTTCTTGAAAAATGTTGGCTACCATTTCTTGTAGTCCACACTAAAATCATCGTCCATTAACTGCACTGTAAATGTCCCCATCTGGCTGGAAGTAGCTATCAGCCTTACATAATCAAGTGGGCTGTAATTGAGATCACTGTCTCTTATTGCCCTCTTGATGACACCGAAATCACGGTCGTATGGGAGGAATGAGTGCCCCCTCACAGGAAAATATTGCATGATTAATTCAAAATAGGTTTGTTGCAGATAGAGCCACCAAAAACCTAACAAGAGTGTTATTCCGGTTTTGCCCCAGGCAACTATCAGAAAAGATGCGTAGGCCTAACTGTTTGCAACTTTGTGGTATATGCTCAGAGATCTATTCACTCAATAATGTGTTAATTTCATTTGGTCCTTTCTTGGATTGCCCTTCATGGTAAACACAAAAGTTGGATTTGCCAGATATCAAGGATTTGATTCCAAATGTGAAAACCCATAATTGTCGCATATAGAAGACTTCCTGTACTGGGGTGTGAGGGAGTGGCAAGTTCTACATGAAGTCGATGCAAATTCCTTTCACGTCATCGTGTATTTTTGTCAGCCTTTCAATTTCCTGTATCTTCTTGTAAAATTTCTGACTTCGTATGATATGTACAATATTCTCTGCTTTTGCAACGCACTTCGCAGTATCATTGAGCACTGTGTTTTTATTTTCACGTCGAGCTCTTCACGTTTACCACATACATCCTTCATGGGGCGACCTAACTTGTACGAGTTATTTTCTCGGAAGTATTTCAAATAAAACGAATACGTGACTTTCTCTTCTAGGAACATGTCATGAAAGAGCAAATGCATTGTCTTGAAATTTAAACCAGCTTTGAGGTATTTGATATCTCTGTTTGCATAGTGAGCCACTTCAACCTCAAACGATTAAATGTGTTTCTTAATTTTGACTATGACATCTCCTTTGATGGCTCTGACATGACTGCCAATTCTTTTGCCTCTGTTCTCACGTGGGCTTTTTCCTTCTGAAAGCAGTGCTGCTAAGCGACGAACACGTTTTGCAGATATTTCCAGGTAACTGATGAAAGCACTCTTGCACACAGACGTACGCTGTCCACCCACTTCGACGAAGTATGCATAATTACATCTTCTGGCTTTAGGTTCCCCCTTCCTATGCCGTCTCTTCGACACAGCCTTCACTTCGATAAGTCCCTGTATGCAGGCATTTTGGGATCCTTGTTGTCATACGACTTGAACTTGGAAAGAATGTTCATCGTATCACCATCCTTCATCTTTTGGAAACATTTCCCCCTGCACCTAAAACACGATAACATGTGATTATAGATAACACTGTACTTCTACTGCAAATTCTGAAGAATTGCACATAGATATTTTTTCAATAGGTTAGTATGGTCAAATATTCGATAGTGTCTTGTACATATAGTATTACCCACTGTGGGCAGTATATCCAGCATGCCTACCAGCTTGTTAGTGTGTCGACTATTGCACTTATACTGCAATGGCAGGAATGTGCAAAGCAACTTCTTGGAACTGCATTGAAATGCACATCTGCATGCTATACCTGAGAATAATATGAATGTAATTACAGATAAATCGTAACGTGTCTCACCTGCAGTTCGTGCCTGTTTCTCTGGCAGGTACACTCTTTCCAGAATAACTTGTATAGGCTTCCCCATGTAGCCGTGCTTTCTTAATTACATTTTGTTTGTATTTCTCTTGACTCTGTGCCGCTTTTTCGGACGTTAAACATCACTTTAACTTGACACCATATTAAACAATCCACACGTGTCTACTCATAAACAACATTACCTAAATGTGTAACTACACATCGTTGTAAGAGGAAATCATTGGTATAGGCTGTTCACGGTAAAGTGAGCACTTTTCCTTTCATCATATTTAATCTTCCTGCTGCTTTTTAATATAAACATTGCAATGTAACCAATAAACACAGTGTATACATTTCATCACCCTCAAAACTTAATGCCTGAGGCTGCAATAAGATATTTTTATTAGTGGTTAATGACTTTTGGGAGGGTCTTAAAAAGTGCTCACTTTACCGTGAACAGCCTATATTAACCCTGCCATAGCATATTATAAAAGCTGCGGGAATTATGTTCTGGTTTCGTCGAGTTGGTATGGAAAGGGCATGAGTCGTTGACTCGTGTCCTTTTCATAACCATTGCGCCTGAACAGCATTAATTTCTCCCACACACAGTAATGTGACACATGCCCTTTTCACATAGGATGTGTGTCTAGTGCTAAGGAATTTGGTGGTGGTACTAACGCAATTTCGTAAATTCCGTGACTCATGCCCTTTTCGTAATAACTGATTCAATTGATATGAGAGTTTTGAGGGCATTCAACGGCCAATTTTTTTTTTTCCTGGGTTTCAAATAAATTGCGCATTGAAAAAAAAAACGATGTAAAAAAGCAATTCAATTAAAGAAAAACACAAGAAAAATAACATGTCTCTTTTGTAACATAATTTGGAAGATTTTGGCTATAAATCTTGCTACGGTCAAATTTTTAAAATCTAATTTTACTTGAATAAAGGACCTTGAAAATGCTAAGAAGCGATATCTTTGAAGTTCAAGTCTTGGTCCGCCTGAAATTCTACTTGCTTTAGATCTGAATTTTATTATAAAATTATAAATTAACAGACCGAATAGGTGCATCACATTATAATTTCGAAGATATTTATTTACGGCATTCTGGTGATACGTAACATTATTTTTAACAGTGACCAAATAATAATGTTTGTTTGACAAAACATAAAACATTTAAATTGTCATACCACCATTACACCATTTATTTACTTTCGAAAATTGACACATTCCAGTACATTAAGTTAAGCGCCAGCCAGAACCTCCCATCTCAACTCAACATATTTTGCATATTTAAAACCATAATTTGTATTTATAAAACGTACGTATATGTTTTTTTTTGGGGGGGGGGGGGTTTACTGTTACACCACTCAACACATTTTTGTGATAACATTACACTTTTGCTAGATAGCCTACGTCAAAATGTTGTTACACTTCAGAAGACTTGTATTGTGATAGCCATCCATGGTGACATGGTGTGCTACAGGAAACATTGTTTATCCTGTAACACGTTTCTCTCTGTTGAAGCACTACTAAATTACATAACATCAATATTTATATGTTTTACATAAGACGTTTTCTTTCACTGCATGTGCATGTTATGGTAGGCTACGATTATGTATATTCATAATAGTGTATTCTTTTCTTGTGCAATATATTTTTTTATTAATTTAGTAAACAGCAGAGGCAACATAGAAATTTCAGAATGTACCTAACACAAAACCACGCTTGTTATATTAACGACTAACAGTTCATGGTGTAATATGCTGTATCTGGGTCAGCTGCGCACAGCATGGCTCTCGTGACAGCTGTGCGGTGACGTCACTGAACAGTGGATATAGAGCATTAGTCACGTCAGTGGGAGAGAATAACTTCACTTGTCTTATCTCTATCCTCCTCTCGTCTGTTTCCTCGCTGCATTAAATACTACATGAACGCGACCAGCGAAAAGAGGCGGTAGGGGGAGGGGGAGGAGCTGGCAACTGGTATCAGGAGGAGCCATCGCAGGCAAATTTATGCTCACGTTTTTTTTCTTTTTTTCAATTAATAAACTGCTCTCCGGACAGGCTATATTTACCTGCAGAGTAAAATTTAAGGCTGTTGATTCCCTATCTCTGGCCTGTTAGTCACTAAGTATTCCGTGCTATTTCAAAAAGGGGTAATATGGAGTAAAGGAAAAAATTTGTAAACAGTTTATTCGGCCAGTTTATTATAAGGGAATCATAATTATAGCTGATCTATGTCAAAATGAGAAATTTTTCGAATTATATATAGTGTTTCTTTTTCTGTCTATCTTTTTATCGTTTGTATCAACATACTGTAGATGTAGGTAGCTCGCGGTTGATTGAGCAGTAGTTTTAAAATCAATCTCAGGGAAATGTTCCTGTTCTTAATTTATGGACACACTTTATGACGTTAATAGATGTAATTGGCAACCAATTAATAAAGGGAAAGGGGAAGGGAGGATATATTTTTAACTTACATTATATAACTGTTTCGTTGCAAAATTAGCATATTCAAAGCAAATTTTTAAAAAAGTTAATTTTAAGAATAACTATGGTGGTATATAACCGAAAGTGTTTTCGTAGATTTGCAGCAGGTAAACTTAAGTCCTCTAAGAAAAACGCAATTTCAAGTAATTCCTACTTATTGAACGAAAGACACCGTGCAACACCTGTTACATGGGCAAATTCACACACTACCTAATCAGTAAAATTGGAGCACCAAGAAGGACGCGAGCTACCACAACCAGATTTATTGGACAGAATACCCATCACACACAGGTGGCACGATTACTCTTGCAGCTCGGTATGAAGCACAGGAAATTTGAAAATCAGTACTGAGCGTGGCCTCACCACGGGCAGCAATAATCGCTCCTACACGGCATGTGCATTGTTAAGGAAAATACTTTGGATGTCCTTCCAGGGCATTTAGGTCAATGCTACGTCGACGCGTCACCCAAGTTCATCCGTTGTAGCCCTGTGAACAGGCCAGTCGGGGTCTGACCATGAACCACACGTTTCCGATGGACGAGAGATCTGGTGAACGCACAGGCCAAGGGTGCAGTGTTACATATTGGTCATCCAGGAACCATCGGACGATTTGAGCCACATGTGCTTGCGCATCATCCTGTCGGTACGAGGCCCCAGACTGGCCCTGAAGATATGGGACGACAACAGGCTTCAACACCTCCGCGATGTAACGGTCGCTGGTTCGACAAGCCTTCGCCCAGCTGGATGGGTTGAGTTTGAGAGAGGCCACGTCGTCGGCCTCCAAGAGGCAGGTTGGACGTTCCGGCGTATTGCTCGCCACTTGAAACGTTCTGCCTGTACTGTGAGTTGATTTGAATTTGAGAATACACGCACCCCCGTCGAGAAGGGTCGGGTCGACCCCAGCGTGCATCACTAGCAGGAACGATCGTGCAAGAGGCTGTAAGCACTCCACGGGTGTCGCTGCGCGTCATCCAGACACACGTCACGGCAGCTACGGATACTCCTGTGTCTAACAGTACCCTATCCAGGCGGCTAGCAGAGAGGCACCTGTCGTCTAGGCGTTCCTAACGACATCTACCATTACAACCTGAGAATCGTAGAGCACAAGCAACCTTCTGCTGGGTATGTAGGTAGGTAAGTGGACTTAATGTTTCGTCGACAGCGAGATCATTAGAGATGGTGAAAGTTTCACAGGAAAGAGGGAGTGGGAAGGATTGGAAAGGAATTGGCTATGGCCTTTGTTTAAGACCCATCCCAGCATTCGCCTAGAGTGATTTCGGAAAACCATGGAAAACCGAAATCAGGATGGCCGGACCGGGAATCGAACCCGGACCCGAACCCAGAGAGTTACCACTGCACCACCTTGCTCGATCTTCTGCTGGGAACGGGCAGCTTGACAGCTTGCGGATCGAAGATGAGTGGTGTTCAGCGGCGAATCGCGGTTCTTTCTGGGTACAGACGACCGCCGAATTCGAGTCCGGAGACGTCCTGGTCAGCGCCATGATCCACGCTTCATTGTGGAGTGGCTTGCCGCCCCAACGAAGAGGCGTCATGGTGTCGAGTGCCATTTCCTAAAATTCCCGCACTCCACTGGTGGTGACTGAAGGAACTCCGTCGCGCGGCGATACGTCCAGGAAATTCTACGACTATGTGCGCTCCCCTTCCTAATGCAGCTGATAGCCACATTTCCCAGCAAGATAATGCCCGCCTCACACAGTACGTATACCTCTGGCCTGCTTCCGTGATGACAACATGCTTCCTTGGCCAGCGAGGTACCCAGATTCCTAGCCGGTAGAGAACGTTTGGAACCAGATTGGATGGCAATTTCAGTCAGCGGCAACTACGGCGGATTTTTCTTACTAGACATTATCAAGACATCTATTTTCTCTCTATTTCTATTTATATAAATTATAGGCCTAAATGAAATATTACAATTTATAGATCAAATAAGTAAAGGCTCAATTTAATCAAAACTAAAATACTTTTATTTAACAGAAGTATAAAACGCGTGTGATACATGCCATATCTAAGAAATAACAAAACACGCTATACCGGTACATGGCGTGATTTTTCAAAGGTTTAATTCGAAAAGAGTGAAAGATACTATTTGATGCTATCTTCAAAGTTGAATGGTAAAGATACTCCAGGAATTCTGTAAACATTAAAATACACTGTGCTGACTGTCGAAAATAAGCCTAAGAACAAAGTAAAATACCGGAAACCGGACGAATCCCAGATAGAGGACAACAACGAACCTGGAGCTAAACAAGAATCTATCAGTCAATAGACCGCGAACCAACAATCGACAGGCAACAAACTGGACGAGAAAATTGGGTGAACGACCACCACGATGAACACGGTTCAGGAAAAGAGTATTTTCCGGGTCAGAGTATAAGGAACGAATTTGAAATAATTTATCACAACCAAAATACACAGAGAAATGCACAAAGTAAATATAATTGGATCCCGCGCAGACGGAGTTTGACAGATGGCTAGTGTTTCAGCAGATCAGTAAGAACAGTTGGCGAGTTATAAATTTCGCCGACAGAAGGCAGCACACTGTGACCTGGAGCCAGACACGAGGGAGAAGCCAGCCCGGATACGTCGCGAAACGCTCGGTCGAGAGAGACTTCGATCAAGCTCCTGTAAAGCCGCGTCCTTTGAAACCATGGCTTTAACGGCAGCCAAGAGAAGGGGGAGGGGAGTTTAAAGAGAGCTTCTACCGCACGTGGGTGTGTGACATTTCGTCAATCGCAGGCTCCTGCTGAGAGCACGAGTTGCGTTCCCGCCGCACCGCGACGCATGTACAAGTGTTGACCTCTTGCCACTGGAATTGGCTGGTTCAGGTTATTCAAACACTTTTAAAATTAACCTTTGGAATATTACAGTGTCTTTATCTGCTTATATCTTACGGTGATTTATCTTAAAAAAAAATAACCAGAATCGTGGCTCCAGGCAACGTCTGGTTGACGAGACAGGATCGTCACTGCCAAACCATTGATCACTTGAAAAATCCTATGTTAGGTGGCGGGAATCGAGTCCGGATTCCAAGACAGTGTTTCAACACGGAGGCCTGCCGATCAATAGGGTCCTTAAGGTGCCCGCCTACTTTGAACTACACTCACGAGCAGTTGAATTAGAGATAACTGCCGTGTTGGCGAAATGGCGCTTCAACACGTAGAATGGAATAGAGCGCAGCCGTGCATGATTATGTCGTCGCCAGACCTTATACTGACCGCCTGAGTAACAGTCGAACTTAGCATAGGGAAGATAAATGATCTCAAAACAGTTTATCGTGGCTAGATCGTCGGGGCTAGACGTTTGGGGGTGCTCCATTTCTGAAACCTTGAAGTCACTGAGTTTTCTACTGGTCACCATGTCACGAGTGTACCGTGAGTTATCGGGATCGGGTTATAGACCATCGCCGCCATGGACAAATGCCGTGGAGTAGAACGTATCGTTGACAGGGGTCGCCATCGGCTGACTCTGTTGGTGACAACGGATAGACAGGCAGCGGATCACTCGCCAATTCAACGCTGGGCCACAACGACTTGTGTGAGCAGCAACACCATTCAGGACCATATTCTTGCTAAGTGGTACAGAAGCCGCCGCCTCAGTAGTGTGCCTCTGCTCAACGCACACCACAGGATTCGACAACTGAAGTGGGCATAAAAACACCGCTACTGGTCTCTCGACGCATGGACAAAGGCCGCCTGGACGGATGAGATAAGGTACACGTTAATAAAGGCCGTTCACGATAAATTGGACTCTTTTGAAATCAACCTTAGGAAAATGTCACAGCCCCTGCCTGCAAATATTTTAATGGGTTCACTGAGTGACATGCGCCCAGTAAAGTTGGTAGCGGTGGAAGGGATAGCAGTTCCATTTGTAAACGCCGAATAAAAAGTGTTAGGTAACCATTTGTGATCAATTAAATTATTTCTTTCGCGTACTGTTTTTAATCCATAAAAGTGTAAAAATGAGAACATTTGTAAAAAAAACTTACTTTTCTAATAATTTCACAGTTTCACTTGGCCAACGCATGAATAAAGTGACGAGGCCCATGGAAATGTTAATTTTATGTAAGACGCACGTATACACAACATGCGTACAAGTAGATATTAAGCAGGGCTTTCAAAAGTGCTTACATTAGCGTGAATAGCCTATACAAGCCGACGGAAGGTTACGAGTGCATAGCCAAGAATATGAAGCGATGGATCCGTCGTGTCAGCAGGATATAGCTGAGCCCTGTGGTTGTGGTGGTATCCTCGCATGGTAGTTTTGGTAGGAGCATATCATACTTAAGCCTCAAGGCAAGCCCTATTAACTTAAGGGCGGTTCTATAATATTAAAAGGTAGGCATGAGTTGCGGCTAAGCTGGGTTGTCTGGTGGCATGGTTCGCAGTTGAAGCCATGGTCACACCCCGACAGCGGAACGGCCTAGATGGGTAGGGCACAGAGTACCATCAAAGCGGAGAGAGCAAGGGAGAAATCTTGGCGACACTCGCAGAGGTTGAAATAGAAATATCATCAAATGGCACAGGATGGGATAAAGTAGGATTGTTGTTATTTAGAGAAGATAATCTTTTGTGATTGTGGCGCAGGATGAAGCGAAACTAGTTCCGGCAAAGCTGGCTTGTAGCCAGGTTTTCATGCGGTCCTAGTGGCGGGGGATAGAAGTGAGCTTCCCGCCCGACAAATGCATCATCTCTTTGTAACACAGAAAAATACATTAAGCCCCTTACATACGGGACATTTTAAATAGCTGCCACACATTAGTTGTTAGTTGCAGCTTCATGCGACAATAGACTGTCTTTGCACACAAACTACATTTTCATCGCAGTCAAAGGACTAGACTAACGCCCCTGTTTCAAACATAAAAGAGAACGAACAGGAATACAGGCAACACATCTAGTTAGTTATGTAACCATATTCAGTTGTAATGTGGTTTTTGATTACCTAGATCTTTTGTACTGATTCAGTTTTTATTTGTTGTAGTCCTTTTAACGTTTTAATTAATATCACTGTATTATATAAGTGCAGTATTATGAAATCCAGCTCGTTTTTATACTTCTGTAATTAAAAATTCTGAACAAAGAAATTCACGAAAACAACACCGTCTGTAATCAAATGTATCTGACCGACTGCATACATTCGTCCATCATACAGTGACAATTGTGTCGCTGTCGACTAGCGACTAAAATAGATCATATTGCATTTTCGCAGTCGTAGTTACTAATCAGTAGCTCGTCAGAAAAACCAATTTAAAATTTGAGGGCTTCATCTCAAGCGATGTCTCTATAGCAGTGACTGGGAGACAAATATTCACCCGTCTCTATGGGGTTTCAGGGCTAGAAGTTATAAAGGATGAGAAAGAAGAGGTGTTGGGGCGCTGTAATTGTCTAAATATGACATTGTTCGTTACTGCACTTGCAACTGTTGTATGGTGGTGTATGTGTGTTTATGCCTGTGTAATGTGTCTGTATGACTACCCACTGTCCCACCAGGGTTCTATTTCTCAAAGCGGCACATTTGACAAGTGGCAAGTACGGGTATTTTTATTTCTCAAAGTGACCAGTAGGGACATTTCTGTTGCTCGATCGTTTCAGCTATACTTATCAGTTCCAGCCATATTTGTGATTAGTTGACAACTAAACAATGGATCAATTTAAAATAGCGCTACTTTAAAAACCAATACCACGGTATTTAGCGCCAGTTTCAAGCCACTGTAAGGCTAATTGGATCATCAGCATTCCTGTCAAAGAATGGCTTCCTGCTGTAGCAAACCTTAATTTAAGTCCAATCAAATTTTAACAATTTCTCTAGCTTGTTTGATCTTAATTGAAATATTTCGTTGATTTGGACGAAATTTTTAAGTGGGTATAATAATCCTGTTTCTTATAACGTCTGCCTCCTTCGTACTCTTTTCTTGAAAGAAGAAACAATCTAATATTCCTCTTTCAAACAAGAAAATCTGACAAGTTAATTACGTTTGTGAAACGAAAAACTTGTCAGAATGTACAAATCCACTTATCGGTAGCTTGTCACTTGTCGTTTATTTCTTGTCGCTACCTTTAGGAAAAAGAATAGCTTTGCTAGTACGTACACATGTACTTGTCACCATAGTCTATTCACGCTAAAAGGAGCACTATTGGAAGCCCGTTCATTTGGATTAATAGTCAATTAAATATATTTTGTTTTAGCATTAGACATTAACTTCAGCGTGCGGTGGAATATACATACTGCGTCTATTACTTACATGGCAAATGTTTATTTTAAAAGATGGCTAAAGGATAAAAAATGACTGAAAGGAAAAAGTAATTCGGATCTCAAAAGTGCTCAATTTACCGTGAACAGTCTACAGTTATGCTTGACGCTTGTCAAACTTGTCGCTTTGTTAAATAGGCCCAGTTGCAGTATACAGTGCTTTCGCCTGTCGCCTTATAATCGGCTATCGGTCCGTAGGCCATACGTACTCACAGCTGTAGGATGAGATCCATGGTTCAGCACATGTGTGTGTATGTATGGTGCATGGTTGCATGGATTACGACATCACAGTAGCCGACACTGAGCCATGAGCTGTGCGGTGAATGATTTGCTGTAACGCTGTGAGACCATGGCGCTTCGCAAACTTGCATATTAACTAGCGCACTTGTTTGCTATTTGTGCTATTGTCTATTCGCGGTTTGTTCACACTTTTTTAATCAAGCGTTCGAAAAATCACCCCACGTTTGACGTGTTTGGTTGTTTTCTAAATATTCCATGAGTCACAAGTGTTTTATACTCCTGTTGACATAAAAGTAGCTTATTTTTGGTTAAATTAGAATTTTACTCATGTTTTATCTATAAATTATAATTTTTCTATTTATAATCAATATTAATAAATCCAGAGATGAAAAAGGTGTGTTGGTAATGATTGAAAAAAAAATAGTTCGAACGAAAGATAGTAATTGCACTGTGTGCGCACGAACGCAGTGAGTTGTCCGGTTGGTGTGATTTCCTAGACTCGGTTAAGCTTTTGTTGGCATGAGGCGGAGGAATATCCTGTAAGTAGAACTTCAGCAGGCCTTCAGAAAAGTTGTAAGTAATCCCGAATGAACTATACTCACACATGCTACAGAGGCGTAACTAGGAGGGGGGGGGGGGTCAGGGTTTACATAGCCCCTCACTATATTAAATAAAGAACCCCTGAACCAGAGTAAGTGGGCACCCGAAATGTTTTAGTTACCCCAGATGCGTTTATATGTTGTATATAATCTCTGACTGTTATAACACATCCCTTATACTTATATACACTTTCTCTATATTCTGTGCAATATGTAAACTACCTTTTGATATACGCAGAAATGAAATTTGTAAGAGAAGAAAAAATGTCTTACGAGGGATATTTGACTCAGTGCTCCTAATTTAGAGACGTTGTCTTACCACTTCATGTACACAGGGCTGGAGACTCAGTAGTTTATACTTGACTCGCGTTACGGCTACCTGTGTTAATATGTTCTTTGGCCGCTTATATTTCTGATTTCTGTCAAGGGCGTAGTTGCGCCTAAAGACTGTAGAGATTTCTGGTTTGTGTTGCTAGTAAAGTCCGGACAGCATCCGTGAACTATGCCGAACAAGATTTTTCTTAACCGGCCTTAATACTAAGAGGAGAGTCGGAGGTCCTGGGTATAGGGATGGGACCTAAGTGAGTTTCAGTGCTGAGCTACATACGTTTAGGCATGCACGAAAGGCTTTGCAGGCTGTTCACGATAAAGTGAGCACTTTTGAAATCAACCTTAGGAAAAAGTCAACGCCCCTATCTGCAAATATTTTAACGGGCGCACTGAGTAACATGCGCCCACTAAAATTGGTGACTGTTGATGGAAATTAGTTCCATAGCTTAGCGTCGAATAAGAATTGCTAGGAAACAATTTGTGATAACTTGAAATAATCTCTTTGGATTTCTGTTTTATTTTAAATGCATTAAAGAGTCAAAGCGAGCAGATTTGTAAAATATTTACTTTCCTGATAATTTCACAGTTCCACTTGACCGACGCAAGAATAAAGTGATGAGATCCATGGCAATGTTAATTTTACATAAGGCGGAATAGTACACAACACGCATCCAAGTAGATCTTAAGCAGGGCTTTAAAAAGTGCTCGCGTTTTACTGTGAATAGCCAATAACTGCAAAGACACATGCTCGCGGCTTTAATGGGATTGGGCAAACATGGCCACGATTGGGGGCATGGTTACATCCCATACTGACCTAAACTGAACTATGAAAAGGTGGGGGTAAACCGGTATAGGCACCGTAAAATCCCCTCGACAGGGGGATTGCAAAAATTGCATGCAATCTATGAAGTAGATAATGATCTCTCTACTAGAACATGGGAAGGGGTCGGATAACATTTACTGAAAGGGTGCTTGAAATATTATAAGAGATGAAAGATTGGCCAGGAGGGCAATATGCCGAACCGTATCACATGCCGTCTGCTTTATATCCTCCGCGGAGAATAAAAAAACGTGAATTCTCAGGAACGAATATAAAGTAATGAAGCTGCGTCAAGCGACAAAGGAAAGCGCTCGCAGATTCCTACGCGGACCCCGCGCCTTTTTTTTTTCGCAGGCGGCCCGGAACTGTGTAAACATTTCTTTTTCTCCTACACCCCCCCCCCCCCCCCCCCCTTCAGTTCCTCCGGAAGAGATAGGAGGAACTTGCCTTCCGGAGTCTGCGCTACGGATTTAAAGCACGCTACGCCGAACTGGAGTGACGCAGTTCCGCCGTACACACACATACACACACACACACACACACACTCGTAGTGCACACGCGACCGTCTCCTCCGGCTCTTTAAGGCGATTATCCCGTGTTTGCTAAGCTTACAGACGTTCACAGTTTACACTTTGCTGCCTCACACCCGTTGAGCCTGGCGACACAGGAATCTCTCTCTCTCTCTCTCTCTCTCTCTCTCTCTCTCTCTCTCTCTCTCTCTCTCTCTCTCTCCGGCACTCGAGAAGGCATCGCAGATCGCCTTTGGGGACGGGAAAGGTCACTACCCTACCCCCAAGTCACGATCGAGGTAATACAAACATAATTTACTAAACACTGCGATCGAAGTGCTCACGGTATATTATTTACCGAATACTACTCTTTCCAGCTATTGGTTACAACCAAATACTTCATATTCCAGTACCGGGCACCCTGCTTATTTATCATGGCAAGCTTGGGAACCAATTTCACTAGCGCATTCCAATACGAACTGTGTGGGGGAAAAAAAAAAAAAAAAAAAAAAAACCCATGTGGACAGACTTGACCCAGCTACAGCGCTTGCGTTTGTGTGAAGAGCCCAGTTATTCATCTACTTTCCTCGGTTAATTTAGACTGCAAAAACTGTCGTACAACTAGTATTATCGGTTACGTTAGGCGAAAACGTATTTTTTTTTACGTTTAAACTAAGGGGAAAGTATCCTTGCTATCTTGGATTTACCTATTTCCGTCCATAACTTAATTTTCGGAGCCAATATTTAAAAATCAAGCTAGTCAGGGCATAGAGAATATCTTAAAAGTTATTTTGAAGTCCAACTCAATTTTCTTACATTATCAGTCTAACTCATGTAACCGTAATCAAATACTACCTAATAATTCAACTATTCAATCCCACAGGGGAGAATACTGGTATAATTAAAACCCCCCTCCCTCCAAAAAAAATCTTTAAGCAGTCCTGTGTGTCATGTCTGGCTTTAATTTTTTTTTGTTTGGTTATGGATTTTCACTACGAAGATTTGCAAGAAAAATAGAAAATGGAATGGATACTACCGCAAGGACCTGTTATGTTGCAACGCTACGTATTTTATAGTAGTCCATTCACAGTTACTTCCAAGTTTTCCGAAGGTCTGCTGAAGTTCTTCTTCCAGGCTATTCATCCATCTTATGCTAACGAAGCTTAACTAAGTTTAGAAAATGGAATGGATACTACCCCAAGGACCTGTTATGTTGCAACGCTACGTATTTTATAGTAGTCCATTCATAGTTACTTCCAAGTTTTCCGAAGGTCTGCTGAAGTTCTTCTTCCAGGCTATTCATCCATCTTATGCTAACGAAGCTTAACTAAGTTTAGAAAATGGAATGGATACTACCCCAAGGACCTGTTATGTTGCAACGCTACGTATTTTATAGTAGTCCATTCATAGTTACTTCCAAGTTCTTCTTCCAGGCTATTCACCCATCTTATGCTAACGAAGCTTAACTAAGTTTAGAAAATTACAACACAGGGACAACGCACAGCCTTCGTGCGCGCACAATTTGGTAATGATTTGCATAATAGGCATTTCTTACTAAAGGCTGTTCGCGATAAACGTTAGAAAAAGGTCACTCACTGCCCCCTGCATGCATATATTTAAAGAGGCGCACTGAGCGACATTCATCCAGTGAAGTTGGTAGCGATGGAAGGAAAACAGTACCGTATCTCAACGTCGAATAAAAAGTGTTAGGTAAACATTTGTGATAACTTAAATTATTTATTTCGCTTTCTGTTTTTTTAATGCATCGAATATAAAAACGAGCGTATTTGTAAAATATTTACTTTCGTAATAACTTCACAGTTTTTTTCCTAATAATTTCACAGTTTCACTTGACCGACGCATGAATAAAGTGACGAGGCCTATGGCAATGTTAATATTACATAAGATGGACGAATATACAACGTGCAACCAAGTAGATCTTAAGCAGGACTTTCAAAAGTGCTCATTTTACCGTGAACAGCCTAAAGGTATTACCAACATACCAGTTTTCTCTGTTTTATTCATATTAATTATAAATGGAATATTATAATTCAAAAATAAAATATACGTAATTAATTTAAAGCAAAATACGTTACTTTTATGTTAACAGTATAAAAGGTTTATAATACAGACGTATTTAGGGAAACTAAACACAGCACCCATGGGGTGAGATTTCAAAGGTTTGATTTTAAAAAAAGTGTGAAGGTTGCGACGGTGGCGCTGCCATCGTCATTATCATTTCGACCGCCATTTTACATCACTGGGACGCTACTCCCTCAGCGCGGGGGTAGATCGGTCCCTTGTGAGGAACCTTGGCCACCCAGTTGGTTCTCAATTAGATTGCGGAGGCGAGGAGAAGCTAACCCCCTCCCCCCTCCGCACCCATCAAACATATTTTAAGCTGCAAGGCAACATTCTTGTACAGGATTCCCAGGGTAGCGCCTGGGAGCTGTTTCCATTTATCATTTCGATCTATCGTTTTGCAGAGTGGTTCTCGGTGGCGAACTCGTTCCCCTTCCCCAGCTTTCCCCTCCAATAGTGCGTCACTACTTTTTTTGGTTTTGTAAAATGTTTTACATGGGCTTTAACTCTGGTGGGCCATGTCTTCCCACCGTTTGTCAGCCACCTGTTACGACCTGAAGGATTTCAACGAGATGTTAGTTGTAGGCTATTCACGTTAAAATAAGCACTTTTGAAAGTCCTGCTTAAGATCTACTTGTATGCGCATTGTGTATTCTTCCGCATTATGTAAGATCAACATTGTCTGTTCATGCGTCGGTCAAGTGAAACTGTGAAATTATTAGAAGTAGTAAATATTTTACAAATCTGCACATTTTTACAATCCGAAGCATTTAAAAAAAAAAAAAAAAAAAAAAAAAAAAAAAAAAAAAAAAGCGAAACAAATAATTTCAATTATATCGGAAATTGTTACCTAACCCTTTTTATTCTACGTTAAGATAACGTAACTACTTCCCATCCATCGTTACCAACTTTACTGGGAGCATGTCAGTCAGGGCGACCGTTAAAATATATGCAGGTAGAAGCAGTGACTTTTTCTGAGGTTGATTTCAAAAGTGCTCAATTTATCGTGAACAGCCTTTACTTCCTTCACCGAAGTGCGACGTAGGCAAGGCCAATATTACTGTAATGTGTTGAGTCAATAATTTCTTGAGCTGCTGTGTGCCTGTGCACCGATGCGAAAATTTGTGCCCGAGCAGTCTGCCAGTTTCGACGAACGGTGAGTTGTGGTACGAGTAATAAAATTTTGATTATTGCGAATTAAATGGAACAGTTTTTTTTTTTTTGTGCAGTAGCTTGTTCTAATGGGTACGCGTCGTGGTATATATTTTCAAAATTGTAGTTTTGGCACCCCGCAGTAAATTGAATTTTGGCTTAGCTAAGTGTACTATTGGCGTATGTTTCTCTAGTCGATCAAAGTTTCATGAGTAGTGTTAACATTGCGGCCATTTTCTACCACTTGGTTTTCCGTTCGCCTTCTCCTACCACGACTCGTTCTTGGCGCTTTAAATGGTATTTATGATTGTGGGGGATAAATTTTATAAAGGGTCATGAGGCTTTGGGAGGGGCCAACGATCGCCCTCGCGGTACCTTCGTAGTTATTTTTAAATTTAGCATTTTATTTAGGATGATTGCTTTAACGGACCTCACACGGTCGTCTTTCATCCTGGCTGAGGTGAATACATGGTCAATGTCATGATTCTAGTCTTGTTTACACATTTAAGAAGTTATATGAGCGGAGGTAAATGGTGGTCTGGTCATCGTATAATGCATATCCTTTGTAACAACGCACATGAGATAAAGGGTTCACCTAATTAATTCAATGAGGATCACTTAAACTTTAGATTTTGGAAGTTACGTTCTGATAGCGCCCTTAACGTCACGCATTTTATCGAAACCATCAGCAGTGTTTCATTTGTAATTCTGGTGCGTACGTTTTAACAAACCATTTCAGTCTGGTTTATTCACTGTAATATGAAATGAACCTAATTGTTTAATCTGAAAGTAAAGTGTTTACCGAAGTTACGTATTTTCCCTTTATGGTATCAGAATAATTCAAGTGGATGCGTTTAACTGCATTGAGTGCTTTGGTATTTGACCACTCGATTTGTCAGGTCTTGCACCCTTTTGAGAAACTGCAAACGTAATAGTTATGGTGTTATATAATCAACTCCTAAACTGCACAGAATTATGCAGTATCAATAATAACCATTCACGTCAGCGTCGTAAATTGGCACTTTAGTGTGACCTTGAATGTTACGTAGATCTTTTGTTTAATCATTCGCTATTTTGAGCCTGCTAATCTTATTTTTGAATATGTGATCCATTGTTAAATGGCGCAGAAAACTACAATCTTGTGGCGTCTTTTGTTCTTGTAGTACTATAGATATTGTGTATAAATTGTTTGGTGATTCTCAGTAATGAACTGAATGATTGGGCCAAACGAAATATGCAATTAATGCTCAGAATTAACGTAATTGAAAGTACCCGAATTTGTCTAGAAAATTTTTGTGAGCGGTATACCATAGTTTCGTACCCAGAATTTATGTACCTTAGCTGTAATCGATATTCGAGTAAGGCATTTTATTTTGGCGTGAAAAGATATATATTCACGGCAGTACACACCAGTTTGTTTTTAGTAATCAAAATTTTTATTCAATGTCGTATAAGAATAATTCAATTGAATTAAATTGAACTGCAGTATAACAGAACATAAATATTGGTTGTGGTGTGTTTTAATCTACGTGCTGCAGCCTGCAATAAAATATGAAATGAACGTACACTTTGTTTTAAAAATTGGTGTTGCAATAATTATTTGTGGCAAGTTTGTAACAAGGTATCGCGAACAGAATATTAAAATCAATAGGAGTAAGTGCGCATGCGTAGTAATGACCGCCGCCCATTACCGCATGCGCAGTAGTACGGTTTCATTCTACTCACGTTATGAACAAAACGGGATTTCTTATGGGAGAGTTGGCATAGAGAAAATTTCCTATGCAGACTGCGCTGGAATTCCAAAGAGGTCGCTTCTAAGCTGGCGGCACTTTTGAAATCAACCTTATAAAAAAGTCACGGCCCATGCCTGCATATACTTCAATGGGCGCATTGAGTGACATGCGCCCAGTAAAGTTGGCAACGATAGATGGAAAGTAGTTCCATATTTTAACGTTTAATAAAAAGTGTTAGGTAACCATTTGTGATCATTTGAATTATTCATCTCGCTTTCAGTTTTTTTTAATGCATTAGTGTGTAAAAATTATCACAAATAAAAATGTTTACTTTTCTAATAATTTCATAGTTACATTTTCCTCACGCATGATTAAAGTGATGAAGCCCGTTGCAATGTTAATTTTACATAAGGCGGAAGAATACATAACTTGCATACCAGTAGATCTAAAACAGGGCTTTTAAAAGTGCCCATTTTACCATGAGCAGCCTATAAATAGAGAAATTCGATTTATATTTCTATAAAATATACTGTTTGGCTCAAATTAACCCCGGAAAAGAATTTTAATAATAACTTTATTTTGTAACTATTATTCACGCAGTTCAGTGGTATTTTTAAGAGCAAGAAGTAGAAATACAGTTGCGTTTGGCATTGGGTGTTCATAAGCAAGCTTGATTCGATGGGAAGACGTTACGAGTTTAAGTACGGGAAACATACAGCTGTCGTCAAAAGAAACTTTGTATTCATTCCCTTCGCCTTACAAAAACTGCTCAGGAAAACTCGGAAAAATGATATTTCTAAGCATGACACTACTATACTTTTCCATTCAGTTGTTATATGCAAATAAAAGTAACTGTGTGTCTTTTTTGCTACATCCAGTTTACGACACAACATTAATAAAAATATGTGAATATAATTTCGTTATAATACATTCACGGTTACTTCAAACTTTTCTGAAGCCCTGCTACAGATCTACTTCCAGGATATTCCTCCGCCTCGTGCAAACTAAGCTTAACTAAGTCCAGAAAATTACACCAAAGAACAACGCACCGAATTCGTGCGCACTCTGTTGTAATAGTATTATGTATGAGAACCAATTCTTTCTAGGCGCTACGAACACGCATGATTTGTCACTGTTTTATAAATATTTATTATAAATTAAATATTATAATTTGAAGATAAAATATTGGTAAAACATCAATTTAACGAAATTGAGGATAATTTTATGTTGACAGAATTACAAAACGCTTGTGATACATAGCATATTTTGAAGATAACTAATGACGTAATACATGGGGTGAATTTTCAAATGTTTGATTCCAAAAGTGCGAAAATACGTGAATAGACTATATATTTCCAATCCAGTGCTAAAAACGAAGTTTGTTTTTTTGCGTACGGTCTAACACAGTACGACTTGGAATATTGTACAAAACTACATTTATTCTATGGAGATTGCAACTATCCCATTCTCTTCCAAACAAAACCGAAAAATCCAGTACACCAGTGCTACCAAACGACGTGAAATTGTAGTGGCCAAACTAAAAGCATTCAATTTCCCAACCTTAGTAGAATAAAACCTTAGCAGTATACTGAGAGAAAATCGAACGAAATATTTGTTTTTGTGTAGCGCCAAATATATATTTAGTTGCCCTAACAAAACATATTATTGAGCAAACAGAACTTGAAAAGCAACAAAATTACTTTTGTTCATCTAACAAAATATATGTTTGAATAAACAAAATTTCTGTGTTGGGCCAAAAAAAAAATTTCACTGTCAACTAAATATTTTGTTGAATCAACTGTATATATTTGTTTGGCCACTCATTTGACTGCCTTCGTTCGAAAATACGGCTCGAGAGTTTGTTTGTATTGTTTGTGACAGTTAGGATAGTAACAGTGTTTGTTAGTTCATCTACTGATGCTTAACAATCGTATAAACACATTAATAAAACAATGCAACAAGAAACTGACGAGTAAAGCTGTAAAACATGAAATATTTATTTGCACAGGTTGCCCGATATTTGCAGTGTATCTATTTAAAAGCTTTCCGGCGTTCTCAGTTATCACATTAGCTGAGTTGCAGGTGATCTAGGTTCGAATCTCGGTCGAACTTGTAAAAAATTTTTTTATAGCAGCCCAAACTGTTTAATGTACGTGTAGCCAAACAAAAATCTTTCGTTCCCCTCTACAAACAAATGATTTGGTTGCGCCAAACAAATCTTGTTCAATTCATCGAAAGCCGTTTTCTTAGTGTAGTCACGGCCTGGGCGATACAAAAACTTCCTTAAGAAAACAATCCAATATGTCCAATCATGTGCCTTGCGTTGGCATGGAAAGGCATTTGTTCCAAATCAAGCGAAAACAACTTCTCTTTCATGACGAGGAAGTCGCGATGTTCCACCCTCGCGCACAAAGCGATCCGTGTTCGATTCCCAGTGGCGTCACTAGCGCTCTATCTCGCGTGCAGACGTCGCCATTGGTTGGTGCGTTTGCTCGCGACACTTTCGCTTCCCCTCCCCCCCCCCCCCTTACCATTGCAGTCTGTCGTTTCTGAATAACCTAAGGTGATCTAACCGATATTTCTTCATGTTAACAGCAAATAATAACTGTAATAATTGCTTGAATATAATTGGCTATTTAAATTATTTAAAGGCATAAAAATAAATGTTAAAAAACATTAAAAAATTAATAATTTAGACTTTTTCTTAGAAATCCATTTTCAAGAATTTTATAATCACCTTTTATTTTAACACGGTATAGGCTTTTCACGGTAAAATGAGCATTTTTGAAAGCTCCGCTTAAGGTCTACTTGTATACACGTTGCGTATTCTTCCGCCTTATGTAAAATTAATATTGCCATGGACCTCATCACTTTAGTCGTGAATCGGTCAAATGAAACTGTGAAATTATTAAGACTGTAAATACTTTACAAAGCTGCTAAATTTAACACTTGAGTGCGTTAAAAAACAGTTAAATGGTTAACTAACACTTTTCATTCGATGTTAAGATATGGAACTAGTTCTCCTCCATCGTTACCAACTTTATAGGTGGCGAATGTCACTCAGTGCGACCTTTAAATATATGCACGCAGGGTCAGTGACTTTTTTTCTAAGGTTCGTTTCTAAAGTGCTCACTTGATCGTGAACAATCTTTAACTGCAGCTACTTTCCCGTTAACAGCCTATACCACAGCGTGAAACGCCTGTAAGTCAATAACAACGCTTTGTAGGACATGTGTTCATTAGACCACTTTTGCTTGTTTTTATGCCAGGAATAACCTCTCTATGTTTGTTACAACAGTTCAGATGCTCTCTGTATACTGAATCATAAAATGAAGTTATCTTGTTTTGTTCCGTTTCTGGTCAGTAAGCTTATTCAGTCTGCTCAAAATTATTTCCCAAGCAGCTCAAATGGTATTTAAAATACCGCCTTATACACGGTCGAGATAATAAAAAAAAGGTATACTTTTTATTTATTGAAGTCATCCTCGGAAAAAAGTCGCTGCTCCTACCTGCATATATTTTAACGGGCGCCCTGAGTGACATGCGCCCAGTAAAGTCGGTAACGATGGATGGGAAGTAGTTCCTTATTTTAACGTCTAATAAGTGTTAGGTAACCATTTCAAATAACTTACATTATTTATTTAGCTTTCTGTCTTTTTTTTTAATGCATCGAAGTGTAAAAATGGGCAGATTAGTAAAATATTTACTTTTTATAATAATTTCACAGTTTCACTTGACCTACTCACGAACACAGTGATGAGGCCCATAACAATATTAAGCTTACATAAGGCGGAAGAATACACAACGTAGGTGTGCAATAGATCTTAAGCAGGGCATTCAAAGTGCTCATTTTACCGCGGTCAGCCTATATCACCAGTAATTCGAAGCCAGGACTTCTGGCAACGAGCAAGCTTGCATTTTACTATATTGACGTCTATCGGGAGGGCGGCAGCATCATGATGGACATGTGGCATGGTTCCTGGTTCATGCAGGCAGCGTGTCGACCACCCTGTGTCGCCGAGCCGAGTCATTAGGGAAGCTAGCTCACTCTCTCTTCCTCTCACTTTCATTCGCCTCCCCCGCCCCCCTCCTCTCCATCTTACCGTTATCTCCAACGCATTATCTCTCGCCGCGTTCTCACGGACGAACGCACAAAGGGAAGAGGCGATAGTAACTTTGATTGTCCCCGAAACTCCATTTCCAGCTCTGTATCATTATTCCTTTAAAGGAATAAGTTGATGATAAAACTGCGTTATAATAATTTCAAGAATTACCGAAACTTCTTTTCCTTTCTGAAAGGCACGACGACCTCCGTTTCCGTGACGTTGCGTTCGGGTCACGAGGTCCGAAACTCGAGTCTCGGCCAATTGTCAGCGCGGGCCGTTTTTGAGATTTTAGTTTGTGTCAGGCCTGGCACTTACGGGCGTACACCCACGGTTATCTGGAAGGCGGGAAAACAGTTATAGGCTATCCACGGTAAAGTGAGCACTTTTTAAGGCCCTTCCAAATTCTCCCATCCCGCCAATTTTTATCTTTCCGCCACCTTTTAATATCAACACTGCCATCTGACTAATAAATACGTGGTATTCTTTCACCACTCACCAAAGTTAATGTCTGAGTGTACAATAAAATATACTTGTTAATGGCGAATGCCTTGTGGAAGGGCCGTTAAAAGTGCTCACTTTACCGTGAACAGCCTAAAGGCCAATAACCTCCAACTGAATTGCGCAAAGTTAGTGTTTTATTTATTTATTTTATATCCTTGCTTCCTGCGATTATTTTTATATTGTGGCACAGTTCCCTTGACTGGCTTCAATTCGCGAGTAAGTAATTCAACTTAAATCGCATACAGTGGAGGAGTGTTCCTGTGTGTTTGAACGTAGGTGTTTCAGGATATTGATTGGTGTGGCTTTCTTTATAAATGCCTCCTCAGTGCACTACACATCAGGCTGAATACTGGAGAGACCACGTACAGTATAAGAAGTTAATTTTTTATTTCTTTATCGTAAGTTCGCGGTGGCTTTGTTATTAGTCGCTATTTCCAAATTTCGCTCCGGTGGTGTGATGGTATAAGGGTTTTATCGGAGTGTTTCTATTTTCTTCCTTCCGCCCCAGGTGTTACCGCAAATGCTCCGCTGCCGCCATGCAAAGCGAGGAGCTGCAGTGGTAAACCATTGTGCTCGAATTCGGGAGGACACGGGTTCGATCCCGGGGCCCGGTAGTCCTGAAAATATGATCGAATATCTAACCAATAATTTTAGTTTCCTTCCCAAAATCACTCCAGGTACGCCGGGATGGTTCCGTATTACAGGCCGTCTCTAATGACCTCGCTGTCGACGAGACGTAAAGCCCGTATCACACGATAATTTTCGCTTTCATTATATATTTATCTAAAGACCACGTAAATGTAAATATGTGTAATCAAATGGTCATAGGTTTCAAAATACAGCACAAAAAAAAGTCGAACATTTGGGAATATGGGAGTCCAAGTTTCTATGCTCCTAACTAACTTTGCCAAATAAATCACATGTCATGTTATCTATATTACATACAGAATATATTAATTGCGCATCGAGGATATTTTACGATGGTTACTCGAGTACTGGTATCCTGAATCTCTCTTAAAATAATTATTGAAATTTTTTGCCGACATATTTTTATTCGTTTAAGAAAAACTAATAAATATTCAAATTATTTTCTCTGGGACGAATAAAACTGTTTCAGAGAAAACATCGATACGTATTTTAAAATAGATTCAAGGGTGCCAGTACCCGAGCACCGATTTGTTAAATATCCTTGATACTTAATTAATTTGTTGTGTATATGATATAGATCGCATGGCAGCGTGATTTAGTTGGCAAAGTTAATTAGGAGTATAGAAACATGGGCTCCCATATACAAAAATTTTTGAATTTTCGGTGCTATATTTTGAAAACTATAATTAATTTGACTACAAATGTTTAAATTTACGTTGTCCTTGTATAAATATTTCAGATAATGAAATAAAAAAAATATCGTTAAATATAGCCCTTAGCACTAAGTTACATATATCTGTCTCCACCTTACGGCGCCATCTTATCACATTGCAGTGCAAGTGGAATAGCTTGCACAGGTCCGCAGTCTGTTTAAGTACGAATGGGAAACTTCAAACTAGACCGGAATACAAGCTTTAACACATCTCGTATGTAGCGAACATTGTCCTGGAACCCGCCTACACAGAAAAAAACTCAGACTGTTGTTTCTTAATACTACGTGGATATCCGAGAAACCTGCACGTACATTTCAATCAGACTTTTCATGATGTCGCCGCCTGAATTCCTGAAGCTAAACGCAGCACGGCGGAAATACTGCACTCCGTAGGTAAGTGCTTTACGCGTAACGGCCAAGTTGAATGTATATGGTTACACATCTGGAGAGGCCCTGGTATAGGGCAGGCTGCAAAGCGGGGTGAAGCCGGTTATAGGCCGTTCGCGGCAAAGTGAGCACTTTTTGAAGCTTTTTCGTCAGACGTAATAGCCAATGAGTACATTTCATTGTGTTCTCGGACTTTTGGTTTTGGGTATGGTGAATGTATACGCCATATTACTCACATGGCAGGGTTTACATTAACAAGTGGTGTAATTATATATATATATATTGGTTGAAAGAAAAAAGTTAATAATGCTTCAAGAATGCTCACTCTACTGTGAACGGTCTATACTGGCGTTTACTCCCAGATTCCTACTCTGGAAGAATGCGAAAATGGCCGTAGTTGGCTCGCGCTGCCGAAAAATCTTTCAAACTAAACTCACTACCACTCAAAAACTATTCAACCGAATGACTTGAAACTATTCAACCGAATGACTTGAAACTTTTTCCGGCAAATTGTCAAACCTTTCTACCGATGACGCCGTAATTATCCTTCCGGAAATTTAAATATTTTTATTTTAAACAATTTTACAGTTTCGTGTTGCTGATAATTTCTGCAAATGCGCAGAGGAAAATGTAGCATTGTGTAAACTTTTTTGTTTCTAAAGATAGGTGGGGAGAACGTCGCGTATAAAATGTAGAGGAAGCATCAAATTTTATTTATATGCCTTTCTCAAACCATTTCTCCTCGTGCTTATCTATTGGCGGCGTGGTAAAGTTGAGAAATTTTTCAGTCCCTCACGACAGCGGCAGTATACACTTCTGTTTAATGTTAGGAGGGCGGTGCGGTTACAGTACAAACTCAATGAACTTGTGATTATGAATATGTTATGGCAGGCATATTCAAAATTATTCAATTAAATTGTTACCAAATTGAAATACGTTCCTACGAATTTGTAAATTAATAAAAATATAATAACATTCTAACCTAAGACCCACTCGTGAAATTTCATATAATCACTTCCATCGCTTATTTTAAATCAACGATGTGTTGGATATCGTACCACATAAAACTAGCTGGTATGTGTTTAGATTCAAGCCGTTTGATTCCTTTTGGTGGCGTGTTAAAGCTGGGAAATATTCCAGCCGTTCCAGGCAGCGCAACTACATTTTCTGTATAGTAGTAGTCACAAGGAATTCGTTTTTTTTTTTTTTTTTTTTTTTTTTTTGCCGCAACTAACAAATTATAAATTTTCTTAAAGCATATTTACAACTGCCGATGTTGATAATTTATTTATCGTAATTTGACTGTTTGAAATCATTTGCAAAATGTCATATGTATTTAATTGTCGTTTTGATTTCGTATTACATTTATTATTACCATCTATTTTAAATCAACACTTGGCACTTTGTAAAGTGCAGGTTTGACATTCTCCCGCATGGAAAATACCTTCAGTCACGTGTTCGAATACATATATGACTGAATAAGCTTGTGTGAAACACACATTATGGTTCATACAAAGCGTTACAAGGCTATTATAAATTATATATGGTTACTTCAAAATTCGCAGCACTCATATAGACCAGTTAGAAAGTGATGATAAATCTTAGAAGTGAAGTGAAATACATGAGAGTTATTTGAAGTAAACCTGTACACATCAGAACGGCTGCACTCTGCCTAACCGTGTCACATAAACTGATCTATATAATGGTTCCCACGACATCGGAGTGTCGTGGGAACCATATAGTTATATGGTTATATGTAATGTTTGTTGTTATATAGTTATATGTTATAGTTATATGTAATGAATGAGTGCTCTAGGTATACATGCTCGAAGGAAAATAGTGCATAAAAACCTGTGGTGCGTAAAAATTTTATTACACATATAATTAGTACAATATTATGTTTAACATTTAACTTATACGTATATGTGAACAAATATATCTGAGGAACAAAAATATTGTAATAATTGTATTTATATCCATAATATTTAGTTACATTTTACAACTGCGTATACATAAATAATTTACGTTTCCGACTACGCTAGGTTATGACAAAATTGTAACACACTTGTTGACTTCACATAGCCACAAAAATACTGCAGTCATTGACATGCACACTAAATAAACTGATATTTTGTGTAATGGTCAGTAATCTAAAAATATTATTAGGAGTTTGCTCAGGCAGCAGAAGAATATACGTATGAACACAATTTGCACAAACTTCAAATAGTGTAGTAATAACTATTATCGGGATTTAGATTGCTTCCATATATACCTACATACATATATGCATACATTTATAAAGTATTGAGAAAATTCGTAAAACATTACATATGTTTAAAAAATGCTGTACATAAACAGACTTTTACAATATTAATGATTTTCCAAAACATATTAGTACACCATAAAATCGTTTTGAGGTGGCAGCTCCGTCGATATTTACGTATCTTGCATATTATAAGGTGTTCAGGGATTTTCAATGTCAGCATTGTTTACAAACATATAATTTTGTTAGCTGGATATGAGTCCCACATCTATAAAGTTTTATTACGATGCAAGTTTTGTACCGAGCCCTAAATACAATGAACTCTTCACTGATTTTTGAAAATGACAAGTCTGCTTAAAACTGAGCGTACCTTTTTCCATGTCAGTACGTGATTGCGTTCTTTTGTCGCGTGATGGGGTCTAAGATCAAAATAACACTTGATAATTTCTTTTACTAAGTCATGGACGTGTACTGAAAAAATTCTGAAATTCCTGCTGTACTAGTCAAGAATATAAAAACTACTTCTTTGACTAGCAGTTTTTGCTGCAGATA
The DNA here is from genome assembly GCA_029891345.1 of Dryococelus australis. Classification (NCBI taxonomy): domain Eukaryota; kingdom Metazoa; phylum Arthropoda; class Insecta; order Phasmatodea; family Phasmatidae; genus Dryococelus; species Dryococelus australis. The sequence goes on from CM057002.1 coordinate 38,311,020, forward strand.
ACGTTTGAGCACTTAGATGTGAATATAAATTTCTACTGTTTTTCTGTGCACATCTAAAATAGACTTCTGTTATCCTACATAATTCTACGTCATCTTTTGAAGGCGATATCACGCCACATTTAGTTTTTTTTCTCAATAAATAAGTAGTGTTCGCCGTTGGCGAACAGCACATTGGCACAAACGTGAGAGTCAAATTTTTTTTGATAATTTAAACACCACAAATCCAGCTAGGTATCGAATAACAGTTTGAACATATAAACTTAGACTTGAGAAATCCGCTGGAAGATTCATGTCGCTTTCTCTACTACGCTGTGTAGGTTCTATGCTTCAAAGTTTGTTTGTTGATGGGAGAGTTGACATATGCAATATTGTTATGCCAGAATTTAAAGAAACGTTGCATTTTTCTGAAAACCGCACTTGATTTTTTACTAAACGCTTTTTTGTATGCTACCTTAAATTGCCTAGCAGAATGATTATTGTTTGAACCAAACTGTCTTCGGATACAGCCAAAAAACATTTCGACGTGATATTGGCTCAACTTGTTTGTCAGGATATAGCTAAGAATATTTTTTTCGACAGCTAAAATATCGAACATTCTGATGACACTCTATATACAAATAAGGAAACCAATAAACGCAGTTTTACCTGGTGACTTTAGAATGCCTTTGTGCTCAGAGCCATGAAGTCCTGAACTGTACGCCTTTGCTTCATTTAAGTAGATGAGCCAGAAAGTTTTATTGGTTTCCTTCAGAGGCGCTTTATATGTTCTGCAAATGGGGCTGGATGAAATAAGGGTATCAAACAATCTGTCAAATACTCTAATGAATTTAACTGTGGCTAATGCACCTTGAGACTCTGGAAGTTCTAAATCTGCTTCGCACATTTTGAGAGCATCTGCAACGGATGAACTTAGCACTTGTGCTGATAGTCGAACTTTAATTTTTTGTGTTTCCCACTGAATGTGAGCTTTAGTTAATTCCGTTCCCATTTTCAGGCCTTCTCTGTCCTGCGACCTCTCCAAATCTGGTTTCGAACCCCAACGATTTGTACAGCCGTACGCACTACAGGAAATGACCATTGTAACACACCAGACATGCGCTGCTCAAGTCCGTGTTCCCTATAAATGCGCTCTCGTCCTCTCCGTTTTCATCCCTTGTTCGCCTCCGGCCGGCTTCACCCCCACCCTAGCCATGGCCCCTCCAGTTTTTCTATACATCCTCCTTGGTAAGGGCGAAGGGGCACTTGATTTGCGTGCCTGTGTAGACCTTATCGCTTCCTCTTTTCTGGTCCTCAAACATGCAAAACCGCTCTTGGTAGACAGGCGCCTTAACTCACCCTCGGGTACACAGTAGAAATAATTTTATTTACAGTTCATTCTCTGGAAATTAGTCACAGAGGTAAATTTCCGAGCCTACCACTCAGAATTAAGGTTGTTGTGTAATAAACATATCAAACCAATGTATTTTAATAAGGAAGTAGTGTAGACTTCACATTTGTTTCAAATGCGTTGATACATCAATTATATTGTATGTTAAATTTAACAATGTGAAGAAAGCCCACAATATTTAACCTGCAGTTTTACGGAGAAATTTTAGCAACTTGTTCCCGAAGGATTGTTTGTGAAACGTACAAAACAATTTTTTTTTTCTGTGCAGAGCAAGCCAGTAACAGCTTGCACCATCATCTCCTCATCTTAGCTAAAGTTGACTGATTCAGGCGGATTTTTTCAACTCTACAGATATTTTTTAGATGTACCACCGATTTTAGAGAGGCGATAATGTACGTGGTTGATTTATTACTAAAGTAGAAATGAAAACCGTCTGGCAATACCACTCAGTTTTATAAACTTTATTACTCGAAAGTATTAGCAAGAGAGAGGGGGAGATCCAATATAACATTTGCTGTTTACTGTTATAATATTTTTATTCTCTGGATACTCCATATTTCTACACAGTTTATTGGCGACAGATTGAAGCTAAAAGCAGAAACAAAATAATTTATGTTTAGCTCTTTATTTTTCTTTTGTTAATTTAATCGGTAAACCTGTTTTTGTATCATTATATCCGTAATAAACATATTCCAATACATTATTATAAACAACACAAAAATATTTTCTAAACTATTCGTTAATTTTTCCCACTTTGTAGATAATGCAATAGAATAGAATGGAGTATGCTCGAAATACTTTGTATTATTATTGATTAATTTTAAACAACCTTTTATTGGATCAAATTCTCATTGGTTTTGGAAATCTTCGTTAGTACAATTATAAATTGTTGCTTCTAATCTTGGTATGCAATTTTCTTTAGCTAGCTTGGGTGCGAATGTTTCCTTTAATGCTTTATCTGGATAATTAAGAAAATCTATAATATGGTTTCCAAGTTGTTTGTTAACTCCGGGAAACGTTAATTGGTGAATCTATTGTAAACTCCAGAATTATATTCTATCCATGTTAAAAAACATTTTCCAACTGCATTGTCTTTATAACAAATTATATTACAATTTTCCTTATTTTCTCTTTGCATTCAAATACTAAAATTATATGTTAGATATTCGATCATATATTCTTTATGAAAAATTCCAGAAAAATATTGTTTTATATCTAAATCTAATCAATAATCATGTTATTTCTGTAATTCTTCTAATATTGTTGGCAACTATTCAAACAGAATGTTTAATTTTACAACTCCTAGTTCGATTTTATAAGGAATAACAACAGCGTTTTCATATTTCTCGTTTATAATTACTATATATTCTTTTATAATTTTTCTAACTCCATTAATTGTTTGTATATTAGAATCCAACAAATATAGAAGCTTGATTATAACACCATGTTTATATAAATTAAGTTATAAAATTTGCTTCATAAAACACTATTATAACCAAGAGATGCTTGCTTCTCAACTAAAAATTTCGTTAAGTTCATTTAATTTGTCTTCTTAGTTTGTATAGATTATGTCTCCAATATTTGTTATAATATTGTTTTTTAATTTGTCTGTTAGTAACTCTAATCCAAATATTTCGTGTCTTGGTTTAATTTCATTACTAAGTAATTCTGTTAAACAATATTGTTTGGTAGTTATCGACTCTGTTTTTTCGGTTTCCATTTATTTAACATGAAATTAAAAAATAAGATTCAGAGATTAAATTTAAGGAACAAAAATTTTGATTGGTAGCCGAAAGTCGGTCGTTAAAAGCAAAGCAACCCACCTTTCTTACCTATATAATGCATTTTATGAAAATATTCAATTTGCTAATCATTTCATTAGAGCTGGTAGAAACAATATTTCTTAATTTGCAATAAAATATAATACGTCTGATGAAAATGTTAAAGGAATAAAAAAATGGAGTTACTGATTTATAAAATATTAATAAGTTACAGTTTGTGTTATGAAAATATTTTAGTACTTTACCTGAAATTTTTTTAAATTAGTTAAGTAAGGTAAGCTAGAAACTATTTTTGTATTGTAAATAATTTAATAACACATATTTAAATTAAAAATGCTTTGTTAATAAATAATATTAAAAATTTAAGTTAAAAATTTTAATTTAATTTTTTGAAAATATAATTTCTGAATTTACCGTTTGGGCTATCGAATGATTTACGTTAAACTTTCCAATGTTGAATTTTAAATTTTGTGTTGAAGTAATCATTTGGGGGGAGGGGAACTTCCATGTTTTAATGTTTACATTTCGATTGTGAATATAATTTTTTAAAATAACCGATACAAATGTTAGTTAAATTTTTTTTAATGTTTGATTTAATAAAATATCGTTTTAATATTTGAATTCTTATATTAAATTAATAATAATATAAAAATAGTTTTTATCTCGCCTATACTACACTACTCAATACTAAGTGTTATAGGCCCTAGTGAATTTTACGATACAAAAAATCTTTACGTGGCGAATTTACGTAAAATGTATTGTAGCTGCTATCATGTTTTATTTCCACCAGTGTACAATCGAAATTTTTTTTTTTTACTCCCAAAGCGCGAGGTTGCCGAAGAACGATGACTATGCCAAGGGGCACCTTGCGCTACACTACTTAAACTGTGGTGTTAGCGTGATAATTGATACCGGGAAGGGATAGAACGTGTGCGCTGAGGGGGGGGGGGGGGGGACCAAGTTGCAGAATCTCTAGTCCTGACACGACTGCTAACCCTCCCCCAATACACCGCGGATCTCCCGGGGAACGCGATACTTGCCTGTAATTTCCCTGGTGTGCTGTAGCTAGCTCATCATATCTCAGCAGCCGTGAAATGTTTATTGGGCCCCGGGGGCTCACTCCTATTTCTTTGTTCAGTTTAAATAAATAACCACTCAGCAGCGCAGCTCCTATTTCTCATTTTCACCACTTCTTCCTCCCTGGCCATCCTTTTTCTCCTCCCCCTCTATCATCCACTTTCCCCTCTAAACCCTTTCGCCGTTTGGTCTTTCCTTATCGCCTCCTCGGATATCTTTTCCACCTACTGCGAAGTGCTTAAGTAATAGCGGGGGGGTTAAAATAGGGAGGGCTCAACACCACAAAAACCGCGTCATTTATAAGCTCTACGCGAAGATGAATTCGCTGAGATTTCCATGCAGAAGAATACGCTCCTCTGTGATGACGCTCGCTATGATAGCACCACTTCTCGCGAGCCGCAGAACAGATCATTATTTCTTTTTAAATAACTGTTGTTTGGCGATTGAGGGCGCTGCTTGGCACGCTTGGTAAGCTAAACTGGCCCGTGCAACAGCGAAATTCGTGTCTGAAGTCGCTAAGGAGCTACCCATGGTTGAAAGCTTCTAGGCACAGATCCCGAATAAGCTACGTGCACTATTTTATGATGGAGTTTTCATAGCCTTGAAATGAAATACCAATAACCGGGAGAGATTTATATATCTTGTACGATTATTCTTAACTACGACTGCGCATAGCTATTGCTAGAGACCCGAGAAATCCGCGAGTGCAATGACCTGTAGGCTAGACTTCACAGTCTTATATACTCTCATACTGATATCAACTGTTTATTGGTTGATTGTTGTGGTAGTAGAAAGGCGGTTGTTGGGCGCACAGTTTATTGCATGTTTGTTATTGGCTCATTTATCTCCAGGAGCGGTCAAACAACACGTCGACCAATTATAAAAGTAACATGAACGTACAAGTGTGTGAATTCTAACTGGTCTGGAAATGAAACTGCCAAATTATCGGGTCTCTAGCCATTTCCACGGTTATCCACAATTCACATATAGTATTTTAAAAGTTTAATTCGTTGTCATGAACGTACATTTTTGTTCACGAATAAAAAACGTTCACTTGGCTGGGGGAACATCTGTAACATTATGTGTCAATTTCTGCATAAACGAAAAAAATATATATGCCTGGAAATCAAAAGTTCCAAGACAAGCAATTTTTATGGCAACTTAGCCAATTTAAAACACTTCCTAAAAAGTCTCGTTTGAAAATGAAACTTGATTAGACAAAACATTAAAACTTCATTACGCCAGTTGTAGTAATTTTTTTTATTATGGCTGTAACAATTATTGCGGGTATGGTTTTGGTGTGGTTACTACAATTGTAGCTCTACCGTTCTACCTGCAGAAAGCAATAAAACAAATGACGATAATTAAAGACAAATTATCATCCGTGCGTTTGTCAAACCGCTTCATGACAGCTTTCGTTGTTACGTGTGCTTTAAAATACCGAACCACCAGTTAAATTAATCATGTTATTATACCGAAATAAATATTAACACTGGTATGAATGTTTCAAATATGTAGAAGTTAGTAAAAAATTACTTCTCATAATCACTTATCAACGTATACCAAATCTCAAAAAAAAAATTTCCCTTTTCATTGCATGCATTGAACTTCTGGAACCGAATGAACATATGTCATAATGGAAAGAGCGTAAATGACTTTGGGCTTTTTAGTAAACTAACTCGCCACACACAGCTTTACGTGCGGTATGTAGAGAACTCCAGCGTACGACTTATCTGTTCGTACTGTCATTATTCGCCAGAATAAAGAGTAGGAAATAATGCCAGGGCTCTTCTCAACAGGTATAGCGTTACATTCCCTGGAAACCACTGCACCGAACAAGTAGAGCAGGAGACAAGCTTTATTACGCCAACTGTAATCAGTCCCTCTTATGTGGGTAAAGCCATTCTGCGGGCTAGACCACGAAATGCATCATTCATATTTAAAGGCTGTTCACGATAATGTGAGCACTTTTGAACTCAACCTTAGAAAAATATCACTGCTCCAACCTGTCCTGCATATTTTAATGGGCGCATTGAATGACATATGTCCAGTAAAGTTGGTAACGATGGATGGTAAATAGTTACACATATTAACGGCAAAGAAAAAGTGTAACTATTTGCGATAGCTGAAATTATCATTTTTCGGCATTCTGATTTTTTTTTTTTTTTTTTTATGCATCGAAGTGTAAAAATGAGCAGATTTGAAAAATATTTACTTCTCTAAAAATTGCACAGTTTCACTTGACAGACGCATGAATAAAGTGATGTGACCCATGGTAATGTTAATTTTACATAAAGCGGGATGATGCACAACGTGCATACAAGTAGATCTTAAGCAGGGCTTTCAAAAGTGCTCATTTTACCGTAAACAGCTTATATGCCCTCGTGATGTGAGAGAGCTTTGAAACCGTCGCTATAACCTGCAGTCTCTCTCACTGGTCTCCCAGGGGTTGACTTGGAAAATGTTTGAGGCAATGTAATAATTTCAGCGATAATGACAAGACAGCAATACTTATTCGTTCACAACAGTTAAAAATTCGTGTTTGAGTACATGTCTGATATAATAAATTTTATATAACACATGAATTGATTCACGGAAACGACCACGGTAATATTTTTTTTTCTGTACGACACTGGGTATTAAAAACGCTAAATTTCAACAAAAACTGTTGTATCAAAGTGTTTTGGTAAGTGAAGGAAACAAATGGCATATATTCGGCAGCATTAATGCCTTCGGATAAAATTCTAAGGTTTACACGACCGTCAAACACTGCTAAACTCTTATAACACTACGTGATTCAATTTTCAAGAAACAAAATTATTTTCTTCGGAGGTTTTGCATCTCTCATGTAGGTATGAATAATAATTTAACTGTTTATACGTATTATAAAAATACATAACCAGTCACAAAAATGAAACAAAAGAAAACTGTAGATATGCCTGATTAAACAACATGAAACGCGCATTAATTTTGACATACCTAACATTTATGTACAGGAATATACAAACACAAAATTATTCACTATATGATTTTTTGTCTCTTGGGAGTACGTGTCGTTGTTTTTAAGTAATTTTAGTCCCTTTAGGTTTGGTAGCTTCTGGTATTATTTAAGTGGCCTTGTAGTAAAAACTGATATGTCGACAGGATGTTGTGCATGGGCGTGTCATCATTGGGGGGGGGGGTTCGCACGAATTTTAAGAATCGCCGATGGCCACATAAATGTGGGAGTCTGGGTGTTTTTACCCCCAGGAAATTGTTTGATTTTAAGTTTTAAAATAGTGATAATTACGCTGCCAAAATAGGATATTAAAAGAATACCACATTTTTCTTCCCCCCCCCCCCTTTCGTAAAATATTTAGGGGAAACTCGACTGAGAAAGACTAATTTGTAAACATTTGAAAAGCGAAATGATTCAAATCAAAGTCAGGCCTACCAGGACGCGATGGACAAATTTGTTTCGATATTCCTCGGAATGTATCGTGCAGACCAGCGTGATGTTGTACATGCTGAAATCCAGATAAATAAATAAATCTCAAAGATCACAATTTTCAAATTAATAAATATGCCGGACATTAGGATGTACCCGGGCATTCCCGACCGCGCTGTGTGTCTTGAGAGCCGAGGAAAGGTTACGAGAGGTGAGAATGGAGCAGCGCCAGAATGCAAGGTCGGGGGAAACGAAAGATCCCCGAGAAAACCCGTCGACCGGTGCGATTCCCACGTGCGGAAATCCGGGAGCGACCCCGCCGGGAATCGAACCCAGTTCGTCTTGGTGGGAGTCGAGCAGTCTAACCACTACACCACCGTGGCCGCCAAATAACCCGCTCTTGAATGAGAGTCTAGTTATGGCCGGTTGCACCAACATCTTCCCCGATCCGAGATCGAACGATTCTAGTTCCGAATCAGGATCCAATTTGACACTGGTTACAATTTAAAAGTGTCGCACCAACGAAAATTGCATGATTCTGGATCACCAATTCGTCGATCTTGGTTCCAAAGTGAAAGATCCAGATTGAGTATGCGATAAGTTTTGCTATTGGTTCGTAATATGTGACGTCAAGGAAGTAGGTGTATTTTTCACTATAGATAGAACTAAATGTGCGATGTATTATCTGTTTTAAGTGAATTATTGTTGTACGAATTTGACTGAATAATATTCAAGTGCGTATAATGTTGTTTTAATATCCCAAGAAAATTATCGAACGTAGTTCTATCTGTTGGCGTATTTTTCAAACTACATTGTCGACGATGGCTGCTGATCTCGGATCGAGATTTCGAACCGCCAATTTCAGCGGTTTGAAATTAAATTAATCTCGATCTTCAGTCCAGCTCTGAACTCGAATGGTGCAACATTTTTCAGTGTCAATCTTAGATCCTATCTCGGATCGAGTTTCGAACCACGATGGTGCAACCGGGCATTAGTCACTAACTTCCAACCTCTTGGGCTGCTGGTTCGATACCAGAACCCCGGGCGGGCAGGAATTTATTCGGATGGTGTTCTAATGAGGGGAATGTGTACCGGACACTGCCACGGCGGTGAGGTGTTTTCTCGGGGTATTCCCATCCTTTCATTCGATCCCTGTTCAAACCTTGTTTACCCTCCCCCAATACAGGCCCGTTTTAAATTTATCCTTTTTTTGTTAACAAAACGGTTATGTGACTCGATTTTGTCGACTAAATCGATGAATTTTTGTAATTTGCGTTTTTGCGTTTTATCAACTGCGAAGCTGACAAATCACCAAATACAAAACAGTAAAGCTGGACTCGCAACCATCCGTTTCATCCGTCAGTCGCCCGTCCGTCCGTCGGTCACGTGGTCTTCAACCAATCGCAGGGATACTATTTTTTCTATCTGTCAATCAGTCGAATATATCTCAAACCTTTAACTTTCGACGGACAGACGGACGGGCCACCGCCTTGTAATATCGTTCCTTGAACATGGCTGTCTGAAAATTCACTTGTTTCTTTTTTTTTTATATTTTTCTTTTTAATAACACAAGGCAGTGAAGTTGTTTACTTTTTTACGTTTCTCCTTTGAATTGAACTGAAGATGACGTGTAGATTTTCAGAGGAAATGCTGATAAATTATGCTAGGGAAAGAGAATATATTTATGACAATAAAAACATTAGTTTCTGCGCGAGAAAGTTCGTGTTGTTGGGTGGCGACACTGAACATCTTCTGGCCCGACGGATCGACGGATGACGGACTGTTGTGAGTCGTTTTCAATTGACGGGCGAAAAAAAACCGACGGATGGCTGGCTGACGGACGGGCGACTGATGGAAGCGACGGATGGTTGTGAACCAAGCTTTAATCGCCACCATGTTAGTTTTGCTTGTTTGTAACGTTCAAATACACACACACACACACACACACACACACACACACACGTGAGGCAACTGAAATAAACTGGCGTGTATCCAACCCACAATAATTATTTCACAAGGCAAGTTGCCGAAATATTCTTGAAACAGTTATTTTCTAATGACATGATTTTGGTTTAGTATAAATTTCCCGCCATAATAGCTTTATTTTGCTGATTTTAAATTTCGCACGGCTCTGTAAGAACTTTACGGAATGATATGTTAAGACTTGATGGAGATCTAATTTTGGAATCACGAAACAAAATAATAGTAATAATGGCATGATCGGCAGTTAAACGTCTAGGGGTTCCGACTGGAATCTTACAAAATGATAAATACAAAAAAAAAAAAAAAAACTAATTGGTACATGGCCACAGCTTAAATTTGGGCTGAGTAGTGCAAGACGTCAGTCTCTTGTGTATTATCCATTCATGGTAACTTCACACTTTTCAAATCAAACCTTTGAAAAACAGGCCTACGTACGACATACGTGCTTGTTTCCTAAATAAGTCTTACGACACAAGCGTTTTGTACTTCCTTTAAAATTAAGGTATCTTATGTCTGGATTACTGACACTTTCACTTAAATTTTGTTCGTAATAAATATGCGTTGAAGCAGTGAGAAAGAATGTATGTTAGTTATAATTAGCAAAAAAGTGTTATGTTAAATATAATCAAATTAAATGTATGCAAGTTTATTACCATGTTAAAATTTTCAGATAATGCATTCTTATGTATTGAAAATATTTACTTATATTTCTCTGTACAGGGCAAAAAAACGTACGCTGTTTATATCTTGGTGTTTTTATAGTTTCTTCATGTTTTATTTACATTTAGCGAAGTATAATATTGTAATTGGTCACTTTTTCATTCAACCTAATTATTTAATAAATATTTTAATTAAAAGTTAATTGTTTCATATATCTTTTTTATTTGTACGGTAGAAAATTCGTTGAACATGAGTGTTATATGCAAATTCAATTAAATATTTTCATATGTTAAGTTTTTCCTTTTAGAATTTAAAAGTAGGCCAACCACAATTTCTTCAGTTCATCACATTTAATCGAAATCGGAAGAAAAAGGTTTTTAACAAATTGTAATGAATTAATTAATTCCTTAAATTTTTTTAACAATTTAGTTTATAACTCTCATTTTACATACTGTTTACAATGCTAACATTAGTTAGCAAGAAGTTCCTGTTTTGTTAGGCAACTAGCTCAACGTGCGTGTCACCAGAGCGTGCCTACACTCCCGTGTGTAGGCGGTCCGTGAGTTTCTTGTCATAGAGCCTTCCTCACAAGATACACATTAGGGAACAAACAACCTCGTTCAATTAAGATAAGGAAATCGAACGGTTTGCAGTACTTAGTCCAACAGTTGTAAATGTGCTTAAAATTTGTCTTAGCCAATTTTATATTATCCAAAAATTGTTTGATAACGCTTCATTGCCATTATCTTCTTTCACATAATTTGCATTATACACTGATGTAAAATATATATTTTACACAGCCATCACTTTGAGAGAATTTCTACCGCTAGATGCCAGAAAGGGTGGCATATTTTCTCTGTTTACCCAAGAACAGTATGTGTACATAAAATTACAAGGCACTTGGCACTTACTACATTTTAAACATTGTCTGAAAATTATATTCAATACCAGGTAAACAGTAACGCAGACAGTTCGTCTTATAAATTGATTTTTTCACTTTAGTAAAGCTGTAATAAATACTCTACCTCAGCGATTTTATTTCCAGAATCTAATGGAAAATAATTTTTTGTTGTAAATCACTTGAGAGTTATTTTCTCATACTAAAATATTACGGATATAAAAATTCCAGACATTCAAATACATTATAAATAAACCATATTTACCTCTGTGCTCGTATATAATTACTGAGATCCAGACGCGAACAATAACGTTTTTGAAATTCTCGTCAAGTACAAACAATTTTACAATTCCCATCTGTGGTGATGCCACCCGATGTATAATAGAGTTAGTGTACACAGTTAGTAGTATGACTAGCGGGTTTCGAGCGCGGACATCCATTAGTAAGAGCCAAGCATGTCAAAGGCAACAAGTAGGTGCAATACAGTGTACACTTTGTGGCTTACATTCACAGAAAACCATTTTCCTCGCAGTAATCAGGGGTAATTGTGATGCTACATAAATTAATTACAGTCGCTTCGACACAACGCACACTTTTGCTATCATATTGTGTTAAAGATTGTCGGTAGGTAATTTGGCTTAACGTTTCGTCGACAGCGAGGTCATTAGAGACGGTGCAAGTTGCACATGGAAGAGGCATTGGGGGAAGGATTGGGTAATCACTGGCCATGGCCTTTGTTTGGGACCCATCCCAGCATTCGCCTGGAGTGATTTCGGGAAATCATGGGAAACCGAACTCAAGATGGCCGGCCCGGGAAGCGAACCCGGGTCCTCCCGAATGCGAGTCCAGTGAGTTACCACTGCGCCACCTAGCTCGGTAATGAGCTAAAGAGGAAAGTTGTGCTAGTCCCATAAATTCGAACATTGCGCTAAAGAAATTTCTCAGCAGTTAACCAAGCCTCGGTCCACTGTTAGCAACAATTTCACTGTCAGGTGGAATCTGTCATGGAAGCATGGGCCTCGAATATTGCTCTGGTAGGTCCAGGAAAATTTTGATCGGAACTGGCGATTTCTCGTCGTGTTGTGCCAGCCAGTTGTCAGACAGCCGTATCAACGATTACAGAGGACTTCCGCCACAGCTCATGTAAAGAGGCGAGTGTTAGGACTCTCCACCGGAAGGTGACAGCACTTCCTTTCATTGTCGCGCTGCTGACTTGAAGCCACTGATCACAAGCGTCAGTACCCGACGACGATTGAAATGGTATAAAGAACACTGTTCACTGGAATGTGAAGAATTTGAAGAAGGTCCTATTGAATGATGGGTCACGGTACATGATCTTATACTTGAAGGGACATGCATGGACCTGGCAAATACCTGTTGAATTGTATTTACCTGTGTATGTTTTATCGATATTGGCGATGGTATAAAGGTCCTTTCTCTTCGGTTGAGCTATGGTCATTAGTTTTAATCGATGAATCGTTGAACAGTGGCATGTAAATAAAGGCCATTTTTGGACAGTAATATGATTCTCACACCGTGGTAAATGTTTGGATAGGCAATTTCCTGTTACAGCTCATCATTTCTACTTTCAAGAATGCAGTATCAATCGCCAAGTGGGAATCCTTAACTGGCCGCTGAAAGCTGTGGCTGGGATGAGTTGGAGCATGTTTGCTTACCAGAACCACTTAACCAAAAGACAAACGTCAACTATTTCCAGCGATTCAGTAAGAATGGATACGAATTCCACCAGCCGTGAACCAGAATTCAGCGGAGAGCGTATCCCGAAGTATTAACGCTTTAATAACAGCAAATCCAAGACCAACATCTTGTAAGAAGGGACAGGAAATTTTCGGGAATTTATTGACGGATAAGTTAAGCTTCAAACACGTGAAAATCTCTGTTATGCACGGAATTGGATCACAGTGTATGAGATAAACCGAGGAGAACTTTTACCCAGTGATGGACATGCAATGAGACAACCACCGAATTCCGTGCCATCTCGTATGTGGTAAAAATTGCTACTCACCAGGGCAACAGAAAATGAGCAAAAAATATACTTTCGAAAATACATAGGATAGTGGATTCTATTAAGTCGTTGTACACATGAAATTGCCCTTTTTTTTTAAATATAGGCTATGGGTTACACGGTTGGTGCTTTCTAGCCAACTGCAATGGATGCCTATTTACCCGAGGCCACTTGGTGTATTTTAAATGAGGATATAGGAAAAACCTGTGCTGCTCCATTCCAGTTGAGTGATGACCGTGTAAGATAACTGCTATAGTGTATTTCTGTGCTCTTGTTCTACCACTGAAATATAACAACCACCCTATAAAATATCCTTGATGTTACCGATATGCGTTATTTATTGGGCAACAGCTATACTGAATATACTTGATATTTACCTTGACGTTTACCTCGCCTTGATTTTATCCTCGAATTCGGAAATTTCAAAGATTTGGAAACATCGAATAATTTCTAGAAAATTTATTACACATTTATATATACATAATTATTTAACACCCAATTTTGAACTCTGAAGTTGGTTTGTAGGAAATGCTTATTAACTACATCTTAAAGTATAATAAACAAGACTTTATTATTGAATAAATTATTAATTAAAAATCAACGCAGTTTACTGTAGGTCTGCAGGTTAATACCCAGCGAAAAGTAACATTTCCAAAACAATAAAAGCCCATAGTAATGAAATTACAAACAGCGTTAATGACTGTGTGTACAATTTAATGAAGCATGTTAAATAAGCAGCAGATGTTTTGCACTGAGAGAAAGGTTCGTTCCAACCAACAAAACACTTGTTTGCATATGGTCAAAAATATACTTAATTGCCCCAATAAAATATTTTGTTGAGTAAACAAAACTTGGAAAGCAACAAAACTAATTGTGTTATTCAACAAAGTACACGCTTGAATAAACAAAACCTCTGTATTGGGCTTAAAAAAACTGCAAACATAATATTTAGTTGCATCAGGTATACTTATTATTTTGGCCATTCTTTTGATTGGAGTCGTTCGAAAATATTGTTGGAGAGTTGGTTTTTAACTTTTGCAATTATTAGGATAGCAACAGCGTTTGTTAGTGTATTTATTGCTGATTAATAATGGTGTAAAAATCCTAACAAAGCAAGTTCAACAGGAAACCTAAAAAGTAAAGCTGTAATTATTTAAATATCTGTTTACGCACGTTGTCCAGTATTTGAAAAGTGTGTATTTAAAAACAGTTACATTTCACCATAGGTCAATTTAGCTGTGGCTGCTAGGGCATAGCTCTCGGGTGCAAACTTTCTAGGTTTGAATCACTGCCAGCTTTCGAATTTTTTTCGTAACCAGAAATATTTGACAAAAATTGCAATCACAAATTTGATTTTCAGTGGCGCGTAGCACCCACAATTTTTTTTACTCTATGAAAACGTTCACAAATACATTCCCGCTTTATTTCTCATAAGGAATCGTTTCCAAAAATTAACACGCTCGGTCCTAACTCATCTTGAACACCTTGACAAAAAGGACCCTGATTATTACAGTAACACCTACTAAAACCAACAACTCGACGTTGTCCACGGATTCCAGAATTTCATCAAGAACACCTAGCGCGCCAGAGATATGGCACATAAATTCACAAATAATCGATGTACGTAAGAGTCAAACAAATATTTAGTTGCACCAACCAAATATTACAGTTTGGGGGCAACCAAACAATAACAACAAAACAATTTGGTTTCATTAACAAAATATTTCACTGCCCCCTATACAAGCAATTAATTTGGCTGTGCCAAACAAACTTTGTTCGATTCGACGAAACCTTTCTCTCAGTGTGGGCTTAAAAAAGAGCGAGTTCATAAAATAAATTAGTAACATTAAAGCATTTAAACCAAAAACAAACACCACCACAACCGTATTATCGGAACACGATGTCGGTGCGTATCGACATATTAGTATTTGTTTGCAATATATAGACTACTGATATTTACTGTGCATTTTCACTCAACCGTAACGCATGATGTTATTCGACATAGTCATGTCTCGGCATGACATGGGAAAGGTTATGGCTGCTAGTTTCGTAAAGGCCTTTGAACGCACTGAACTGGGGGACCGCACTCGTTGAGACAGGTATCGCCATCAGATCTCAAATATTATTTTTTTTTCTTAGTTAGCTCTTCAGATTGGCACGAAGTGTATATTATGCGAATTGTCTATAACGCGGGTCTAATTATTTGACAATATAGAATGGTTTATTAAAAATTGCAATATTCATTGTATTAAAAAAATTTATCTTATTAAATATTGTGTACAACGACAATAGTTACAACATTGAGAAAACACAGAGAAAATCACGCGAAGCATGAATTCCTGAAAAATTGCGAACTGACATAATACATATATATCTAAATGTCACATAATTTATTTATGTTATAAGAAATAATTTAATTTGAAATTTCTGCTTAAAGCCTAACTTTCCCAGACCCCCAGTATAGGGATTTACAGGAGAAGTGGTTCGTTTTAAAGGACGGGTTCATTAGCCGAGGGCAAGGAACGCAGTACGGAATGCACCCCAAGTCATTTCGGAAAGCGCCTCCGGGGCTGGGAATATTCCTCAGGTCGCTGCAGAAGACGAAGCACTTCGACTGGTTGGTAGACTCTCGCGCCTACTCGCGCGTCACGGCGAAGAGCGTGCGAAAGGAAAGATGGTGGAGGCGTCTGGCGAAAGACGCGGGGGAGTGCGGTGGCTTATTTGATAGCTCGCGTCGAGAGGGAAGATACATATCACCGTAATGGATGGCGCAGCGTCTGGGAAAATTGACGCCGGCCATACGAGGCGGGGTGACGTCCCCTTTTTCTGGGTTAGTGGAGGAGGGGAGGGGGAACGCGTCAGGTAGGTTGATAGCGTAAGGGGAGCGGGAGGGGAATAAAGGGAACGGGACTGGGGGGGGGGGGTAGAGAAACGTTTGGAAGTGCCAACAGTCTGTTCTCCTCCCCTTCGTAAACCCTGGGAGCACATCCCGGCGCACCTTTCATGCTGTTAAGCTTTTCAGCCCAGCCCATGAGGAAGATGTCTTTATGCTGGAGGGGATGATGTGAAGGGGTTGTGTGGGGTCCAAACAGGCACGTTATCTGTGCGTCGACGGAGGGCGAAGAGCAGACGGGGGTTGTGTGATGCCGAAGCAACATGGTGCTACGGCGAGATGAACTGCCGCCGGTCCTTTGTTAACCCTTGCCACCCCGGCCTCTCCTATCGAC
Source organism: Dryococelus australis (assembly GCA_029891345.1). Lineage (NCBI taxonomy): Eukaryota > Metazoa > Arthropoda > Insecta > Phasmatodea > Phasmatidae > Dryococelus > Dryococelus australis. Next base: position 38,327,486 of record CM057002.1, read on the forward strand.
GTTGATAGGATGTCGTGGACCTGGCGCACGTCCCTGGGGATTGAAGCTCGCCCTTTCTAACGAGCGGCCTCAACTTGCCGATGGTTATTCGGGGGCAGCGAAGGGTGTAGTCGGCGATAAACGAGCGGAAGGGATTGGGGCTCGGCGAGTGAACGGCCGGCGTGGTTGAAACTCCGCGTGCCAGAGCAGATACAAAGGAAAATTCTCCCAAAGATGGGCCTACGCGGTTAGCGTGGTGAAACGGCTCCAGCCACTATCCTGGACAGACAGCAGAGGAAGAGATCTGTACTCCAAAAATAGCACTCCGGTCGGACCAAGGAAGTTTCCAAGAGCAAACAGTTCTCAGAGCAGGCCCTCCTCCCGGCTGCTGCCTAACATAGGGATGGATATGGTTAATATATTGTACACCGAGAAAAATGTTTTGTTGAATCAAACAAGATTCGTTTCGTGCAACAAAGTTATTTGTTTGTATAGAGGCAATTAAATATTTTGTATCTGAAACCAAATTGTTTTGTTGTTCTTATTTGGTTGCCCCAAACTGTAAGATTTGGTTCGTGCAACTAAGAATTGTATGGTTACGCGTACATTAAACTGTTTGGTCCTATATAAAAAAATTGTATAGGTTCGACCGAGTTTCGAACCTCGATGACCTGCATCCGAGCGCTACACCTTAGGTAATCTCAGGTAATGTGACAACTGATAACGTCAGAAAGCTTTTAAATAGATATACTGCAAATATTGGGCAACATGTGCAACAAATATTTCAAGTTTTACAGCTTTACTTGTCAGTTTCTAGTAGCATTGTTTTATTTGTGTGTTTATGCTATTGTTAAGCATCAATAGATGCACTAACAAACACGGTTACTATCCTGATTGTCACAAAAATACAAACTCGCGAGCTATATTTTCGAACGAAGACTGTCAAATGAGTGGCCAAACAAATATATACAGTTTATTCAACAAAATATTTAGTTGGCAGTCTTATTTTTTTTGGCCCAACACAGAGTATCGTTTGTTGAAACATATATTTTGTTAGACAAACAAAAGTAAAATTGTGTTGCTTTTCAAATTTTGTTTGCTCGACAATATATTTTATTAAGGCAACTAAATATATATTTGGCCCTATACAAACAAATGTTTTTTTTTCGAGTTTATCTCAGCGTATAGCCGCTATACGATGACTCGGAATAGGAAGTAGAAATATGTACATTAGAATATAGAGATTAGCAACCACGTAGTTGGGTGGGCGAGGATGTATGGCAGGATCAACCGCGCTACACTCGCCCTCCGAGCAGCTTGGCAGTAAAATAAAATAAAGTTTACAATCATATATAAGAAAATTCAACCTAAAGGTGATGGTACGCAGAGTAATAAAAACAAAAAGTTAAAGATACGTAGCCCGAGAGAGCCAAAAGGAAAGGCCAATTATTAAAGACTGTTCACGATAAATTGAGCACTTTCGAAATCAGCCTTAGAAAAAATTCACTGCTCCTAACTGCATATATTTTAACGGGGCGCACTGAGTAACATGCGCCCAGTATAGTTGGCAATGAGGGCTGGAAAGTAGTTTCATATCTTAACGTCAAATAAAAAGTGTTAGGTAACCATTTGTAATAACTTAAGGCATTTCTTTCGCTTTTTTTTTTTTTTTTAATTCATCGAAGTGTTAAGATGACCAGATTTGTAACATATTTACTTTTCTAATATTTCCACAGATTCATCTGACCGACGCATGAGTAAAGTGACAAGGCCCGTGGCAATGTTAATTCTACATAAGGCGGAAGAATACACTACGTGTATCACAAGTAGATCTTAATCAGGGCTTTCAATAGTGCTCACTTTACCGTGAATAGCCTATAAGATAGAAAAAAACAATGATAAACTGAAGGAAATACTTATACGATTGCATTACTAGAAAGGGCGTAGGCGCAGTGGTGAGAAGGAAAAAAAAGATAGCTTGCCTGGCCATGAAAAAAAAAGAGGGGGGGGGGGGGTCCGAATCCGTTGCCCACGCGGGACGGGCCCTGCTTTAGCACCTTGGGGAGTGTCGCCGAAGCGCTGCCGGGCACGGCAAATGTATCGTCTTGCGGAAGACGTTAAACACGGCTAATGTTCTGCATGCGGGCTACTCGCAGGTGGTACTATAAATTCTATCCCGGGGCTGCCTGGTAGGACACTGTCAAGCATACGTGTGTTTCTCTGGCGGTACCATCGCTTCTCCGCGCCATTCCATTCTGTCGCTTTTACTTTGTGCTCGTCAGACTAAGTTTCAGCACATCGAATGTCGATGGTTACAACTTAGATGCCTTATTCCGCTGCCTAATCTAAGACACCGTTCTCATAAAGCCCACTGAGATTAGGTAACTGGATAAATAAACGATGTTACTGTATAATGTAAAAAGTTTCATTAAATCCAGCAGACGCTGCAAAATACCTAACACTCACTTTTATTGCAACATTTACGATAGCAAAAGTCTCATTGTTTTAAATTTAAAAAAATAATCACGCTGCTCTAACAAAATTTGGGGATAACAAATTTGGTTCAGAATAAATCTGATATCACGTTACCATTAAAGAATAGCAGATGCAAAGAACGCCCAGATTCACTAAATTACTTATGCCGGTAGTGCAGGGATTAAAAAGACGTGAAAATGACAGGTACGTGAAAGGAAAAAATATATTTTGCGTGAATAAACCGTCTTTCGTGTTATCACTCGAAACACGCACTTCCTTCAACTTGCCACGATCTGATTGCCACTTGGAGGTACTATGTGAAAAAAAGAAGAGTATCTAGTCAAGGACATGCACACTCGTTGCCATTAAAATTATGCGCACCAAGATGAAACCGCTGGAGTCAAACGGCGTTTTATTAGTATAAGAGTATAAAAAATAAATAAGCGATTACAATATCGTTCACAGTAAAACGTATTTAAGGCAACTTCCCAAATGTAATGGACATTTTTAACATATACGCATTATTGAAAATTCACTACATGTCAAGCAACAAAATTAATGTGCGCTAATATTATAAATGGCAACGTCTCTACACATTTGACTCTTCCCTTATCAAATGTGGAAAAGCTAACATCAATGAGTGGCATAGACTGTACAGGGCTGATTGGTCACTATTGTAAACCATGCTTAGGATCTACTTTTCCTCTCATGTTGTATCCTTCCGCCACATATAAAATTAGCATTGTAATGAGCCTCATCACCTTGTTCATGCATCATCCATGTGAAAACAGGGAATTGCCAGAAATGTAAATGTAAATATAATAATTATTTGATTCATATCTCAATGACGACGAAAATATCATGCAATGCAGATGTCATTAATAGTTGGAATGGAGCGTTAATATAACTTTAGTGGCGCTATAGTAGAAATGGCTTGATAAAAACAATACTAACATTAATACCTTCCATACTCTTGCAACAAAACTTATCAAATCCGCTTAGTTTATAACCTAGCTAAAAAGGCATCTACTGAATAGAATCTTTGTGATGATTCAGTGTAAGGGAAAAGAACACTTTACAGCAACCAGTTGGGAGTTCGAATTCAAGTCCACCACTCCATCGTTAGATAATGACTATTTATTATCCATAGTCTTAGATTTACAAGTAATTAACGATTCGACCTTAACTTCGAATGGAAATTTCGAGGAAGAGTCAAGAAAAAAAAGGGCGGGGTTTAGTTTAAATGCCTCCTGTTAATTTTCCAATTTAGAGAAGATTGCTTTGGTTGGGCAAGAGTCCCTGTCTTCTTGAGGTGGAGAGGAGGTGGGTCGGAGAAGGGGGTGGGATAAAAGAGTCTGGGGCGCCAATAAAACCGCTAAAGGAAGCTGAGTTTCTTTCAGGCACTGTTCGCTGCCTTCGAACTTTACCCGCCGCCCCACTTACGAAATGCCGATAATGAGTAAAAGAGAGGACTTACTTAATTGAGCAAACAGGAAAATACCGCTACTTCCCGTTGCTTTCGTTGTCATTAAAGTCTCTAAAAAAGGTCTAGAATGAGAGAGGAAAATAAGTTTCATTTAATTTACGGAGAAGGAATAACTAATAATTCCCTTGCCTGTTTTGCTTAAAGCAGATAAACCAGCTTGAAATGAAAATAAATATTTTTACGGGTTGCTTGATAATTTAATTAATTTACGAACTGTTTCCAATATGAGGGAAATTAAAAATAATTGTAATCTACTTGAATGTAAGTGGATCACCACTGGCAGTTCGAAATGGTAACAGCAAATTTTGAAAACTATTTAAAGCTATACCAACGTCTACCTGTAGTGAGCATAGCAAGTTACGTAAAATGTGCAAAAGATTTTGTTATGTATTTTCGATTTGTAAATATTTCGCTGTAGTACATATTTTTAAACCTTAATAAGTGGTTTTGGCACCTCACTGAGTAAGCAAACGAACAGTAGATGTAGCCTGACGCTGTTTAACTTGGGTGTCAATTTGCAACATCGGGTCATTATATAGATGAAATTAGTAACAATATTAAAACAAGCAGGAGCCTTCATAAATGTCCCAAGAGATGACGATGTTTCGACAATCCGGTACAAAATCCCAGAGAATTAGTGAAAAATCCATAAATTTAAAAATCTGGGCTCAGTCCATTTTAAACAAAAGGGTGGACCTAAGTTTTCATACAGAAGATCGGGCTCGGGAAATTACGTTCTTGCATTTTCGTGGCCTTCGAACAAGGAGGGTAAGGATATCCGCTTACCAGCTCAGTCAGCGTATAATTCTATAAATAGCCAAAAAGAACATTTTAAATGAATGATCTAACCCATATCGTATTCTTGAAATTAAAAAAGAAAGTGCTTTCCAAAGGTTCGTTTCAGCGTATACCAACTCCGAACACAACCCCACCGCAATGTCCAATATTCATTACACTTAATTGTAGTGGCGTAGTGGATTGGGGGGGGGGGGGGGGGAAGGAGGAGTCCTTGTGGACGAAGACGTGGTGGTAGAATGAATATTGGCAGACAATACGGTAGAGCTCAGAGGAAATCAGCTCCGTTCCTCTCCTGTACATTACACGCTGTCGTTGACGGTTTCGGAGATGATCGCCCTATAACCCATTCACGGTTACTTCAGCCTTTTCTGAAGCCCTGCTAAACATCTACTTCCAGGATATTCCTCCGCTTCGTACAAACAAGGCTTAACTAAGTCTGGAGAAATATACCAGAAGGACAACGCACCGCATTCGTGCGCACTAAGCGTAACAGCATTTTGTATAAGGACTATTTCTCACTAAGCGCTACCAACATACGTATTTTCTCCCTGTCTTTTATTCAAATTATTTTTTAATGAAGAATTATAATTTATAGATAAAATATGAATTACATTTCAATTTAACAGGAAAAAAAGTAACTTTTATGAGCACAAGTATAAAATGCTTGTATTAAATCGTAAATGTTGGAAATAACTACGCACGTCATACACAGGGAGACTTTTCAAAGGTTTGATTCAAAAAGGCCGAAGAAACCGCGAATGGACTATATCCTCAATGAAGTAAGAGCGGTACAGTATGTGCAGGAGTTTAGCTTATAAAAGGGTCTCTAAGGTGTCGTGTGTGATCTGTGGTCCAGTTATCCAAGTCGTCAAACGCATGTGACGATAAGGCCGAACCGGCTGTATTTCGCGCCCATCATCTTACCTGACTGAGTTTACAAGCATTGCTTCAATAATCAATAACAGAGTGGTTCGGACACTACAACTATCAGCAGGCCCCATTGTATGTTTCGACAATCCAGAAAAAATCTCAGGTGATTAGTGGAAAATCCATCAATTAAAAAATCTGGGCTCAGTCCGTTTTAAACCAAAACGCCGTACTGACGTTTTCACATAGCAAAACCGTACGGTGTACAAGCTGCGTGGTGGAAACTTTGCGCTGAGGACGACTCAAGATTCTCGTATGGTGTGACTAAAAAAATAATAATTGAATACCAGATTGGTACATAAATTCGGAACGCAATATCATCGCAAACGTTACGCCGCTGCCAGCCTTTGCATGCGAAACCGCATAACGTAAAACCCGATAGGGCACCGACATCTTAAACTTGTACGAGCAACATCAGAGGACTAGAGTGGAGATATTTGGGTGACTCTGAACAGCGAGGTCTTGAGAGCCGACGAGGGTGAAGCGAGGTGGATATGGAGCTACACATGAATGAAAGGGTGGGGCGAACGGGAGATCCCCGAGACAACTCACCTACTAGCAGCATTGCCAGGCAAGATTCCCACGTGCTAAAATCCGGGAGCAACCCAGTCGGGAATCGAACCCTTTTTGTCGTAGTGGGAGAGTAACACCAACGAGGTAAATAATAGCTAGTTACTAAAGGTAAGATGCTGACAACTAGTCAAGTAAAGGCTGTTCACAATAAAGTGAGCACTTTTGAAATCAGCCTTAGAAAAATGTCACTGCAGTTACCTACATATATTTTAACGGGCTCATCGATGTAAAGTAGTTTAATATCTTAACGTCAACTAAAAAGTGTTAGGTAACCATTTGTGATAGCTGAAATTATTTCTTTCGCTTTACAATTTTTTAAATACATCGAAGTGTATAAGCAGATTTGTTAAATATTTACTTTTTTAATAACTTCACAGTTTCACTTGACCGACGCATGAATCAAGCGATGACGCTCGTGGCAATGTTAGTTGTACATAAGGCGGAAGAATACACAACGTGCATACAAGTATACCTTAAGCAGGGTTTTCAAAAGTGCTAATTTTACAGTGAACAACATATAGTTGGATGGACTGGGAAGCAAGCCTCGGAGTTGTGAGATTCACAGTACCTAATCCATTGGACGTTTCGGTTATGAACTGATAATATAACAATCAGTATTAACTGTGACGGCTTACGCCCATCAAACTACGCCTAAGTTCACCTCGCAACCTGTCGCATATTTACAGCGGAACAATTTCCACCGGTTTCCCGACTCAGAGCTACGATGACTATTTCAGGTCTACAGTGCAGACACGTGTCGGAGGCGCGGGAGAACAGCACGTGGCGCGTACGGGAGTTGGAAGCTCCTATGCCCTCTCCTTTATTTCAGACGATTTTTCGGGAGCATCTGCTCCACCGCCACTTACGTGACCGCGAGGAGGAAGGGGAAGGATGAGATTAGAAAAGGGGGGGGGGGGGCCAAAATCCCTTTCTCCTTCTCCCCGTTCCCGTCTTACTCGCCGTCGTTTCCAATAACATTGGGACCGACGAGAGAAACCTGCATCTGGTGGAGCATGGCCGGTAATATTGGAGCTTGTTTCCTCGAGAGAGAGGGAGAGAGTCTCTACAATTTCTCATTGATTGCTGAACGATTGACCATCACGTCACTCCTTTCCCTCGCTCGCTCTCTCTCTCTCTCTCCCTCTCTCTTCGTCGCCCTTCTGCTATCGCTGGACGTCATTTCCGCCGGAAGACCCCTATGATTCCTCCCGGTTCCAACCTTGTGCTTTCGGATGCTTTCTATCTCTATCGTACCGTTTGTGTCTCTTCTTTCTAAACGGCTCTAACTATTTCCTGTTTCATACACGAAAGAGACGAGACCACGCCGGTTTCCTGTGCGAAATGATACCGAGGACCATAAAGAAAAAATGTGTGCCATTTTTTTTCAGCAATACAATTATGGACAAAGCCAAAGAAAATATAATTTCTAAACACAGAAAATTTCTCCTGTGGCATTTACACTCGATTCAAAGACTGAACAATCCTTATAGCTTGGGAGAGTTTAGGAGTAAGCAATGGTTATCATTTTGCTCGCATTTTCTTAGCAAACTTTCGTGATGTCACTACAACATACAGTCATAAGATATATTATTTTATATAATTACGTACCTATTTTAGAAAATTTTCTAATTGTAAAACATTGTTGTATTTCACAAATATAATTAACCCGTAAATGTTCTCTTATTCATAAAATTTTCAAATAACCTCATATTAAACCTTATTCTGTGCCAAATCTAAGAAGTCGCGTCATGAACGCAAGGTTTCGTTGTAGACTTAAAAACTCCTTCACGCTGTACTCATAGCACACGTAACTGCTCATAACGAGCTACTTTCGATAGCCAAACTCGAAGGATAATCGATGGAATATGTAAATAGCGGCAGTGCAATGTCAGGCTGTTTGTTACTAATTGAGCACGTCTTAAATTCCTGCTTAAGGTCTTATTTTATGCCCATCCCATATCCCCCCGCCAGTTGTAAAATTTACATTGCTATTGGCCGCAATGCATGTTCATACATTCATCGAGTTTAACTGTGAACTTGTTAGCTACATCAGTATGCCCCTACCAGTGTCCATATTGACGAAATTCGTAGATGGGAGAGAAATAAATCATGACATATACATGTTTTACTTTCTTATACAATACCTTTTTAATGTTCAGTTTTACTGATAATTGTTATTAAGTTATGTACCCACCCAGAGTGACTCATTGCTACGTCTGTACTGTTCTTTAATAATATCCTGGAGTATATATCTATAGTGTAGAACTCTCTTAAGGTCACAGACTCTAAACGTTAAGAAAATGTTCAGATTAAAATTTTCAAAATTATTTATGACAGTTTTCATTTAAATAGCACAGATCTAGATTACGAAGATCTCTTATACCACCAAAAAAAAAACGCACCTTAAAAATTGACGTTCTGTTTTAAATATCTATTTTTTCTACAGATTTTTTTTTTCTCGCTTTTCAAATCCATGCGAAATTACAAATAATTAATTCTGAAAGTTCCATTCTACACGCAAAGAAATCGTGAGACACTCACTACGTCGCAAACCTTTTATAACGTAATAAAATCGAATGTAGTTATTACTAATAATTATTATAAATGGTCTGATCTCTTTGTGAAATATGTAAAGTTAAGCATGCATGATTTATTGACGTAACTTCGTGTTCATTTATGTTCGACCGCGTCAGCCCCTCATACTCGGGCACAAAGACAAAAAGTACTTAACAGACAGTATTTTTCTTCAGCTATGTATTTGTATCTATCCAAAAACATTCTAGTAAGTCGATGTTTTCTATTACTCCGCTATCGGAATATTTTGTTTATTTCTGTGTCTACGTACTAGTGTATATACTTCTTTTTTTAAGTTTTGTCAGTGCCAACCTAGTTAGTCCATGGAGGAAGAAAGAAAATGCAATGAGAATTAAATATCTCTTGCAGTATATAATATGGTTGTCATCCGATACGCTATGTTACAAGTCTTGGAAAACTTCTCGATCTCTCCTAAACTTGTTTCGAAAATTAACCCTACTTTATGACGCGAGTTTCGTGGTTAGTCCAGCTATGCTCTTCGTATTAGAGATCATTAAAAGTTATTTTCTATGTACTTGCTCAATAGCTGCTCGACATATCAAATATTTTGTTCTCTCTTACAGCGCAGTGAAATATACTTCAGTTATGTTTCGTGATCAGCTGCTCTTTTTTTTCGTAGATTCCAGAGTTAGGGCCCGCTCTGAAAGGACAGAGTAGATGTGGGAAATTTCACCCTCCCGCCATCCGTTTATTGGTTAAGATAATCGCGCGCTTTAATTTAAAGGGTCACTTAGAATGGCCAGTCAATTATACATAATGAAGCTAATTTTTTTTTTCTCCCCGAGGCGCTGAATTCGGGCTCTAATTTACCTTCTCCAGTCGTAAATCAGACCTCTCTTTGTCACAGTCGTATCCATTATTACCATTCAGTGGGCCGGTGTCATTACCTCCTTGCCGAGTCGCTCTTATTCTGTTCGCTGCACTCGTGCTTGAATGGACGCCTCGCTCTCAATTCGTCGAACAGGAAACGGTAAAGGCAGTGGCGGAGCGCACGATTATGTCTTACGCCCAGTGGCGCAAGTCCTTGCCTAAATCCCCTGCCACACTGTCAAGTTTCTCCATCAAACTGCTTCCAATAAGTTTGGTCACAAAGTCGGACGGTTATGACGTCATCGAAAAGTCATAAACGCCGCCATTTTTGTCTTAAAAAGTTGGATGACTTCAGTTTCCATCACACATGTGAAAATTGGACCGGTTCTAAAATTTATTTGATGTTTGGCGGCCTCAGCCAATCACAATCGTGCACGACAAAATGGACGCCAAGAAACTTAAAATAACGAACAATTGCTGTAAACGAAGTAAATTATGAAGATAATTATTTTATGTAGGAGCTGTCTGGGAATGAATGCTACTGTAAGTGAATAATGCACAATATCATTGTGCAGGAAACAACATCTTATAAAAATAAAATTTTAATTTAGTAAAGAAACGAAAATAAATTACCACATTCCTTACGTTTCTTCCTGTAATGTAATTCTCCCGCTTAAAAAGTTTGACAGTGTGACACATTTTCACTCACATTCAAGAATATTTGATAACATTTGTTGAAAGGAAAAATTTGATGGTCGTCTTTTGCCTTTAAATTTTATTGTCAAATTTAGTTGCAGGCGGAAATTCTACAGTGTGACCTGGACTTAAGGGTTGATTCTGCTCAGGTTAGGAACCAAACGAGTTTTTTGATGGAAGAGTTTGGGATAAGGAAAATTTCCGCTGCTAGGTGCGCAGTGTTGCAAAGATATCACTTATAATTAAAATTTAATCTATGTGAATAATAAAAGGGAGATGTTTTTCTTCGTTACGTTGTTATTTTATATTTGTATTATGATTATTGCAACTATCCAATTTAACGTAGAAACTAGAGAAAGGTGCACTTGCGACTCTAGCGCTTACCTAGCGGCGAAACATTTCAGTTGCCAGACCAAAAGCATTGAGCAACCCAACCTGAGTAGAACAAACCTTGTCCTTGCCGAAACTAGTAAAACGGCGACCAAGCTTAGAAAAAAGTCACTGCCCCTGCATGCATATATTTTAATGAAGGCACTTAGTGAGATTCACCCAGTAAAGTTTGTAACAATGCATGGGAAGTAGTTCCAAGTCTTAACGTCGAATAAAATATGTTAGGTAACTATTTGTGAAAACTTAAAAGTAATTTATTTCGATTTTTTTTTTTTTTTTTTAATGCATCGAAATGTAAAAATGAGCAGTTTTATAAAGTATTTACTTTCTTAATAATTTCACAGTTTAATTTGACCGACACATAAGGCGGAAGAATACATAACGTGTACTGAAGTAGATCTTAAGCAGGGCTTTCAGAAGTGCTCATCTTAACGTGAACAACCTGTAAAACAATGGTAAATGACTAAGGCGGCCGCCTATTCGGCACTTGAACTGCGTTAAAGTGTATTTGAAATTTAGTTTTATTGGGAAACTAGTAAAGGTGCGTCCAAAATGCTCCAGATTAGACGTGAGTGGTTGACATTCGTTATTTTGTAATTTGTCATTTCCTAAGTTTCACTTCGGACTTTGTCGACAGTCACTTGTTTGGCGCACGCGGCAACGCATTTTTACATTAAAGCCCTTATCACACTGTCAAAGTTTCGTCTTCAACTATATTTGAAAAAAAATTTGAAGACAAAATACGAGCACAAAATTTTTCCTTCGAACAAATTTTATCAAATAATCTTGAATGTGTGTGAAAATGTGTCACGTTGTCAAATTTTTTTTTACTGTAAAATCTAATCTAAATTATTGTTTAAAAATTATTTTTATAGTAAGATATTGCTTTTGTTTTTTTCATGCAGTCCAGAAATGTAAAGAAAGTTGTAATTTATTTTCGCTTATTTACTAAATTCAAATTTTATTTATCAGAGATGTTTCCTGCATAATGAAATTTAATGCCTCTGAGTTCGTATTATTATGTGCAATATTCACTTAAAATAACATTCATGCCCAGACAGCTTCTATATAAATTAATTATCTTCATTACCTACTTCGTTACAGCAATTGTTCGTTATTTTAAAGTTTCTTGGCGTCAATTTTTATTGTGCATGATTCTGATTGGCTGAGACCGTAAAACATCAGACATTTTAGAACCGGCCCAATCTTCAAATGTTCGACGGAAACTGAAGCCACCCAACTTTCTCAGACAAATATGGTGTCGTTTATGACGTTTCAATGACGTCATAAACGTCCAACTTTATTTGACCAAACGTATTGGAAGCAGTTTGACGGAAAAATTTGGCGGTGTGATAGGGGCTTTAAGAGTGAAGAATATTTTTATCTAAATTTAATGCTTAAAATGGACGTAATATTACTACATTTATCACTTCAATGTTGTGAATACGTTAATAAATAAGAAAATAATAAATTATTCAATAAAGAGTTTTAAAAAATTCGTTGCGAATATATAAACAAGCCACAACACTTACTGGCTTTTTAAAACATGCCTAGTCTTTATGAGCAATTGTAAAAAAGCATTTTGTCAACGCATTCAAGCATGAATTTTGAAGGTAAAAATTAAAATGGCGATAATTTTGAAATTTGGTATTTTTGCTAACATCTGCTAGATACAAAATACGAACTACCAAATTACCAAATACGTCAACGTTATTCTATACAAAATCGGGTCACGCGATCATTTTGTAAACAAAAGTTGTCATTTCGGAGACGGCCTCAGATAGGAAACATTGTTTTAACGGCCTTCAACATGAAAGAAAACGGCTTTTTTTTCAGACGGCTGTTTTTCAAAATACGTGAAACCGGATTCATGCGGAACTACGGTGGAGGAATGCATTGGACTTCGTTGCAGTGTTACGTCCAATAAAATCAAATGTTGCATGGCAGTTTGAAGACCCATAGTACAAACGGTACGACGGGGACAGTGCACCCGAGTTCACAATTTCGCACGTAGAGGCGATATCACTTTACATGCTGTTATGAATGGACTTTAACATAACATCCCACTCTGAACCCACCCTCACACCTTTACAGTAAAAACCGTGCGACAAGGGCCAGCAATTACAACCCCCTCCACCAACCAGGGAAAGAGGCCAGCTATGTCAAAACAAACAACGCACCGATATAGGCCGACGCGGGGCGCGCCGCCATATCTTTCCACGACCGGCCAGACTACAGGCAATTAGTGAAGAGATTATTGCGGCTCTAAGCAGCGAGGTCTTGAGAGCCGATGAGGGTGAGTGAAGTGAATATAGAGCGGGAAACGGGAGATCCCCGAGAAAACCCGTCCAGCAAACGGTATCGTCCGGCACGATTCCCACTTGCCAAAAGCCGGTGACCCGGCCGGGGATTGAGCCCGGTTCACCTTGGTGGGAGGCGAGCGTGCTAATCGCTCAGCCACCGTGGCTCCACTGCAGGGAATATACACCCGTGGCGGGTGTAACAGTCCAATGTCATCCGTACAACTAGAAACAGCCTCCGGCATCATGTTTCAAGTGGAGACTGTCCAACATAGATTCACAGAACTTAAGTCGTGAGGTGTTCATAATGTAATGATAACTTATAGGTGATTCACGGTAAAGTGAGCACTTTTTAAGGCCCTGCTGAAGTTTTCTTTTCATCAGATTTCTATCTTCCTGTCACTTTTTAATATAAGCATCATCATCAGACTAATAAACACAGTGTTTACAAATCACCACTCCCAAAAGATAACGTCTGGAGCTGCAGTAATATATATTTATTAGTGGTTAATTTCTATTGAAAATACCTTAAAAAGTGTTCACTTTGCCGTGAACAGCCTATAATACCATTTAAAGTAGCTCCCCGTTACAGTTAAAGATTACACTGTTGTATTCTCTTTGTCCCACAATATGATTAAAACCCCCCCATTAACAGTATGCTCCACCGTCTATCATTCATCTATAAGCTACGATCTCTAAACCAATTCATTTATGAATATGGCCGCAAGACATAAGCATAACAATGCGCCGGCCGGCGTCACCCATAGCGCATCGTAGAGGCTTGACTCGTACTCACAGAAACACACCCCTTACCATGCAGTAGCCTTAGAAGTTCGTGTTTGGAACTGTAACAGTGCTCTAATACTGGGTTGTTTAGGCGATACTATTGCAATGAATTTTGCCGACATTGCGTTAAACGCTGTTCACGGTAAAGTGAGCACTGTCGAAATCAGCCTTTTAAAAAAAGTCACTGCCCCTACCTGCGTACAAGTTTCAAGGACCACACTGACTGCCACGCGCCCAGTAAAGTTGGCAACGCTGGAGAGAAAGTAGTTCCACGTATTAACGTTAAATTACAAATGTTAAGCAAACATTTGTAAATGCCGAAATGTTTTATTTCACTCTTTGTATTTTTTCAATGGATATCAGTGTAGGCCAATAGACACATTTGTATAATATTTACTTTTCTAAAAAAAAATTACCGTTAGCCATGACCGGCGCACGAATTAAGTGATGAGGTTCGTGGTAAAGTTAATTGTACATGTGGTGGAAGACTACACAATGTGCACACGAGTAGATCTTAAGCAGGGATTTCAAAAGTGCTCATTTTAACTTGAACAACCTATACCATGAAATTAATACAACTCACCAGGGACATCAGGTAGACACAAATAATCCTCAATAAGCTTTTCTCGCTTTCAGAAGCAAAAACAGGCCACATCAAGAGCCACACAACTACCACTACAGTAAAAAAAAAAAACTTTCCAGACTCCAGGGCGAGGCGAGGGCACCTCGCAAGTGAACGTTGGGGGAGATGTTATGATTGTATGAAAGAGCCCTAAATTAGAATCCTCGTGTGAACCCGGCAGCACAACTTCAGTAAACCAAGACGCCAGAAATTACAACAGCGTATTGCAAAAGAAGGGCCGACAACAATATCCCCCACCGCCAGTCGGCTAAGTCAAAATAACGCGCTGATATGGGCCAGCACGAGCCAGGGCGCGGCCTCTTTCCGCGTCCGACCAGCAGCCAGGGAAGATCACATAATGGACGTGCTCGGTCGTCGCTAGCCGCTATACTAGAAGCAGCCCCCCGGCATCATGTTAACCCATTCAGACCCAGTGTACACAATTGTGTACATTACACACGTGCAGGTAATTTCTGGTCTGCACTGCAAACTGCGAAGCTCATTGACCAATGATCTTATCTGCATGTAAATGATTCGTAAACCATCTTACTGGTCTAGGTCATAGTTTGCTCGTTTTACTGTAGCCGAACGCATAGCCTAACGAAACGAGTGCTGTGTTAACTTAAGTACAGCACACATCATAAAGTTTTCTGTTTGCAACACCCGAAACCGTAAATTAAAGGGGGTTTGAAAGGGTTTAGATGGGGACTCTCCAATTTAGTGTTACATAAAACAGACGTGAGCTAACCATAGTAATAATGTAGTTAAATATAATATATCAGTTAACAGCAGCTCCCCCGGTCATTTAATAGTACAGTGTTTTGTATTGTCTGTGCCTCGTGTCATAATTAAACCCCCTCAGTTACAGTTATGCTCTTACCATCTCATTTATCATTTTAACTATATCCCTAACACCTATCTTGTGTGAATATGACCATAAGTCATGTTCTTAACAATTGTCAACGCCGCGCCGGGGTCTTGTGCATCGGAACAGTGCCGAGAAAGACAGGTCGGCGTAGCTTATTGTCCGCGTGTTGAACAGAATGTAGTTCAAATCCTATAAACAAACACTTTTTTTCGTGGCCAATGCTCTTAAGGCGCGAGCCGTGTGTTAAATTTTGTCGGGTTTGTGTTTTTAAGAAGTGGCCAGGCCTTAGCTGGACGGCCTGCTTGATAGCGCCTTCGGACATCGAACCAGAGCACGAGCGTGATTGCTGTAACACCTTGAGAAAGGCAGTTGCTGAATCCCCTTCCACCGGCTAGTAAACGGGGCCGAAAATATTAAATAACGCCCCCCGATATAGGCCAGCGTAACACTGGGAGCGAGGTCTTTTGTCGTCGGGCCATTGGAACGAGAAGACCACTTAAGATGGGAATGTCCGGCCGTCGTTAACCACCTCCTCCGACAACATGAACAAAGTGGAGACTTTCCAATTAGATTGCAATAGTAGTGGTACGCGGTAGTAAAACTTAACATGATAAATTATCATCTTGGTATTCCATTTAAGCTCCAACTATCATAAGACAGGGAAATAGTTATTGTATAATCCTTATCTTCAATAAACTCAATTGCCTACTGTTGCATTCTGCCTAATTACGACTCATTTTTTAGGTATGCCTATAGCCCCTTTAAGCTATGAATCGGCTACAAAGTTAATTCGTAAAAATGCCGTCTCTTGTTTCTTCCAGCCTCTCTCGAACCCAGACGCCCGTACAAGCCGGCCGTTTCGTTTTGGTATCTTCACCGTACGCAGCGCTGGTGGAAAGAGGTGAGGGGCGGGGGGGGGGGGGGGGGTTATACAAAAAAAATTATCGTCTCCGATTCTCTCGCTCCATTTTTTGTTCATTTTCAATCTGGATTCCATAGATAACACAACTCAGACTCCAAATATTAATGGGCAAACACTTGCCACCGCCTTCTGGATGCACCATTTTCTTTAAATGTGAGACCCTTGAACTTATATTTACTGCACAGAATTAGTTACATGCTAGATGCTCGTGGTGAAATGCACCAACATCAAAAGTAGTATCGGAATGCTACATCTTTAAACAGTTACCTGATTAATTCAAGTCAAAACACCAGGAAAACATTGAGCCGCAGTAGTGTAATGGTTAGACTGCTCATCTCCTACCTATGCGAACCCGGATCGATTCCCGGCGGGGTCGCGCTAGAATTTTTTTGCACGTGGGAATCGTGCCGGACGATACCGCTGGTCGGCGGGTTATCTCGGGGATCTCCCGTTTTCCCCCGCCCTTTCATTCCGGTGCCACTCATCTCGCTTCACCCTCATAGGCTCTCAAGACCGCGACGTTAAGAGCCGCTCATATCTCTTCACTCACTACCCAGAGAAACATCGTACTGTAATATTTATTTATTTCTAAGTTTATCTTTTGAATGTAACACCTAACGTCTCACCACGCAAATAAGAAGTAATTTTGTTCAAAAATCACGCTATTATTTGTATACGCTTTTCACGCTAAAGTGAGCACTTTTAAAATCAACCTTAGAAAAAAGTCACTGCCCCTATTACTGCACATATTTTAACGGAAGTAATGAGTGGCATGTGTCCAGTAAAGTTGGCAACGCTGGAGGGGAAATTAGTTCCATATATAAACGTTGAACAAAAACTTTTAGATAGCCATTTGTGATAGCTTAATTATTTCTCTCACCTTCTGTATTTCTTAATGCATTGAAGTGTAAAAATGAGCAGATTTGTACAATATCTACTTTTCTAATAGTTTCACTGGTCGGTGCATGAATAAAGTGATGAGGCCCATGACAATGTTAATCTTACACAAGGCGGAAGGATACACAACATGTATACAAGTAGATCTTAAGCAGGGCTTTCAAAAGTGCTCATTTTACCGCGAACCGCCTATAACTATAACTACCACCAGTAACGAACGGATGGAAAAATTGGGTTTAGCTGTGTTGGGGACACGGTCATTTGTTTTGCGTGAATACGTATTCGTTGACGCGCTCGGACGCCTTTTTTTTTTTTTTTTCCCCTTTTTTTTTTTTTTACCCTCGCCGGGTGCAATGCTCGTAGTCCTCACTCAACGTAACATATTATTTTATCCTTTGGCAAACGAGTGGTGTGATTTAATTTTGAATGTAGACGATGGATTCGGTGCTGCAATGCGATACTCTATACCCCGATTTTGTTATCATCGGATTTTATGGATTGCCCCCCGCTATGGTTGAAAATTTAAAGACGTATTCGCGTTAAAATAAAATAAATGATTTAATTTGGCGGTTCGCAAAGTACCGCAACAGTCGGATTCGACCTTTTGTCTTCCACAGTCGTTTATTTTCTACGGACCGTGGCCAGAAGGAGGCTTCATCTTCTGGAGTCCGAGAAGGCTGATCCCAGCAAAAGAAAGCCGCTTGCTCGACATGAACAAGTCGAGCAGCTCCGTCAGAAGAATGGAGGCAGGCGCAGATAACATCGGCCTGACGTATCTGAGCAGTTCGTTTCACCTGCCGGCGCGGGAATTAAAACGTGCAAATAAATAAAAACTTAGTCGTGACAGATTTAATTATGATGCACGAGCACGAATATGTAGGTGAACCACAATTACTTACGACGGCGCGGGACATAAAATTGGTGATGTTGAGGTTTATCGTATTTTACAAGTCTTATGGAGGCCGATAGAGAAAACAAAGAACGGTCAACCATACTTTATAATTTTTATTAACTACGAGAGCAAATATTTTACCTGAGTGGCGTTATTCTGCCGAGATATTTACGACGCTGTCAATTTTTGTGTGTTCTCGTGGCGCAAGACGTTATGCGAAATTGATACAGTAATACTGCAAAATACTTGGTCGTTAAGTTGGCAAAACCTATTATCTAGGATTGCCATTTTTACTTTTTTCTATGTTTGATTTCGAAAAACAATAAACATCAATTTACGTATTTGGTGTTAATTTATGTCCCACACCCCCTTAAGGCCCATTCTGCTCTACATAGATGCGTAAGAATACAGACACGTAACACGTAAACGGAACGAGTGGACGAATCGTGACGCAGTTCAGCTGTCATTACAATACAAAGAAACGTACAGTTCGGGAACTTACGAAATAAAAAATACTCAGCTTTTACTAATTACACATATAAGTTTCATAATAACGTACACATCTTATTTGTTATAGTTCTTCACAGTATTTAAATTGCGTAAAAACTACTGCCGAACCATGTTCGCGTATTTATTAAAACGAAAACGATAATAGCAACGGAAAATAGATGCACTTATTGCCTTGTTTACCACAATGACGACGAAAACCAGTATCAACAAACCAAATACTCGATTCCTGTCGGCTACACGGATTCACGGACACGTGAGAGTGGGAGGTGCCCAGATTTCTTACGTGTATCCGTACGTCATCAGCGTACGCATGCGTGCCATTACAGGTTGTAAACGGAGTGAGTTGTGTGCTCTTCATCCGTGTTACGTATCCGTTGTGTCATTGTGGAACGTGCCCAAGAACTTTTTAAAGTCAACCTTTAAAGCCCCTGTCAGGCGATCAAATTTTTTCGTCAAACTGCTTCCAATAAGTTTGGTCAAATAAAGTTGGACGGTTATGACGTCATCGAAACGTCATAAACGCCGCCATATTTATCTGAGAATCTTGGATGACTTCAATTTCCATCAAACATTTTAAAATTGGATCGGTTCTTAATTTTTTTTTATTTTTATGTTTGGCTGGCTCAGCCAATCAGAATCGTGCACGACGGAAAAAATAGACGTCAAGAAAATTAAAAATAAAAAAACAATTGCTGGAGACGAAGTAGGTTAAGAAGATAATTAATTTATGCAGAAGCTGTCTGGGCATTAATGCTATTTTAAGTAAATATTGCAAATAATATTACGAACTCAGAGGCATTAAATTTCATTGTGCAAGAAACATCTCTGATAAATAAAATTTGAATTTAGTAAAGAAGTGCAAATAAATTACAGCATTCTTTACATTTCTTCCTGTAATGAACTGCATGGAAAACCAAAAGCAATATTTCACTATGAAAATAATTTTTAAATTATAATTAAAATTAGATTCTCCGAGTAAAAAAATAATGGCAGTGTGGGACATTTTCAGACATATTCAAGATTATTTGATAAAATTCATTGGAAGAAAAGAAAATTTGGTGGCCGTATTTTGTCTTCAAATTTTATTGTTTGATATAATTGAAGACTAATATTTGCCGTGTGACAAGGGCTTAAGTAAAAGTGTAATACTTGATTGGTGGCGAATGAAATGTGTTAATTATGTTTTGTTTGTAGAAGAGCAAGAATTGGTTTAATAGTGACATAGTTATGTTTATAACAATTTCACAGAGTAAAGTGTTATTATAGGCTATTCACGGTAAAATGAGCACTTTTGAGACCCTAGTCATTTTTTCCTTTCAGACATTTTGTACATCCTTTAACCACCTTTTTAATATAAATATTACTATGCAAGTAATAAACGCAATGTGTATATTCCACCACACTCGGAAGTTAACGCCTAAGTGCTCACTTTACCGTGAATATCACATAGCGCCTGTGAAGACTCACTTATTCATCAACTATCCTATGTTAGTTTTAAGTACAAGAATACTCATTCAACAAGTAATATAGGTTAGTTCAAAATGTACTGTCGTAGGTTAGTTTAGGTGGTCGTGTTAGGTCAAATATTGTTGAAGGCGAAAATTTGACAGCGTGACAGAGGCTTTAGGGTTTTATGTCCCACAGTTAAACAGAATGGCCAAAGATGATGGGGCCGCCAGGTTACAGCAGGCTGTAGACTACTTGCTACCAGCGGAGTAAAAATTTTTCTTTATTCGTGCCCCAGGATGGTTTCGAACAGTCACAGATCCAGTTTCATCGCCCGCCAATAGAGCGAGATGCTGTAACTATCACAATCGCCAGAAAGGAAATACTTTATTGCCTCACTTTTCCCTGTCAGCTTTTTTTTATCCTTTAACACTCTTTTTTTAAATAAATATTTTCATGTAATTAACAGTGTATATATATTCCACCGCTCTCGGAAGTTAACGTATATGACTAAAATTGTTTTTTTTTTCTGTGGTTTTTTTTTAACTCTTCTAAGAATTATGTTTCTTTTGTTTTAAACAATATTTTTTGAATGGAATGACAAGACTCCAAAATGATTCATAATGGCTCCAGAATGACACATAATTACTCCAGAATGACACATAGTGACTCCAAAATGACACATAATGACTTCAAAATGACACATAACTCCCAAGTAACTCATAATGGCTCCGAAGTGACACATAATAACTCCAAAATGACTCATTATAACTCCAAAATGAGTCACAATGGCTCCAAAATGACTCATAATGGCTACAAAATGACTCATAATGGCTACAAAACAGTGCATTAATTGCGTAATACTATTGGTTTACAGTTGGTATGATGTTATAGGGATTGCATACTCGTATATTATAAGCGATAGGGAGGGAACCTGAGATGCTTAGTTTGACAACGGTTGCCGTGAAAGAGGCATAGTATCGGTTAGTTTCACATCTAAGTGTTATTCTGCATCTGCAATGTCTTCGGACACTCCAGAGTTAATGGTAGCTATGACAGTGCCATCGACCTCTTCGGATGGACTGTCTACAGTAACACCACTGCCATCTGTTATGGGTATGGTATCAATGCTGCAATCGACTTCTTCGAATGGACCACCTATAGAAGTGTTGAAATCGATGACTTCGTCAGGGTTTCGCTGCTGTTACTGTGACAGTTCCTTCAGTAAAACTTGTAATGCTCGTCAGCATGAGAGAACGGTATGTACGAAGAGTCCTTTTCGCGCGATGAATCATTACGACGATGACCACATGCAAATTATGCAAGGTGATACAATGAATGAACATAGTGAGATCTGCAAGGATTCGTCTACTGGGAGTCAGCAAGTGATATCGCCAATACCTCCCTATATTGGTGGATAATCTTTCCGCAGACGATTATGATGAAACAGTTAATGCTAAAGATGGAATGAGTACACTACAGTCGGTTTGTGCGGAAAATACACTTTCAAGGTGTGTGCGTGAAGTTGACGAACTTCAAAATAAACATTTGGCATCTCTAAATTTTGATGAGCATACAATTCCTGCTACAAATAAAAGTAAACTTGATATTTATGAAGAAGCAGGAAGTGAAGACAGCATTGATGAAGATTCCACACATGTCACCAACGAAGTTGCTTCGAGAAATGACGTGTATAATGAGTACATATTTTCCAAAGATCCCAACGAACTTGTAGACAGACTAAGATATTGCTTATTGCTTAAGCACAGGGAATATTCGACCATTAAAGAGATGGTTACGATCATAAGAGCACTTTACGAACGAGGATACATCGAATGTAAAAACATTAATTCTAATGTACAAATACTCGCTAGTAGCTGACTAGAGCGAGGTTAGTCTGCCCGAGGCAGCAGTTGAGAATGAAAAAATATTATTTCAGTGGTTACCGCAGAGTGGAGGGGGAAATATTACAGTCTGCGATTCGTGAGATTAATTCACTTGCAATGGCGTGTTTTAACCCAGAAGTTGCTCCGAAGTGCTGCAAGTAGGATACTGTCGGGTGTATTTCAAGCTTTACGGAGGAGACTTAAAACTACAGAAAAAATGTAATGATTTTGAGCATTGGTGTTTTACCTTTGATTGGAACTAAGAACCGAAGTTCAAGGAAACCATATTTTGCAAAAATTGTACGATGCCTGTATCCCATCAGCAAATTACTATGTATGCTAGAGGACATATTTGCAAGTATTAATAGCAAAATTGCCGTGGAATTACTAGAAGCAAGGAAGGCGGATATGAAATTATCAGTAAAGCCTGTAAAGGAATAGTTTAATTATCAATTTAGCCTTCATACTGTAATCATTATGTTCTTGAAATGTAAGCATTTTGAAACTTTGTAAGGAGAGGACATCAACGTGAGGAAATTTCTTCAAACAATGTTTACCGACTTTGAAAACACCCTGTGATGTCAAACTGTAAGCCTTTGTGTACTGTAGTACTCTGTAACTAAAATAACATATAAAAATAGTATGAAACTATTTCAGTGTTATACTGACTTCCCTCATGTATGACGTGTAAATTTAAAGTCTGGTTTGTAGTATGTGAATCACCGTTAAAACACGAGTAATCAAAATTTACTACCTTGGTAGTGCTAACACAAAAGAGTGTTCTTTGCTAATTGTAACGAAAAGACTTCTATTTGCTGGGAGAGACGAAAGATTTCCTTTGTTTGTGTGTGTGTTGTCTAACATACTTACACAGAACATTAATAGTTTGCAGGGGACTGTCGCCCGGGCTGCACTCACCCAAAACATCGCATTCTGATCACTCTTGCATATTAAAAAAAAATATAATGGGGAGCTCAAAGTTGTAATGGTAAATCTTCTAGACAGCTTTCTTTTCCCTGCGTGCGACGTAATTTTAACGCAATACTTTTTAGGAAACGTTAATTGAGTTTAGGTTGAGAATTACTCATTACAATAGTGAGCACCAACACGGTCTCATTTGTAAATAATGTCTTAAGGAAAATACAATAATTTTCACATAGCTAGGCTTGCCATTGCCAAATAGAGTAATGCAAACACAGTTACAAAAATATATTCAAAATATATATGAACCTCAAATGTCAAACCCTTGTCAAACTGTCAAATTTTCGCCTTCCACAATATTTGACAATAACATTTTAAGAGAAAATACGGCAAACAAATTTTTCCTGCCAACAAATTGTATCGAATAATCTTGAATGTGTTTGAAAATGTGTCAAACTGTCAAACTTTTTTTTATTGGGAGAATATAATTTCTTTTGTTATTTAAAAATTATTTCGTATTGAAATATTGAGTTTGTTTTTCCATGCAGTCCATTGCAGGAATAAATGTAAGGAATGTTGTAATTTATTTTCACTTCTTTACTAAATTCAAATTTTTCTTATCAGAAATGTTTCGTTCACAATGAAATTTGATGCATCTGAGTTCGTAATTTTATGTGCAATATTTACTTAAAATAGCATTCATGCCCATACATTTTCTACATAAATTAATTATCTTCATAACCTACTTAGTTTCCAGCAAGTGTTCGTTATTTTAAAGTTTCTTGACGTCCATTTTTGTCGTACACGATTCTGATTGGCTGAAACCGTCAAAACATCAAATAAATTTTAGAACCGGTTCAATCTTCAAATGTTTGGTGGAAACTGAATCCATCCAACTTTTTCAGGCAAATATGGCAGCGTTTATGACGTTTAGATCACGTCATAGCTGTCCAACTTTGTTTGACCAAACTATTTGGACGCAATTTGACGGGGAAATTTGACAGTGTGACAGGGGCTTAAGATATTTGAGATTGCTTCTTTAAACTTTCATTTAGGGAAAAAATATAGACACCTCGCTAAAAGTTTTGGCATATACACACATAATGCAAAAAAGTGTGCAATATACATTTAAAAAAATGATAGAAATTAGAATTTACCAACGGTAAAGATGCAAGGAGTGTTTATTTCTTCCCACTGCAACCTGGTACAGTGTATGGCCTCCATGTCCATCGTATACGTTCCTAACACACCCCCGGCTCGCTTGTAATCAATGTGTTGATGTTATCTTCCAGACTAAAGAGCACATTCCATTTGGGCAGCTCTTCATGAGATCTGGAAGTTTTGTGGAGGCTGTGGGCAATTATAAACTACTGCTGTTTTCAGCTGGTCCCACGCATGTCCAATGCGTTAGTGCGCTCTTCGTTGATCACAAACGAACTACATAACTCCTATCACCCAAACAGGCTTGCCTCACGATATTCCAAACTTTTTGTGGGGTGTATGTGTTTTCAATTCATGAAAGGTACTCTAATTTTTTACAATAGCATTCCACATAAAAAAAAAAAAACAATAAAATATCTGAAGTGAATTTGACATGAGGCCATCGCTACAAACTCATGTCAAACTTGTTAGCGAAAACCCTTTTGTATTTGGGCCGAGTTCAGATGTAAAAGAAAGGCCTGAATTTCCACAACATTTAACTTAATCTTCGCGTCGTTTCAGTACGATAGTCAAAGAGGTTGTTCCGTGGTCGATGCTTCAGCAGTTTCCTTCGGAAACTTCTCGGGACGTGGTCAGGCTAACAAAACTTACCTTATTTGACGTGAAGTCTGAAATTACTTTTCCCTGTAAAATTCTCAACTGGCGGAACAAATATTTTTGACGTGTCATTTATTATTCGGCTAACACTTCACAAGTCTACATGCCTCCCTAAATGTTGAGCTTTTCCTATACACTTAGTACATCAAATAACGCATTAACGTCGCGATTATTCTTGGGCGTAGGCCTACTCTATTCGAAAAACAGGCGTAAGTTGTTGACAATTTAAGTGTACAGAAGATGAACATGCCACTTTTTACATTTAAAAAAAAATACACAAAAACGTAGGAATATTGGCCTACGTTTTTATAACATTCTTTCATATATGCGTCGACTACTGTACATAGAGAATATAGATAGTTATGCATCTGTGTTTCGCATTGAACCGAACACTTCTACAATACACTTTGAAAACATTCTCAGCTTGAGCATATACGTAAAAGTTTATCCACAACTCCCAGAACAAACGCTGCGTGAAATTTTTTTGAAATGAAAAATGAAATTGTGTCGTAGATCCGATATCGATAGAATTAATGCGTTTTTAACTGTCGTGATATTCTTTGAATTATTTGCGGTGTGTTTTTAGGATATAAGTTGGCATCCGCCGTCAATTTATGAAACTTCTGTTAACTTGCAGAGAGTATTGAAATCAAGTCAGTACATTAAACTAGAATAAACCATAATAATGGCGAAGAAAAATTTTACATTTAATTTCATTATCGTATAATTTTGTACAAAAGTTTCGCTTTCATGAAATATATTATTAAAAATATTTTTCAGCAGTATTTACATAATTTTCTTACATTAAACCATAGTAGTATAATTATTACGATAGTCTTCCTTGATGAATATTTTCTTGTAAATTTTGCTTCATGAAACAGTTAGAACTGAAATATGCCTAAAAATGGACAATGAGGCTCTGAAATTGGGCAAGATTATATTCGTAGATTTTTCTGACATTAAAAAATTTACTCTGGCAAAATATTTTGCAGTGTTATAAAACATAAACAGTCTTCTTTCATATAGAGCACAAGTCGTAAGTTTCTTTAAATTCTAGTGGCGTCTGTATTACTTTTTTTAAAATTAGTTCTGCGCGTTGTACAGTCGGGTGGAGTTATCCATAGGCTGTTTGTTTGCTTCTAAAGGATGCTCACGATAAAGTGAGCACTTTTTTCAATCAACCTTAGAAAAAAGTCACTGCCCCTGCCTGCATTTACTTCAACGGGCGCACCGAATGGCATGCGCCCAGTAAAGTTGACAATGATTGATGTAAAGTAGTTCCAATTCTTAACGTCGAATAAAAAGTGTTAGGTAACTATTTGTGATAACTTAAATTATTTCTTTCACTTTCTGTATTTTTTTTATACATCGGAGTGTAAAAATGATAAGAGTTGTAACAAATTTGCTTTCCTAATAATTACACAGTTCCACCCTGATCGACGCATGAATCGTGAATAAAGTGATGAGGCCCATTGAATGTTAATTTTACTAAGTCGAAGGATACACATCACGCACACAAGTAGATCTTAAAGCAGGGCTTTCAAGAGTTCCATTTGACCGTGAACAGCCTTTATAGTAAGATAAATCGTGAACAGACCGACATCGCCTTAACAATGTCCGCATTGGTTCAAATTTCCAACAAACTTCCGTTTGTCTTCCCAATTATTAAATATTCTGTACTTATTACGCATTTCAACATTTTAATGTTCACATAAAATATGTCTCCTGCTTACAGGCGCCGTTTATCTACATATGCAATCCGTCATTCATATTTCTTCTCTTTAGGTTGCCTTTCCCCGAAGCACGAAGTACTCGACCGTCAGTCGTTATGCCATTCTCGGTGCCCGGTACTCGTGTGCGGTTTCGGTTATGGTTCGGACTGAGAATTCCGAAGATCAACTAGCGGTGAACTCAGAAGTGTTTCCGGGCCAAAGAAATGCGCGGCCCACGTAAGTACGACTTCCGCTCTGTGAAAACTCACTGGCACATGTTATTCACTCGTTGCTACCTTTTTTTTTTTCTCAGGGTTGACGTGGTAAATTCTTACGCACAGTGAATAAACCTGATGTAGGCTGTTCACGGTAAAGTGAGCACTTTTGCAGCCTTAGTAACTTTTTCCTTTCGGCCATTTCGTATCCTTTAGCCACCTCTTAAAATAAATTTTGTCATGTAAATAGTAAACAAAGTGTGCATATTCCATCGCACTCGAAAGTTAACGTCTAAGGCTGAAATGAAATATATTTATCTACTATTATTCCAAATGAGAGGGCTTTCAAAGTACTGATTTTGCCATGAATAGCCTATATTCGTGTTGCTTTTTCACAGTATACAGTATATTCATGCTGGGTTATTTGAGAGCAATACTAGGCAAAGAGGATACATTAGATTTCAACATCCTTCAATAGTTAGGACAAGTGTTGCCAAACTCTAAGTTTTGAAAATACCCACGTTGAAGCACAATTTATCCCTATATAGGTTAAAAATGCCAGAATATAAATGTTTTAAAAGGATAACAATGATCTTTTCTTAGACCAACTTACTTTTAGGTAAAATTTACAATTTTGTGATATCTGTATATCAACCAAAACGGGGGGGGGGGGGGGGGGATAACTTTTTCTACATTATACATATTTCACTTAAAATTAACTGGGCGAAACAACTTGTTGCTTTGTTTCACAAGCAAGTATTGATGGAAAGGAATAAAAAAATACCAGCTTTTCTTTTAGAAAATCAAATTACATCATCTACAAATAATTTTACATGCAATTTTTTAATGGAAATCAGTATTGCCATACATATTCTTTTCACCTTTGCATTTATTTATTTTAAAATTACCTACAAGAACTTTACAATGTTAGCCCCAAAAGCTTAATTATTATATAATTGTACCAAAGTTTGTTAAACTCGTACGCATTGTATGTGAAGAAATTTTCCTCAAATAAAAAATTTCTGCACTTTATATTTTTTGAATAATTTTATGTTAAATACAAAATTCTTCTGTCTTTTTGCAGCCACAATAGCACATACTAAGCTGTGTAGATGAAAAAAATTACAACATAAAATAATGCCGTGGGCTACTACTTGACATAGGGGAAGGTTGCCTAAGGCGTACCATTTTTTACATTATTGCATTAATTTGGGCCAATCTTTAGTGTACTGCTCCAATATTGGTTTAGTACGAAGCAGCATACACATATGCATACATATCTACATTAACACGTCTAGTTAGCTGAAATAGCGACCAAGAAAAAATTTCTTAGCGTAAGACTGCAATCGGTACGATATAGGAAACCAGTATCCAAAATCGTACCGCCAGTATCGTAAATCGTACCGCTACAAACAGAAATAGTTTAATACTAAATGTTGTCCATGGAAACGGTTATAATATTGTTTTACGCGTATACAAGTACATATTTCACCCTAAATAAAACAAACAAACAAATAATTTACATGCAACACAAATAAAACGTTTCAGGCCTGATTTAACCCCTGCGTAGGTTTCATGTACCCAGGTGTGACACTGTAAACATTGCACCATATTTTCTTCGACATTTTCCTCACATACTGAACAAAACCAATCGTCTTCCACAAGTTCTATGGTTACATTGGATGCGAACGAAATAGAAGGTGCCTTGTTGTCTGGAGTTGTTCTTAAACGTTTGTTTGCACATGCAGAACGTCCCTTCCCTTTTGTAGATTTATTATCTACTTTGCTGGTCGTCTTCCTTCCATCTTTTGCAGCCATCAAATCACATTTTTACGGACTGCTTGTCAGTACAACAGCACGTTGAGCTCCCCGCCTTGCTGGCGTGGACACATGTTTGGGGCATGTTGCAATCGGAGAAATAGCTTCAATAGAAACATTCAACTTCGAGATCATCTCCTGCTGAGTAGGCCTATCATTAGGGCTAATTATTTCACCACCTGTTGGATCGCTGATGTTTCCTGTAGGCTTACAAGAAGGCGTACCCGTCTCATTTTCATCGGAGTGGCATTCGTTTTCTTCCAGATTTGCAGCTGCTAATAAGTCGAAATCGTTAAAAATATTACGATCTACCGGCCAGATTCCACAAACATGAAATACGTTCATGGCGTTCTGAATAGTTGCTGCCTTTGCATAGGCCTCTGCTAAAAGTTGGGTAACCTGATACTGGGTAACACACAAACCGGTATTTGTTCGAAGCCATTTTTCAACTGCCTGGGTGTAATAAGTTTCTAATGGCTTGAAGAAGGACCTGTCTAGAGGTTGTAGTCGATGAGTTGTGTGGGTAGGCAACTGCAACATTAGGATGCCATTGGCTCTTACAAGTTCCAAGGCTTCTACATTCTTCGAATGTGTCGCGAATGACCATCTAAAATTAAGAGAACCTTGTACAGTGCTGAAACCCGCCTAATACACATTGAACACACGAGCAGCATACAATTTGTTTTCATATATAACTCTTTCCAGGATATCAAAAAATCCCAACAAATTCTTCTCGTTGAATCCTTTGCAAGTGCCATGGGAGTGGACTCGGGCTCACGTAGCGCTAATTCCTTATGACGGGCTTTAAAGGCGTAAAACCATTTCTTCCCTGCCATTTCTGCCAATCTATTGAAGCTGCGTGGTATTTTATTGCGCTCTGAAATCTGGAATGCTAACTTCCTGACATAAGTGATTGTTACCCCAAACAGAAGCTCTTCTAATCTTAAAATATGATCAACGAGTTGTTGCTCTAATTCGGGTGGAAGGGTGGTGGTACAGCACATGTCTTTTACGGATTCGTTAGCTACAACATTCTTCCTGTCTAAGTACCTTTTCAATGTTGGCTTTGGAATGTTGTACTGTCGACAGCATTCATTAAAACCCATGTCCCCGTTTCTATATGACGTAAGAGCCATTGCCATCTCCATTTCAGTCCAAGATCCATATTTCCTTTTCGTCATTCTGGAACACACAACGGACATGTGTTTTTAGTAATCTTTTATTTATGGTGACTATTAAATACTTTTGCACATGGTATATATGGAACTTGGCAAATGTAAGGCATGTTCAACTGAAACCCATTGTCCTAGGATGTTGATGTACGATCAGTAAGAAAAATGTTCCGTAAACAATGTACAGATTTAATGCGGAAACTATACTTATTGTAACTCGCCTTGTAGTAGTATCCTAAATCGTACAGGTACGATTTGAGAAACTACGACGTGGTACGACTTAGGCAACTCGTCATGAAACAAAACAAACATATGAAACATAACCTCAAATTGTTTGTCGTCAGATATAAATTAGTTAAAAATGTGAAGAAGTGTTGTCTTTACAATAATAAAGAGCGCAGTGGTATTCACAATTCCTGAAATACGGAGGTGGTACGATTTAGGAGGCGGTACGCATTCGGCTACTTTCCCCTATATGTAATCAACAAATAACCGTTCATAAAAAAAAAAGTCAAAAAATGCAACAAAAAAATTTATTTGACTTTTTTTTCATATGTACGGTTTGTTAATTGGTTATTTACATGTGTGTCACGTGGTAGCCCATATAATTAGTTTACTTTGTAAATTTTTTCATCCATAAAACTTAGTATTCGTTATATTGGTTGCAACGAAACATAAGAATTTAGTTTTTAACATCAAATTATTCAAAAAATATAAAGTGAAAATTTTTTTATCCTATTAAAATGTCTTCACATACAATCCGTACAAGGTGAACAATTTTTGGTACAAAAACAAAATGATTAATTTTTTGGAGTCCCGCCCCCTTAAAAAGCAAAATAACTGTACAGAAAATCTAATCGTTAATGTTAATTAGTGAAACTGCAGATTGTAGTGTTTCATAACCTACATAAAATAATGTATTAAATGTTTACAAAATAGTAATCCTGTAATTAAAATAAATCCTCTTTGACGGACATCAAAGCAACTCTGTGAAATATATAGTTATTACAACAGCAATGAACATTTGTGTATCTGAATTATAACTTCAGCTGTATGTGCATTTAAATATTTCTAGTCAGCAAAACTAGTGTGGCGGTGGTTTGGTGTCTTGTTTTCGGTAATTTGTAAACATCAAACGTAAGAAAACACAAAATATAAATATAAAAAAAAAACGATATATTATGGAAACGAACATGGCAATGGCAACTCGTAGTCGGCCAAGAAATACTGTACCTAACTCAAGAGATTGTTAACGATTTCTATGCTCCTACTTTGGGAATGAAGTTACCCGTTGCTGGGTTCATTAGTTTTTGTGAAATTCTCTCTTCATAAGCATGTGGAACGTAACACTGCCAGTTTGAAGTACGCGAAATTGAGTATGAGCAATGTCGTCTTGGCCATGTGGATACGATGCACAGTATAGAATTCCCGAGATTTTTACTTCCCTTGAAAATGTGCAGAGACGAGTTCATGTAGCAGTTTTGCGGGTCGACAAAAAAATTCTTGTAGTTGAGGATTGTTTTGCATTTGTCCGCACTTAAACTATTCATGAATGCCAATGTATATCATCGAGCATTTCGAGTTACCTTCATTTCACATGTATGTAAATGAGTCACGTGAATTTTTAATAAGGGAAGTCACATCGATAGCAATAAATATTTAAATATATGATTATAAAAGTTCCAACTGTTTTAGGGACACATACTAATGTAGGCCTACATTGTGTTAATCTTATTATCTGCATATGAACAGCCAATTTCAGGTTTTGCAACCAAAGAGATTATTTTTTTGTGTGACGTGTACTGTAAACGTTTAATGGACCCTTATGAGAAGACTGTCTGTTAGTCCATCGACAACGCTTCGCCCAGTTATTAAATGTCTATGTGCCAACAGCTGTCAGTTTCATTGCTCACAGTTTCATTGCGTGTCATTACAACCCAGCCCCAGTACATCTGTAGCTTCCACAGATGTACTGGGGCTGGGTTGTAATGACACGCAGCACCAAACACGTCATTTATATTGCAGGTTCAAAAAAATTGCATGTGACGTAAAGGTATAAGCGCGCACAGGTCAAAGTTATAGCAGATTATGCCAAAATGGATGCGAATGTTTTATTCCGACTTTCATTAGCAGGATGGTTGTGGAATGCGTTCTAGAGAGGGCATGTTAAGTAGCGAGAAATATATATATATATATATAATAACATACATAACGAACGTCATACATAAAATAACACACATTATTTTTTAAGAAGAAAATTTTGTACGTTTGGAATTCTTTTGTACCTCTTATCAATAACTGTTATCAGGGTAAGAGAATTTGATGACCATAAAAATAAAAATACGCTCGCAAGATTTTTTTCCCGGCGTTCTTTATGCGACTGGTCTTTTCAAAATATTTGTTGCTCGAATGCGGAAAACTTAAACGTTTATCAGGTAATAATTCAAAAGCTATGGAAATAAAGATTTCGGTTTGCTTTTTATACATTTTGTAATGCACGTTTGTCCCTTCAAAAACTTGAGAAAGGCATAAAGTCATCATACTGTAAATGAAAAGGTTAAAAATGCACGCACATTTTAAAGTATGGGGGGGGGGGGGGGAGATGTTTGATGGAATTTATGTGAATATATTGCTGCACACGAAAGAGTCTCGTGTCTTTTTCAGATATCTTAAGTTTTACTACAATGGTGTATACCATTTTCTAATAAATTATGTCTTTAAGTGGTGGAATCAGACTCAAGTTAATCGACACGGCAGCAACGTAAAGGTGATTACGCGCGTCCTGCTGATGTCGGACACAAAATTCTTTTCGCTCGTGAGCAGGGACAAATTATTTTTGTAAAGAAAACATCCACTCTTGTAAATATTTTAAAACACTAAGGAAATAAATATTTTCTTATTAATACCACTGTGGTGCCCTCTATATCCTGGGGACACAGCAAGGCGGCCGTCCAAAGGCCATAAGCAATCCTGGATTGAGTGGTGCAGAGAAATAACAAAGAGGCGCCAAGTCAAAGCTAAACTATAGCAATGAACCTGAACTGTGATTGGAAATATACTATCTGTTAATATTATATAAGTCCCCACTTTCTATGTTTCTAAGTTTGACCCTGTTTTATCATAAATATAAGATGACAATTTTTCTCCCATTACATTAAATTTTCGTATGATACAATAAATAAAACTTTTTTATGCTTGAATGTAGAGAAAAAATATTTCCCTAAGATTACATTTTCATGAAAAATAAATAGCTTCAAATCAAACAATTAAAAGTGTGTTAAAATTTCTCTTGATACAGGGCGTAGCTTATAAATATTTTCAGCACATGTAACTGCTTAAATATTTGATAGATATGTCAGACACGTCTGCCAAAAAACAACAGTCTCCCACACTAAGTAATGGGATTAGGCATCAGCACTTACGTTTTACACGCAAGTGATTTTTCTGATTCATGTGTAAGAATTGAGTTTCCAAGTGTAAATATATAATTCTTTAAAAATTAATTTGGTACACGCTAACGAACCAACTCTGATGACGACTAGATATTTATCACCTTTCATGCAGTTAGAATAATGAAATTGCATTAAGTAGACTGATACTTTTTAAATCGCATGCCACATTCATGGGGAAGTAACATCGAAATTGCGATGCCACTTGAAACAAAATAAACAAAGTTTTTAAATTTTGTGTTATTTTTCGTAAATTTCTACAAACACTCACTTGCGTATGAGAGACTTTCTGAGTGCAATTCGTGGTGGCATTTGTTCTCCAGTTACATAACTGTCAGCGTCGTCACTTCATTTTACATTCTACATACAGTGTCTTTTATTTTTCTTTCTTTTCTTTTTTCTTTTTTTTTTTTTTTTCATTTTCTTGGGGCGCCACCCGCATTGTGATAATGCAGCGGAAAGAAAACTGTATAATCTCATACCTTATCTCTTGAAGCGATAATATCCGTGTCACACTTCACGTTTCCCTCTTTTATATTCCTTAATTTTTTCTTCCTCTTTTTTCTTTATTTTCCGAGCAAAGGAAAAAGTGGTCGGTGAATAAGAAGAAGAGAGAATGGGTTCTGGATGCGAATATAGCGCGGGGAGAACTCGAAGTAAGAAAAGCAAGACAGACAGCGGTGCATCTGTTTGAAACAGCCCCCCCCCCCCCCTGTTTTATGATGATTAGACGAAGGGCGAAGTTCGCCGAATAAAAAAAAAAAGTTTGTTGAATAAAGAGTAAGTTTTCCTCCCCGCTTGGCGCGAGCCGTGTTGGGGGAGGGGGTGGAGGTCGAGTTACTTTTTACTGGCCCGGGAAATATACATCACGATTCACGAAATTATTCTCGTTATGACAAATGCTTGACATCAGAACAAATGGGGGCCCGCCGCTGTGACGTGTTCGAGGTATGTTTCGGCACGAGCGCAGACTAAAATTTCTCGAGCGGTTTCAAATGTTCCGTAGGGACGAGTTCTCTGCAAGAGAGATACGCGGAAACGTACGTAGCCATCTGTGATTGAGGCTTGAGACCTTCGCTTAAGTAAATGAATTGTTAATGGATGAGACATTACCAGAGACCAGCAAAATTCGCGTTATTATTTACCATCAGGCTAAACTTCACAGTTCTGTATATACCCAAGCCGCCGCCGGTTCTCCATTGGCTGCTGCTTAGGTGTGAAGTCACTCCTTTTTTGACTGCACTGCACGTGATTGGACTACACAATTGTGAAGTGTTCATTTACTGGCGCAGAGTTACCCAGGGAGTGTCAGATAAAGTATGGTCCAATGACAAACTAATTGCAAAGGTACATGTGTTTGAAGCTGAACGTATTCCCAAATAATAACGCGAATTTTGCAGGTCTCTAGATATTACATGTGTTACACATTATAACTTAAATGTAATTAAAATATGACCTAAATATTATGCTGACATGTTTTAAATATTTTAACTCGAATAACAAGTATAAAACCTGTAGACGGCAAGATCGCAGTTAATTAAACATTTTTTTATATAAAACAATCTCTTAAAAAAGAGTCTACAATATGTTTGTAGTATCTTCACAGGTGCGTTGTCATTAGGCATAATTTTCTACCTATTTTGGCTGAAAGTAGAACATTAGCAGAGCTTCAGAAAATTTAGAAGTAACCATAAACGGACTAAAACGACTATATATATTTAAAGGAAACAGTGACCGGTTTACTTGTAGTAAAGTTTGCAGCTATGTAGGGAAAATAGTTCCATGTCTTAACGTCTTTTTAAAAGTATGACTTTTAAATGTGTGGGTACTTAATTTAGCTAATAGAATTTCCTCTTGTTTTATGCTGATGTAAATAACAAAGTCGTCCGGCCACATGTGTCTCTGTATTCGACTAAGGCTTCCAAACCACTTGATGGATTTTGATATGGTTTTCACAATCATTTAGAGAATTTTTTGAGCAAGGTTTTGGTATATAATACATTAATATTCAATTTAAGGATATTAGAGAATTGCCTACGTTTTATAGTCAAGTCGGAAAAAGCCGCTTTTCGAGCGCTTACATGGCTTACGCTGACTAAACCACAAGAGATACACCAAAAAAAAAATTTACTACACGATTGTAGATCTCAAAAAAGTCTACAAAAACGTCTGCAGCAGCATATGTGTATATTTTAAGGATGATTCACAGTAACCATTTTTTGGCTTTTTGAAAACAGGGGTTCACTTACGAAGACTTTTTGAACTACATTAAGCATTTAGTGTATATACTTGCTGTAAACCTAAACAACGTCATATTTGTAAATCGCACCCAAGCGAGGCCAGGGCGGGTCTCTGGTATAATTCATATAAAGAATTAACAAATTAGTGACATATTTAAGCTTCTATCATTTCCACACCCACGCGTTCGACAAAATAATAAAGTGATCAGGTAAATGGCAATGTAATGTTACATACAGCGGAAGGGTACAAATGAGCAGAGAAGTAGAATTGAAGCAGGGTTTTGAAGAGCACTAGGTTTACCGCGAGCAGCGTATAAAGCATGGACGTGATGTGCAATGTGACGCACCGCCGTACCAGATGGTGTTCGTCTGACTAGCCTCGAACACTCTTCAGTCTGTACTGACATCTCGTGTGCTCGCTTCGATTCGATACTTACAGTCCATTCCTGGTCACTTCCGACTTTTCTGAAGCCCTGCTTAAGTTCTGTTTCCAGATGTATTCCTCCTCCTCATTCAAACAAAGCTCAACCCATTCTATAAAATTACACCATGGGGACTAATGCCCAGTTGCACCATCGTGGTTCAAAACTCGATCCGAGATCGGATCTAAGATCGATACAGAAAACTGTTGCACCATTAGAGTTCAGATCTGGACTGGAAATCGATATGAAGTTCATTTCGAACCGCCGAAATTGGCGGTTGGAAATCTCGATCCGAGATCAGCAGCCATCGTCGACAAATGTAGTTTGGAAATACGCCAACAGATAGAGCTACGTTCGAGTGTTTTCTTGGGAAATTAAAACATTATACGCACTTTAATATTATTTAGTAAAATTATCACAGCAATAATTCCCTTAGAAATATAAATCATCGCACATTAAGTTCTATCTATAGTGAAAAATACGCCAACTTCCATGACGTCATATATTACGAACCAATAGAAAACATTTTTCATACTCAATCTCGAGCTCTCACTTTGGAAACAAGATCGACGAATCGGATATCCAGAATCATGAAATTTCGTTGGTGCAACACTTTTACATTGGAACCAAGCTCGAATTGGATCCTGGTTCGCGATTAGGATCATTCGATCTTGGATAGGGGAAGATGTTAGTGCAACCGGGCATTAGTGTAATAATATTTTGCATAAGAACTATTTCTTACTAGGCATTACCAACACACCTGTTTTCTCACTGTTTTAATTCATTTAAATTTTTAATGAATTATTATAATTTATAGATAAAATATAAGTAAAAGTGAAATTTAGCCAAAAAGAAGTTACTTTTTCGTTAACAGAAGAATAAAACACTTGTGATACATGGCATATTTAGGAAATAAACAAACACGTCATACATGGGATGATTTCTCAAAGGTTTGCTTCTAAAAGAGTATGGAGAAGCCATGGATATAATTATAGCAGACATTGACTGCCGAGTGCTAATTGCACTATGGTTACATGGTTAACGAATTTTCTTCCTAGGATATAATAAACATGGTATTCAGCTTAACGAACTTGTCTGCTGATTGTTATTTTTATTAAAATCGATGGTTTGTCTCAGTAATTGTATTTCCATAAGTGTTAGTAAAGAACTGTGACTTAAGGTTAAATGCAAGGCGTGGGCTTCGAGAGCTTCC
Source organism: Dryococelus australis (assembly GCA_029891345.1). Lineage (NCBI taxonomy): Eukaryota > Metazoa > Arthropoda > Insecta > Phasmatodea > Phasmatidae > Dryococelus > Dryococelus australis. The sequence goes on from CM057002.1 coordinate 38,364,324, forward strand.
CAAGTTATTCGATAATTAATTTTGTGGCTTCTTTCTTTAGCCTATAAACACTTTGAATTTATATTGACATCAAATAGTTATCCAATTTTTTTTTACAACTCGTATGTTATTTTCTGAGGAATCCTGAATAAATCGAGCACTTTGATCGTTTTTATAATAAAGTTTTTCCTCCAGCAATATAATAATTATGCGAGTTATTTTATTGTCTCCGACGTTTCCAAAATATTACCATTATTTCCAATACTCGTGACTTCTACGAGGTCTTCGTGAAGTATGAAATGTATTGTACCGTCCCGTCACAGAAAACAATTTAAAAACAATTTTTGATACAACATTTTTTACATTTTATTTTGAACCAAATGACACGAAACAACGTTTGTTGCATTATCCTGATTCGTGAAAGTTAACGGCGAGTTCACGACGGCGTGTTTTAAAAAAATCCCTGCATATATGTCGTATTAAAATAATACTGTAGATTTTGGAAATAATCTATTAAAAGATAAGGGGAAAAATTTATTTGTACTCCTTCAATAGACCGCACTTCAGAATATTAATGGTTTTAGCGTAAACGACATGACCAAACTACCTCAAATATGAAGTAACTAAGAAACGGAGACTTGATATTATATAATTTTGCCTGGTTTACTAGACGCTAATTACCTTGGCTACATACTAACCACTTCAGAAAGCTGCACGGGCAAAACTGCACAGCATCGTGTATGCGTAGTTTCCGGTTAATTAAAGCATCGTTTATTTTCTTCTTCATACACTTCGTGAATTCTTCGTTCTCGACTAGTCTTACACATAAGAAAGAATTGGGTTTCCAACTGTGCTACCTAAAAACCTAGATAGAAATGTTTGTGTTACTAATATTGAGAGGGGAAAAATAAACTGAATTTAATCATTTTCTTAGGTAAGAAGTTTTTCTTACTAGCCACCACCCACATACCTCTTCCTCTGTCTCTTCAATTCGTATCGACTATGAAATAAGTTACAATTTATTGATAAAACACAAGTGGAATTTTCATTTAACCAAAAATAAGTAAGCAATTTGTTAACAACAGTATAAAAGGCGTGTTATATATATATTTTTATTTAGCTAACAACGAAAACTGTCAACGTGAGGTAATCTGTCACTATAGTTTGATTCATAAAGTGCGAAGAGAACGTGATCGTAAAATTGTTTTAAAACCTAAATTTTTTTTTACTATTATTGTTATAAAGTTCACAAAATAAACGGTTTCGAATTGTAATTGCCGCTAATATTTTTACCTCGCATAGTATTTAAGACGTTAAATGCGTAAATTCTTTTCATAATTCACAACTACTGTTACCGTCAACAAGCTAGTCATCTTCAACGTTAAAATATGAGATACTGGCAAGGGATTTTTTATTCTCACAAGTTGGCTTCAGAAGAGCTCAATTAACCGCGAACCAGGAATGTAGGAAAAAATTTTTATCGCACGTAAAAACTTTGTGACCCAGTTTCTTTGCTAGTGACAAAAAATTTTGGGAAGGGGGGGGGGGGGGCGCAATATACCGTGTGATGTTTCTCACACTTTTGCGGGGAGTTATTTTTTTTTTTTTTTTTTTTCAAGACAACGTAAGAGCACTTTTGAAATCAACCTTAGAAAAAAGTCACTACCCCTGCCTGCCTATACTTGAACTGAGTGACATGCACCCAGTAAGTTGTAACGATAGATGGAAAGTAGTTCCATAACTTAACGTCAAATAAAAAGTGTTAGGTAACCAATCGTGATAATTTAAATGATTTATTTCTCTGTATTTTTATCATGTATCAGTGTGTAAAAAAATAGCTGATTTATAAAATGTTTACTTTTCTAATAATTTCCCAATTTCGCTTGACAGGCGCATGAAGGAAGTAATGAGGCCCGTGGCAATGTTAATTTTACGTAAGGTGGAGGAATACACAACGTGAATACAAGTAGATCATTAGCAGGGCTTTCAAAAGTGTTCATTTTATCGTGAGCAGCCTATACACGTATTTACCGTGCATTTGTTTCTTCAGATAAAGTAGTGAAGATTCCCAGAAACTTTGGTTGAAAATTGTGTTAAAGTCCTCGTATTTTTTGTAGGGTACATGCCGTTTTCCTGGTAACCGATCTTCGTGTTCCAACCACTGGAATAATTTTGGGCCAATAGTACAATTAAAATTAAATTGACTAGTTTTGAAGATAGAGCACTGTGTGTAAATCATTTCTTTGAAATGTTGTTACTCTTCCTCTTAGCGAGTTAAAATGCAGATAGTAAAAATTAAACTTTTCCAAAATACATATCTAATTTATACAAAAGGGGAGGTCTGTTGAAAAAAAGTACGCCTAACTTTTCCAAAGTATGGGTTATTCAATAGTTAAAGGAATAGGCAGAATATCAAAATTACTACTTTTTTCCAGCTGCCTGCAAACTTATAATATAGCCTAGTCCATGGCATAAAGGAAATATGGAGTATAATGCACGTGACACCTGCACAGTTGTGTTATGTGGTTAACTATTTGAAGCAGATAATGAAAAATTTCACTGTGAGAGGTAGACGTGCCAGACAGGTGCCGTATGTAGCCTATACGCTGTTCACGGCAAAGTGAGCACTTTTTAATTCCCTTCTCAATTTCGCCTTTCATCCATTTTCATCTTCCTGCTGCTTTTTAATATAAACATTGCAATGTGACCAATAAACACAGTGTATAGATTTCACCGCCCTCAAAATTTAATGCCTGAGGCTGCAATAAGATATATTTATTAGTGGTTAATGCTTGTTGGGAGGGCCTTTAAGAGTGCTCACTTTACCGTGAACAGCACATACCTCATTTTACAGCCGTGCTTGAGGTATTGCCTACTCTTAAAGGGACGTAGACGCCAATAACAAGACAATTCGATTCCGTGAAATAGGTTTTGAATCGGGAGGGTAAAAATGGATAAGATGTATTATTATACACGTTAAAAACTTTTGTCTTCCGTTTAACATCGCACAACAGGTTTGGCAAAGTATGTGATCTAGAAATTATCCCGAAGTTATTTAGACTTCTAGAAAGTGTATAAAAAAACTCAGCAGCGTGAATGGCTCAGGTTACCGCACTTCTTCTTTAAAAACAAGAAAAACTGAGAGCTGACAGATAAAACTAATTGGTTACTATTTTAAAACAATGATATTTAGGTAACCCTTGATTTAACGAGTACAATGGTAGTACTATAGTTCGGTGGAAATGCGTTCCACGTGTTTTCATGGCAAAGTGGTTTATAAAACTGTTAAATTGTTTTAAGGTTTGTAATCACATCACTTACAGGTAAGAAATGTTTATTTAACATTCAATTTTTGGATTATTTATAGTAAATATATATCTGGCCCTCTTCCGCTAGCAGGGAAGACACAATAAATAAGCCTGAATTAAAATTTAAGGGCTAATTTTTAGTAACAAACTAATACAAAAAATGTTAAACTGCCTTGGCAAAATTAAAGTAGAAGTTGCAGCACGCTGAATCAGGTCTGTACGATTTGTTCTAATTACACATTTAACACAAAAGGTTCTTGAATTGCAAATCATTTTATTCTGAATTTAATTTCACTTGTGAAATATCTTAAGATGTGCCAATAACAAATTTTACGAAAGCCATTAAAGGTAGGTATTACTCTACTGCCTTAGCGTGTTTCGTTATAACGTGGCAAAAAGATCTGGGCTGAAATCATAGATGACGCGGGGATATATCTGCTTATTTAGGCGTAGGTTTAGGACATGTTTAGATAGTGATTTTATTCCTCCCCTCCGTTCAGGAGCGGATCCAAGCTTTGAGGGGAGGTTGCAAGAATGCTTCAGCCTTTCCTCTTTATTTTTGAGCTTGATTTTACACGGAATGAAATAAGATGATTCTTGAAACCAAGTAAATTGTTAATTATACAATATTAATACACACAGATATCCTCCCCCTTGGAGGGGGGAAAGGGCAGAATTTTTTTTTAGCGTGCAGTTTTATCACCTGTGATATATCTTTCATTTATTTCATGTTATTGTTGAAAATGTATTCTTAAATAAGAGTCCACGGTCATGCGCGACAAGTAAGCTATAATTTCGTTTAGAGAGAGGCTGAAAAAGTGCTCTAATATTAAAAACATTACGCACAGTAGTCAGCAAAACATGGGTCATAAATTTCATCATCAGTAAACTGTAGTACTATCGCCACGTATCAAGTATACGGGATAAAACCTTGACGCCAAACGTCAACTAAAACAAAACAAAAAGTGCGCTAGCTTAGTACTAATTTTTTTTTTTTTTAATAAAAAAAACAAGAACTTTTAGTTACACTGCAAAATTTCTAAAGGACATCAGGGCCCGGGATACCCACATTATGCAAATATAATTTGTATTTGTTTTATATTTTCTCTGCCCTTTTATATTAATAATTTAATTTATGAATTAATTCAGAGGCAGATGACACTGCTACGCTTCACTTAAGTATCTGAAAACATGCAAAGCCTTTTATGCTAATTTAATGAATTGTAACGAAAAGGTAAAAAATATTTTCGTGTAGTTTCTGGCTGGAGCTTAGTCGACAAAACTGATGAAAAAATGTGTAAAAGCACTGCGAATAAATAAGCTGAGATGTAAGGAAATGCGCTATTCGAAAGACATTGAATTTGAGCATGAAAAATAACTCTGTCTATTCCCTTCGATATATCGATATATTTTCTTAGTGCAGTTATGGAGTTTACCAGCTGTTTTGGCGAACTGTATTATGGAGTTTACCAGCTGTTTTGGCGAACTGTATTATGGAGTTTACCAGCTGTTTTGGAGAACTGTATTATGGAGATTTAAACGAGGACATCCGTTTATTCTAAGAGATGTAAGACAAGCGATAATGAGATAAAATGGCGCCCCTCTCACACGTTAAGTGTATACGATGTGTATATATTTACGTCATTTATTTTTCTCAGAAAGTTGACAGATATTTTCTGCGCTGTCGCTGCAGTGAACGTTTTTTTAGTATAACAATGTGACATCACTTGCCTATCAGTCATGAGACATTCGTTGACACTTCTGCCGTAATGGGTCATCGTCACAGATTGGCAAATTTGACGTTTGTTGTGTACGATTCCAGTGCCTTGAAAACACGAAATATTTACGGTTATACTCCATTCATTGTAGGTAATACATCGGACATAAGTGAAACACAATTTGTGTAGTTATAAGATATTTTTCTTTGCGCAATCCAAATTACCCACTCTTTGAATGGCTGAGATATTTCCAAAATATTTAAGTACTTCGTGGTGCATATCATTATATTGGTTTCGTCTTGAAATCATTATAACACTACTTTAAATGTAGTACGTATGAGGAGAATATTAATTAAAAGTTGTTTTTGAGAATTTAATTTCCTAGTATTATAAAGTAGCAACAGCAATTAAATTCTGCGAACGTTTTAACTAAATATTATCGTAATATCCTTCTAATTTTCGGAAGCTCGAATGTTTTCAAAAAGCAAATTATTAAAAAAAAAAAACAACATTGGGAATTGTTTAATGATGTGTTTGTAGGTACGGATAGTGGAAAATTTAGTTGCTGGATTTTTTTTTTACTTTGAAGTAACACCGACAGATCCTCAATAGATTTGTCCAACCACAAGCAATAAATGAAACTTTGTATGAATAATGTAACACAGATGCTGGAAAAAATACATTTATTATTTCGTGTCAATTAAAAAATAATCAGAAACTAAACTACCATGTTTTACTATAGTCAATACTGAAGTTCACAACGTGTTAGACGTTAAACCTTGGAAATGTTATTCATGTATGCAGTGTTGGTAAAATTTACTCTAAGGGTCGTTTAGTAACGCTTATTTTAACGCTACAAAAGTAATTGGAGAACTTTTGTACATGCGTTTATTGCCCCAGATCAGCTTCTATGGGTAAAAACGCCCTGTTCATGTTAAACCGTAGACGGAAAACAGGGTAGAGTTTGCGCCAAAAGTGCGAAGTAACCACTTCCAGTCCCAACACTGGACTTTATCTGCCCAGATTATTATCAAAAACAGCGTGGATATAATTTGAGGTTAGAACACTGTTCATATAAACACGTGTTCAGAGAAGTTTGTTAACTTCCTCTAAACCACTTTTAATGAAAACCGATTAAATTAAAATTGGTAAAAGCATTTTGTTCAAACAGAAGAGATTGTCTTTCGAAACTTAACATGCAAACCAACTAGTTCATCTACATCGTTATTAGTCTGCGTTAAACATCCACGAATTACAACGAGCTGTATTATTGTATGCACTCTTTTATCTTCAACTTTCTGGATTTTCTTCGAGTATATGAAGCAATGCAAAATTATAATTGCAGGTCACTGTGATTATATTTTTATGAGAACTTGTAACGCGTTTAACATGTGTCTGCAATACGCAAATAATTGAGGAGTAATTATTGTTACGTTCATAGTTTAAATCATATTTTATCATCTATATTGCGTGGTTAAATGAAACGCTGTAACGAGTCTTGGCTCGAAACAATGTTGTAGCGTGTGCCATGTTTAGGTTTTTGATGCCTAACAAATAACTTTCCTTTTGTAAAGGCGAACTTATTGTGATGGTGAATGGAGGGCTTAGTTTGGGCTAATGAGCAAAAATCGCGGTTACCGAAATAACTACTTGTGGTGAAAGACAAAATAAATGAAGACATGAGCCGATCAATTTTTTTTTTCATGGGGCGCTAATTTTATGAACTCTGTCATATATAACTTCAGCAGGAAATATATGGGGTGATTTTGGTGACAAACAATTCATCACGTTTCGCTCAGTAAATCCTGCAAATAAAAGCAAGAAATGTTGCTGATATAAGTACGGAATTTATAATCAATATTTTACTGAGTTGGAAAAATTAAATATGCATGCAAACATGCAGGTAACATGTTAACATCCGACGAATGGTTTAATTTGTCTTTAATTGTATCGCACTTGACAAGAAGCCTTATTTTATTAAACTAATAAGCCAATAAACTGTTCGAGAAGTTTGCAGAATAAAAAATACGTGCACCTCAAATATATATAATGTAATTTTTCGACACAAAAATAGTCTTTATAAATTAATATCAAAAATTTATAAAATGGAAACTAAGAAAAAATTATTTTGTGCATTCCAGAATTTTTTAAGTTGACAATGTTACCAAGCAACTATACTCTTACAAAATATTTTGTGCGTGCCGTAAAATGATTCAGTATCCATGAAAGTTTTTGAATATAACGATTGATAGATCAAATGCAGAATATTTAAGTTAAAAGTATTTGGGAATGTACATATGTTTTGTACGAGGGCTCCACTGTCGTTCTTCGTGCGGACAATTCTCAGGGCAGTGCATGTAATGTGACACACACGATAACTAAAAAACACAATAAACGAGCGACAGGCACGCCAAGAAGACAGCCGTACGAAATACTGAAGGATATTTGAGACGGGTGGGATAGAGTGGATATCTGTCAATCAGTGAGGTCCTTCAGAATTGTCAGTAAGATTGTGCGGGGAACAATGGACACGTGAAAATACGAACACGGGGGGGGGGGGGGGGGGGGGGGAACGGTTTTCATTTCCATCGTCAAGCGACATGAGGTAGCTTCACTAAACTACCATGTGTCTACCATAAGAATTCCAGATGCCTAGACTAGGCAAATTGCAATGGTAACGTCCTGTGCGTTTCCTTCCATTAACACCTTTACGTAGTCGCCTTAACTTGCAGTAGTTTCAGCACAGAGCAACTACTTATGCCACGGACTGGTGAAACACTGTCTTTAGCGACGAATCACATTTTTCTTTGGGAAAGTATGACCATTGGGCCGAAATTCGGATGGCCGCTGGCGAGTTCTACAGACCCTGCATCATTCTACAGCTCTGCTACTAGTGTGATGGTCTAAGAGCCACCGCATGTGATCTCCGTTCGCACTGGTGAAAACAAGGTTGTGGAATGCGGTTCAGTTCGATGAAGGCGTCATGGTTGTGCGAGAATCTAGGGGTCTTGTGTCTGATTGGTTACTGCGTGCTGCAAGAGGTTTCCTATTGGCTGGTCAGTGACGCCATTTTGCTGGCGTGTGCGTCTGTAGTTCGCGGTATGAGTAGCTGCTTCACCTCTGTATCATGAAGTACTCTGTAGTACTGCTTTTCCCGAGACGTATAAATCATGTTTTAACTCTTCCATTGCCTGTCAGATCGTTTCGTTTGTTGCTCACTGGACTTTTGTGGGACAAGGTGGAACCAGATTAGACTATGGAAAAATTTTCCACAGGGGATATATATATATATATATATATATATATATATTATATATATATATATATATATATATATATATATATATATGAGAGAGAGATAGCGATACAAAAGGCAGTTTGACAAGATATTAAATGTAATCTCTGCTGCAGGTGGGCGGAACATTCTAATGACATGATATAGTAACACATTGCTTCTACCATCACACCACACTAATGAAATTTTGTTCGAATCCAGCGGTTTCGTTTTTGTGAGGTAACTAAAACGGCTGAAGTCCACTTTTAACGAAAAATGTGTTAGTTGTGAATGCAGTGGTGAAAGAGGGTTGTTTTGAAGCCTGAAATGTTGACAAGCAATAGCTATAGGCTCAAATAATTTCCGCCCTAGAAAAAACTCAGCTTGGATGCCAAACAGAACTTTATTGCATTTCAAAAGTCTAAACTGTAAAGTACACTCCGACCAATCGGCACCCGAAACCTACGTCACGTGACAACATTCAATATGGATACGGTTCTGCGAAAGCCGCCTTCGTTGAGTTAGTGAATTATTCGTTATTTTATACAGTTTTCCGTTGTGTTTTTCAATTATGAAAATTGAAGTATTCCTGTAAGTAGGGTCGCTGTCAGGGTAAAAAATGCCAATTTTAGTGCTACTAAGAGAGCTGTTGTGAACCAGGTGTAGTTATGGTGACAATAGATTGTCAGAAGAATTTGCCAAATAATAAAATTCCAGATCAGGAATCTTACAGTGTAAAAAATTTTCTGGTAAACTTCCTAAACTGTAATTGAAGTTTTTAACCTATACACTGTATGGTTATAATAACACATATCAAGCTGCAGAAATGTTTAGCAGCGCTACTATATAAAGTTGGGAACTTCCCTATGCGTTTGACTGTTTCCTGAGAAAATGTAGGAAGATTGCTACAATGAATGTATTGGAGAAAACATTACCATTCCTGCTTTCTCACTAAGCGTATACACTTCTATGGTAAATTTCCGAATAATTTCTTAGAGTGTACTTCCGGCGTCAACCCTACCCCAAAAGCATAATTGGCTTGAGTCAATCTTGGATTATGCTTGTCATGACAATCCTGTAATCTTGAATTAAGCTTGTTATGCTAGTCAACAAGCTTGAATCAAGCTAATTAGTTTCCACAGGTCAAGCTTTATAGCAAGATTGAGAAGTAAAATTTGCAGTGAACTTTTTCTTGTCAACCTACAAGCTTAATTAAAGCCACCTAGAAGCTTTCCGTTAGCTAGTATGTGCCAGTCATGAGAAATTTGGCTTTAATCAAGCTTGAATCACACATGATATGACAAGCTTGCTCGGTAAGGGAAACTCAAGTAAAATGGCAAGCTTTCACGAAGTTCGGGTGCCTTTTCAACTACCCCACTGTTGGAAGTTCAATGCACAATGACAACTGCTAGTTGCTTCAGCTACGGATCGATTGAGGGAATTCACTAGTTTGCGATTTAAACATTGTGATAAAAAGAGTAAAACATTTTTTTTTTCTTTTCAGTGATCTCGAGACTTTTGGACGTTCACATTTTCCAGTGGCTGATAACCGATGGCGGGAATATGTATTAGCTTACAGGTTATAAATAAACTACAGTTTCATATTTCTCCATTTTGTGTGTGAAGTTGAGTACACCAAGGGCAACACAGAATCTGTACTACACAGAAAATCTGCTGGGTTTTGACAGTCTGTAAATGTTAGTCGTCTGTAGTCTCATGCGTGTTTCATCCAGTACTTACTATCCACCTGAAGTAGGCATCAAGCTTCGTTTAAATTTACACATGGGAACGATTCGATTCATCGATCATCATGCTTCATTACTCTTCAGAGAGGGAAATCTCTTTCACTTTCAAGGAAATAATTTTTCTTACTTGAACCAGGGGGAAAAAAATTACGAGATGGGTAATTCCCTTGCATTCTCCCCATTGATTCTTTGCACACTGGGCTCTACCCGAAAGGTTAGAATGATGTGGCATCCTGCGTCTATCACTGCTTGCAGTATTTGGACGTGAGAAATTTTAAGAAGCTAAAGCTGATTGAAGTTCCGGCCTAAACAAGAATATAACAATGGTAGCAATGTTGCAACGTTGGTTCCTGTTAGTACCAAAGAGGTACAGTTAATTATTACTGTGAGAGGTAATTCTTCCATTCTCTCTGGTCGATTATCTGTTTTTGTGAAAGAGAATTCGGGAAGAGAGTATTAATCGAGGATTGACAAACCTGGATTAACATAATTAAAGGATTCTCAATTATTTGTCGACTGGGGATTGGACTCCATATAATTATTGAATAAGTAGGTAATGAACCAAATGAAGCCTACTCAAGAATGTAATTTACATCCGCACCTTATAAGCAATACTTTTTCAGGCGATCACAAACTTCGCAGCTCGTGATCCTCTCGGCGTAGGAGGAGTATTACTATCATAGAATTGTAAACTTAAAATCCGTTACGAAAGCGTCTATCAAGCAGTCACATGTGCAAAAGAACACTACTCCACTGAATAAAAACATTTTCAGATATGAAGAGCCTTTTTGAATTGCACTTCTGCTACGACTGGAAGTTCAGGACATCACTAAAATTCTGTGTAGACTTATTATGTTCTTACGGGAGTCATCAGTCGAATAACAAAGAAGAAGAAATTGACAATGGCATTTATGATAAGCCTATAACAGAAGAAGCTCCTACTTTGCGTTTGAATTTCCACTCAGGATTCTCTGGAAACACTGTGCCACATGGCACTGATATCTCCGCTTGTTACGCTTGTGATTTTAGTACAAAGCAGCAAAACAGGTAAAAGTCCATACTTTTGAAATTCACAACAAATCAAATTCTAAGAATGAACGAAGTTCACTTTTTACAGTACAAAATGAGTTTCCGTAAGTAGTCTACAACTATGAAACTTTTACAATTGGTCAATAAATTATTTGGCAATCTTATGGACAAATCTTACAAGCAAACGGCTTAATGCAAGGCGGTAGCCATGTTTTTTTCTATTAGCTCGAAACTTGCTGAAGCGTGCTTTATCCGTTTTACTTTTAGGTAACCCAATTTTTATTGCACTGCGTATACAAAATCTTAATTAAAAGCCATATGGTAAAGTAATATCTTTTAAGGTCTTGTGCCGACCCGAGAGGGTACGGTGTTGCCCTATGTCATAGCTTACACGACATTCGAAGTTATGACTCCATGCAGTATGAATGGAAGTCCCAGTATACCAACATAGGCTTATAGTGAACCGGTTGTATACAGGATATGAGAGTGAGGAGAGAGGAACTAACCCTGCACGGAATGATGTCTGCGAAGGAGGCGAGCTTGGTAGCAAGTAAAGGCGGCGTTAATATAGCCGTGTCTTGTGTCGTGAAACTCTTTATCCGGCCGGCCTCGCACCCTGGGCCTCATGAATACGTAACAGCTCTGAAGGTGAAAGGTACTTCTGCCGAGCTACGTAAATATTTAACTTAACGTCTCCCCTCCATCTCCTTTCCAGCCCTTGTCCATCTCCACACTCCACGTGCTCCAGTAGCCCTTTAGCACCGACAGCGAAGTTTCCCACCCTCATAGCCCATTAACATGCTATACCAACGAAGCGTCCGAAATGAATATTTGTTGACGATGCAGTTACGTTACCCGGTTTCTTAACCAAATATTAATATATGTTTCGTGTATATACAGAAACACCTTCTTTTGAAAATAAAGCGTTATCAAATATGGCCTATCCAATTGAGATATTTGTTAAACCTTGTGATATAAGACGTTAGTGGTATAATAGACGATTCTGGGGTTGCCATATATGTTGATTAATTTAAAACAGAGCTCATGTGCATTTTCTACCCCATTTTACATATAGATTCATTCACAAAGTTTGTACTGGAGTTCAGGATAATTCTGTATAAATTTATATCTCGATAATCTCTCAAAAATTTTTCCATTGCATTTTGGCATAACAAAATTTCCGGCTAAATGACGAAAACGTCCACTTTCAAGATTTTCGTGATGAATGGAAGTTTTTTTTTTTTTGTATTATGCCCGAATGTGGTATATGTATCTTGCTAGGCTTGCTCACGTTTCAGCAGTTGTAATTGGGCGTTAATATTTACTGCTCATTAACATGACGTAGCCATGCTGAAACAGTCGCTCAAGTCACGATGGTAGGTCCCACATCGTAAAGTACAACATTTTTTAAATCTTTAGTTTCTTTTCAAATAGAAGTGGGACAGCTTTTAACAGCTATCGATGAAACAAACATGTACGCATGGGTTGTACAGTCTATTCGCTGTTTCTTCGCACTTTTTGAAGCTAGCCTTTGAAAATTCACACAATGTATGACGTGTTTCGTTGCTTCCTGAATATGCCATGTATCACAAGCGTTTGATACTTGTTGTAGCAAACGAGGTGTCGCTGGATGCCAACTTCGATACGAGAGACAGGGTGCCACCCAGTCGCCGACGAGAGGAGGGGAATTGTGGGGCGCGCCCAGACTATATAAGCGAGGTAGCCAGAGTGTCGGCCGTCTTTAACCTTCATCACATTCCGGGTCACTGACGGCGCAGGGAGCTGCCGCCGCTGACCGACTTCGAGCTCCGGTGTAGAGAGACGACAACGCGAGAGGAGAAGATTCACCACGAGGGGATCCTGAGAGAACTTCTCCTCGGTGCTGGCTTGTACGTCCCGCCAATATAATATTCCAGTGGTGAGTCCGATTTGGATATCGAAGGGATTGTTAGATTGCTACATAAGCAGCTTTATTTGACGAGCATTTAATATTGAGAGTTAATTATGATAAATTGTAATAGTCCCAAATAAACGATATTTTTATAATCAATGGAGAGTTATTAAAGAGTATTCCTGATTGTTAAAGTCATTATTATGTGTGTTGTTAGTCAGGACCATAAGTCCAGCTCATGAGTAAATTATAGCTACGTCCCTAGTTTATTCCCTTAAAGATACTTGTAGTAGGAAATAGTAATAGAACATTGTGTTCATAAAAATACTGGACCTACTTGTGGTTAAATTTAAACTTATCGATATTTCATCAGTAAATTATAATATTTCATTTACAACTATTACGAATTAAAATAGTGCGATAATAAGTGTTTTGATAATGCCTAGTAAGAAATAGTTCTTATGTAAAATAGTATTACACTTAGTGTGCTCGAATGCGGTGCGTTTTCCCTTTGGTATAATTTTCCAAACTTAGTTAAGCTTTGTTTGCACGAGGCGGAGGAATATCCTGGAAGTAGAACTTTAACAGGGTTCCAGAAAAGTGTGAAGTAACCGTGAATGGACTATTGTTATTATATTTTTCTTGTGAATGGTAAAAGATATTCACTACATATTCTGATCTATTATGGACCTTCATAATGACTTCAACATTGTGTACACATGAAGTTACTTTGGCAAGTGAGTAATTAGACTTGGCTCCGAGTATTATTCTGCATGCTCTTCTCACAACGTGTTTAACGTAGATGGGAAGTATTTAGACCCGGCGGCAAACATCTTGTCGACAGTGAAGTCATTACAGACGATGCAAGCTGCTCGGGCAAGCAGGAACGGGCAAGGAATCTGCCTCGGCTTGTAGTTAGGAACCATGCCATCATTCGTCGGGAGTGATTTCAGAAACACACGAAGTACGGAAATCAAGGTGGCCGGACCGAGAATCGAAACCGAGTTTTCCCAAAATGCGAGTCAAGTGTGCTACCACTTCGCCACTTCTCCCAGTTTCAAAAGCAGAAACGTGTACGTTATCGTTCCTCAGCCACGAGTACAGTGTGTTTCGTTCCTCAAGCGTGTCGAAGCATACGATAACATGCAGTCTCTTACGGAAGCAGGTTGATATTTGCTGTTAGCCTTCAGTAAATGATCGGTAACTGGTGAAGTGCGTCAAGGTTAGACTATTGGGAACGCCTCGGATGTGTGTTGCGCCGCTATAAATTGCAAACTTAGCTGATTAGGTCGTATTCTCTCCCCCTTTCCGCAAGGCGCAAGGACGTGGGAACGTTAGGCGAAACACCATTAGGAAACATGCAGCCAAGCAAAAAGGCCTACAAGGAAAATACCGCCAGGCTAAATTACTGTTAGGCAAAATTACTCAAATGCAGTCTGTAAAGTAAAACGCCGTCAGGCAAAACGAGGTATACTCGGCTTAGTTTGGGCCATTTATAAGCAAGGGTTAGTCATTTATTTTGGACGCGTAAATGCAAAACAATCGCGTATTTGTAATTTACATTTTTCTTTTTTAATTGAATATGCATTTTTAGAAATACCATAAATTGAATTTTGTGAACACTTTACATTCTTATATTCCAGGCCGGCCGTTTTAAAGGATTTTATCCGTTTTTACAGATTTTTAACACTATATTTTTTTTTTTTTTTTTTTTAGCGCTATGCTCAAAGTGGCTGCTGCGTTCATGCGACACCAACGCCCACAGCGATGTGTATCAGTTTCACCAACGCATTTGTTTGAAAGATTCTTGCAACAGACGTGAATAACTATTAAACAAAATAATTTGGACATACACCATTGCTTCAATAGTGCATGTCCAAAATATTTTGCTTAATTATTCACTGGCGTGGGTATACAGTTATCTACATATTTCTGTTCCTGGCTGTATGATCACATGCAAAGGTCAAGGCCATTATTGAAAAGAACCTTTCCCTCGAATTTCCGTTTTTACGCATGCAATCTGAATTTGGTGACTGTGTTTTGTGTTTGGCATTGATATCACAATGGTGAGGAAACGAAAATAATGCCCGATACGTCGTTGTACCTATAAACGAAAGTATAAGCGTGAGTGTAGAAAAGAATTACCATGGCTTGTACATTCCAAACCAAAACAACTACACTAAATAAGTAAACGTCCTTCATATACACTTTTTTTCTGTAATTTGTCATTTTTTAAATTCCGATGATTTTACAGGATTTGACCCGATGATTCCAGGATGTTACAGAATTTTCATACACAGGAACCAGGATTTCATCTTCAGGGCTGGTGGCAGCCCTGGTATATTCTTAAAGTTAGAAACTACGTCACCACAAAATTAAAAAAACACTGGTACAAATGCTGAACTTCACTTTCAGCTCAGGCTGTCAATACCCAAATTTCTCACACAGCAGTGGAAACTCGTGCGAATGGTCTGTAAAATATTATTTCCGTGACGTAAATGTTTCCCTCTAGACGTAGCGTGACGAAGATAGGCGAAACTAAACGGCAAAGACGTCGGAAATTAACATTTGGTGACGTCTTAGAGGACATATGTAACAAGTTCTCCACTAGTGGTAGCTAAATCTCGTTACAAAGAATTGGACATTTCCAGGCGAACTTATTGTGACTTGCAACAATAGGACGAGTGCTAGTCCACTTTGAAAATGATTGAAAATCCCGAGCTTCCAGTTCTCAAGGATATTTTTATACCTAATATCATAGGCCAAGTTTCGAAAAATTTTCACTGAATATTTTTAGTAAGTATTCAACTAAGAATTTTTCAAATAATTTTTTTTTTATGTCAGCGCACTTAATTTCATCTACTTTTTAATGTATTCTGAAAAAAAGGAAGCAGCGCAGGAGTGACAACCTAACAGTTTTGTAAACGGGAATCAGGGTAGCAGCAACAGAATGTTCAGTTAGCTTATACAGTAGCTTTGTTTACTGGAATAATTGTTGTAGTTGTCTTGCTGCAGTATACAGTATGTGTTCTGTAGGAGGAACTGTACGCTCTGGTAGAACTGCATACATTCATGGCTGCAAATACAATCGCAGACAACGCCACACACATACAGTTCTGTTGCAGTTGCTATCTACGTGAACAATTTCTGGATGGTATCAACAACCAAAAGCGATTGCTGTTCCTATGTTAACAATATAGATTATTGAGAGCCAAATTTTGTTCCTACAACCATTTATGTATTTTTCTTACTATAGTTATTTAGAGAATGAAGTCCCATTCATCGGCGATGTTTTTGAAAGTGAACGCTTTAATCTCTGAACACTTGAGTTCACTTAATTTAGTTTTTGTTTCCTGTGTGATAAACAACTGGTACACTAGTAACATATTTACTTTACAAATAATACGAGAGTTTCGCCTGTTCGAAGCATAGAGCGATCGGGTTTTTGACAACGTTACATTTACAAATGACAAAGATACGACAGGGAAGGAACATTCGATCTTAAGCAAGGGTTTCAGAATTCCTCACTTAACTCCGAGCAGCCTACAGTATTGCCATTGCACAAAAACGTACGTTTTAAGACTTTGCACACAAGTGAGTGAGTGAAGAGATTTGGGCCACTCTTAACGTTGGGGCTCGAGAGCCTATGAGGGCGAAGCGAGGCGAGTATATAGTAATGCCGGAAAGCATTGGCGGGGGAAACGGGAGATCCCCGAGAAAACCCGCCGACCAGCGGCATCGCCTGCAACGAATCCCACATGCATTCACACACAAGTGTAAATACTTTTTGCTGCAATATGTTTGCAACTAGCTTATTAATTCGTTTAATGAAAATAAAATTAATGCTGTACCGTGTAGTGTTTATAAATAAAATATATTTTACCATGAAGTAGATCTATTTTACAATATCCTGAAACTTACGTTGTAAAGTACAATAAACTGATGTGGGGTGTGCAAGGAAACCAAATAACTGATCTACTGTTATTACGCAGTTCTCTCTCCCGCGTGTCTAGCGGTTGGCATAAGTGCCGAACTGTTTCGTGGTACTTGATTGGGTTAAAACGGTTGCTTCGTAATTCAGCAGCCCTCGACTCTAGTAGCTGGCGAAACGTGTTTACCAGTTTGGTCCGGAGCAACCGAATGCACCGAGGCCGACTACAATAACTAAGCATCAAGGGGGCCCGTGTTTGGCCAGCCCTCGGCGTATAACTGCAGGAGCCGTACCTGCGGAGCTGAACTTCCTCCTCTTCCAGGGAATTGTTGGCTGGGACGACGTAGAGGAAGGGGGGAGGGGGGGGGGAGGAGCACAGCTGCACTGTGGTTGTGCTGCGCGACGCAGAATTTATTGCAGCTTTGTGGCGAGTGGTCGGGGCGGGCGAAGGAGTCCAGACAGAACCCACGACGGCACTACAGTATAACTCGAAGTCGTCACGAAATAATGCTTAGAATTGTGAAATTAACGTATTGTATAGCGATCCATTGATTAGGTTCTTACACATTAATTTTATATTATAATTAAATACATCATAACATAGACTAACTTAAACTCACTTAAGACCTACAAAATGTATGTGGCACTATAAAAACAATAAATTACGGAAAAAAAAAGCCTTAAAACATTTAACACCCCAAAACAATACAGTAGAAGGAAATATGCAGCCCAGAAACAATCGGCTGTATGTAATATAAATACCTGATAAACTAGACTAATTTAACCTCGCCTAAGCCTTACAAAACTTATGTAGTACTATAAAAACAATAATTACGAAAGAAAACCTTAAAACATTTAACATCCCAAAACAAATTAGTAGAGGGTAATAGGTAGTTCGGGAACAATCAGCATTCCGGCACACACTGATCATTTTAGGATATAAGAATTGAGAGTGCGTGTTATTTGCGCAGGAACTATGTCCTATGTTCCAAAATAAAAATTCCATCTACCAATACAACTTAAAAAAAAAAAAAAATCCGTACTGCTTATATTTGAGGTTACCAAAACTGTTAACATAGAAATATCCTCCAGAAGTTTACTGTGCTTTTCTTTGATTTAATTTTACTGTAGCTACGTTAACACAAGCTGAAAAGATTATTTTTGTAACAAAAGTGTGTTTTCGAAATTGAGAGTTAACAAACATCCGCTTCGCAGTTTGATTACGCGATTTTCCTCAGTTCTGCTAGCAACTCGTTAGTGAATATTGAGGGCATGTACAGAAGACGGAGAACTTGGCATACTAAGGATGACCTCAGTTGAATCAGTAAAATTAAGCACTTTATTTTAGTGACTGTCTACCGCTTCTTTTAATGACTCTGCTTGCCAAGCTTGCATCCGCAGAGTTTAAACAGAGTATCAATGTTGAACAGATTCCTTCTCAGTCCATCAATTTTAAAGAAAACTCTTTCAAAAAAAAAAAAAAAAAAAATCTAAATGCAAGATTCTCCAAGAATAGTGCCACGTTAAGATATTTTCCATATAAAAAATTTCATCATATTTTTGTGTAAAATGTAAGTTTTAACGTTAAATATTAGAAAATTACCATTGCGCAAGAAAATCTACAAGATTTATTAATGCGCAAATCTGTATTAAGAAATATCAAGTGGAATACCAGGTTCACCGTGGATCAATGCCGGTGACGTGCGCACAAAATTAACACTGCTATTCTTTAGCTTAAATGTCTGAACCCTTCAGTAGGCAGCAATTTGTTAGCTGCATTTTCAGAAAGTTGAAAGTCACAAGATGAAACCACTCATTGAGATTAATCCATAAAAATTACTGTAGTGAACATTATTTTGATGTTATTAATATATATGTATAAGTTTTCTTGTAGCTTAAAAGACATACTCTGAACAGACTGAAATTATTAATAACATCAGTAGTATAAAATGGCCGATCCTGGCGTTTGCCAGAGGATCTGAGGAGGCTAATTAGCATATTACCTGGCGTCGGGCTGAGCCGAGGAGCGCGAATTTCTCTTTTTTTCTCTTTTTCCCGTCCTAAACGGTCGATTTCGCGTACAAAAACGTCATATTTTCCCTTTTTTCCATCAAAATTTCCCTCCGACGGTGGCGGCCATCTTGGCAACCAGTGCCACAAAGTGCATTAGTTAAATTTAGCACATTGTGGCTGAGGTGTGCACAATGCGGCGGAATCGGTCGGAAATTGAGAAATTCCTGCCAAATTGAGACGTCATCCCTGGCGGCCATCTTGGTATCGCTGACTTATGTATACCCAGGACAATTGTCGACTAGCAGAGGACGTCGACCATTTTGGTGGCCAGCACCTCGTCGGCAGGGGCGGTGGGCATCAAGGCGTCGCGAATGATCGGATCTCGTGTAACACAGCAGCCTCCTTAAGTCTGTGTAAGTGTCCATAACACTTATAAGCATAGTTGGCTATAATTTCCTAACAGTTTTTGTTATAGTTGTCAAATTCATAACATAGGCATCCGCCCCGACCAGAAGAAGGGTCGTGGGGTCAAATATGCCCTATGTTAACTTATAAGCATAGTTGGCTGTAATTTCCATATCGCGTATGCTGTAGTTGTCAAATTAATATCGTAGACATCTGCTGCGACTAGGAGAGGAGCCGCAGGGACAAGTATACCATAGATCAGTGTATATGCATAAATGTGTGTAATTTCCGAACAGTTTGAGTTATTGTCATATTCATAACATAGGCATCAACCACGACTAGGAGAAGGGTTGCGGGGTGTAAGTATGCCCAATGTCAACTTATAAGCATAGTTGGGTGTAAGTTCCGAACCATTTAATTTATAGTTGTAAAATTCATAACATAGACATCTGCCACGACTAGGAGATGGGTCGCAGGGACAAGTATGTCCTATGCCAGTCTATAAGCATAGTTGGGTGTAATTTCCGAACAATTTGAGTAATAGTTGGCAAAGTCATAACATAGATATCTGTTATGACGAGGAGAGAGGTCGCAGGGACATGTATGCCCTATGCTAACTTATAAGCATAGTTGACTGTAATTTCCGAAACATTTAAGTTATCCTCGCCAAACTCATAACATAGACATCAACCACGGCTATGATAGATGTATGTAAGGTACGAAGCATTTGAGATAAAACTACCAAAATCATAATACATACATAAACCCCCCCTCCAACGACGAGAAGGGGCGTGTGGGCATATATCGGCCTGCATGTCTCCCTGTTCTTACTCACATCTGTCTCTCCTGTCCCCTCGGTGCCACCACCTGACCACACACACACACACACAAAATTCCTCGCACACTCCCTCCCTCGGCACCTTGACCAGCGACCTTCCACTTGTCCTTGCGCTCTCTCTATCCTTTGTCTTCCCCTGTCTAAATTGCCCCTTGACCACTGCTCGGCCAGCGACTTGATGTGTGCTGAACCCCCGAGCACTCGTGTAACAGCGTACTTACTTCCAGACATTCGGTCAGTACAACCGGCCCTGCACCCATGAGCCATGTACCAAGACATCAATGTATGTATGTATGTAATGAGATATCACTCGCAATGAATACACAGTCATCGATAGACAGCAGAGTCCTCGCACATACAACAACACATGCTAGGACGGTAAGCTTCCTATTACGAAACTAATTATCCCCTACCTTAACTGGTGTAGCAGTGAATACATGTAGGACACGAACGTATCTCACCATCGTCGTCGTCTTCATCGATTATGTGACCATGCTGGAAGTGGAGACCACAATGACTGGTCCTGCCTTCCCGTGCACGATAGATAGCGACCAAGTACTACATTCCTACCACCTCCCCCTTGTCATTGTACTTACCGGTATACTATTGAAAGGAACTAATGCATGTACCCTGAACCATCATCGCGGTATCACAGGTTCATTCCCATAGAGATTGGTTACATGCACAAATAGAGATAGTCATATGCCTCTGTGTGCTTTCTCACAACGTCCATTAGAAAGCACAAAAGGAAAACAATACCTTCCAACCTGCACGTGTGTATTGCAAAGTGCCGGCTAAACAAGACCATACATCATATGGCATTCGACAAAAGCCATGTCATTCCACCACTAATACAAATTGTCAGGTTTCCCGAGCTGCCTAAGGTGCCTGACATAAGCTCTGGTTCCATTAAAAGGGAGCGTGGGTTCAAATCTCTGCACCAGAGTTTTTTTCTGTACCCTACTCGAATAAATATGGTATCATAAGTTTGAATCTCGTTGAAAGAACATGCAGTTAATCGTCGGTCCCACTGTCCATGGAGAGAAACTAGAATGAGAGTCATACTCTGTCTTCGACCTGCACTCAAGTACCAACCCGTTTGCAATTAAGACAGTCATACTCTTGCCGGTCCTGTACTCGTGTACCATTTTCTTTTTACAATTAGTCAGTGATACACCACATAATTTGCTGTAATTTCCTAACTGTTTGAGATACAACTAACAAATATCATAACAGGAACCGGAAACTCATCAGTATATCCGAACTGCACTCATTTACCAAAGCAGGTAATAATAACAGGTGGCGGCCAGGAAGAGGTCACCGTGCTCTGTAATTCAAACACACGCAATAATAAGATTATTATTATTACAAAACGAATTATCCCCTACCTCGCCTGAGGTAGTAGTTAATACTTGTAGCCCGCGAGCACATCCTCTCGTCGACATGACCTCGCTGGAAGCCAAGACCGCAATGACCGGTCCTGCCTTTCCATGCATGGTAGATACCGACCAAGTACTGCATCACCACCACCACCTCTGGATGTTAATATACTTACTGGTATACTATTGAAAGGAAACAATGCATGCACCCTGAACCAAAATCGAGGTATCGCAGGTTCGATTCTCATAGAGAGTGGTAAAACAAGACGACATAAAAGCTGGCATGTTGTCTACAACAGTATTAATAATTACAAACAGTCAGTCCCGACCTGCACACACACTCCGAGCCCATCACACACACAGAGACATGTGTGTACTACACAAGCGATGGCTACACAAGAATCACGATGGTGTATAATCCTTGAAAAAAAAAGGTATCGAAGGTTTGATTCCCATTGAGTGTGTATGCTGCCACATCTGCAAACAATCGTTCATTGTCGGTTCCACTGACCATGACGACGGCGGACATGTAGCGCCCATGACAGACATACCCCATCCCAACATACAGACAGTCATACTCTGACGACCTTATCTGCACTTGTGTACAGACCAAGCATTTTTACAGTCACAGGAAGCCATACTCTGCCAGCCCTGCCCGAACTTTCAATGCATGTAACAAGCCTTTGCATTTATAAGGAGTCCTACTCTGTCGAACCTGCTCGAACCTTCAATGTATGTACTTACATCATGCACCAAGCCTTTGAAATTACAAGCAGTCGAACCTTCCGAACCAATAATGTATGCACTTAGATAGATTCCATCCAGCATTACATGTTCAGCCGTACCACTATAACTACGATGTAGTGTGTACCCATAGTGACAAGTTTCGAACTTAGGCCCCTACAGAAAGCTGTTTGCTTTCCACAGCCGAATTTCGCCCACTAGTGTGCACCAACGGAAAACATTAGTTATAAACAAAATGGCTATTAACAAGCACATCGTGCAATGTATATATTCATCACAAATACTTACAGTGATAGGCCACAAACACTGTGACAATACGAGACACGAACCGAGCAAGGATGTATCGCAACACACACACACACGCACGTCAACGATGTATGTACTCTGCTCTTAGACGATGTAGAGCAAATAATCGTCGTGAACTCACTGGAAGCATTGAACTCCCGCCCTTCCGTCCACATAATACATTACCGATTACATGTTCGCTGGAGGGAAGCACGGTCCCAAGACCAAAAAACATTTCGAAGAGCCATCATCTACAAGACCTAACCATGTGGTGCAGGTGAAGCGTGTACTTTGTATGCATACAGCAGGGAGTGTTCGAATGAAGACTAAGTTTGACTGTGTATGAGTGTAAAGAGGCCAACCTCTCGACCAGCATCCGAGACAATGCAAACTAGCATGACATGTTCGTAATTATAGTCATACTCTGCCTCTGATCTACACTCATGTACTCAGCCTTTATAAATACATACAGTCATGACCATACCACCACACGGGTATCGACCGAGCCCATGCAATAACAGGCAATCATACTCTGTCGGCCCTGTGTATGCTCTAACCTTCGCTGCATGTATCACAACTTTCCAAGAAAAAGCAGTCATACTTCGCCGACCCTCGCTGCGCTCAAACATTCAATGAGCGTATGTAGAGGCAATTTCTGTCCAGCAGTCCAATAGATCCACTGTGATAACTGCGATGCTGTGTGTATATGTCTGGGTGTGTGTGTGCCCATAGTAATAAGCTGAGTCAAGTCGTGAACTCAAGCCCCTACAGACAGCCGCTTGCATACTCACTCTCCAGTCTCTGCTGCCTTGCTGGTGTGTGTTACATGTGGTACATAAGAATTTCGTGTGTGCATAAAACGAGGGTATCTATACACAGTCACGCGTGTTCTCGGGCTCATTCGCAGTTAGTCTGTCGTTCGGGCTCAGAAGACCTGAGAGGACATCATTTCAGGTGAGCAGTTTGTACCATAGCTACACTAAACAAACATGTTGTGGAACACAATGAAAATGATGGCATGCTGTTCTAGAGGTCTGAAGCTTCTATCAGCCATTGTGGCATATGGAAAGCATTTCTCACTTGCAGCACTCGACAAAGAAACTGTCCTCGCATATTTGCCTTGCAAAAATATCAAATTAAATAGGATATAAGCTTTGGTGCCAATAAACATCTTTCCCTGAATATTTATAACAGAAACTGGAAATTTAATTTGACATAAAATATTTAGTCTCTAATTTTTAAATATCTTAGAGAACTTAAGTGTGCGTGTAGTAAGTTGACGTAAGGTAGTGACATACACTGTTATTTCACGAAAATACTTCTTGGAATCTAATCGTGCATAAATCCAAGTCCACATTACATAAATAATTTACATCGTAGGCGGTTGCTAGATCTTGATTATTATACTTATTTTTACGACAGATAACTACAAATGGAAAACTAGCAATACAGCTTTACAGGCGTTTCTAAATGCATTACAAAACAATTGTTAGCTTTGCCTAAACAAAAGTCACGGATTAAAATACTGGTCAGTGATTCAATTGTTATGGAAGGTCAGGCACAGCTTCTGAAAAGTAAACAAGAACATTAGAGGAATGCGATTATTTTATTTATTGTCAAACAGCCTTTAACTTTACAGACTGTTGAAAGTGATTTTCAGTCTTATATATACCAAAACAGTAAAGCCAAAGTTGTTTCGTAAAATGAAGCTCGATTATCTGTTTATCGAATGGTAGTAGGGGATTGATAACATCGATCGTTTCACACGATTCAAGCAGATCCGATTACTCGTGTGATCACTTCCAAAGACAGTGCAAGTTAGAAATCCAAGACGGCAAAATAGTAGCGTAGAGTAAAGTAGCAGCTAGTGAGTGTGACTATTTAAAATCAGCTCCGAATGAAAGGGTATTAGTGATCACTTAGGAAGTAAAGAAAACGTGAGGAAATAAGTCCATTTTTCAAAAAATCAAAATAAATATTATAGTTTGTGTTTGTACTGCAAGTTAATATCTCATCATATCCATATTTCCTGCCTACAGTTTGCAATACTAATTTTTAATAATTGATGACAGATTCATGTTATTAGAACACTTTTAAATGTGCGTGTTTAAAATTTAACAATAATGACTCAAAACGTTTAAAACAAATTCTTTGGGAATGTAAAGCTAAATTTGACTTTACTTATTGTGCGCAATTTATAATTATTCATAGTAAAATTTGCTAGCACTAAAAAATTCTTTCACTGAAATACAGTGTTACGAGAACTGTTGGTGAATAATCCCCACCCATTAATAAAAATTAAAAAAAGCCTTCATAGTGGTTAGATTTTTAAGAGTTATTGTCTGTCTTTATGACCTAACCTCAACTACGTAGTTTGTATTCCATTCTTGTAGTTTTTATCTCATAATATATAGTAAAGTTGGCATTATGTTACGACACCTCTCATCCTTGTTCTGGTATACATAATTTTTTGGTTTTGAAATACGCGTTATTCGAAAGTAATAAATTTTCATTGCCCGTTTTCTTAAGTTGCTTATATGAAGTCATACTGCGACTTAGGCACGCCTACAACAATTTATGACTTAATAATGAGAAAATGGTACAGATACTGCGTTACTATTCGAATGAACTATTTCGTAACGATGAAGCTCGAGTGTGATAGAAAGTTTTTTTTCATGCTTACGAATGTCATCCTCCACAAAAATATAAATTTATCACCGTGAACAAACTTAGTGGGTAATATAACAGCAATTATTGATGAAAGTCTATTTATAATTACGAATCTGATAGGAAACACTCTTCTTAACTTTTCGAAAAAAATTTTGATCATAATTCCTCGATCGTGAATATATATCAGACAGAAAGTTAATACACACAAATTTGTTTGGAATATTTTGGTTATTTATTTACATTTAGTTAAAAAAAATACATTGTTTACACTTCTTAGTCTAACACACAACAGCCTCTTTAAAAAAAAATATTGTAACGTAAGAACTTTCTTTTTTATATGAAAAACCAGAAAATAATCAAATTCATGTCTCCTTTTCATAGCATAGCGACAATAATATGAATATATATATATATATATATATATATATATTCATATTATTGTCGCTATGCTATGAAAAGGAGATATGAATTTGATTAGTTGTTCATGTAAAAAAAGAAAGTTACCTAAAACATATATATATATATATATATATATATATACACATATATGTGTGTGTTTTAGGTAATAAGAGAGGACGAGGGAGATAATGCAAGAGAACAAGGGAGAAGAGATCGAGAAAGGAAACAAGACAGAAAATGAGCGAGAAAGAATGTGAGAGAATTAACGCGAGAATGTGACATAAAACGAGAAAGATATTAGAGAGAGAGAGAAAATGAGAGTTAATATGGGAGAGAATGAGAAAAAAGAGAGAATGAGAGAGGAAATAAAGAGAGAGAGAATTAGAGAAAGGAAGGGAGAGAAAGAGTGAAAGAGAATTAGAAAGAGCCCGAGAGAGAGAGAGAGGGGAGGGAGAGAGAGCTAGAGAGAGAATGAGAGAACGAAAGAAAGAAAGAAAGAAAGAGAATGTGAGAGAATGAAACATATTTAGTGTACATGCTGTTCACGGTAAGACGAGCACTTTTGAAAGCCCTGCTTATGATCTACTTGTACGCACGTTGTGTATTCCTCTACCTTATGTAGAATTAACATTGCCTCATCACTTTATTCATGCGTCGGTCAAGTGAAACTGTGGAATTATTAAGAAAGTAAATACTCTACAAATCTGCTTATTTTTTCACTTCGGTGCATTAAAAAAAAAAAAAAAAAAAAAAAAAAAACAGAAAATGGAAAGAATAATTTTAATTTATCACGAATGGTTACGTAACACTTTATATTTGACGTTAAGATATGCAACTACTTTCCATCCATCGTTACCAAATTTTACTAGCGAATGTCACACAGTGCGCTCGTTAAAATATATGCATGCAGGGGCAGTGACTTTTTTCTAAGGTTCATTTATAAAGTTTTCACTTTATCGTGAACAGCCTTTACATATATTACGATAGCTGAAGAAAGAGACTACAGCTCAAATTGGAGCATCAAGGTTTATCTTCTCGGGTTGGTCCAGCTACTTCGTGATGTCTCACCTAGATTTCTTACCGCATCTCGTTTGATGTGGAGGGGATGCACATATCACGCACGTGTGCCTCGCCGGCGGCTCTCTCCGGGGACGCGACTGCCCACATTCCTCCCCCCCCCCCCCACAGCTGACCAAACATCAAGGAGAGGAGTCGGCGGGCAGATCGCTAACGACGAGGCGTCTTGTTTAACGACCCGTCCTGCGAGGAGCTCCCGTACCGTGTCGTCCACCGTCGAGTACGGGGCTCAGGCCGCGGCGTGCCGCAATGCTCCCCTGCCCTCGCCCCACCGGCCCCCTGACCCTGTTGGGACACTTCCACCTACTACTCCCTCTCGGACGGCTGCTACACGAATAAGAAACCCCTTCCGCACAGGATTACGAAGACGTCCAGCAAAATAGTGGCTTCGGGGGAAATATTATTTGTGACACATGCTATTGAATTAAAACATGAAAAAAGACATAGAACACACAGAAAAAGCATGCCAAGCACGTAAGACAGCATATATGCATATAATACTCTTACAGTTTGCCTGGGGTGTATACAAGTTTTGTCTTAACAAAATAAATAACTAATTTTTTAATTTCTTAATTTATTCACAATGGTAAAAAAATAAACACAGCTATTATTTTAAAAAATACTAGTGCTTATAACTATGGTTAACACTTAGTATTCCTACCAGTGAGAGCAAATTTGTATGCCGATCTCCAGTGGTGTGTGGTGAACTGTTGCAAGGTAGGATGGCATTAACTTTGTGCTGTACCCTGTTGCTTGCCAATTTCAACTTTCACCGCTTGAGTGCGTGGGAGAAAAATTTTACCGTGCACGGGCTGTTGGTGTGGTTTTTTAGTTCCTCGTAGGATAGCGCCACATACCGTACGGCTACAACTACACAGTGTGATCTAAGCGGAGCTACCTTGAACTAGCAACACAATGCGTACGAGGTTTTTATGTGAGAGGCGGAAGGGGGATAAGAGTGGATAAGGATGATATGCAGATAAGGATATCTGTAGGCAGGTGGCATGCTTGTGATGTGAGTCAGCGAACGGCTTTGCTATGATCAGCTCACATTCATACAACTTCACCAACCAACCAACTGCTCTATCAATGGCAACTAAGGTCAGTTAGCCTGTTAATATACTGTTTTTTATGTAAAGTAATCTATTTATATCCTACTAGCAGTTCGAGTTTTATTAATCCAGGAAGTGCCGCGGTGGTGAAGCCAGGGGCGGATCCAGGCTTGATGTTCAGGGGTGTGGGGGGCATAAATTATAAAAGTAAAACATGTTGTAAAAATTACTATTTTACATGTTACAATAAAATAATTGACTTGTGATACGTGTGGTAAAATAATTCAGTTACGTTACAAATTCAAGGTGCCGAGCTTTCTCTTTAGCAAATATATCTATAACTTTTTCGGAGTCAATTTTCAAGTCTCTATGTACATGTAAAAGGCAAAGGCCATTTAACAGCTCCTCGGTAATTCTTGATCTAACCCAAATATTGACTCGCCGGAGAGTAGAAAAAGATCATTCGGCTGTAACAACACTGTCCGGAATAGTACACACAATTTACAGTAGCACAAGAATTGTAGGAAATATGTCAGCATCACAGTCATCTATGCTTCAAGCACTGTCTCTGGTATTTACTTGGTCTTTTGGTCTCTTCTCCATTTGGCTTCCCATAGTTTAAATTCCCCAAGAAGATAAATCTCAGATACTGTTGTAGAATCTTTTTGCAACAAGAAATTGTATTTTTTTGCGAGTGACTTCATTTCTTGCTCTATGCGTTCATTTTATGTATTTTATTTTAAAATACTACTTGGCATCAGAATTCTTAAGTTTAAAGACTGTAGAAATGCTTCTGAAAATCTAGCTGAAAGATTGGACAGTGGAAACAAAAATACCTCCAGCTACCGACACTTTCAAAATTACTAATCGCTGTTACTGATACTCTTGAAGGATTGTTGTAAACGATATCGATGAAGTTCATAAGGAGAAGGGTGTTGTACATGTGCTAAGTGTTACCAAATACAGTAGAGTTCTCTACCGTATTTGGTGTAACTATGTGACGCCGGAATTAGAAAGGGATTGAAGAGAAGGTGGTAGGGATTAAGGTTGAATGACGAGAGTGAACAGGTACACAAGTGCAACTGTGTGACGCTGGAAATGGAAAGAAGGAGGGTGGGAGGGGGTTAACATTCTATGCCATGCGAACTTGACCATCAAAGCTAAATATAATGTTGCAACACAAAACAGAGTATATGTGTGTGTGTTACATTTCTAGAGCACCGGGTAAAGTGTAAATTTAAAGTAGGTACTAATCTTCAATTTTTACTTGGCATTCTTTTTAGAGAAGTCTCGGGAGGGACCATGACCCCTATGAATTCCCCCCCCCCCTCTTTCTGGATCCTTCCCCTGGCGTGTAGCGGCTAACAGTGCTCGCACAGGTTCAAATCCAGGCGAAGTCAAATCCGAATTTCTCGCATTTTTTAAACGAGGCGGATGTTGCTGTTAGCGAGTAGGCTTTCTCTGGACCTTTGATATTGATCAATATTATAAAAAGAAATACTCGGCGGCCTTAAAATACATATTTTGAACATTGCGATTTTAGACACTCTCATAACTGTAAACACTTTGCATCTGTGTCCGAATAAACAGTACATGATATGCTACTTGCAAGAAAATGCCTGCTCCTTCTGCGAATTGTTTAAACTACCATGTATTCGTGTAACTCTTTTGCCAATGTAACACATATAATTTTAAGGCATTTAACTCTCTTTAACAATTTGGTAGAAATATTTAATAGGTTTCCGCCAAAACTACATTGTCATACCTGAATAAATGTGGAACAATTCTATGTGCTACAATTATAATAAACAGCATTCATGTATATGTCTATAAACATGCTCTGAATACTTTTTGGACAAACTTATTTCTACCTACTGTACACCTGGACCGAACAAGGTAGCGCAGGTGTAAAACACTGAACTCACTTTCGGGAGGACCTGGGTTTGAATCTCGGTCCAGCTATCCTAATTAGGGTTTCTATGGTTTCCCGACATCGTGGCAGGTGGCAAGTTATATGTGATATAAACGACTGATCAGGAAACAATAATTAGATACGGTTACGATGGCAAAATAACTGATTATCCTAAAATTAAAGTTATTTTTTACTTAATCCATCTTGGTGAAATGTAAAGTTACTTGATATTTTATATTTAAAATCGTCAATGCCATTTTTTAAGTGCCGACTTATTTGTGAACCACCTATTAAAATTAATGTTATTTTTTCAGGTTAGTGAATCGTATTGTATAGTTTCTTTTATTTAATGTTACGTAATGTTCGCTCAATACTCTCCAATAATTAATTACCTAACGGACATGCTACTCTAAGTTACTGGATTAAAAATAATGGTTGAATAGATTATAACATTAATATTCCGTATTCAGTCCTCGCGAAAAGCTACGTTTTATACGTTGGCCAGATTATATTTAGTAATTAATGTAGAGTAGATAGTAGATGGTAACAAACAGGAAAATAACTCTGATTTTATAGAACATCCCAAATTGTGATTGAATATGCAAATGATGCATACTTTTTTCACAGTCACACTCTATGATCATGATAATTACAATTAAAGAAACTATTTATTCAAAACATTTATAATAGTAAGTGTATGAGGGAGAAGAGGTATTAGGCAGGCAAACACGTTTACGATATACTTCTGTAGTGTATCAATTAATACTGACTAGGTAACTTAGACATGCATATATCGTCCTCCCATAACAAGTACTATACTATGCTCTGCTGTGTTTTAATAAATTGGTTTTATATTTATGTCACTAGTATAATTGAATTGTTTTCATCAAAACTGAATTATAGTGCATTTTCGTGTGCGTCTTGTTTTTAGTAGTTTCTTTTTGGCGCAATCGTGTGAGTTGTGCATAAAATAATTATGAATAAAAGTACGAAAAGATGAGTAAGATCGTTGATTTAAATGTTTGAAATTATTTGGAATTAAATTTTCTGTTCTTTCATATACAGTACACCTAACGTTAACATATATCACTCAGAAAAACGTGTACCTCAAAAGAATAAATAGATCAAAACACGATAACGGGATAAAATGTACTGTACTTGAAAATGTTAATTCTGCCACTGAAAATATTCTTAGACTTATCGTAAAAGTCATTAAATTAAAATAATAATTAATTATAGTTCAATAGCCTTAAACTGAATTTCAAAATAGTATTCTCTCAGCGCGGCCAGCTTCGGATGCATGAGAAACTTTACAGGCCACGGTTACTGGGTTACTGTATAGTTGTCTGTTTTGTGGCCACGGCCATAAAACTACGTTACTGTCCCAAACTATGACTTGGATGCCAAAAATGTTATTAAAATATTTCGTACGTTTCCAAATTTTGTTTCTGGATATCTTGGTTATTCGGGGGTCTAATCAAACGGAAAGTCATTTTTTTTTACAATTTGCGTTGTCGGCCCCTACAAACGTCGCTATCAAAAACAAGATTATTTAAAACGCCAATTCAGTGATAATATTTTAGGGCCTCTTCCTAGACTGTGCCCAAGGAAATTTTTACACAAACATCTGTCTTCAAGGTCCAAATATATATTGGCTGTTCACGGTAAAATGAGCACTTTTCAAAGCCCTGCTTAAGATCTACTTGTATGCACGTTATGTATACTTCCGCCTTATATAAGATGGACATATTCATGGGCCACGTCACTTTATTCATGAGTCGGTAAAATGAAATTGTGTAATTATTAAGGAAGCAAATACTTTACCAATCTGCATGTGTTTACACTTCGATGCATTTAAAAACCAGAAAGCGAAAGAAATAATTTTAATTGATCATAAATATGCAGGGGCAGTGACATTTTTCTAAGGTTCATTTCTCAAGTGCTCACTTTATCGTGAACAGACTAAGTGAAAACACTGACGAATTATAGTACGAAAATTCGGGTCGCAGCGCTCTGGAAATCTCCCATAATCGTGGGATGTTCCTTAAACCTTATTAAATTTTTCCTTTGTTATCTACAAACCCAAAGAAAACGGTGCTGATAAACATACACAGCATACAACACGGACTTCACAATATGTTATATAATCACTGAGGTCTATTATACCCATAGAGGTATAATAGATAGAGGCGGCGTCTGCTATAAGAGAATGTAAGAAAGAGTGTGTTCAAGATGGGTCACGTGACTTTAGGAAGATTGCGCAATGGCGAACCTTGTTGGACGCACCTTCGTGACGTCACGCTCCAAGGAGAGAATGGAGTGTTCGGAATCTGTCTCGTGACTTTAACAAAACATTGTAACATGTTGAACACACTTTTATGGCGTCGCACTCCCTCTAATGTATAATAACTCTATGATATGTTATTAAATAAAGCTTGATCATATTAACTTCTGAAATTGCAAATTTGTCGCTGTTGTCATGAATAATGACGTTAATATTACAGAATAAGTTAATAAGAGGTTTGGACGGCTCTTATCATCTAAGATAAGGTCTTTAGAGCCGATGAGAGATGAATGAGATGGACACGGAGAAGCGCCTTGGAATGCGATGACGCGGAAGAGGGGAACCGAAGATCTCCGAGAAAATCCGTCGACCTACTGCATCGTCCAGGCACAATTCCTACATGCGAAAATCCGAAAGCGACTCCGCAAGAAAAATTTACAGTTAATGAATCCTGCTCAGTATCTCTGCTCTCTATCTTTCACCACATGAAAAATTAGCACTTCTGGAATGTGATTCCGACATAACATCAACTAATTGTGGCCTCTTATTTTCTATAAATACACTCTACTGACACCTTCTCTCATCCTAAACTGTGTTCCCAATGTAAACGGTCCTGTGTTAGTTTCATAATATTTTAAGAATATTCCAGGTCTAATTAGAGAAAAATATCAGCTCTATTCTGTTAGCTTCAAAACATTTTGCCAGAGTTCTCTACGAACACATGAGAGCTATTATAGCTATAAATGTAGACATATAAACTTAGCTTCTCTTATCTGTTGTCCGAAACACTCTGCAGAAAATCCGAGTAAGTACTGAAATAAAAAGGGTGATATTACGCTGATGGGAACCAAAAAGTAGAATCACCTGCACGCAATAAACACTAATTGCTTTAACTGCAATTTTTTTGTCTTCACGGCCCTCTACAGCGAGGTCATTAAGGACAGGGGGGATATATATGGCACTTTTATCAGCAGATCAGGGTGAAGTGACGTGACAATGGAACAGTGATGGAAAACATCTGCGTGTGGAACGAGAGTACAGTACCCCGAGAAAAGCCACCAATGGTAATATCTGCCACGTTTTTGACGTGTAAAAATTCTAGTGTAACCCGGCCGGAAATCGAAAGCTTTAGTAGGCGGTGAGAACTATAGCCGCTACGCTACCATAGCCCCCGACTACAACATACTGTAGTTCAAGGGAACAGAAAAGGGGACCGGCAATGTTCTTTAGTAAGGAACCATCTCGGCATTTGCCTGGAGTTATGTCAGGAAACCATGGAAAGCTGAGAAGAGGATGCCCGGAGAAGGATTCAAACCCCGGCCCTGCAGAATGATAGCTCAGTGTTTACTACTATTACTACTTGCTCGGTCAGTTTGTCTTTACTTGTTCAGCTTTCATTAGGACAGAAACAACTAATCAAGCTTAGTCAGTTAACGAAGAATTTAGTTAGAATGTGAATGTCAAAAAACGGTATTAATCAGTGTTGTCACTAGATATACATAGGCCACATATATACACATACACACCGCCAGCCAGTGATATTAGTTTTAAATGTATTAGTCACATTATCAAAGCCGTTTTACACTTGTTTCAATCAAGATGTATGAAAACTATAACCTACATGCACAACCACCAAAAATTATATTTATACATCAAATAATTGTGACTAACAATTCGTCGCATCCACGTATACAATCCAGAAAAAAATTAAATACTGCTTATAAGCATAGTTTCTAATAAGTATAATTTAATTACGTTTCGTCCTTTAATAGTACAGAAATGTCGCAATATTTCATTTATAAGCGCTCGACTATAATTTATTTCTTTTTACTTTGGAATACTACTGCATTTGTGTAAAATTCAAACCGCTTACATCTATGATAAAATCAGGCATAAGCAACAATATTGACATACGTTTAATCAATTTCGAAAATCATCATAATGAACCGCATATTTCTGTTATTAAATATTATTTTTACTTGCCTTTTTTTCTTCCACCACTCGGAAAGTCATTTCCGTTGGCTTCTGTTCCGCTACGCAGAAATAAGCATGTGTCTTCTATCCATGTTCTCTTTAAATCGTGTCTTATTACCACCCATTGTGGTGTCTCCCACCAAATTCAAAAGAGTGATTTCGTAGGGATGGGCTAATAGTAACGACTCGTTACTTTAGTAATCGTTACTGTGCTGGATCCGAAGTACGTCGTTTGGAGGGATAGGTAAACCTTCTTTTTGTTCTAGTGTTTTTAAATACCTAGTTCAATGCGCCACGAAAGTATTGAGGTTATAAATATTTTTATTCGGACTTATTCGTTCTCTGCTGTGGCGAAGCGTGCTATAATTTCATGGGCAAGCTACTGTGTGCAGGAGGCAGTAGTGGCATTGATCTCCGAAATAAAAAGAGGGGGGGGGGGTCCAGGGATCCTCCCTTGGGGAAAATTTGGATTTCAAGGTTGCAAAATGGTGCCATTTAAATATTTTTTCGTACCTGAATATATAATACACCGCTTGTAAAAATATTAATATTTTTTAGCATAAAATTTTTGCCCGAGTGAAAAATATTGCTTAGATACCTTCATCAAACCCGGAACCTTGTCCAATTAAAGCAAGTAACTCAATGTAATTGCCATTATTTTCTGATTCTTTTGTCTCATTATGACCGCGGAAAGGCAGTTCCTGTACACCCAAGAAACAAACCAACATCTATTAAACGTTTCAACATTTCTCCGTTTATTTTAACTATTTCGTTATGTCGTTGTGTGCTTAATTGTTTGGATCTATCTAGACCAAAATCAACTCTATTTTTACCAAATTTTTTAAGAGACAAAAACGAATTTATTTGAACTTCAGAACGCTCGTGTTTTTTTAACAACATTGCACTGATTGTTAAGGTCACAATACCCAGTTGCTGTCCACGCGTTAACATCCTTTAAAAACAATGAACATGGCCAGCAAAACTATTTTGTTTAAGCTGTTACAACCAGCTAATCACAAGTGTTTCTGATAAACATTTTTTTTTTTTTGTTTTGGAAATTTCGTACAAAATTACCTCGCTTGCGTGTTGTCGTGATCGTGAGTTCAGGTGTCGGCCTACCCTGTTTTATGATGTCACATCTTTCCTGAAAAGTGGAAGCACTGCTGGAAAAATGCTTCACTCGTAATCCACACACACACACACACACACACACACACACACTTACATCCACATGTTTCTGTTGTACTCATTCAATCTACTCGGATCTCAGTCTCACACGGTAATTTTATAATTTTTATGTAGGGTACAACATCGCCCAGGAACATGTATAACATTCTCAGCACCAAAACTAAATTAAATAAAAACAATACGATTCATGTTGTGCTCACCAACTTGTCCACACATCGATCTAGTTACTGTAAACTACACCGCGCCAACTGCCTGCGGCTAGGCCAACTTCGGCTATGTCCGCTTCAGTTCGGTGAAGAAAGCACTACCATCGTAGCTCCTAACACAGGTTGACGCAGCCATAAGCCTCCGCCCCTCCCCGGGTGGTCTTCCTACCTTGCTGTCCCTCCGTCGGCCGGGAAACCATTGGGACCGCCTACCTGCTGAAAGCATTACTTACAGCGCTTCCAAACGTCTTGGTTTTGCTAGCCAACGAGTTGTTTTCTTATAATGTACAGTTTTGTTTCCCGAACAAAATGTGTACCGCATGAGTGAAAAGTTGCTTAAAGTAAATATAAGTTAGAATTAAATATTTATTTTAAATTTAACACTGTCAGAAAACTGTCTGAGCAAGCACTGCTTGCCTTGCTTGCCCTAACGAGACCCCACTGGTTCTTTGAATGTATATTTATTAAATCGAAAATGCTACGGTATGCATATAACCTGTGGGAATAAAAGTAACCTTTAAAAGTGTTACATAAGTACGATAGAAGGCAAAAAATGGAAATTTTTTACTTTATCACTAAATAAACGTTTTGATACAGTTGTTTATGATGCTGTACTTCGTGTAAATAACGAAAATTAAATATGAGAATACAATAAACATAATTTTTATATTTTATTGTTTTTATGGTCAATAAACGGTTACATAATCAATCCACGTGGCTATCTGTTAAAAATTAACGCATAGTATAATTAACTAACCTGCCTACTCTGTGAGATGAACTTATGCTACAGTAAAAGAAAATACTCAACAAAAATTATGAGTGCAATAACATATCTACGTGGGTTGAGTCGAGTTTGTTAAACAAACATTTTTTGTGAAAGTGTACCTATGCTAAGAGTATGAAATTTTAGTAACGAGTAACTGGAGTAACTGTTCCTCTGTTCACAGCACACCACTTTCTTTCCGTATGTTCGGTAAAATGTAACCAGTAACTAAGTAACAAGTACAAAGTAACGAGTCTTCAGTTGTGAAGTAACAGGTAGTAACGAATACTCGAATGTATCGAAACAGCCCAACCCCCACGATACTATTACGTAAACAATGACGGCCTCCAGCACGCGCGACACCTGTGATGCGTTACTGTAATGAATCACTGCGTGCGGAGAGCCCGTCACCTATAGGCGGACGTGTGAACTACGTACGATGTATCTAATCAGTACCAAATCCCACGTGAACTGCCGTTTTCAAGGCTTGCATCCTGCAATTTTCAACATCATGTACACAAATGTGTTGTAGATTGACACTTTTCAGTTTTCCATCTACATTGCAAATTAATTAGTATTCGTCTATTGAAGTAGGTCATATTGACGGCTACGTAATTTGTAAAATAAAACATACTTCGAAATTTCGAGTAATGGCAATCTAAAATCCAACCTTACACAATATCTTAATATTACCTTGATTTCAAAATATGTAACTTTTTTCACAGTATCTCTTGCGCCATGAACGTCGATTTCACAGGTCGCAGCCACATGTCCAACGCCCTCTTAAACGTATTTCGGCAGCTGATGCCACAGGACACGTGTAATAGGTCCCTTGCTGTTTACTTGTGAGTGGTCAAAATACATTCAGTTTCCCCAAGGTTCTACACTGGTTGTTGGTTCCTGATGTGTGCGCCGAGATTTTACAGCAGTGAGCAAGCACCAACTTACCTAGCAACAGTTCATCACACACCACTGCCGATCTCAGTTATAATTTATGCCTTTATCACTCGAAATGTCCGGAGTCATACATTTATCCCATTCCAAATGCCAGCCAGTCAATCATAAAGTGTAACTTCCTTACAGTCCAGCCGATCTATCGGTCTCTGCTTTCCCGAGTGTCGCACATTGCACTCGCTGGGCATTTCGCCTTCGCCTGTCGTCACGATGATCGCACACACCCGACTCTACCGGTCATTCAAGACTTCCAACACAGAGGCTCGTCGCAGCTTATATAGCTGAGGTGATGTGGCCCAGCAAGTTTTCCACATCTTGAGTGGCGCAGAGGGAGGTGACTACCAGAAAATTTGCGCGGAGGCACCCAAGTCATCTGTTCATCCAGAGGCGGGAGTGACGTTCGTCCCGTTTGCGTTATCGTGGTACCTGTGGTGGCTCCGCCCCACCTCCGGGTGATGGTGACGTCATCCCGGGGAGGACTGCGCTACGCATGCGTGAGGGGGAAGGGAAAGGCATTATGGCGAAGCAGCTGCATGTAACAGAACCCAAAACTATTCATCTGAAGAAAATACAACAGTATTCTAAAAGGGAATGGGACAACAATACGAAAACCAGTTGCAAGTACTGACTTATTTCTTTCTACGAAATTATCAAAGCGTCATTAAAACATCTTTTGAATATGTGTAATACTCAAGTGTACTTTGCTGCCTGGATGTTTTTATGTCCTATTATAAGATTTTCTGAGATCTAAAAAAGAGCTATGCAATATAGTAGTCTATATCGGGAATATTATTTCATCCATTTACTTCCCCATTGGAAGTAATGTCAGGCTTAGATTTTTTTTTATTCAAGGGAGATTATTAGAATGTACAGTTTCCACTATTTATTTGTGCACAAGGCTGCATGCTGTGTTTATATGTAAGAGTTAATGTACGTGGGTTGGCACGACACTAGAAATGCAGGTTTATGGCTTATGAGACAGACAGCAGCAGGAACTAGTTTCACTACAGCCAAGTATAGATGGGAAACTGAACATGTTCACGGATCTCGATGTCAAGCGCCGCCCAAATCTCTCCATGGAGCGAGCATAGGAACTGCTTATACTGACATTATCCGTACTGGAAAGTTCGAAACGTTACTGGAATTAAATTACTCTGGTGAAAAATTGAAAATGAACACAAGGACGCAATGGTCCCACATGAATGAAGGTTTCATTGAGTAATTATATAGGTTGTACACTGCATATGATAATGATAACAGGGTCGTACACCTATCGACCGAGGCTATAGAGTGCATTGAACAACGTCAGTATCTTGTGTAGTCTCCTGTAGTGACGATGCAGTCCTGCAGTCGTGCGTAGAGACGATCATAATGGTGTCAAATGCCATATTGGAGAATAGTGTTCCACGCTAATTCCACCTGTTGATGCAACTGGTGGGGGTTTGCTGCCGATATTGCACCAAACGCTGTCCCACCATGTCCCACACATGTTCAATAGGAAACAGGTTTGGTGATCGTGCTGGCCATGGGAGTTGACGAACACCTTCGAGAGTGAGTTGGGTAACACGAGATATGTGTGCACGATTATTGTCCTGCTGGCAGAGGACATCTCCTTCGCGTTCGTAGGAACGGGAACAAAATGAACTGCATGATGTTCTGGATATAGCATTCACTGTTCAGTGTCACTTCAATATACACCAGAGGCATACTGTCATTGTAGGCTATTGCCCCCAGAACATGATGCCAGGAGTTGCTCCTGTACGTCGACTCTGGTTGTTGCCGTTTCCCTGGTCGAAGCCGCACTCGCAAATGACTGTCACTGGCACCAAGACAGTATCTGCTTTCATCTCTAAACACAACTCCGCGCCATCCATCCAGTTGCGTCGTTCGCGCGATACCATCCGAGGCGGCTGCAAGGTGATGAGGTGTGAGAGGAAGCCTGGCCAGCGGCACCCTTGATCGCAGTCCAGCCTCCAGCAAACGGTTGGTGATGGTCCTAGCTGACACCCTGGGTGCAACAGTGCTCCTAATCTGTGCGGCGGTCGACGTGCGATCAGCAATGGCTGCTCGTCTGATGCGGCGTTCCAGGCGGGAATCCGTATGCCGCTGCCGTCCGGAACCAGGTTGACAGCACTTGCACCATCGCTGGACCACCGGCACCACCAATGATGCGCAGCAGACACTTCATGTCCTACGCGTTGGGCAATTCTTCGGTAGGGTCACCCACACTCTCTCAGGCCCACAATACGACCTCGTTCAAATACTACACACAGGCCGATGCTTGAAACAACAGATGCGCTTTCACCGTGTCAACTACAGTTGTATTGGACTCAGCGGTGTTGTGATTGGTACACGGTTCGTACTCTGTCCACAGCACAGCGCTGTTGGTCATTACATCTACTGCCGGTGTTTCTACGTCACCGCTTTAGTGGCGTTGATTTTTCATTTTCCACCAGCGTATTAATATAGCATTTACTTGTACTGATTTGCAGATATTTAAATGTTTGCAATTTTAAAATTCTCGTTACCTAATGTAATGAGAATTTTTCAAAGGTATTATTAACAATCTAGAAACGAAACGTACCAGTTTAATGTCTGGAATGGAGAGGAGAGTTGTATGGCGGGTTCTTTCTTCAGGCAAATATCTTCTTTATTTTTCTAGAGTATCTGGTAACTCAACTCCCGTGTGTCTTTATGCGCAGGATGCGGCAGGGAAATGTAGCGGGAGCACTCCAGACCTACCGTTTCGCTGATTGGGTGCTCTACTTTCTCCCTTCTAAAAACTTCACTTGCTTTCCTTTTCCTCCGGCTCTTTCAGTCGCCCTGCCACCGCGATAGAGGCCACGTCGCGAAAAGAAGTGGGGCGTGGCTGGATCCGTGGTCTGGGGAAATGCACGCAGGCCTGCCAGTTCGGTGCATCGAGTACGACACTTACTTTCATATGGCTAAAAGTGACACTGTTATCGTTGGGAAACTATGATAGGAGACTTTATTAAAATTTGTTACAGGCTTTCCGCCAGTGTAAATGATATGGTTATCGCTATAAGTTCCACAGGTACACATAGAACAACATTGCACGTCAGTTCAGAGTCTTGCTAGTATCGGCGATGGGTGCACTTGATACCATAGACTAAAGATGAGGTAGATCGATCTCGCTAGCTGCGCACAACTAATCTCGGTGTCCCAACATTGAACCGCTTTTCTGCCAACACGTCTAGCTAAAACGGCGTGCTTTGAATTTTAGGTTAGCAAACTGATTTGTAAACAAGTGCTTAGAGATGTTTTTATACTTCCTCTAACCAGTTTATAGTGCTTTTTGATTAAATTAAAAATGGTAAAGGTATTTCATTATTATAATAGTGCTTGCCATTTAAAAATTAAGATGTAAACAAACACGTTCATCATTGTTGACCATGTGACTGACAGTTGTGTAGGATTGGGATAGGTCAATGTTGGGTACATGCGCAGAACACGAATAAGCAGTCTACCTCATCTTTAGTCTATGCTTGATACGTGTTTATGATATAATCATTAATGTTCCTTGATTCTGAGCCTCAAACAAGAAAATGGCTCCAACTATGCGTTGGCTTCAAAGATGCGTGCTAGCTCCATTAGTATACAGGCTGTTCACGGAACACTGAGTGCTTTTGAAAGCCCTATTATCGTCTTGTATACACTGTGCCGTTTTAAAATGTGACACTGTTCTTAGAGAATTTTGAAAACTGATTTTCATCTTTTAAGTCAATTACAACTCTTAAGAGTAATATTATTGAATATATCGTTACATTTATTATTTTTAATATTGCGGCAAAAAAAAACGTTTATTCTCCTTTCGAACTATTTAAGATTTATTTAATCAGTAATTGAATCATATTTGGCAGATATTTATTATTTTAATTATTGTGGTAAATAATACGTTTATTCTCCTTTCGAACTATCTAAAATTTATTTAATTAGTAATTGAATTCTATTTGTCAGATATTTAATTACTCCACGACATATATTATGGCAAATGTTTTATATATTTCGAGATATGGTTAATCTGACTATATAAATGAAGTTATTTAACTATTTCAGTCTATTTAATAATTATTTGTCACTAAACAACTTTTTGAATATTTTCCCCATTACCTTGATTTCAATTTGGTTTTGGGTCTGTGCTTTAAACGCCACGTTAATCTTGTTAGAAGCCCGCAGACCGGTGTTTCAAGAGGATGTTTCTCTACAGACCAGATGTGCAATGCTGCGTTGCGAATTCTTCCAGTCTTTGGAGTTGCAATGAGAACTTGAAATCTGTATGTTGGACACAAAACGTTTCCTAAACGCGTTTCGCTTTTATACACCACTATAAAATATCCAATCGTTATTCAATAGCGTGTTATTTTTGCCAAAACATCTGCAACGCGCTTCATGCGCCAATCAGGCACAGCACTTAAGCTGAGTTGAGAGTTTTTGGGCGGCTCGTCACAACAAGGTCGTGACAGCCGATGAGGGTGAAATGTGGTGAGAATGAAGCAGCGCCGGAATTCAAGAGCAGGAGAAACTGGAGATTCCCGGGAAGACTCGCCGACCAACGGCATCGCCGACACGATACCGTGTTGCGAAAATCCTGGAGTGCACCCGGCCGGGGATCGAGCCCGATTCGCTTTGATGGGAGGCAAGCAGTCTAGCCACTCGGCCTCCGTGGCCTCCCAGCACTTATGCGTGCATTCAAGTAGAGACGGGACAGAAGTGCGTCTCAGGGCTGAGCCCCATAAGCGGCATTCACAACAGAGCGTCGTGATGCGGCGCGTCGCGTCCGACGCTCGCCGCCAGCGACGAGCGTTATTTGCGTCTTCGCAATAGAGCGATGTTCTGAAGCCGGCCGCCGGCGACACAGACCGTGCTGCCATCTGGTATCTTGCAAGGAAGCTTGCAATGAAATGCTAAAAATGAACGAAATGCAGTGGAGTTTCTTGCCATTTAGTTAGTAAGATTTATATGTTTTAATGATATAACTTTTTATTTAATAAAAGTATTATACTAATATTCAAAATTATGTTGTAGAATATGACCGACTCTTCAGGCGTCGGAAAAAATACTTTTGTTTTCCTAAAGGTTGGTAACATTGATATAAATTCTGAATCAAATTAGTATATCTGCAAACTGGTTATGTGTGCTTTCAATTCTTTATCTCAGCTTCTTGCCAATTTATTATGAAGTACAGAAATGTTATTCTTCTTATTCCTCGACGCTGGCGACGAGCGTCAAAATCATTGTTCGTTGCTCGTGCAACATTCTCGACGCTCGACGCTAGCGTCAGTGCTCTGATTGGCTGATGCTCGACGCAACGCTCTACTGGGAAACCCGCTATATGCATATGGGGAAGAGGTGCCATGCAAGAAGGCGCGCATTGCGGCAGAGAGAGATTGCCGACTGACACC
Source organism: Dryococelus australis (assembly GCA_029891345.1). Classification (NCBI taxonomy): domain Eukaryota; kingdom Metazoa; phylum Arthropoda; class Insecta; order Phasmatodea; family Phasmatidae; genus Dryococelus; species Dryococelus australis. The sequence continues at coordinate 38,406,765 of CM057002.1, forward strand.
TTAGCCCACTGTTGTTCCGACCACCACACTTCTCGTTCACACCCACATTCGCCGAAATCCTCTGTTCCCATTGGCTCTCCACGTCACCTGGGCGAGGTTACTGAGACGATTGCTGATGGAACTGTCCCAGTCTTCTATATCAGCCAAACCCAAATTTTCTGCTAACTCCTGTAGCCCACTGCACAATCTGCTGTTGCGCTACCGTCCTCGTTATCTGCAGTTGTAGTTTATAAATAAAACAAGCGTTGGCCGCATTCCAGCCGTGCTTGGACTCGTTTGTGATGCCGCAAACGTAACAGTACACCAAACACATACTGAAATTGACTCCGGTTACTCTTGTTTGGCTTTCTTCTCTGATTCCATCTTTTTATATCGACAGCTCCTTTCCAAACGGCAGCAAATGCACACTGTTGGGCAACGTACGTACACAGCTGTATCTGGCGAGTCTACGAAAATGTCAAAGCGTGTGCTTTATTTACCGGCTGTTCACGGTAAAGTGACCACTTTTGAAAGCCCTGCTTCAGATCTATATTCCCCCCCCCCCCTCATTTTGTATTCTTCCGCAGTACGTACAATTTACATTGCGAAGAGTCTAATAAACTTATTCACGTGTCAGTCAAGTGAAAACGTGAAATTGTTAGACACCTTAACTGTGTTAGTGATTTGCCATTTCGTACCCTCGTTGGCGTTATGTAAAAAAAACTGGAAAGTAATTTGCCATAAATTTCAACGTTACGCTTGCAGCAACACCGAAATGCAAGGGTGAGGGAGACTGGAGAACCCTGAGAAAACCCGCTGATCAGCAGCATTGTCCAGCACGACTCGAACGTGCGAAAACCCAGGTGGTATTGATATTAGAATATGTCACCATAATAAGAGTACCTTGCAAATATGGCAAGGTTAAGGTAACTGGGCTTGACGTCTCGTCGAAAGTAATGGCATTAGACATGTTGCAAGTTGGTGGGAAATTTCGCGAGTTCATTATGGGACAAACTAGACTTCAAGTAATCTGTTAAGTTTGCAATTTGACCGGATTTTTTGTTGTACACGTCCAGGTGAGCTGTGAGCCAGTAACAGACATGTAAGAAAACAGGCAACGAATCCCGTGCCGCCTGGCTTGCGGTAAAACAGGTTACACATTGCGGCAGCAGCCAATTAACATAGGACATAGAGTTAATGCGACCGTTGGATAGATCCTAAGCCCAAACCTGGCACGTCCGCATATCCTGCCCCCTCCCCCCTGCCCCAGAGGCTCTGAGATCCTCGCGCTCAGGTAGTCCAAGCGTGTGGTCTGGTCGGGGTGTGACGGCTATCCATGCACATCGAACGAAAGTCAAACCGACGGTGCCATATGAAGTTGAGAAAATGTTGGCCGTTTGGGACGGCTTACCTTCGCTGCGACACGGGGGTGTGTTTGACGAGTTCCACGCCTCACGTCCGCTGGGCGGGTCTGCTGGCCTGCAAGTGTGGGCGTCGCGGGGCTGCTACCGCCCACGAAGTGTATGTCTGCCTTCCCCACCCTCGTACGTCACATTGACCACGTGACGCCAGCCAGCCAGTTACGCACCACCAGGATGCCCCTTCCATGACTTCAGATATCGACGGAGTGAAAATCATTTTGTAATGTTCTATATGATTTCAAATAAAATATAAATACAGGTGTCTCACCCAGATTCAGGGGGAATACAGAGGGTTTTCACTTGGGCAGGGACTGCTGTTCCGTCAAACATTTTAAAGGGGGTTGGGGGGCTTGCTGCCATTTTAGTTAATTATAGTGTAAAGCAGAATAATTATGTGTAACCTTCTTATAGCTGGAAAGAGATGTAATCTTGTAAAAATGTAGATTTTGGGGAAAGTTTTAAACATAATTATTTTGATAGAAACATTTTATACCAAATATATTCGGCGGGGAAAGTATATTTTTATATAAAGTTTTTTCAATGTGATCTTGGAGGGAAAATATTGTAAATGATTTGAAGTTGATATATAAACGCAAGGTAACGAATATTTTCAAACCTTTTCAATGGAACCGAACCAAATTCCTTTTTTTGACATTATTGGGGGGCTCTCAGCTGTTTTCCGACTTAAAACACCTACATTCAGGAAGAATTTGAGACAAGGATCTAGTCCTATATGTGTTGGCAAACACCGTCACAGGGGTTCTATCCATACCCCTAGTGCCTCTCCAGGCCACAACCGGAGCGGGATGCCACTCACCGCCTGCCTGGTCTGTCAGCGAGAGTGGGAATCTCTCCAGACCTTCTCCAGCATACGGTGTTAAGGACATAGGATAGAGGGGTAGGATAGAGGGGTCTAGGGGTCTAGCATACAGGCATTTCAAAACGCAAAACTTTCAACTTAACTGAAAGCCTGCACACCAGTGTATACTGTAGCATTCGTGAAGTTAATAAGCAATGATTTTTTTTTTTCGTATGTTCGTTTTCAAAAGTGCTCGCTTTACTGTGAACAGCCTCTAACATACGTGCGTTAAAACGTCTTTTCGACAGAGGGGCCATTATAAACGGAACCAATGTGTCGGAAAATCATGAGCCGTGAGGGAAGTCGCCGTGGCAAACCCGGAGTTTTACGTGTTTTCGGAAAACGGTTTAAAACCGAGGTGAAACTGCCAGCCTGGGAATAACAAGCGTCTTCCCGGACGAGTCTCCTGCATGTTACAACTTGTTATAGGCTGTTTACGGTAAAGTGAGCACTTTTTAAGGCCCTGCAAAATTTATCCTCTCAGCCAATTTCTATCTTTTCACCACTTTTTAATATCAACATTGCCATGTGACCAATAAATAGAGTGTATACATTTCACCTCTCTCAAAAATTAATGCCCTAGGCTGCAGTAGAATACATTTCTTAAGGGTTCGTGCCTGTTGGGAGGGCCTTAAAAAGTGCTAACTTTATCGTGAACAGTCTATACGAGTCTGTAAATGCGGACAATCCCAGCGAACTGCAGCGACGCGTCGCTAACCAAGCCAGGCGAAGAATCTAAAACACGTTATAGATTTTAAATTATAGCATTGAAGGCATCAGTGGATCTTCCCTCCCAGCGGCACGGTATTCAGGACAATAACGCCACCATCAAACTATACCTATAACACTTGGCAAAACTCTGTACGGAGTCTGTCTTGTAGACCCACCCCTAGAAGAAGCCCTCAAGATGCATCTTGGCGTATCGCTCGTCGCTTCTATAGGCAATTGTGATGCCCGAGCGATCCAGGGTTGAGCACAAACACTCAATAAGAAATTATCTAAGTCAATTTAACACATTTAATAAAATCGAGCACTGAAACGGTTACACTTTTAATTATACATCTATTTACTTGGCGATGTGGCGGAAGATGACATGGAAATTGTTAATACAAAACAAAATTAAAACTCGATTTGATGCAACTTCATTCCATAGCCGCGGTGATGTGCAGTCTCTGGCGTCCTCAGGCCGTACATGGCATAATGAAGCAACATGAGTGTAGTGGGGAGAAGTCTCCCTCCACCAAGAAGTCGGGCATGAGCAGTCTCCCACCAATTAGAAGTCAGGGCGGGAAGAGTCACCAACCAATGAGAGAGCAAGGTTAGGGCGTCAACCAAAGAACTGGAACTTTGCACACGGCCCCACAGTGTGGTGTCGAAATCATGTGACGGGGAAAATAGCGCGTGATTCCAGGAGTCATGGGACTAAAATATCGTGAAAAACAGGACGTATTTCCCGTCGGAAGTGGTTAGCAATCGCAGTCACGTGGTGCTGAGATCACCGCAGGCAGTATTAGAGCGGATACAGCTTCCTGTCGCAGGCACCGCAGAACCTGGTAAGTTGCGAAAATACTTCATTAAAACGTTCTCTCTCTGAACTGGAAAGCTGACGGAGTGCCCGCGGCGCTACACAACATTCAGCCAACGGCAACTATACCATTCCGGTTAGTCATACAGTATATTATATCTAATGGACTAAAGAATTATTAGGACCTCCCTCACCAAAAGCTTATATTTAAGGCAACTTAGAATATTTCAATTAAAACCCTGTTCAGTCTCCATAAATAACTTCAACTTTGTTAACATAATCCTTCTCTCATCTAAAAGACATAAACATAATTTCAAATATCCCTAGTATGAATATAAAACCAAAACAATCTGTTCCACCAAGCTCGGTAATGTGGCCAAGGCTTTTCACTGTCTAGTTAAAAGAACTGCGTCTTGTACCACCTTATAACAATTAGAGCCTTTAAAAGCTAATAATTTTCTGTAAGTACATGAAAAAAAAAAAGGACATGAGAATTTGTTTCGTATTTCTAGGGTACGGTAAGGAAAACAGACAATTTAACGTCCTGTAAAAATAAAATACTTCCCTTTTCATCTAAAAAAAGACCACACATTGAACACCAAGGCAAAAGACATCATGCTGCGGTAGCTTCATTCGGCGACGAATATACCCATTTAAATTGCGGGCGTGGGAAAATCGGAAGCAGGAATTCTAAATTGGTTAAAATCCCGAGTTATAGCGACTTTTTCGTCGTATTTGCCCTCTTGTTTCGGTTGCAGGCGCATTAATATTCATGCAATATTCTTTGGATATTGGGGCAGCGGTGGCTGAGCGGTTAGACTTATTTTTTTTAAAATTTATTTCATTAACCCTACTTCGCAGTACAGCCTTCCAGGGTGTTCAATTCTATCATGACTACAATTTAACAAACAGTATATAACTTATATAAACTCGCAATTTTTTTTTTTTGTGGGAGGGCGGCTGTTCTCTGGGCACCCGTAATTTAAGCTACAAATTCTATTTCTATTCAAAAGCATCATTCACACTACCTGGGAAGGTGGCGAGCTATTCTGCCGCGACTGAGACAGCTCCCCGACGGGTATCCTTTCGGCCGCCCCCCGTTTCGCCGCCCCCGCCTGAACAGACCAGGGACCGGGATTTCCACGGATCCGCCCGCGCGACCAGACGCCGTCGGGCCCGCACACAGCTAACTAGCCTTTAGGCCGGTCGGCCATAGTACCCACTGTCGAATGACCCCGCCCACGAACCCGAAATCCCCCAGCCCCCTCCCTAACTGTACTGTTCTGTTTCGTTCTTTTTATTTTTCCTCCTCGCCAACCGTTCAGCTCCAACCTAAGCATCGTCCAGGACATCGAAGTATCTCTTATGGACACCCAGGCCTTCGTTTCCCGGCGGACGAGGGAATGGAGCTCCGCTTCTACGGGCGCCCCCCCCCCTTTTTTTTTACACAGACATAATCCAACATATTATCGCAAATCACATCTTTCTCTCACTCAGATTTTCTTCTCCGCAGTTCCTTCTGTTCTTTTTTCATCCTTTTTAGATCTTGTCTTTCTTCTTCTCTTTCTTGCTCCTTTTCCTGCTCTTTTTCTCTGTTCTGTTGTTGTTCTACTTTTCTACTTTGTTCTCCTCCCCATTTTCTTTCCTCTTCTTTATCTTCTCTAACTCCTTGTTCTTCTATTTTTCTCCATATTTACTTCAATTCTTCTTGCATTCATTTCGGATTTTGTGTTCTTCTTTATAACTTTTTCGTGTTTCGAGCTTTTCAATTTTTAATATTTACTGAAAATTCTGTTTCTTATCTAAAAGAGAGAGATATTTATAATTTTTATTTAATTTAAACGATAAAACACTAGACAAACACAAGCACTAAATAATTCCCTTAGTTCCAGCACACTGTCATCCGCTCCCTAGACTACTCAGTTAAATCATCATTCATAGTTTTTACCAAATCATGTATTTTACTAATAGGTTTTAATTTCTGTTCTAATTCTTTCCTTTCTTCTTTAAATATGTCACACACGTACAGAATATGGTATACCGTCTGAGCACCATTTTCACATTGACAACTGTCGTCTTCTATTTATTTTAGTTAAACATTTTTTAATTTGACATTGTCCCGTTTTTACTTTCAACACACTATTATTTATATTGCTTTTACTTTCGTGCCATTGTTGTATATTATTAATATAATTTTTTGTATTTAGGCCGGTTCCTGTTGCATCGTATTCTGTTTGCCAATTAATAACTCTTAGTTTATAGATTTCTTTCTTTAATTCTTTTAAACTAATAGGTTGATTATTACTATTTTTTTCAATCCGAATATTATTGTGCTCTACTATCTTATATGTCTTTCCGTTGTATTCTATTTCGTCTACTTCATTTTTGATTTGATATATCATATTTCTATCTTTTATACTCTTAGACTGCTCGCCTCCCACCAAGGCGAACCGGGCTCGATCCCCGGCCGGGTCACCCCGAATTTTCGCAAAAGGGAATCGTGCCGAACGATGCCACTGGTCGGTGGGGTTTTCTCGGGGTTTTCCCGTTTCCCCCGCCCTTTCATTCCGGCGTTACTCCATAGTCACCTCGCTTCACCTTCATCGTCTCTCAAAACCCCGATGTTAACAGTCGCCCAAATCTCTTTGCTCACTCACTTGTGTAGATTTTACGTCTTTCAAATACTCGAGATTTGAACCCTTAACCCATTCCACCGTAAACCCAGCGTCTAACCAACCAACACACTTATAAAATGACTCCTACAAAAGTTCGGACTGAAGTCTTAGAAACTCGTGTCTTTCAATTGGTGGAGGATCCATTGTCAACAGACGTCTGAATCCATCTCAAACTGTTTTCTTTTTTTAATTGTAATTTCGTTCTCTTTCTCATTTGTGGCGGTGCTAACAAAATCTCATGGACGATTTCGACGAGTCGGAGACGTAAAAATAAATGGACGGGATTTAAAAAAAAATGTAGGATTTGCAACCTACAAAAAAAAAGGGGGGGCTACACGTGACTGCAGGAATATTGGAGCAATGACGAGAGAGGCGCCTGTGTAGAGAGAGGTTGCATCCGTGCCAGACCCGAACCGCACGCGTAGTGGGAGAGACTCATTATATCGACATTCATCATGTGGGGGGAGGAGGTGTCCCTCCCTCCCTCCATCCAACCTTTTGCAAGGGAGGAGGACCTCATTAATTCCTCCGGAGGCGAGGACCCCGCCCTTGCTCATGCTTCTGACGCCTATGAAGGGAAGGGGGGAGAGACCATCGCACGAACCCACATCGTCGGCCATTGTCCGGCGAAGCGGCGACCTCCGGAGGTCGTCCCAATTACGGGGCGTCGAGACGCCAGCGGACACGCCTTCCACGCACGCGTGGGTGGCTTCTTCCTGTGCGCGGGTACCTAGTAAGTGCTGCTGTGGACGCCTCCACGTCGCGCCTGGAAGCTAATCTGTGCAGAGGCCTACGTACGGTGCTGCTGTTTTACGTGTTTGTGGTCGGGAAGCGCGGGGGCGATAAGGGCGACACCTTCACGTCCGCCGCATACCCCACAATACTCTATTCGTAGTTTCTTCACCTCATGTATGACGCGGTTCCCTTCTGTAGGCTATCCACGGCAAAGTTAACAGTTTTGAGAGACCTCTAATTTGGAATAATAGTAAATAAATATATTTTATTGTAGACTTAGGCATTGACTTCAGAGTGCGGTGGAATACACACACTCAATGTATTACTTACATGACAATATTTATTTAAAAAGGTGGTTAAAGGATAAAATATGGCTGAAAGGAAAAAATGAGGGCCTCACAGGTGCTCACTTTACCGTGAACAGGGGCCACTGTGGTTGAGCGATTAGCACGTTCGCCTCCCACCAAGGCGAGTCGGGTTCAATCCCCGGCCGGGTCACCGGATTTTCGCAAGTGGGAATCATGACGGACGATGCCGTTGGTCGGCGGGTTTTCTCAGGGATCTCCAGTTTCCCCCGCCCCTTCCTTCCGGAGCCGCTCCGCATTCACTTCACTCACCCTCATCGGCTCTGAAGACCTCGATGTTAAGAGCCGCCCAAATCTCTTCACCTTTACCGTGAACAGTCTATACTGGCATGGACTGTGGGTAACAACTGATGTTATGATCGGTTCATGTAGTCGAGGTTTCGCGTGGTAGAATAAATTCGTAGAGATAGCTGCTTGCTTTGTTTCATAATAGAGACTGTGTTATGGCAGTGGATTGTGTGTGATGGTTGAAATATCTTAAGCATGTTTGGATAATATTGTATTAAACATGGTGGGTGGGAATGCTGGATGGCATATTTAATTAAATTATATAGATATGAGCGATGACCCCCTGTACAACATATAAAACACTGTCTTAAGTAATAGAAACTTAATAGATTAGTTTTATTTGTTCAATGTTTTTCGTATCGTGCTGAAGCATAAGAGTACTGAAATTGTGTAATGTTACAAGACGCTAGAGGGGCCGAGTTCTTGAGGGATGGAGGTCTTAATAAAAATAAAATAACTAATTTTGATTTCGAACCTATTCGCACAGCTCTTATTTACAGCATTAAATTTTCTATCTCCACTAGAACACTTTTTATTTCTCAGTGAGCACAATATTTAATATCTATATCAACTCTAATTAAAGTCCTTCTCAATGTCTCTGGTTATAGTAAATTAACTCACACTCATCATTAACACATGTTCAGTCTGTATGTTGCCATCATTTGAAATGTCTTAGATTCACGCAACCAGTTCAATAGTGCAGCCTGCCAACCGCTCTCTCCACTGCACCGATGCTCGCAGTCGCAGATTTCACTCCCGCTGGTCACGTCTGTCGCCACTCGCTGCTCTTCTGGCTTGTCGTCTACTGACACTCATAAACTCTCGGCTCGGGGGCCTGTCGCTCGTAAGGGGAATGGTGCACGAAAATCGTTTATTTATATAATTTTTGTCACAATTAGTTTTACAGGGGATATTTCGAAATGTTTCGTTCAACAAGACGTAAATAACCATTTTGGACATCTTTTACATGGTTAAAACGTCCCTGCGTTCGTTATTCTCGGAGCACTGATTGAAGATTTCTTCCATCAGTGCTCCGGGAATAATGAAGACAGTGAAAATCTAACAACGCAAAAACGTGTTGAAAATTATTATTTACGTCTTGTCGAGCCAAAAATTTCAATAAACTATTTGGAAAACGACTTATATCGAAAATCGGTTAACTATATACTGATTTCATGCACCATTCCCCTTAAATACTACCACTGCCTTGGTCTGGGAGGTTCGCCGCACTCCGAGTGACGCTGAGAGAAACTAGGTCACTAACCCAGAACATTCTCCAGCTAAACGCAGACATTCAATCTGCTGAAGGTCTGGAGCGTGTGAGCGGCCATAGACTTATCGCGGTAGCACGCCGCAGCTAGCCGCTTCTTCTGCATAGCTTCTGTTACGTTTTCTGTGTTGCGATATATTTCATCATTACTTCTTCATTTATAAAAGTATCTTATTTTTGGGTTAATTTAACAGCAAGTTAACTGCTTTAATTAAAAAACAAACTAGGATTTCAAACGCTTTGCAACGCAGTTCAAACGACAGGTAACACCGCTCACTAGAGCTATGCCGTGTAAGGCATGTCGGTGAGATGAAAGTAATGCACAGCAACAGCAATGGACACGCGCACACTGCGCCTACGCAATACGGTGCTGCTGTAAAGCTTTTCGAAGCAACTAAGCAATTAAATTCCCGCATGGCATTGCATGGCGTGCTGGCCGAGGTTTACGATCGGAAGCGATGTGATGGAACGAGGCCCGTGACGTTCGGGTTGATTCGTGCCAAGTACCGTGTCTTCATCGACAGGTGAGGAGGAGTTCACCTGCCGCCACTTAGTTGGTGAACAAGGAGCAGCCATTTGGTAAACAAGTAAGATCTGTGCACTGTGCGGAACCAAAGGGGCAAATTGGGATTATAAAGTTGATATGTGGTATACTCGGTATTATATGCATGTACAGGATGATTCGCAATTAGACCGACAAATTTCGGGAGGTGAGTCTTCATGAAAAAGTAAAAGGATACATATGTGACACTTTATACCTTAACCGAATATTAAGGGAAGTATGAGCCCTTAAACACGAGGTTTTAAACCGTATTTGTGCAAAATATCGGCAACGAAGTAAAATACAATGACTACTCTTGGACCATTAATGTATGTTATCGGGACCTTCAACGTAAGAACCGATATTTTGCACAAATACGGCTTAAAATATAGTTTTTTTTAAGGGCTCATACTTCCCTTAATTTCGGTTTAGTGTAAAGTGTCACATATGTTATCCTTTTACTATTTCATGAAGAATTACCTCCCAGAGTTTGTCTGTCTAATTGAGAGTCAACATGTATATTGTTTTGTCGTTATGTTGCACTCTGCAGACAAAGGAAATGGCGAATAAATTAGTAATTTTGTCAATGAACGTCAGCAACTCTTTGACGTGTGTCGCAACTTACATAGCTAACTCAGGAGAAAAAAGTGTCTGGCAGGAAATCAGAAAGACGACGAATATGAATGATATAAAGCTAAAAACGTTGTTCTCAGCTAGTCAAGACCTATACAGTGGCGTTTACAGTACGAGGACTCTCTCCTCATACAGAACCATTTGTAATAAGCAGCATGAAAATTTAATACCTTAATATGTTTGATATGTATACATAGGAACAGTAGAGTGAATTACTAAACGGAGGTGTATCTGTAATGTTTGGATTCGAAAGAATTTATACATTTGGGATGTTGCCACTTTCTTCTGAAGTCTTCTTCGAACTGTCTTCATGTCTCAATTTTGAACATAGGTATTACAGTTTGTTGTAATTTGGCCCATATTGTCTCACAAACAATATAAACAATGAATATGAGAGTGCTTTTAATAAGTATGTAACTGAAGTCTATAGTGTAATTTGTTACATGGGTTCGTAGATACAGTATAGGTGATCAAAAATGCTTATATAGTCGTAATTATGAAAACAAGTTTCTGACTCGCTTAAAATTTATTAGTTTTCATGGCGTACCGTAGTATTTCTAGTTTACCAAATTTGGGAGAAATAGGTTGCTTGTTTCTCAAAATATGACACAAATGCAGACTTTATGATACTTCTAGAAAATGCATGTATTTTGATAGCTGACGTAATGATGAAATCGACTATCAATTTCTGGTCATTTTCAAAGACAAAGGCTGAAATATATTGATAAAATATTTCCTCTCAGCCTCAATTTACTTTTAAAATATGACACGGGCAACATTCCTTTATCACTGGAGAACTTTTATAAGGGTATAACAAATTATAAAATTTTGCATGAAATCTACTAGCCATTTGTTTTAATTGTTCTTTCTAATATCCTATGAAATACTAGCGGAACAATGACTCTATAACCATGCGAGTTTTATTTTCTAGGACGAAAATTTTTTTATACTGGCGTTGCTCGAACTTGGCTCGAGCGTAGTCCAGAATGTGTTAAGCGAGTTTTCTCAACTGTAGAAGTTAAATGTTAAGAACCATTCTTTGTAATGCGTCAATTATAGCAAATCTTGTTTCTGATATTTTTACTAACTCAAGGTCACTGTGAAACAGATCGAGAAGTTACAATTTCGAAGGCTCTTAATTGTAAATTGTAGTCATTTTTAATACCAGCCTTTTTTTAAAGGATTGCAGAAATTATTGCTTTTATGGGAATAGCAGTAATATACTAAAATATCCTTAATACTTTTGATGTGTTTTAGGAGATTTAGTAAAAAATATCATCGTTCGGATGATGTGGGATGTAATTTTTTTGGAAAAATACTAGAACGTGTAGAGTGCTTTTGTACATACCGCATGCAACATATGAAATGTCGTTTTTGTTCAAATATATGGCAAACTTTTCCAGGGAACTTGCGTGTTGCTTTGTAGATGTGCATTTTTATCACTTCTGCCTTTCTGTTGTCTCTGTCGTATCTAGAGGAAATATATTTCGCACTGGAATTATTAGATCGTTTGTGTTTTTGGGAATGAGCCACTGTGTCGCCCTACAGCGTAGGGAGTAGCAGGCGATATCAAATATTTTAAGTATACGTGGTTGTATACTTATCTGAAACATTGTTACTAACAGTTCGTGCAATGCAAGTCCATAATTACTACACAGTTATGTGATTAAAATGTATTAATAATTACCGCACATTACACTGCCGTAAACATAAAACACGCGGATCGATACATCGTGGATTGATACATTACACAAATGAAGTGAGAAATTAAAAAAGTTTTATAATTTCCGAATATCTGATTTTATAAGACGTTGCGTCGTAATAGTCGTTAGTGACATAACATTCCTACAAAAATTCTCAAGTCTCTTCGATGTTTAAAAAAAAAAAAAAAAAAAATGGGGGTGGGGGGGAGAGACAGAAATACCAGACAGACATTCGGATGATTGTATAAGCCGACATTTCCAAGGAAAGTAGGCAAATAAAAACCGCACTCAATTACGGCTCAGCTGGTAACTCGTAATCTGGAGCCAATAAAATGAGCTCTGCGTTGGGGTCGGCTATAGGAAGTGTAAAAAAAAATGCACAATCTGCTAGGCAGTGGTGAAAATGCTAATTTCGGGAAAAGAACATGGGGGGGGAAATATTTGGCGCGTTAGAAGCTAAATTTATTTTTATATCATACAAGTATAATATATAATAGTACACGTCGTAAATATCGCCCGTGTCTGAATTCATGCGCCAAGGGCCCTCAACTGGCTTGAATGGACTAAATTTCGAAACGCGTGCCACGATTGGTTCTGCACCGCCCCAGCTTTCCAGAAAGCTGCCGCAGATTCGTGCCGCATCGATAAATCGTTCACTGTTATTAAATGTTGATCCAAATTGACCAATTGCGGCAGGATTCCCATTGCAACTGCAGCTCGAGATGTGCGACCGAGTGCCGATAGGCGCAAGCGAGCACTGTTGGATTTTTTTAAGTTATTTGAACACCGGTCTTGTTAAGTCATTGGAAACTGTCTGTCTGTTATGGAATGCTATGATGCGACTCGTGCATACACAGTTAAAAAAGACGAATAACTACCTAAGCACACTCATAAGACGTCGGAGTGCATGCAGTTAAAAATATTTTCGCAAAATTCATGAAACTCGGTAAGGAATGGTGTTAGTAGTTTCAGTAATCAGAGATGTAAACAAGAAAAGTCCTTGTACATCATTTTCCTGCAAATCTCACGTTCTCGAGTGTTAAAAAAATCGCACAAGCAATATTATGGGTGCTGTGCCATTACATTCGTTCCCCCATGCTGCTTCATCTTCAAAAAATGCATGCCCGCGAGATGAAGACATTTTGGCAAGTTGTTTTTAATTGCCCATGAAAAAAAATGTCGGGAAATACCACTATTCTTGTAGCGGAAAACTTTAAATATGTTCGGTTGATAAGACATAAGAATGATTCCGAAAGTTGTAGTGTACTATGAGTGGATCCTGGGACGGTACTTCGGAGCGATAAGGTTGTCATTGGCGTGCGAATACATTAAAGGCTTTTCACGATAAAGTGAGCACTTTTGAAATCAAGCTTAGAAAAAAAAGTCGCTGCCCCTTCCTGCGTATATTTTAACGGGAGCACTGAGTGACATGTGCCTAGTACAGTTGGTAACGCTGGATGGGAAAGTAGTTCCACATATTAACGTCGAATAAAAAGTGTTAGGTAACCATTTGTGATAACTTAAATTATTTCTCTCGCATTCTGTTTATTTTTTTAATGCATCGAACTGTAATAAAAATGAGCAAATTTGTACAATATTTACTTTTCTAATAATTTCACAGCTTCACTTGACAGACGCATGAATAAAGTGATGAGGCCCATGTCAATGTTAATCTTACATTGAAACGCTTAGTATTTTTTTTGAAGTGTCATTTCAACTGGACTACATTTAAATAGCGCATGGCCCGTAAGCACTAAGCTCAATTTTAACGGCGAAAAGAATGTATAAAAAAAGTTCACTGCAGTTTCCTACACAAGACTTTTTTCAGATATTTCCGTAGAATGTTGTAAGGTATAAATGTATGGGAAAGACATTATGGCCATGTAGCAAGGCTTCAAAATAATGTTTGAAACATGTGAAGTCTGATGAAATTTGCATAGGGCTTGCTTCATGTGAAGTGGTTTATGTCCCGTACTGATACAGTTTGCGAGTACATACAGTATTTATACTTTTAAAACGTGTTTTTTAGTTATATTATGATACAGGTTAGGTCCCGTTTTGTGAGCTACTTATATTAACTCGAATACCCATGAAATGTTGTTTCACTTTAAGTGCACGATTGTATAAGCGGCACAAAAATTAACATCCTCCTATATAAACACTTATTTAAGGTCACGTTTGACTACAGTGCCTAAAATTGAGAGTTTACGGAAATTATTCGCGCAGCGGATGCAGCAGTTGTGCGCCAGACTTCATGCATATGATGCGAAAAACGTGTCGGAAATAGAAAATGGTGCAAGTTGAATTCGCACTGATGCGCCTGGTAGCGCGGTCACGGAACGTCTGTCGCTGCGCTTGGTGCGCTTAGCGGGAGCAACTGCGATCCGGCTGCGATTCACACGTAGTCCATAGCAGCGACGGACAGTATGTACAACCTCCTTGCTCGTCATGTTCTCCTGATACCGGGCGGCGTCTTAACGGTGACGCGACCGTCAGTGAGCGATTCTGAATACGGCTTCGGCGGTCGCGGGCAGTTACCGTCCGAATTACTGGGTGTTCCTCACGAAAGTACACAGTCACGGATACGGTGCACGCCCTTTGCTGGGCGGTAATGAAAGTCCGGAGCCACCCGGTGCCGGTGAAGAACGCAGCCGACAGACACGGCTCACTCGGAACGTAGCGACAGTAGTATCAGGCGCACATGACTCGCGCAGAGGTTACGACTTCGCCGCGGCTGACTGGGAACCGCGCCGAACCATTAAATCCATCAAAGATGAGGTAGACCGCTTATTCGTCTTCTGCGCATGTACCCAACACTGACCTACCCCAATCCTATACAACTGTTAAAGTCACATGGTCAACAGTGATGAACGTGTTTGTTTACATCTTAGTTTTTAAATGACAAGCATTTTACCTGTTTCAATGTAATCAAAAAGCATTACAAGTTGAATAGAGGAAGTATAAAAACATCTCAAAAACACTTGTTTACGAAACAGTTTTCTAACCTCAAAACCAATCCACGCCATATCTGCTAGACGTGTAGGCAGAAAAGCAGTTTACTGTTGGGACACGGAGATTGGTTGTGCGCTGCCAATGAGATCGGTCTACCTCCTCTTCATCCTATGGTTAAATCACGACACTTGTGAACAGGTTTGTGGAGATACGGGAGTGAAAAATAAACGCTATGAGCAGCCCCTTTGCATCTAGCAGACAGCTGAAATAGTGATATGAAAAGGTTTTTAGACGCCTCGGTGGAGGAAAAAAAACAGCGATCGGTTTCGTTTTCAATGACTTACGTAGGTCTACGCCGATTATGGAAACAGAACAAGTATTACAGAGTAGGAATAGTTGAATACGTAACACATGATGCAGTCTTCAATCGTGGAAAAACACGACCAAAAAAATTCCTCACTGCGTGTGTTGCAAATGCAGCCGTGAGAAGTGCTTGTCAGTAATAGTTCATCATTAGAATAAAATGGAGAAGAAAATACCGGGTCGAGCGATTTTCATAAACTATCGTACTTTTCTTGAGTTGCGTTGTTTATAGACCCGGCCTAAAAGACCACGTTAACCCCAGATACAAGGAAAACATAATAATAACACGTACGTTCCATATTTTTTTTGTTAAGGGGTAACAGCACCCACAAACTTGGATTCAAGGAATTTTTACCACAGCCTGCTTTGCAGGTTTTGCATTATAATTTACTGATCGACAGAGCATAGGGAATTGATTTGTGCATTTTATTTAGTCAGGGGTCTATCGTTGGCATAGGCTGTTCATGGTAAAGTGAGCACTTTTGAAAGCCCTCTCATATGGAATAAGAGTCAATAAATATATTTTACTGTAGCCTTTGACGTTAAATTCTGATTTCGGCGGAATATACACACTGTGTTTATTACTTACATAGCTATATTTATTTTAAAATGTGGTTAAAGGAAAAAACAATGACCGAAAGGCAAAAGAAACTAGGCATTCAAAAGTGCTCACTTTACCGTGAAACAAAGGCAATGAAGCGGTAACACTTAAATAGAGCTTCAGAAACTATTATTTATGCGAAGACGTACGAAAAATTGTGTCAAATCTTAAGAAATGGAACTTGTTTCGAGAAAATGTATGAATTCATGATGGCGTTGACTAATCACCATTGATGCAACGTAACATTTCATTACGTTAATTATTTTGAATACAGAAAATTTTGTTATAATTATTTCCTTTCGATGCACGGATTAAATCACAAATAAGCCCGCGGGCCGCACGACATGAAACAGCGGCCTGCTGCATGGACACTGCCATAGCCGTCTTTAGTCTACTAAAGACGGCTATGACATTTCTGGCAAAGCCCGGTATTACGTAAATAGTCAGCGGGTTGGGAAATACACCGCTAGATGTCATACACTTTGCTGTGCATCTCCCACAATGGCCATGACCCTTTGTAGTCTACTCACACCTTCTTCACATTGTTTTTTAATCAAACCTCTGAGAAATCATCCTATATACGGCGCGCTTTGTTGTTTCCTAAATATGTCACGTGTTACAAGCGTTTTATAAATTTATCTATATAAAAGTACCTTATTTTAAATTAATTTGAATTTTTAATTATGTCAATAAAATATAATATTGAAATGATAATTAATATGGGCAAGTAGAGAGAGAAAAAAATGTGTGTTGGTAATGCCTAGTAAGAAATATTTCTTATAGAAAATAATATTACTTTGAGTGCGCACAAATATGGTGCGGTGTCCCTTTGGTGTAATTTTCTACACTTAGTTAAGCTTTGTTTGCATGAAGCGGAGGAATATCCTACAAGTATAGCTTTAACAGGGATTCAGAAAAGTTTGAAGTGACCTTGAATAGCCTATGGTGGAGTGTATTTTATCACAGACTAGACGAGTGTACAGAGACGAAATGGCACGGTGGTTAGTTCCTTTGAAGTAGGCGTACCCAATGTCTGATTGGATACGCGAGGCTTGGGGAACGGGTATTGCGTCTTATTGGCTACAGCGGTGCTGCGGAAGATTTCTCTTGTTGGCCGTGCCGCGCGCTGGCGGGTAGCTTACAAGGTGCTGATTGGCGGACGCCGTTCTGGGCGTTTTTCAGGCGAGTGACGCCAATTTGGTAGCGTGTGCGGCATGATTTCGCAGAATAAGCAGCTGTTTAAACTCTGCAATCTTAAAACACACTGTGATTTTATTCTGGTTGGTAAATAGGTAGACGAGATTCCTAATGGAAAAGCTTGGTATAGTCCATTCGCGGTTACTTCAGCCTTTTCTGAAGCCCTGCTAAAGTTCTGCTTCGAGGATATTCCTCCGCCTAGTGCAAACTAAGCTTAACTAACCCTGGAGGATTACACCAGAGGGACACCGCACCACATTCGTGTGCACTCAGTTCTAACAGAATTTTGCATAAGGAATATTTCTCACTAGGCGCTACCAACATACCTACTTTCTCCCTGATTTTCATTCAGATTATTTATGAATGAAGCATTATAATTGATAAATCATGAATAACATTTCGATTTAACAGAAAAAAGTAACTTGTATGAACACAAGTATAAAACGCTTGTGATACAGGGCGTATTTAGGAAATAACTGAACACGTCATACATGGGGAGATTTTTCAAAGGTTTGATTCAAAAAGGCCGACGAAACCGTGAATGGACTATATAGAGAGCATTTCCACCGGCCCAAGGTACGTGTTCGAAAGAGGTAATGTCTTAAATCGTCGGGAAATCAGTAACATTGCGAAGTAAGTCGGCGTTAGCTCTGTGCTGTACCATGTTGCTTGCTAGTTTACACTTCCGCCACTAAAAGCGTACTTCGGCATGTGACGTGTGTAATGTAATGCGTCCCTTGCCTGCTCGTTGTAAATGATCGAAATGTATTCAGTTTCCCTGGGCTCCAAACTGGTTCTTGGTTCCTGCTGCGTGCACCGAGAATGCACAGCAATTAGCAAGCGCCAGCTTACCTTGCAACAGTTCGCCATACGCTGCTGCGGGAAATGGGGAATTTCTGTTTAGTTATGCGTGAATTTTGTGTTTGGTCCGAACTGTGAGATATAAATTACTTGCCCATGCCAAAGTATTAATTATTAACCATATTTTATATGTTTTATGCACTTCATTCAACCATATTTGCAATAGCGAACAGGAAAAAAATGCAGCTGCTTTTTTTTACAAGCTTTTATTTAACTTCACTGGTTTGTGTGTACGGTAGGTGTCTGTGAGGTGTCTGTCCGGTGCCCACCGAATTACTAGTAATCACGATGTATTTGGTGGACACGTTGTTGATTACTGGTGGACTGTGGAGAGTTTCAGTGCCAGGGATGTCCTCATTTACACATGGTTGTGTGGGTAAAAGACCTTCCAAACTTTGAAACGCAAGAAGGAATTCATATGATCGACCAGGCGTGTGTGTATGTGAAATACCATTTGAAGATTCCGATATGCGTGAGCTCGTATTGGAACGTCAAATACACCGACATACCCACACGTGTAAGATGACTAATGAATATTCAGCATGCCGGTTCAACTTCCCGCGAAAAGAGTGCGCTGAAACTCGCCCGATCGCAAGCGATACTGATGTGAATGTATAAATAGTTTACCTATATAATTTAAAAAGTAGGTGAGACTAAAAAGTGAAAAGTAAATTAACTGTAAAAACATTTTAAACCCTACCCTTTACTTATAAATGAACTAAATAGATAAAAATAATTATAGGAATAGTTACAGAATTTGTAGCACTTTTAAAACTGGTCGAACAACCGTAATAAACTTTACTAAAAATTAATATTTCGTATCAATTTATAATTACTATATAAAACCTTGGCACGAAGTGCTTACTACGCTTACGCAAATGAGGCATACATTCTATATTGCGCCAAACTTGTATATACTAAATATAAATAGATACAAAAGTATTAATTAGTAGTAAAGTTTATTACTGCTGTAAGTCTACGTCTTACAAGATCTACAAATTACTGCAACTACTCCTATAATTATTGTCATCTTTTCAGTTAATTTATAAATAAAAACTTGATTTTAAAAGTCTTTTACACCTAATATATTGCCATTAAGCTTTCGTAAACATGCCTGTGTTTGTAAAAAAAATATATAAATTGGGCGAAACGAAGATAGCTGCCAACAAAATAGATTTTTCAGTTACGTTGTCACATTTAAATAACGTAATTACGTAATACAACGTTTTAAAAAGTCCAGTTTTACGAGAGAATATTAAAAAAGTGAACATATTGAGTTAAATTTCCTCTCATAGTGCAGACAATGAAGTTTATTCATTACGTTGGATATAAAACAATAGCAATAGCCAGATTTGACCTAATTATATTAATTTTATGAAAATAGTAATCACCTTGTTTCTTTCATACAAAATTGGAAAATTCGCTACACATGCAACACCTGGTGGCGAAAATTCCTATTTTATAAAATATTAGCATTGTCACTGAGCTTCCCAATCAACCTGAGTAGAATAAACCTTACTCAGCCGTCACACGGCCCGAAATCTATTCGTTTTGTTTATATGACCGCCAACCACAGATTTTCCTTCTACAAAACAAGAATAAAACACCAGTTTATTCATGAAGTCACGGAAAGAACAACACTGTGTGATCAAAGAAATAGCGATTTTTGATGAAGCAGGAAAATTACACTATCTACCAAGAAGTAATTGGGTACCTGTCCACAATGTTTGCTCGGTGGTTGTCACCCCGTTAGAATTTCGTAGGGCAACCTCTTGCGGCTATAACAGCAGCCACCCTGTCTGGCATGCTCTCTACGAGTGTTTGCAGGACATCCACGGGGATTCGTCGCCATTCCTCTTGCAACCATTCCATGAGTTGAGCAGTGGATTTTGGCCGCGCCTGACGAGCCCTCACCCGGCGATCCAATTCGTCCCAAATATGTTCTATAGGGTTGAGGTCGGGGCTCTGGGCGGGCCAGTTCAATCGGCGAACATTGTTGTCGGCGTACCACTGCAAAGTAGCCCTTGAAACACGGCACCTGGCATTGTCATACTGGAAGCAACACGGGTCCATTCCGTAAAAACGCCACAATGTTGGGATCATTTCATTATCCAGAATGTTATAATAGGCCTCTTTGTTCACGCTACATCGGACAAACACCAGCGATCCTACGCCGAAGGCCGTGAAACACAAGTCAACTGAGGTACTGAATTAGCCTACCGATCTTCACGGGTGCCCATTTATTTCTTGGTCGGTAGTGTAATTGGGACCACAGTTATGACAATATCTGCAAGTTTTATCCCCAGATTACAAAAATATAAATAAAAGACACTGTGAAAATTCTTTATATTTTTAAAGTGAAAATTTTGGAATCTCTGTAATCAAACTATTTTTTTGTATGATTCACGACTATCTATATGAATGTGTAACAAGACTGCACTTTACAAATATAAAAATAATAAGTTTTCCTGGAAAGTATTTTTTTCTACAAATTCGCCAATAAAATCTTAAATACCAAAGTTTGTCCCAAAATTTAGAATAAAAAAAAAACGGCGGGTGACGAAATATATATATATATATATATATATATATATATATATTTTAAAGAGTTTCTAAATTATAAAATTGTTAGTTACATTCTTCCCTGTTTTACAAAATGTAAAAAACATTTACAAAGACAGCAGTTTTGATGATTTTATGAAGAAATAACTAGGTATGATTTTATTGTTACTAACGAACAGCTTTCAAATTATAATCTCGGACGAAACGAAATCTAGTACTCAAACTACTAGGGATGTTAAAAGAGATATATGTTTTAGTAAAGAACCGTAGGTCGAATATTGATAACTGAAGTACATTTTGACATGCATGAGAATGAGAATGAAACCACTAGATTTCAATTTAACTGTAATCCTAGACAATAAAACTGTTTAAAATTGCGGCCTCCTGCTTTAATAGAAGGTATGCAATTACGTGCCATTGCTAGGGATACCTACATTTAGCGAAAAGATTTCACGAACAGTTGCACTTCAGAACACGTTAGCTCAGATCCATCGTCATGATTGGACGACCTAGATGTTACGCGACTTAGGTGTCTACTCGCGAATCACGAATATCGGGGTACTCTTAATTCTGATTGCCCAGTCAAGTGAGAAAATGGCCGAGTTCGATTTCGGTGCAATGTGCCTTTAATCTCTTACCCTTGATACCTTCCCGTTTCACGAGCCCTTGTTCCCTTCCATAGAAATATTCGTTAGTGAATTCGGACGCTTGGGTTCGTTTCCACCTCTAGTTTTATTCTGTCCAATTTCGCTCTATGCGAGTTTCAATTGTCTTTTTGACGTTTGCAAGTGTTTTCTGCGGTCGTACAGAGTTGTAAACATAAAATAAACACAAACAAATGAAATATTTCAAACAATTGCAAATCGAAAACTATCTAGGGCTCGAGAAGAGCAAGTTGCTCGGGCCCTTGGCTGGAGGGGACATTCTAGGGTGCATAATGTGCCCTTACTGTGAATTCGGACAGAGGCAATGTGGCGTCACATCCGGGATGCACTTTTCAAGGGCACGAAGCCAGATAAGGGCCCTTAGCCGGCGAATTCGAACACAGTCAATGTCTTCTCACGGAGACACGTAGCCAATAAGCAAAAGAAAACTTCTGGTACGCTCGTAGGGAATTTAAATATAACATGTGCTTAAATATTTTCGCGAAATTCGGGTGTCCGTAGCCATTGCCTGTTGCACAGGTTCAAAGACCCCTGGCATGTGCTTTAGAGAGCAAGCAGATGCAAGCACCCGGGCACTGAGCTATTCCTACAGTTCAGTTGGATATTCATTCATCAGGCTCTCCAAGTGACGCCACACAAAATAGTCAAGTGGACTGAGGACGGGGAAATGAGTAGGCCGTGCAATGGGTTTACTACTGTTCGGCGAATTTGCGATTCAAATGTTCTCGGGCGTCATGAGAAAATAATAAACAGTTTCACCGCCATTTTGAATACACAATCGACGTCTAATATCAAGAGGAACGTCTTCAAGGAGCTCAGACAACGTGTGCTCCAGGAACCGCAGGTACAGTTTACCGTAAAGGCGTTATTGCAACATGTACGGTTCAATAAAATTTTCCCCAACAAAACTGAAAAATGTTTGTTGGTGTGTACGGATGAAGCTGGCTTGAGGGTTCTGACCTGCTCACAGAGGTAGGTTGTGTAAACTGACTATTCCATCTCTGGTAAACGATGCTTCGTCGGCGAACCACACAAGCTGTCAAAAACGAGGCTCCTTAGCAAATATCTGCAGGTACCTTCAACAAACCGCAAGCCGACGAGGATAGTCGTTCGGTTCGAGTGTTTGCGTCCCTTGCGGATGAAATAGACGCAACTGTTTTTCATGCCACACCCTCCAAACAGCTACGTAGTTAACATGCAATTGCTTTGCGACCCGTCGTGAACTCATTGACGGAATGTACTTGAACTGTTCCGAAATCTCCTCCTCGAACTCGGGGTGGGGGCATTGCGCTCTGATGGCCAGGGTCCGGTCTGTGGAACTGAAAACCAGCGATCAACCGCAACGAAAGTACGATGATTTGGTAGGATATCGCTCTGCATTAATACATGGATCAGCTCTTGAATTGCCATTGCATGCACCATAAACCAACTGCATGTCTGTTAATTCAGTTCGTGTATATTGTGCAATCGCTCTGCTCTAAATGTATAACTTATTGTTTACATTTTGTCACAGCACAGGCTACGTATTGTAGTATACTGTTCTATCGCTCCGCTCTAAACGCATAACATATTGTCTACATGTTGTCACATCACAGACGGTATTGTAGTATACTGTTATATCGCTCCGCTCTAAACACACAACTTA
The DNA here is from genome assembly GCA_029891345.1 of Dryococelus australis. NCBI lineage: Eukaryota > Metazoa > Arthropoda > Insecta > Phasmatodea > Phasmatidae > Dryococelus > Dryococelus australis. Next base: position 38,429,605 of record CM057002.1, read on the forward strand.
TTCTCTGCATGTTGTCACAGCACAATCTATGTACTGTAATATACCTACTGTCATATCGCTCCGCTTTAAATGCACATTTTTTGTCTGCATGTTGTCAGCACAGACTACGAATTGTAGTATATTGATCTACTGCTCCACCTTAAAAGAAAGACAAAGTACTGCATGATGTCACAGCACAGACATTGCGTGTCATGAAATGTTTAACGGAGTATGTAATGTTGATGGTTATTAAACAAACGATGTTTCTTTTGGTCTCTCCTACTATCCCTCGAATTCTGAGTACGGAATTTTGTTACACTCGGTATAATATTCTTGTCTGTATCATTGTGCAAATTCAGACAATTGAAATTCCATTTCGAAATACTTCTTCAGTTCGTAGTTACACTTATAATACTTTCAGTGTAGCTTCGAAGCAGAAGGATTAAATTGTCATTGTATCTAGTTAGTTTCACATTTAAGAAAAAAAAATACACTACTGTATTTACAGGGTGGTCCACCTAACGTAGACATCCCCAAAATTTCTGGAACGGTTGCAGATCACGCAACGCGTTTTTCGCTAAATGAAACTACGTACGGGGGCAAGTAATTTGCCGCAATGTGACTATTCGTAACATGTGTATGGACAGAAATAATTAAACAACATATGATTTTCCTCTGGAAACATACGTCTATTTCGACGGCATTTGAAAGTAGGTGTGAAGAGGAATCCGGTGATATAGCATAGGCAACGGGAAGTAACACAGAGACGGCAAGAAATAATGCGCAAACATTATTAAGTAAGGTATCATGGGGCAGGGGACCTGTACTCACAGCTGTAAGCAAGCAACATACGCCATGACTCATCCTGGCGTGACCGCCTCCTAACAGCTGCGCACTTTTTTTCTAAGCTACCTTATTCTAAGTGTTATGTGAAGTTACGGCCCGTAGGTAGAACGGGATTTTATTGCGTCTCAGGGCTAACCACTTACGCCTACTAGGAAGGAAAATCATGCAAGGAGACATGCATCGCTGCAAAGAGGGATTGGGCAGCCATAGCCTGCACTTTGGGGCCATAACTACCTCCCTAAGTGTACTTAGAGCTAGTCTTAACTATGAAAAGCAAGGGAAAAACCGTCAAGAGAGACATAACAACCCTTGCGACAGAGAAGAAAAATTTCAAAAATTATTCACGCATTAAATTAAATTAAATAGAATGCTACAGGAGACATAGTGTTTGGAAAACATGCTCTTAGTTAACAGAGTTGGAAATACTAGTAGAGGGGGGAGGCGGGAGCTTTGTTTATTCTTAACTTGATGCCAGCAGTAACCAGAGAGGTTTAACATCTGCGCAGCGCCAGCCCCCGTAATCTGTCATGGTAAGTGGTTTTGCAGCGAGTGGCTGTACGTACAAAATGAAGTTCACGAATGTGAATAAACTGGACGCTCTACTTATTTACAGTGAGTGTGGCAGAAATGCCAAGCAAGCCATCCATATGTATGGCGAAAGGTATCCCAATCGGCCGGCCATCTCATGGCAAAAGATGAGAAGTATACACATCTCTTGTAATGAGGTGATTGGAATTCCACAACATGAGTGCGACGAAAGACTGCACGCATCTGTACGCACTCGTTATTCAGTGACTAGGAAACAAATCTCGTGAATTACGTTGGTATCTGAATAAAGACTTGCACTCACATTGCCCGTCTTCCCTCCGCTGCGGTGCTCTCATTTGTCCAGTATCGCACTCTGTGCCCCTTTCCCCATTAGGGTATGTGCTACTCTAATACAAGGAAGCGGTGCCGCCAGGATGCTCATGGCGCGTGTGGCTTGCTTACAGATGTGAGTACAGGTCCACTGCCCCATGTTACCAGCCCACCCATCATCTTTATCATATTTGCACATTATTTCTTGGCGTTTCTGTGTTGCTTCCCGTTGCATATGCTGTATCACTGAATTCCTCTTTGCACGTACTTTCAGATGCCGTTGAAATAAATGCATGTTTTCAAGGGAAAAATCATACGTGGTTTAATTATTTCTGTTCGTACACGTTTAACGAACAGTCACTTTGCGGCAAATTATTTGCCCCCGTACGTAAATTGATTTCGCGGATACTGCATTTCGTGATCCGCAACCGTTCCGGAAATTTTGGAGGTGTCCGCGTTAGGCAGGCCATCCTATACATCCTGGAAGAGCAAACAAAATAACCCAATACTTATATTTTTATAGAAATTTATGGTAAGAATTTTTTTCCGACCAGACACTTTTCGACCGGGACATCAGAAGCGGCATAAGGTTTGTAGATTTCATTCTTCGTGATAATAAAGAAATGGCAAAATAAGTACTGTTCTCTTGTTTCAAAGTAACAAAAGAGTAGTCCTAAGTTGTTTAAACGAAGAAACAGTACTTTTTAAACTTCTTGATATAAAAAAAAAAAAATTGAAATTTGGAGCTAGTATTTTTACCAGTACCACGTGTAAACATTATGTTATCTAGTAGATTATTTTTATGTATTGTTCTTAGCATAACTTAAAGTTATACACATTAGGCGTATTAGAAATTTCTGGGTCACAACTTCAAGTGATTGCAAAGGCTGTACAGAACATAGTTCTGGAAGGACAAAACTAAAAATCGATGTCGACTGAAAGTCATTTCAGAAGCAAGAATAGAAACGAAGGAAAAGTGATAAGAATGGAAAAAAAAACCTGCTTGTAAAAAAAAAAAGGGGGTAAAAACTAATATTTGAATTGAGGCGGTCAATATTCATGACGGAAATATCCCAGCGGGGAGTTGGGCAGAAGTTCGCGATAACATATAATTCAAGTGGTTGTCGGCCTCAGCTAGGGCGTCAAGGAACACGTACTTAAAGAAACAGGTGAGTGGGATATGCTCAACATGTTTTTTCTCAGAAAACATTATGACTAGATTATGACTAGATTAACGAAACAGTTTCCTCTACAACACAAGAATTGTCTAGATTTGTGTCCAGGTGGAATGACATTTATGACGTTACCCTGAAGATACGTTCAGTTTTTCTGTGAGTACGAAGTAAAATTTTTGTGAACACTTCAAACAAAAGCTTCGAAAATATTCACCGAAGATTTCCCATGCGATTAATAGGAAAAGTGTTGCAAATCCTTTGTTAAGGTAGAATATTACTTGAATGCAATTTATAACCTATAAAACCAAGAGTTAATGATTATAAGCTGTTCATGATAAAGTGAGCACTTTTTAAGGCCCTCCCAACAGGCATTAACCACTAATAAATATATCTTATTGCAGCTTCAGGCAATAAATTCTGGTGGTGGTGAAATGTGTACACTGTGTTTATTGGTCCCGTTGTAATGTTTATATTAAAAAGCAGCAGGAAGATGGAGATTGGATGAAAGGAAAAATTTACAAGGGCCTTAAAAAGTGCTCACTTTACCGTGAACAGCCTATACTTTGCTCAACTTTGCTAGCCTGCAACGAAAAATCTTAATTTTTGATTGCAACACAGCCACTGACATCTTCGATTACATGTATTGTAAAACAAACGCAAAACTTTTCAGTCCAGATATAGTCAGCATGGCATCATTGACCCTCGGACTGTAGTGGAATTATGTTATGGCCTAATGTTGTCATCTGTTTTCTGAATTTCTGCGATCAAACAAATGCTCTCACTACCTGCACACGTGCTATTGTTATAAGAGAACAAGTACTGAAAATTTACAAAATGTGGTCTCATGAATCTATAAAAGCCTGCAACGCTTTAAAATAATGGTATTCCAGAATCACAATATTTTTATTACAACAATAATATATAAATACTCATATATTTGGCCAACACGAGAAACTATAGGCTACCTTCCTTTGTGGATGCAGTTGGGAATTTTCTAATGAAAACAATAGATAATATTTTTCTCCCTTTAGAGTCGACCGATAGAATGTTTTCCTTAAATTTCATATAATAACTTTCTACTTTCAGAACTGCATAATATTCTACTCATTTAATATACCAACCATAACATGTAGCTTTTAAGAACATTTAAATGATTGCATTCCTTTTCCGCAACATTAACAATTATTTTATTATTTTTATACTGCTTGTATTAGAATTTATAAAGATAGTGCATATTTCAATCTCTTACACCTACAGTGTATTATTTATACACCACTGTGCGAACATTCAGAAATCGTGCTGCAAACTTAGCGAGGTTGTCCGTTGTAACAAGTTGGTACAGGATATTCACAGTAAAGTGAGCACTTATGAAAGCCGTCTAATTTGGTATAATGTTCTATAAATATTTTTTATTTAATCTTTAGTCGTTAACTTCCGAGTGCGGTGGAATATACATACTGTGTTTACTACTTACAAGGCAACATTTATTTAAAAAAGGTCGTTAAAAAATATAAAAAAATAGTTGAAAGAAAGAAGTAACTAGGGCCTCAAAAGTGCTCACTTTACCGTGAACAGCGTATAAGAAAATTAATGTATAACCTATGCATGGAAACACTTCCTAATGATAATAACACCTTAGAAATATTTTGTTGAAATTTTGGAATCTTATTTACCTTCTATTAAGCCATAATGTCTTGTGTACTATATAACTTTATAAAGATGATATTGCGAAACCACCTGTACGTAGAAACACAGAGGTTGTTGCCTCTTCAGACAATAAAATCTTACTATCAGTTTTGCAGCCAAGTTGGAATTTCGGTTTACTGCCGTCAGTAAAAACGTGAAAAAATAATGGCCGCCTGGTTTAAAAGCCTCCGTTTTATAGTTTGTGAGTTATCATTTCGATACAGGTCTCATAAAAACAGCAAATAGACAGCGTAACTTGAGCTATAAATTTGCTGAAAAAACTGACTACTAGCATTTTATATAAAATTTCTTGACACTGGTTACACTGTAACCGCTTCAAGTCAACAAGTTTAGCTTCAACATTTTGATAATCACATTCTTATGCAGATTATGGTAACAATGGCATTTCGTTTCTTAAAATGTCCATAATATCTCAGCGAAACCGTATTATTATACTCCAGAAATCCGAGAAAAGAAAATTATTATTTCTTATGTAGGTAATATACATTTATTACATTTAGGCCTACTTATACATGAAATACATTTCAAAACTCGTAAGACAAGAAATATCTACGTTTGTTATACTGTATAATGGATTTGAAGTATGTGATTTGCATTAGTTGTCCTTTGTAACATAAACAGACTTTAATTAGCTGAATCTAGAAATATAAATGTAGCAAAATTTAATCAAACCTTTTATTAGCGTGTTTTAGTTTGTTTCGTACAGCTGATATATCTATAATTATCTGTTTGAGATTAATATTTTTGTTCCGAAACATAAGACCTGCTCTTTACAGTACAATGTGTCGTACAATATGGAATTATGCTTAGTTTACGATCGATTGCTTCATGTGGTATATCATCGCTTATTGCAACGTTTCTCATTCACTTTCGTGCGTGTAGGTGGTCGCCTGGTTGAAGGAATTTTGTACGTCTGAGGCCTAAAAGCGTGGGCGCGCTAGGGGCGACCGGGACCTACGCATCAACTCTCTCATCGCCTCTACGCGCATAGCACTGCACTGGCGTGCAGTCTTGCCGCCGATAACGGAGCTCTACGAGACGTTCTGCGGGGACCCTCCTAATTTGTGACGTAATAATGAAAATAAAGGTTTAATGCACGTCAGTATACTTTTTATAATGTTTCGTGCCAGAATGTTCATAGCTAAAAATTACTGCGAAAACACCCGTTTGAGCATTTTTCACTATCACTAAAATATGCTTTTGAGAGAAATGGAGGACCTGAAAAACGTTTACATATGCGTGACGTTTCTTAAATGCTATTCGTAAGCAGACCTCACTCAGACACGTTGGACTGTTTTTTAATAATATGTTTTCTGCCGGAGCTCTGCCACCGTTCGGCGGCCTACCCCGGCGGCCTACCCAGGCGACCACCTTAAGGTTGTATATTGAGCAGTTTTCCTAGGGAAAAACTGCTTGTTTGGTTTGTCGGTTTACTGGCGAATACGACAAATGCCTACGGTTAACGCCAGCCAATATTAACAGGGTTACTTGGGCGAGGCCACACGAAATCCGTTTTGATGAACATTTTGAAGGAGTGTTTGGACAAGAGGATATAATAACATATATTTCCCGTATGACCAGGAATTTCATTTATGCAAACACGCACATCCTGGCGAAAGATAAAAGGGTTCAGCCCACACGGAGGAGCAGACCCTCCATAATGTTAAGCAGAAGCGCCTTTAGCCCGCAATATACAGTATCCCACACATAAAGTACATATACGTTTTAATACTGGGTTTCAGTAACACAAAGAACCCATCAACGATATATCTGAGTAACAAGGGAAGGCTTTAAAGTACGTGAAATTTAACGATAAGAGAGATAGGGGCGCCTATTGATTTCCTGTTCCGCCCCTCAACAAAAATTATTCTCGGGCCCCTTTATCCAAAATTTTTAAAATTGAAATAATGCAAATTTGATAAAATAAAAATTACTGTGAACATACGCCATTGCTGACACGTCTCCATAAATAAACGTAGAAGATAGGATATTGAAACATTCACCGAAAACAAGTGTTTCTGAAACATAAAAATAATCCCACAAGAAATTAATTCAGATTTTTACAAACAAATGAGACGAAATATCAGGTCGACAAACCAAACGAATAAAGAAGAGACAGTATATGTGTGTACAGGCTGTTCACGGTAAAATGAGTACTTTAGAAAGACCTGCTAAGATCTGCCTGTATGCAAGTTGTGTGTTCTTCCACCTTGTGTAAATTAACATTGTAATGGGCCTCATCACTTTATTCATACGTTGGTCAAGAGAAACTGTGAAATGATTAGAAAAGTAAATATTTAGTAAATCTGCTCATTTTTACACTTTGTCGCATTAAAAAAAAAACAGAAAGAATAAGGAGTAATTTAAGTTATCACAAATGGTTACCTAACAGTTTTTATTCGACGTTAAGGTATGGAATTACTTTCCCTCCATCGCTACCAACTTTACTGGGGCATGTCACTCAGTGAGCCCGTTAAAATATACGCCACACAGGAGCAGCGACATATTTCTAAGGTTAATTTCAAAAGTGCTCACTTTATCGTGAACAGCGTTTATATAATGTGTTGCAGTGTATCTCGTCACATTTTTCACCTGTCTCCAGATGTCTCGCGTTAGTTTCTTGCCATGTACTCTTACAAACTTTGCATGTTTCCTTGACAACCGTTCTCCTTGGAGAGTTGCCTACACCAAGGCAACTTTTTTTTTTGTACATTAATGTACGCGTGATTATCACATCGTGATTATCACACTCCAAAGGTTACATAGATTTGTAGAATTTTAACGTGGGTGACATTGCCCAACAAGCATGCGAAAATTCCAGATCTTGATTCAAGACAACGTTATTCATTGAATCGTTCTTTCATCTCAAGCAGGTTTTATTAATTCGAATTAAAACCATTTGAAATATCGACGTTTTCAAGAACACCTATCACTCTTACAAATTGCTGTGGGGCACAGGCCACATAATGTTTGCTATCAATTCTTTTTTAAGGGAGGGATGCACCTCGCAGTGTTTCTACCTGTAGTTCAGGATCATCCTGTGTGTGTGTGTATGTGTGTGCAGGGACGTAGGAACGATTCTGCATGGTTGGACTGGCCGGGGAAAAACGAGGGGGGGGGGGGGTTAAAGGCTGGAATCGAAATCTGAGGAAACGCAAGACAAATACACTTTAATAAAGTTGGGTTCATAAAACTTCAACACACAGTTATTTTGACGTTGCATCTCCATAGCTATAAAGGGCTATATTCTGAGCAAAAAAAAAAAAAAAAAGAAAAAAAAACACGGGGATAATGCTGGCGGTAGCTATACATTTTTTGTGTATATTATATTTAATATGTTTAATCATGGAGTTCCTTACATTCGAAGAAAACGTCTCATATGAAGGTCAAGTTGATATAAATAATAACATTACAATTGTTATGTTTCGAAGCAGACTTCATATACAAACTAATTTAACGATCAACTATGCATTGTAAAGGTCAGAGCCCTGTGGTTTTGGAAGGACAGGACTTTGAAAGCTACACACACTTGGCAGGAAATAAACATAGAAATCAAATATAATAAAAGTGCTTGGTAATATGGAACACATATATAATTGTTAAAAAAAAAAACTCGTCAGGTTGATGCAAACACAATACTCATTATCCTTATTGAAAAAACATATTTTTAACTGATGTTTAAACTAAGTAGGCATCGTACTTTCTGAAATACTAACGCCAATTGCACAACTTTAGAAAAGAGTGTAAAAAGAAAATAACAAATGAAATTTTTTTCACGTTATATAGGATTCGCTTTATACCAGGTCGTATATGTTTTCTCTCCTTTTTTCGTAATCGACCCGCAGCCGAATTATGTCGGTCTAATTAATATACACCATTATATATACATATAATATTATGACTCACGCAGAAAAAAAACGGGACGTCATAAAGGAAGTGCAGACGAACACCGAGGCGAACACGTACATAAACAAAACTAGTTCGAAAAAACGAAAACAGCATAAAAGAACACAGTGAGATGTCCTTGTCTCGAGCCCGCATCCGCGGTAGTGTAATAGTCACACTGATCTTCTTCCGCCAAAGCTAAACAGGTCCAACACACGGCGAGGTCACTCAGGATATTCGCATGTTGGAAACAAGGCGGACGTTGCTGTTGTCCGGCAGGTTTTCTCAGGGTACTCCCATTCCTCTCCGCTCTCGCGTTCCACCGCTGCTACGTGTTAAATTCGTTTCCACCCTCACCAGCGATCAAGACCACGCTGCTCAGTGTTGGACAAAATTTTTCCTACTCGTCTCTTGGCGAGCCAGTAGCGACGTCTTCGGGAACTGGCATATCTGTTCACTTTTTACAGGCTGTTCACGGTAAAAAAAAAAAAAACTCGAGTGGGAGAGTGAACCCAGGATGAGGCAACACTCACCGAGCGACGGGCCTTCCAGCTGGGACCCGCAGGTGCCCGTCGTCCCCGGACATGACATGAAATGAGACCCTAGGACGGAGCGGCGCTGGAATGCAAGATCGGGGGAAATGGGAGTACTCCGAGAAAACCCACCGGCAAGCGGCATCGTCCAGCACGATTCCCGCATGTGAAAATCCGGCAGTGACCGCGCTGGGTCTATCGAACCCGGATCGCCGTGGGGGAGGCGAGCGCTCTAGCCACTGCGCCACCGCTGTCCACGGTGAACTGACACTTTTAAAAGCCCTGCTTAACAGTTATATGGGCCGGCACGTTTTTTGTGAAATAGTTGTTTGCGCGAATACGCGTATCTCGGTAAATAAATGTTCTGCAAATAACACTTTTGGTCAGAAAAGACAAAAAACTATTATCTGTGTCACTATTATTTTACTTTTGTCATATTTAGTATATTCTTGGAGAAAAAAATTCGTGAAGATGGTCAAATATCGCATTTTTAAAGCCTGCCTGCGCAGTTTCCTTAAACGGCGAGAGAAAAATACAAAGTTCAAACTAACTCTTAAGAGGTCCAAGTTCAAGAAGCGAGGGAGCGATACGGGCGACACTAACACGCACGTCTAGTGCCTCATAGGTCCTACGCGCAAGGCGTGCAGTGTTTCCGTCGTGGTCCTGTACTGTGCCAATCAGATCTGTAACATAGGGGTTTTATTACACGCGGTGAAAGCCCACAGATTAAATTACGTCCGTATGTTTCTACTTTTCTCCTGCCGCTTAAGGAAACTGCACAGGCAAGATTCAAAAATGGGATATTTGACCGTTTTCACGAATTTGTTAATCCATGAATGTACTTAATATTTTAAAAGTAAAAACATAGTCTCATAGATAATAGTTGCCTACCTTTTCTAGCAAAATGTTTTTTTTTACAGAGCATATATTTACCGAGATGCGCTAATACGCGCAAACAAAGATTTCACAAAAAAATGTTTCACTTCACACTCCTCTTAAGATCTACTTGTATGTACATTGTGGCGGGAGGGATCACGTTCCTCTCAATGTCTCTACGGGTGGTGTCGGGGACTGTGAGAGTGTGACGACTATGAAGGCCTCTTTACATTTGGGTTATCCCAACATGTGTCTTAGGACAAGGACACGCTGATTGGTGAACGTGACTCTCTGACGTTGTGGAGCTGTCCCAAGCTGCCGTGTCCCAAGTCAACCTGTGTCCCAAGTTGAAGCATTCGGAAAACTGAACTTTTGTCCGAAGTTGTGTCCTAAGCGGATGTAAAAATAAGAAGCCTTGAAATGCTTTCGCGCGCATTTGTGGAATGTTTACGTTATTAATGTAAACAATGGATGTGCAAAGGTGGGCTTTCTCAAAACAAATATGATGAAATGGTAATCAATAATTAAGGATGTCTACGTTCGGTCCGAAAAATTTTGTGTGAAGGTTAAAAACTTTTAAAACGTAAGTTTAAAAAATAAATTTGGATGTCAATTGGCGAACTTATTTAAAATAAAACCGTTAAGGCTTTTACTGTAATTAAATATTCAAATCAACCCTTTAGTAAACTATAATAAACAATAATATAGCAAATTTAAACATCACTATGCATCAAGTAATTTGCCGAATTTAGTGGGATCTAGTGTCATATTCTGAAAGCTCACTTCGGACAACGCATTTGTAGACCATATTCGGACCCCGTAAATGTGACGTCACTTAACGCCGAGCATGTCCACGTCCACAAGAACTGCCGATTGAAGACACGGCTTGAGAGTACCAGGACCAACCTGCAATGGGTGTAAGGCGTGGGTGTGGCGCTCTGGAGGGCCGGAGCTTGGGTGGGGGACCAGCCTGTTGTGGGTGTAAGGCTTTGCCTGGTGGGATTTGTTTTGACTACAGGAAGCACACACTCTCTTCGCCCTGTTATCGGTCGCCTGGTGTGCCATTCACAAAGACGTGGTTGGGATATGGTTGACTACGGGAAGCCCATCTCTAGTCCGGCCCGGCTCCCGGCAGATTCGTCGGGGAGCTTAAGGCCTGGTGGGAGACTTGTTGACCGAAAAGAAAACTTTCTCCCTCTGTCTGCTCTTTCAGGGACTCCGTGGTCCGGAGGGCGTCAAAAGATGCAGCTGATCTGAGAAAATTCGGAGGTATTGCCAGCTCTAGCCACGGAGATTAGGCTGATGCGTGAAACCAGAAAGGGCCAGTGATTCGTCTCTTGTAGCCTCTCCTAGCCTAAAGCCGATATTACACGATACCTGCAGCCGTACTTGGTTCTTGTACAAACTCCCACAAGCCCTGGTGCACGAGCCGGTATACCAGCCGCCACATGAGCCGCCATGGGAGATTAATATTACACGACAATAGTTTGCGTACTAGCATTTGGCACCCTCATTGGGTGCGCAGTGTGGAGTTCATAGTAAATATGAACCCCATTAGCAGAACTTCTACCAATTAGCAACTTGCGTACGCCTATGAAAAAACTAGCTAGCACATCTTATATGGCTATATCACCGTTCACCTTTTAAATAAATTGATTGCTTACTAGTATAGTTTCATTAATTTTCTTGGCAATGACGTGAAGTCACTAGAATAAGAGTGTGTTATTTTTAATTTTGACGAAAAATACTTACCGGTTTCAAATATAGTTTTTTTCTTTACGTACAGTGATATTATCCACATGCAAATTTAATTATTAAAAAATTTGGGTTCGGCGGAATTTTGAACTCACTTCCAAAAGTCACAGATTAGTAGCTGACGACGCTATCTTACCTGTGTATTATCAGTTCAGGTACTAGATCACAAGTTTATATACTGTAGATCCATAAATAGTTTGAATGCATTTTTTCATAGAGTAGGTAATGTTTTAAGTATTCAGAACGGTTTTTTACAGTAATTAAGTTGCCATAGTCAATATTAATCGTCGTCGTATTTTAAACCTGTTTGAAAGAGTTTCAACCTTACGGATGTAAAATCAAGATGGAGGCGTCCTTTTCGGTTTCTTCATCAACTCGTCTCAAGTAGTAGTCATGGGGACTGCCCTACGCTTTTAAACTGCTATGTGATTGGCCAGATACTGAAGCCAGTATGGAACCTGTCATGGAAAAAAGGGCGTGTTCAATTACCAAACCTGGTAGGAAATCTGGCCATACAAGGCGGGGAATGTCATAACGAGTGCCACACAAGCCCGTATACCGGCTGCTATGGCGGACCTTCCACAATATTTTACGGAATCTGATATCGTATAATATAGCCTCAAGGGAACCCACTACCTACTCGTGCAACCTCTAGATTGAGGTTAGCAAAAGTGGGGAACTCCTGGGCATTTCCTATGCATGGTTTACCAAAAGGGGTATCTGCCTCACTCGCTAAACTTGAATCATGAGCAATCATGATGGTGCACGCCGATCGACTCATTTATGGTCAGGGGGGCCAAAGGCTGAATTTCAAAGTGAAGAAATTCAGTTAATGGCAATGGACCAATTTGAGTTGGGATGTCAAGGTAGCCCACTCAAAATGGAGAACCCAAGAGTAAAATAAAAGAGAAGCACGGGCTGACCTCACTACGTCAGAGGTTCCCTCAGCCGGTGTGGTCGAGGGCACTGCCCAGAGTGGGTTAGGGTCGGCTTCCAACCGACTCACCCGGCGCCTGGAGGTCAGACTGAGGATCGGTAGTGTCTTAAATATTCGGTATGGTAGTGGATATTGTCTCTCCTAATAGGAGAATAGCCATGCCCATATGGCTAAGGATAACGAGCATAAGTGGAGTAAGTGGATACGGGGTTCCAAGGGCAAGGAAGCCGATTACGGGTCCGATTAGGCCTGTACCCGCTGGAAACCACACGGGCAAATAACAAAGTAGAATGAGAATACCCTGGATGGCTAAATAGGCCTTAAGGCTAAATAGGGACAAGGAGTTTGTAATATATATGTATAGACATTGTGTATTCTTCCACCATATGTAAAATTAATATTACCATGGGCCTAATAACTTCGTTCATGCGTCGGTCAAGTGAAACGCTGAAATTATTAAAAAAAAGTAAATATTTTACAAAGTTCTGCTGTTTCTTACACTTATGTACGTTGAAAGAACCGAAAGGAAAATAAATAATTTCTGTAATTTCATATGTTTTCGTAACACTTACTTCAACATTTAATACATGGGACTAGTTTCCCTCCATCGTTACCAACTTGGGTGGACGCAAGCCATACCAATGTGCCCGTTAAAATAGATGCAGGTAGGGAAAATTGAATTTTTCAAAAGTTTATTTTAACAGTGCCCAGTCAATCGTGAACAGCCTTTAATAGATTAGACACCGTCTGCTTGCACAGCTAATGACGGTAGACATCTCTCTTTATTGGGTGCGCATCTGAGTTTGTGTTACAGGCAATACGATGGCTGTTTCGCATCGAAAACAAATAATCTTGAGTTGTTTTTTTTTTGTATGATTTCATGCCAACCTCTAGGTTTTGTGTGCCGACATAGGTCTGCAACAGCACAGTTATGTCCACAGTAATTTTTTATTTAATAACTTTCCCCCGCCATGAAATGTATTCAATGAGCACAATACTGTTTCGGCAGGGCAATCCTAACATCGAACACTTTATGTGCACATAGGAAGCGTGGTGGACGTCGCCAATGGTTGGCCAGTGTTTTGTTGCCCTTACACTCCGACATTGTTCCTTCGTAAAATCTCATTTCGTTTCTCCCTCCGTCAGGAGTCCACGGACGTCTTTAGATATCCACTTGAAATACATAGAAAAATGACTAATGGTAAAGTTGTTGCAACAAAAAATTGCTTTTGAGCAGAGGCGTGTGCTGAACTGTTTCATGGTAAGCTGTGTTTCGCTCTGCGCTATGCTCCATCGCTTGCTAGTTTACGCATAGGCCTTGTAAACGTAGTATGTCAAGTTGACGTCACAACACGTGTGCACTGGGTGCCTCGCCGCTCTCTCGTGAGTGACCTCAATATATCCCGTCTCTCCTAGCTCCACTCTGGTTACTGGTTCCTGCTGCGTGCGCCGAGTTTGTAAAGCACTGAGTAAGCAACAGTTTATCTTGCAACACTTCACCGCACTCCACTGCTATTGAGCCATTGGTTTAAACGTTTATGTTGTAAACCATTTAATAATCTTGTGACAAAGTTAATAATGTTAATAATTTACAAACTCTTATTTTATTATAATGAAAATATATTGTTGAAATGTTAATGTTAATAAAGCCTCTAACTAATTTTGCTGCAACCTAATGTTGTATTGAGTTAAGAATAACAGGAATAACAAAATACTTGTGTTACTGCGACAGTAATGTGCAGCCAACGCCAGTTTAGATTGACTTGACCTTGCAAAATGCGGATACTATAAGTGAACAACGATAAGCTCGTGAATTTAAACCACTCTATTTACAATTTAAAGCATAGAATGAGAACTAAATGAAACTTATGTCAGCTTCAAAACCTTGCAAAGCAATTTACGTGTGCCAAGTATGCATATATTTCCAGAGCATTAGGCATTTTCCACATAACGAATGAGTACGATTAGGGAAATTTTGCGAATTCATTTCGGGGCAAGATATGCGTCCAACACGTGTACGCTGAAGTCACCTTTGCAGTTGGATAACAGATTATTAGACACGCCCTGGACGACTCTAATTCAGTATCAGACTTGCAAGGAAACAGGTAGCAAGTACAATACTACCAGGTGTGTAGTAACACTGGCTACTCTCTGGAGCAGCAGCCAATGAACAAACATCTGAGGCTCGAGTGTACACAGGACTGTGGAGTCTAGCCGACAGCTTATTGAACTCACTAAATTTTCCTATCCCTACGAATGAGTACTACAGTTTTTCATTATATGTTATAGAATACCCATAGTATGAAACACGCTCAGACATGTCAAAACAGGGCAATTTGTAGCATGCTAGATTTCGAGAATTGGAACTCGTTTACGTACAATGTGTGGGTTAGATTTTTAGATTTTTTCCTGTGTACCCGTTACTTTATATGTGTACGCGATGGATGTTCAAATCCGCCCTTGGTTGTACCCTTTATGCGCATTATCATCGCATGCTCATTTATTTTGACACTTTCATTAAATTTTGGCCTTTCCTTTAATGCGGTTGTTCTGAAACATAAAAAAGGCACGTAGTTTTAATAACCAACCTATCTGTTTAAACAATGATATATCAATAAATACTAAGAATTAGAGCCTATATGTAAATAGCGTGCGTGCATGAATACTTCCTCTAGACGCTTCTAAGCCTCCATGTCCAGTACTTTGTATAGATAGACAAATAAATGCTGTATAGTTACTTACAAGTTCATTTACCTGTATTTTACGTCACCGATATAATTGCGTCGAAGGAACTGCTGTACATTTATTATCAACAATACACACATACACACACACACACACACACACACACACACCTGAAACATGGATCGAGGAATGAGAGTAGTGAATACACTCATGAGCAGTTGAATTAGAACCTGTCGTGATGGCGAAATGTTGCTGCGGTTGCCACTCCGAATCCAATAGTGCACGAGCCACGCATTATTGGGATGCCAGACATTTTATTGACTGATTTAGTAACAGGTGGGGAATGAACGATATGTTAGCTCATTTTATCGCGGCCGGATGGTTGGGGCCAGACGTATGGGGCACTCCATACCCGAAGTTGTGCCGGCACTGGTGGGATTCCAACGGGCCGCCACGTCGAGAGAGTGCCGAGAGCTTACAGAATCGGGTAAAACCAACGCATTGAGGGATAACTGCAATGCGTACAATGTATCGATGACGGGGATCACCATCAGCTCTCGGTTAGTTATATAGCGGGTATACAGGCTACAATGCAGTAGATCAGTACTGAACCACAACGACCTGTGTGAAACCATGCCACCCATGGGGTACAAACGCCACCACCCCTCCGTACGTCAAAAAGCTCAACGATTAACGTGGGTGTGGGGACACTCTCATTGGACCTTCGACACAAGGAGAAAGGTCGCCCGGACGGAAAAGTCGAGGTACATGTTGTTACACGACGATGTCAGGGTATGATTGCATCGCCAAGATCACGGAGCGATGTTTCCCTCGTGTCAGCAGGGTGTATTTCAGGATGTTGGTGGTGGTATCCTCGTATGGCACGCGTGCCATCTACTGGCAGATCATGTGCACACATCTCTGCTTCTACAACGACCCTGCAGAATACCCGTACCCACAGCAAGACAACGCACTCGCCCACGACACACGAATTGTAACCGGAATGGTCGTATGAACACTCCAATGATTCGATGTATGTTGCCCGCGGCCCCGAAATCAACCCGACCTCAATTCTATAAAACACGTATGTAGTTCTGTCGAGAGGGATGTGAAGGCAGTTGATCCTACTCTTACACACGTCCGTATATTATGGAAGGCTATGCAGCGATCATGGATCAGTATGGTTCCAGAATGCTCCCGGTGCCTTGTGGAATCCATGCTACGCCACAAAACCGCCGTCATCAGCGTGTAAGGGCGTGCAATACGTTTCTAAAGGCTGTTCACGATAAACTGAGCACATTTTAAATCAATCTTAGGAAAAAGTCACTGCCCCTACCTGCATATGGCATATATTTTGACGGGCGCCCTGAGTGACGTGCACCCAGTAAAGTTGGTAACGATGGAGGGGAAAGTATTTCCATATATTAACGTCAAACAAAAAGTGTTAGATAGCCATTTGTGATAAATTTAAATGATTTCTTTCGCTTTCTAATTTTTTTTAATGCATCGAAGTGAAAAAAATGAGCAGATTTGTACAATATTTACTTTTCTAATAATTTTACAGTTTCGCTTGACCGACGCTTGAATAAGGTGATGAGGCCCATAGCAATGTAAATCTTAGATATGGAGGAAGAATACACAATGTGTATACAAGTAGATCTTAAGCAGGGCTTTCAAAAGTGCTCATTTTACCGTGAACAGCCTATAGGTAGGTATATCTAATTCATTTGCTTATGAGTGTATGAGGAAGTATACCTTATGTGTACACGATTGTGAATATAACAATTTGTTGTTAGAGGGAGGTAACATTCAGGGGTGTTGTTTCTTGCGCAACGTAAACATTACCACAGATTGAAGGCATTCCATCCCAAATCAGTTATAAAATCTTCAGTCTCAGGTGTGCCTAAAATAGATAATAAAAATAAAATTGGGAATAAGGAAAAAATATATTGAGCTGAAGATAATATCCGAGACTGCTTGCGAAATTACTTGTTGGCGTCATAAGATATACAAACCAGTGTGTACAGGAGGAAAATAAAAAGGTTTCTTGAAAATAAATCCGATGTGAGTTTGTACTGACGGCGTGTCGTGGTATGTTTTCAGATAAAATGGCGAATGTCACAGTCGAGTTCCTGATGTGCATGGAGCCTCTTCGAACTGCATCAAAAATAGCTGGCCTTGAAGATTTTCAAGCTCTTGAAGATATAGGTCATCTCACCACAAGAGCAGGTGCTTTCAAGCGGTTCGTGAAGAGAAATCTCTACAAAATCGTTTTACATTTGTTTACGATGGTGCACTTCGTGTATCATTGTTACAAATACGACTATAAATACATTGGGAATTTCCCGAATACAGTATTTACCGCTCACATAGTTGCTATAAGCATGATTCTTATTGCATGTAATGTGGGGTTCTTAGTATTGTGGATGAGAGATTCGTACAAGGAGGACGCGATCAAGTTATTCATGGCAGTTGAGCAAAATGTCGCCGGTGATCCCAACATCAGTTTCACGAAATTGCCAAAGCATCCTTCAGTGTTTTTCGTTGTCATGTGCGTAACACTGCTTACCGCCACTTCTGCCAACCAGTTCGCGTTCTGCCGAACCTTGTCAGAGCATCTGGCCACAGCTGGTGCTATTATCAAAGAATTTATCATTTTGGGAGTCGCAGCAAACTACATCAACCTGGTTCTCCTTGTCAAACAATGGTTGCGTGTTTTGGGTCACGAACTCCGTAACCATCAATATATTAAGGGAATAACTGAAATCACTTTTCAGGTGAGGTCATGCCTACGATCAAGTAATGGCATAGACCGTATTTCAATGCCACTCCCGCACAGAGGAAGAAATTTACTGATACATTTTTTGGGGCCAGAAGTTCTGACAGATTTTGATCGCGACGCGTATGTGAAGAGGGTTGTTTCGCTGAGAAAAGCGTACAACTACCTCTGTAGAATCACATCATTAATCAACTTTGCATATGGAATACCAGTTCTTTTGATTTTATTGTCATTCTGTGCAATCACAATTTGCCATTTGCTCAAAATATTGTTGCTTGTCGTTAGGCCGACATATACAAGCGATTCAAAAGCGTCCCCAGCTGTATTAGTAGCTATTTCGTTGTGGACGTTTTACTATTCTCTACAGGCAATGGCAATCGTGTACGCATGTAATAAAACAACTCAAGAGAGACGAACTGTGCATGACATTGTAATAGAGCTGCTGCTCGAGCCAGAACTAGACGGCGAGCCAGAGGAAGAACTTCATATCTTCTCAGACGTGATCTGCAGACGAAAACTAGTTTTCAGCGGTGGCGGGTTTTTTAGTATTGACCTGGACTTATTCGCTTCAATGGCTACGTCAGTGATGGCGTATTTGCTCGTCCTAATTCAATTTTCATCTCAGTAAGTTTGCGTGATAAATGATGGAAACTGCTAGTTAATATACCCACGAAAGCAGATTTATGCACAATAAAGTATACAGGTATTTTTACATGTTTCTCCTAGATGTTGCGATGGTAGCAATCAGCAGTGTTTAATTAAGAATATTATTCAGATACCTTCGGACAGTCCACAAAATACGATCGCCTACTAGCTCAATTGGTTGCATTAAATTAAGTCTGGTGCTCGCGATGTTATTGGACAAGTTTGTTAAAATAGTTCGATGTATATTACTATACTAACTATTCAGTTAAATCAACCAGGCGATCGACTGTCGTAGTTCTAGTTCCTCGCTCTGCACATCCTCTTACAACAGACCTCTGGTGTTCTTACACCACCATTATATGTTTTCAAACAACGGAGGTCGTCTTGGAAAATGTGCCCACGTTCGTTTTGTCCACCAGACTCCCACGAAGACAGGATAACTACTGAAAGAAGAAACGGAAGTTTTTCTAAGAACGTGCCTGCCGCTGTTCTGTCCACCAAAGGCCGAAATTTGGGCAGGGGTGGGGGTTAACTGGCCACGACATGCCAGCCGCAGTAGGGGATGGCCTGCTGCTAACCAACTGAACCGGAAGTTCCTAGTCCTGAGTAGATCATGTTGATGCCGAAGGACGGAGGTACCATTACAATGTTTTCAAGGCCAGAGCTAAGAAGGTTCTATTGGTAACCAAGCAGGAGCTGGTATTCGCCAAATGGAAATAATGGGAAGGAAATTATGTCCATGATTGGTGTATTTTGACTATACTTTGATTTGCCAGTTTACCTTCCGTACAAATTGTTATTAGGCAATACTTTCCGGATGCTTAAATCCTGTGCCATCATTCGTGCACACGTATAGGTCAATCAGAATATATTACTAATTTTTTTAATCCTGCATTTTATAGTTAAGAGAACCAATTATTATTTTTGAAATATTTTTCGCATAGTTAGAATAAATGGTCTAAATTCAGAATTCCATCGCAGTCAACATTTCTAATGAGGAAACGTAAAATTTCTTTGTATAAAATAAAATAAAATTTCATGCCCTTTTTTAAATATTGATTACTTCTTTTACTTTGCTTTGTTACCCACGGAAACAGTTTTTCTTACATGGTTCCCATTATCTAAATGTCCTTGATAAAGTTTTCAGATAAACGTACTGTGTTATTTTCTTTATTTTTGTACAAAACATTTTAGAAGAACGTTAATTTTATTTACTAATACAATTCATGTTCGCAGGAGCTTTCAATTGCTGTTGAACATTTACATTGATTATCCATAATATAAATTATTAATACATGAATAAATACTTGATCTGCCGCAATTACTTTCCTACTTGCATCTGCATTCACAGAGCTTGGTCAGAAGATAGTGCCGAAATCTAAGTATGTTCCAGATATTTCCTGCAAATCGAATTCCATTGAAATTGAGTTTTGCTTTTATTCTGCATTAATTAGGTGGTCATAATCAGTAGAACAAATCGAATTCCATTGCATTTTTTTGGTTGTTGTAGTACATAAGTTGGTGAACAGATCCAGATTAACACACACATGTTCACAGTACATCAATATGTTAACTAAGCACTGTCATGCCAACTTATGATCTACTTTAGCAAACTATATTTGGAAAGACTTCGTAAATACAAAACAGCAGAACTACAAAATAGAGTTTACTTCACGATGGTATCTTTGTTGTCTGTGACTGTGTCAAGTATACTGGGTTTTATAGTGCATTTTCTTAATATAATGTTACAGTGCCGGAATGGGAACTGCAAAATTGATGGAAATAAACGCATGTTAAGTGGTTGTGTATTATGCTAAACAGTTTGTAGTGTTGTGTGTACATATGTACACATTGGCTTTTCAACGTTATTTAAATTAACTATAGTGATTTATTTGTGTGTTGACGCTTTAGTTAGATATGGTTGCATATATATCCCTATGTTTATATTTAAGTATGAAGTAAGGCTGATCTCCTGAAAAATAAATTATAGCAAATCTATAACAATATTAGATACTGGGACACGTTGGTATTAAGAATTTGATAATGTTAAATATTAGCCAATGCTTGTGCGTAACATGGCATAGAAGAGCACTATTTACAATCGAAAAGTTCAGGTATGTTACAAATTTCCAGACTAAATGTATTTAATTTTTGTGGGTGGTAGAAAATTTAACATCACCATATGATAGGTAAAACCCAAGCTCAACAATGTATTGTGGGATAAATACAAAACGCCTGCTTCTTTAAATTCTTTCATATTGCTCAATATACTATACTGCAGAATGCTGACTGCCCTAACAAAGACACGCTGCAGAATAACGAACCGTAGAGGAAGGCTTTACTCCAATTTTTTTTAACGCGTACATCTGTTGGCTTACCTCAATAAAAGAGCAAACGTATACTTAATTACCACGAAAGTACCACGTTGGAAGATATTTAGAATTAAGTCGAAATTTCAACAAAAATTCTGCAGTGAGATGTCTAAATGAAACTTTGTACATGCACATGGAAATTATAATGCAAATAACTTATTAGAACAGCAAGACAAATGCGGCGTTTATTCGGACTATGCTGCACCACCAATCGCAGCCAAACTTAAATCAGTTGAAACAACACGCATGATGGTACTGTATACGAACTTTCGCCTCTTATGGGTCATTTGTTCTGGATGCCGCTAATTTTTATGGCAATGAGTGTATGAAGTTTATATACTTGGAGTCTTGCACATTCAAATGCTTTACCACATACCTGTGTGTAAGACGCAGTAAATGAAGGGCATTCCTAGTGCCGAACTTCATGAGTTAGTTTGAGTGCCTGTAGCGCTCGAGGTTCTGGGTTCGAGTCATCGTTTAGACCTTTGTTGGTCTGATGGCTAAGGTGTCGAGCATGGCGTGGCAATCGGACTGGTAACGATTTTAGCCTAACATGTGGTACGACTCGACAATTTTCTGGCACCAGTTCGGTAACCAGTTGGTTCGGAACCCGATATAATCTGGAGGTTCAGTCTTTTTAGAGGATATACGATAGTATTTATCTAGAAAAGTAAGCACCTCATTTCTTTATTTCAAAACTTGTAATAAATATTTTATGGTATACGTTTCTCTCACAATTACAACATGTCGAGCAGGGCATTTAATTTGATAAATGAGAGCTAGTGATGTGATACTATTGTATAAAATATTTTTGCCTATCTCTCTCTTAAGAAAAAAATATTAATACATCTATGAGAACGAAAAAACAAAAAAAAAAAAAATAATACTGATGTGGGAACATTTTGGATGAAGAATACGAATAAATGTGATGTTATAAAAATATAGGAAGAACAGATTTGTTATTATATCTAAGTTTGGTTTTGGAATTGAGCCGAGTTAATACATGGCTTCTCTGTGAATCAACCCATACTTCAAATAACTAAGTTCGTTCAATTTAGCTTAGTAATGCTTAAATAAATCTTTTATCCACAGTGTACCATAAGGTAAAGGCTCGTGCTAAAATGTACTTTAGCTAGTTTGGGAAGATATTTTTCAATTACTTCTAGCATGTAGATTTCAATTGTTGTTTGCTATGTTTAACGGTACACGTACATTCATTTCAATTCCTTTTAAAAATTCAGTTTAAATTGTGAGGTTTATTTTTTTATTTAGCAAATTTAGTTGAGTTTCTGTCAATTTGCTACATGTTTTAACTGTTCACACTTTCACCTTATTTTCACGAAACATTTTTACTCATAAATTCTTTTTTCCTTTTACGAGAAATATGATGGCATATGAAATTTAACAACTTTACTACTTAGTTGCGAAATTCTTATTACAGATAAAACACCACAGCATTTATATTACTGTGAATTTATAAATTATTGGGACAGTAATTTTTCATTTTGCTGTGAAATAATGCTTTACTATAAATTAGTGACAATGCTAAAAAAAATTGTATCAGCAGAATTATTCAGTTCATTGACATGGCAACAAAATCACAAACGACTATGTTTCACAATATTTGTACTGAAGGTAGAAATATTAATATTTCCTAAGAATAATTTTGAATGCGTGTTGTAACTCAATGCTGATATATATTTATAGTATCACTTATAATACATTATTAGTGGTCGTTGTTTTGCATCAATATGCCTGTTTTAGCTGTTACGCTGTATTTTACTCTATAGTAATAAATTCAGTGAGTGTTAAACTATACTCTAAAATAATGTTAAATAACGCTCACTAAGATAGTTTTTTAAATGTTATCTGCAGTGATTTTAATTGTGTAATGTAAATGGGGATAGAGGAAATGTTTTTGTTGCACCATGTTTGAATAAACAAGATCGAAACCAGAAAATACTTCTGCTTGTTCTTATGCTATATGTCTGTACCAGTGATATATTCAAAAAAGTTGAACATGATTTTGGCCTCAAAATGCCAAATTTGATGGGTTGTTGACAATGTGGAGAGAAGCCTCCAAAGCTAGCTTTTACTTCGATATATATTTACATCCATACTCTTTGTCCTTACTTGTATTTCAACATCGTCTTCTCAAAATTATGAAAGCAGATGTTATGACGCCGTGAGTGCACGCTTTAGAAGTTATGCAATTATGCTACAATTTTCGTATTATTTAGTTTACAACGATTGGTTAAGGGACAAAACTGCGTTCCCTTAAAACAACTTCCGTACAACATTTCCTTGCCAAAAAAAAATATCTGTCATTTTACTTCAGATGTGCGTATCTACGGGAATACAGGTATTCTGAGAGTTGAGTGAGTATGCTCGGGATGCCTAATTCACTGGAATACACAGTATACAGTCAAAATATGCGGAAAAAAAAAGTTGAAAATTTTTGAAATAGGCACTATGATGAGATGTATAAATATGTTTGCCGATTTCAATACTGTTACCTTAACCTTCATTTGACCTCAGAAAGAGATACGACAGCTAGATTTAGTTTTACATTTAGGTTGGTTTTTTACCTAAAAACTAAAATGTATGTAAAATATTTCTACCACTATACAAACATATTAAAAAACAGCGAAATTTTGCTTGAATAATACGAACCTAAACACAGTGTAATGGTGGGTGTTGTGCGGTCAAAATCTGGAATTAGTTTTTTTTTTTTTTTTTTTTTAGCAAATCATTTCGAATTTTCGTTGCAGGTTGGATACAGGATACAGCGTAGAGGAATCGTGACCAATAAATGAGTTGTAATGTTAGTAGTAATAAGAGAGTTAATTTATAAACCTTTTTAAAATTCATTCAACGAATTTCAAAACGTCTGCCAAGCCGGAATGCTAGGAAGTGAGAAACGTAAAATTTTTTGTAACACATCATTATAATATTTATTGATAGAACTTTGAGAATTTCAAATAGGGTATGATTTTCAGCAGCTTATTAAATAGCCGACTTCGAACAGGCATATAAAGCTTAAACAGATTTATCAGTACTTTATATTTATTGTAAGGTTTGAAAACTTGTCAAATTATAACCATGGTGCCAAATTACCACTGGGAGAAAAATCCAAGATCACGTGATGCACACGACGAATGCTTTTGTGCACCTCAGTCATCTGGTTATAGGTATGAGCTATTTTGAAGCCTGCACGACTAACGAAATTTTATCTGGATTCGCATGGTCAGAATTAATCGGCATGTGTGTATATGTGTGTGTATATCGTTAGCACAATGTCTGTTTTATAAGCTTAATTTTTTATTTAAATATGCTTTGCTGATAATGATATCATTCACACGTAATGCGATTTTGTATTATATATATATGTATAGTGTGTGTATTCATAAGTAAACACGTAATTATATAAAAAGCATTACTCGCTGTTACACAATTAATTTAAAAGGAGAAAAATCAGTTAAGCATCTACATAATCGTGCACACCATCCCAAAATCAAATTATTTTTAAAATATTAAAAAAAAGTAACGACATTAACTTCTTCAGTATATGTGCACGTCTTTGTGTGTGCGTTTACTTGTGATAATTAGGCCTACGGTATCGCTGAAACTATTTCGGTTAAATTCTACATTTGAAAGTGTAAATAATAATATTTAATCTTGTTGTATTTTTAAATAAGATTGACGGACAAGCACCTCTAAATTTTTAGTACACAAATAAAATAAGTTGTAGTAAGTATGAAAATACGGATTGGATTGAAAACAAAAATCTTACAATGCAGAACAAAAAGTTATGGAGTAGAGAGGAGATATTTTGGTGGAAATAAACAACGGATCTTGAGGGTGAAATGAGGTCAGTATGGAGCAGCGCCGGTACTCTAGCTGCTTGGTCCTTAAAGAAAGTTATATTTTTGGCTGTCAGTAATAACTGCGTAAACTAGTATTGATGATTTAGAATATGTATCCGATTTTAATTAGATGTTCACTGCAAGTACTATTCTAAGAAAACATTGGTGAAAAAATTATGTATCTAAAAAATTTACAATATTTTTAGTAAAAATATTGTTTAAATTGTTAGGTAGGAACTAGAAATTTTCTTGAAAAGTAGAACTGCACGAAAGATTAAAACTTGAATGCAGTTTAGTTATTTTGGATACCAACGGCAATGATAATTATTTATTTTTTTACTTTCAAAACCACGTATCCGATACTCATCAGAAGTACTACCTCATCGATATGCACAGAGTTTGGTGTAAAAGAATTTTACGATACTTGCTAGTAAAGATTAAATTTTGGCTACCTTTTTGCAAAAAACTTAGCGCTTTTTTAAGTTCCGAATTAGGTTGCTGGGAATATTTCGCAAAACACACATTATACATTAAAAAATTTTTAACACACAGTAGTTTGGTTATATGAGATTCTACAATACCTGCTCAATACGTTAGGAATCCTACAACAACGTTGGGAAATTTTGAGCTATTTGAAAGTTAAATAATTTACTTGCCTCGTTGTTATAAAATGAGAAAGCTGAAAACTTTTTTTATGTTTTGCTGAGGATATAGAATCCCGCGAACACCATGAATTTTATAATTTTCAGTAACTCCTCTCACAGTCAGGATCTGAATTCACGTTCACTGATTTTGAAGTACACTAGCATAAATTCAGTAATATTTATAGATCATAGCAGTGATATAGAAATGAGACAAACTAGTTAAATTCCCCCCCCCCAAGAAGTGTGGGTAGTCAAACTTAGGTTTGTCTCTTACCTACCTTTTACGCAATTTAGTGTTCAAGAGTAGAGATGTGGATACTTATGTCGCTAACTGGTTTAAATTTTTGCAACTATGAAATATTGTACATATATCTATATTCACCGCATTAATTAAACAACCATAATTTGTCAAGAAATGCAAATAGCTGATATTTGGTAACTATACGTTCTCTTTATTTACCCTAATTTCTTGCTTGCTCCCCTTGTGTGTTTTAGAATACATTTGAAATACAAGTACACTTGCATTTTTTTTTGTCTGATGACTGATAATACTTTTACTGAGCAGCACATTTCGTTGTACGCAATACATACGTAGCCCATTCAAGGTTGCTCCCAACATTTCTGAAGCCCTGCATTAGTTCTACTTCTAGGATATTACTCCGCCTAATGCATACCATGCTTAACTAAGCTAAGGAAATCACGCCAAAGGGACAACACACCACATTCGTGCACACTCAGTGTAATAACATTTTCCGTAAGAACTATGTCTTACTAGCCACTACCCACACACCTATTTTCTCCCTATTTTTATTAATATCAATTATAAACGAAATATTATATTTTATAGATCGAACAAAAGTAAAAGTTTATTTTAACTAAGGATAAGGTACTTTTATGTTAACACAATTATAAAACGGTTATAATACGTGACAGTTTTAGGTAACAACCAAACACGTATAGGGTGATTCTACTAAGGTGTGATTAAAAAGTGTGAAGAAACAGCGAATAGACTATATCTGTAAAATTTTCTCATAAAATACTAATAATTTTGTATATAAAGTCGCGGTATTATTGGAGGTTTTTAATAACTAAATATACACGTTCATCATTAACAAGGGCGTGACTCAAAATGTTTTAAATTCAGAGACTAACTGAAACAAATTTGGAGGATTAAAATAAATTGCAGATTTGAGCATACAAAACCCACCGTATTCGTAAATAAACTGCAGAACTTGAACTTAAAGCCCTCACAGCTGAGAAAATATAGAAGGTAAAGAGGCTGTACATATTGCTAGGTGGTTTTGGACTTGGATTAATTTTTTTCGCGCATCTTTCTTGTAAAAACTAGCCAAGGAACAACTTATATATATATATATTTTTTTATCAGGAACGCTCGGTTCGCTACAAATTCGAGTACTAAGCTCATAGTTACCAGCCATTTCACACTACTCCAGAAGTAGTGCATGAAAATAGCTTATTTCTAAATTCAAATTAAAACTGTATTTTAAGAGTGGGATGGACTCCAGTTTTTTTGTGAAATATTTGATTGCGCGAATACGCGTATCTCGATAAATAAACGTTCTGCAAATGCCCCTATTTTTTTTAGTTTTGTCATATTAAGTGTATTCTCGGAGAAAAAAATCGTGAAAATTATTAAATATCTCATTTTTAAAGCTTCCCTATGCAGTTTTCTTAGACGGCAAGAGAAAAGTACAAAGATACGGGTGTAGTTTAATCTGTGGGCTTTCATCGCGTGTAATAAAACCCCACTGTTAACAGACCTAATTTGCACAGTGCAACGTCACGACAGAAACACTGCATGCCTTGCGCGTAGGAGCGATGAGGCATTAGGCGTGCGTGTTAGTGTCGCCCGTATCGCTCCCTCGCTTCTTGACCTTGAACGCGTAGCTCCATCTGTTTGTATAAAACGCCTATTTTTAAACTAAAATACTGCGTGGGAAACGGATGACCAAAAACTAGATACGGTGTTAGTAATATCAGAACTTAAATTTTTGTGCATTGGCACGCCTGCCTTGTGTTTGATAGGTCTGTATAGGTTTTTCCAAGTAGTTTCCCGAAACGAAACTTCTCGATCTCTAACCGAAACGTGAGCATACGGGATGTTTTTGAACAAAACCGACAAACACCGCTAGATTATTCCTAGGCTATTCCTTGCGAAAATACGAGACGAAAATGTATATCCACCTTTCCCTAAAATTATTTTGAAGGGAGCTGTGAGCCTGTACTAAATCAGAATATAAAATGCATTCCTAGGATGAGTGTATTGCCTACCAGTCTGGTCAAAGACGTTGTGTTCTGAGAGTTATGCATCGATTTCTCGAAAAATTTTCACCAGACAGCGTTTCGAGAAGACGACCTTTTTTGTTACTTTACACGTGCTGAAACATAAGATGCCTTTACACGTGCTGAAACATAAGATGCCTTTACACGTGCTGAAACATAAGATGCCTTTACACGTGCTGAAACATAAGATGCCTTTACACGTGCTGAAACATAAGATGCCTTTACACGTGCTGAAACATAAGATGCCTTTACACGTGCTGAAACATAAGATGCCTTTACACGTGCTGAAACATAAGATGCCTTTACACGTGCTGAAACATAAGATGCCTTTACACGTGCTGAAACATAAGATGCCTTTACACGTGCTGAAACATAAGATGCCTTTACACGTGCTGAAACATAAGATGCCTTTACACGTGCTGAAACATAAGATGCCTTTACACGTGCTGAAACATAAGATGCCTTTACACGTGCTGAAACATAAGATGCCTTTAAAAAAATCGCATTCATCTTAGGGTTACAGATATTTACCCGAAAATAAAGATTCCAACCACCAATTTTCACTTTGAAGGGGGGCGATGTTGCCAACAGCGATTTCAGAGCTGTAAGATCACCGTTAAACGAAATACCATTCACTGATTGGTTGCTTATTCAAGAGTAATATATAATTTTTTTTTTTTCGAATGACATTCAAATTCGATTTCTGGAGGCGCATAACTTCTTTAAAAGTTCCAAAAACGTCCTGTATTTTCAGGACCTATGAGTGGACTTTTCTTAACGAATTTACTATAGATTGTTCGTTGTACTCAGGATCTACTTCTCTGGCAATTTTGCATCCTTCCTCCATCTGAAAAATTTAAATCCTTATGGACCAAACGACTTGAATCATGTGCCGATCAAGTGTAACTTTGGGAGTGTGAGGAACGTAAATGTTATTTATACGCCAATTATTACCACTTAATGAACATAAAGTAAGTCGAAACAAATTACAATAAATTCAGTGTCCGCAAATTTAAAACATTGCACTTTCAAAACGACATTAAGACATCGAACTATTTTTCCTTCATCGCTACCAACTTTACTTGTAACATAATAGTCAGAGTTTTCTTTAAAATCTGCAAAGTTAGGAGCAGAGATTAATTTTTCCGTAAACCAGCTATATCAGTTACGCTGAACGTTAATTATAAGAAATATATTTCCTTTGTACAAAAATTTTAATTCAAGCACTCGCATAATACATTACTTCACTTAGAGAGCGAGAGAGAGTGAGAGAGAGCGAGAGAGATAGAGAGAGATAGAGAGAGCGAGATAGAGAGAGCGAGAGAGAGACACACACACACACAGAGAGAGAGAGAGATAATCGAAAAAACTATTTGTTTGTATAGGGCCAAATATAGGAGTAGCCCTAACAAAATATATTGTTGAGTAAACAAAATTTGAAAAGCCACAAAATTACTTTTGTTCGTCTAGCAAAATATGTGTTTGAATAAACAAAATCTCTGTGTTGGGTCAAAGAAAAAAAAAATTAGACTGTCAACTAAATATTTTGTTGAATCAACTGTATATATTTGTTTGGCCAATCATTTGACTGCATTCGTTCGAAAATACAGCTTTTAGAGTTAGTTTGTATTTTTGTGACAATTAGAATAGTAACCGTTATTAATAGTGCATCTACTGATGCTTAACAATCGTATAAACACATTAATAAAACAATCAAACAAGAAACTGACAAGTAAAGCTGTAAAATTTGAAATATTTGTTTACACACAGGTTGTCCAATATTTGCAGCATATCTATTTAAAAACTTTCCGGCGTCATCAGTTGTCACATTAGCTGAGACGCAGGTGATCTAAGTTGAAATCTCGACCGAACTTGTAAGATTTTTTTTTATATCGCCCCCAACTGTTTAATGTGCGTGTAGCCAAACAAATCTTCAGTTGCGCCAACCAAATCTTACAGTTTGGGGCAACCAAATGAGATGCAACAAACTAATTTGGTTTCAGCAACAAACTATTCAATTGCCCCTGTACGAACAAATAATTTGGTCGCACCAATCAAATCTTGTTTGATTCAACAAAACCTTTTTCCCGGCGCACACGTCTTCGCATAGGGCATGCCTCAAGTGGGTACTTTTGTTGGAACCGTTTATTTCAAATAGTATTATTTGACAGTTTAGGCCATTGTCCTGGGCAAGTTTCCCCGAGCACTGTAACTTGCCACGATAACCCTTCCTAGACGTGGTTGCAGGAACGTCAAATGGGAGAAGAGGAGAGGGATGGAGAGTGGAAAAGACGAGCAGGAGAAGACGCCGAGCTGGTCGATGTTACAAGTTTATAGTTTCTCGTGCTAATAGCCTGCCCGCGTCGCTCAGGCGAGTTGACAAATTAGCCTTCCTCCGGTCGACGTATCACAAACCCTCGCTTCCCCCCTCCCCCCTTAGAGACCCTTACCAAAGCTGGCGGGCTACTGGCATTGAAGTTAATCTCTACCCTCCCCCCCCCCCCCGGTCGCTCGCACCCCTTGCAACCTATCGCCACTCACTTTCTCTCCGCACTTTCGCCCTTGTCTTCTGTCCGTCTTGCACCTCACTCTGTGGACGCTAGACCGCTGCTCCCCCTGCTAGCTTCGTACTACGACCAATGGCGTTGATAAGATTTTCTCTCTGGGAGGGGACGAGATAATACATTAAGGAAGTTAAAGTACCACCAAGAATTACTTCCTATATATTTAAGGTAGTTCGTAATGCTGCGATATTACATCATTACATAAAATAGTAATCTCAAGAAAGTAGGAAACAGAACATCGAAAATTAATTAACAGAAATAAAATACAGAGTATATGAGAATTTATAATTTGTATGTTTGGCCATAGAGATTTAAAAGAGTTTTCATTATTAACATGTTTGAATTCAGTGCAAATTAACTGCAGATGTCGGTAGAATAAGATAAAGAAATGTCATGGGAATTCTTTAAGTAATTCGACTATCATATTAAATATAACAACAAAATTTTCATTCACACTAGCTAAAAGTTAAAGCCTTGTCGTTGCAGGCGACCAAAATGCCAGACTTAAAAGAAATTTCTTCGTGGTGTTCCTAAGACTTCAAGAAAAACTTCAGCTGAAATCAAACTCTGTGAGTTCGTATAAATTTCTGAAATTTGTCTGGAAAAAAAACTTTAAAGTTTAAAAATATCATAAATCGACAAAAAAATATGGAAATGTTTTTTAAAACTAATTTGGTATTTTATAGTTTTTTATTAATATTGTATCGCATATTAATAAAATAATTTTAAAAAAATTGGCAAAAGTGCTGTCAATTGAACCGTGTTAAGTTATGGTACAAATTTTACAGGAAAATGAGTTAGAAATCACAATACGGCCTGTAAACTAACGTGATCATCAAGGGACAGACGCGCCACGGAAAACTGGGAATTAAAATTAGCTATTTGCAAAATGTCACAAACTACGCGATATGAAACAACGAATTAGTGAGTAGTGTTAGCCTGATTTTACGTCTCCTGTATGTACATATGATTGTTAGGTTAAATTAATTGATAATCACGTACGGACAGCACACTTTTCTTGGTTAATAAATGTCAGTCCCTAATTTCTAATCACGGGCGATGTCGTTACCTGCCCAATGTTTACAGATGGCAGATATCAAATAATGCTATCACGATTCACGAATTTGTGGTTTCATCTCTTATACATTCTGACATTTTCAAAATAACAAATTTTAATTCCGAATTTTCAAAGGCATGACTCTCACTTAATAATCACGATAGATCATGGTCGTATTATATTTCTACATTATTTTCCGTAACGAACCAACTCACAAAGTTTGTACAAGGGGTGCAGAAAAACACTGTAATTTTTTTTCAATATCAAAATACACTTATAATTTAAAATGGAGTTCGTCCATTGCAAAACGCGAGTAAAAAACTTTAATGGAAACATGTCGCTACAAACAAAACCACAGCACAGGACGACAAAGTACTAAGAAGCAGCCTATAGGCTGTTCACAGTAAAATGAGCACTTTTGAACGTTCTGCTTAAGATCTACTTGTATGCACATTGCGTATCCTTCTACCTTATCTAAAATTAACATTGTCACCGGCCTTATCGCTTTATTTATGCGTCGGTAAAGTGAAACTGCGAACTTATAAGAAAAGTGAACATTAAAAAAATCTGCTCATTTTTACAGTAAGCGAAAGAAATGACTAAGTAATCACAAATTGTTACCCAACACTTTTACATCGACGTTAAGGTATGGAACTGCTTTCCCCTCCATCGTCACCAACTTTACTGGACACATGTTGCTCATTGCCCCCGTTAAAATATATGCAGGTAGGAGCAGTGACTTTTTCTAAGGTTGATTTCAAAAGTGCTCACTTTATTTCGAACAGCCTTTAGACGCTAGCATTTATTAAAACGTCGACAAAAGGTAATCAGCAATTCACATTCACCAGCTCTCATGACCTTGCTGATAAGCCCAACCAAAACTTCTCAACTCTTCCTTACACAAGGCGTTGGGAATTCAGTACAGCAATTCGTTTGGTAAGTTATATTTGAGTGATACTTCATTCGTAAAGTTGTGACAAGGTTTAGGTATGTGTGGCGCAAAACTTTGTTGATAAAGTGTTTCTCAGAGAAATTGAAGATACTGTCTTACGAACGAAGATAGACTGTGGACAGTTTAAATGTTGGAACTACAGCTTACATTCTTAAAGTGGTGGTACGTGATCTCCTCGTAGCGACAAGTAACCGTACGTTTCTAAACCCCGCCCAGGTAAAGGCAATAGCCAACAACGGGCCAGTGGCTTTCTCCGCGTGCTTTTCTCTTGACAAATCCAGCGAGTGTTTTGAAATCGCTGGGAGGAAACGGTTTCTTAATTCTTCGACCAATGGGAAGGAAAGCTGGAGGACCTTCCCTCAGCTTAAAGGACATTCGGAATAGAAGAACAAATGCCTAAACACCAAAAGAACCGCTCGCGTCACCCGACCGTACCGCACCGTTGCTGTGCGCGTCATACGACCGTACTGACTGCCACCCGGCCGTACTGGCCACATTAGAGACAGCGTTGTATGGCAAGAGGAGAATGGAAGAGGTTCCAGGAACAGAAAATGCACTGCAAGCAAAAGGGTCTTATCTGCGGTTGCCACACTGTTGGAGACAGCTCAATATTCTTTTCGTATAATTCTTCTGTCAACATAAGTAGTAGGGTGGGGTATGTCCGAAGGCATCAGAAACTAGAGAGTAGCTCGGTAGCTCGACCTTGAATGACCTTGAACTCAATTTTTCCCCCTTTTCCCCCTCCAAAAATCGTTCGTTTTCGCACAAAAATCGTACGTTTTATCCCAAAATGTCTTAATATTTCCCTTTTTCCTTACAAATTTCCCATTTTTCCTTAACTTCCCGTTTTTCTCCTCAAAAAGGACCGAGCCCGTAGCGAGCCCCCGAAAGGCAAAAAACCAGCCGAGTTTAAGATGTTGAGGGGCTTCATACTTCTAGCCTACATTGATAAAATAAAAAAAAAATCTATAAATTATTCTTATAAAATTAATTTATGAATTATTTTTATAAATTATCTTTATAAAATTAAATATATTTTGATAGTTAAAAAATTTAAAGGCATAAGTGTTAAGTGTTATATATCACCGGACTCGCCTTTTCAAGGTGCATACGATCGTGATGTCATACCACCATACTGCTTTGTTTTTTCATGCTCTATCATCCTATGCGCTCTCTCTTTCTCTCTTTCATTTCTCTTTCATTTTCTCATTCTATCTCCTTTTCTCTTGCCTCCCTCATTCAATATATTTCTCTCATTCCATCCCTTTCTCCCTCTTTTGCGTTTCTCTCTCTTGCCTCCCTCGTGTATTTATCTTATTACATCTCTTTCGCTCTCACTCCAACTCTTTCTCTTCTTTCTCTTTCATTCCATCTCTTGTCTCTCTTTCTTTCTCTATTTCGTTTTTCGCTTCCTCTACATATCTTTCTCACTTTATCTCTTTCATTCTTTCATTCTATATTTTTCTCTCTTTCGCTCCACTCTTACTATACGTCAGTCCATAGGTTTTCTCCGAGTCCACCCATTTTTGTTGTTTCGTTCCTCTCTTTCATTATCTCATTCCATTTCTTTATCAAAAAAGCAAAAACGTTCTCTAAGCTTCGTTTCAGGACTTCTCTCTTCAAGACTAGAAAACTATGCAATGTAAATTGTTTATTATCTCGACTATTTTTTTTCGCAGGCATAAGTTTCCTACTCAGATTTTGATTTAATGTATATGTGAATAAACAATGCTCCGTAATATTCTCTATATATCAGGCAGGATACAACGCCAACAATAAATTGAAGACTTTTTTAATTTACATATATTTACATACTTCAGACTACAAACATAATCCTGAAATTTTCCACACAATTCACATAGTATCTTTACAGCAGCACATAATTAATACAGTCTGCTTATACACAGCTCAAGACAGTCCATTCTAACAAGCATCTAACCAGAACCCTTGACCATGTATTCTTCTCGACCAAGTTTTTACGACTGCCACTGCCGAACAGCTCCTTAAAATGAACCCGACAGCTTATATACTCACAAGCAGGATCCTAAACCTTGAATATTCCACCCACCGTAACTCATGCATGGCATCTGCTCTACCTTCAACCATCATCAGAATTACAGAGGCCAGCAATAACTATTTTCTTTTCAAGTTTAACATTTTTAGTATTTTTTTATTATATAATTTATACATATAATATTTTATTGCTACCCCAGACTTACATATGTACAGACTTATACCCTATGTTGAACTTGGAAAAAAATTTTGAAGCATTACAATACATATGAGTAGGAAATAATTTTTCTAACACCCCATCCCATAAACTGTTTAGTATACACTTCACCTAACCTAAGATAACCTAACCCAATCATTTTATAAGAATTCTGAATATATATTTTTTTTATTTCTCTCGACATTCAACCATCATACTCTAGCCATCGCCAGACACCTCTTCACCACCCCTCCTTTCAGCCTTACTTAACAGCCATATCGAATTGTACTGAATACCAAGACAGATGTAGTACCTCTCATCATGCCATTAACTTGCCTCATTAATGCTATTAACAATACAGTCCATATCCACGACCATATATCAGACTTACTGATTCATAATAACAGTCAACTATATTGACTACCATTTCAGCCCCATCTAACTTTGCCAGTTACACATACAAACAAGCCACACTAGCTGCCGAACCAATCAAATATTCTATCCGTGCTACCATAAGATCAATACTATTAATTTCACCATCTACGACACCCATATCGCCTTAATTCCCATCAAACCATCTCACTCATGCTAACCAACCATACCAGTTAAGCATTCTGCCCCTCTCATACTAACTACACAAAAAAAAAGAATCATACAGTTAAACCACTCTCCCCACACCATCTAAGCTATACTTTTTTTTTCACACCGCCAAAATAACCTAACATGTGATCAAATCATACCAATCAGCGATACAAGCAAACTAACTACAACCAAGACATACTTGTATGCGTTCCACCCCCATGCGAGGACTCAGAATAGATTTTATTTCTCTCGACATCCACTTAACCTAACTACAAGTTCAACTTTTTGTCAAATGCACTCCCCACACTTATGTAAGAATTAGGAGATATTTTCATATTGTGTAGAACATTGAATATTTTTAATTTAGCCATGCCCATTCCAGCCCATGTCAAGACTTTGAAAGACATGTTAACCTAACCTAACCACGGCACTTTAGTCATGTATGTTAGAACTTGGAAGGATTTTTAAGTATATATTTTAAATTATTATGGAGATGTGTACCTATGGAGCTATAGAGCTATGGGCGTGACCATGAGCTCAATCCGAGCGAAGATAACACTAGGACGAAATATATTTTCACATAATGATTTGTTAGCAGCTATCGTAGACCACTTTAGAACGAGTACTATAGCCCTCCTACGACATGCACTCGCATAAATGTTGATTTAAACTGAATTAATTAATGTTCCAGAGAAGCAGATACGCATATTACTATGAATTTATATAAAATTATTATTCATATATACATATATTCAATAGATAGATCACCGCAGTCTTTTGCAGAATATCTGCTCTACTAACCAACACCAGACTAAATATACACATACCTCATACTAGAAGTCGAGTAGACCACAGCCCACAGTTCACACATCTTGAACAAACCATCGCTAGATTTAAACTCACAGTTCCCTCCTCATTTTATCCGAGGATCAGTTGAACTTGTAAATGTCAAGAGCAAGTCTGTACCTGCACGCCACCACACTCCCTTCATTTTATTCGAGGACCAGTTGACCATGTGTGTAGGAATAGCTGTGCTTGCATGGTGTCAGGTAAATAAAGAGAATGAGTCGGCAGGCTTCACGAGCAAGTACAAGCCTGCAACTGAATTGAACTTTGGGTCAGCATGAAGGAAATTTTTTACATATTCTAACCATCATGTAGGACTTTGCATATACTGAAACCAGACCAACACAATTAAATAATAATATATTATTTTTCACATAAATTGTTTGTGTGTTAATATAAAAAAAAAAACTCAACCAGAAAACCAGTTAATTATTCCAACCATCCATACAAAAAGTTGCTCTTACGAAACCTACAAGGCGTACTGTTCCAAGTCTAGACTGATACTGGAACGAAAAATGTATAAAAGGACATTTTTATACTTTGTTTAAAAGTATATATCCAAGTTACTCGACCTATTTCATCGCTTCGTGGGTAAACAGCATTTACACTTTGCAATAAAAGTGCCTAGAATTACAACAGGCTCCCACCATGCTTCGCTACTGACCGATGGAGAACTTGGACTTTGTAATGAACAATGCAGCACCACTTTAAAGTTGTGAGGGATAAAAGGACACGACACAAAAACAGTTATTTTTTAATAATATTACTTTCTTATTTTGTAATTACATTTTCAGAAGTAAGCAGTTCATCATATCAATTGATATTACCCCCCTCCCCCCCCCCGGGTCATTAAGTTCTTGTATGGTCGAAACCACCTCTTTAATGTTCGAGAAATCCCCCCCATATTTTTGGGTTTCGAGTCCTAGCGAAGGCAAATCTTGAAAATTTATATTTTTAACACATACACTTCAGATGCTATATACTTACGAGAGCCAATCTGTAGACGTGACCTCGCCAACTTCCCTCGTCCAGCTAACATAATACACTCGCTACAGCTCGACTGATGACGAGTAATGACATAATGTTGTAATTATTTATTTATAGAATTTAAAAAATCCAAAAAATTCCCAAATATCCAAAAAAAGCGAACTGTGTTACATGCACACATACACTCACATAAATGCAAGCAGACATAAACCCACACTCAAATACATATGCCCATGCATACACAGACACACATCCATGCATACACACGAATGCACATGCATACACACGCACACATACACACACAAACTAACATCTCTCCATGTTCCCACCCATCATCGATTACTAACAGACTGGTTTACCTAAACATATCAACCATTTATACAACTTCACCGAGCCAGTATACAACTGACAACTACACACTTGTAAACATTCTCTTACCGCAACAGCCAAACATTCAATGCCAAAGAGTATTACAAATTTTATTATTATTGTCAATAATTCTTTACGCAAACACCAATCCATCACACAACTCATACAAATACATTCACCACGACAGCCAGTCGTCAACTGACCAAGACTATTACAAATTTAAAGTATTATTATTTCATTACACAATCACAAACAACTATGCACTTATAATACGCACATACATAAACACGTCCACTCACCACAGCAGTCAGTCGCCAGCTGACCTCTATCGAAGTAAATAAAATAAATTTAAATATTATTATTCAAGTCTTTTACCCTAATAAATTACCTTTTCCCCTAAAAATTTATTATTTAAAAATAACTTTAAAAAATTAAACAAAAATTCTGAAAAAAATTATAAAATATACTAAACAAATTCTCCTAAAATACAAAAAAAAAATCACAAATAAAACTTTAAAAATTTAATAACATATCACATTAACCTCACACTCATTCCAGCACCCTAAACACTAACCCCTACCTTTACCTACCCCCTTCCAATACTACACAACCAAAAAAAATGCCAAAAAAATTTGGAAAAAATATACCAAATATACATAACTCCAGCATGCCTGTCATAGTATCATTACCACCAGACACCAGCCAAAAACCATACCACCCATGAAACAAACCACCTGACTAACGATTATCCATACCTATAAAAATGCTGACCACCACACCTCATACATATTAAACTAAAAAAAATATTTCAAAATCCAAAAAAAATCTAAAAAATCCTAAGAACATATCACGTTAACCTCCCGCTCATCCCAGAACCCTTAACATCGAGTCCTGCCCTTAACTCTCCCACCTCCCAATACTACAAAAACAAAGAACAATCACAAAAATTGAGAAAAAATATACCAAAAATCACAACTCCAGCATGTCTGTCATGTTATCATTGCCATCAGACACCAGCCATTACATATAAGGTGACAGCCCTCCAGCATACCAAAATACTATACCATCTGAAGATATCTACTAAACATCACAGCAGATAACCATACCAACCAAAAAACATATAGCACAAACCATGTCATTCACTCTAACCAAGCATACCTCAGTCATGCTACTAACAATACAGGCAATATCAAACACCATACCTCAGACTTGCCGATCAATCATAACAGTCAACTATATTGACTATCATTTCAGCCCATATAACTTTGTCAGGTATAGCTTGTTTATATGTGTAACTGGTACTGTAACTCATACATGCCGTCTGCTCTACCGACAAACACCAGACGAAATATACTCGTTCATGCCTCTTACTATAACTCAAGCATACCTCAATGATTCAGTCCACACTGACTAACGAAAAATTTACTTACTGCTTATACTGTCTGCTCTACTGGTCGACACCAGCCAAAATATACTAGTCACCATACCAACCAACCATCCATCCATTATAGCCTTAGTCATACCAGGCCGACCAGCATACCATCTCCTATAACCAAAGAACAATTCAGCCATACTAATAAACCGCACCACCCAAGACACCAAGTACAGTATCCATCATAACTCAGGTTTACCAATCAACTACACAGCTGAAGCCAGCCCATAACTTAACACCTATTCGACTTGTTATACCTACCAGCACCGCTTATACCTATCAACCATACCACCCACTATAAATCTAGCGTACATCAACCATTCGTCTACACAGACCATACAAAGCAAACATACAGACTATACCAGTGACACAAACTTCTTCCCATACCATCCACCATGGCGACTGACACCAATCAAAATATACTGACTAGCCCATACCAAACAATTTAAACCCGGCCGCTATATTTGACTAATATGACCTTGGACCTTGACATTGACACCCAAAAATCCAAATAATCCAAAAAATAACAAAAAATAAAAATACCAAAAATACCAAAAATACCAAAAATTCATTAGTTAAGAACAAATTTAAAAATTCTAGTCCCC
Organism: Dryococelus australis; assembly: GCA_029891345.1. Taxonomy (NCBI): domain Eukaryota; kingdom Metazoa; phylum Arthropoda; class Insecta; order Phasmatodea; family Phasmatidae; genus Dryococelus; species Dryococelus australis. Next base: position 38,469,054 of record CM057002.1, read on the forward strand.
GGCGACCATTTTTACAAACTATTTCCCTTTTTCCCCATAACATCTCTCTTTTTTCCATTAAAATTCTACTTTTTCCCAAAAAAATTTATAGAAACTTATGTAAAAATTTATTTTAAAAAACTTAAATTTCCAGAGGTCCTCTCAGCACCACCAATTACTCGCCTACGTTCGACTTCAGCAGACGACAGACTCCCTCCCACCCACTCCTCCCACCTAAACTCATTCTATTGTATGCCGCCATATTTGTTTTTTTTTTTCGTACATCATTTGGGTACGTGTTACTGGAGGCTGCCATGTTGGGAGGCAGCTATCTTGCTAGGTGCAGTCCTCCATGTTTTTTTATTGTCATTTGTTTAATAGTTTGCATTTCACCTTCGTGCGACAACCATATTAGATTTCATATGTTTTCATCATATATGGTGACAGCCATATTTGTTTATGTTTTTAAAGTATAGGTTGTGCTGACAGCACCCACCATTGTTTTTCGTTGGCTAATTAGTCACCTTCATTCTATACCCTCCACATTTGATACTATTCTCAACACGTGTAGTATCGATTATGCAACCTGCTTTCAGCCTGTACAGAATACTGACATTGGCCCTTCCTGCAAAGTACTTAAATTTATTTATTTATTTTTGTTTATTCTTAAATGCGAGTAATTTTATTTCAAATATCTTTTTATTACAAATAATCCTTATATATAAAGCAGGGAGGTTTTTTGAAATAAAACACAGCATATCTTTTTTTATAAAATGTATTGTACACACAATAAAATATACAGGTTTATTAATCATCTTCGATGTACACCACTCGATGTCCGCCCCAACGACCCTGTGCGAGCGCAGTACAAAACTGTGACGTTTGTTTATGCAAGTTCTTGCTATCCGGTCAACATGCCGGAAGTGTGATTGTGTATTTTAATATTATTGTTGGTTTATTTTTCAATTATGTAGACCCCTCCCCCCTAAGGGGAATAGGTGACCGCTGCATCGGTTCACCTTGTTTGGTAATATCAACCACCATTGGTCGTGAATCCCACGACCCCTATAAGAACTATTGAAAATACCATTTAATTCTTGAAATCACGTTATTTTTTGAGGAAAATAACGTATAATTGTTTGTGATGGGTGGCGCCATGTGGCGGAACTGTGTATTTAACCCCTGTACATGCTTCATTCGGGGTCAGTCAGCGGCCTCGAGGGGGCAAACTTCCACAAGATAAGTAGTTTTCTGTATTTGATACATAAATGTAGACTCTTCAAGCTGTAGGACTTTCACATCATTTAGACGTTAGGCGAGGGCCATGATGGCCGAATTTTTAAGATTTTTTTAATGATCGCGGAATGCTGGTTTCTCATCTGAGATTTTATAATGGGTTTAAAGTAATATTACCTTCTGTAACCAGTTTGCCAACCTTATGAAAGTCTGTGACCAAGTCATTAATGCAGGAATTTTGGTTGCAAAAATTTGTAACCAAGACCATAATTATGAAAGTTTTGGTCTTACACTTTTGCAACCAAGTCACGCCTTATTGAGGTTGTGCTGTTAAACTTTTTGTAACCAAGTCACGCCTGGTACGGCTATTGTAGCCAATAATCGGGACTTGGTGGTATTTGACATTTGTTAACTAATGAAAAACTTTACGAAGTTTGTAAACTCTTTGAAAAATAGTATTTTCTCGCAGGAGTTAAGGGTGAAAATTGCTCAGCAGTTGCTCCCATCCACTTGGGATCGCGAGCAAATGATGTATATGGGAAGAATATTGTGCAACACTTGAGGTTACAATATTCACGTAATATTGATTTATGACAAGTAAAGTAACAGGTGTCACCGTGTTGGTTTTCCTTGTGTAGGAACAAATATAATTATCTAAACTCGAGAGTAAATGTCGGTATGACAACATTTAACCCGCCATTTTGTGACGATTGTATTTTTGGGGTAACTTGCCCAGTGTATCTTGTGATGGCCTTCGGTATTACTAAATGACCAGTTATTTGCATAAACACTACTCATATTTTAGTGTGATAAATTAAATTATTAGTTGGGTAACAGCAAATTAATGTACCTGGGAAATATTTGCATTTCATCCTTTATATTGTAACTTGGTGTTTTATGTATATTTTAACTCAAGGGGCAGGGAATTTCATGTTAGCATTTCTACATGTAATATTGAAAAGAAGAAATATAATAAAAATAAAAAACAATTACCACACTTCTATGATTCTGTTATAAGTCGTTTTCACTAGTCCGCTCACCTTTACACTGTACAGATAAATGATTCTTTTGCATGACTTTTGCCATTTGGTTCTCTGTTGGTTTTGCACTGTCTTTATGCAAATCCGACTTTGCCACGCCCTTGGCTTAGAACATAGCATGGTCAGAAGCTGCTTGCACTCTGCTTATGTGGAGTGTGTTTCGGGTCTGTGAATTTTGAAGCAGGAGAAATATTGAAGTGTGGCATTTTATATATTGCGTGAACATATCTGTGATAGATTATGGTAAAAGTAGTATGATTTCTAATACGGCTTGTACTAATTTCAACCATGTCTACTGCTTGGATACAGAAACTCTTAAAAGCGGCCCTCTTGAAAATGGTGGGAGAGGCCAGAGTTCTGGTCCAGCAGAGTGATGGGATAGAGGACCTTAGGGTGAAAGCTCGGCCCTGGTGAGAAAGGAGGCGAGCCATGAGGTTGGCGCGGGGATTTCGACGGTATCTGATGAGCCAACTCCAATTTATAAAGTTAGTGACTGAAATTGAGAGGACCCTTAAAGATTGTATAGCAGATGTGGTACCAGAGACTAAGTCTCTGGACAAGGAAAAGGGTGGGAATAAGGTAACTAGATTCTGTATTATTTGTGGATTAAACAACCATCTTGCTAAGGATTGCTATCGGAAACAGGAAGTGTTAGATGTGATACCTCAAGGTAATGCAGTTAGAAATCAATATGTACAAAAACGATCTTGGTACTCTCAGACCAAATCTGTGCAAGGACGACAAAGGGAATTTCAGGTGGGGAAGCTAAATCCCAGGAAATATGAGTGATTTAAGGAGTATACCTGCTTCAGTTGCCACCAGAAAGGGCACATTGAAAGCAATTGTCCAGGAGGTAAAAGTAAGGTTATGGGAGAGCCGGCAGTACAGGTGATGTAGTTTGAGCGCCAGCATGGTTTACTGTAAATCCCAGTATCAATAGTAGGGCAGGTTGTGGTTGTTGCACTATTAGATTCAGGAGCATCATGTTCACTGATTGATCAAGATTTTTGTAATTTTTTGCTCAGGTCACTACCGAAAGGGCTCATTAGGGTATGTAAGGGGGAAGCAATAGGGTTTCCCATGGCCAATGGTGGTATGATTATCTCATATGGGGTAGCAATATTTAAGATTAAGATCTTACATTTTTCCTGGAAATGTACCTTTAGGATTTTGTCTGGTCTGTCACATGACCTTATTCTTGAAATCGATTTTTTTTTGTTAAAACACAAGCTGTTTCAGATGTTGCCAAGAAAGTTAACCTTTTTTTTCGTAGTTCTTTATTAATAGAAGTAATGTCAAAAAGGTTTCACACTTTTGATCTGTCACTAAAACCAATTCAGTCAGGGGAAAATAATCATGAGGAAAGTTTGCAGTTATTTCATCAGGAATTTAGTGATGTCATAACCAGCAAATTGGGGCACTATAGTAAACAAACCATAGTTTTGAGGTTAAAGAATAAGTAGCTTATGTCATCAGCACCCTATCGAGTAGCGTCCCTTAAATTGAAGATTTTCAGGAAAATCATCCAAGAATTATAGCAGGATGATGTGGTTGAGCCCTCAGAAAGTAATTTATCTAGTCCAGCATTCTTGATTCCTAAGAAAATACCTGGGGATTATCGCGTTATATGCGATTATAGGAAGCTAAATAAACATATCTTTGCGGATCCTTATCCATTGTCCACGATAGAGGGTGTTTTTCAGCATGTGGGGAAGACTCAGTACTTCTCATGTTTTTGACCTAAATTCTGCCTTTTTGCAAGAAGATCTGCATCCAGACTCTCGAGGAGTTTTGGCGTTTGTCACCCCATGGGGGCAATTTCAATGGAAGAGACGTCCGATGGGCGTGAATTGTGGCCCGCAGGTGATGTCTAGAGTGATTTTCCAGGTTTTAGGTAAATATCAGTATAATTTTCTGTTCACTTACATCGAAGATGTGTGTGTGTGTGTGTACAGTAATTATTTTGAGGAACATTAAAAACATCTGATGTTTTTAATAGCTTAAAGAGAGGCTGGGTTGACAGTGAATCCCGACAAGGTAATGTGAGCGAAAACCTATGTGAGATATCTTGGTTTTGTTATTTCAGAAGGGACATTATTGATGGACGCTGAGAAGATTGGTCCTGTTGTAAATTTTCCCATCCCTATGAACCTGCGTGGTGGACGCCAATTTCTTAGTTTAGCTGGATTTTACTCAAAATTCTTACCAAATTTTGCCGAAATAGCTGAGCCTCTAAATGCCTTAAAGAGGAAAGGGGTGGAGTTTGTTTGGGGAGATGCTCAGAAGCATGCCTTTTGTATGCTGAAAGAAAATATTGCTACTCCTCCTGTTCTCCAACTGCCATGTTTCGATCAGCGGTTCATTTTGCAAGTGGATGCTAGCTCCAAGGCTTTAGAGGCTGTCCTGTGTCAGGACATAGAAGGGAATCTAGCACCTATTTCTTACATTAGTCAACTCAGTCCAGCTGAACAGAGGTACTCAGCCTACGAGAAAGAGGTGCTGGCCGCCATATACGGCATGGAGAAGTATAAAGATCATCTGGAAGGTGCGGAGTTCACCTTGCACACCGATAACCAGGGGCTCAGCTGGTTTTTGTCAACAAATAAACCAGTTGGACGCCTGGCTTGTTGGCTAGTGTGACTCACGTGTTTTAAATTTGTTGTGCAGCACATATAGGGAGTAGACAACGGGGTAGCAGATGCGCTATCTCGGATGTTCGACTCGGATGAATTTTGTGTGGAACCACCAGATTCTATGAATAATGTTTCTCCTGCGATATATTCTGCAAACAGGTCTAATGTTTTTGCCAAATTAATAGTATTTTTGATAATGTTTCTAATGTTTCTAGTGTTTTTCCTGTGATGCCTTTTGCAAACAGGTCTAGTGTTTTTTTTTGCCAAACCGATAGTGCCTGTAAGTGTTTTCGATGTTTAGAGGGGTTCTAGTAGTCTATCTACTAGTGTTGTTGATAATGTTTCTCCTTGTGTTCGTGTAGTTTTTCCTGTATGCAAAAAGGTACTTGTGGATACCAGTGTTGAAAGTGAATCAGGCCTTTTGTTGTCCACCAGTAATGGTAAGGTGAATTCGGATGTTCCTGAGGGAGAACAAGCTGGGACTCACCGAGATTTACCTCAGGCATACCTTAGTTTCAACACCATCAGAGAATTGACCCTGAGTGTAAGCAGATTAAGGCTGATATTGAATCTGTTGAAGGTAGTCCCTTTGAAGTTCGGAAAGGGCTGATAGGTTTGGTGAATGCTAAAACGGGGAAATTTAGTATATTTATTCCCACAGTTTTGTGGGGGCAAATTTTTCAATATTGTCATAATACGTTTTTCGGGGCACACCTGGGACAGGATAAAACAGTATCCAGGACAAGGGAAATATTTTACTGGCCCATAATGACAGGCGAGATTGAAGATCTGGTAAAGGCATGTCTGGATTGTCAGAGGGCGAAGCTCCGTAACATCAAGGATATTAGCCCACATAGTTCAAAGGTCGCAACCTTCCCATGGGAGCGATTATATCTGGATGTGTTTGGTCCTTTGCCACACACTACTTCTGGTTTCACCTCTATACTTGTTTCTGTCGACAGTTTTAGTAAATTTGTGTTTTTCTTTCCTTTACGCACAATGAAGTCAGTAGAAGTTTGTAGGATATTGAGTCAGCACCTTTTCCCAGTATTTGGATCTCCTATGAATATTGTAACAGATAATGCCACCTACTTTGTGTCGGTGGACGTGAAGAATTTAGCCTTTGCTTGGGGCATTAAGTTGGTACAGACCACCCCTTGTTATCCACAAGCCAGCCTGGGGGAAAGGTATAACCGGAATTGGAAGGTAGCTCTGGGAGCTTTTCATACCGGGACACATAAGGAATGGGATTTGGTTTTGTATCAACTCTCAGTTGTGTTCAACAATTTCGTAAGTGATGCGACCCATAAAATTCCTTCGGAGGTGTGCAGACGATGCGTTGCTCTTAATTCCAGCCTTGAGTTGCGCTGAAATTGAGACCAAAGCTGACGAAATACTGTAAAAGATTGAGAGCTGGGGGTAGACGTGTAAAGTTACAATTTTCAGTGGAGAAGACCAACTTAATGTTACTTAAAGGAAACTTAAAGAGATCGCCTGTGGTCCGTTTCAAGGAAAGACCACTACGTCCATAGTGCAAAGTGAAGTACCTAGGTGTGATCTTGGACAGCAAACTTCGTTTCCAGGAACACATAAGTTATTTGATGGATAAGGCAGTAAGTCTATTCACTAAAATGAGTGCAGTCTCAGCATCTAGTGGGGGGTTGGGTTCAGGACCATGATGACACTGTACAAGAGTGTATTCCTAGGATCCGCCCTTTATGTAGCTGGTGTGTGGGATAGGAAAGCAAGACTGGTACATACTCAGAGATTATTGCTAGAGACACAAATAGCTGCATTACTAGCCATAACAAAGACTTACAAGACATCATCAACTGAAGCACTGCAGGTGATCGCTGGAGAAATCTCACTGGATTTGCTTGTAGAAGAACGAGGAGAGCTAAAGCAAGAAACTCAAGGAAGATCTGGAAACGATGATCATGAAGAAAGAAGCCAGAAGAGTTACACTATTCCTCTGGCAGGAAAGGTGGGACAATTCGGAGAAGGGCAGATTCACTTATAAAATCTTCCCACGCATAATGTAAAGATATAGCCAACACTGGACTGCTACAGGTTATAATCTCTCGCAGTTACTAACAGGACATGGAAACTATAATGCAAAATTACATGGATTTAATTTAGTTTACTCTCCCTCCTGGCGAATCTGTCAGGTAGAAGATACTGCCGAAAATGTACTTAGAGAATGTCCAAGAATAGGAGATATGAGAATTGATCACTGTAGGAAGCTTGAAATAGAAGAAAATGAAATATAATATTAGAGATATCATGGCAAATAGAAAAACTTCCAAGATAATGGAAGAGTTTTCAAGAAAGATAAGCAAACGTCTGGAAGAATTCGAAGACTGGATTCGAGAAAATTCACAAGAATTCGTGAATGATCCTCCTCCATAGATAGGTAAAGGTTTCCATTACCTGATAAAAAAAAAAAAAAAAAAAATACTGGAAGTGACATTGTAAAACCGCTAGAAAAACATTGTGGTGTGAGTGGCCCCACCACACAGCTTTGGTGTTCCCAATGCGCATAGACTAGAACTTAGAGAGGAAACATCAGAAAGCGACTTATGAGTTGGGAGGCCTTGCCTCCCACTCGGAAAAAAACATAAAAGATACAATGAAGATCAAAGCAACGAACAAAAGGACATGCAAAATCGGAATAGCAGTGACGAAGGCAGGTAAACTGGAAACGAAGTATGACGCTGAAGACTTAAGCAATGTATAAGGAAAGAGAGTAATGGTATGACAAGGTTCCAGACTAAAGGACCGGACTACGGGGAGAGGGGGATCGAAAATGAGTCCACAGTCCCCTCCCCCATCACCGCTGGCAGTAACAAAACTGATGGTTTGCATTGAAATATACATATGTATATATATATATATATATAATCTAAGTAGTAGTAGTTTAGTGCCGCAATATAGGCATAAAATAATCAATAGAATATAATGTCAAGAAATTGACCCCCAAGCTGCTAGAGGAGTCAGGGTAGAATGCAGGGAAACCACGCGACTCTCTCCTTCCAGGCAACGTGGTTTAGATATTTGCAATATTATATAAAATAGTAATCCTTGAAGGCTGTAATGGGGAATTAAAGTATCAAATAAAAGAAAACAAATAAAAAAGGAACATCCCATACCCCTGTATTACCCCACAAGGACACAGATACGGGGGTGATAAGAACAATTTGTGACCGGACTATGGCTGGCCACGAAAACAAAAAGCCATTTAGTCAACACGGCGCCTTTTGGTTGTCTAGCCACTGCGTCTCCGCGGAACCCCTTGGTTGTTTAGCCACTGCGTCACCTCGGCAACTTTTTGGTTGTCTAGCCACTGAATCACCGCAGCACCTTTTTTGGTTGTCTAGCCACTGTTTCACCGTGGCAACTTTTTTTGGTTGTCTAGCCATTGAATCACCGCACCTTGTATGGTTGTCTAGCTACTGAATCACCGCGCATATTTTGGATTGTCTAGCCACAGAATCACAACGGAACCTTTTTGGTTGTCTAGCCACTGAATCACCGCGGAACCTTATGGTTATCTAGCCACATTATCACCACTGCCCCTTCTTGATTGTCTTACCATTTAATCACCGCGGCACCTTTTTTGGTTGTCTAACCTCTTAATCTCCGCTGACCTTTTTTGGTTGTCTAGCCATTTAATCACCGTACTTTCTCTGGCTGTATAGCCACTGAATCACCGCGGCACATTTTGATTGTCTAGCCACTGAATCACTGCGGCACCTTTTGATTGTCTAGCCACTGAATCACTGCGGCACCTTTTGGTTGTCTAGGCACTGCGTCACCATGACACCTCTTTTGTCAAGCCACTGAGCCACCGAGGCCCCTTTTTTGGTTGTCTAACCATTGAATCACCGCAGTACCTTTTGGTTGTCTTGCCACTGTGTCACCGCAGCGCCTTTTGATTGTCTATCCACTGAGTCACCACGGCACCTTTTTTGATTGTCTAGCCATTATATCACCGCAGTTTTTTTTTTTTTGGTTGTTTGGCCACTGAATCACCGCGCAACCTTATGGTTGTCTAGTCACTGAATCACCGCGGAACCTTATGGTTCTTTAGCCACTGAATTACCGCGGCCCGTTGTTGTCGTCTTGCCACTTAATCACCGCGGCACCTATTTTGGTATATCCACCGAGTCACCGCGGCACCTTATGAGTGTCTAGGCACTGTGTCACCGCGGCACCTTATGGGTGTCTCGCCACTTTGTCTCCGCGGCACCTTTTGGTTTCTTGCCACTGCGTCACCGCGACGCCTTTTGTTTGTCTAGTCACTGAATTACCGCGGCACCTATTGGCTATTGTGCCACCGCGGCACCTCGGGTAATGAGCCCAAGGTGGCGCGATGATTCAGTGGCAAGACAACCAAAAGATACCGCGGTAACTCAGTGGCTAGAAAATCGAAAGGTTTCCGCGGTAATTCAGTACCTAGACAACCAAGGGATGCCGCGGTGACTCAATGGCTAGACAACCAAAAGGTACCGCGGCGATGCAGTGACTAGACAACCAAAAGGTGCCACAGTAACTCAGTGGGTAGGTTACCGAGGTGCCGAGCTCACGCACTGGCTAGATAACCCAAAATGTGCCGCAGTGACTCACTGCCTAAGATTTCTGAGATGCCACGGTGACTAAGTGGCTAGACTGGCAAAGGTGTCGCGGTGACTCAGTGGATAGATTCCCCGAGGTGCCGTGATGTTCCACAAGAACCTCGGTGGGTAAATATCCTTTCAAAGTGTTTATACGTGTATTAGAAAAGTGCATGTTGCTTTTTGTAAAAAGGCGGGGGACTGCCTGTTTCTCGTGTTTCAGACCAATCTGAATCTCTAATTAACCTGGAGTTCAGGTGCAGCCAACAGTAAGTCTTTGAAGAAAACCTGGGATTTCTCACAGTGAGTATTCTAACTGAGTGCGGGTAATTCAGCGTTACTAGGCAGGGCTTAGCTCGTCGTCTCCTGGTTACGCCATTTTATAACCGTGTGCACAAAGTAAAAGTTGCTTAATCGAGAGCTTTAATATTTCCTCTTCGTCATTTTTCCTTCAGCAGACTCGCATAGCCGACCACGTTTACTTGGGTAGGGGCTTTTAACATTATGGCAGGCGCTCTAGCAGGCGATGAAGGAACTATGTAGACGGCGGGCGAAGAAGACGAGAGAAAGTAAAGACAGAATGAGATGGAATGAGAGAAAGACAACATGGAACGATAGAGCATGAAATACAAGACGGAATGATAGCCTACAAGTATTAAGGAAGCACCACAGATCTCAAAAATAGCTCGAAAATTGGATTTCGGGGCTTTGTAGTGTACATAAGAGGCCTACTAATTTTTAAGGGAAAACGGGAAATGTTTACAGAAAACGGGAAATTTTTAGGGAAAAGGGAACTTTTTAAGAGAAAAAAAAGTAATTTTGAGGGAAAAATTTCAAGATGGCGGCCAGAGCTACGAGCTGTATCGTCTAAGAAACTATGTTCTACTACTCCTGTTCGTAAGCAATTTCGTGGTTCAGAAATCCGATCCTTTAAAGATGTCGTCAATCATGCTAAAATCAGATTTACTTGGCCCCCTCCGTTCCTATGTGCGTTTATCGAAACATGTAAATAATTATAGCCCAACCATCCCCAATGAGTCTATTTGTCTATGAGTCAATGAGTCTATATATATATATATATATATATATCCCAATAGCTGTGCGAAATGAAGGCATAAATACAAACATGCAACAATTTTAATAAATAGTTATATAAATAGGGAAACGTAGCCAACAGCCAATAGAAACGTAAACAATATTGCTTTGTGTGCCATGACACCTAAGGAGGAATGAAGGTTATGATAACAAAACCACAATATCGGCACTACTTTCCTCTGTCAAAATCTTGCCTCCGCACCTGATAAGGATGTCTACGTAATTGTTTTAGTATTTTAATTATAGACTGCAAATTACGGCACGTTAAGAATGTATCCCGTCCATGTATGTGTTTGGATGGCTACAGTCTTACTAACATTACGTATTATTTACCCGATGAAATGACGTAAAAACTTTCAAAAGTGTACATGTTTAAAGAAACAAATGTTCCGAAGTTATGTCCACCTTTAAATACTGAACCCTAAATCCGCCTAGTAAGTTATATATCCCCCGAAATTAAAGCCAAAAAACCCATATTCTTAGCTTTCTAAAAATATTTCCTAGACATTTTACAATAAATACAAACGTCGAGTATGTAGTAAAATTTAAATATTACACATATTTTAACATACAGGATGATTCACGAGGAGTTAAGCCACTCACAGGGATTATTCCTCGAGTCATTTGGAGCAGAAAGTGCCACATGAATGTCGGTTCTATTCCCAATAATTTCAGAGTATTTCGAAAAAATTGGAAAGGTGAAGAAAAAAGAATAACCTTTGTTGAAGCAACTAATTTTATGTAATTACAGGCACTATTGTTTACAGTTGAGCATCGAAATATTGAGCGTAACAAGTTTACAAAACATGTTTCCATACACTTAGCCGCACGCCTATGAACCGCGCGTGTTGCTCTATGTAGCGGCATGCATTATACACGCAAGTAGCTCCTCGCTCCTCACGTGTCTGTGCTGTCCTTTGGTACACAATATCTTTCATCCATCCCCATACGCAATAATCTAGTGGAGCTGCTCACTGTATTACGTTTCCAATTTTTCGTATTGGTCTATAAATATTGGGAATAGGACCCACATTTATATGACAGTTTTTGCTCCAAATGACTTCAGGGATAAGCCATGCGAGCAGCGGTAACTCCTCGTGAATCCTCCTTGAATAATATATGTTAGTTAATGTTTTCTAATAATTTACACATCATTTCATAATCGAAATGGTATCAAAAACATTATTTCGTATCATATTGCTAACAACTTCAAAGCCACTTAATCAATATTTTTTTTTAAATACTTAATTTCCCCAATAAAGTGAAATCAGCACCTACAATTTTGATTGGCATGCTTGCCCGCAAATGCCAAGATCTGTAAAAACCACAACGTATGAGACATTCACACGCTTCATATTATTACTTGTTCACATTTTATTTTCCTTTTCAAACGCAAATTACTCTTGGCAGTCTTATTTCGTAGCGCTTTTCATACAATATTATTTGCCGCATATATAACCTTTATAAATAATACTGAGAGATATATAAAAAGTGCTTTTATTGTAGCTTAGTATACGTATCTCTGTAATGGATAATTAATATCCTGTTGATTTCCATCTGGCGCCGGATCAAACTCGTACAAAATATTTTCAGCGTCATAGTTAAGAGCACAGTGTTAATAAACATCAAACTGCTTATTTACTAAAGTAAAATGTTAATAAAACTAAAAATTTACATTTATAAACTTCATAATAATAACTGGTCACGTTTTTTACAATGCATCTGACGTAAATGGAGAAATTACGGGGTTGGGCGAAACATCGCATGTAGCACTGAACGGGGAAAGTGTGTTTGAACTTAGGCCACTCTTCCTCGAAGCAGAAGCTTTACGGTCGCTTGACGATCCGGCCGCTCGCCGCGTACGGTCGCCTGACGCATCAGAACATTTTGCCTAAGAAATTTAGCATTTTATGATTTAGCTGTGTGCTGTTTTCGTAAGAAGCTTTCATATGCCACATATTGCTATTCTGTTTCATTACTGGTCGAAAAAAAAATAGAGGGACGAACTTTAAGTAAGCCCCTAGCCCCTAGTATTCTTATTGGTTACAAATAAGCCGTAGTCACGCATTCACGCTGTCGGCCAGTGCCAGCAGTGCGCAGTATAGCCAGTAGCAGACGTACGATCGCTTGTCGCTACGGTAACATGATGCACCCCTGTTTCTCAGAGAAATTGAAGAGACCGTCAAATAAACGAAGATAGACTGTGGACAGTTTAAATGTTGGAATTGCAGCTTACATGCTAAAGTTACGTCAAGTTAAAAAGTTTTAAAGTTGAAAAAGAAAAGCATACGGTAACAAGAAGTGTTAATCAACTTGTAAAATACTATTTTTTTTTTTAAATTAAGAATATTGTAAAATGTGTTGTTTTCTGGGAGTAGGCATAATCACTCCCAGTCCTCAAGGCCACTGACGTCTGAATATTTCCTAGCCTGCTGGAATAGGTTCGTGATATTAACTAAACGATCTCGTCAGGCATACTAATTAAGTAGTTTTGTTACTACGCGTTTAAAAGAATACTGTATTTATAATTTCTAAATCATTATACCTACTCTTTTTTCCCTGGCAATCACGCGTGACTACGTGCCTAAATTGTACTGTAATAACCGAAATACAGACAAGCAAATATTACAGGTAACATATCAGTCAACGTTGATTTAAGGAGGGGGCAGAAGAGAAATAAACAGACGGAGAATCAAATACTGGACAAGAATGAATATAACAAAGCTAAATGCAAAACTGTGCATCGGATATAATGGGGTGACGTTGGATCTTATAAATGAATTAATTACATTTTACCGGGGACTAAATTCTTTTGCAGCATCTCAATAAAAACGGTATCGTTATTTAAATTTCGTCAGCTTCTATGTATGTTATTTCTGCCTAAGAACACAGATTGAGCATTGAGAACATTATCCACGCACTTTATTTATTGCCTGTGCCAATTGCTCCCATATCCCCTGTTACCTTTGGTCTAGAAATTACCCTACAGCATCCAAAAGGGAATAATAGAACAGGTAAGACAAATCGACTACGGTGTAAACACAGTAAATCACGATCGCACACCAACTTGCAGAAAAGTGATTACGGAGTCAAACAGACCTTGCATCTACATAAACCACTTAAACTTTGAAAATGAGTTTCCGACCAGGTCTCAGCAATCGTTTCCAAACACGTTGCGTACCACACATTGCCCGCGCGTCAAATACACGAGTATGAAGCTAAGAATGATGCAGTTCAATTCCAAGTTGAGAAGTGCCGAATTAATAGATACTTGTTCTGTTCGATAACTGCGAGCATGACACAGACGTGCCCTGGGGTTCACTATACCATTCCTTATTCTCTTGCCGTAAGGTTACTATTTTCCTTCGACTCAAACACGGCAAGTTGATCTATTACCTAACATCCTGTGTTGAGTATGTAAATGGCGTTCACAATTATGTGAGCACTTTTTAAATCAACCTTAGGAAATAGTCACTGCCCCTGCCTGCATATATTATAACGGGCGTCCTGAGTGACATGTGCCCAGTAAAGTTGGTCATGGTGGATGGGAAGTAATTCCGTATCTTAATGTCAAATATAAAGTGTTAGGTAACCATTTATAATGATTTAAATTATTCCTTTCGTTTTCTGATTTTTTTTTTTTTTTATGCGTCCAAGTGTGAAAATGAGCAGAGTTGTAAAATATTTCCTTTTCTAATAATTTCAGGGTTTCACTTGACCAACGCATGAATAAAGTGATGAGGTCCATGCCAATGTTAATCTCGCATAAGGCGGAAGAATACACAACGTGCATACAAGTAGACCTTAAGCAGGGCTTTCAAAAGTGCTCATTTTACGATGAATAGCCTATGGTAAGAAAATACAGTTTCGGAAGCTTTTTTTTTTTTGGGGGGGGGGGGGTAAATGGTAGCTGCATTTGAATAGTAACGAATTTATGCAGAATTGTATATTTTTTATCTACAGAAATAAACTACAAGCTCTTTATGTTAAGTGGAATCAGTCCCTGTTGAATTATTTGTATAGATTTTCCGCCACAAATGCGATTTCAGAGAGTGAAATGCACTTTTTGGCACGACAAAGCATGAAATGAATAATACCTTCCTTAATGTTCTTGAAAAATGACAGCTGCTCTGCATTTGTTAATTTCTAGCTTGTAACAGCCGAGGTAAAATAACTGATTTATCTTGCGGGGGCAACTACAGAGGTCGTAATAGCTACGCCAGCCGAACAGAACTAATTTCAGGACACGCATTCAGTTATAGGCCTACCCAATGTCATACCGTCCGGAAAAAAAAAAACATCCAAAATCCACGTCTGCGGGTAGTAGCAGAAAATAAATAATCCAAGATGGCGGGACCGGATTCCCCTTTGGAATGGGATGGATCCCCCTCTACCCCTCCGACCTAGGTCAAGAAGCGAGGGAGCGATACGGGCGACACTAACACGCACGCCTAGTGCATCATCGCTCCTACGCGCAAGGCGTGCAGTGTTTCCGTCGTGACGCTGTACTGTGCAAATTATATTTATAGCAGTGAGGTTTTATTACACACGATGAAAGCCCACAGATTAAACTACCCCGTATATTTGCATTTTTATCTTGCCGCATAAGGGAACTGGATAAGCAAACTTTATAAATGCTATGTTTGACCATTTTCACAATTTTTTCTTCAAGAATACACTTAATATGACAAAAGTAAAAAAAGAAGGCATAGATAATTGTTTTTTTTTTTCTTTTCTGACAAAAAGTTGTATTTGCACACCATGTATTTACCGAGATACGCGTATTCGCGCAAACAACTATATCACAAAAACGCGAGGGTCCATCCCACTCTTAAATCAGACTTAGGCTGCTTAGTGCTGTGTAAAATAAGAGAAGAGACAAAACGATGTGGCGTTCACAGGGGTTGAAATAGACCGTCCTAGAATGAACAGATAGCCTATAGCATTTTGGCAAAACTGAAAAACAGAGTGAGGCTAAATCTGCATTGTAAAGAGCGTTAAATAATGTAAAATGGAAGGAAACAATGGTAGCAGAAACTCTTATCCGTGGGATATGTTTACCGCACTATCAACCTCAGATTCCCCTTCCGATGTGCAACCACCAAACTGTATGGGTGGAAGGCTAATAGATAGTGTGAACTAAGTTTTCTGGTCAGCGTAAGGCAGGATCTACAACGACCCGTCGCGTCCGTCCGTCCGTCAATCACATGACTAACATCCAATCAGAGGTGGCCATTAATTCTATCCGTCCGTCCGTCGAAACATTGGCTAACTTTAACTCTTGACCGAAGAACGGATGAAATTACAGCCTTCTAAACTGGCACTTTTGTTACTTGTTCATCCCGAGTTCTTTGCAAGGCTGTGTAGTGTTTTTTGTTGGCTGTCTTTTGTTTTCATATGTTTGTTTATGTAACTGTAAAATGAAGTTAAGTTACATTTTTCCTGAAGATTAATTGATAATTACGTTTGTAAACACGAGCTCCTTTCGTGCAATAGTAAAAATTACATAATCATGCTTTATATGGTATTTAAGTTTATTTTTACTTCGATTAATTTCCGTTACACACATGTATAGTTTTTGGGTACTTAGAAACACATTACCGAAAAAAGATTATCACTTTTATGGAGAATGTTCTCCTTTTGTAAACAGTTTGGTTTTGATTAGTTTGCAGCAATGAACTTACTTACGACAGACGTACGAAGTTTGGTTGTAAATCTCTCGGCTGGGAGACGGACGAACGTATGACGGACGGGCGGACGCGATGGGCTATAGTAAATATTGCGTAAGGGTTTAAGTTTAACTGATAATGAATACATTGTGATCGGTCGTAAGCGTGGCTTTACCAGAGAAGGATGATTTTTTTTAGGGGTGCTGGAGAAGAGTGGTATAACAAAGTGTTCCTAGATCGCTTACTGTTCATAACGTGTGTTCGAAGGATTAAGATTGATTAGCAATCAGATCATCAGGTTTATCGCACAGCATCTACTGTCACGAGGCGGGAGAACCCGGGGGGTGGGGGAAACCCATCCACCTCACGACAGTGGCCAGTGCATCCTTCTCCGTCCATGACATCCATATCAAAGTAATGAAATAACAAACGCTTTAGAACGTTTGCGCAGATATCAAGTACGTTGCAAAACTCAAGTAAAAGAAACCACCTCATAGGACACAAATGACAAGATATATTATCCCCAATTGTGAGAAATGAACAATGGATGCATTCTACAAAATACCATAAATGTGAGACAACATTAAGTCACCTATAACTCGTACGTACAGCATTGCGAAGTGTTTATGGCCGTTAAGTCAGTACTCGCAGTTTTCATCAAATCAATCGCATCTGTTTTTGGATATTGTTCGTTCGCAACAATTATAAACACCTTTATAACATTACGTAAACACCTAGAGACTTTTTATGCACCTCTGAATACAGTGGACACTTTATTCAATTGAGTCTTCAATTATCGATAAATTGTTTTTTTTTTTTACGTGCTTTTGTGAAGCTGTTTTGGGTGTTCCCGGCATAGATGCAAGGAAAAGACGAGGACGTAAATTGCTGTGTTAGGAAGGTCCCCTCTATAAACTGTATGTGCATTACACTGATTTACAATGACAATGCGACCACTGTTCGTAGACAAATCTAAGTTAAGGCTGACGAAATGCTACAAAATACACACACATAACAGATGCATTAGTCGGTGGAAGTTTTCAGTAAAGGTGAACCATTTATTTAGTGATACCCATAAGCAGGTCTTCCTCTAAGTTACTGAACATTTTTTTATTTGGCAGCTGTATTTATTAAATTCTGCACACCTCTGGCTGAAACACGCTTGCGGGCTTACTGTTTCATTGTTTCCATGCGCAGATACTCTGTTGATTATTCAACAGTGCGTAAAAAATTGTATGTATAGAACACATCACCACAAATACTGAAAAATGTGGAAAATGTTTTTCTAATTGATTTTATTCTGTCGTGCTCGTGGGTTGACTAGGTATAAAAATAAACTACTATGTATTGTTTTTTATCACGTGTCCTGTATTTTGAAAATTCCTGTTTCAGTAGTTTCGAACAATCAACGAAAAAATTACCGCAAATTATTTGTAGTATTTGTGTACCCAGCGGTTTATTATAAATTATTTTACAGGATGTTTTTGCGATGATAGCTAAGGTCAAAAGCAGTTATTTGAAATAGAAACCCCTGGTTCGGAAACCCCTAAATTATACTTATCCATTCCAAAGTGGTTGGCAGATATAAACATTGCCAGCGGCGCAATCAAAGCCAGCCGCTGGATTGTCGGTTCACAGTATCCCTATAGCAACCATTGTGCTATCGTATGTTGCTGCTGCGGATATTGTGATCCGACAAGACAGCCCCCGGCTTTGATTGTGCCGCTGGCAATGTTTATATCTGCTGCCACCTTGGAATGGTTAAAGTATAGGTTAGGTTGCAGGAGATAGGGCTGGCAACCTTGCGACACGTATATCCCAAGGAGTTGGGAGAATATAAGTCACTTTAGGCTGTTCGCGGTAAAGTGAGCACTTTTTAAGGCACTTTAACCACTAATAAATACATCTAATTGCAGCATCAGGCATTAAAGTTTGAGGGTGGTGAAATGTATACACTGTGTTTATTCGTCACAAAGCAATGTTTATACTAAAAAGCAGCAGGAAGATGGAAATAGGATGAAAGGAAAAATTTAGAAGGGCCTTAAAAAGTGCTCACTTTACCGTGAACAGCCTATACTGCACTAGATTGGGCGATATACAGAACGTTCGAAAATTAAACACCCAAATTGCGGGAGGTGATTCCTTATGAAAAATAAAGTCGCAAAATATAAAGACACCATATACCTAAATGGAATATTAAATGAGATATGAGATTGTGAATATTGGGTTTTGAAAATGTATTTTTGCCGAATGTCTTGTACAACGCCTACAAAGTCCGCAGCAGGAAGTTGAATGCTTCACGTGTTGCAGAGACACATGCGTAATGCTGGCCGTTGTCCTCGGTCTGTGCGCACTGTTCGACTTGAGGAAGTGATACGTCAGCACATCGACTATGTGCCCTCCACTAGTACACGTTCCATAGCGCGCCAAATGGGCGTGCCCCATTCGACCGTGTGGGACGTACTGTGGGTAAATCGCCGTCATTCCTCCCGCTGGCAGAAAGTACACGGCATTCAGCGAAAATATGTTTTCAAAACCCAATTTTCGCAGGCTCATATCTCCTTTAATATTACGTTTAGGTATATTGTGCCCTATATATTATTGAGTTTATTTTTCATAAGAAATCATCTCCCGCAGTTTGGGTGTTTTATTTCCTAACAACCGGTACAATTAAGACGCGGTAATCCTGATGTAGGCATGTCGATAACACGGTCGGTTGAAGTGTTCATTTGATTATTATGAGTAAAATAGAGTATTCGTTTGTGGAATTTGGAGACGTGGCGTTTGTTTACGGCCAAGAAAATGGAAACAGTTATGGAACAGAAAGATTGTACCGGGCCACGTGTCAACGTAGAAGATATCCCGCTTCATGTCATCTTCCAAAGACTATTCCAACGTATGATATTCAGGTGTCACCTGATATGAACTGTTATACTGCTACTGTTTATACTGTTAGATATATGTTGTGTATAGGCAATAGTAATAATATGTTTATTGTATGATGTTATAGTGCATACAAACTGTATCGTCTTGAGGTTAAAAAAGTTTTTTTTTTTTTTCATTATAGTTTTGTTTGTCTTTCACAGTGATCTCTATTTGGCACCCGAAATTTTGTACGTTCACGCCTTACTCCTTTCTGAGGGGCAAGGAAAACGACTAAGAAAAACGGGTGTGTTAAATACCTATAACATAGCAACATATTCGTACTATAGAAAATATAGTTCGCCGAATAGGGCAGCTTAGCTAAGTTTGGATTATTTATGCAACACCTAAACCAGTAATGACCTCACATAACATCTTTGTACTAGTATTGAAGTTTGGTTAGCGCGACCCTAATAACCTGTTCTGAAACATTCACGTAAACTTTCCTTTGCAGGTTTCTCTCGCTGCGCTCATTGTATCTTTCCCAAGCACTTGTGTGCGGTCTACGATACATCACAGTGATATCGGTATGCTCCACGTCCTCCAACCGCCTGACAAATGAGGCTTTCGCTCATGCAGCTGTGTGTCGGGGGAGGGAAGGGGGGGGGGGGACCCTAAACATGTTAGTCAAGTCGCATTAGCGAGTCTGAATTCTCCCCTCTCCTCCTATCAGACTATGCCGGATCGGCGAGACACAGCGAGCTGGTCCCAGGAACGTGCGAAGCACACGTCGCTCGACTGGCGAGAGGGAAGCAAACATTTCACACTGTACTCCGCCTAAAACTGCACAACTCCTCGGCGGGAGTTTCGGTAAGCAGCTTAACCTGTCTCAGTCTCCGGAGCGTGTTTGGCGCCGGAGGAACGTGTAGTTCCGACTTTGCCCCCCCCCCCCTCTCTTTCTCCTCCCAACAAAAGCGCTGCTTCCAGGTGTGAGCCTGAGGCCATGTCCGAACTCAAATATATACTTGCGTACTTGCATCCTTGTATACTTTACTTACCTTTAGCACCAAACTTGATGAATTTGGACAGGCAGTATTGTTGGCTTCGACGCCAGTTATTAGCCAGCTAACCACTTTAAATGTTCATGTATTCCGACTAAGAATTTGATAATTGCCGGAGGTTTTAGAGGTTAAATGAAGTATTAAATAGTATTTAAATTTTAATTTACAGTAACATTTATTGGCTTGCATTATTGTATTTAAGTGCAGTTTGGATTGCTTTTTTTTTTTTTTTTTTTTTTTGTCTTACCTTCTGAAAGTTAGGAACACAGGCCTAATACGAATTTATTGCTTAGACTTTTTTCAAGGTGAAATATGCGATAATTATTTATTCCGTTCAAAATTCTATGTTTACGAAGTAGTAATTTTGCCCTATTAAACTTTAAATCAAATAGTTATGTCGGAAATCAATTGTAACCTACAAATTGCTTTTCAAAATGGCAGCACATATTCCAAAAGTATGCGAGAAGTATACAACTTCGTTTACTTGTATACTTCACTTGCAGTTCGGATAGCACTTAGGGTTTATTGTGTTTTGATAAAGACCGCATGACAATTAAACACTGATGAATAGTAAATAAGAAGATCACGAAAATGTTTATTGATTTAAAAACAGCATTGTGTGAAAATTATGGTAAACATTCGCGTTTATCTAAAACAAAATTTCAAGTTATAACAACAAAAAGATTCGATTCTGTGTATAAACGCACAGTACTGAAGTCGCGAGTGAGGATTATCCCCGGACCACAGTTGCAGAAGTCAAATCATAAAAAAATGTACTTGTCCTTACATGCGCGGCTACAAGCATCGTTCTATAGGTTATTACAAAGAACACTTCATAGCTGCTTGTGTTGCAGGCCCAGGTAGCAGGTCTCGAAGAATCTCCCTCCCGAGCTTGCACGGAAAATTTTATCGTGGCGTAAAAGCTTTACGGGCGTTGCCTGGTAAATGTGTCTGTTGGTGATGGCGGTGTAATGGACATTGGAAGGGGGAAAGAGCCACCACAAATTGGAAAAACTTTTACCAAAAAAAAAAAAAAAAAAGTCGGTAGAACACGGACTGTTGTGCTTTGACGAAATGAAATGAGGTGACCTAGAAGGTATGCTCATTTTTTAAGTTTTAAATATGCAATTTGTCAATATATACAAAAACTTGTATGTGTACAAACTATGTGACATGTTTATTTATAACGAGAGGGGTATTATATATATATATATAATACGTATTATATTATTCTTTCAGCCCAAAGAGCTATGAAAAGGTCAATGCCGGGTTTTACTAGAAAAGACAAGAAAAAAGGAACAGATATCAGATATGTTAATAAAGTGAAATACATCTTGGAGAAGACGGCCACCTTGAAGTGGCAATGGACCAGCCATGTTGCTCGGACGAAAGATGAAAGACGGACAAAAACGGTGTTGGAATGGAGTCCACGAAATCATCGGAGACCAAGAGGAATACCACCAGACCGTTGGGACAAAGACATACGCAGGGTTGCTGGAGTTAACTGGCAGAGAATCGCCCAAGACAGTTATACCTGGAGAAGACTATTGAAATTCTACCTGAATTACTAACTAAGAGGCCACATCATTTCATGATTGAAATGGCTGATGATGATGATACTTACGGAATATACGTTATTTGGACGTCTTATGGACGTACTGCTCAAGGAATTCTGATCATGTACATAGTATGCACACAACTTTTTTCGATTCATACATGAATAATATACAATATTTCCACAACTATTATAGTCATTGTGTGTATTGGTAGCAGACACGAGAGTATCCAGAAAATGCATTTTTAATAGTTACTTTTTAAAACCGCCCCTTTATTAGAGCTGAGTTAAAGGAAGGAGGGTAATAGCTTACTACGCACATCTACGGTGCACCGGCGATTAGAGCTCGTAACCTCTTCGTCCAAAGGTAACGTTAAAGCTAACTCGGGAATGAGATTCGGCAGTACCCAGAGAAATCTCTCCGACGATATCCGTCAAGACAATATAAAATGCGGAATAACAAGGGCAGGTTCATGTTTCCGTCTGGGATCGACTCATAATAGTAACAACAAGTGATAGGTGCTAAACATCTCAGTTGCTAAGCGCCGCCAAAATATACCTCACTCTGTAAAAATATGTATAGTTCAGTTAGTTGATTTCTGTGTAAACGAGTTTGAGTGGAATTTCTTTTTTTATTCTTTGTGCTGTACCTGAAAATAGTATATATTTTCAGTCACGAATAAATAACGTTAACGGATGAGGAAAATTAATCTAACGGAATTTATATCAGTTAAATGTGGTCGTCACTAAAGAGAGCACTGGGAAGTATATTACAGTTGATATATGGTCATTTACTTGTTTATAAAAGCCCTGTTAAGTTATTTTCCAGTCAGTTGCGCATCCTTCCTTCACATGTATACATCAACATATCGTCGGACCTGATTGTTTCTATGGAGAGGCAAAAATCTATGAAGCACTACGATCGACGTTGACCGGCGCATGTAAGGCCACATCACCTCTAAGCGCAAAGTCGTGAACTCGCGGGGCCACGGTGGCTGAGCGATTATCACACTCGCCTCCCACCAAGGCGAACGAGTCTCAATCCCCGGCCGAGTTACCGGCTTTTCGCAAGTGGGAATCGTGCCGGACAATACCGTTCGTCGGTGGGTTTTCTCGGGGATCTCCCGTTCCCCCCTCCTCCTCATTCTGGAGCCGCTCCATATTCAAGGTGGCAGCCTTAATATGTTTACTATCACATAGAATATTAACGCAATGCTCATGAAAAATGAATAGTACCGATTTAATTTGTTCCTAAATCCAACTTCACAAATTTAAGAATGGTACCAAGTCATGGAAATACTTTTATTTATTTGCTATCAGCAGTACTGCCAGCGATGGGTTTGGTGGACACATATACACAGCAAATATTGTTTTGTGTTACGTTTTGGAACGACGCCTGATATTTATGTAGTGATTGGATGGCATGCGGAGGTAACGAGAGCACCATTCCATGGGGACGTGGAGTTTGATTAGGGTCGAAGCCCTTCCAGTGTAGCGGAGCTGCTAATAAACAAATCATGAACGCGCACAGCCACAATCGAGCGAACCATCGTAATCCATTGTTTCGTACCAAGACAAAAGATCAACTTGCCTGTGCTGGCTCGTTCGAGAGATCAGTAACCTGATGTATTAAAAAATTTCACGTCGATATAAACCGTAGGGTGGGTGGGGGGGGGGGGGGTGGTAATCACAACACTGTAGTTTTGACGTGAATACGTCTTTAAATTTGCGATCATAGTGGAAGGCAATCCATAATATCCGATTATAACAAAATCGGGGGATACAGTTTGGCACTGCAGCTCCGAATCTATCGTCTACATTCAAAATTAAATTACACCACTCGATTGCCAAAGGATCAAAGAATATGTTACGTAGAGTGAGGTGTGCGAAGAATCGCGCACTTTGAGGGGTGAAAAAAGAGGGGGGGGGGGTGCAATTGTTAGTTCGTTTCGTAGCGTCTCATAAGTTCCGCGTAGTATAACTTTTGACTAGGGGAAGCTACGACGCTCGTGTGAGTTTCAATCGACAGCTCTAGTCAAGATCAATCGATTGCGTGTATAAAAAAAATTTGTGCAGGGTGGTTATGGTGAAATTGTATGAGTCTAATGAAAAAAATTAAAGAAAACTTAACACAATTTCGGACTATGGGCGTCAAAATGCCAAGCCGAAATACAGAAATCGTATACGGTTGGAAATAACATCTCAAAATCAATCCAGTGATACCCGTAAAACCCCATATGATCGATTGAAGCGGTGTCGGGAACTTAAAATTAACATCAAGGCGTCCGAGCGCGTCAACGTAGACTTATTCATGCAAAACAAACGGCTGTGTCCCCAACACAGCCAAACCCTATTTCTACACTTTCCCACGCTTCCTGATACCTACGTTGATGTTGATACATTATAAAGACATTTAGCCTTAAAGGCATAGTGACAAGACGCCACGCGATATGGTTGTAGAAGACAAGCGTTTGAGTTGCAGTTGCTTGAGAAATACTTTACTTGTCTGTATTGAAACGACTAGATTCACCTAGATTATCTTATAGCATAATACCCTCCTGAATCTTTACAGTAAGAAAGTTTTACGAAGCAATCTACTCTCTGAAGTGTTTCCTACATTGCTTTTCGCATACACATTCATTCATCACCTCCCTGAGTAGTGGCACAGCACCAGGGTTTGTAGTGTAAAAATATCGCCCAAAGCACATGCCTTTTAATCTTCTCTGCGGTGGCACAGCTTCAAACACGCAATAAAAATGCCACTGAAACATTTCGCACAGTATAAATCCAGAACCCATGGTACGTTAATTAACACTTAACATGTTAATTAAATTTCGCAGGTTTAAAAGTTAACAAATTAAAACCTGCAACTTTACGGACAGATATGTAATTTATACCATACTATTTCTCTCACGGTAAATTTAAAAAAGAAATATGCAAGGCAAGATATTGCAAAGGAATTTGTAGGAACATAAACCAGTTCAGATACTTGAAATCATTTCTGCAATCTTCGTAGAAACGTGTATATTGTTATGCAAATCATCACATTTTTCACCCAGAAATACATATTATATACATATTTTTTAAATAAGCTTACATAGACCTTTATGTTAAAATTTATTTAAACAAAAACTTGCTTGTTTACTTTATTAATTAGTTTCAATTCATATGTTTCCTCCTTACATAAACATTCATTTGCCATCCCACTAAAATTTATGTGAGCTTTCTTCAGTGTACCGAAATGAAAATCGCTTTACAGTGAACATATATATATATATATATATATATATATATATATATATATATATATATATATATATACACATATACATATATAATTCCACATAACGTCTGAAAGATTCTTGGCATGATGGCTGCTCGACTCTGACTTATAAGTTTCAACTTTCCGAAATCGTAAAGTCAAGACTGCTTGACTTAACTTCAACAGCTCCATTGTGTCAAGCTCCATAGGAAACAACGTGTCGAGAAGCGAACATAAAGACAAAACATAATGTCAAATGCTGGAATGTTCAATTGTAGTCCTGCAATTAGCGTTTATTGCGACGGGGTCAATCTCGGTGGCACTGCAGTACAAGATCAACCCGGGTATTAGCATATGCACAGTAAAGCGAGCACTTTTGAATGCACTTTCATTTGGAATAATAGTCAATAAATACATTTTATTTTCGGCTTTGACATTAACCTCCGAGTGTAGTGGAATATACACACTGTTTTTATTACTTACATGGCAATTTTTATTTAAAAAGGTTGCCAAAAGATAAAAAAAAATGGCTGAAAGGAAAAAAGTATAACTAGGGCCTAAAAAGTGATCACTTGACCGTGAACAGCCTATAGAAGGTAGGGAAAGTCGAAAATACTCCACTTGTTCTAAAATCCCGAAGGAGAGCGAAAGGATTCTTAAGAGTCTTCAAAAGTTAAAAATTATTTTCTACGTTTCTTGCATATTATACATTTTTTCGTTGTGGTAAGAAATGACAGCCCGAAGAAAAAAAAATTGTGACACTGGTGTAAAACTACTTTCCAAATCGAATGAAAGGAACTATAAGAATATTTAAAACTTAAAACTTGTTTCGTACAAATTTCAAAATCGGACAAAATTATACGTCATGACAAAGCTCAAAATAATTTGTCCATTTCATTAGAATGCCACTAAGAATATTTTGTTGAAAATTTCGCATGTGGTTCGCTTGTATTTCTACTATAGATTTTTAGATAACAATTTAAAGTCAAAATAGATCCAGTTAAATCCCTGTTGCAGGCTAGTCAACTGTCGCATTTCTGATGAATTGCAACATGCCACTATTGTATCAAGAAGAAGAATTTTAGCTTAAACCAAACTCGATAAAATTATTCTTTAAATTTGTACGAATAAACATTTTAATTTAAGGTCCACTTATTTACTATAAAACATTTACCATTGATATGCCACAAAATAAAAAATCCCCGAACTATAAAGAGAAGTTGTTCTTGAAGGGCTTTAGGGAATACTCCAGCCCTTCTGTGGCACCGGCTATAATCCTGTTTAATCTGAGGGTATTATTTTAAGTCTGCTTTCCCAAGGAAAGAAAGGTTTATGAGATCACTTTCCTGTCTGTGTGTGTGTGTGTATGGATGGCTAGGTGTGTGCGCATGTGTATGTCCGCCGCCTTTAAATTTTTGAACGCGTGGACCGAATTTCACCAAAATTTCTACACATATATAATACTTAGTAAGGAGACCTGACTTTTATAGCTTCCGACCAGGTCGGACACTTACTTTAAAAATGGCGACAATTTTAAAATTTGGGGTGATTAGATATCTCGGGAACCATTAAATCGATTTAAACCAAATGCTGAAAGATCATCGTGTAAACATTAAATTTTGAGATGGACATTGTTGTTGGTCCAACATTGTGTAAAATAGCACCAAATGAAGAAATAAAGATTTTTCATTGTATATCGGAAACTATTAAACCAAATCGCTCCCAATTTAGCAGGTAAGTAATCCTATGATAGGTCAAGTTAACGTATGTGATGGAACTTGATTAGGTACTAATTTTAAAAATAGCGGTCATTAATTTTTTTTAGGTTTATTTGGTAAGTATACTGCCATGCCATTAAACAGTTTAGACCAAATTCTGCATAGCGAAAGTGTATTAGATGCACCATATATACCAATACATAAACACTTTTGTCGGCCGTTTTGGAAGATAGTGATATACGAATAAATAAAGTTATGTCATTTCTCGGTAAAGAAAATTGCCGGTTCCTATAAAATTTTACGAACAAATAGTACTGAGGCTGATAAGTGTTATGTTCTAAGCATGTAAGACACTTATTTTCAAAATGGTTGCTATATAGACATTTTTAGCTTAGAATTCTATATCGTTGAAACCATGTAATCAGTTGAAGTTAACGTTGTATTCTGGCAGAAGGTATTACAGTTATAAGCTGTATCTACACGGAGTATCTTTTGTCCTCCATTTTGTAAGATAGTGTCATGCGAATAAATAAAGTTTTAATGATATACCTAGGGAAACAACTGACAGATTCCTAAAAAATCTGGAAAACAAATAGTACTGTAGCAGCTGGTGTAAACTGGTATCTTTTAGGTAGGTCAGGCACTTATTTTCAAAATGGTGTCTATACAAATATTTTAGCTCAGTACATTTTATCAACGAGAGTAATTCCATCTTAAGTTTGTATGCTGGCAGTGCCTACTACAGCCATCAGATATGTCTATGGAGAATTTCATTCCTCTGCCATTTTGTATGAAAGCCCAACTAATAAAAATAAAGTTTTTATCTCACGTCTCAGGAACAATCAGCCCATTCTTACAAAATTTGGTGAAAAGGTTAAACTGTGGTAGGCTATATTTAATATATGTACTACTTATGTATGACACTTATTTTCAGAATGGCGGCTAAAAAATCGTTTTAGTGTTGTGTGCTATAACTACGATTTTAACTTAACTTTGTATATTGACAGCAAACAATCGTTGAATGTGCGTCTTCATTATTTTTGTCCTCCATTTATGAAGATTGATATGTGGAAATGATGGAGGTTTTATGCCATGTTTCGAGGACCAATTAACCAATTCACACCAAATGTTAGACCGGAACATTTCAACTAATTTGTACCAAATTGTGCACACCATAAATGCTACAAAAGTCCATGCATACTTTCATGATTTAAATGGGTCAAACGACGATGTTCAAAACGGCGGCGTCAATAAATAATTTACGTAAGTTTGCCACATATATTAAACAATTTGACCAAATTCAACCAAATTTTGTATGTAGACACTATACATAAAAATCATCGTATATAGAGACACTTTTATTTTTTGGAAATTTTGTACGATAGCACTAAATAAGAATTTTTTTTTTTTTTTTGTCATGTCTCAGGGACCAAACAACCGATTTCCATCAAATTATTCACACAAGTAGCACTACGGTAGGTCATGTAAACTTGCATGTTTGTGCGGCTCAGTCACTTATTTTCAAAATAAAGGCCCTGTAAATATTTTAGGTTAGTGTAATCTGTAGTTTTAAATATTAGACTGATTATATCCGAAGTTGATGCTCCAAATCCGACCTGCACAATGCAGTGCATTGCACGCTAGCTTAGTGTACGAGGTCTACTGTGTTCAAGGACCGGGTAAGTCATGGACCGGGTAAGCCTCACTAATGTTGCATACGTTTCTGGTTTAATTTCTAATGGTATTGCTTTCAAAGCGAAGTCAAGTCCTAGCCACCAACTCTCAGCTTTTAAGAACTCATTTAACAAATTAATTGCACCCATGTTAAGGAACGTAGGCTTATTAGTTAATCCAATAACTTCTTGTAATGGTTTTAGAAACACAACCGGTGTAAAGTTAGAAATTTATATATATATATATATATATATATATATATATATATATATATATATATATATATATATATATATATATATATATATATATATTTCCAGTTTATAATGCGACCTCCGAAATCAAACACAACTGAAGGTTTTATGACAAAAATTAAGGTTTGAGGAAAAATACAAAGTTTACGATGAAATCATACCTTACAGCTGATTTCTAAGAACGTATTTCAAAACAGGTCTGCATCTTTAATACAGCGCTAAGATAACTTATAAATTTTTACTCTTTCTTTTTACTAGAACTGGTAACGAAAGCAGTTTTGAAGTACATTGTTATTATGCGGGTTGCGAAGTGCGCCTAACACTCTAGAAAAGCCTGTTAAGGCAGAAGATTACAAGTTGCAGGACCGCTGAAGTAGAAGCCAGACACTCACTTTCATGTCGTTGTCAAATTCCGGCATCGCGAGTGCCACTTGATGCGTGGATGTTTAATTAATACTCCAGGGCTACGTCAGGCGAAAGCGCGCGGGCGATACAGATGGAACTTCTTTCCGTGCGTTCCCAGTGTTTAATAACTTCCCAGCCGACCTCCCGTGGCGCAGTCGGTTGGTGCGCCGCCGATCTGGGGGTGCGAGAGGCCCTGAGCTCGAATCCCGGGCAAGACATGGGTGTTAATTTAAGTTAGGTTATAAGTTAGTCTGCAAGCCGTCCCCTGCTAAGCCTTGAAGCATAAAACCGGGGGACGTTAAAAAGCCCTATACAATACAATAACTTCCCATGTTTGTAATAAAAATTCTGTAGCGGCAGTCCGAGATAAAGACTTGGGCCATAGCTATTTTAAGTTAAATTGTAAAGTTCATTCAGATCCTTTAACTGATTTCTAGTGCAACTCCTTGCCTCGTCCCTATCTCCACGTTGTTCGACTGAGAGGCACGCTGATAAAATCCAATTAAATGAAGGAAAAAAAATAGTTTTTTTGGGGTTATTTAACTTTTCTTCATTTATACTGGTGATTTAACAGAAAGGTAAAGCTTACGTACCAGTGGTATAGTCCATTCATGGCAACTTAAAACTTTGCTGAAGCCCTGTTAAAATTCTACTCTCAAGCAATTCCTCCGCCTCGTGCAAACAAAGCTCAATTAAGTCTACAAAATTACACCAAAGGGACAACACGCCGCGTTCGTTCGCGCTCAAATTAATAATTTTGCATCGGAACTATTTCTTACTAGGCATTACCAACACACACGTTTTCTTGGTATTTTTATTCATATTGATTACAAATGAAATATTAAAATGCGTAGATGAAATATAGACTAAGTTAAATTTCAAGTTAACGATATATAATGTACTTTCATCTTCACAGAAGTATAAAACGCTTATGGTATATGCCATATTTAGGAAACAACCAAAAACATTTTAATGGCGTGATTTTTCAAAGGCTTTATTCAAAACGCGTGAAGAAATCACGAACAGACTATAGCTAGAAAAATGCCGCAAAGCTCCTTTCTCACACTATAACGCAAGTAGAAGAAATAACGTTTTTCGTTCTCTTCCCTGTACACTGGCGCTCTGTGCACTTGAGTGCGCGAAGATAGGTTAGTCTGAACACATATTCATCCACCGCGCTGTCTGTAAATAACCCAGTATAGTATACTCCGACTAAACGCCAACTTGGGTGGATGTCGTATTTGGGATCGGGAAATAAACGAATAACATCGAGAGGGCGAAAACTCATCTGCCATGCTGAGCCTCGCGCAAATGTGGCCAAAGTTTACACGTGGACTATACGCTTTAATACATGTTTATGATTTTTAAAATTTATTTTTGGTGCTACGGAACGCCAGGCTCCTCGGCGTCTAATGATGCTACACCGTTGTTACATGATCATTATTTTTTTTTTAAGTTATGACCTAAAACCGCCATAAACCACGGCACGGAAAATCACGGGTGATATGACACCATGAAGTTCTAAGAAACCAGCGCTGGTGCCTATGGAACTTGGCTTTCACTTTCTTTCAGACTTCGCGTGTACCGGCAGCGATGTTGTTCTGCGTTGACACGGAGAAGGTTCTAGTGAAAAGGCGTTTCTCGTTATTCCCACAGTGGGCACCGTGTGTGACAAGAGTTGTTCAGTGACTTCTCTGCCCTGTTCATCACTGTACACGCATCGTCATTCCGCTTCCGATCAATCGCTCACATCAACCACACGTGGTCTGGAGTACAAATGCTTCGTGATGTAATGAAGTGATCAGGCCTTAGCTGGACGGCCTGCCTGATCACGCCTTCAAACACTGAACCAAGGCACGAGCGTGATGGCAGTAACACCTTGCGAAAAATCTGTTGCCCGAAATCCGCTCCACCGGCCAGTAATCGGGGCCGAAAATGTTCAACAACGCGCCCGACATAGGCCAGCGTAACACTGGGGGCGGCGTATTTTGTCGTCGGGTCATTGGAACGAGAAGAGTATGGAGATGGGTATGTCCGGCCGTCGTCAGCCGCCTACTAGAATCTGCCTCCGGCAACGTGAACATGGCGAGGACTTTCCAATCAGATTGCAATAATAACGGCGTGCGGTAAACAAACCTAACATAGTTAATCAGCATATTGGTATTCCATTTATGCTCCCACGATCACTAGTCAAGTAAATAGTTATTGTATAAACTTTATGTTCAATAAACCCATCTTATACTGCGGAAATCTACCTAATCATGACTTATTATTCAGCTATGCCCGTGGTACCTTTCAGGTATAAATTGCACTTAAAGATAATTCGTAATCCGTGGAAAAGTTGACTGTTATACATATAATCAGAGATTCTGACTTCAAACCGAGATAAAGGCTACATCCCCTTGTTCTTCTGGCAACGCTAAAGTTACTGTTACAAAAAAAAATGTCTCCTTTATTATACGGAAAAGTG
Source organism: Dryococelus australis (assembly GCA_029891345.1). Lineage (NCBI taxonomy): Eukaryota > Metazoa > Arthropoda > Insecta > Phasmatodea > Phasmatidae > Dryococelus > Dryococelus australis. The sequence continues at coordinate 38,500,580 of CM057002.1, forward strand.
CCGATAGAAATTTATCCATAAGTGTCCGTAAATTCTCTGTAAAAAAAAACGGACGCATTGATTTTCAAAAACATACTTGTCCGTAACTTCGCAGAACTTTCCGATAGTTCATGGAACCTCTCTGTTAATTCCCTAGCTATTTTCCTGTATTTCCAGATTAAAATAAAAAGAGGTAATGCATAAGTCTTTCATTTTCGTAATGTATGTGTAGAAATATATATTTTTTTTAGAAAAGCTAAAATATTTTATACTTGAGCAAGATATGAACCCGAGTCCATAAGTCAGTAGTTCACGACCCTAACCACCCACCCGCATCTCTTACATGTTTCTGGAATACATTTGGTATTTTTAATACAGTGACATAAGCAACTTTCTCAGTTTCTACTAACGTTAGTGTATTTTAAGTGTTGCTAAATGTTACACACGTCTGATGCTACTCTGCAATCTTTGAAAGAACAGGTCTCAAGCCCCTGTCACACTGTCAAATTTTTACCTTCAGCTATTTTTGACAATAAAATTTGAGGGCAAAATACGGTCATAAAATTTTTCCTTCCATCAAATTTTATCAAATTGTCTTGAATGTGTTTGAAAATGTGCCACACTGTAAACATTTTTTTACTTGGAGAATTTAATTCGAATTATTATTGGAAATTATTTTAATAGTGATATACTATGTTTGTTTTTCCATGCAAACCATTACAGAGAGAAGTGTAAGGAATGTAATTTATTTTCGCTTCTTTACTAAATTTTAATTCTATTTAGTGGAAATGTTTTCTGCACAAAGAAATTCAATGCCTCTGTGCTCGTAATATTATGTGCAATATTCGCTTAAAAAGGCATTCATGTCCAGACAGCTACTGAATAAATTAATCATTTCTATAACTCACTTCGTTTCCAGCAATTGTTCGTTAGTTCTAAGTTTCTTGAAGTCCTTTTTGCCATTCAACGATTCTGATTGGCTTAGACCCGTCAAACATCAAATAAAAATTTAGAACCTGCCCAATCTTCAAATGTTTGATGGAAACTGAAGCCATCCAACTTTTGCACACAGACATGGCGGTGTTTACGACGTTTCGACGACGTCATAACTGCCCAATTTGATTTGACCAAACTTTTGGAAAGCAGTTTGACGGAAGAATCTGACAGTGTGGCAAGGGCTTAAGTGGCGCGGATAACCTTGGCTGCTGTGGAAACGATAATTTTCTGATTGCAGTGACGAAGAAAGCTTCGTGTGGACACAGTCTTGTTCGTCCCCGAAACCCGAAGCTACACGAAACACGGATACTTTCCTTTTTTTTTGTGTAACTCAGTTTTTCGCTATTGCGGATTGCGTTTGCGTGCATCTACTGTACATTTCCGTAGATATACGTGAACAGTTCAGTTTGCCGATGAGCAGGAAACCTGTTAGGAACGCCAACAGCCAATCAGTGGTTGGACATTCGTCAACAGTGACGGCAGGTGAAATAATGCCCTACTGATTCATAGTTATTTAAGTTAGTAATGGATGAGTTTTTATTATGATATTAATTTAAAACCATATATAATATAGACTTTTGGTTCAGGTGAAAAATTAATGAATGCTAACCCATCTTTACTGTCTTCGCATTCCCGGGTGCAAATAGGCTGTTCACGGTCAACTGAGCACTTTTGAAAGCCCTGCTTAAGATCTATTTGTATGCACGTTGTGTGTTCTTCCGCCTTATGTAAAATTATCATTACCTTGGGTCTCGTCGCTTTCTTCATGCGTCAGTCAAGTGAAACGGTAAATTTTTTAGAAAAGTAAGTATTGTAAAAATATGCTGATTTTTACACTTCGACGCATTAAAAAACACGCAAAGCGGTAGAAATAATTACAGTTATCACAAATTCTTACCTAACACTTTTTATTCGATGTTAAGATATGGAACTACTTTCCCCCCCATCGTTACCAACTTTACCGGGCGCATGTCACTCAGTGCACCCGTTAAAATATATGCAGGTAGGAGCAGTGACTTTTTCTTAAGGTTGATTCCAAAAGTGCTCACTTTATCGTGAATAGCCTATAACACCCTAGTGACGTTGGCTTAGGCGAGACTGTATTTCCCCTACTTCTGCACTAGCGTGGAACTGAGGGCTGTTGATTATTTCTGCCGGTAAAATTACAGTCATAGCTGTACTGCCAATATAAATCGAGGTATTTAGGTTTATGGCGGAGGAATCATCGACGTCGTATCTCGACAAATCACACAGGGAAAACGGATAAACGATGATCGCGCGGAGCGGCCGCTGATAACTGCTAATGGTTAAATGGTTATCGGTAAACAGATCGGCAGTTCGGAGTTACGGAATATACGTTCGGGGCGTCCTCTACCCAGGCTCCCCAAACAGTGCGCAGAGATTCAGTGGTATAGTTCTCGTTAAAAAAAATTCGTTCAATATTTTTGAGCAGTGTATGCTTACAAATAGCATCTAAGGAATTGCACACGTCGAAAAGGTAGTTCCCTTTTTTATTACCGTATCCAATGTGTGTGTTTTTTTTTTTTTTTTTAAGTGAAAGGGGCTAAAATGGTTGAGTGAGTGAAGAGATTTATAGGCTGTTCACGGTAAAACGAGCACTTTTGAAAGCCCTACTCAAGATCTACTTGTAGACATGTTGTGTGTTCTTCCGTCTTTTATAAAATTAACATTGCCATGGGCCTCATCACTTTATTCATGCGTCGTTCAAGCGAGACTGTGAAATTATTGTACTAGTAAATATTATACAAATCTGCTCATTTTTACACTTCAACAGATATAAAAAATACAGAAAGCGTGAGAAATGATTTAAGTTATCACAAATTGCAACCCAAAACTTTTTTATCGATATTAATATATGGAACTACATTCCTGTCTATCATTACCAACCTTACTGGACACGTTACTCATTGCGCCCGTTAAAATATATGCAGGTAGGGGCAGTGACTTTTTTCTTACCTTGATATCAAAAGTAGCGGTTCTTAACCTAGAGCTAATCAGAGCCTATGAGGGTGAAGCGAGTTGAGCATGGAGCAGCGCAGAAATGCAAGGCCGATGGAAACGGGAGATCCCCGAGGAAACCCGCCGACCAGCGGCATCGTCAGGCACGATTCCCACATGCGAAAATCCTGGAGCGACCCCGCCGGGAATAGAGCTCGGTTCGCCCAAGTAGGAGGTGAGTAGTCTGACCACTGCACCACCGCGGCCCCATGCAATTTCCAGGACAGTCTACCTAACGTATCTTAGGGATTTGCAGCACACTTATGTCTTTAATTCTGCACGATAAAATTATAGTGTCACAGCGGAGTGTCTCAAAGAGACAAGTCGGGCAAGAGAACGCCTGCACGCCAGTTCAGTGCCGTGCGCATAGAAGCGACGAAGCGTGTGATACGCTTGCGTAAGTCGCCCTTGGGGCTGCCAAGCTTCTAGGCCTCGGGCATGCGATATACCTCCAGCCAGATGACGCCCCTAGCCCCGAAGGATTCAGGCCTCGATAACGACCGAATGGAATGAGTCATACTGTATTTAAGAAGCGGGTCGCATAACCTTCAGGGGCAAATATTTTCATCACTTAATTTTTAATGTTATTCATTTCTAATTTTTATTTTATTTTATTTACTATAAGGTCTGTGGGACAGACATTATAGTAAATAAAATTTGGTATCGATATTTGTAGAACTTGGAATATATATATATATTATATATATATATATATATATATATATATATATATATATATATATATATATAACGCTGCATGCTATTACAATATTTGACAAGATTACTAGAAACCTCTTTTCAGGCAATAAGAAGTTAATTCGCCTAAGCTGCAGAATATTTCAAATTCATCTCAACATAAACGAGCTGTACTGAAATAATGCAACTTCCTTTTGCAGTTATGTGAAGGGCCTGCACTAACTCACGTAGTTTTTAAATATCATGTGCAAATTATTCGTTCCGGGGTTTGGTTTTCGGACTGAAATAAGTTTTGGTATTATAGTTAATATTTCAGACTGGCGATGATTTCTTGACCTTAATTTAGTAGCTTCGTTTTACCTTGTAAGAATTACTTTTACAACTTGTGATTTCGAGAAGAACTCATTATTTAGGTTGATGTTTAATACATAGAGCAGATAGGTACTATTACAGATATATGTCATAATATCAATACTGAAATGCCCGTTGAAATTACCTTGAATAATTCTAAATTCTAAATCGAGTCTTTCAAAAAGTACTTTCTGGGCCTATGCACTACGAAGTCATAACTGCGAATGTGCATTATATTTATGTACGAAGGTTAAACTTATAGTAATAGCCTAACTAATAAGCAGTACTTGAGGGTAGACCTCGCCACACTGCATACGTCTTGAAAGGGTTGCTGTCCTAATTGGTATGATATATTTTAAATAATTGCTTATTAGCAAACCCACTATATAACGAGAGTCTACTCGGAGGGCGACTTACATACTGTTATCAGACTACACTGTAACGTGGACAAATACAATTTTCATATTCTCAAGGCATTCGTGAATTTACGTGGAGGTGGGACTGGTTTAATGAAAGGCTGAGATTTTTATTTTGTGATTGTGAAGTGTAGGGAAGGTTACTTCGTAGTTTTTTTCAATGAGTCTGCCTTAGTTTGGAAGTTGGTTATCGTTCCAAAACAGTTATTATAGTCTGTTCACGGTAAGCCCTGCATAAGATTTATTTATATGCACGTTGTGTCTTCTTCCACCATAGGTAAAATTAATATCGCCATTTACTTGATGACTTAATTCAGACATCGGGCGAGCGAAACTGTGAAATTGTTATTGAAGTAAATATTTAAATATTTTCTTACACTTAAATGCATTAAAAACATAAAGTGAAAGAAATTAGTATTCCCAAATGTTTACCATACGCTTTTAATTTACAGTTAAGAAATGGGACGGTCGTCATCCCTTCTATTCTTACCAACTTAACTGAACGCATGCCAATCAAGGTGTCTGTAAAAATATACTCAGGTAGCGGCAGTAACATTTTCCAAAGGTTGATTTCAAAAGTGCTCATTTTACTGTAAACCTTGCATAGTTGTTTTATTGCAGTAATTTTTCGGTGAAATTGCGTTCATTTATGTGAACAGTATGTCATAGCACATATAAATGGGGGGGGGGGGGGGGGGGGGTCGCAGTGGTGTGGTGGCCAGACTACCTGCTTCCCACCAGGGCGAACCGAGCTCGATTCCCCGCGGGGTCGCTCCCGAATCCTCCCATGTGGGAATTGTGCCGGATGATGCCGCTGGTTGGCGGGCTTTCCTCGGGGAATTCCCGTTTCCCCCGCCCTTGCATTCCGGTGCTGCCCCATACTCACCTCGTTGCACCCTCATCGGCTCTCAAGCCCTAGATGTCAAGTGCTGCCAAAATCCCTCCACTTCACTCCAGCCCCGCCATAACGGGTCCGGTTCCCAGCGGGATCGAAGTCGGACTTTGCCGTTCGCGAGCGGATTTTCTCAGAGTGCTCCCGTTTACTCCACATTTTAATTCCGTCGTTACTGCGTCCTCGCTTCGGCTTGCTCCTTTCGACGCTGTAAAACCGCCCAGATCTCCCTCACTGATCGAGGTCTGCTCAGGGAGCGGCCAGAAATGGTCCTCTCGTTACTTCCGAACGTGTTTCATAATACTCTCTGATAACGGGCCATGGAACTTCAACATATTGTTTCGCGTCTGTCGCATCGACACCAAATGTTTCAACTCATGATGCGGGCAACCGAGGTTACCTTACATGCTTGTGGGAAAACTGCACAGCGTGCCCGTGTTTTAACACGACTCAGACCGTGCGAAAAAGGAGAGGGGCTATATATATAGTCTTCGTTTTAATCTCACTTCACTCTCAGAAACGACATCAGTGACCCTCAGATAAGCACGGTAGCGCCAGTATCCTATAATCCACGAAACTGACCTTTACCAACTGGCGGGAACGACAGGCAAATGCTTTCTCTGATTGCCTGTGCTGTGGAGGGATGAAGGGTTGGGAGAAAGGGGTGGAATAGGCCGGGTCGATTTAGCGAGGGGGGAGGGGAGGGAGATATTTTAACGGTGGTGCGAATTCCTTCTGATCCCAGGCTTCCTTCCGAACGCGTGACGTAAATAACTATCGTCATCCCACAGGAAAGTTCCAGCGCGCAGAGAATGTATCCACAGTAGACGTGGCTCGGCGCAACATAGCACAACTGGCATATAATTTGAAGTCAGCCGTCCACAGTCGGAGTTACCGTAAACAGGACTGACCAATCAGTTAAAATTACACAAATAGGATAACATTTTTTTTCAAGTATGGAAATTTAGGCGTTCCTGGGTTGGCTGTAATGAGTTTCAATATTTAGGTTATTTATTTGGCCTACAGGGTTCACAACTGAAAGGGAATTGTATAAAAAAGACATATTCTAACAATAACAAAAATAAACACGTGGAAATATAAAGCAAAATATTTAATATATGTCTGGAAACGTTATTCGATTTTCAGATAGTCAATTAACAATTTTTTTTACATTTATTGGGGCCGCGGTGGTTTAGTGGTCAGACTACTAGCACCCACCTAGACGAGCCAGGTTCGATTCCCGGCGGGGTCACCGGCCCCGGATTTTCGTATGTTTGAATCGTGCCAGACGATTCCGTTGGTCGGCGGGTTTTCTTGGGGATATCCCGCTTCCCCCGCCCTCGCATTCCGGCGCAGCTCCATACTCAACTCCCCTCACCAGCATCGGCTCACAAGACAACGTTGTAAGCGTGATCACTCCCCGCCATGTTGGATTTACTGCACAATCTGCATGATAGGATTTTGGCATCGGCAAGACATGTGCGTTGCAAATTTTATAAAACATGTATTAATTGACTATTTTTGCTTGTGTTATTTCTTTAATCGCTGGCAAAGAATATCAATTACTTCTTGGCGGTATTCACTAGTCAATAATTAACTGGGGCAGTGCAGCAGTACTAATATGGTAAAGCTTGATAAACTATTATTTATGCTGTATCGTGCGAAATCTTCGTTAAAAATTCTCTAATGGAACTTATGGGAAAATAATGAATAAATTCAATATGACAGGGACTGATTACCCTTAAGGGTGTTGGACCCCAAAAATTAATAATTTTATATTTGTATCAAACATTGTTCAACTCGTACGCATTATATGCGATAATTTTCTCTAACAAAAAAAAATACACTACATATTTTTTGAATAACTTGATGTCAAATACAAGATTGTTCTGTTTTCTTGCATCCGTAATAGCAAATACTAACTCAGTTATAAAGATAAAAAAAATTATTAAGTAAACTAATCCCATTGGCTACTGCGTGACACACATGTAATCACCACATGTCTCACTGTGTTCTCGGGCCCTGTGCGTCGCTGCCTGAAGACGGAAACAGATAGCAGCTCCCGAAACACAAGCATCGTCAGTCGTGGAAAAACTACTGTTTTTTTTTTGTGCGAGCTCCTTCGTTATGTTTGTTTTATTTGTAAAAGTAGATAACCAGCCTGTTTCGTTTTCGGTGTGTTGTCTGTTGGTCGTAAATAGTTTTTTCGTATACATATATAGTATATTAGGTTTCCACATTTAGCTTGCTGTCCTGTTTTGTTTGACTCTATTCCTTCACGGAATTTGCTGATTTTGTGCATACATATATATCTGACTACAGAATAACTGGTTTGTATTCTGTCGTGTCTGGTAACACTGCTGTGTTTTAGTGCGTTTTTTTTTTTGTTGTGTTACACTATTTTGTTCTTACTTATTTTGTCAGTGTTGTCCTAACTTTTTCAAGCATGTTTATAGCCTGTGTTGGTTTCTATGTGTTATCTGTTCGTGATGTATATGCAGAATGTGTCTAAATTCCCATTACACAAGGTAAAGGCGTGTAGTGGGGACCAAGACGGTTACATTTTGCACAGGAACTTATGTGCGGAAAAGTATCGTTTCCCCGCGACAAACAAAACACCACCACATCACATGTTGACCTCTCCCACGTCTGCAACATACTGTACGTTGTTTTTCTTCTGGGTCCACTTACAAGAAGGGCTCAATGTGACGACCAGCGATGTCTTACAAAAACATGGTACCTACGTACCACGTTCTGGTACACACGCTCACCAATACCTGGACGTCCAAGATCCGCCGCAGCCATAACCCGCGCCAGCAGTTCTTCCTCTGATTCCACAGAGGTTTGGTAAATCAAGCCCTTGATGTGGCCTCACAGGAAGTAGTCTAGTGAAGTCTTTTTGGTCAACAGTGGATACGTTGAGGTGGCCCGATTGCTTGGCCTGCACGTTCACCCGACTGACTCACAGTCCTGTTTTTTCCATGACAGACATCTGCATCGCATTGGCGAATGTCCAAAAATCTCCATCTAACCAAATGACAAGCCACATATATGTGAAAAAAAAAGTTGAATACGAAGAAATTGTAGCATATTTTTATTTTTAACATTTTTTTTATACAAATGTATGAATTGTTATTTGGTGATTTCATATTTGCCAATCAGTGGCCCAAGGCTTTAGTTTACGTTGTAAATTTTTCATCTACCTTAGTTAAACAGAATAATTTTGTATTTTAGAATAAATTATTCAAAACATATGAAGAGTAAAATGATTTAATCTAGGACAATATCATCACATACAACGCGTGCGAGTTGAACAGTGTTTGGTGCAATTATAAAATAATGAATTTTTTAGTGCCCAACACCCGTAATGGCTCGCACAAACCTCGCCGCTCAAATCACGCATGTGGCTGCAGAGAGGTAATGCACCGGGTCGAAAGGAAAAGAGAGATAACGAAGCAGGGCTTTAAAAAAAAAAAAAAAAGTATTCAATCATCCGCGGTTCAAGCACACCGGTCGCACGAAGGCCGACCTTCTTGCTCGCCCCCCGCCGCCTCATCAGTATTGGGAAACCTTCATTAGAGGGATGTCGGCGACCTTGCCATTCGGCGTGATGAGCTCGCCGCCCGGGAATGTAGCTCCCCCTGCTGATGGAGTCGTGGAGGACCTTGCCATCCCCCCCCCCCCTTGCTCACACCTTCAGGACGCGACGACACGGATCTCTGACCTACATCAATCCTCGGCGGTTCGGACTCTTCCCAGCCGCGCCCGCTTATCCGCTCGCTCAGACCACCTGCATGGCCGACGTCGCTCAAGCTAGAGGCTGTTCACGATGAAGTGAGCACTTTTGAAATCAACCTTATAGTCCAGTAGGCAAGGGGCACTGGGCTATGCATTTTGTGAATAAAAGATGAGCTTTGAATCCTAAATCAATTAGACTCTTCCGAACATTTCTGGAATTGGAGACACTGACGTAGACCCTACAGGTTCAAGATCGCGGCCTATTCAATATGGCGGCAGTTTCAACCCTAAAATCAGTAATATCTTATCTTATAACTATACGATTTTCAATTTTATTTTATTTTTTTAATTAAATCTTATTGTACGTGCATTGTTTTATGCGTGTACGTATTTTTCATATTCCCCATAACTTTGTAGGTATGTCAATTATTATTGACAGTATGGCTGTAAGAATTGTACTTAAGCATAGATTAAACGAAAACCTACGAGCCTAATAGAAAAAATAGAAAAAGGTAGAGAATTTAATTTCTATTAATTGGGCGTATTCGGTTTTTTCGTTCAACAAACATGGGTGGAAATATATAATTTACTTTGATTATGGATTATCAACCATTGGAAACCAATAGTATTATTACATAATGATATTCAACCCTGTTTGTTGGTTACTGTTATCAAACTGATCGAATTTAACCAGATATGTACTATTATTAAATTGTCACTTGCATAAGGTAGAAAGAACACTGTCCTTCCATTAGTGTAGCTCGGGTGTGAACTGCAATCCAAAATGGTAGTACAAAAGTTTATGTTAATTCATTTGTTGACTATCTCCAATGTCTGTTCTGTGAATTTTCCCGTTTCGCATTCATTCTATTGTTATTGCGATTGATTATTTTATTTGTTTTCAGATACGATATATGAGATAGGCATCGGCATCCTACTTCGAAGCAACAATGACACAAATCGAAAAGAAATTAAAAATTATTAGTCCACTACATGACAGAGGTCAAAAGGATTTTAAGCCCACAAATTGGAATTCGTGTATGCTTTGTCAAGAAGATACTACGCCTGCTCTTATTAATACATCCCGAAATAAAAATAAGACTGGAAAAGATGGCTACTCAGTTCTGTCAGCTAACTTGACTGCATTTCAAGATGTGGGAGCTGTACCACTGTACATTGGCCTTAAGCGTTTTAATGGTGGTTCAGGCGTAGAAACAACTATGCGCAATAACAATTCATGTTGACACAATGACTGCTATCTCAAATTCAATAATGCCCAGTTGGATAGAGCAAGAAAGAGGAAAGAATTTGGATCTGTACCAGCAGCAAGCTCCCCTGTAAAGACGAGGTGAATGGCTGATCCTGAGATACCAAAAACCTGCCTGTTCTGTGATGGCTCCGCAACAAGGCAATCCCCTATACACGTAGCTTTAACTGATTAAATTGTAGAAAGAGTGCGCAGTGGAGCTACTCTCTTGTGGGACACTAAAATCCTGTGTAAAATTGCCATACAAGGTATGGCTCCACTTAATGCTAGATATCATTATATATGTTTAACAAGGTTTTACAACCGAGTGAGAAAGGCAGAAAAAATTTCAGAAGGCGGAGAAAAGGTCTTGAAGAATGAGCAGTTGGAGAGTATCGCTTTAGCCGTTATTATTGCATCCATGGAGTACGAAGAGGATGCAGAAGTTGCACCAGTATTCAAAATGTCAGATATTTGTATAATGTACGAGAAGCGCCTTAGAGAATTTAACCTTGAGACAAATATTCATTCCACTAGACTCACATATCGCATTCTAGATATGTGCCCTGACCTTGAAGCATGGGGAAAACAAGGAAAAGAATGGATGTTAGCATTTAAGAGGGATGTCGAAGTTGCAATGGATGTATCCTGCCCTAATTTTAACCTCGGAGCTTTAGATTTCGTAAAAGCTGCAGAAACAGTTCGCAAGGATATTTTCAAGCATGAAATAGATACTTCACCCAAATCTTTACTAACCTCATGTCAAAGGGAAAGCATACCAGAGTCTTTGTTTGCACTAATTAGTCTCATTGTAAATGGTTCTTCAGTGACAGTAGACGAAAGAGAAATATCCAACAGAAATCAAGCAATACTCGGCATCTCACAACTAATTATTTTCAATACAGTAAAGAAAACCAGAAAAAAAAGGGGTAGACGAGTACCCAAATACCAGGAAAGTCAGGAATATGCCCATACCTATGTATCTTGCTGCCAAGGTTCATTCAGAGACAAGGAAAAGGGAGTTAGTAGACATTCTTTACAACTTGGGTCTTGGCATTTCTTATAAACTTCTGAGATATATTTCTACTGATATTGCTAATGAGCTGTGCTGTATGTACACTGAACAAGTGGTTTGTCCTCCAAACCTCAACACAGCATTGTTTACAACTGCTTGCGTAGATAACATTGACCACAATCCAAGCTCAAACAATGCCGAGAGTTCCCTGCACGGAACAGCTACTTCACTCATGCAACACTCTAAATTGGAAAATTCAGGACACACCAGAGAAGCAGTCTTTCACCCAGAATGCACTAAGAGCCGGAAAGTAGCAACCCTCCCTGTGTCCTATTCGACAGTACCTCCATGCTTTATATCACTCCAAGCTTCAGGGAAACAAATAGCAGAACCAGAACTTATTCTGCCACATCTAGAATCAGCCCCAAACATTAAAGAATACGAGTGGCTGGAACAGACTTTGAATCTAGGCGAGCGATTAAACTGAGCTGCATATTGATCATCATTTAATCGCCTCATTCCGAAACCAATAACTACAATGTCAATGTTACCTTTATTCCTTGAGAGCTCAAATTTTCCTGCCATGAAGTTAGATTCTATGAATGTTGTTACAGAATGTGTCAAATACCTTAATCCCAAACAAACACCTGTACTTGTTGGTGACCAACCACTCTTTGCCCTGATGAAGCACATTCAGTATTCCGACATTGATGTAGTGGTCATAGGAGTATCCATGTATCAAGATATGGGACTGGAAGAGCTCTGGCTATCTTTCGGAAGTGGAAAAAATCTTAGACACATTCCACTGCACAATATGTCTAAGTCATAGGGACCTACAAGGGCAAGATGACTTTTGGCACTCCACGCAATGACTGGTTGTGACACTGTATCATCCTTCAGTGGAAGAGGTAAACTGGAAGCTTGAGATGCATGGACAGCTTTTCCTGAGGCCACACATGCCTTTGTTGCTATTTTCGAAGGAAATCTGGACTCTGTCATGGACAAGGTGGAGGAATTTGTAATGATCCTATACAACAGATCATGCGAAAAAAAAACACTGGTGAATGAGGCCAGAAGAGAAATGTTCACAAAATAGAAAAGAACGATGGAAATGATCCCTCCTACAGCAAACGTCTTGTAAATTCAAGCAAAGAGAGCATGTTTCCAGACAAGAGAGTGGGTCCAATTCCTTCTGTCAGTACAAGATATTCCCAGTCCCGCTGATTGGGGTTGGTCCAAGTTAACTGAAGGCTGGTAAGCCACCTGGACAACCTTACCTCTTATGCTACAATAAATACAATTGATTTCTTGTCGTTGCAACAAAGGATGCAATGTAAGATGCAAGTGCAGTATGCTGAATTTGAAATACACAGCCCTCTGTGCTTGTGATGGAGAATGTACATAATCAGTAAACAAGAAGCACTTTTCTTTAAATAATCCGTATAACAATTTGTACCAGTCAGTTATTTTAACACTTAAAAGTGAAAGACAGTAAATTATCTATAGTTCAACTATATTCATGTTTCAAAAGTGCCCTTTACGTGAAAACAGTAGTGTTGTAGATATTTTGCTAATCAAATAATTTCATCTTATGTAACGACATCAAAGGCATCCTAGACATATTGGAAACGAAAAATATTAAATTTTCTTATATTAGTTTATATAGTTTACTGCACACAAAGCAATAACTACAGTATGAATATCACTACAAGCGAGAAATCATCCATACTAGCTAAACGAAGAAAGTTTTATCTTTGCTTCTGTTCGCCAAATTAAAGTATATTAAACAGTCTAACTTTTTGGTTCTAACTGTTTCCTTGTTACAATGGCAGTCTTCAAATGATTTCATTTTGAGCAGAATGATTATAATTATTCTATCAATATTTTTTACAATATCTGAAAAAAGTATATGAAAAATGAGCAAGATATGGCGAAACGAAACGAAGAACAAGCTATACGCTTTAATTAAAAATAATAAAATTGGAAATCGCATAATTAGAAGCTAAGATATGGCCGATTTTAAAAGTGACCTCGTCGCCATATTGAATTGACTGCAATCTTGAACCTGCACGGTCAAAATCAATGCCTCCAATCCCAGAACCGTTCAGGATGGTATCATTGAGGTATGATCCAAAGCTCACCTTTTAATCATAAAAGGTATAGTTCCAACTCTTAACTACTTGACTGTTAGGAAAAAGTCACTGCTCCTATAAGCTTATATTTCAATGGGCGCACTGAGTGACATGCGCTCAGCAAAACTGGTGACGATGGAGGATAAGCAGTTCCATACGTTAACGTCGAATTAAAGTGTTAGGTAAACCATTTGTAATAACTTAATTTATTTCGTTCGGTTTCTGGTTTCTTTTACGTATCGAGGTGTAAAAGTGAGCAGTTTTGTAAGATATTTATTTTTCTAATAATTTCACAGTTTCACTTGGCTGACGCATGAGTAAAGTGATGAGGCCGATGGCAATGTTAATTTTACACGAGGCGGAAAAATACACAGCGTGCATACAAGGAGATCATAAGCAAAGCTTTCAAAAGTACTCAGTTTACTGTGAACAGCCTTAACTTATGATTGCAACTGTGCCACATGACGATGCATCGCTTTCGATTAAACATTTTTTGAGAAATATAAATTTTGGTATTAAATTTCGATCAGTATTTCCGATGTCTGTAGTTTAAAATATGAGCCTTCTTTTAATCCGCAGAACAATAGGTCCGTTAATGAAAATAGTGAACTTTGTTTCTTCTGGCATAGGAGGTGGAGAACGATAAATAATATAAAAAAAAATAATATGTATTATGTTACTAGCACGTAAAGTATTTGATACCATACTGCAAGAGTGTTCCAAAGATAAGACATTGTGAAACAATAAACAATGCTGGTGAACAGATAGACTAATTATATAAGCCGACAGATTTTCTGTGGAAATATCTGTAAAAGGTTTCTTGTTTGAAAATTCACTAGAGATATTTTTTAAAGTTTATTTAACACTGTGCTAAAAAGCTCTGAACCAATTAATAGCAGCGGTGGGCTTGGAAATCGAAGGACATTTAATACGCCTATAATTGAGACTGGAGAGCACTCGAGTAAAGGCAAAAAAAAAAAAAAAAAAAAAAAAAAAAAAAAAAAAAAAAAAAAAAAACAATATGCCGCGATCAAACCTACAGCCTTCATGATTGGAGTTATGTATGCTAACGCACCAGCAAACTTGCTCTATGTTTTTATGTTCCTCGCTCAAGTGTATATCGATTAAATATTCATTTATTAGTCTCGGATAACTCAGCGTGGCCCTAGGTAGACGACAGTGTAAATGTTTAACTCAACACCGCAATATTTCTCGAGATCGTAACGCGAAAAGCGAGCAAAGTGGTAAGTTTGGCATGCGTGTGTTTTGAAGGGCCACAGTCTAGCTTGGAGCATCGACGAGCGCCGGCTTAAAACTTTTTTTTTTTTTATGTCCTCGGCCTTAATAACTTGAAAGGCTTCGCCATGAATACTTTAGGAATGACGCGAATACGTGCCGCGTGATGAGTGAGGCAACATCGAATGAATATTAGAAAAGGCGGCTTGCCGTCTCCCGATTGGGCGAAACCAGACTGAGCGGAAGTACCCATATGTTTTCCTCCTGTGCCCAAAAATGCCAGACCTCAGGACCTCCGAGCAACTGCTTACAAACCCCGGCCTGGTGGTAAAGATACGCTAGGAAATAAGTCAAATAAAATTGAAACAATCCAAAGTGTCTTAGGTTTAATGGAAGTTCTCTTCCATACACTAAATCCTTAAAACTATTAGAAAACAAAAAAAAAAAAATGTATTTTTAATCCAATGAAAATTAAATTCCGATCAAACAAGAGCATGTCGAGCGCAAGAACGTGAGAAACTGTAACAGATACTACTTCAAACACACATCTAATTTTATTTGTTGTTAATTGCTCGTGATTGTTCGCTCAAATCCCCTACATGCGTAGAGTATCAACACCGCTGATCAAGGTCATTTGTAACTCAATATAATCTTGGGAGGTCTTTGAATATTTAGTGGTCGTGTAGTAGAAGTTAAAGGCCGTTAACGGTAAAATGGGCACTTTTGAAAGCCCTGTTTAAGATCTACTTGTGAGTGTGTGTGTATATATATATATACATACATGCATACATGCATACATACACTCTTGCAGGGACAGTGATATTTTTAAGTTACTGCTCACTTTATTGTGAACAGCCTGAATGAGTCTGATTCTTGCTGACTACTTGTGCTAGTCCTGGACGTAAGACAGGCAGATAGACTTGGCTTGACGTCTCGTTGACGGCGAGGTCATCAGAGACGGAGCAAGATTTCAGAGAAGCGGAGACGGGGAAGGAATAGGCCAAGGCTTGGAGTAAAGACCCTGACACAATAGCATTTGACTTTACTTTTCCTTTACTTTGACGAAATCACCGATACACAATACAATTGTAAAGTCAAAGTTCAGACAGTTGAAAATCAGTTCTGCGAGCTTCGTAAAAATATATATTTTGCTATGTAAATCGTTATCATATTATCCAGGAATGCTTGTATAGGTATATATATATATATATATATATATATATATATATATATATTTGAATAATAGGCTTAAAAATTATAGTAAAAGTTCATTTCAAAACAAAAAACTCATTTGTTTACTTTATTTAAAAATATTAATTTATATATTTCCTCTTCACGTTATATTCATTTGAAATTTATTTTATTTAGACGAGCTTGGTTTAATATACCGAGATGAAAATCGCCCTACAATGAAAGTAAACTCATTCCACATAACCTCTGTTAGATTCTCGGCAAAATGGTTGCTTAGCTTTAACTTTAAATTTCAACTTTTTCGAAATCGTAAGTCAAGAGAGCTAGACTTTACCTTTGAAGCTTCCATTGAGTCAAGTTCCATAAGAAACAACATGTCGGGAAGCAAACGTAAAGTCAAGTCGTAAAGTCAAATGTTAAAAGTTTTCAATTGTCTAAGGGCCTTAAGGGCCTCTCCCAGCATTCACCTGGAGTGACGTCGGGAAACCACGGACGTAGTTCCACCGGAATACGAGGCAGCACTCTCGGTGCACTTAAGACAAAATTCAGGGGTCTCACGCCATACAGTTACTGTGTGATCCAACTTCTTCGTGACTGGGGGGGAAAGGGCAACAAACAGCCTCGTGGTCATATCGAATGGATGGCACGAAGGCTCGACAACCAGGTGTGACGTATGACTAAAGACTGTTCGCGATAGAGTGAGCACTTTTGAAATGAACCTTAGAAAAAAGTCACTGCCACTGCATGCATATATTTTAATGGGCGCACTGAGTGACATTCGCCCAGTAAAGTTGGTAACGATGGATGGGAAATAGTTCAATATCTTAACGTCGATTTAAAAAAGTGTTTGGCAACAATTTGCGACAACTTAAATTATTTATTTCGCTATCTGTTTATTTATGCATCGAAGTATGAGAACGAGCAGATTTGTATAATATTTACTTTCCAATGAATTTCACAGTTTTACTTGACCGACGCATGCATTAAGTGATGAGACCCATGCCAATTAAATGTTAATTTTACATAAGGGGGAAGAATACACAACCTGTATACAAGTAGATCTTAAGCAGGGCTTTCAAAAATGCTCATTTTACCGTGAACAGCCTATACTTACTCTGGAGGATCACGGTGGTATAGTGGTTAGACTACTCGCCTCCCACAAAGGCAAACCGGGTTCGATTCTCGGCGGGGTCGCTCCCGGACTTTCTCACACGGGAATCACGCCCTAAAATTATCGCTGGTCGGTGGGTTTTCTCGGGGACATCCGGTTTTTTCCGCTCTAGCATTCTTGTAAATTGCGCAGCATAAATACTAAACCATCGTAAATATGTTTATTTCACATAATTATTTGACTTCATTCAATACAAATAATGTTCAATTCGCTACTGTATTTGGCCGTCATTTATTCAATCTGTGAAATTGTTTCACCCTACTAATTCAATCAGTAAACATTTTTAGCTGAATCAATCAGTGGTTTTCCACTGAGTCTAAGTGGAGCTGTATTCACTTATTCGAGTTGTTGAATTTCACTGCGAATCAGTGGTTTCCCACTGATCCGAAATTAGTGTGCCGTTAGAATTTCCAAGAAATATTTCCCAAGTCCCAACAAACACAGACAAGCTGAATGTAGTCTTTTGAGTAGCCATTGGACATGCTATGAATATGACCAGTATTTTCAGAGAATGTTACTAATTAAAAGAATTTTTTTGATGATTACATGTATAAGTTATCCTGAAGAACACTTTGATATGTCTTTCCTGAAGCAATTATTCTTTACTCAAGACATTTCTTTTCGATACTTCGTAGAGCCTTATTTAAAATTTTCATTATACTTTCCAGTTTAGCTAACAAATGGAATATACAGTTGTTGGTTCGTCTTAACTGAATTTTTTTTAAATCTCTAATTACATTATTCTAATTGACTGTGTAACTTTCCGATATAGGTTAATGTATAAATACCCTGGACCTAGCTACTCTTTGTCATACGTCGATCAAGTGATAAAGCAAAATATTTGATAAAATATAATATACTTCATTTCAATAATTATTGTTGCAATATGTATAACATGGAATGGATATATCTGTATATATATATATTATATACATTAACGTATAATATTTATTCTATAATTAATGTATATTATAAACGATATATTGTAAATATATTATGGAGACCTGTAATATATGGTCTATATTATATGATTTAAGTTGCATATAAATTACTAACTAAGATATAATATACATACCTAACTATATATTTTACCCTTACAAATAAAATAAAAATGTACCTAAATCAATGCCTATTTTACAATACGTTGCTTACTCAAGTGTTAATAACTAGGCATTAAGTGCCTGAGGTAGTGAAGTAAGACGATAACAGAACGACAAAATGCAAAGGCAATAAATAACAGGAGTAATACGAGAAAACACACCAGGCAACGACAACGTCCGCCACGTTTAACCACACGCAAAGAAAATGTGGTGACCCAGCCAAGAACCAGGTCCGGATCGCCCAGCCGGTGCCGAGTCATTGCCGCTGCCGCTTTTACGTTGAAGCATATTCGCAGACAACCCTTCCATAACGGTGGCGTAGCCAGGATTTGCGTTGGGGGGGGGGGGGGGGAAAAACTTGGGAATTTCATAAAGGAGCACCGAGATCCCCAACAAAGCGTGGTGGTCCGGGGGTGCAAAGTTCGGATTCCAAGGTGCAAAGTGGTGCTATTTGAGCAGTTTTAGTATCTAATCATAAAATATACCTCTGGTTGAAATATTCATATTTTTTAAGATAAAAATTTTTAAGATTAAGACGCGAAAAGTAGGTGCCTTCTGGCTACGCCCCTGCAACGCGTAAAACAACAAATAGAACATAAGATATTAACATTCCAATAATAATAAAAAAAAAAAAAAATTTAAAAATTAAAAGCATCAAACACTACATAAAATGAAGTCCGCAATAAAGAAATTAACCAAGTGCTAATATTTCATTGGTCACTCTTTTGCCTAAAACATTTAAGTGCAGTAGTAGACTCTTGGTCTGTGTTTCTTTTACCCAAAAGTCGTATTCCTACAACGCTTATTTACCAAGAAAAGCGTAAACGCGTAAACAAGAATTTCACAGAAGATCGGTTGGTACTATATCCTATTAGGCACAAAATAATTCCAGCGTACACCAGACTAAGCACTGCAGTAAAGTTTACTTCCCTTTGTCATCGATCAGATCGCTAAAAATTGGGTGTTTGGCGAAAATTTATATAATTAAGTGATGTAAGCATGTTCAAATATATAACATTAAACCAGTACAGGTTTATATTTTCAAAATTGAGGTTTTAACTTTCGAAGGGGGGGGGGGGTCTACAGCCCCCTCAGCTCCCGCCCCCCCCCCCCTGGATACGCCAATGTTCCATAATCACTTAAATGTATAGTGAGGCCTCAATGTATCGTCAACAGCACATCATGTGTGCCAGTACAGACACCCCGATCGTCCCGAGTCCAACCACCACCAACTTAGCAGTTGAAAAATAACTATAAAATATTGATTCCAACTTTCTCTCTTAAAGAGCTCAAACTCCTCATCCCTCCAAAATCATAATAGTTAAAGGCACAGGGAAAATTATGGGATACTTTGCCACAGGAATCCTTTCACACATCCAGTGATAAGAAAAGGTTCTTAAATATTTATATAGTACGAAATTTCAGAGACGAAACTTTCAGATATATTAAAGGTGTAATTTTATTTTTAAATTTTTTTTTTCGTAATAAAATAGGGCATAAAATTATACCGAAATAGTTGTATAAATAGTTACATAAAAATTGTGTCCCAATGCGATGTACTGCAAAGTTGTTCACACGAGTGTAAACAAACTTTTGCCGACTACATAAGTCACATGGCTCCACCCAAGTGTGTGTGTGTGTGTGTGTGTGTGTGTATATATATATATATATATATATATATATATATATATATATATATATATATATATATATATATATATATATATATATATATATATATATATATATATATATATATATATATACACATACACACACATATATATTATATTTAAAACTGTATAATTTACAAGAGAATACAATAAAACAGGCAATCATGCCTATAAAAGTTTTCATAATGAAACCCTAGCATAAGATATGGAGCTCAAAATACAAATATTATCATTAATAAGAATGGTCCCTTAATACAATAATTATCTTAAATGCACGATGACACAGACGGGAGCCGAATACCTCGAGGCTGCCCCAGCCTGGCCATTTTAATACATTATAAATTTTCACCCCCTCTCTACCGGAGAAGAAATACCGCAACGTTGCGATTTTCATAATCAGTTGGCTTATGACATCATAGCCAATCTAAACTCTTCATTTAAATCGACGCTTGCGCAGGAATCCAAAAGCTTTTTACTTTTTTCTTGTCTTCGTTTGCGTCCGTCTTGTAACTCCGCCGACGCTTGGAGAAAGGGACGAATCAAGGTCCAGAGACGCCATGAATCACGTGATCACCCTGCCGGCAGCACTAGGGGGCAACACTCGTTGCGCCCGGTAGTATGAAGTTTGACGTGCACGAAGTCAGCCGGCTGCCGGGCTGCAATACCTGTCATTTTAATTCCACCTATATCTAAAACAGTACCAAGGTTTATAAGCTATTCACAGTAAAATGAGCACTTTTGAAATCCCTGCTTAAGATTTACTTGTATGCACGTTGTGCATTCTTCCACCTTATTTACAATCATTGCTATGCGCCTCATAACTTTATTCATACGTCGGTCAGGTAAAAGTGTGAAATTATTACAAAAGTAAATGTGTTACAAATCTGGTCCATTTCTACACTTCTAACGGAAAGCGGAAGGAATCATTTTAGTTATTATAGCTTAAATGGTTATCTAAACCTTTTTATTCGACATTAAGATATGAAACTACTTTTCTTTCCGTCGTTACCAGCTTAACTGGGCGCATTTCACTCAGTGCGCCCGTTAAAATATATGCAAGGAGAGATAGTGACTTTTTCTAAGGTTGATTTCAAAAGTGCTCACTTTATCGTTGTGACGGCTATCCCTGCACATCGAACGAAAGCTAAACCGACGGAGCCATATGAAGTTGAGAAAATGTTGGCCGTTTGAGACGGCTTTCCTTCGCTGCGACGGGGTGTGTTTGACGAGCTCCGCGCATCACGTCTGCTGGGCGGGCCTGCTGGTCTGCAAGTATAGGCGCCACGGGGCCGTGCCGCCCAAGAAACTATGACTGCTTTCCCCTCCCTTGTACGTCACCTTGGCCACGTGACGCCAGCCAGCCAGTCACGTACTACCAGGGTGCCCTTCCAGGACTTCCAGATATCGACGGAGTGAAGATCATTTTGTAATGTTCTAGATGTTTTTAAATAAAATATATACACAGGTGTCTCGCCCAGGTCCGCACAGGGTTTTCACTTGGGCAGGAACTGCTATTCCGTCAGCATTTTAAAAATAGGAGGGAGGGGGGCTTGCTGCAATTTTAGTTAAGTATGCTTTAAAGGAAAATATTTAATGTAACCTGCATAAAGCTGGAAAGAGATGTCATTGTGTAAAAATCTAAATTTTGGGGGAAATTTTAAACAGAATTATTTCTGATACTATTTTTTATTCTAACTGTAATTAGTGGGAAAAGTAAATTTTTATATGAAGTTTATGCATAGTGTTCTTGGGGGGAAAATATTGTAAATGATTTGAATTTATAATATAAAAGTAAGGCAACGTATATTTCAAAAAATTTTCACTGGAACCAACCCAAATCCCTTTTTGGACATCATTGGGGAGCTCTCGGCTGTTTTCCAACTTAAAACACCTACATTGAGGAAGAAGTTGAGACAAAGACCTAGTCCTGTATGTGTTGGCAAACGTCGTCACACACAGTATTGAGAAATCTGCGCTATCCTGCTTCCTCAATGCAGAGAAGTTAAAAGGGAAAATAAAATTAGAATTTTGTAAAGTTGCGAAATCGTACAAACTCCCTTTGGTGTGTTCCAGTGGTCGTGAGAGTGACTTATTAGTAGTGGTGCATCAACTCGTTCAAAAAATGACCTTTACAGGTATCCGTACATCGTGGATCCAGCGAATGTCTAGGGAAACTCTTCAAAAGAAAGTCTAACCGACGCCGGGGTGTGGTTCAAGCCGGACGACAGCATTGAAACGCTGCGCCAGCAAATGCGGGACTTGGCGAAGAAAGGTGAGGTAGCTGCTTACTAAGCGGGTGAGTCCGACGCAGTTACCGTCTTAAAAAATATAAAACATCTGCCTCTTCATTTGGTGGATAGTATAGAGCCAGTACGCAGCCTGAATTTAAAGTTGGTAGTAAATCTCTTGGTGTAAATGCTAGAATCGCATCTTGAAATATTTGTGAGATTGAACTTTTGTATGCCGCTATAATGTTCAGAGTGCCAGAGCCTTTGCAAAATGTAGTGGGGCAGACGATAAATGAACGCATGCCATTTAGTGAGTTTAGTCTGAGAATGTTGAGATAGACGGGCACATCGACGTATGAAAATACTGAAAGATTTCAAAGTC
This sequence comes from Dryococelus australis, assembly GCA_029891345.1. Lineage (NCBI taxonomy): Eukaryota > Metazoa > Arthropoda > Insecta > Phasmatodea > Phasmatidae > Dryococelus > Dryococelus australis. Next base: position 38,523,041 of record CM057002.1, read on the forward strand.
CCAATGAGTCAATGCAGCAGTTTGTCAGTGAGACCATTATATGGGTAGAAGAGTTAGGTTTGCCATGTGGGGAAGCGGATTTGGTGGAAATACTGTTTTTTAATCTGTTGCCGAAAAATAGTAAGTATTTTACATTTGCTTAAAATCCGAAAACGTTAAATGAATTATTAGCTTTAGTAATTCAAGTGGCATTAACGATTAGTGATTGTATCAAAGAGAGCTTATAGTAGTAACATTTAAACGGCAATGCAAAATTTGTTCTCGTACAAATCGTCTGATGGCTAAATGCTTTTATAAAACGCAAAAAGACGAAGGAAATTCCGTGTAGGAAAAGGTAAAACAAAAATGTCAAATTTTTTTTAGAAATAATCATCCTACGGAAAAATGTTTCTATAAGAAAACGGATAGTGACGGGAAAGAAAAGCCGCTTGTAAACGGGGCCCAGTCAGACGTAAACGTAAATTCAGAAAGTGTTACAAAATCTGAAGGTCGCAAAACCGTAACAGGAATTATTTGTTTCAGATGCGGTAACCCTGGGTATTTTTAATTTAATTGGCCATTAAAGGGAAAACCTGCAGGAATAGACGCCGTGACAAACACAAATCTATGCAACAAAATTGGTCTACTGTACGTGCATCTTGTGAATGCAAACTTAAACGATGTCAGGCTTTGTTGACTCGGGTGCTTCAGCGACCCTTATAAGGCAAGAGACCTTGAATAAAATCATGCGGGACGCGCCACTTGGAACTGTGCAGTTAAAACGGGGATAGTCAGTAGTATTTACCATAGCCGACGAAAGTTTGATAAAGTCAAACATAATAGCAGTAATGAAAGTGAAAATAGAAAATTTGTATGGAAAGTAGAGTTCTGTATTTTTGAACATCTGTCACATGACGTGATTTTAGGGTATAGATTTTTTGGGTAGTACGCGCGCATCCGTTGACGTAGCAAAAAAATGAATTACGGTTTAGTTTTTCCCTCCAACACGGTAGTAAATTTGCAAGTAAAACCTTCTCATTTCCGTAAAATTCAGTTGCTTCAGCATTCTGAAGATGTAGCGAAATCGTCAGCACAGATTAAAATGGAATATGAAGAGGTGCTTACGTCGAAGTTAGGGCATTGTAAAGAGATTCCAGTAGAATTAAAACTGAAAGGTAATGAGTCCATAGTGTGCGTGCCGTATCGTGTGTCAGCACCCAACATTAAAATATTTAGAAATTTGATCACAGAATGGCAAGAGTAGGGGAATCGTAGAAAATACCACAAGTCCGTATGCAAGCACGTCTGTTATAATTCATAAAAAAAAAAAACTCCCGGACAGTTCAGAGTTATCTATGGTTATAGAAAAATAAATAAAAAAATTATATGTGGATTCCTATCAGGTACCCGTCATGGAAACGGTATTTCAACACTTACAAAAGGCAAAGTATTTCACTATTTTGGATTTAAAATTCGGTATTCATACAGTGTGAGCTACATCCCAATAGTAGGGCACCGTTAGCGTTTTGTACACCGAGGGGGTTTGTATCAGTGGACTCGCGTTTACCGATGGGAGTAGATTCCGGACCCCAGTGTATGCCAAGAGTGTTAACTCACGTATTAGGAAAATATCTATATGAGTTTGTATCCACGTACATAGCTGACGTGTTCATATACAGTAATAAGTTAGAGGAACATCATCAACACTTGCGGCTAGTATTAGATGCGTCGCGTAACGCCGGGATGACGGTAAATCCGGAAAAGATAAGTTGGGCACAACAACACGTGTGTTATTTGGGATTCTTGATTTCCGAACGAAGTAAGCGAACAGATCCGGAGAAGGTAAAATCAGTCGTAAATTTCCCGCAGCCTAAAAATGTAATAGACGTGAAAAGATTTCTTAGGTATGGTAGCATTTTATAGTAAGTTTATTCCGAATTTTTCTGATCTTGCAGAGCCGTTAAATAAATTCAAAAGAAAGAACGTACCGTTTCAGCGGGAGGAAGACTAGGAAAATGCTTTTTAGAAATTGAAAGCTATGTTAGCAAAGTCTCCTTTTTTTGCATTTACCGAATTTTTCTGAAGAGTTCTTTTACACTGCGATACCAGTTCTGTAGCAATAGGAGCGTGTTTAAATCAGAAGATAGATGATCATTGTGAACCGATAGCGTATGCCAGTAAATTATTGACTCAAGCCGAACGCAAGTTTACTATTTATGTAAAGGAATGCTGAAGTTGTATTTGGGGTATGGAAAAGTTCGCAGATTGTTTGGATCACGCACCGTTCACGTTGTACACGGACGACCAAGCGCTCAGCTGGTTGTTAAAATCCCAAAAGACTGCAGGCAGGTTGGCACTCTGGCTAGCAAGATTGGCCCGTTTCAAATTTAATGTGCACCATATTCGCGGGGTTCGATAATTTGGTAGCAGATGCGTTGTCGCGCATGTATTGCGCCGAAGAGTTTGAGTAAGGCGGCGAGCAGGTGAAGAATGGGGCACCTGTAGAGAGTGTAGCGAGCGTCGATAGTCAGCTGTCAAGGCCAGCAGTAGGAAACACAGACGTTTCAAAATTGAATACGTTACAAAAAATTCCCAAGCGTATTTACCGACATTAAAGAATACAAAAATGCTAATAAGGAATGTAAGCAAATTTGGTCTGAAATTAAGAATGGAACTTCGCCATATGTTATCCATAAAGGCTTTATAGGTGAATGGACGAGACGAGGAAAATTCAGAGTTTTTGTACCAGAAAATTTGAGGGCGATGGTGTTTAAATATTACCAAGAATCTTATGACGGAGGGCACGTAAGGTGTGATGAAACCATGTGTCGCGTGTTGGGAATTTTTACGTTGGCGGGAGTTCACACAGACCTTGAAAACTGGATAACCGATTGTGACGCGCGCCAACACACTAAACTGAAAAATAAAAAACCAGAAGGCCAGTATGCGGGTACGGTAGCCACTTGCCCTTGGGAACGTGTGCATTTAGACTTCATGGGTCCGTTGCCCCGGAGTACATCGGGTTATGTCTATGTCCTAGTGATAATAGATCGTTTCAGCAAATTTTGTCTATTTTTCCCTCTGAAATCTGTAAAGTAGTGATGCAACGGTTGTATAGTGTTTTTGGCGCACCCGTATATGTAGTAACAGATAACACTGCGTATTTTTTGACGCAAGAATTCAGAGATCTGAATTTTATATGGGGAGTAAAGATGGTTCAAACTATTCCCTACCATCCACAGACAAATTTAGTAGAACGTGTTAATCGTAACATTAAGATTGCCTTATGCAGTTTTCAGTCAGACACGCAACGTCACTGGGATGACTTATTATGCCTCTTGTTTTTGTGTTTCAACAATGTGATTCATAGTACACACAAGTATACACCAGCTGAAGTGTTTTTGGGGCGGAGATTGATGCACCCTTTAATAAACGTGTGGTCACTCCTCGGCATTTGTTTGGAAAATGTGAATAATAAAAACTCGAAAAAAAATTATGGGTGGAGGTGACACGCAATCTAATCACCTACCACCCGAAAATGGATCAAAAAAGTAATGTAGTTTACAAAGATGTAACTTTGAAATCTGGTGATTTAATTTTAGTCAAGGCTCGCCACCTCAGTTCAAATATTATTTTAGTGCTAAGTGGTCGTTTCAAATAGTGAGGTTCCTTTCGTCCTTGACAGTATTGATTTAAGATCCACATTCTCTGAACAAATACAAAAAAGGTACATATCTCCCAATGTAAAAGATATCACGTATCCATAACATAAGAGGGCTTTTCCCCGCCCTTCCCTTTGTGAAATCCACACTGTCTTCATCGAAGAATGTAAAACTGTTTAATTAAGCATCAAGAGATTTTAATATTATTGTATTTTTATAAAGATATTTTAGTTTTCCAGTGTTTGAAGGAAAATTTAAAATAGAGAGTATTAACTATTTGTAAGCAAGTATACTCTACTCAATAGTTAAATGAGTTCATAGTTAAAACATGTACAAATATGTAAAGTTAAATGAGTACATAAGTAAAAATGTACGTATATGTAAAGTAATAAATATTTAAAAGGTATACCTGTGTGTGTATATATATTTATTTATTGAGTGAAATATTAGAGATTTTATATGTAAATGAAAAAAAAAAGTTCGAATTTAAGCAAGCCTACCCAAAGTTAAATTTGAAAAAGACTTATGATTTGTTCTACTTCTTCGTCGAGTGAGCCCTGGTGCCTGTCTGTTTTATGGTTGCTGCTAACAACGTGACCTATGTCCCATGCGGAAAGGAGCCTGGGATAACGGCCTGGCCAACCCTACACCTTGAGTTCTGGACGTATGTTCGACACAGACTTCGTGGGTCTTCTTCAGGGCAGGAGGGATGTGACGGCTATCCCTGCACATTGAACAAAAGCTAAACCGATGGTGCCATATGAAGTTGAGAAAATTTTGGCCGTTTAGGATGGCTTACCTTCGTTGCGACGGGGATGTGTGTGACGAGCTCCACTCCTCACGTCCGCTGGGCGAGCCTGCTGGTCTGGAAGTGAGGGCGCCGCGGGGCTGTTGCCGCCCACGAAATATAGGACTGCCTTCCCCTCCCTCGTACGTCACATTGACCACGTGACGCCAGGCAGTCACGTACCACCAGGGTACCCTTCCAGGACTTCCAGGTATCGACGGGGTGAAGATAATTTTGTAATGTTCTAGATGTTTTTAAATAAAATATAAATACAGCAGTCTCGCCCAGGTCTGGGAAGACAGCACAGGGTTTCCACTTGTGCAGGAACTGCTGTTCCGTCAACATTTAAAAAAAGGGGGAAGGGGGAGGGGCTTGGTGCCATTTTAGTTAAGTATGCTTTAAAGGAAAATATTTAATGTAACCTACGTAAAGCTGGAAAGAGATGTCACTGTGTAAAAATCTAAATTTTGGGGGAAATTTTAAACACAATTATTTTTTATACTATTTTTTACACTAAATGTAATCAGTGGGAAAAGTATATTTCTGTATAAAGTTTATTCATTGTGGTCTTGGGGGGAAAAAATATTGTAAATGATTTTAATTTATAGTATATAAGAAAGGCAACGTATATTTTAAAAAAATTTCACTGGAGCCAACCCAAATACCTTTTTTGTCATCATTGGGGAGCTCTTGGCTGTTTTAAAATTTAAAACATCTACATTCAGGAAGCATTTGAGACAAATACCTCGTCCTGTATGTGTTGGCAAACACCGTCTCATCGTGAACAGCCTCTACGAATCAGTTACTCACAGGGAACGTCACTGGGCATTAAGCCTAACATTGTACAGCATCGGACAAAAAATACTTTCCTGTGCGTTTAGTGCACAGCTATGCACGGTGAATTTGAACAGCCGAACAGCTGCAGAACACAATACACGGGTTTCTGGTGCCCTCGCGCACAGCAGAATCGCGAGGCATGCGCGAGAACGTTAGAAACAACAGGTGAGAAATAACTTCTTCCCCAGGGGCCATCGCGCATGCCCCTCCCCTGGACCGCGAGAGTTCAAAGTTCGCCGGGATCAGGCGAGATCCGGTACATCCCAACCCCCCCCCCCCTTATTTTCTGCTCCCTCGTCTCATCCCTCTAATTGGTTTGCTTAAACGGAAACACGTTCTCCCATCACTCCTTTCGCCGACGAGTGTAATTGGAGCAGGCCTCCGCAAAACCATCCTCCCACTTTCCACTTTTGGAGCGGGTGTAGAAGGGGTGTTGGATGGGGAGGGTCTGGGGGAGGGGGAAGGGGGCAAACTACCCGACTTAGACAAACTTGGCGCCGGAGTTGGGCGATCCTCTCATCTCAACTTTGCCCCGACGCCTGCGCCGTGTCAATACGCGTAAAACGCCCTTCAAAATCCCGGCTTCCACCCCTCAGAACACTTGCTTCTACGCGGTCAACTGAGCGCTTTTGAGAGCACTGGTGTCTTCTTTCAGCCAAGTGCGTATCCTTCCGCCACTTGGGGACCTTACGATTTGCATCCGTGTGCTGCCAACATTACAGTCAGTCCTCCAGTCTTTAAGGCTGTTGTCAGCATTTATGTCTGGTCACGAGCCAATGTTTTTCTTTCTTCCACATTTAGAGGATATTTAAGCCATGATACTTTTTAGCGCAGATATAATTTTAATTATAATGTCCATTCTTACCAATTTCGTAAAGGTTTTTTTACACAATGTTTGGATTCCGCTAACGTGTTTATTGAAGTCACAAGATTGGCATTTTTCAATTTCTTTGAAATCCTACAATTAGTTCACCTGCGCTAAGGTTTTAACAGTTTATCTCAAAAATTAAAATTTAGGGCGAACCGCATGAAAATGTCAAAGAAATATTCTTTATGACATTAAAAAAAATAACATTAAAAAATATTTTCGTTTAACATATTACTTTTGCACCGTATTGAGATTTGTACGAAAGAAATATACAGTTTGAAAATTCCTATAAGTCGTTTCAGTATTTGTTAGGAAGATTTCTCCCGTTGTCATACTTTTGTCCGACTATTATTTCATATCACAAGGAAATAAGTTTGTAGAGTACTAAAACCTATAAAATAATCATAGCTTCCAAAACGTCCTGAAGAAACTTTTCTTTTTTTAGCAGTTCATCTCAAAAGAGCTCGATTAACCGGTAGGCAATTTTATCTGAAGCATAATGCGGCTAAATTTTTGCGTTATTTGCTCCAAAAGCCACATGTTTATTTGAATGGATGTGCACTAATACCAAAGCAAGTAACATAATTTAATTTTAAATATGGAAAATCATTTTATGTAGGCCTATATCGTATTAGGCAGGATTTACAACGAGCAGTCGCGTCCGTCCGTCTTCCGTCCGTCAATCACATAACCAACAGCCAATCAGAGGTGGTCATTAATTCTATCCGTCCGTCCGTCAAAACCTTGGCAAGCTTTAACTTTTGACGGAAGAACGGATGAGATTACAGCCTTCTAAACTTGCACGTTTTGTTACTCGTTCATCCCGAGTTCTTTACAAGATTCTGTAGTGTGTGCAGTGCTTTGTTTTGGCTGTCACTTGTTTTCATGTGTTTGTTAATGTAACAGTAAAATGAAGTTAAGTTAAATTTTTCCTGAAGATTAATTGATAATTACGTTTAGAAACACGAGCTCCTCTTGTGCAATAGTAAAAATAATAAACACGAGCTCCTCTTGGGCAATAGTAAAAATAATAAACACGAGCTCCTCTTGTGCAATAGTAAAAATAATAAACACGAGCTCCTCTTGTGCAATAGTAAAAATAATAAACACGAGCTCCTCTTGTGCAATAGTAAATATAATAAACACGAGCTCCTCTTGTGCAATAGTAAATATAATAAACACGAGCTCCTCTTGTGCAATAGTAAAAATAATAAACACGAGCTCCTCTTCTGCAATAGTAAAAATAATAAACACGAGCTCCTCTTGTGCAATAGTAAATATAATAAACACGAGCTCCTCTTGTGCAATAGTAAATATAATAAACACGAGCTCCTCTTGTGCAATAGTAAATATAATAAACACGAGCTCCTCTTCTGCAATAGTAAAAATAATAAAACTATTCTTTATATGCCATTTAAAAATATTTTTTCAGCGATTTATTACCGTTACGTACGTGTACGGTCGTTTTGGGTACTTAGCAACATAATGCCGCCAAAAATGTTCACTTTTTATGGAGAACTTTTTCCTATTTGTAAACAGTTTTGTTTTTATCAGTTTGCAGCAATGAACGTACGACGGACGTACGAAGTTTGGCTGTAAATCGATCGGCTGGGAGACGGACGAACGTATGACGGACGTGTGGATGACGGACGGACGCGAAGGGCTGTTGTAAATCCTGTATTACCTAAAACACATCTTCGAGTTGTGTTTTGAAAATTTAATCAGAACTGTAGTACTTACAAAAGTTTTTTTAAAGGTTCTGAACTGAATAACGCAAAGATATTTTACAACAAATGTTTTATAAATTAATTCATTGAAACACAATCACAACCGGAAGATGGAATATATTATTTAATAAAAAATGTATAAATAAGTACTGAAAATTACTTTATTAGTACAGCATTAAAAAAAAAAAAAACATCTGTGTATGTTCGTTTATATCCACTGGCGCACTCGTGTAGAATTGCCGCGCATGGAAAATGTATAATTCTCCATGTTCAAAATCGTTAATATTATAGTTACTGCCATTATTATCTAGACGACGCTTACAAAGTTACAATCAGTGCAGGAAACCAAAGGGGCAGCAGTTACTCTACAGATGACTCGGGTGTAATGCCACCCACATTCAGCTGTCAACGGCGCAGGAGTAATGAGGGAAACGGGGATGAACCGAGAAAACTCACAAACCATCTTTTAATCCCGAAACGTTTTTCTTGTGTGAAATCGTGAACAGGGGTTGATATGAAATCGAATTCAGATAGTAACAGAGTGTGAGAAGGAAGGATAGAGTAAGAGAGAAGATGGAGGGAGGAAACAGAGAGCGATGAATTAAACTTCATGGCCGCAATTTATGTAGAATTTTCACGGTTTATTAAACAATTTTAATGACACTTTTAGGATCTACTTTTTCTGGCATAATTGTACCCTTTCACCAGTGGTAACATTGACATTATAACGGACCCGATATTTTTATTTCAACTTTGATCAATTACATGCTAAGACGGAGTAGACATATCAGTTATATAATGTGTATAATTCGGACAGTTTTGTATGGAAGTTTAATTTGAAACCTCCTAGCTAGAGGTACTGAGTCGTGAAGTGAAGAAATTTGGGCGGCTCTTTACATTGAGGTCTTGATAGCCAATGAGGACTAAGTGTGGTGGGTATGGAGCATAGTCGGAATGCAAGAGTGGGGAAACAGGAGATCCCCGACCAACGTCATAGTCCGGCACGATTCCCACATGCGAATCGCCGCTAGTAGAGCTCGCTGTTTGCGTCCATTCTAATATCTCAGCTCATTCCTTCAGAATGGGGGATGTTTACATTTTCATCAACAACACACGCGTACATTTCTTACCAGGGATCAGAGCTCGGAAAATTTGTCCTGTGGTAACGATTTAGCGACTTCAACCGCGGTGGTCGTACTGACGTCACCAGCCTTGCGGCCAATGGCAATGTATTTTTCATCGACCCGGTCAGTAGAATGATTATAACAGTTCTGATACAACGGAACCCCGGCCAAGTTGGAATTTCCCTTTTTGATCTCCAAATTTTTTTTGTTTCCCCTCAAAATCGACCAAATTTCCCTAAAATCTCTTTTTTTTCTAAAAATTTTCCTTTTTCCTTAAATATTTCCTTTCTTCGCTAAAAAAAATCCCATTTCTCCCAAAGCAGGTGACCAGCATTCGTGACTCCAGAGACCAGGATTTGTGACACAGGGTCAGGAGAGCTGGACTCAGGATCTTTGACCATGACCTTGAACTCTCACCTTTGACCTTTAACCTTTAACCAAACATTAAAAAAATTTCTAAGAAAATTATCATTAAACAATAAAAAATTTATTACTAAAAATTATAAAAAAGTATTCCAAAAGTATTTTAAAAAACTATTTTAAAAATTGTAGTTCCCAGTTTAACTTCCTTAACAACATTCCTTTTCCCTAACAATTTGCCTTTTAGCCCTAAAAATGTTCCGTTTTCCCTTAAAATTATCATTTTCTTTAAAAAAAATTCCAAAAATCGCAAAAAAAATCATAGAAGTCAGCAAGCATATGACTTTTCAGACTACTACCACCCTATTACAAGCAAATGACTGACCTTGACCCCATGACCTTGAAATACATTGAAAAAACTCGAGAAACAATTTATAAAAGTCAGCAAGCATATTAGGTTACAGACTACTACCACGATATTAGATTTAGATGACCTTGTCCTTGACCTCATAACCTTGAATGACCTTGAAAATAGAGAGAAAGTCTCATATAATTCACCAAGCATATTACATTACTGACAACTACCACCATATTGGATGCAGGTGACCTTAACCATGACCCGATGACTTTGAATGACCTTGAATACAAAAACTCGAGAAAAATCACAAAAGTAAGCAAAAATATTAAGTTACTCACGACTGCTACCATATTGGTAATTTAAAGGTAATTTATCATTTGTATGTATAAATATAGAAATATTTCTAGACTTGCATATTTTTTAAACAGGAGAGTGTTGGAAGTCAGCTCATAAACGTAGAAGTTGAGGGTTATAGAGTTAAGACAGAATAGATTTACGCAGCTTTGTGAGGGGCATTTGATGTGTGCCGTCTGTGAAGTCATTCTTATAAAACTTAAATCTTGAGATGTTAAGTCATTATAAAACCAGAATAATGCTTTGCAACTTTGATACGTGACCCCATAATGTTAAAATATGGAGTACATGTGAAAAACCATCCACTGTTAGCTGTAAAGAGAGATATATTTATTTTACACAATTACAGATCGTACTGGTAAACATAACCGCAAATCGTCAGTCTTTATTGGGTGAATAAATAATATCCTGAGATTTTGCCTTTATTTTCTTGTAGTTAAAACAGGAGATCAATTGCTTCCAATCGCGGCTCAAAAACCGAGCACCTGATACCTGACAAGAATATTTTCTAAGCTAGCCAATGTTTCATATTCCAGGTAATCCAGTTATGTTATCGCCATTTTTCAATGAGATTTAAAAAATGCAATTTTTTGAAATTCTCATATTTTTGGTTTGCGTAATAATGGTGATTGTAGGGTGGTATAGCGTCACGCCTATGATGCTATGAGTGATGTAGTAATGCAATAATTGTAGGCTCAGTGCTCACCTCCGGCCTAAGTTAAAATTCATGAGTACAAAGGTAGCATACGACTGGTTCGAAGCCCTCTAATTTTTTTATAATTACCAACGTAACTAGTCTGACTGTGTATAAACCTCTAAGAAGTAACCCATAAAAAATTTCGGAGGAAAATAGTGAACTTTTTTAGTCTACTCGCGGTTTCTCCACGCTTTTTAAATCAAACTTTTGAAAAATGTATCACAAGTGTTTTATACTGGTGTTCATAAAAGGCCCTTTTATTTGGTTAAACTGAAATGTTATCTGTATTTTATCTATAAAGTATAATGCTTCATTTATAAACAATATCACTCAAAACAGTGAGAAAATGTGTGTGTTGGTAACGCCTAGACCAAATAGTTCTCATACAAAATATTATTACGAGTGATTGCGCACGAATGCTGTACGTCGTCCTTTGGCGTAATTTTCCGGACTTAGTTAAGCTTTGTTTTCACGAGGCGGAGGAATATTCTCGAAATAGAACTTTGGCAGGGCTTCAGAAACGTGTGAAGTAACCGTGAATGGTTTATAAGTAAAATATTTCTAGGTACTGTATTTCCGAATAAATAAATGATATTTTATACAGCAATTACGGTTGAATTTTGGTGTCGAATTATACACTGTAACTTCATACATACGCAAACTTATATTTTATACACAGTTTCACCAAGTGTCTAAGAAAGGCTGCCCATATGCGCTTATTGCCAGAAGATACGCGAGCGTCGGGTGTAAAACAACGTGCCTGGAATTAAACATGAGACTGTAAAATTAATTTACCTCGAACAACGCGCCAAACTGATCTGCAATTAGGATAGTATACGATAGTTTGGTACAACATTTGGTCGTTAGCTGTAATTAAACTTCAACAAACTAGCGAAACCTGAGCAGACAGTTGCTAAGACTAAGCTCATTAAAGTATTTTGCTAGGTTAAGGTATCCCTGGCACGTTTAGTAACTCCTAACGAACTTCTAGAAACGTGGTAACTCCTGATAATTTGTCCCGGTGGTCTGGAAACCGACATAAACAACTTGCCTCTTAGAAACCAAACATGTTGAGACTATCACTTCGTGCACTTAACAAAACGGCTGGTAAATCAAGCGATCTCTGCAGACACAATATACTACGATCTTTACATCAATGAAATTAAAGCCTTTCGAAACCAATTACATATATATATATATATCTCCGGAGAATATTTTACAGTTTCGTGGCGTAATAGTAATGTTAACTTGATAAAAATGTTAAATAATTCGAAAAAATGCCTTCCTATTATTTAGCGTTAATACGAGACACTTAAATTAAAATATTGATTGACACGAACTTCGGAAATATATTTAAAAGCACTAAGTTTGATTTCAGCTGAGCTGTTACTTCAAGTCACAATCGTGTCGTCTTGCAATTTATTTGAAATTCAACTTTTGGTCACCAGTAGTTTGTTTTTTTAACTTCTGGTTATTTTCGCTTTGAATTTGATCTCGAAAGTTAAAAATTGAACTACTGGCAAACCACATCAAGTTTGAAAGGGAAATATTTTTTTGTGACGTTTCGATGATGCTAAATTTACTTTTAACTGTTGTCTAAGGTTTTAAATTCGTTTGGTTTTAAGAATTGTACGACATAAGATATACATAAAAAAATTCACAAACTTTTTTGTATTCGTTTTTGAAAACTAAATTTTGCCGTTCTTCAGATTATTATTTCGTATCACGTGTATAGGGAATACAGAGTATAGTGCGCATGAGAGCTGCTAAGTATCCATTCTTTGTGTTCCAACAATTAACTGCTTTTCTACCAACGATATTGGAAAAGTTATGATGGAATGTGTGTCAGGAAACCTATGCCAAACACACCTGATAGCGGCTCAAACTAGTATGGCTGCCAAGCGAACACCCAAAACAAAACATTCAATGAGAACATCGCTTTTGTCATATTATTTCGCCAAGAAGAGTATTCCGGATGATCAAAACTATTTACAACTAGCTGTTACCCGCTGCTCCTCCCGCGTGCAAAATATAAAAAAACAGACCACCAACCAGCACCTACTCAAATGGTTGGTGGCATACTTTATATATACCCTAAGAAACTATTCGTTTTTCAGGGATGAAAAGTACCCCTATGTGCTAATCCAGAATATAAAACACCCCTGTACCATATTTCATACAAATCCGTCGAGCCGTTATGACGTGGCTGAGTAACGAACATACATACAAACTTTCGCATTTATAATATTGTATTATTAGGATTGAAATGAACGGTTATTCTCTGAAAAATATAACCATTGTCGTAGGGACGTATGTTTTGGACACGTGTAGTTTACGTTATTTGGGGATATGTGGTAGAATTCATTGAATTGTTATTCTGAGAGTTTGCATATTATACTAACTAGTTTCCTGCAAGCGCCATTTTGATCTCGTGCTACATTATAAGTCTATTGTCAGTGGGGGAGATCAGCGAAAATCAGTTTATTTGGATGAATGTCCAATACGTAATTTTATATCTTTACCCCACTATAGATCGGATCTTAGTAACTGTATCCCTATCAGACGTAAGAAAGGGTGAAAATATTTAAATGAACGGCAAAATGTTTAACGTAATCAGAATTTTGTAGGCTATATAATAGTGGCATTAATTCGTTCGTTACGCTAATCTTCAAATACCACTTCCATTTAACACACAACGTTTATAGGTTATATCGACCTCCCGTGGCGCAGTCTGTTGGTGAGCCGCCGGTCTGGAGTGCGGGAGGTTCTGGATTCGAATCCCGGGTAAGGCATGGGTGTTAGTTTAAGTTAGGTCATAAGTTAATTTGTAACCCATCCCCTGATAAGCCTCCAGGTAAAACACCGTGGGGGTAGGGGGGTTAATAAGCCCTGCCAATCAATCGGGGCCATGTTGGATGAGAGGTTAGACTGATCGCTTCCCACAAAGGCGAACCGGGTTCCATCCCCGGCCAGTTCACTTCGGACTTTCGCAATCGGGAATCGTGCCCGACGGTGCTGCTGGTCGGCGGGTTTTCTTGAGGATCTCCCGTTTCCGCCGCCCCTTCATTCCAGCGCTTCTCCGCACTCACCTCACTTCACCCTCATTGGCTCTCAAGACACCTCGATGTTAAGAGCCGCCCAAACCTCTTCACTCCCTCCAATCAATTAATTTATAGGTTATGACAATTCCACTTACTGATAAGCACATCTTTTAAAAAAATACGTGCTTATAGCTCAAAACCAACACGTTTTGGAATGTGAATTTTATTTATATCCCCTTTATGTGTCTTATTTTTCACATACTGCCTGCATATAAAGTTGAGTTGAAATTAATTGAGTCATATGGCATACTAATCTTAAATATAGGCCTATAGACCTGAATTACTTGTGTTGAAAATACGCGGCAACCCGTTTAAGTCATATAATTTTTGGTAGACTACAAATGCATAACTTATCGCCTAAATTTGGTGGAAAATCCGTTAACCGTTTCTCAAGATATTTAATATGGATTTATCTTACAAAATGGCGCACAAAAGAGACTGTGTAGATATATGTTTTGGTTGTAATAGATACTGTCAGCTTACCAACTTAAGTTGACATTGATTACACAATTGCACATATATATAGCATACTAAACAAATATGTTTATATGACCGCCATTTTGAAAATAAATATCTGACTTACTTTAAAACATATTTTGCATGGCCTGCCGTTGTGCAACATGTTTGCAAAATTTGGTAAGAATAGGATGGTTGTCTCGAAATATGATGTAAAAACTTTATTTTATGACGTGAGTAGTATGATTTGGTATGTTTCGGGACAAGGTGATCGGTGATAGGAGCCGGAGTCGGGGGAGCGCCATCTTGTGACGTCACCCGACTGCCATCTTGGATGTCATTGTCCTTTCACCCTGACCTGTGTGACGTTTGACCTTAACCCCGGGGACTTTTGAACCTCTAAAAACACTCAAAAAACATTAAAAAAATTCTAAACACTCCTCAAAAATTTCCAAAAAATTTAAAAAATTAAAAAAAAAAAATTAAAATTTATTTAAAAAATCTATTTTTTTAAATTATTAAAAGGATCCACAGAAATGACCCATTTCCCCCAGAAACGCTGACAGGGATCAGCGACCCAGGGTCAGACCCAGGTGACCAGGAGACAGGGATTAGTACCTACAACCTTTGACCTTGAAAATGCAAAATTAAAAAAAAAACTAAAATATCACATAAAAATAAAAAAAAGATCGATTAAAAAAATTTATGAAAAACTTCTTACTATAATTTTAATTAAGAATAGTTAAAAAATTTTAAAAAATCGCTTAAAAATTTATCGTCATAAAATTTTATAATTAAAAAGTCTCTAACCCTAGCGGCCACTTTCCCATTTTTTTCCCCCTCAGAATTTCCTTTTTTCCCTAAAAAATTTCCCTTAAAAATAATCCATAAAAAATTTAATTTAAAAACTTACATTTCCTGAGGCCCCCCTCCCCACACCATCAATTACACACCTCTGTTCGAAGCCAGCAGACGACTGACTCCCACGCCTCCACTCCCCTCACATACACTCATTGCGCCATCTTTATATATTCATTCGTCATTTGTTTATATGCTACTGGAGGCAGCCATCTTTATTTATTTATTACTGGAGGCCATCATATTTGTTTATTCGTTCGTCATTTTTTTAGACATTACTGGAGGCCGCCATCTCGGCAGGCGTCCACCATCTTAGTAGGTGATGATTATTGCAATTTTCCATCCTATGTTTAAAAAATATTTTTTTTTAATAAATGTTATAGCTACATGTATGATGCATGACTGACTACATGCTTAATTTACTAAATATTTTAAATACATATTGTTCTTATTAGAAACTTAAAGGCCAACAGGAGGATATGACACTCAAAAATTAAGAAAAACGAATAATTTTAAAATTAATAATTATTATTTTGTAAACACATTTTCAGAAGAAAGCACTTCATCACATCATATGATATAATGCCGATAATTAATGATCTTATGATCGAAACCACCTCGTTCATGGTCGAGCAATCCCCACGTTGTTGCCTATCAAGCAAATATTTTAGTCTGTCTACAAGTTTGTTGGGATCTTCGGTAAACATATCGTCAGTATACTCGATGTCTTCTGCCTTCTTCACGTCACTTGTCGAAGGAAACTCGTTGGGGAAACGTGTGGGACCATAAAGGGAATAATCATCGTCGTCATAGTCATCATTAATGCTGTCTTTATGATCGGGTTCACTTCCTGCTGCATCCTCAATATCTAGTTTACTTTTCTGTGTAGCAGGAATTGTATGTTCATCAGTATTTAGAGCCGATGACCCTTTATTTTGAAGTTTTTGGCTTCACACGAATATCTTACAAGTGTACCTTCCGCATAAACCGACTCGACTGCACTCACTCCGACTTTAGCATTAACTGTGGAGTCATTATCGTCTGTGGAAACGGTACCCATATATGTAGCAGGAGGTATTGATGACATCACTTACTGGTTCCCAGCAGACGAACCCTCTCGACAGACAGCGATGAACTGATCGAACCCCCCGTCTGTACCGTCCCCGATGTAGCAGACAGTCCTTAACGATCGTCAAACATACATCTCTTTCCAGCACAAGGCACACATATCTTTAAAATCTGGTATAGGCGTGTCCGTATTAACATGATCATCGTAAACATGACGTAAATTCGTATCGTCTATAGGAAACAGCACCAACATGTTTGCATTGTCGCGAAGCAGTTATTTGGGTATGAGCGAAAAAGTCTGGCCGAGGTACACACAGTCAACGTTCGCGTGTCGACCCATGCTCAAGTATTCTTGAATGCAAGTTTGTTTCTCGCAGGCAATGTCGTCGAAGACAAATATCGAGTTTCGCAGTGCTTCGCTTGGAGGTACGACGGCTTCGTTATCGCTGCATGGGAAATAACCCATGCCTTCCACGGCCTGCAGTACTCGTGCCAGCCGCTGGTATTTCGGTTGCTGAAGTGATTTGGGATATAGGTACAAATTCTCGAACCGAAGACCGTTCTCTTCTTCCAGCAGGCTCAGTGGGACGCATGTCTTGCCACAACCCGATGGTCCCGCGATGATGCAGTGCACAGTATTTGGAAATAGGCTTCCATGTCGCGATTAGTAGGAGATAGCTTCATCTCCAGCATGAATGCGTATGGGTGGAGTAACATCTTGCTTGACGATCCGTATGTTACCACTACGATCTTCTGGAACAGATGGAGCCGATTGTACTTGCAGAGAACCAGTGCTACGAGTTTTATAATGTTTCTTTAACGCATCACTGCTAGAAAAATGTGTGACAGAATTGGCATTCAAAAGTCACACTCGAACTTTTCATTCTGCAGGTAGTTCTCTCATGTCGACGGGCATTGCAACTTTTGCTGAAGAGCTTTCCACAGTAGCAACACTGCAAAATTCGCGTTATTATTTTGCATCAGGCTAAACTTCACAGTACTCTAAGTAAAGGAGACAGCGTCGTTTCTCAATTGGCTGCTGCATAGAGTGAAGTCACTCCCTTTTTGACTGAACTCCGCGTGTTTGGGACACACAATTGTGAAGCGTTCATTTATTGGCACACAGTTTCCTAGGGCGTGTCACACGAAGTATGGCCCATTGACAAACGTATAGCAAAGATACACATGCTTCACGTTTAACGTGTCCCCAAATAATAACGCGAATTTTGCAGGTCCCTATCTATTGGTAAACTTGTGTCATACTTTTGTATGTAAATATTTTCATGAACAGGTAAAAATATAAACAACATATGAACGAATGAAAACCATACGATTTATTTATCAAATGTGGTTTTCGCTTTTAATACCGTTTTACAAGCTAACATGAACTGTCAGACTTTCAATTCCTTTTTATGTGACTGTCATGGCGCTCAGTTCGATGTTTACACTGCACGAAATGTGGCGAAGAGAATGTGCTCATATGTTATATTTCTATAAACAATACTAGTATTAACAAATTAAATATAATATGTTACTAGTTAAACTTAAAAAACAAACAAATTTAATAGAATTTAAAGCTGCATGGTTTCGGTTTAATACTTGAATACATTTTCTTTCTTGAAGTCAACCTTGGCTTGGTACTTTAGTTAGTGAGGCATACAGCCTAGTAACAAAATACCTAGTGTTAAAAACTGAGTTATATTTTTTTTTATTTAGGTAAATTACGTACAATTACACAACAACAACTCTGACCAGCAGAAATATGGTCCTTTCTCGTAATGACTTGGCAAAACTCAATAAACCAATATTTGATTCGCTGCATGCAGTTGCTGGCAGTAACACTCAAACAGTGAAAATTTTCCCCAGAAACTACCAGTTATTTTCGACTGATTCCCAGTGGAGACATTTTCACTGATTTATTTGGTTGGAATGAGCGATGAATCAATGATTTTAAAGTGTTTCGGGTTTTTAATTTTCATCGTGCTAAAGAGATCCCAAAATAGTCATATGAAGTGTTATATTAATTTAGTAATTTTGGTGAGCGTCTGATACTGACTTCAGGTTTTTATTTAGCGAAAGGATTGTAAAGACTTCACAAGAGAGAACTGAAATGATTGTAAACTAGAACATCCTTCTTCAAGACACTGAGCTTTGTGTGGTAAAATTAGAGGAGTAAGATAGAGATAGAGACAGAGAGAGAGAGAGAGAGAGAGAGAGAGAGAGAGAGAGAGAGAGAGAAAGAGAGGGGGGAGGGAGAGATACAAACTTGCTCATTTTTAAGTCATTATGAGTCTTGCATCATATTCTAACACAAATACCACTATGCGTTTTGGAAATTGTGCTAATCGCCACCTGGTAAAGTGTTAATACACAATCACTTAATCACTAGTATTCAAGTCACATGATTAAAAATAAATACCACATAAACTAATCTATACAGTTATACCCCAGCGATCTCACAGGGACGAAAGCGCCAAAATTCACGCACGAAGCAAAATCTAACGTGGGACTAAAATTCTAATGTTTTAGCATATAGAAAGAAAGGGTTATTTCACCTATTTTCCAGAGAAAGTTCTGATCGAAGTTCTCAGTTAGGAACTTCAGTGCCTGTGTTGTTGCGATAGTGTTTCTGGGAGTAGTAGTGCAACCGGACGAAAAATTCCACTAACTTTAGAAATATTTCCAATATCACAGATTACGTGCGACGTTAGCAGAGCTGCTTCTCGGAACAGAAAACTACCCCCTTGATAGTTGCAAGCCCCGAGAGTTACGTCAGTTTTTAGTACCTACGGCACGATATAGAAGTTATAATCCGGGTTTTAACTGGCACCGTTTTGCACAGATAAGCTCAGGTAAGATTTCTGAATTCACTCATTGCAATGGATTTTGATTGCTCTAGACTATTAACGTTGTGGGGAACTGGAGTGCAATAGGTAGAAAATCGACTAAGTACTTCCGTTCCCGCATACACACACTACGAGAGCCCGGTACACCTTTTAGAGAATACTCTCAGAACAATAATCGTGTATGAAAAAAAATATAAAAACTAAGTTAATCTTCGTTTAATTTTAACGAGAATGCAGGCTGACAAGGCATTTTTATATCTTCATGATCCCCTTTTCTCTAAAAAAAATTTCCGGAATGTTACGTGTAACAAACTGTCGATTCGCTTAACGGAGTGCGACTAAATCAAACAATAAAATCGAGAACTTATCACGTGTTATATTGCTATGTAAATATTTAAAAAAATTATGTGAAATAAATTGCACGGTAATATGGGTCTTTCAGGAAAAACGATTTAGACAGTTACCCATAGTTTTTCACTCCTAAGCTATTAGTTTCATCTTGCATCGTTTTATATAAATCGTTCAACATAGTGTTTCGCTCCTGAACTAAGATTTCAATCCGCCATATATCATCGTCGTACTAAATCACTATTTTCAAAGAAAGTAATTATATAAAAAATTATTTGAAAAGCATGTCATCGAAGGTTTCGAGACAATAGGAAATACAAACTGAAAAGGTTTTAGACGATTTCTTCAACTAACACATAGAAACAAAAACAGAGAGATGAGGTAGACCGATTATACGTTTTATGCGCACGTACCCAACACTGACCTATCCCAAAGCAACACAACTTTCAAAGTCACTTGGTCAACGATGATGAACGTGTTTGTTTACACCTCAATTTTTAAACGACGAGTACTGTTATACTAATAAATTACATCCAGTCATTTTTAGATTAATCAAACTGTATTACGAATTGCTTAGAGGAAGTATAAAAATAACTCAAAGGACTTGTTTACTGAACAGTATTCTAACCTCAAATGATATCCACTCCATTTTCGCTAGTCGTGTTGCTAGAAAAGCAGTCCAATGTCGGGAGACGCAGAATGATAGCGCGCAGCCAGCGATATCGGTCCACCTCATCTTTTGTTTTGAGAACGCGGTATAACGACTTCACGTGTATAATCCGTTCACGGTTACTTGCAACTTTTCTGAAGCCCTGCTAACGTTATACTTCCGGGATATTCCTCCACCTCGTGAAAACAAACTATCGTCGAATCTTACGCCAAAGACACAAGAACCGCAGTCGTGTGCACTCACTGTAATAATATTCTGCACAATAACTATTTCTTACTAGGCATTACCAACAAACCAGCATTCTCATTGATTTTACTGATATTAACTATAAATGAAATATTAGAATTTATTGATAGAATATAAGCAAAAGTTCGATTTAGCCAAAGTAATATATAGGCTGTTCGCAGTAAACAGAGCACTTTTGAAAGCCTTGCTTAAGATTTACTTGTATGCACGTTGTGTATTCTACCGTCTTATATAAAATAAACATTGCCATGGGCCTCACCACTGTATTCGTGCTTCGGTCAGGTAGAACTGTACAATTATTACGAAAGGAAATACTTTAAAATCTGGAAATTTTTACTGTGCTGTGCATTAAAAACACAGAAAGCGATTTTTTAAAAAGTTATTACAAATGATTACCTAAAACTTTTTATTTGACGTTGAGATATAGAACTACTTCTAACTCATTTCCACCAATTTTATGGACAAATGTCACTCAATGCGCCGATTACAATATATGCATGCAGGAGCAGTGATTTTTTTTCTAAGGTTCATTTCTAAAGTGCTCACTTTACCGTGAACAGCCTTTACTTTTACTTTTTAACATAAGTATAAACCCCGGTGATAAAGGAATATTTAGGAAATAACCAAATGCGTCATACATTTTGTGATTTTTCAAAGGTCATATTTAAAAAGGGCGTGAAGAAACCGCGAATAGACTGTACAGAGTTATGCCTGGTTCACATGTACGCCGATCACGCCGAACAGACAGTGCGGAAATCTAGAACAGCCAATCAGAAGCAGTACTCGGTTTTCTGCGCGTTTCGCGCTGGAACAACCTCCGAAGAATCATACCTGCCTACATGCAAGCCGACGACCGTTACAAAACTCCCCCATACACGATTCTCCCTTCCACCAAGTTAGGAGCAGGGCATCACCCTCGAAGACTTTGTAACCACTGCCCGAAGCCTCCAACCCAGACACCTGCATATTTGAATATTTTCTACAAGGTCGAATAAAATGCTAACAAATCCCACGGAAAAATTATCTCCTAATCACAAAGAATTATGTTCCAAATGTCTTTAATCCATAACATTCAATGAAAATATAAGCCATTTCTAAGAAACTCTTATTTTAATCCGCAAAAGTTTTATCCCGTTTTCCACTAAACATTCAACAAATTTTAAAATCCTACAGAAATCCAGGAAACTGCAACTAAGCATAATTTCGTACAAGAGAAATACAATAATTATTTTCACTAAATAAATCTTACGGGATCCAAAGACTTTTTATATAATTTATGTTATTCTAAGAGCGCTGTTTTCAAACTGGTATAACTCGATTTAAGCTTTACACAAATCAAAGGTATTAACTATGGAAATCGTATGTTAAACAAACATGTATACATATTAAAATATTTGTGTATAGCAGACAAAATATGTATTTCACGTGTAGAGTTCGCTCAAATTTCTACTTATAACCAAAGTTTCAATTCAAAACCTTCCCAAACGAGATTTTTAGATACACCATCTAACATAAATGCGTATATTTCCGACCTTCAGCCCCGCTGATAGCTTAGCGCTCGCTGGGGAATTCGGCTGGCCGCTTACCAGAGCCAAGTGTTCACCTTGCGAAGAGGGCAGCGCTCAGTCCGCCTGTCCATGGGTTCAGGTCTCGTATGAAGCCTAAGTTTCGTTACTAGAGTGTGAGTGGATCAATTCGGGTTTTTAATTTTTTTGCGTTATTTTGTTAAAACTTTCAGGAAAATCTGGCACATTTTTGTAAATTCGGTTAATGTTTTAGTAAATTTTACTGCTTTTTCAGAAAATTTAATTACAATCGGTACAGCTCTTTGCAATTTTAATCAAATTTCGTAAAATTTTTAACAATTCGTTCCAACTGTTAACATTTATAAGCAATTCTGTAAACCATATAAGAGATGGTTTCAACTCTTAATGTTTATTACAAATTTTGTAAACTTTGTTAACAAATCATTACAACTTGAATGAAACTTAGTTAAAATCGTTACAAACTGAATGAAATTCCTTCAACTTTGTAACAAAGTGAATGAAATTTTTATTAGATCGTTAAAATTTTTAACTAACTGAATGGAATTCATTAAACTTTTTAACAAACTGAATTATGTTTCTTTATAATTGAAAAACAGGTCTTTAGAATTGTTAAACTTTTTAACAAACTGAATGATGTTTCTTAAAATCATTTAAGTAGTCTTTAGAATTTGAAAGATATTTTATAAACTTCTAGTTAATTGTTTATACTTTTAACAAAATGAATGAAATTTTCTTAAAATCACTAACTTTCTTAACAAATGGTTTGAATTTGGTTGGAGCATTATTTGAGGAATAAACACCCTTATTTGAGGAATAAACAGACCTATTTGAGGAATAAATTATGTTTTGTGGAATGGTTTCGAGGAATGATTTCGAACAATAGTGTATAACCAGTATTAAAAATTTTTGGTATATACATTTACGAATCAACCTATACTTTGTTTTGCTATGATTTTTTTAATAACCTATACTTAATTGTTTTATCTTTTGTATATGTTTTGAAACATCCTGGATTAAAAATGATTTGATATTTATGTAACATACCATACTAGTCTTTGTTAAAGTATTTGCTATGTTGCTATGTTTCAAGACATCCTATCATTTCCTAATATTTTTTGTCAATAAATTTATGTTTTAAAATGAATTCCTTCATATGTTATTTGACCTCTCCCTTTTAAAAAACTGTGAAATGAAAATTAGTTTACCTAACAGAGGAAAAGTTATAACTTGTTTAGTAACATATCTCAACACAGATATATATATATATATATATATATATATATATATATATATATATATATCTGTGTTGAGATATGTTACTAAACAAATTATGTTGTAAAGCACTAAGGGTGCAAAAATTCATAAATAATTGGTTTTTCAAACAATTGATATGCTGCAAATACAAAACAGCTTTCATTACACCGAAAGAATGTTGTAATGAAAAATCTAACCTCATGTGAAATATTTGGTGATGAGTATTCTAACAGCTCACACCAAGAGAGAGACAATTGTTAAACAATCACTAACATTAACAAACTTGACATAATCCTAGTTTTACTAGGAATTAAAAACAACACAGAAAAAGATACGCTGCATAGATGTATACACCAGTTCTCTCTTGTCTTCACCGGGTGGCTTACAGGCTCCCGGGGTACTGTGCGACGATATAGGGGTAGGCGGTCAACGGGCTTTGGAAAGTCTAGGCATTTCATACACCTGAGTGTTAAGCACGACTCTCTTTAAGCGATATTATATGCTCCGGGCTTCAGCTCTCGTTCACAGTCTTCGTACACTATAGTGCGAAATATTTTTTATAAGTTTTAATTTATCGGGAAATAAATTTTCCAGTGATAACCCGATATAGTGCGTTCGTTATTTTTATAATAGTTTATTGTCTCAAGTACGTTTCTGAGCTCAGTCGACGAATCTTCGTAGCATTTTCGACTCCCATTTTTGTTACCAAGTGCCGTGAATTTCACAGACTTAATGGAAATATGTAGTATGTCCGTTATTTTAAATAATATATAGTACGCTTCTATAATATGTTGCCCAAGTACGCTTTGCGGAATTAAGTCTTTCTTCATGCCATCCGAGTCTCCTTATACTTCGATGGAAATTTGGGTTAAAAGTAAATTATTCAGAAAATAATGAAACTTGCATTTAAAATACCTAGGTAAGTTTTTTTTTTTTAATAATTTTTTTGCTATCTGTTGTAGGACGAATAGTGTATTTAAAGTTTTTGCCGTGGTTTCAATTCAGTTGCCTTCAAGACGTCGGCCGCACTCCACATATATATAACAGCTTATAAACAGGCACACACGTCATTCATTGTCTGACTTCTGAGGTGGGTGGACAGATGTGTTTTGGGAGAGGTGCGATTTCATTATGTGTATTTCTATTACACTATTGTGTCTGTTTAAAATGCAAAATGCGAGTTTGGAAATCTTCATTTGTTCGTGTTAACTGGAAGTGCTAAATCATTGTATATGCATTTTGCTAAATAAATTGCACGTCGTTAATACTAGCTTGGTAGGGACACATTTTTTTCTAGATATAATTCAGTATGCGGATTAATAGTGTGTAAATCGTTTAGTCAATCGTATTCAGAGTCTTTTTCTCATAAATTTCAACTCAGCCACAAGCTCCACGTATATAAGTTGGTGCACGTCATACGATCCAGTCATTCATTAAGTGACCTCCGAGGTGGACGGGTGTGTTTTGAGGGAGGTGTGATATCATTACGTGTTAGTTTAATTTATTTGGAAACATTCGTTTTGTTAAAAATTTCCGAGTTTTTCACCTCAGTCTATAATAAAACAGTGTTCCACTAAGCTCCCGAGCGAATGGACGCATATTAAACATTTTCTTTTTTATGCATGTTTATTAATTAATTAATTTTAATGTGTGGATTACGTTTCTAAAGTTCCTCACCAGTCTCGCAGGCAGACGGACGCGTAAGGTATGCTCGAGAGGCCTCAAGTAGTGCCATATATCTTGTTATTGTGTTCGTTAGCCATTTTAAATTATAGGGACATTTTTTTGCTCCATTGATTAATTCCATACTGCACACTCACGTAATTGTGATAGTCAAATAGTTGTGTTTGTTCGTTATACTTCTCTCATGTAAATTATATTTCTAACGTTCAGCTTGGGGTAGACTAATTCATCTCTTTACATTTAAGACACCTGGAGAGTCACGTAATTGCACTTGTTTCTTTATGAGACCAGGTAGTTATACTTATCACTAGTTATATTTATTAATATATGTAGAAATAGATTAAACACTCAGAAATTCTCTAATGTTTAATTGCATTCGGAATAATACTATCTTTCAAAGTCACCTGTTTACAAACACGGTCTACGAGCAAGATCACTACAAATAAATAATTTTACACTTATGCCACTCTTGCACAACACTCACCACATATTCCCCGTCCCCAATATGCCACACCTCAGTAGTGTGCCGGAGCTCACAGGGTGAGGACGTACCAGAGCTCCTGCTCCCCACCAAAAGAGAGAGAGAAAACAATAAAGTACACCTATACACTTATCACGCAGCTATTTTTGATTGATTAATTTAATTAAATTAATTGTATCAATCAGTCAAATCTGCAAACCATTTTAAACGATGAGAATTTAAAAAAAAATTGTTAATCGAAAAAATTTCCATCTGATTAAAATCGGATTAACAATTTTTGATCGGATTAATATCGCATTAATGATTAACCCTTTTGATATCAAATCGATAATCCATCAATTAATCCCAATCAAAAAAGGCAGCTTCCCTTGTGGGTTTAGGATCCCCCTGCCCCTACTACTTTTAGGATATAACTTTAGTCAGTGTCTCAATTTATTGAGAGCTCTATGCAGTGTGTGCTCTTTAGCACGAGAAGGTTCTTTCGTGCACTCTCACTCTTTTCACCCTTTTGTCGATTTGGGACAATATTTGATACAGAAGAGGTCAGGGAACCTGGCCGCCTGTTTCAAACTGATAATGTATCCAATTTCCACTAAGTCATCCAACAAAGCTGCCCTATATAGATGGGTGTTATCATCCATAAACAGAAAATACACGCCAATCACTTTCTCAAAAACTGGAGGTTATTTTCTCTGTACATATTGATTGTTACCGTGCCATGACCATTGAACAACACTTGTTTGGATGAACTTGAGTCCAACATGACGGGGTTCCTACCTGCCAAGAAGAAATTGAAGTCGTCTCCTTGATAGTCCTCTTCATAGATGTTAGCTGGACTTTTCACACTTTTCTATTCTAAACAGGACAAAGCCCCGCTGTTATCTGATCTACGCTCCATTTTCTCTGCACTGTATTAATTAAGCGTTTACGTGACAACGGTCAGTAGGTTGCACTTCACAGTCAAATGGGCAAACAGTTTGTTTATGGAGGTTTGACTATGTACAGTAAACCTGGAAATGCTTACTCCTGTAGGTTCTGTCAAGTCTCTACCGAGTTCATCTGCTGTCCCCGAACTGCGTAGTCTGGCATTCAGGCAGGAAGAAATACATTTTTGTGGCATTATACCACTTAAGCGCCCACTCCTGAATGACATTGCCACTTGTCGGAATCTCTGTCGTAACCTGTAAATTAAGCTTCGTGAAACATACAGGACTCAGAACTCCACCATCTAAGTTTGGTCTGCCTTCAATCACCTTACGTGTATTCCTCATGTTAATTTCGTCGATAACGATTCTTTGAACCATTGTGACATGTCTCGAAGTCTTTTTCATAACAGGCATAAGGGGAACAAATGTTAGACTTCCTAATGCGTAAAATGATACCGTACTACAGAAAAAGAACTAAATATTGCTGGTCGTTTTTATTGAAATAGTATTATTATATAAGCATAGGTTGTAATCTAATAACTTATTAAACAGCATTGTAAGAATGTTAGGTATCCAACAATTATATTGCTATGAAATTCTGTCAAGGGTAAAGAAAAGTTTTCAAGGCGTACATTTGCGATATTCCCTTAAAATTCCGCCAGGGTTGGAATTTTTTTTGTAAAAGTCTTCATATGTGTAATATATAAAAACCTGAAAAATTCGCGAATTCAATGACCTGCAGGCTAGACTTTTACAATATTATGTACAAATATGCCGATGTTAACTGCACATTGGTTGTTTGCTGTCACAGTGGAAGGCGACTATTGGACAAGTGTACTCCAAGAGGTGTCATACACCGTGTGGACCTATGGCTAAAGTTATATAAACTGACATATTTTGAATTCTAGCATGTCCTGAAATGAATCCGCGATTTCTTCAGGTCTGTAGTAATATACAGCTGATCGCTCTTTTGATACAGCGTAGGGACGTGTGCTCCCGTATTTCGGTTGGATCACCACCCACCTTGCAGCGAAAATTTAATCAAAATCCGTACAATATATTTTTCGTAACATCAGAATATACTTGTGCATCCAAACATCCAAAAAAATCTCGCCACACGTTTACAAAGTAATTTTGGCTTTGTTGTGGGGTGACGAATTCACAAGTAAATTTTGGCAGTGTATTTCATAAACATTGTGCACGTTTTAAACAATACTTTGCCGCATTTCCCCTGATAACTCATTATATCATAAGTAACTTTTTACATATGCTAATTGTTTCCGTGTTTCTGGAGAAGATATTTTATACTGTCAAATATAATACTTAAAATCCAGGTGCTTTAAAACAGTGAATTAAAATAAAAGGATGTGTGGTAACTAATATTGCTTCATATTAGAGCAAACACTCATATACGTCACTGAGACATTACATCTTTCTCGCTCTTTGTTCAGAAATCGTAATTTCAATAACATAATTAAGAATGTGTTCACATTTAACACGTATACAATTTTTTGTATAATTTTCCTTGGGAATGGACATTACAGGTTGGGGAATGGGTAGATAAAATGATAAGAGACTGACTGACAAATCGCCACATATTCTGATGAAGGTTCCATACCTAGAAAATCTGGGTATCTTTGAGTACAACCGCTTTCAGGGAGAATATTTAATAAAAATTATTAGCTACCATATCGCCGAAGCACGATAGGCTTGAATCTAACTCGTAAATACCCATTATGTAGAAGAATATATTAACAATTCCTTTAGAAATAATGCTAACTTCAGCTCAAGTGCAAATTAGAATAATATTTATAGCACACATTTTACGTCAGAAGAAGTTGTTTTAAGACAAGGAAGTATATTCATTGCTTGAAAATATAACAGCCAATTTTTGGTGGAAGTTTAATTATGCTTTATTATTTTGACAAAACGTACATCTTACATATCTGCATGGAAGAATTGCTAGTTTGGTAAAAATTATGCGTGTATAGAATTTTGAAGCAAATAATTACAATACCGAGCATTTATAAGGATCTCAGGAGAAGGTTCTCAGGGAAAAATAATACGTTTGGAGCAGTCAGGCGTTTTTCAGTTAGCAGATATTTTCCATTTTCGATTCTGTGTTTTTTTCATTAACACTGAAGTACTGAATGCCTTTGAAAGAGAGAGATACCCATTGGAGCAAATCTAAAATGCACAGTAAATGACGGGCATTCATTCTCCTGTTCGATATATTGGTTAAAATATCAGAACAAATAGCTGTTCTTTCGCGCGCCGCTCTTCTGCACGTCCCAACTGGAAACGTAGTATTGTCGTTAGCCCTCCTGAGTCTGTATTGGAAAACCTGCACTGAATGAATTCCTACCGAGGCAAGTTCGCGGACCAGGAGCGTATCACGGAAATTATATGCTTATTGTGAGAAAAATAAACAAATACAACGTGGGATTAGTCACCGTAGTTCATTATTTGCCTTTCGAAGATTACACCGCCCCGCTAAGCAAACGTCATGCCTGCCCGCCGGCTTCGCTCGACTGTCAACGGTGTTACGACGTAATAACATTTTCACGGCAGAAATAACTTTAAAATGATTCTACACTGATTTAATAGTAATGAAAATGATGGAATGTGTACTTACGTTTCTTAAAGCAACAGACGTTTGCAACGATGGACGATTTGCGAATACGTGTGGCAAAGCGGCAAGCTCCGACTCACGGCGCGGGTGACACGTATCAAGGCTCTCAGCATACTAGCGGCAGCCAGTGCCTGTGGTTCAAGGCCTCGCCGCCTTGAAGCGCTCCAGTCGCGGGTGCGGCTTGTCGCTCCCCGCCGTTTGAAGACGTAAAGAGTGCGTTGTAGGCACCGGATATCCGCAATATTGTCATTTGTCTCTCGAATAATATATACAAATAAAGAATGAAGTAGAATGTTTTCCCCTCCAATAAGATTTCATATAAATAGGACCCTATAGCTGACTTGTCTTCAGATACGTTCGGCTGTTGGGGACCTGCACGGCGATGTAAATAAGTAACTGAGATTAAGGCCTCCTGGCCAAAAATAGTAGGCATGGGTTTGTTGTAGCCCTTAGATCTGGTTTTTCATAGTAGTGCAGCTGACTGGATTTCTCGGTAGTCTTGGACTCAGTAAAATGTTAATCTTGAAACAAAATGTTCAAAATTTAAAACGCTGCGTTTTTGTTTTCTTCAAAGTTTACGCCTTGTAGCTTTGTAACATAATTTGTTATACCAAAGAAAAATGTTGTTATTCCAGCCAAAGCAGTAAAAGTTGCCGCCTTGTGGGCTACTGCCGTTTTGAAAGCCAGTATTATAAAATGTAGGAATATTTTAACGAAACGTTGAAATACATCGTGGTTCCTTAAGAATGATGCATTTTAAAGAAATGTTTTTTAATGCACATCATGTTATGGAGAAAATATAGGAAACCAAAGTTCACGTTTGAAAGTGCCACTGTTTTCAAAAGGAGTCATGGTCAAAACATAGATTTTTAAAGGCTGTTTATTGTAATGTTACCAACCTGTAAAAATGTTGAATCTTAAGCGAGGCAGTACATATTTTTTAAAACAAGCTTGTATGTATTCTGAATAATGCCTCGGTATTTGGGAGTTTTAAGGGTGTTTATTAAAATACATGTAAAAAATCACACACCAAAATAGTTATCCAGGAATTTTCTGGTGTTGGAGTTTTGCATGTGTAGTAGAAATATCCATTGCAAAATTTGCCTTTTTATATGGAGCATGTTAGTACATGTAGAAGTGTGATTTGGATCACAATTGGATAAAAATACAAACGTTATGCTTCAGAAAACTCATGTGCTTTTGTTAGAGATTTTTACAAATTTACAATATCACTGACATTTCTCCCTTAAGGTATTTTCTGCTGTTTGGTTTGACATTGGGATCGTCGTTTCTTGTAGCCAACCGTCCTCGCTCAGTCCTAAGTGAAGGGCTAAACGAAAGGCCGACCGAAAGGGCGTCGCTGTCATAAACTTACTAAACTATTAGTATATCAGGATATATTCTCGATCAACATTTTCATACTGCTAAACCATATTAGTTATTTTTCAACGGTAAAATAAAAGTTCCAGTTTTTAGTCTTACTTTCGAAAGGAAAGATAGGCTTATGCAATCACAAGAATTTAGATGTGAAATGTATGCCCCCATTACCCCCCTCTCCCCAATTACCATTAAACCCGAGAACCGAATTTCATCAAACTACATCTACATACAGTATTTAGTAATCACATCGGGCTTTTACAGTTTTATAGTTTTCGATCAAGCCAGGTACTTTATTTCAATATGGCAGCACTTGAAAATGCATGGCACTATATTAAATCTCGGGAAATATTCAACCAAATTTAACCGAATTTGCTACGTTGAAAATTCATGATATAAGAATTGAAATTAATAAGAGATAAACTTATTGTTGCACCAAGGGTCTTGAATATTGGCTCAATGGTTTTGAATCAAGAGTCTTGAGTCATGGGTCTTGAGTCAAGTGTCTTAGGTCTTGAGTCTTGGGTCCTGGGCCTTCGGTCTTGAGTCCTTGATCTTTAAGTCTTGAGACCTGGATTTTGAATCTTGGGTCTTGGGTCATGAGTCTTAGGTTTTGATTCTTGAATCTTGAGTTTTGGGTCTTTAGTCTGGGTCTTGAGTCTTGGGTCAAGTGTCAAGGGTTTTTTTTGGAAATTAACTTGGGATTTTTTGAAATGTTTTGGGATTTTTAGAACTTTTTTGTTTCAAGGTCGTTCAAGGTTGATACACAAGGTCACTTGGATTTAATATGGTGATTGGGTGACATCATAACATGGTGGCTGGTCGGCTCTAGTCCCCCATCCCTTCTAAATCACAACATTCGAAATTTATTTATTTTTATAAATTATTTATTTTAATATATATCATTATTAAATAAAAATTTTATTTTAAAATTAATTTTTAGCAGTTTTATACATTTTTAAAGACTTTTTACAACAATTTTGTGAATCTTTCGGATTTAGGGTCATCCAAGGTCATGAGCACGAGGTCAAGGATCAAGGTCACCAATATCCAACATGGGGTTCACAGTAGCGTAGTATGCTAGCCGACTTTTATGAATTTTTTCAAGTTCGTACAGTTTTTTTTCGAGTGTTCGTTTTCAAGGTCATTGAGTTCATGGTCACTGGCATGCGACATGTTGGTCGGAGTCTTCGTTGTAATTTTTTCTCGATTTTTAAACTTTTTTCGATTTTTAAATTTTTCGGGGGGAATTTTAGAATTTAGAACGCGACAGAAATTATTTTAAGTTATCACAAATGGTTGCCTAACATTTCTTTTATTAGACGTTAAGATATGGAACTACTTTCAATCAATCGTTATCATCTCTACTGGGCGAATGTCACTGCGCTCATTAAAATATATGCATGCATGAGCAGTGACTTTTTCTAAGGTTCATTCCTAAAGCGCTCACTTTATCGTGGACAGCATTTAGCCTGTATGTCGGCCACGTTTTAAATACGTATTCACGTTTCCCGACGTATATCTCTTGTTCGACACTGTCCTTGGAACTTCCACGGACACTCGACACGAGATTTGCCCCGTCATGCGGCGACGTCGGCTCGAGCACGAGCCGTCGGGAGGACCGGAAGGCCATTTAAAGCAGTCCACGAAGAGGAATGGGGAAGAAAGGAAGAAAAAGATAGGAGAACGCGGCGGTCTGCGCGGGCCGAAGAGGGGCCAGAAAGAGAGACGAAGTGGAAGAGCTGAGCGGTCCGCCGGCGTGCTGCAGAATATTCATGCGGGCGCTCGATTCCACGCCCTCCTCTTCCATTCTGCGTTAAGGTCTGCGCGGGAGAGGCGTGTCCCAATATCCTTCGCGCGCCTGCATCCTCCGCAAACAACGGGTAGTGGAGCGGAGCGGCTGGAGAGGGGAAGGATAAGATCCTGGGGAGAGCCTTTTGTAGAACTGCGGACAGTCGCCTCCAATACCGCTCCCCGCCAGTCGTTTTGCCTTTCTTAAAGTTGGTTCCACAGCGATGCAATGCGTTGCGATGAACGGTAGCCGATCAGGTTGAAGCGGATCCCGTCGCAGCGCGTCGGCGTCGAGTGCGTTGCGCGAAATTCTTGAGTTGCGATTGTCGGCGTCAGCCTGCGACGCAGAATAAGAAGAATAAGTGTTTGTTTACGAGGAGATTAAAAACTTTTTTTTTTTTTTTACAATTTGAAAAACGACGATCGCGTTTACGCCGACGTTTTACTATTTTTATTGTTGCTGCGTAGATGCGCAAAATAGTTAGGGATAGGAACATTTCGCGAGTTCAGTGACCTTTACGTTAGACTCCACAATCCTTTGTATAGTCCACCCACAGATGTTTGTTCATTGGCTGTTGCCCCAGTGTTACCCCATATTTGACAGCACGGGATTCGCTTCTCGTTCCCTTGCAAGTCGCGGAGTCGTCCAGGGCGTGTCTAATAAACTCTGATCCAATTGCAAAGGTGACTTCAGTGTACACGCGTTTGAAATCTATCTTGTCCTTAAATGAATTCGCGAATTCTTCCTATCCCTACTTATAGATATGGACAATGCCATAAAATTCGTTCATTAAGATCAACATAATTACCCTTCGTCTTATTACGTCTCGTTCGCGCTAGTTTTCGTCACACATCTCGTTCCTACTACCATGCTTTTATCTTCTACCGCTTAAAAAACATACAGTTTCAACTTTCTGCGCGTGTCTTTTGATACATTCGTGTGGTCTGAAAATGTAACGTCCGCCCTTAAACCAGGTAGCAGCACTATCTCAGACGGCATCCGTCGCCGACAGATCATCGCATAATTGTGAAACAGCAAGTATAGCTAGTCGCAGGACAACGCATCGCATCGCATCGCACTATTGTGGATCCAGCTTTAGCCCTAAACCGCGTCTTGCACCCAAACGCTTTTCTCCATTGCTGTCGTTCGCTGCCCGTAAGAAGCCTTCAAGCAGAGTCTTAGGCCTAGTACACACGGGCATCTTTATTGTACAAGATAGCGAGCACGTTCTTGTACACCCCGACTTGCATCGTGTGAACGACCGCTGAGTATGCTAGTTATTAGCACGCAAGAGCTTGTATGCAAGCTAGTACCATATAGGGACGATCCTATTTTTCGCCATCTTTCTTGTACAACTCGAATGTAAACAAAACATATATTTTGTTGATGCTGGCAATAAGCAGATATGTTAATGGATTTAATACGATAAAATGTTTAATAGTCCCACTACCATCAATAATTCTGTGAATGGATTTTTAAAAAATATAGAGGTTTGTGTTTATTTCTGCGAGTGATTTTAAATTTTCTACATTTGTATATATTTAGTGCTTTAAATATGTCTTAGTGGACTAAAATTTCATTCTTTGTTATGGTAGATGTCATGGATAATGACAAATCACCCCCACAACCTCAAAAACTGCTTCCAAATCATACATAGTTGACATCAACCATCAACTACACCCTAAGAAATGATTCGGAAATTTACCATACCAGTGTATATATTTAGTGAGAAAGCAGAAATGGTAATGTTTTCCCCTATACATTCATTGCAGCGTTCCTACATTTGCTCAGGAAACAGTCAAATGCATAGGAATTTTCCCAACATTGTATAGTAGCGGTGCTTAACATACCTATATCTGTAGCTTCATGTGTGGTATTATCAACATACAGTGTACAGGTTAAAAACTTCCATTACTGTTTAGGAAGTTTACCAGAAAATTCTTTACAGTGTACCTTGCTCAACAGCTAGTGTCGTATGTGTGGATCACACAATTCCGTGCGTACTAGCTAGTAGGCTTAAGTGTTCAATTTATTGTTCTCCTTTATTCTCACTTTCTTGTACAAGAAAGATGCCCTATGTACTAGGCTTTAAGCACGATTGCTAACTGGAAGAGAATACTTGACCCATACTACTCAGATTACGAACAAAACAAGTTTGCTTATGGGCGAGTTTGGCATAGACAAAATTTCCGCTGCTGAGTGCCTAGTGTTCCAAAGATGTCACTTTTAAATACAATTTAAATCTACGTGAGTGATAAAAGATAAAGATTTTAAATTGTTACGAAGTTATTTTATATTTGATTGCAATTATCCTGTTTTTTAAAGTAGGGAATAGAGAAAAAACACGTTGTAGGCCGTTCACAGTAAAACGAGCACTTTTGGAAGCCCTGCTTAAGATCTCCTTGTACGTCTAGTGTGTGTTCTTTCACCATGTGTAACATTAACATTTCTATGGGTCTCATCACTTTACTCATACGTTAGTCAAATGAAACTGTGAAATTATTAAGAAAGTAAATGATTTACAAATCTGCTCATTTTTACACTTCGATGCATAAAAAAAAGTAAAAGAATTCATTTTAAGGTGTCACAGATCGTTACCTAAGACTTTTTATTCGACATTAGGATATGGAAACACTTTCCATCCGTCATTACCAACTTTACTGGGCGAATGTTATTTAGTGCACCCATTAAAATATATGCATGCAGGGGCAGTGATTTTTTTCTATGGCTCATTTTTAAAGTGCTCACTTTATCGTGAACAGCCCTTCCACATGCGACACTAGCGCTTATCTTGTGGCGAAAATTATTAGTTTCCAAACTTTTGACATTGATTGTCCCAACATGAGTATAAGTAACCTTACCCATACTCACCTAGTGTATAGTCTATTCGCGGTTTGTTCACACTTTCTAAATCAAACCTTTGAAAAATCACCCCATGTGTGATGAGTTTCGTTGTTTCCAAAATATAGCATGTACCGCTAGCGTTTAATACTTCTGTTAACATAAAAGTATCCTATTTTGGGTTAAATCGAACTTTGAATTATATTTCCACTATAAAATTTATTATTTTAGTTGTAATTAACATGAATTAGAACAGTGAGAAAGTAGGTAGGTTGGTAATTTTCACGATGAACTGAGCACATTTGAAAGCGCTGCTCGAGATATACCTGTACCCGCATTGTGCATTTTTCCACGACATGTAAAATTAGAAACGCCGTGGACCTAATAGCTTTAATAACGCCCCTATTCCCAGATAATTATTGGAAGATTATTGGAAGAGTAAACGTTTTACAAATGTTTTAATTCTTAAACATATAATAATTAAAAAGCAGACAGCGAAAGTAATCATTTCCTTTTTCGCAAATGTTTACCCAGCACTTTTAGTTTAACGTTAAGACGTGGAACTACGTTCCCCTCGTCACTGCCAACTTTACTGGACACATGACAGATTTTGCGATCGTTAAAATATATGCAGGTAAGAGTAGTGATATTTTTCAATGGTTTATTTAAAAATTGTTTCATTAACCGTGAACAGCCTATATGGCCGAACAAAGCATGTAACAAACGAAACAAGGGGCGTGTCGACTAAGTATACTGAGAGCCAACGAAATAATTGCTTGTATAGAGCCAGAAATATATTTTGCTTCCCAACAAAATATTTGATTGAGTAAAGAAGGCTAGAAAAGAAAAGAAAATTTTCCTTCTAGAAAATTACACGACTGAATTAACAAAGCCGTTGTGTTGGGCCAAATTAAATTAGACCGTCAACAAAATATTTAGTTGAACCATATATATGTATGATTTTTTGGTGACTCATTTGATTGTCTTCGTTTGAAAATACAGCTCGAGAGATTGTACGCATTCTTTTGTGGCAATTATGATAGTATGAGTGATTTTTGGTACATTTATCGATTCTTAGTAATGGTATAAACATCCTAATAAAACAAGTTGAACATGAAACTAACAAGTAAAGATTCAAAACTTAAAATATTTGTTTGCGCAGTTGTCCAGTATTTGAAATGTATATATTTAAAAACTTTTCAGCAGTACCAGTAGTAACGTTATTACGCCACTTTAGGGCATAGCAGGGCTAAAGGAAGGCAAGGTGAAGGACGCACACCATTAAAAAAAAATCCAAGAAAGCATGGACAAAAAAAATTCCAAAATCAATACATATATATATTGAAGTCCATCTATACATTATCATCAAGAACAACTACTTTGGAACTTGATTGGAAAAATACAAATTGCATCTATAAATTTATGTTGCTTGCTACCAATTGGTTAACTAGGGGAAGGAGAGAACACTCATGCACTGAAACAAACAGAAAAACCAACAATATTAATATATCCTGATAAATCACGCAACCCGAATAAACACTTGTGAAATCCCATTAAAAATGGTAAAATAACTCCCTGAGTAAAGCAAGCATCAAAACAGCTTTAAAAGTAAAAGTACGTCTGATGATTCACTAAAAAGTACAACATGGAATACTAATTTCAATAATACCATTGGAAAGGAGCAAACACTTAATCATGAGCATAAAGGCACGCCATAAAATATCCACTCTGCTCCTTAACATTGAAATTCTTTTGGCAAATCGTAGTCCAGGAGACCATTCCCACAGCACTCATAATAAAAGAAAAGAAAAAGAAGAATCCACCTCTTACAAACATTCCCATAAAAATACCATATTGAAAATTCACACAAGCAAAACAGTGAAGAAACACTTCCCTACAAAAATCCATATACACAAAAACACTTAAAAAACCCTACTAAAAGGGAAACTCTACCCCCAGCAAAACAACAACTGCGTTCATTGCAATACTTAACTTGAGTAGTACTCATATTACGCGAAAACGCGTCTAGCATGCTGAAGTCCCGAAGTACGAAGGGGTGTAGACATGATCTATCGTCGACCAGCCCACGCAACTCTAAGAGGAACACTGCACACTTGCTCGGGTTGGAGACGAACATTTATACGCGAAACCGCGGCTCGGGAAAGTAAAGGAGGCGACGGGAATAGCGGAGCGGTGTATGGAAGGTGCCAGAGTGTGCGAGGCTGAACTCGTTGCCAGTAGTAGCCACCAGACAGCGCTCGGCCGCGCCAGGAGCGCCGCGCGCCTCTCTTCAGTATAGCTCAGCGCTTGGAAGCGTTCAGACGTGCGCAACCATAGACCCGGGGGGGGGGGGGGGGGTCGAAGAAACATGATACCTTTTGCTGGCGCAAAAAATATTGCCTTTTCAAACAAAATAACAGTTTATTAATCTGGGCGACCAAATACAGAGGTGGCAAATAACCAAACAGACTTGCTAACCAAGTTCAT
Source organism: Dryococelus australis (assembly GCA_029891345.1). Classification (NCBI taxonomy): domain Eukaryota; kingdom Metazoa; phylum Arthropoda; class Insecta; order Phasmatodea; family Phasmatidae; genus Dryococelus; species Dryococelus australis. Next base: position 38,560,407 of record CM057002.1, read on the forward strand.
TAACGTCATGTAGTTCGGTAAATAAACCAACCCCATAATAGCAGCGTTTAATTGTACTCCAGAAAATTGTAGGCATCACACATTTCACCAGCTGGCGGGACGAAAGATACATCTTTCAGGCAGGATAGTCTTTGGCAGGACAGGAGTACTCACATAAAATTGCTTGAGCTTGCTAATTGACATGCGTGTTAGACTTGAAGCACGGCTTCAACGTTATAGACTGTCCACCGTAAATGAGCATTTTTGAAAGCAATGCTCAAGATCTACTTGTATACACGTCGTATGTTCCTCCGCCTTATGTAAAATTAAAAGTGACATGTGCCTCATCACTTTATTTATGCGTCGGTCAAATGAAACTGTGAAATTATTAAGACAGTATGTACGTTACAAATCTGTTCACTTTTACACTTCGATGAATTAAAAAAAACAAAGTGAAAGTAGTAATTTTAAGTTATCACAAATTGTTACCTAACACTTTTTATTCGACGCTAAGTTATTGAACTACTTTCAATCTATCGTTACTAGCTTTACTGGGCGAATGTCACTCAGTGCGCCCATTAAAATATATACATGCAGGTGCAGTGCTTTTTTTCTAAGGTTCATTTCTAAAGTGCTGACTTTATCGTGAACAGCTTTTAGCTGAGGTTACTAGGGCGTATCGTTCAAGCGAAAGCGATCTAAATGCGAACCTAAGTCGGTCTTCCTATTTTTATTATATTAACCGATAGTGTTTAATTTAGCATAGCTAAACCGATCTTTAGTTGCACCAACCAAATTTTTGTTTTGGTCCCACCAAATAACAACAACAAAATGATCTGGTTTCAACTACAATATATTACATTGTCCCTATACAAATAATAATTTTTTGTCTGAAACAAGCCTCTCTCTCAGTGTACAGCGCACATCATAACATTAAATTTTTTCAACAACTGAAACCGTAAATTTAAGTGGGTCTTAAAGGGTTGGCCAAAAAACTGGCTCAGTTTTAAATAGTAGACGAAGGAAAATACGGCAATATGAGTCAAGACGGTTCGCTGGTTGTAATCGGGTTTCCAGAAACAAGGGGCAGGAAAAAATTGGTAGGTATGTGTGTATGATGCTTTTTTTTCTATCACTACAGAACTAATTATTGGCAAATATTATAATATGAAAAATAATCACAAATTAATATTTTAAATATTTTGAGCCCACTTTTTATGACTTAATTTCCTGCTATTTCAAGGTGGCAAAGCAACAAACTCTATAGTAAAAAAGAAATTATCAACAATTAACTTATTATCTTTTTTTCTTTTAAATGTTTATTATTCTCAACGATAATGTGTCATGTGTATATTTGTATGCAAGTGTGTACATAATTTAAATCACAGTGTTTAAGAGAAGTTGTAGCATAAAGTGTCAAGTAAATCAACCGACTCTAGATTACTTGTCATACCATGTCATTATTAGACAACAGAATTTTTGAAAATACGCCATTTACTATAAAATTGTTGTAAGAATATCACGTCTTGAAATAACGATATATGCATTAAACAATTCCAAAATTAACATATAATACTACACGAATTTTACAGAAAATATAGTTTCAAATGATGTGACCAGAGAAATATACACGTAATTACAAATTACCAATTCAATATTTATTGACTATTATTAGTTCTGCCGTCTTGAGGGTGCATACATTAAGAACATTTGCTTATTAATTTATCCAGTTTACATTAAAAAGCGTTTTCAGCGATAATGCAATAGGTACAAATCATGCGAGGGCTAAAACTAGGTACAGGCTGTTCACGGTAAAATGAACACTTTTGAAAGCCCTGCTTAAGATCTACTTGTATGCACGTTGTGTATTCTTCCACCTTATGTAAAATTAACATTGCCACGGGCCTCATAACTTTATTCGTGTGTCGGTCAAGTGAAACGATGAAATTATTAGAGAAGTAAATATTTTACAAATCTGCTCATTTTTAAACTTCGATGCATATAAAACAGAAAGTGAAAGAAATAATTTATGTTATCACAAATTGTTACGTATCACTTTTTATTCGACGCTAATATATGGAACTACTTTCCATTAATCGTTACCAACTTTACTGGACGCGTGTTACTTAGTACGCCCATTAAAATATACACCGGCAGGGACAGTGACTTTTTCCTAAGGTTGATTTCAAAAGTGCTCACTTTATCGTGAACAGCCTTTAATACAGTAGTAGCATTTTTCTTTCGAATTACAGAGAGTTAAAATAATCGTCTGCTTCAGGTGCTAGGTGCAATAAAATCGAGAAAAGAGCTGGAGAAACAAAGTTTGGTCACCATTTGCGGTTGGTAGTAAAACTCCGCCAGGACTTGAGTACGTTAGAGATTTTCCCTCTTTATGCAACTATCATTCAAGCGGCGCTCCGAGAGAGGCAAGTTATAAAAAAAAAACTTTTTCGCAGCGGGCGAGGTGAACTAACTACCGCGAATGAATGGGAATAAAGCAGGCATGCGTTTTAGGATTGCACTCCCAGGAAATAAATCACGTCCCGCAGGAAATATTCCAGTCATGGAAATGCGAAAGGGAGGGAAATGAACGCCTTTCCTTGAGAGCTGCTACCTGCCGCCATTTTCCCCCGAGACTACAGAAGAAAGCGAAGCAAACTTGTCTGACGAGGAAAAATTAAAGCGCGAGGCGGGGGGGGGGGGGGTGGGGGGGGGATGCGGGAAGTCGTTTAGCTGAAGGGGAAAAACTCATTCCTTGAAATATGTTGTCCATTGTTTTCAAATGGATGCGCACTAAAAAGGAAAGAAAAAAATGAAGAACGCGAAAAAGTATACTGTAATATGAGCGTGCCACTTCAGCATCAGTAGTATGATGAAAGGAAGTCCGGCGCAATGTACTTTAAAACGAGCTAAGCTGCCGTGGGATGAACATTGCGCTCGTGGCTGCTCGCTGGCTGGGAACTGCCCGCGACTTGAGGACCAGCGAAAGCGAGGTGCGTCTGCGAGTGCGATGGGACCATGGCAGCTTGGGTGCGGAGAACATTCCGCAATTCGTCGAGTCCCCAGGTGGTGGATAGGGGATCCCCAGGCTCTCGGGTAGCTGGCAATAATCAAATACCAGCCCGCGAACCAACAGGCCGGTGCGAGAGCGCCATCGTCGTGGACGTCGGGAACCTGGGCAGCTCAGTACGAGATAACGAAGCGCATCTGCTGGAGGCGGTCCAACGATCATGGCGGGGAGGGAGGATCTCGAGGTGCTGAAAAATGCGAAGTGTAGCGATCCTCACTGCTGGATTCTGCGGGCTGCCGACTGCGGGTGCGTGATGAATGGATTGGAATGCATCGGAGCTTGGAAGCACCCCGATGTCAGCCTTCACTCCTGGGTCAGCGGATTCGCCACCACCATTGGTAGGCCGCGAATGCCTTGCGTTTCCCAGACCGACGGGCTATTTCGGTGGAAGAGGAGGGGGTGGCTCCCCGAAAGAACTCTCCCCACCTTCACCCATGGAGTGGAGATCATGGCATCGGCGCGGAAGGGCGAAGATGGATATGGTGTCATGACTGAGCTGTCTTGTTTTCTGACGCACTCGACGAGAAGCAGGGGTGCCCTGCATTCCCAGTTGCTGTCGGTACTACAGTGCTGGTTCACCTACACGACAGTCGTCTCCGCTTTGCCTGGTTTGCCATGCTCTTTCAGCTAGACCCTTCTTCTTTCGGGGTGTGCACATGGCTACAATTGCGGTTATGGCACTATAACCCTGCTTAGATGCGATGCATGCGCCCATTATAATAATTAAACCCGCCGACATAAGCCGTAAAGGGTTTGCCCTGAGACGCATCCCATTCTCCAACCGACTTAACTACTAACAAGCATGCCGGAGGGCACACAGAATTGTGAAGGTGCTCACGCTGGCGTAGCGGGATTTAGGGGCTCGCCAGGACAAAAAAAAAATTGTATTTTAAATTAGAGCTGTGTGGCTGTTTGGCTGGCGATCTTCGGCTCGACTCGACGAGGTCAGTAATCTTCGGCTCGACTCAGGGGGTGCTCGGAAGCTGTCGACTCGGGTTTGACGAACGTACTCGAAGGTGCTCGGCAGTTACGCCCATTAATTCTTCAAGCATGTGTTTGTTTCTGGTAGACATATTTGTTTTATATGCGTAGGATATGTCAAATTGGAAATCTGTCTTTGTTATCCGAGTTTTAAAAAATATTTTTATTTATAATTTTTTTTTATATTGTCCCGAAATTTTACATAGGGTATTGCGGAAACATGAAAAGTCTCTCGTTCAATTACTACATTTCCAGTCCCCTCTCTTGAAGTCTGGTTAATACACGATGCCAGTCTGATAATTATTGACTACCTCGACTGTTTTGTAGGTATAAGAATGATACTGAGAATTTTTAATGTATGTATATATGACTAAACCAAGCCCATCATATTAATAGCGACCACATGCACGAATATGTTATAATCGTAGTATGGATCAGCATCTAACTAAAAAAAACTTTTATAGGCTTAGTTGGCGTTAATTTAAATGCCAATACTGCCTATCCCTGGAGACTTGGAATGTACGAGGGTGATAAACAGTCTTACATTTCATGCTCTTCTTGACTATCAATCCATCAATCGTCCTATCATTCCATCGATATTAGATCAATCCATTAATCTTCCAATCTTTCACAATTTTCGCCAATCTGCAACCAATCCTCACCAATCCTCAAAAATCTTTTGCAATCTTGCCATCAATATTTCACAGTCTTTCCATCAATCATCGATCCATATTTAATCCATGGGTTTGTCGTCTGTCTCTAGCCATACATATAAAAAAAAGATTCACCCCCTGTCTCCAAAATTTGCTACATGTCGACAGAATTAATATTTGTATGGAGTCAATTATTCGTGCACGTATTGTACGCAAAGTCTTTATTATCATTCTATATGCAGATCCTCCCATTAATAGTCTAGTGCTCATAGCACCACTTTAAAGTTGTGAGGGATAAAAGGATACGACACAAAATTCTGAAGAAACGATTATTTTATAAAGATAATTTATTATTATTTTTAAATTAAAATTTCAGAAGAAAGCAGTTCGTCACATAATGCGATATATCCCCGTTACTTCAGTTTACTAACGATTGAAGATATTTTAACAATGTGTGAGAGATTTCCTATGCCTATAAAACGAATGTGGCTACCAGAAACAAAAATATGCTTGTAGAATTGAGCGTAACTGCCAAGCTCCTTTGGGTACGTTCGTCAATCCTGAGTTTACAGTTTCCGAGCACCCCATGAGTCGAGCCGAAGAACGCCAGCCACAGCCACAGCCACAGCCACAGCCACAAGAACAGCTACACAACTTCCATTTAAACTACATTGCGCATTACTTCAACGTATCATTCTACTAGCATTAAAGAAAAGTGTTTATTTACACACGAACTAAAATGCTGTTTAGATATAGTCAACTAATTATCTCAACCTTTACACAGACAGCCCCGGGAAACATTTCAGGAAATGCAACTGATACAATTTTATTTAATTAAAAACTCATTGAGTACAATGAATTTTCTTGCTGGTAGTATCAATGTACTTTTAGTTTCTTTTTTGATGACATTTGTTTTCGCTCGTTGCCTTAACGTTGCCCATAATAATAATATTGGCGTTGACATGTGCAGTTGAGCTGGTGGCTTCCACAATTTTAGTCATGTATATCTGCGAATTTCATAGTGGCGACCATTATGAGATATCTTTAAACAGAATAGTTGATAGAAACATTTCAATAGCTACTGTCAACATGAAAATAAATAATAATAATAATAAATACTTCTCTCATCGTTTGGTCAAAACTTATGTTCCATTTTGGGGTTTGTCAACTATTTCTTTTTACTCTCTATAGACGGATAAGAGTGATGTCGGGAGACTAATTTGAAGAAAAAAAAAAAGAGCTTACAAACTTAAAATAACATAAACTTACACATACAAATGCAAACATGTAAATTTTCAAATGGCACTATCGCCACTTTGGCACGGCACTTAATAATCTGTATAAACCTTTCTTTCGTTCAGAATTTGTTTCAAATTGATCACTAATACCAAATATATTATCCTGAAAATGTTTTTAAGAGGTCATGACGAAAATAAGGATTACGTAACCTTCAAAACTGTAATTTACGAATACCAGTTGTCTGTATTAGGCATTGAAAGTGTATCTAGTTTGATACTACTCTGTGATATTTTCGTCAACGCATGTTTACTTTCAGTTTATGTATCCTCTCGCCATCAGCTGGTGCGATAATCGGAGGCGATAATCGGGAAAAAAACATGGCGTGTTTAGGACATAGACGGACAATTATTGGCCCAATAGAAATTACTAGTAATCAAAATCGCTGTACACGAAATATATATTACTTTAAATATCACGCAGAGCTCGCGAAAAAATAAAACTTTTGGTAGCTGTTCGTAAATTCGTTATTTTATAATATACGAATCATATTCATTTCAGCATTATAGCTGGTTAGGTTCGAGAAAGAGACACGGATGGCGCGCATAAAGAGTATGAGCCGCGTGCGATACCACCAGATAGCAGCAGGTTGGCGCCTCTAGATCCTGCTTTTTAAAACTTGACTTTTTTCCTATTACTGTCTCGAAACGACACGAATCTGAAACATATTTCTTAAATTATTTTAAGAAATAATTCAATATTACCATGTAATATTTCTGTAGGCTTTTGGAATCAATATCAATCACATATGGAAAGCATGGAGGGACGGTGGGAATACGACATGAACAGATCTAAGGTTTGAAGTCGCTTTTCATCCGACTGTGAATCGTCTTATTGTGTATTTGATTTTCAACACCTACACATTACTACTTTAAGACGAAGATTAGTTTGTAACACTTACAACCACTGTTTTGTGACCACGTAAAATAAAATATATTAATTTATCTAGGAACTATTTGTTATATCGTAATTTACACTTTGCGTCGCCAGTGTACTCAGAATAGCCAACTTATTAACTTTTGTTCATTCGTGCATCAGCTGATACACGATTTTGTAAACCGCACTTTGTTCGTTTCGTATACGTCAAGTTGCCACTCACTGACTGTCCAAATCTTGCCATCTTATATGAGATATACAGTATATAGGGGTGTAAACATGGATGAAGACATGCTTACAGAGATACGAAAATACAGACATACCCAAAGGCAAAATAAATTTTGTTTAGGGAAACATGAAAAGACGGTACGCTTAAATATTTATTTACAATGTTTAGTGTTTCCTCATTTTTAAATATCTGCAAATATTTTGACATTTTGATTCCTGAACTTCATGAGATTAAGATTTCCTTTCGATATGGCCTAAAATGCTCTGATTCTGATGAATTTTAGTGTGTTTATTTTTGTCCTACTACAAATGTTGCTCGAGATATTAAGTAACACAGGCTACGAACAGCATAGTAATGAAAATAGAGTTATTAACATTGGTAGGATTCACCGTTAGGAATGATTGCTCGTTGTCACTTATATTGATTACCTACAACCTATAGGCATATCAGACAAATATATTCCCAAACAATGCCACTTAATGGGGTAGTATCAATTCCATTTTTAACTTTTCTTGGAAATCTTCGTTATGAAAATTTATGATCGGGCATCAAAATCAAAGCTATACATGACACAGAGGACTATTTAAAAAATTTGTTTTTTTATTTTCTATTATACCTATATTTGCCCATGTGGGATTCACATCATTAAGTAACAAGGAAATATTTGATTACGACTACACAATACATGTGAAATAACTATGTAAGAAGAATAATTTGGATTTAGAAATAACTGTTAAGATGTTCCTTATGCCTTGACCCGCTTGGTTTTGGAGAAAATACGTAAATCCAACTTGGCAAGGATAAAAACTGAACTACTGAAGAGAGTGTGAGAGAAATATATTTTGTTTCTCTTACTGCTTATCATGTACTATAATATAAACAATTCACACTACAGTTGGGAAATTGTCACGGACTGTGGACTCCAATGATTCACCCGCTCATAAAACCGAACTAATACAAGTCCATAACTATGGTGTACTTGGCAGCAAACAAGTGTACAGTTTTGTATTATAAGCCTTGAATCAATGTATAAGAAAATTTCACCTAAAAACCAGTAAAATTTCAACAATACTAACAGAAAATATGTGCGTGGAGTAGTATTGCTAGCCACTGAAATAAATGATGACAATCACCTGTCCTGTAATAGGCTATAACACAATTTCCGTCACCAAAGTTAGACCATCTCTTTCTGTATCTTTCTCTTACTTTTGACCTCATCTATAATACAATACTTTTTTTTTTTGGAAACTTAGTCTCTCTGATATTTCATACTCTGTAGGCCTACTTGGTCAAGCCATTTATACTTGCTCTTCGGCATTCTTTCATTGCCACAAATGATTAGATCTGTTATTCTTGAATAATATATTTGATTTACTTTAGCATATTTTAATATGATTTCATGTCGTTTCCAAGCTCTGTATTTGCTGCTGTACTTTCTTCTTAATAGCGTACGTTTCCGCGCCATATAGCAAAATCGGCATCGTAATCATTTCTAAAAATTTAGCTGGGTGAGCATATTAGTTTTCGTTTTTAGAATTCTGTAAACAGTGTCGCCAAAATGCAAACACTTTTTTATTATTATTTACTATATGAAAAAGGAGATATCGCTACCTAGGTACAGAAAGTGAGGAACTCATTCTATGTCAAAGTAATCCAAAACAATTCCTGCACGTACATTTATTTTTCCTGAAAAAAATATATAGTTTTTTTTATCCGACGGTTTTATCATATTATATTCCAAGCAGAGCTGCTGTATTTCAATTATAGCTCTTTGGAGTTTATCCTCCAATTCTTGGATATCCCCATATCATCTGAAATTGTCGTTGTAGTAATCAATAATTCATTGTCAATTGAATCCCAGAATTCAATTTGAAAATAAATGAAAATGCGAAAATTCATGAAGCGCGCTTCGATCATCCATTTTGGTGAAGGGACTGGAAAGATGACTCTTTCGACAGGTTTAGCTGTTTGTTTTTTTCCGCGTTCGACAGATTTGTTGGCCATTTATTTATTCATTGCCAGAGTTTTGTTTACTCGCGCCGAAAGAACACACCCATCTATGAAATATGCGATGAAATCTGGAATACGCCTATCTTATTATTTTCAAACGTAAACCAATAAAATGTTTCTGCTATTTCAGAAAATTATCACAGTTACAGGGAAGTAATCGCTGAAAATCAACGGAGATTTCTTTTAGAAGTTTTTAACAAAAATGGTGTTATGACTATTGTTTCGTAATCATAGTTTTATGGTTGACATATTATAGTGAAAATTATCACCGGAAATGAAACAATAAAGCTGGAAGTAATCATTATGTTACAATGTAAATCTTAGCAGCAAGCATTGGTAGAGTATCCGTGTACCTAGCTTGGTTGGAATGGGTACCCATCATGAAATTCTTGGTGGAGAGGAGTCAAACACAAAAAAGAAAAGACCTTAATGCAGCTAACACGCGTATTAATTTTATTTCACAAAACACTACATACTACGAAGTCAATTATTTTCCAGCAATGAAAACATAATGTTCTTACGAGTATTCGCAACAAAAACGCGGGCCACGTTGGCTGAGCTGTTAACCCGCTCGCCTCCCACTAAGGCGATCCAGGCTCAATCCCCGGCCGGGTCACTCCCAGATTCTCGCATGTGGGAATCGCGCCGGACGATGCCCGTTGATCGGTGGGTTTTCTCGGGGATCTCCCGTTCCCCCCCCCCCGCCCTTTAATTCCGGCGCCCCCTCCGTTCTCGCCTCAATGACACACTCATCGGATCTCAAGACATCGCTTTTAAGGGGAATGGTGCACGAAAACCGTACATTTACCCAATTTTTGTCAGGACTATTTTCACAGAGGATTTTTAAAAATTTCTGGCTCGACAAGACGCCAATAACAGTTTTGAACACCTTCTTACATTGTTACGAATTCACTGCGTTCGTTATTCTTGGAGCACTGATTGAAGGTAATAAAAATATATATATATATTTATTCTCTTCCATCAGTGCTCCGAGAATAATAAAAGCAGTGAATACATAACAACTTAAAAAGGTGTTGAAAATTATAATTTACTGTGAGACACGATTTTCTGAAAAACTGAAATTGTCTGTGCGCCTGTTAGAGAGCGCCATTTTACGCCTCAATTTGTCCCGAGGTTGGTGACAAAAATTTACATTTTCGTGGAAAATTACGTGATGAGTTTTGTTACGAGCCTATAATAACATGTACTAACACGTGTTTCCATGTACGCTGGACGGTCTGCGTTGGTAATTATACTTCGGGTAATCACGTGAGACCGACACTTTAAGCATGAACCAGCAGTATAACGACCTATCGCAGCGAAAGAAAATTGGTGACTACCCAAGCATGGCCGACAGGCAGGCGTGCCGCGCGACAGTGGAGCTTAATCAGCGGAGATGCGATAAACTACATTCACTCCTCAGAAATTCGCGCGCACTTGATAGTGTGAGCGCGCACGCAGCCGTCTCGGCCAGGAGGTCGCTGACAACACGCACTGGGATTGGAAGACAGTTTAAATTTCGAAATTTAGCGCCCCAGCGGCAGTGAAGTGCACCGATTAACGGACTTTTTCTCTGGACACTTCGATGCCCTGTGATTGGGCATTTCAATACTGTAACCCCACTAAGGGGAATTAATTTTTTTTCTGTATAAATATTCCTACGAGGGGGCTGTCTAATGAGAAATGGCTTCCTCGTGGGGACGAACACCCTTCTGAGATAAGTATAAAATATTCTTAAAAATGTAAAAGAACTTTATTCATGTAGGTTGGTAAGGCAGGTTCAGGAAGGACCAAGTTGCAGGTCCTTAAGAGGAGACTTCGAAAAAAAAAAACCAAAATGTTTACAATCATGAATTTCTTTTTCTTTTAAAGTGGCATTTTATAAGGAGGTATGCCATTTTTTAACAGGACTTGAGTCCTTAAATTTTTTTAACTTTGGTGAAAAGGTGAAAATACTGGTTTGGCCCCAGTGTCATATGTCAATGGCCAGTAAATTTAAAAAATAAATGAAAAACTGACAGTATTTTTCTAGTGTGGCCCTCTATTGCTTTGGTGGGCCAGAAAATTGTAAGAATTATAAAATCAACTTTGACTTTTGTGTGGCCTTCTGCTGCCTGATTGGCCAGAAAATAGTAGTAAAATTCGTAAAATAAAAATTGTTGTTCTGAGTGGCCATATTTTGACTTTAAAATTGACAATACTATTCCTTGTTGGCTTTGGACTATCTTAGTGGCCAGTATGTATACATGTTTTAATCACTTTTGCTAGGTCAGAAGATAAAATATAAGGACTTTATATATTTTTAAAAGAGAAGAAAATAGCGGTATTAAAAGAATCTCTTGGGAAATTTTAAGGGGCCAATTGTTGGCTCTGTTATGTATTCTAGGGTCGTAGAGATTGTTGTATATTTTATTTTGGTCCAGAGAAATATTCATAAATAAAACATATATTGAGTAACTAAGATGTGATTAAGACTAGGTTTACCAACCCAGTAAGAGTAAATATACAAAGTAAAAATATAATCTATCAGTGTGTATTGACTTGTATTTAACCTTTTGAAACATTAAATTGTAATACTTTCAAAATTAATATGAAATCTAATTTTTTTTCAAGGTTGCGTTGGAGTTCAAATGTAATAAATGTGGAACTTCTTGTAGAATGTTCTATTGACCTGTATGATTCCAAAAACAGAACAAAGAAAAAAATATCCAAACTAAAAATATAAATAAAACACAGGAAGTTAATGTTTTCTTATTGAAATACAGCGCGTGTGTCTCCCATTACAGCAGTACATTTGGCTCGTAGGGGTTTTTCTGAAGTATATTCACTTTCAGGTTTCACTGATATTTTGGGCTTGTGGTTTTGCCCCCTTGTTGCGTCCTTTGACATAAAGGGCGCCACAACGTCTTGTCGAGCAGAAAATTTCGATAAACCCAATCGCTCTAGACATTTTGCCACCGAGGCCCCACATAGAATCTCTCTATCCACTGAGCTACTAAGGCCCCATTTGATATATATATATATCCAATTGGCCACTGCGACCCAACTTGAAATAGTTCTATCCACTAAGCCACTGCGGCCCCACTTAATATAGTTATATCCGCTGAGCCACTAACGCCTCACTTGGAATCGCTCTACCCACTGAGCCACTGCGGCCCCACTTGGAATCTCTCTATTCACTGAGCCACTAAGGCCCCACTTGGAATCGCTCTATCCACTGAGCCTCACTTTATTAACTCAACATTGACGCGAGACATTTAAAGTAAACAAATATTATATTCCATTACCTTCATATCTCTATGCAATATTCTCTATGCATTAATACAAAACTTTTCATAGGGAAAAGTAATAAAAAAATTTGTTTTTTGGCTAAAAGATAATGATTGCGTAATCTCATCTTGCTGAAATTCGAACTTGACCTGTATTTTACCCTGAGGATTCGCTCTGCAAAATTTAAAGGAACTTAGAGGTATTAAAGACGTACAGACAGACAGAGATCGTCTACTTATTATATAGGATAGCGGCCTACAATGGCTTCTTTTTTCCTTATTACTTATTAATCTCACTATATTCTTCTGTAACCGAAAAGCCTTTTTCCATTTTGTCGATTTACCCCAAAATATGATTCCATAATTTTTTATGGACTGAATATTTGAGAATTGGTATGCACGTATTGTATTATTATTACAAATCTTTTTTAATGTATGTACCGCAAAACACACTGAACTCAGTTTTTTTAGGAAACTATCAACATGCTCAGTCCATGTTAAATTACTCTCTACAATGAGTCCTAGCAATTTAGTACTATTTATTGTTGGAACCCGTCTTTTTCTGTTGTTGTGCGTCTTTCATCCTGCATTGTATGTTTATTTATTTGCATGGAACTCATGAGCACAGATTCGTTTACATTAATTATAAATTTTTTATACTGGAACCAACTGGACATCTCAATCACTGTTTTACATTTCCTTCAAGGACAGTGATATTTGAACAAGTTACCAAAATGTTTGTGTCATCCTCAAATATTATAGCTGAGCCGTTGGTTATTTGTTCTGGAAAATCATTAATAAATATCAGGAATAAAAATGGTCCCAGTATTGATCCCTGTGGCACTTCTACTCGAGTAGTTCTGGTATTGGACATAACATTTGTAATGTGATTTTTGTCATAATATCTTATGGAGGTGAACTTTTTTCTGTCTTCAATACATGATTTAAACAGATGATTGGTTACGCCTCGTATTCCACATTGTTCAAGTTTTTGCAATAAAATATTGTGGTCGACACAATCAAAAGCCTTTGAAAGGTCTGCGCATATACATGTTGAGAATGGTCTTTTATCAAAAGAAGTTAATATTTTTTTCAGTAAAACTATAAATAGCTTGTTCTGTGGATCTGCCCTCTACAAAGCCATACTAATGCAATGAAAAACATTTTTTATTGGGAATTGGGTCAGTTTATTATCGATTTCTCTAAATTTTTTTAAAAGGACGTAAGAAGGGCAATAGGCCTATAGTTATCCATCAATGCCTTGTCACTTTTTTTGTGTATTGGTATTACTTTGCATATTTGAGTCTATTAGAAAAAATTCCCTGCGCAAGACATTCATTGAAAATGTACGTCAAAGGCAGTTTTATTAAATAAGTTTTTTTTTTTTTTAAGCAGAGTCATTGGTACCTCATCTATTCCACAGGAACTTTTATTTTTGAAATTTTTAATTACATTTATGACGTTTTTATGGATAGGTGTGAAAACAGCATGGTGGAAGAAAAAAAGGTATGTAAGACTACTATTTAATAACAGAAATATGCGGTCCTTATGATGATTTTCGAAATTGATTAAAGGTATGTCAATACTGTTGCTTATGCATGATTAATCATAGATTTAAGCGGTTTGAATTTTACGCAAATGCAGTAGTATTCCAAGGTTAAAAAAAAATAAATTATAGCTGAGAGCTTGTAAATGATATATTGCGAAATTTTCGTACCATTAAAAGACGAAATGTAATAGAATTATACTTATTAGAAACTATGCGTATAAGCAGTATTTAATTGCTAGTCACAATTATTTGATGTATAAGTATAATTTTTGGTGGTTGTGCATGTAGGTTATCGTTTTCATACATCTTTATTGAAACAAGTGTAAAACAGCATTGATAATGTGACTAATACATTTAAAACTAATATCACTGGCTGGCGGTGTGTATGTGTATATATGTGGCCTATGTATATCTAGTGACAACACTGATAAATACCGTTATTTGACATTCACATTCTAACTAAATTCTCCGTTAACTGACTAAGCTTGATTAGTTGTTTCTGTCCTAATGAAAGCTGAACAAGTAAAATCAAACTGACCGAGCAAGTAGTAATAGTAGTAAACACTGAGCTATCATTCTGCAGGGCCGGGGTTTGAATCCCTCTCCGGGCATCCTCATGTCAGCTTTCCATGGTTTCCTGACATAACTCCAGGCAAATACCGAGATGGTTCCTCACTAAAGACTATTGCCGGTCCCTTTTTCTGTTCCCTTGAACTACAATATGTTGTAGTCGGAGGCTATGGTAGCGTAGCGGCTATAGTTCTCGCCGCCCACCAAAGCTTTCGATTTCGATTTCCGGACGGGTTACACTAGAATTTTTACATGTCAAAAACGCGGCAGATATTACCATTGGTGGGTGGGGTGGCATTTCTCGGGGTACTGTACTCTCGTTCCACACGCAGATGTTTTCCATCACTGTTCCATCGTCACGACACCACCCTGATCTGCTGATAAAAGTGCCATATATATCCCCCCTGTCCTTAATGACCTCGCTGTAGAGGGCTGTGAAGCCATAAAAAAACTGCAGTTAAAGAAATTGGTGGTTTTTGCGTGCAGGTTGTAAAATTTTACAAAGTTTCTCAGTGGCAGGTGATTCTACTTCTTGGTTCCAATCAGCGTAAAATCACCCTTTTTATTTCAGTACTTACTCGGATTTTCTGCACAATGTTTCGGACAACAGATAAAAGAAGCTACGTTTATAAGTCTACATTTAGAGCTACAATAGCTCTCATGTGTCCGTAGAAAATTCTGGCAAAGTGTTTTGAAGCTGACAGAATAAAGCTGATATGTCTCTAATTAGACCTGGAATACTCTTAAAATCTTATGTAACTAACTCAGGACCGTTTACATTGGGAACACAGTTTGGGATGAGAGAAGGTGTCAGTAGAGTGTATTTATATAAAATAAGACGCCACAATTAGTTGATGCTATGTCGGAATCACATTCCAGAAGTGCTAATTTTTCATGTGGTGAAAGATAGAGAGCAGAGATACTGAGCAGGATTCATTAACTGTAAATTTTTCTTGCGGGGTCACTTCCGAATTTTCGCATGTAGGAATCGTGCCTGGACAACGCAGTAGGTCGACGGGTTTTCTCGGAGATCTTCGGTTCCCCTATTCCGCGTCATCGCATTCCAAGGCGCTTCTCCGTGTCCAACTCATTCATCTCTCATCGGCTCTAAAGACCTTATCTTAGATGATAAGAGCCGTCCAAACCTCTTATTAATTTATTCTGTAATATTAACGTCATTATTCATGACAACAGCGACTGATTTGCAATGTCAGAAGTTAATATGATCAAGCTTTATTTAATAACATATCATAGAGTTATTATACACTAGAGGGGGTGCGACGTCATAAAAGTGTGTTCAACAGGTTACAATGTTTTGTTAAAGTCACGAGACAGATTCCGAACACTCCATTCTCTCCTTGGAGCGTGACGTCACGAAGGTGCGTCCAACAAGGTTCGCCATTGCGCAATCTTCCTAAAGTCACGTGACCCATCTTGAACACACTCTTTCTTACATTCTCTTATAGCAGACGCCGCCTATATCTATTATACCTCTAGGGGTATAATAGACCTCAATGATTATATACCATATTGTGAAGTCTGTGCTGTATGCTTTGACATTTACATCTTTATGAGTACCGTTTTCTTTGGGTTTGTAGATAACAAAGGAAAAATTAAATAACGTTTAGGAACAGCCCGCGGTTATGGGGGATTTCGAGATCGCTGCGACCCGAATTTTCATATTAGAATTCGTCAGTGTTTTCAATTATATATTTGGACCTTGAAGACATATATGTGTGTACAAATTACCCTGGGCTCAGTCTAGGAAGAGGCCCTAAAATGTAATCACTGAAATGGCGTGTTAAATAATCTTGTTTTCGATAGCGACGTTTGTAGAGGCCGATAACGCGAATAGTAAAATAACGACTTTTCGTTTGATTAGACTCTGAATAACCTAGATGTCCAGAAGTCAACATATCGAAACAAAATTTAGAGATGTAAGAAATATTTAAGTAACATTTTCGGCTTCCAAGTACAGTAACGTAGTTTTATGTCCGTGACCGCAAAACAGACAACTACACAGTAACCGCGGCATAAAGTTTCTCATGCATCCGAAGCTTCCCGCGCTAAGAGAATATTATTTTGAAACTCAGTTTAAGGCTTTTGAAGTATAATTAATTATTATTCTAATTTACTGACTTTTACGATAAGTCTAAGAATATTTTCATTGACAGAATAAACACTTTCAAGTACATTTTATCACGTTATCGTGTCTTACAACCGTACGTTTTCAAGTTTATTCTATTCAAATGTGAGTTAAAATAATTGATTTTCTGAATATCTGAGTCAATATTACAATATATAATATAATAATACATTATATTAAATAGGATACAGCAAAAAAAATTGATCTATTAATTTTTTGAAGTTAGACATTTTTCTGAGTGATATATGTTAACGTTAAGTTTACTCTATATGAGAGAACAGAAAATTTCACATTCCAAATAATTTCAAACATTAAGATCAATGATCTTACTCTTCTTTTCGTACTTTTGTTCATAATTATTTTATGCACAACTCACACTATTGCGCCAAAAAGAAAGTACTAAAAACAAAACGCACACGAAAATAAACTATAATTCAGTTTTGATGAAAACAATTCAATTATTCTTGTGATATAAATATAAAACCAATTTCTTAGCACACAACAGAGCATAGTGCTTGTTAAGTGAGCACGATATCTCTATGTTCAATTTACCTAGTCAGAATTAATTGATTAACTACAAAAGTATATATTAAACGTGTTTGCCTGCCTAATACCACTTCTCTCCCTCATACACTTTCTATTATAAATGTTTTGAATAATAGTTTCTTAAATTGCAATTATCATGATCATAGAGCGCGGCTGTGAAAAAAGAATGCATCACTTGCGTATTCAATCACAATTTGGGATGTTCTGTAAAATCAGCGTTATCTCCCGTTTATTATATTCTGCAATCTACTCTACATTATTAGTAAATATAATCTGGTGAACGTATAAAACGTAGCTTCTCACGAGGACCGAACACGGAATATTAATGTTATAATCTATTCAATCACAATGTTTTATTTAGTAATTTAGAGTAGTATGTCCGTTAGGTGAATAATCCTTGGAGAGTATTGAGCAAGCATTACGTAACATGAACTAAAAGAAAGTATACAATACGATTAACTAACCTGAATAAATAACATTAATTTGAATAGGTGGTTCACAAATATGTCGGCACTTAAAAAATGGCATTGAAGATTTTAAATATAAAATATCAAGAAACTTAACATTTCACCAAGATGGGATTACGTAAAAAAAATAACTTTAATTTTAGGATAATCAGTTATTTTGCCATCGTAACCGTATCTAATTATTGTTTCCTGATCAGTCGTTTATATCACATATAACTTGCCACCTGCCACGATGTCGGGAAACCATAGAAACCCTAATTAGGATAGCTGGACCGAGATTCAAACCCAGGTCCTCCCGAAAGTGAGTTCAGTGTTTTACACCTGCGCCACCTTGTTCGGTCCAGGTGTACAGTAGGTAGAAATAAGTCTGTCCAAAAAGTGTCCTGAGCATGTTTATAGACATAGACATGAATGCTGTTTATTAGCAGTGTAACGGAAAAACCTTTCCACGTTTATTCAAGTATTACAATGTAGTTTTGGCGGAAACCTATGAAATATATCTATCTACGTGTTAAAGAGTGTTAAATGTCTTAAAATGTTATACGTTAAATTGGCAAAAGCGTTACACGAATACGTGGTAGTTTAAAAATTTCGCAGAAGGAGCAGGCGTTTTCTTCGAAGTAGCATATCATGTACTGTTTAATCGGACAAAGATGCAAAGTGTTTGCAGTTATGAGAGTGACTAAAAGCGCAATGCTCAAAATATGTATTTTAAGGCCATCTAGTATTTCTTTTTATACTATTGATCGATATTAAAGACCCAGAGAAAGCCTACTAGCTAACAGCAACATCCGCCTCGTTTAAAAGATGCAAAAAAATCCGGATTTGACTTCGCCTGGATTTGAACCTGTGCGAGCACTGTTAGCCGCTACACCACCGCGGCACTTCCTGGATGAATAAAACTCGAAATGCTAGTAGGGTGTAGATAGATTACTTTACATAAAAACCAGTACATAACAGGCTAACTGGCCTTAGGTGCCACGGATAGCGCAGTTCTACCAGTGGTTGGTGAAGTTGTATAAATGTCCGCCATTTTACATCACTGGGACGCTACTCCCTCAGCGCGGGGGTGGATCAATCCCTTGTGAGGGACCTTGGCCACCCAGACGGTTATTATTTATGTTGTGGAGGAAAGTAGAAGCTAACCCCCTCCCCCTCCTCACCAATCAAAAATATTTAAATTTGCGAAGCAGACATTATTGTAGAGGATTCCCAGGGTAGCGCCTGGGAGCTGTTTCCAAGACAGAGTTTTATCTGCCTTTCCCCTGCCTGTACGGAGTAAAGGTAGGCGATGAAGTTAAATAAAAAATGAATTTAATCGGCACAACATTTTGAAATTCAGGGCTTTAAAAGCTGTCGCTAACCCTCTGTAAGAGGACCAGCGACAGTAAAGTGAGCATAAACGGAATCTAAAGCCAAAAGAATTTATACTAAACGGTTCAAAAGTTTTTGCTATGACTGGAGTGGTGTCGGTAATTAATAAATAATTAGTTGTATTTTGTGTTTGTTGCGAATTTAAGTTGCGCGTAAGTGAATCCCATGTTTTTTTTTGTAGCGGTGAGAATTTAATCTAAATGAAGTTAATTTATGTAATAATAAGTATTAATAGGATTGAGTGATTTAATTATAGTTGTGTATACTGCGTCGAGCGACGAAGGAGTTGTATAAATGTGAGCTGCGAGCTGCTCATTGCAAAGCCGTTCGCTGACTCACATCACAAGCATGCCACCTGCCTACAGATATCCTTATCTGCATATCATCTTTCTCCACTCTTATCCCCCTTCTGCCTCTCACAACAAACCTTGTACGCATTGTGTTGCTAGTTCATGGTAGCTCCGCTTAGATGACGCTGTGTACGTCGTAGCCGTATGTGGCGCTATCCTACGAGTAACTATAAAACCACACCAACAGCCCGTGCACGGTAAAATTTTTTTAAACTCTTCGCCCTTCTCTCACTCGAAAGAAACGTTGACTTCGTCGTCCTTATCGGCATAACAGGTGGCCTACGAAAGGCTCTTAGGCTCGGCTCCCCTGCGTGCGACCGCATTAACGTTGAACCGCCATGCAACCTTGATGCGATGTGCCCAGCGCTAGAATAATGACGTCGTTATTGCGTGGAACGGCCGCCGACGCGCTTGTTCGCTGCCATCCTGCGTACTGGGCTACATTCACGACGCCCACGTGGCGTAGGCCGAACTACAGAGCGCACGCAATGTACGTTTAGGTATTCCTAAAGGCAGTTCACGGTAAAATGATCACTTTTGAAAGCCCTGCTTACGACCTACTTGTATGCACGTCGTATATTCTTCCGCCTTATGTAAAATTGACGTTGCCTTGGGCCTCATCACGTTATTCATACTTCGGTCAAGTAAAACTCGTACATAATTAGGAAAGTAAATATGTTACAAATGTGCTAATTTTTACACTTCGATGAGTTTAAAAAACCAGAAAGGGAAAGGAATTATTTAAGATTTCACAAATGGTCACCTAACACTTTTTACCAGACGTTGAGATATGTAACTACTTTCCATCCATCGTTACCAACTTCACTGGGCATGTTTCATTCGGTGCGCCCGTTTAATATATGCAGGTAGGGGCCGTATTCAAAAGTGCTCAATTTATCGTGAACAGCCTTTACAAGTCCATCTAACACAGTAAACTCCATACCACCGTAAAAAAAAAATTGTAATTTTTACGGAGAAATTGTTTGCAATTTTACAAATGAGTGTAACAGTATTACAAAGATTTCTCTCGTAAAATTACTCGTTTGCAAAACTATAAAGGCTGTGTTTGTAACGGACTTCAAGAAATATTTAGACTTTACTCACCCGTATCCACGAGCTTCAGCAAAATGGCGGACACTCAACAACGTAAAGCCGTGTATATCTGCTTGTACGAAAACTATGGGTGATGAAATGTGTAGTTGCGTGCAAGAAGAAATGTATTGCAAGTTTGAATAATGTAAAATACTTAAAAACAACTCAAGTAATCATAATAAGACCACAATTTCAATAGAACTTAACCGTATCACTCATTAATTCTTAATGTTTTCTAGCTACACATAACTCTTAAATGTATTCTCCTTAATCAAATAATTTCCTTAATATTTGTAGGTACGTGGAGCTATGGTACTTGAAGCTATATTTACTATAAAAATAAGTATTTAACACTTAAGTCAAGTTGGTCTTGTGGTTAAGGGCGTGGAAGATTAATACAAAGGGTGTAGTCCCCATGCTTATAAAGGGTGGATTTTTTTTTCATAAATTATATCTTGAAATATTATTTTTAGTGATTCTATGTTATTTACTCATGACATTTGTTTTCTAGACGAAAACAAAATATTTTATGTACACTTCTCAATAATGTAAGGCTATCATTTGTAATATTACATATATGCTTTGCAAATTTTACAAGGAAACTGTAGTTCTACAAAGAATTTTCTTGGCAACTGGGTTTCCAAGGAATTTTCTTGTAAAAGTACAAACATTTTTTCAGTGAATGCATGAACCTATAGGATTTTCACGATAAAGTGACTACTTTTGAAAGCCTTGCTTAAGATCTATTTGTATACACGTTATGTATTCCTCCGCGTTATGTAAAATTAACATTGCTACGGGCATCATCACTTCATTCATGTGTCGGTCAAATGAAACTGTGAAATTATTAAGACAGTAAATACTTTACATATCTGCTCATTTCTACACTTCGATGCATAAGAAAACAGACAGTGAAAGAATCAATTTTAAGTTATCACAGGTGGTCACCTAACACTTTTTATTCAACGTTAAGCTATTGAACTACTTTCGATCAATCGTTACCAACTTTACTGGGCAAATGTCACTCAGCGCGCCCATTATTATTCTCGTGTCAGAAATATACATATTTACACAGTAACAAAAATCAAATAATATTGGACCAAAAATTGGCCACTTCCAATGCATTTTCCGAGGCCTGATATAGGTCATCTTCCGTGCAGGAGACTGGACACAGTCAACACTGGAGCATGTGTCGAACAGTCTGATCTTCTCCACAGTTACACTTGTTGTCGTCCTTAGCATAGCCCCATCTTACCAGATTAACCTTGGATCTTCCCACTCCTGATCTTAGCCTATTCAGAGACTTCCATGTCAGCCATCCCTTGTCAAGACCAGTTGGTAAAGTTTAAGGCACTCTTTTCTAACCAGAGGGGAGGGGGACTTTAGCTTTCCACAATTGTGATCTGGCTTTTCCAATCGTGGTTGTAATTTCCTTTGATGTTCTTAGGGAACTCTTCCTGGACTTCAGTCTGTGCATGTGCGGTTCATGCCCATGTAATGGAAGAGTTCTTTCATGGTCCATTTTCTTCCTTTCCTCGTTTACTGTTATTTCTCTTCGAACTGAAGATGGTGATATTCCTGCTAGATGGTAAAGCCATTCAACTGGAGTGAATTTTAAACATCCTGTTATGATTCTGCAGGTGTCGTTGAGATCTACATCCACCTGTTTGGCATGAGTTGAATTATACCATACAGGACAGGCATACTCTGCAGCCGAATAACAATACTAAGGCAGATTTTCGGATGGTTTTAGGTTGGCTATCCCACTGTGATCCGGCCAGTTTTCTAAGAAGATTGTTCCTGGTGGAAACTGGATAAGTACGTGTAATATTATTATTATTATTATTTTAGTAACCTGTTTATTGCACTTGCTTCTCCCTTGGAGAACAAGTATGTTCAATACATATTTCATAACAGTTCCTGTTGCCTATAATATTAAAACCAAAAATATATTTGTTGGGCGTTTTTTAGTTTTTTTTTCTTATTACAACAAATAGCCATTTTAAGAGGCAGCATTCGCCTTAAAAAAAATATCACTGCAAGATGGAACTGTTCCTGATCTAAATTAACTAGAGCGCCCATTAAAATATATGCATGCAGGGGGAAGTGACATTTTTCTAAGGTTTATTTCTAAAGTGCTCACTTTATCATGAACAGCCTTTATCACAAAAGGTGGACCATAACTCCTAGGAATCCAGGATACCCGTTATTGCCGGAGTCGCGATGGCGTAGTGGTGTGACTACTCGCCTTCCCACCAAGGCGAACCGTTGATCGGCGGGTTTTCTCGAGGATCTCCCGTTTCACCCCGCTCTTTCATACCGGCGCTGTTCCATGCTCGCCTCACTTCACCCTCATCGTCTCTCAAGAACTAGATGTCACTTCACTCACTCACCCGTTATTTGCCCTCCGTGGTCTCTGTATGGCTGAATCCGCCGCCAAGTTATGTTGTTCATGTCAATCAACATTCTTGGGGCCACTTGCTCTAAGACTACGCACTGCATTTTGAGCTAATCGTTAGAGACCTGAAAAATTCGCGAGTTCAATGACTTGCAGGCTAGACTCTACAGTCTTATGTTCAAATCCGATATCAGCTGCACATTGGTTGTCTGCTGTCACAGTGGAAGGCTACGATTGGGCCACCGCTCTCCATGAGGTGTCAAACACAATGTGAACCAATTGCTAAAGTGATATAAACACACATGTTTTGAATTCTAGCTTGTCCCAGAATGAATCCGCGATTTATTCAGGTCTTTACTAATCGTTGGTTAAATACAAGCGCTTCCGCACATTTTCCTCTATGACTCGATTAAACCCCTGAAGGTGTTCTCTGGTATTTTCAGACCGGTGCTTCTTGGAGGCAACGGAAAAGCAGCTGGACATTTCATCCGATGCTCGAGCCCATTCGGCTGCTCCTAAAGACTGCGTTCAGACGTCGCCGGACAACCAACGTGAAGTGTGCTGGCGGTCATCGTGTTGAAACCAAACACTTTCCAGGATTTTCACGTCCCACAGTTGTCGGATGAAACAGTCGTCGATCATCTGGCGATAACTGAACTGATTAACAGAACCGTTGGTTATTCGGTAACATCTGAGTGCAGTATTTAGGAATAACTGGATCGGAGGAGAATCGCACAATTTTCTATAGTCTGTTCGCAGTTGCTTCAACATGGAAGTATCTTATTTTTCGTTAAATATATTATAATAATTCATCTACGGCAAATATGAAGAGAAACACTGAGAAAACACGTGTGTTGATAGCGCCTGCTATGAAACAGATCTCATGCAAAGTATTATTACAAATGAGTGCGCACGAATTAGGTGCGTTGTTCTTTGGTGAAATTTTCTAGACTTAAATAAGCTTAGTTTGCACGAGGCGGAGGAATATCCTGGAAGTAGAACTTTAGCAGGGCTTCAGAAAAGTGTGAAGTAACCGTGAATGGATTATAGCTCCTTTCCCGTGGCCACCAAGAAGCCCTGATGTGACACCAGATAACGCACCCTGGGGTGGAGTGAAGATGAGAGATTTGGCCGGCTCTCAACAGCGACGTCTTGAGAGCCGGTGAGGGTAAAGAGGGGCGGGTATGGAGCAGTGCCGAAATGCAAAGACGGGGGGGAAACAGGAGATCCCCGAGAAAACCCGCCGACTGGCGGCAACGTCCAGCACGATTCCCACATGCGAAAATCCGGGAGGAGCGCTCTCGCCGGGGAATCGAACCTGTTCGCCTAAGTGGGAGGCGAGTAGTCTAGCCACTACACCACCGCGGCCCCCACGCACTTTGGGATTTCATCAAAGTAAAATATGCGGAAGCGCAGTTATTTAAACAACGACCAGTTCGAAAAAAAAAAAATTCACTTGCGCACAGTCTTGGAGAAAGTGACCCCAAGGATGCTGATTAACACGAACAATAGAACCTGGCGGGGCATTCAGAAATGCAGACAGTATGGAGGGACACACAGTGACGTTTTGGATTCCTAAGAGGTACGGTTCACGTTTTGTGATATGTTCATACATATGGAATTATTTTATTAGAGGGAATTTTATGGGTAGTCGGTCTTTTTGTGCATACTGTACAAACATCAAAAATTTTTGCACGAATGGGATTTCTGAGATACCAGGATGTTCACGTCCCAAGAGAAAGAATGGGGTGAGAACATGCACTGTCTTGTAAAGAATGTCACGCCAGAATTAATCTATGTCATTTTTGTAACGCTCCTTCTGTCCGAATAAACATCCTTAATATGCAGCCAAGGTGGTGCAAATACTCTAGAACATTAATAAATACACAAACAGCATTATCTATAGGCTGTTCACGGCCGACTGAGCAGCTTTGAAAGTCCTGCTTGAGATCCACTTGTGTGCACATTGTGTATTCTTCCCCCTTATATGAAATTAACATTGCAATGGGCCCAGTCACTTTATTAATGCGTCGGTCTTGCGAGCAATGAAAATATTATGAGTGATAATTTTCCGCTTTTAAAATTCCTACATTTATGTCTATAAAAAACAGAAAGTAAAAGAAATTTTAGTATTCACAGATATTTACCAAACATTTTAAATTGAATGTCAATGCATGGCAATTTTTTTACTCCATCGTTACAGACCAGTATGCCGTTAAAATATATTCAGATAGGGAAGTGACATTTTTCAAAGGCTGAATTAAAAAATGCTCAGTTAAACATGAATAGTGCATATATATATATATATATATATATATATATATATATATATATATATATATATATATATATATATATATGCTGTAAGAACATAAAAAAACCGAAAACAGAAAAGTCCAGAATCAGCCCTCACTTACTACTTTTTAACCTACTCGCTCGGCATTTAACATTAAATGGGAAATTCCGCGGCAGCTCTCCGTATCTCTAGACGTTACCGCTATATGCTGGGATCTTATCACCGGATGTGCTTCCGGGCCCCACCAAGCCACCACTTCCGGTCGATAAACAACTGCCACTATGACTTCACCATTGGTACAAGATTGTCTTACAGAGTTGCAACAAAAAAAAACACGTGTTTAATGTCCAAACAATGTTCTGTATGTTCGCAGGGACTAATTAAGATATTATTTGCTTAATGCGAAGATATGTTTCCCCATCTCTTCTTCTCGTTCCAAAATTTATATGTTTCTCTAAACGATTTTGTATTACTACTTTTGAGGGTATACTATACATTACTTTGTTATTATTTAATACACCAGAAAAATTTAAATTCAAGTAATACAGGCCTAATTATAATATAACAAGACAATTTTCTTTATTAATAAAAAAAAATACGTTGTGCATGTACAGGAAAAGTTATGACATGCATATGTTAAAAGCTAAAATTGGACAGTTAAATTAGTAGGTAGGTAAGGCTCAACAACTCGTTGACAGCGAGATTGTAAGACACGAAGCAGGTTGCCCAGAGAAGTATGGACGGGTAACCAAGTTGCCATAGCATACAGTAAATAAGCAAATCAGCATTCGCTTTGAGTGATTTCGGGAAACCATGTCAAGATGAATAACAATTTGGGAATAAATTTAATGCCCCGGGAGAACAATAAAGAAAGGAAACATGATGCTCGAAAATGTCTGAAGGAATTGATATTCAAAGGATAACAATACACATAAAAACATGTTTTGCTTGAAGTGCTATATCCTGTTATTTTCTGTAAACTTATTTGGGGACAGTTTCTATTCTAAGGCAGAAAGACTTGTTTTAAATGGATTATTTACTTGCTACACCAGGGCTTGGGACCACAACCGGGGAGGGGGGGAGAGAGAGAGAGAGAGAGTTCACGTGTGCGTGATTGCAGGGCACTCCGTAGTGAAGACGTATTCCTCTCGTCGCAGCTAGGTGCGCTGCGGTAGCGAACTAGTCACCGCAATAAAACATTTAGGACCGCCCGAGGGCCCTGGATTGCCCGGATGGCTCCGACAGGTTTGTGGGGAGGGGGTGGACGAAATAAATCTGTTTTAAAAGGAGCAGGGGAAGTGAAGGGCGCTCGACTGGGGGGGGGGGTAGGGTGAACAACATCTTGCCGCCGTGTTACTCCTCCGTCGGAGGGTGCAATAAATATTTCAGCCCTCACTGGCGTAGGGGAAGGGAAGGAGGGGTGGATGTCCGCAGGAGTACCCCCCTCCAACGACAGGAAGTATGTGGAAGGGGGGGGGGGAGGGGGGATGACCAGCGTCCGAGGAAAGTGGGATTCCCAGACGCGACACCCGGCCAATATTTCCTCATTAGCCCTCGGGCACGTCGGGACGACGCGGTTGAGTGTGAAATACTGCGGCATCGTTACGGCCGGCAAACCGCTACTCCTCCTGTGCGTGCGTTTGTGTGCTCGCGTTGTTTTCATACTATTTTTTTTGCGTCGACCCCCTCGCCCTCCACAACACACACACACACCTTACCCACACACGCACGCATGCCCACCATATTGCGAGAGCGCGGATGGCGTAACTGGCTTCCGCCGTTGACATGTCCCAAACGGCCCCGCTCAGTGGTCGGGGGTAGGTGGTGGGTAAATGCGGACTGTTTTCCATGAACAGCTGTGGACATGGCGCAAACTACCCTTTGCACGCGCGCGCGCGCGCGATCACACCCCCTCCCCACCTCAAACATCACTCGTATTGCCCCAGGGCGATACCCCCCCCCACCCTATTTACACCAATCATCGTACGCCTGCCTCGGGAATAAACTATCATTAGTGGCCCACTTCTGCGCGGGTCGCTTGTAGCGCGGAATAACGACTCGATGTAAACCGCCGGGTAAAAGCTACAAGCGCATCGAAGCGTGGAGAGCAAAGGGGGGGGGGGGGTAAAAAAAAAACTTTTTCATAAATATAACGTCACGTATTTTCCACGCCATGCACGTCTGCGTTCGCTTTCCGCCGCGTGCACGGGGGAAATCCGCGCCTCGAAGCGCTCAGCAGTCGGAGTTGAAGCTGTAGTTTAATTTTGTGATCGTAGCACAGAGTGAAATCCCCGTCTAGCCAATGACAGATAATCTGCATATTGCTTCAACTTCAGGCTAGTGGAGGCTGGCGCTAACTAGACCCGGATGTCATACCCGAGACACAGAATATATGAACATACGGAATTGGAATGACAGGACGATTCCTTTGACCTGGGCCAGGGGGTTGACAGTAGATAGGGCTTACAATCGCGTTATTTGAAGTTTGTGCCTGTGGAAACACCAACATTGACATTTTACCACTATAATTAATGATTTCATGGAACAGATCGGTTTTGAGTCAAAACTATTAGTGTTTTGTATCTCAAATATACTGATTTAACCTATATTGCAGGTGTTGATTTGATAAATATTTCTAATCGTTTTAGTAAGTTAATCAATTTATTGCAGTGCTTTTGCAAAATGTTTCTATTCTGTTGGAGAATTTGGAGGTAACGTAATTATTAAAAAGACAGAGCTAACAAAAACAGCACAGGTATATGTTTAATTACTGCTGAGAACAGCATTTGGCAACAAAATTAAGCAATTTTCAAACTTCGTTCTATGACCTCTCAAGCATAATGCAAGCTATAAACATACAATGCTAGCCGGCAATAAATAAATATAAAACAAAGTATATTCTTAAGCAATTTTATTAAACATTGAATACAACGTGATTATTAACTACTTCAATGAAGCGTGTTCATCACAAAATAATCATAAAAAAACTATTATTTTTGTTTTTATTATACTAGGTGATTATTTTTCGTAATGCGTGTTTGCTGTTGGTATTAATGAAGGCACATACCACCCACCCCTCCTCTCCCCTGAAGAATACTTTAAACTAAGAAGATCGTTACAACATGGAAGTGTCCGCTCTTGTCTCCTTGCTTGCTCTGTGACCTGGGCTAAGGTTGATTCTACTACGGTCGGGAATGCCAGCACTTTTAGTTTGGCAACTAAGATGTTTCGCTGCCAGGCAGAATGTGTACAAGATTTTCTAGTTTTGTAAGTAGGGAAATGGGATAATTGCAATTTTCATAAAATATACGTAGCTGTGTAAATATATTTCGAGTTGTATTGTTTTAGACGCTACGTAAAGAAATAGACTCTTTCCTTAGCAGTAGAGTGAAAATATGATGAAATGTGTTAACATATTGCTAATTATTCTGTCGTTAATTGGAATTTGGCAAAACGTATACTAACACAATTACTTTATGTAAATATCACACTGAATGGAAGAAAATGTATAATAAACGTACTGCTGTAACGTTGGGCACCAGTCTAAATCAAAATGTGTTATGCTGTGAATTGTTAACGTCAGTCTAAAAGGTAGTGAAACGTAAAGCGTATAAAAGCGAGACGGCTCACTCGTACACGCTGCACACAACAATGGGATACATTAAACGTAATGCAAAATAATAATAATAATAAACTAAGGGAGAAAGCGGTCCTGTACACCTCTGCGTATATGAGGATGACATTCCGACAGCTGTAGTATGTCTAACGAGTTTTCTGGGTAGAGTGCCAACCCTAGTTGCGCAGCCCCGATCGCCCAAATTAGGTACTAAATTGGTGTGGTTATTGAAAATCACTATTACCGCCTCTTTAACTTCTTAATAACAAAAAAGGGTGTGATAACTGGAAATTGTATTCACCTTGGTGTCGCTTGAAGGCGGTCTGGCGAGTTATTTTTGCCCGGCCCCATCCAGATTGTAAGAGAACACACACACACATTTGATCTTACCAATCTGAAGTGACGTGTAACATTTGTACACCCAGCAACACAGCAGTCTGGTAGTAAATGTACTTGGGAACAGAATAAACATATACACAAGCAGGAACACTAACTTACTACTACTACTACGAAATGGCAACAATGGGCACTGTGTCTGACAAAAGTATCTGGAGGTTTAGTTGAGCTCAGAATAATTAAACTTTTCCCAGAAAAACAAAATAATTGATCCAGATGGCAATACAAATTAGCAGATTATATGTGGCTCCGAAAATATTAACCATACAGGCCCTACAGTAATTGAAATATTTCTGCTTCGGGTAGTGGCCTTTGAAACACTTGTGCCCTCGTGAAGGTTAAGAATTTAAATACTTGACAATGTTCAGAAATTGCGTCAAAATCTTAATGTTCCTCACAAAAATAACTACTTTAAACAAGAAGTTTGTATTCAGCAAGCGGCAGAGCAAGGATTCAGTTCAGATTTGCCGTATCAAATGTCGAAAAGTCATGTACGTATGAGAAACAACATTGCGGCGTGAAAATGTTCTAGAAGGGCTTATGAACGGTGTTAGGTGAAAAATATTAGTAATTTCTTAGCTGTAATTAGTGTTCAGTCGTAGAATTTCGATGATCTTGAAGTTCCTGATGATGAGGTACACCGACGGGGCATCTCTCAGGATGCGCAGCAGCCCTGGGTGCCGTCATCCCTATATGTTATAAGCACACGGCTTACGGGGCTAACATACAGTTCAATGCCACCTTAACAGACGTCTCGCGAGTTCTAGCTAACTTCTCTGAGAGCTACTCGGAGAGGGCTAATACAGGCGTACTTATTGCTTTAAAAACACCTCACTTCTCCGCTTTTAGTAGATGGCCTAAATTCAGGATTGCAAACTCGGACTTCCCTGTGAAAAATCTAAATTTAACACGTCGTGCACAGCCCACCCGGCCTGGCTGCCTGACGTCGTGTAACAAGGTGTCCGTCTTATTTGTTGGAAACTCAACTTAAGAATGTTCTTTACACGCTGGCCAATCAATAGGGTTACAGTTTAAATGTATATGTACTGTCACTCAAAAACTACCTTAACGTTAAAAATGCATATATTCATATGGCATTATAAGTACCCGTACACAATTTAAAAATAGAAAAACATATAAATATATGGCCGAAATAAAAATACTGTTGAAACCAAATAACAAAGAGTACTGACTCTGTTTCGAAAAACAAATAAATTTTGCCACAAAATAAAATGAATTATGTGAAAAATAATAATATTGAGCCAGCAAAAAAAAAAAAAAAGTGTTAATAATTATTTATTCTTCTAGCTCAAAAAGTGTGTGTTAGAGTATTTAACTCTATCGTTAGTTAATATTGGAATATTTTCTAACGCTTAGTAGCAAGCATTTAAATATTAAATCTTGTTTACGTCTACGGTTAGTTATTCTTTCCTAATTATCATGTAAATTCTATTTTCCTCCCTAGATTTTGTCATTATTGTTGTCCGCTCTAAAACAGCTATTACATTACTATTTGTCACTGTAATGTGTCTATTGAATATCGGAGACGTGTGTACAAAGAAATTTACTATAACTCGCAAATGCAGTGGTTATATTTGGGTTTGGTTATTTTGATTCTGCATGAGTGGTGAACTTAATACAAAACAGCTCTCAGTAAACAACGGAAAAGGCTTTCTCTCAAGTTATGAGAAATACATAGAAACCTAATTTCCTTTCGTAACTTTCTGTAGCCTCTCGTTAAGTCGGAAAGGTCTTACTTCAATTACGAGAGGCGAGGGTATGCAGGGCCTGTCACACTTAGCTTCTAGTGAAGAGTAAATTTCGTGTACTGGTGCCTGACTTATACCGTGCTTCGACATTCAGGAGTTTCTCTTCGTCGTATTAATGGACGCATACGTATGGAATTTCCATAAAAGAATCTATAATATTTTTAATGATTGTAGGCCCTCTCCTTTTAGGAAGGCCTCGCTTTTCCATTTTTTGTGCAGCAGAAATGTTGGGCACTATTCGCGGCCTTGTCTTTCCATTCCTTATCCGCACTGAGTGACACATATACCCAAGATACGTCTGTGTAAATAATTGGCTTTCTTGAATCACTGAACCTTTTAACTTACATATGACGTCACCGAACGATTTCGTCTCGTTAAGCAAGTGGAACTTTGTTTAAGCTTATCTTCAGAACCAGTAGCGTGTAGGGATATATGTGAGACGGGACAGGAGGACTAGGGTAGTAATTCTCTGCAATTAACTTGTGAAAAAATAACATTAGATTGAGGATTATGGGAATATTAGTAAAAGAGGCATGGAAAATATGTCGTAATCTGTTTTGTGAAATGCCATCATAACTTTGTTTACTAGAATAATTTTCTTCTTCTTTTACTTCGAGGTTCATTTTGAAGGAGTAACACTTTATTTCTTCCTTTCCCAGCAGCGTGATTTCTTTTTTGGAACACCTCCAGTATTTACTGCAAGGTTTACACGATACGGTTTTTTTTTTAATATATTTTTTTTATTTATTTTTTTTTTATTTTTTTTTTTCACTTTGGAACTTATAACCTATGTGTAGTTTCCTCCCTCCTGACCTACAAATATATTTGCTTTTCGTACTTCACTTTCCACAGTTTACTATATTGTAGTAACCATTCGAGTATCAAGAGATTTTGAATTAGGAACGCCGAATGCAGCAGGTACTTGCTATACTTAATAAAACGGAGGCCCGGATTTTTCCCCTCAACAACTTTTGTTTAAGTACTGTTACATATAGTTGTGTCTGCGACAATAACATGGCAGTTACTTTACGTTGTCGCGTTGATTACGTATTACTGTTTATGTGCCTTATCCCGACGGTAGATTACGAAACGAGCACACGCGATCACAAGCAACAGGTTAGTATAGGCTGTTCACGGTAAAATGAACACGTTTGAAAACCCTGCTTAAGATATACTTGTATGCACGTTGTGTATTTGTCCGCCTTATGTAAACTCAACATAGCCATGGACCTCATCACTTTATTCATACGTTGGTAAAGTGAAACTGTGAGATTATATATATTTTACAAAAATACTAATTTTTACACTTTGATGCATTAAAAAGAACCGAAAGCGAGAGAAATAATTTAAGTTATCACAAATGGTTACCTAACACTTTTTGTTCGATGTTAATATATGAAACTACTTTCCCCTCTATCGTTACCAACTTTATTGGCCACATGTCACTCATTGCACCCGTTAAAATATACGCAGTTAGGGGCAGTGACTTTTTTTATAAGGTTGATTTAAAAAGTGCTCACTTTATCGTGAACAGCCTTTAACAAAGATGCTGACATGCGTCTTTCTTGCACTGCGTTACATCCATTAGCCTCGTAGTACGAGAAAACTTCTTATGATGTAAGAATGGAGGATGATACCTTAATCGTTATATCATTGCGCGCTGGCGTCCTACGCATCTCAACAACGAGAAGAAAGATTAACCAGAGCAGTTCTGGACCACTTCCCCACAACGCGCCTCTTAGATTGCAGTGTGCGGTGTAATGGACATTCACTCTCTCTTTCCAATACATGGTTTCTGTCGTTAACTCTGTCCTTGTTCATGCGTGCATCGTTGCCTGATGTGGTATCTTTTTCCAGCCCCAAGAGAAAAATGTCATTTTCGTTGCGTGTGCGCCATGCAGTCACAATGATGGAACTTCTCACAGGTGTCACTTTCAAAGGAGCCGCTTAGCTTCGCGTCGAAGTATTGGATTATCATCTCAGAGAGTTGTCAGGGAGGTAAACAGATGAAAACCTCTTAATCAGGCAATTTCCTTCGCCACCCATTTGTTACTCAGTCTGCCAGTCACGTCACAAAGCTGGAGTGATATGGCAACAGTGCGCACCATTCATTCTGTTCTGCAATCCAAGAGTACGACGCACTTATAGAACAAAACGGCCGGCCTGGGGCAGGCGTCTTGCCCGGGATCTGTAGAAGCAGGAGAAAAGAGAGAGGAAATACCCGGCTGTTAGCCAAAGTGACCGTCACATATTACACGGGGGAACGGGGCAGGACTGTATTTGAGTTGTTTGTCCCAGGAATCTGATCACCTGGCTCGGGACGCCTGATCGTCCCGGATTTTACGGGCGCTGCCTGGTCAGGGACCGGCGGAACAAAAAATATAGTGTTTAACGTGTTAAAGACTGTTCACGATAAAGTGGACACTTTTGAAATCAACCTTAGAAAAAGTCACTCCTCCTACATGCACATATTTTAACGGGCGCACTGAGTGGCATGCGCCCAGTAAGGTTGGTAATGATGGAGGGAAAGTAATTCCTTATCCTAACGTCGAATAAAAAGTGTTACGTAACCATTTGTGATAACTTATTTCTTTCGCTTTCTGCTGTTTTTTAATCCATCGAAGTGTAAAAATGAGCAGTTTTGTAAAATATTTTCCTTTTTAATTATCTCACACTTTCGTTTCACTGACGTATGAATAAAGTGATGAGGTCCATGGCAATGTTAATTTTACATGAGGAAGAATACCCTACGTGCATTTAAGTAGATCGTAAGCAGGGCTTTCAAAAGTGCTCGTTTTACCGTGAACAGCCTATAAATGACTTTAGGTGTTTCTCAGCTACCTTTCCGGATATTGCTCCCAAACAAAAAAACCCTTTGTGCCATTTGTAGATAGGAACCATGCTACAAGATATAAAGTAGAAGGAAATTAACAAGTGTTGGTGTTTGGCGTGGTTTCTGTGCCTTCCAATATTAATTTACCCGAAATTTTCAGTTTACTGAACGTATTACAAAAACCTTATTTTTATTGTAGAAATTTCGCACGGGCAGAAATGAACAAAGCTCCTTTCGTTCGAAAGGGATGCCTCGAAAGGTGGCCCAGGCAACTTTTGAATCAGCCTCGACGCCAGGTTGGTTTGCTAGCTTAGCTTTGGTGGACTACAATAAGCTCTCTGTGCGTAGAGTGCCGAGATGCGTGGGACAGCACCCATGCACGCCTTGTACCGACCAGCCCAGCAGTAGGTGGCGCAACGGTGAAAAGGCTCGCTTTTCCAACTTATTTCCTTGTGCACGACCGAGGGACAGGCCTTGGGTCAACATCCACCACCTGCCGCGCGACTTTATTTTATTCGTGTCACCTTCCGAAAGTTTTGCTTGCAAGTCCGTGAGCTGTAACTTGTCATACATGAAATTGCACTCGAGACCTCCATGAAAATGCAACCCACGCAAATAGAAGAGTATAGCAGACGTGTACTAGGGAGTTCCATTATAACGTGTTTCCGATATTGTCCCGTACTCACACACTGTTAAAAACTTCCGTTTACTTACGGAATGTTTTACGAAAATGTAGTGTACATACGGAAAGGCAATCCGCAATGACGAAAAACGGAGTTAAGTCCGTAAATACAAAATTACGGAAAGTCTGCGTATTCTCTTTGGCTTCGAGTTACGGGGACGAACAATGCTGATTATACACGAAGCTTTCTTCGCCACTATAACAAGAAAATTATAGTTTCTGTGGCATTTAAGGTTATCCACGCGATTATGACCTATTATTTCTAACATTTAAAAATAGTATCAGGCGTCTGTAACATTTGGCAACACTAAAAATACACTAAATTTAATATAAACTGAATTTTGGCTTTTCTCTTTCGAATATAAATATAAAAGTTATACCATAATGTTAAAGTGAGAGTTGTAGGTAAATGATTTTGACTGATTAAAATCTAGCTTAAGTACAAAATATTTCAACTTTTTTAATATAATTTTTTATGCACGGTAGAATACCCACATAACGAAAATCAAAGACATTTTCACTATATCTTTTTATTTTATACGGAAAGTACAGAAAACTAAATTGGAGACTTACCGGAGAGTTTCCGTGAAATCTACGGAAAGTCCTTTCTCCGTAATTTTACGGAGAGTTTACGGACACTTCTGGATAAAGTTTTACCAGCGCTTTTCCGTAAAATGAAGGAATTTTTTTTTTTTTAACAGTGCATCTGTGTGATGACACCACGAGTTCGGAAACTGACTAAATCATAGCGCTTGTGTAGATGCGAAGCGGCGATCAGGCAAACTTTATGCTGCAGGTAGATGGTAGCCCGGACGAAACACTATTCGATTTAGAACGAGATCCGTTAACCTGACCTATTTTGGTAAACTATGCCCCTTCCTCTTTCCCTCCTCTCGCTTGAGTAGTTGTCATGAGCGGTACACTCGGAAAAATGGTCACATTATCGTGGCAAACGTTAACACACAACTTGTATCTTTAATGAATAAATGTACTAATTAGTCTTATCTTACCCTCAGGGAACGCCTGGTGTCTCGAAGTTTCACATCATCACACCACTCGTAACAACCATTTACATAAAAATAAGTAAACACGAATGATAAACATCCCCTTGATAAGTTTTCGATTGCAATATTCTCTTTTCAGCCACCGTACAAAAAAAAAAAGGTCGTCTCACTATCGGATAAAGCCACAAATTTGCTGGCTTGGTATCAAATGTGTTTCGAAGGGACGGCATAATTAAGGGGCGGGGTTTCGTTACTACCCATAGTAGGGTCCAATCACACTTCAGCAAAAGTAAACGGGTCAGTTACTGATAAGAAAGCTACTTGTGTGTCGAAACGTAGTCTTATTTTGACCGCGTAGCACACACATGACCCCACAAAACTTCAGAATGAAATACATTACTCACTGTTAACTTTTCGATGTGTAAGTTTATAAACGAGACGCCTAAGGCACTAAAATATATGTTTTCTATTTATTAACCGTAGGGGAAAATAAGGGGGGGGGGGGGCGGAAGGGACAAGTCTTGGCACTTTCTAAGTGACGTCGAAAATTAGGATTCATTCCCCCATATAAATTACAGTGCTTTTAAGAATTTTGGGAAAAGTTCCTGATTGAGATTTATAAGCCTACGACAAAAATATTACACAGGTAGAAACTTTTTGTTCCTTAAATGTTCAATCCTTTGGAAATGGGTCTGAAATTTCTCTCGTCTGACGCGCCTTTTGATTTTATATAATACGCAAAATTAGTATGTCCCATTATGTCATTTCAAAATCTTTGGATTTTCGACAGCAGTATACGTCAAATGACATCGCTAACGGCAGATATCGTTTATTGGTAAGGAACACTGAAATTTTATTACCAATCACAATGTAATCGAAATGTCAGACGATCTGTGGAATGGAACTATTTTCTCTTTTATTTAACATAACTAAGGTGGTGATGTGGGACACGAACTTTCCGCCTACTTGTTGGTTGCAAGGTACAAAAAAATTATACTTCACTTACAACTATATATTTAATACACAGAACATTTCATACCTTCTTACCTCACTCATATAACTATGTTTACCTATACACTGAATTTTTGTTCTTATCTGCTATTTAAGGTGAAACTATTTACATAATGACAATTTCAGCTCGATAGAGAAATTGTTTGAACATGTCAATACAGTATTACTGTATTTATATGAACTAACTATGACCGAATGTCACCCGTATTTACCGAAATCTGGGTAACCAGAAATTTTATTGTATAAAATAGTATACAATTATTCAACATAAATTAAAGTGCTGTAATAACGTAACAACTTGCCACTTACCTTCACGTATACAAACCATAAAAACTTGTAGAAAATGTAAGCATAATGTGCGGGGCTTAGAATAGGCAGTAAACAACATTTATTTAGTGCTTAATTTGTATGACGTTTACATGTAACAAAATCACATTTTTCTTTAGACCCATAAGGCAATGTTGCGACTTACAGTGCAGACATACTATGTAAGAGCGACAGCCATCCTCAGTACAGTTAGATTGAACTAAATTGCAAAACGGAAATTCAGAGTTGTACATACTGTACATTGGCAATACGGATAAGCACGCAGTCATTTGTCAGGTAGTGATGTTGGTCTTTGCTGCTGGAAATGTATAGCTTTACCGAGTTAGTTTGGGAAGAAGAATACTAAGCTTACGATAAAGTTTGGGAGGAATTTCAGGAAGTTCCTGGTATGAAATCAATATGTAGTGCTGATCAATTGAGAAACACGTTTAGGTTTGTACGAAGTCACAAAGAGAAAATGTGCCTTGTGATACTAAACGACTTACAGATAAGATACCTTTAGACGTGCACAATATGTTAATTCACATTTTGCATAACTGTTGTACATTTGAATGAAACACTGAATGCAAAAATTTCGCGAGGTTCCGTAAGGGGATTTTATAATACGCTATATTTAAACAGTAATATTGTTACACGACGCCAGGGGCGTATCGAAATTCGTGAAACTGGAAGTCTTAGTAAAATAAAACTTAATTTTTAATAATTTATAATGCTATAATATAAAGCCATCTATTATTTGCAACATCAAACTACCTATCTCCACTATTAGTTCTTCCTATTCTCAGTGATCGCGATATTTATTGTCAATCTCAAATTTAATTTAATTCCTTACCATTCTCACTCTATATTAATTACAGTCATTTCACTTAGACCTCCCGTGGCGCAGTTGGTTGGTGCGCCACAGATCTGGGGTGCGGGAGGCTCTCGGTTCGAATCCCGGGTAAGGTAAGGGTGTTAATATAAGTTAGGTTATAAGTTAGTATGTAAGCCCTGCCCTGCTAAGCTATCAAGCATAAAACCAGGGACGTTAAAAAGACCTTTACAATACAAAAAGATCATACTCATTATTCATACATATGTAATAATTTGTCTATTGTCACCATTCTATTGTCACTCATCCACTTCAATAGTCCCGCCGTCAGTTTGCTCCGATACTCTTAGTCCGCAGACTTCATCGCTGTTTACTGTCGTCGCCAGGCTGTCTTCGCTCACCCGGCACTCAAGGCCGTACAGTCCTCAACTAGGAGGCATGTCGCGGTTCGAATAGACATGCTGGCCCCGACCCAGAAGGTCCCTTGCACTCCCGAGTCTCACCGAGAGAACTTGGACGCTGACCAAAACATTCTTGCAACGATAACCCCGGAAATTCAATCCGCTCGAGAACGCGAGTGCACGAGTTCCAGTAGCATTATTGGGCACGCGTGGCGGCACGTCTTTGTAAATCTCCGCACACTTCGTGGGCTACCAGTATTCCCCTTGACACACGGTCGCGACCCTGCAGGCGCAGCGATGAGGAGCGGTAGCATGTAACGATATTTACGTCAAAGCACAGTACTCACGTCTGTCCACGCCGATTGCTATACTTAGACGAGAAAATTAATCTAAGAACACAGAATTCCCACATCAATCATTTTCGATTTTAATGGGTTTCTTTACTGAGTAAAATAATAGGATATTCATCTAAAAATAGTATTTGCTATTTTAATAATTTTAATAAAATTTACAAAACTATTTTACCATCGTAATAATTGCATTTGTAATATAATTTCTAATTATCGTATGATCAACATTTTTATATGATTTCAGTTTTAAAATCATTAAATAAACTGTAATATTTTGTCAATATATTACTCACAATCATCTTGAATGCATTGCATATTTTTAAGTTACATACGTATAGGCTGTTCACGGTGAAATGAGCACTTTTGAAAGTCCTGCCAAAGATCTACTTGTAAATCGGTTGTGTATTCCTTCGCCTTATGTAAAATTAACATTGTCATGGGATTCATCACCTTATTCATGCGTCGGTCGAATAAAACTGTGAAATAATTAATCAAGTAAATACTTTACAAATCTGCTCATTTTTACGCTTCGATCTATTAAAAAAAAAAAAACAGAAAGCGAAAGAAATAATTTTCGTTATAACTTTTTATTCGACATTAAGATGTGGAACTATCCATAGTTGCCAAATTTACTGGGCGAATGTCAGTCAGCGCACCCATTAAAATAGATGGATACAGGGTCAGTTACATTTTTCTAAGGTTCATTTCTAAAGTGCTCACTTTATTGTGAACAGCCTTTACAAAAATACACATTTAAATTTTGTGTGTAGAAAATAAAATTTTCCACAGGTACTTTATCTTCCTACGTGCTTATACTGGAAATGTAAAATTAAATAAAACTGAATTGAGTTCGTATAGACCACACAAAAAATAACTCACGGACGACGTTAAAATTCAGTGAAAATATTTGACTTTTTCCCTTGGCGCACACTTAGAGTATGGCTACAGTATTATGCCCGTGGTAAAAAATTGTATTATATTCCGTGCCAACTTTGTTATTTCGAAGCTGCTTCCGTCTGGGAGCTCGACGAGAAACCCCCACCCCCTGCCCCTTGCTGTCTGGGGAGATGGAATTATCTTGGCAAATTTCCCTTGTATTTTTGCAACGCAGCAACTGTTCGAATTATAACCTACAGGGATACGTCCCAGGAGAGGGCCACGCGCCATTCCCAAAGAAAACAGTGTGAAAGGAGGGACGTGATAATTAGCATACATTCCTGGAACTCGTCCCGCTTGGTTCCCTTACCCCACTCCCTTTACCCGCACGGCTTCTACGCTGTGCGGGTCTGCAGATGTGGCAGGCGCAAGCCACTCGTGCCGGCTCCGGAGGCCTTCCTCTCCGCCGTACCGCGGGCCAACCCTTCCCTAACATCATACACTCTTCCGTGTTCCTCAATTTATTATTCAGGCCCTCTGAGCAATAATGTGAACATGCGGAGAACATCTGCTGTTCGTGCATCTCTTGGCTCCTTCTGGATGGCGCGCATTGCCGCCCAGCCAGCTACTACCGGGAACGAAAACATCTGTCGAGTCGCATCGCGTGAGGTGATATTTCATACCTTCACGGAGGGGGGAAATTTTTTAAAAAGTCAATTCGTGGTTACCTACAACTTTTCTGAAGAACTGCTAAAGTTCTACTTCCACGATATTCCTCCGCATCATGCAAACAAAGCTTAACCCAGTCTGCAAAAGTACACCAAACGGACAGTGAACCGCATTCGTGCGTACTCAGTATAATAATATTTTGCATACGAACTATTTATTACTAGACATTACCAACAAAACTATTTTCTCCCTGTTTTATTCATATTAATGGCTAGTGAATGTTATAATTTATAGAATAAACCTATGGAAAAGTTACATTTCACCTAAAATAAAGTACTTTAATATTCACAGTAATATTAAACGCTTATGATACTACGTATGTAGACAATAACCAAGTACGTCATACATAGGGCAATTTTTCAAAGGTTTGGTTTAAAAAGTGTGAATATTACGTGAATAGACTATAGTTTGAAACAATAAGACACAATAATGACGGAGGGG
Source organism: Dryococelus australis (assembly GCA_029891345.1). Classification (NCBI taxonomy): domain Eukaryota; kingdom Metazoa; phylum Arthropoda; class Insecta; order Phasmatodea; family Phasmatidae; genus Dryococelus; species Dryococelus australis. The sequence goes on from CM057002.1 coordinate 38,600,804, forward strand.
GCCGCGGTGGCTGAGCGGTTAGCCTGATCGCCTTCCACCAAGGCGAACCGGGTTCAATCCCCGGCCGGGCCACTCCCGGTCTTTCGCGTGTGGGAATCGCGTCTGACGGTACCGCTACTCGACGGTTTTCTCGGGGATATCACGTTCCTCCGCCCTTTAATTCTGGCGCTGCACCATACTCCCCTCAATTTCCCTCATCGGCTCTCCATACCTCGCTGTTAAGAGCCGCACAAATCTTTTCGCTCACTCACATAATGACGGAGCAAATACATGTATAATATTTTAAATAATGTAATTATAATGGAAATACCTGCTTTTTCCCAATTAAAAAAGGCGCACATGGGCTTATGCATATCCTCTTTAGATTTCGCCCTGCGAATGAAATGGATACAGTTACCTAACAGTACCGTTCACAAAAAAAAAATAATATTCCGAAAGAAAGTGAGGGATAAATCAGCAATTTACGGGATCTCTTCAAAATGCATCCTAGAGGACACCGTCCTAGTTGTGTAAAAACACTGCTACACTTTCAGTAACTGTAGTCTAGTCGCGGTTTCATCGCACTTTTTGAATCAAACCTTTGAAAATCACCCTAAGTATGACGTGTTTAGTTATTTCCTAAATATGCCCTGTATCACAAGCGTTTTATACCTCTGTTAAAATTAAAGTATCTTATTTTTCGTTAAATTGAAGTTCTACCCGTATATCCTATTTATAAGTTATAATGTCTCATTTATAATAAATGAGAAAAAAAAAAGCAGTAAAAGTTTGTGTTGGTAGCGCCTAGTAAGAAATAGTTCTCATGCCAAATATTATTACTACCGAGTGCGCACGAATTCGGCGCGTTGTCCTTTGGTGTAATTTTATAGCCTTAGATACGCTTAGTTTGCATGAGGCGGAGGAATATCCTTGAAGTAGAATTTCAGCAGGGCTTCAGAAATTTGTGAAGTAACCGTGAATGGATTACAAAGGATGCGACACTCAAAACCAGTAACAAACTCGTAGAACTCATGGTCTTCACGATAAAATCTTAATTTAATTCATTTGTTTAGTGTTCTTGGTCTATTTTATTTAGTTCTCAATATTTAAGGCCTTACTTTTGATTTTTGGCCACGGTTCCAGTACAAAAACGGCGGAGTAAATATTTAACTTTATATTTCAATATGCATTTCTGAACACAAATATAGCAAACAATAAATTAATTTACAACGCATACGACTTATAATTTATTCTATTTTGGAGTCCCCACGGTCCACTACAAAAAAAAATCTTCATGTTTGGTTAACATTTCTATTGTTAATTAAACAGATCTAAAGAAGTTTCGTGCCATCCGGATGTTAGATGGCAGCTCGCTACCGAAGAGAAAGTGTGGGATGAAAATATACTTTTTTTTTGGGCTGTGTATGAAAGATTTAGAGGAACGTAAAGAAACGCCGTTTAAAAAATCTTTGCAATAAGTTAATTGTAGACTTACAACCGAAGAAATGGGATGTTTTCAGTCCTTTGAATGAACACATTTATATCGATTATGGTAGTATTATTTAAATAGCTTACTGTGAAAGGCTTATCCATAGGATTTAGAAAACAACATGTACCTTTATATCCTGGTTTCACCTTACGTAAATTGCAATACATCAATTTTTTTTGTTACGTTCATTTGATTACTTAGTTGCCGAAGGCGCTTGTATGATTCCTTCAAGCTGCTAGGTTACGAATTGTAAATCTGAGACGGTGACTACCTTTTAAAGACCTAAATTAAAAGAAAACTGCAGTCCACGCTAGGATCATCCTGGCCAGTCCATTCGAGCTGCATCGTCAGAAGGAAACAAGAGGTCATTTTAGTATGAATGCCTTTGACACGAGCGCCCGTAGAGATAGATCCATGGCCGTATCTACCGAGCAAGCGCTTCCGCTTATTCGCCTGCTCCTGCTGTCCTGCTGCGAAACCATTCATTCATTCATTCGGCTTATATTAAATAGGCTGCTCACGGGTAGAATGAGCACTTTTGAAATCGAGCTTAGGGAAAAGTCTTGCGTGCATTCTAAGGGTGCGTTTATGCTGCTGGCACGTCGCCGAGCTGTGCAAACGGATGCCTGGCGATGATGAAACAAACACAGTATTCCTTATCAGCGCATTTACCCTGCAAGCCACGCTGCTCGCGCTGCTATCCTCGCCTCAGCAATGATGACCAAACTTGTCTGATATTCGATCCCGGACCATCGCCGGGCATCTGAAAATGGCCTCGCTGATTGGCTCCGTCAAGGTCACTAACCCCCCCCCCCCTCCCATGACAGCCGCATTAACACGTGTCTTGCGTGTGTCTTTACAAAACGAGTTGTGTTTACAAGGACGGTGCAGCACAGGCTACGCTGAGTGGTAAACATGTCCGACGACTTCAAGCAGACATTAATTGCAGCTGTTTTCAAACGAACAGCCATTTGGGACTAGCGGTATGCCGAGGACCACAGCCGCTTCAAGTTGGGTGTATGTACTTTGGAAGGAACTCGCAAGATCATGTCGAACAAGTATATATTTAATCAATAGTGTCAGTGTTGTTCGAAAAAAAGTGTTGTGTTTAAGATGTTTACAAAGAACGCATTCGTGCTAATGTGTGCGAATGGTGACGCACATTTTCACGTACGTGTTTAATTCATGCTAGTGACATAAATGCGACACAGTTTGTATTGAAGTCGGTATAAAAATGTCGCTGAATGTGTAATGTGGCAAAATAATTACACAACATATTATTGTCACCCCTTTCTTTAGAAATACTTGTCACAATTGTGTGTTACGATTCCAGGCATGTATATTAAGTTTTGCCAGTTGATTTATTTTATGTTCCAGACAGCACTTTTAACTGTTCGGTTTATACTATGAAATAAAGTAATGGGTCGAATATAATTGTTGGCTAAATAAAATAGTCACTATTCGTTCCATAATTTTGAATATCTTTACAATAGAATGCAAAACAATCATTATCACGTCACCTATTATTGCATTGTCTATAGTTTGTATCCACACGTGTGTTTTTGTTGGGGTTTCTATATATATAACTGATTGTAAGGACAGTTAACGTAGTTTTTTCCATATTATAACATTAATTGAAAAACAGAACATACAATTTGAATTGAGTGTTTGAAAGGAGAAATTTAATTGCAATTGAAATAACATACCAAGATGCCTGTGTTCTCGTCAGCGCCTTCACGATTGACATACTAATGAACTAGTTGAAGAAATCTGTGAACAGACTCCGGACTTGAACCGCTACAGCAAGCACCACATTGTTGCGTCGTGTCATTGAAGCTCCAGGAAGGCTTCCTTCGTAATCCAAAATTACAGTTGTGCCGTCTTTATCCATCATCACGTTATGTAAAACACACACTACCTTCACTATACGTTCTGCTGTTTCAACACAGGTTTCGATAGATTTGTTGAGAATTCGCCATTTCAATACTACAATTCCAAATGCACATTCAATAGTTCTCCTAGCTCGCGAAAGGGCTTTGTTAAATTTTTTCCTTTCTGTCATCAAGATTTCTTCATCAAGTGACTCAGAAATGGGTACGCTTTATCGGCAATAAACACAAAGAGGGCTTTGATGTCAGTACTCGGGAGGAAGGTATCTTCAGGAATGTTTTGTGAACCATTTGTAATTTTCTCATACAACGCAGACTTCCTAAACGTGCCCCCATCACTTTGCTTACAGTAGGCTCCAACCTCAATGAAAATGAACCTACAAAATGCATCACATACAGCTTGCAGAACTATAGAAAAATAGTTTTTTATAGTTGAAGAACATGGAGCCTGACCATTTAGGGCAAAGTATGTATGTGCTTACTGTCTGTAGCATCTACATAGTTAGGGAATCCCTATTTCTTTTAGAACTTATCATCGATGTCTTTCAATTCTTCTGTAGTTGGTAGTTTCATATGCGGTGGTTGTAATTCACCTGCCAGGCTGGTATATGAATTTCCTGTCACCAGAAACCTACAAATAATAGCAAATCATTAGTTGTACTATATTTTTTAACAAATATTGTTTGTAATTAATGATGTGATATTTCGCATTGTGTTTATACAGCATTTGTTTTGTTCTGTTGCAGCAACAGAAGATGCTAAGAAGAAGTGGAAGACTCTGCGGAAACAGTTCAAAGACAAGTGGGAGAAACGTCTAGTCCATTCATCACGTGATCCTGCTCCTGATGATTCCATACAGTGGTCATAGGTCCAGGCTCCGCTTTTCCTACGCGACAATTTTGAGCCTAGGGAAACAAGTGGAACAACAAATATACGCTTTATATATTATTTTCCCAGGGTTTTGGACAACACAATGCTGTTAATGTAATGTTAAATAAAAAAACGAATTACCTGAAAAACGTAGAAAAATTATGTTTCCCCTTGAACACCTTAAATGCCATAGCGCCTATTGAGAACGATACATCTAAGCTATTTAGTTTTAAATGTCAAGGATCGTTTAGCAATGACATATCATATTGCGAAATTTTGAGTCTGGAAAATACTATAACAATTAGGTGAGCAATACGTATAACTAGTTTCAATATACCTACTTGCCGGAAAATACACGATATTACGGAGAAGTGAAGCGAAGTGAACGAGACAGGCATGTAACGAAACTTGCAGCTTTCGAAAGTGTAAATTATTCAGAAGGGTAAACACAAACAATGGTTTTCCGTGAAATTTATATTACACGATATGAATAAGTATAGGCTGTTCACGGTAAAGTGAGCACTTTTTAAGGCCCTCACAAAAGGCATTAATCCCTAATAAGTATATTTTATTGCAGTCTCAGACATTAATTTTTAAGAGTGATGAAATGTATACACTGTGTTTATTAGTCATATTGTAATGTTTACATTAAAAAGTGGCAGAAAGATAGAAATTCATTGAAAGGGAAAATTTAGCAGGGCCTTAAAAAATGATCACTTTACCGCGAAGAGCCTGTATCACGCTTATAGACTGTCAGTTAAACGTGGACCAAGCAGGTTGTTAAAATATGGCACATCAAATCTTTCGTCTGTGCAAAAATGTTACGTTTTACAACTGGAAGTATTAGCTTATTAGTTGGAGAAAAAATATAATTCTAAATATTAAATCGGATCTTTTTGGCGGCGGGAATGAGGGGGGGGGGGAGGGTTCCAGTAAGACATTTCATTTACGGTACAGTGCTTATATGTTGTAATAACTTCCTTCCCTCCTCCCACTAACAGAACCAAATTTTCTGCTATTATTTTCCTTTCTTTGATTATTCTCTTTTTTTTTTTTTTTTTTTTTTTTAAGAATTTGCTTAGATTCCTGCTTATCGGTATTCTTCCGCCATATGCACGAACAAAACTTGCCAAGATCCTGATATACCGGGTAGTGATATGTCAATCAAGACAGACGCATATGCCTCTGTTAACAGCACTATCACTTATAAGTAAAAGTTCAATATAGCGGAATATAACATACTTTTATGTTAAGAAAAGTGTAAAACGTTTGTGATACATGAAATATAAGTAACCAAACACGCCATACATGGCGCGTCTTTTGATTCAAAAAGTGTGAAGAAACTGCAAACAGACCATATCACGTGTCAGCGGAAACTCTCGTGGCTCCCCGTTTTCCCAGGCATGCGTCCTCCAGCCTAAAGTTTCATTTCCACCGCGTCGATACGGTCGAAGCGAGATTCGCTATCGGGGATGATTGATAGGCAGCAGCCTTCATTTCAGCTCTTTCACCCCGCACACACCCCCTTCCTGTTTGCACTAAATGTGATCTTCGACATCTCGGGACAGGCGCGAGACAGGCTGTCTGCGAGGTTTCGCCACCTCTTTCACTTCCGGAGACGCCTTCAGGATGCTGCCGCGACGGTTCTTGGAAGTTGGCATTCCGCCCAAGAAGACAACTTCTCAGGAGGACGTCAGGTCTTCGGCTACGGCGCGCTCACGTCGGGCACGTTCAAATTATTTCAAGAAACACTTATAATCTACATTATATTTATATATATATATATATATATATATATAACAAACGTTAATAGATCTACTCAACTATACTTGTCTATTGCTTCCCGCTTTGTTATAGGCTATTCACGGTAAAGTGAACACTTTTGAAAGCATTCACATTTGGAATAATAGTCTATAAATATATATTATTTTATATTTAGACGTTAACTTCCGAGTTCGATGGAATCTACACACTGTGTTTATTACTTACATTGCAATATTTATTTTGAAAAAAAATTAAAGGTTAAAAAATGACTGAAATTAAAAGTAACCAGGGCCTCCAGGGCTTTCCAGCCGAGACCCTTAGATGCCCGTCGTCCCCGGACGCTGGAATGCAAGGGCGGGTAAACGGGAGTACTCCGAGAGAGCTCGCCGGCAAGCGGCATCGTCCAGGATTAACACACGCGAAAATCCGGGAGTGAACCCACCGGGGATCGAGCCCAGATCGCCGTGGTGGGAGGCGAGCGCCCTAGCCACTGCGCCACGGCTGCCCCAAATGAAAGTGATAATCTAAAATAATATTATAGGCTGTTCCTAGTTAAGTGAGCACTTTGAGGCACTAGCTACTTATTCCTTTCAGCAGTATTTAATTCTTTAACAACACTTTAAATAAATATTGCCATGTAGGCCTAAGTAATAAACACAGAGTAAATATTCCACAGCAATCGGAAGTTAAAAGGCTAAAGCTAAAATAAAATATATCTATTGACTATTATTCCAAATGAGAAGGCTTTCAAAAATGCTCACTTTACCGCGAATAGCTTATACAAAAGAATAAATCTTTATAAACTTGTTTGTATCCCAGTTGGTTTTCTCCTATATTTGAAACAGCCGCACTACTTCGCTTACACCGACGGACTGACGATCCTGCAAGACTAGCATCAGTTTTAATTTTCCCCCTCCCCTCAATCACACCACAAATAAAAAATGGGGAAAATTTTGTCGGGATATGCGTTAAGCCGGATTCACGTGTACGCCGATCACGCCAAACAGAGCAGGCAGAACCAATGATCGTTCACATTTAAGCAGATTTTTTGGGTAGCCATTTTGCTATTGAATTCGTGATTTGTAACGCTAGGATTATAAAACAAATTACAGATTACAAACTTGTCTGCTGTCGTCTTTCTACTCTAGATAATTAATTCCATTACAAAGCGACTATTTATTAATATTGCTTTTCAAGAGATTGTTACGCCACTTTAGGGCATAGCAGGGCTAAAGGAAGGCAAGGTGAAGGACACACACCATTAAAAAAATTCAAGAAAGCATGGACAAAAAATTTCCAAAATCAATACACATATATTAAGTCCATCATTACCATCAAGAACAACAACTTTGGAACTTGATTGGAAAAATACAAATTGCATCTATAAATTTATGTTGCTTGCTACCAATCGGTGAGCTAGGGGAAGGAGAGAACACGCATTCACTGGAACAAACAGAAAAACCAACAATATTAATATATCCTGATAAATCACGCAACCCGAATAAACACTTGTGAAATCCCATTAAAAATGGTAAAATAACTCCCTGAGTAAAGCAAGCATCAAAACAGCTTTAAAAGTAAAAGTACGTCTGATGATTCACTAAAAAGTACAACATGGAATACTAATTTCAATAATACCATTGGAAAGGAGCAAACACTTAATCATGAGCATAAAGGCACGCCATAAAATATCCACTCTGCTCCTTAACATTGAAATTCTTTTGGCAAATCGTAGTCCAGGAGACCATTCCCACAGCACTCATAATAAAAGAAAAGAAAAAGAAGAATCCACCTCTTACAAACATTCCCATAAAAATACCATATTGAAAATTCACACAAGCAAAACAGTGAAGAAACACTTCCCTACAAAAATCCATATACACAAAAACACTTAAAAAACCCTACTAAAAGGGAAACTCTACCCCCAGCAAAACAACATCTGCGTTCATTGAAATACTTAACTTGAGTAGTACTCATATTACGCGAAAACGCGTCTAGCATGCTGAAGTCCCGAAGTACGAAGGGGTGTAGACATGATCTATCGTCGACCAGCCCACGCAACTCTAAGAGGAACACTGCACACTTGCTCGGGTTGGAGACGAACATTTATACGCGAAACCGCGGCTCGGGAAAGTAAAGGAGGCGACGGGAATAGCGGAGAGGTGTATGGAAGGTGCCAGAGTGTGCGAGGCTGAACTCGTTGCCAGTAGTAGCCACCAGACAGCGCTCGGCCGCGCCAGGAGCGCCGCGCGCCTCTCTTCAGTATAGCTCAGCGCTTGGAAGCGTTCAGACGTGCGCAACCATAGCCCCGGGGGGGGGGTCGAAGAAACATGATACCTTTTGCTGGCGCAAAAAATATTGCCTTTTCAAACAAAATAATAGTTTATTAATCTGGGCGACCAAATACAGAGGTGGCAAATAACCAAACAGACTTGCTAACCAAGTTCATTAACGTCATGTAGTTCGGTAAATAAACCAACCCCATAATAGCAGCGTTTAATTGTACTCCAGAAAATTGTAGGCATCACACATTTCACCAGCTGGCGGGACGAAAGATAAATCTTTCAGGCAGGATAGTCTTTGGCAGATGGTAATTTTATTTTTACACCCATAAAAATTTTAGCGCTACCTTTTGGTTCCTTTCAAACTACGTTTACTATACAATGTTGAACAAAATTAACTTTTACATTCACGTATAGCATTATAAATACGTGCATTGAAATTGAACTATTCTATACATTTACATCTATACACGTCGATTATACAAGACATTAGTAGTATAAAATATGTGAACCAGTTGACTTATGGGAAATATCTGCGAAGTCTGCTCTTTCCGAGAGCAGAAAATATCGGCGTGATCTCAACTTTTCCTCGAGACTCGCGCGGAAACCAACGACGGCTTCTGATTGGCTGTTCTAGTCTTTCGCTCTGTCTGTTCGGCGTGATCGGCGTATATGTGAACCCGGCTTTACACTGCAGATTTTAACCTGAAGGTCTGTTTACATTTCCTGGGCCATCTATGCGAACCCCAGCATATTTGGACCTTAATCAGTACTGCACACATACATGTATACATTGTGTAGTGTTTGTGTGCTTTAAATTTACATTTACTTTCGTCTAACTAAATTCTCCATACCCAAGCAATGATAGGAATATTAGGTTTTCCAAACGAAAGTGCCGGCATGATGATTATTTACAAGTAAGAAATAAAAAATAAACACAAAAATTCCTTTTTCACAAATATTGTTTTGGCGATGATAAAGAACATCGAGTATATTGGATCTTAAATCAAATATCAAACTACAACCACAATACACCACAAGGGTGTATTATTCCTAATAAGTTCCCTTCAAGAACTCTTATGTCACTGTCAACTTTCAATCACGTAAGTGTGTATCACTCTTTATGTATCACTTGGTGCAGGGCGATTGGCAGGTATGTCTGTATAAAGCATGCGTGTGTATAATTCGTATGTAAATGTTACTACATGTACGTATCATTATGCCAGCTACAACACATAATTACAAACAGATCATTACATCACTAATAATAACGCGTTGTTATTAACTATATCATAATTAATAATATCTAAAACATTACGAAAATGACAATACATAGACCAATTATTACGGCAAATAAGATTTATTATGGATTAAAATACAGCTCCACATGACATGAATATGTATATCACCAGTAGTACCAACTAACTTCAGATACAACCAAATCTTATCACCGAGTTCAAACTGCATCTTCTTACACGAGAACATGGCTGCGTTACCAAATACACTGATAGCAGTATTATCTACCTTCTTTCATGAACAGTATAAGTCTTACAACATATTATATCACGAGGATCAATATCACTAATTTCCTTAGGCGCAGCTTCCTATGGAGTATGAGACTTCCTGAAGAAACACAATTCCAACAAACCACTACCTACCTTAGCAGTTATTCCTTGAAAACCAAAACGGTACAAAAACGACAACAAATTATAACTCTCTTCTACATCAGCAACCTTAACGGTCCAGGATCTATAGTCCTTATTGACATCCTTACTGAAAGACAGAATGTTACGGTATACCGTCTTAGGATAATACCTAGACACACGAGTCTGACGAGGCATCATAACGATGTGTCTTCTCTAATGACACGGAGCGAAATGAAATACGACAGGTTACAACCTTTATATATATGCGGAACTGATAAGATAAGAACCATAGACCACTGCTGTTATTAGTGTATTTGGTAACGCATCCATGTTCTCTCATAAGAAGATGAAGTTTGAACTCGGTGATCAGGTTTGGTTGTATCGGTAGTTAGTTGGTACTACTGGTGATATGCATATTCTTGTGTCATGTGGAACTGTATTTTAATCTATAATAAATCTCTTTTGCCGTAATAATCGGTCTATGTTTTGTCACTGTCGTAATGTTTTAGATATTATTAATTATGATATGTTTAATAACAATGCGTAATTATTAGAATATCATGATCTGTTTGTAATTATGTGTTATAGGTGGCATAACGATACCTACACGCAGCAACACTTAGGTGCGGATTATACAGACACATGCTTTATACTCCCTGCGTACAGAACACATTTCACCTGAAAATTCGTATAATATATTTGCAGTTTCCGTTTTTAGTTCAAATTCCCTCTCCAATTTTACTCCGTTAGAGTAAAAAATGTTGAAAAATTAAATTATGGGGAATAATGTTAATTTAACTTAAGTTTCGTAGCAGAGAAGACTTTTTTTAATTCAATAATTAATTGCACTAAATTATAGAAATAGATTTTGAATTAATTTCTGGAATAACATATAATAAAAATGATCAAAGTATATGTGAGAAAATGCTGTTATAAAAATCTAAAAGTTACAGAATAATCACGCGTAGTACTTTTTCAGGAGATCATAAATTTTGTTGTGATACAGCGAGGTGCAGTTTTGAAGTAAAGAAAAGAAAATAAGCCAGCCTACCGGATGCTTCGATGTTTTCCGAACCGGCGTTCCAGCAAGGGAGGAACAATTCCCCGAAACAAAATTTCACTTCGCTCCACTACGAGGGGACATTCTGTAAATGCCCCGGGATCGTAAATTTCAACTTGCGCGAGGTGAAGTGAGTTATAGGAGGTACCTGCAGCGCTATCCCTTGTCGGCCTGATGTCGGAGCCTGCCGTCGCAGCGCCACCGTCGCACGTGCCCCCTTAAACTAGTTCGCCCAGGTACCACGCGATAAAAGCACACGGCACCCATTCCCGGTCACCGCTTTAATGAAAATTTGATCAGCGTGACAGAGCCTGCCATGTTTTTGTCTTCTAAGGAGCCGTAAAAATGCGCGTTCGTTTTGTTCGCCTCCATCCCTCTCTCGTTCTGTTTTGCAGCAGGGTTGACAATTTCCCATGGGACGCGCTTCACATCCTTCCCCCTCCCCCCACCCCCTTCGCATTGTTTTTTACAGACGACCCCGGTGTCTTATTGTGAGGCGCCCTCATTAATAAGTAAGATCTTGTACTTCTGGGTCTCAGACCAATTGGGTTACGTAGGAGCGCACGGAGAAGTGAGCTGTAAGGGCTGTCACTAGAACGAACATGAACAATTTTTACTTATCTCCCGTGCTCTCTAGAGCTCTCGCAGACTAATTTCCTCGAGTTTTCCACGGTCATTATTTATGCCGGGAAAGCATCTTTTTCCTACAATGAAGCAAAATAAAGACTATATGACTGAAGTTCTGAAATTTTATCTTTCTCGTTACCGTGATGGTTTTATTATTTCCGGAAGACAAAGCTTGGAAATCTGGCTATAGTGTCTCAGAATACACAAATAATTTTTTTTTGAGTGAGATTCTTACTGCTCGACAGTGTTAGTGTCAAATAAAATATTATAAGAAAAAGTATGCTAGCTTACACATAAGAAAGGAATTTGCGTGAAATCGTTTACAGACAAAAAATTATTTGTGTTAAATATGAACGTAGATACTTCACCGCATCAGCCTTTTTACAGTCCATTCACGGTTACTGCCATATTTTGTGAAGCCCTGCTAAAGTTCTATTTCCAGGATATTCCTCCGCCTAATAGAAACAAAGCTTACCCAAGTCTAAAAAATCAAACCAAAGGCACTGCGCACCGTATTCGTGCACACTCAGTGTATCAATATTTTGAATAAGACCTATTTCTTACTAGGCATTACCAACACACCTGTTTTCTCGCCGTTTTTATTCATATTAATTATAAAAGAGAGCTTGAAATTTATAGATGAAATACAAGTAAAAATTTAATCTAACCGAAATTAACATATTTTTACATTAACAAAAGTATAAAACGCTTGTGACACTTGGCACATTCACGAAATAACCAAACACGTTATAGATAGAGTAATATTTCAAACGTTAGATTAAAAAAATACTGTGAAGTAATCGTGAACTTTGTCTTTAACCAAGACCTGAAACCTGCGAACAGCTGTGGCGTACTATAATCCCCGTACAGTGAGAAAATAAGGGGTGGTATTTCAATACCCTACCAGAGTGTGTGTGTGAGTGTAACCCTTACAAACTTGATATATTTTCTCTCAAACTGTTTGCCTGAAAAAGTTACAGCAATGCAAAGTTATTTGTGCATTAACGTATTATACGTATGATTATGAAACAAATTATCACAGGAGCGGGGAAACCAAGACGACCAAAAGGCTCCTTACACACTGGCGACTCGTTGGCGCCACTCGGTCGCGGGGTGGAAGTGTCCCACAAGCGAGCATTGTAGAGGTGAAAATGCTTGCACACGGGCGACTGTGGCGTGTCCCCCGCCACCAGTGGCGACCATACAGTTGCGTAGAATCTTGCACACGAGCCACTTTAGGTGGCGTGCAATAGCGACTACTGCCGTCAGTCTGTGCCTGCCCGCTGCGTCTACACAATGGCGTCATTTGTTTCCGACAGATTCATAATAGAAGTAGAATCACGTCCTGCAATTTGGGATACAAGAAGTGCTACGTATGGCAACAAACTTGCAGAGGAAAAGCCTGAGAAGAATTATGCGGTATATTCGTCAAGAAATTCCTAAGAACAACAACGTAGGTTAGCTTATTTCACAGTAACTATATTAATAGTAAATATGTACAATATTTAAATTAATGGAAGAAAAGAAACGTGTCAAGACCCTAGAAACACGGTTAACATGCAAATACAAGATATTTTCTTGTGTATGCAGTTGACAGAATGTATTGCTATTCTAACTATCAAAAGCGTACCTTATGCTAGAGCTATAAAATGCAAGATAACTTATAACAAATACATTGTTCTTCTAGTTAGTAACGCCATTTAATTCGAAGAATGACAAATATAAAAAACAGTTTATACAAGAAAGTGAAAACAGCTATAACTGGTATTTTGTAAATTGTCTATAGTCTATTCCCGATTGGAAGCGACTTACGAAAATTAACGTTTGAAAAAATACTCTAGGCATAACATGTCACCTGCTTTTCAATAACCTGTATTCCACAACTATATAACACTGTGGTTGACTTTAGAGTACTGTATTATTGATTAAACGAACTTTTACCTTAATATCTTCTATAACTATGAATATTTATTTATTTTTAAATATTAATTAATAACAGCGAGTGCAGCGACGTGTTGGCAACGATCATTAAGAAATAGTTCACAGTTAAAATACTATTTTAACCTCGTTTTTAGTATATTATTTATTTATCAATTAAACGGTGCCTATCGAAATATTTAAATATTTAAGTATCCCAATGGCAGCATATCACATTTTTACAGTTGAAAATAACAGCGGAAAATATTGTGAGTAGACCGTAATACTACGGTATTGTTTTATCGAGCGAGAAAGCAACTGAAAAAAGTCTGCTGGCGAGGTTTGTCGCACTCTTTCTCTTTCTTCGTCTCTTTCACACTCGGGAAATTTCACTACGCTAGTAAGCACCAAAATTATACACCTTTTCAATTGTAGCATACTTCATACTTATTACAGCAAAATAATGATATTTGAATTTGTAATTTACAACTGAAAAGAAATTTTAATTTTTGAATATGTATTTTAATATATTTAGATATGATGGCGGGCAGTTACCTAGTGAAGTTGGCAGACGTGGCGAGCCATGACGTGTCGTGTTACTTTTGTCAATCAAAACTTAAATTATTCTTACTCCAAAAAATACTTCAAATTAATACATCACGTTTGTAGACGTTGTGTTTTTAAACCTACCTAAGCAAGTTACGATGTTGTGAAAAATCTGTGTTTCCACACAGTAATAAATATACCGTGAAGTGTGTTTCGTTAATAATTGCGTCTGGGAAACGGCGTGCCTTTGTGCATCGTGGTCGATACGATGGCCATGTGTGTGCGTGATTAAAAACATTTGATTAGCACTACTTATAAGTTTAAAATGTGAACTGTTTTTATGATGAAGTTATTTATTTACATCCACGTCTGTTTATTTATCACAACGTTGTACCTTTGCCCTAAGGGGGTTGAAACACAGTCATGTAACCTAATTTGCCACAATTCCAGAAGAAAAATGCTAAGCCCAGCCCAGTAAATTTCAATAAACCTATTAAACAGTAAGTATCAATACGTAGAAATATGAGCGGAATAAAAGTTATCGTAGGCTTATTTATGTGCATGTTCACCGCTATCTTTTAAAGTTTGTATGACAAAAATGATCAATACGAGCTGCGTGCTTAGATTTAATGTGCCTTTTCGTTTGACTGGTTGTTCCTTCGTTTTAATATTTATTCCAACTGAGGCCGTCCTTTGAAGAAATTACCTAACACACATCAATAACAAAATGATAATTAGTACAGCCCTTTACCTCGCAGTTGTATCAGTGTTAAACACAGTCGCGGCAAAATACTAATGTGCATTACATATATTGAGCTATGTTGTGGAAAACAAATATGTTAATGTAAAATAACCGTAAGAACTGTCTTCAATTCAGGCATTTTTAGAACGTCATAAAGCTGACCTAAATAATATTAGAGGCCTAAACTGTGAATATTCCTATGGAATGGTTTTTGGAATATGACAGAATTCTTTGAAAAGTTGTAAACAGTAAACAACACATTTGACAGGTTTAAAACTGGAAGTCACATTTCAATGTTAATTTTAGGTGTAGTGAATATATACGAACATATGTACACACAATGGAATGTAAAGATCGATTTTGACAGATGCTACATGGCAGTCACATGGCAATGTTTGTTTACATTTGGCGGAAGGATACGAAACGGGCCTGCAAGCCGATATTTAGCAGGGCTCCGAGAAAGTTGCTTCCTATGGGAAATGAACTATAGTATTGCATCCTATGCTGCCACTGCAAAGACCCTTCTTCGCTGGAAAATTATTGCTCAAACTTTTCTCTGGTTGTTAATGCATATCGCATGTTCGTTGGTTGTATTAAACCGTCTCGTTCCTCCAGTCCAATTATGCTAAAAGTACAGCCAAAGTCTACACCGTCTCTTCCACTGACAAAGTTGTGTAGTGCACAAAATGACGTAACAAGTGTTGCAGCATCATTAACGTCAATATTCATTGATCTGTGAAGGATGCGTACTTGTTTGTGAGAATACCAAACTAGCATTCTATGTAGCATCTCGCTCTCGAAAGGCGATAGTTGTATGTTTTATTTTCCCGCGACATATTTTCCCCACCGTATGGCCTTTGCATGTGCGTGGAAAGAGCGAAGGCTTCATCGCCAACGAAAGTGAAAGGAAGAGGTTCGCCACCCATCATTATTGGTTTGTCACTTGGAATGTGTAAAGCATTTACCATAAGTTTTTGGAAAAGCAGACTATTTTGATAAATTGCTTAATCAGAAGGCTTACAATAGGAAACAATATCAACAAATGTGAACCTGTAATTTGAACCGCATACAGCTAACAATTTCATGGAGAAATATTTCTTGTGGCAAAAATATGATGATCAACTGCCAGCTGGTTGAATAAGCCGTATATGTTTACAGTCAATTGCCCCTAAGCAGTTGGGGAAATTAGCCCGTGTTTCAAAACAGTTTGCAATTTTCAGCCACTCATGTTCAGTTAGGTCTCGAAAACAGATGTCCTGTAGATGCTGCCAAATTGTCTCACAAACTTCTACTACTATCTTCCACACAGTGGAAATTCCACATCGAAATATGTAATGTAGATCTGTAAAGGTGCAGCCGGTAGCAAGGTACCTGTAATAAATAGTAAGTATTAATATTCTGCATCTTACAATAATGAGGTGTTATATTATTTTCAGCTGTGGAACTACAGCGACGGTGGAAGAGTTTTGGTGACTCATTTCGAAGGGAGCTAGCCAAAATTAACGAAACGAAATCCGGCCCAGCTGCAGACACTGCTAGGAAAGAGTACACTTACTACAAACCGTTATCCTTTGTTCCTCTTGTCTGCGAGACAAAGCCACCAGAGGAAACCTACGACGACCATGCAGTGGAAACACCTGCGGCAGATACATTGCCTACACCAGCCGCTAGACAAAAGAGGAAGAGAAACACAGCGGATGCAGAGGAACAACCGCTTATTCATGCGCTATCCAATAAATATAGAAAAAAGAGCAGCACAGCACTGTGATGATAATGATGGTGACAGGCACTTTCTGTTAAGTCTCTTACCCCATTTCAAAGCTCTTCCTGACAATGTTAAACTTGATGTTCAGGGTGAGTTTATAAGCATTTTACAGAAGTACAAACAATGTACGTGTGCTGGTCGGCTGTATTCCTCTACATGCAATTACTTGTATCCACAGCACTCTTCATCGGGGACTACAGCTTCACACATGCCATTTCACCACTATCAGAACACAAACACAGGACCTCCTGCAGACTCGGATGAGGAATCTCGCCCATCCGACGTTCCTCAAACTCATCAGTACAACGCCCTGTATCCATCTGCCCCGACATCATCTGGTGATAGTCGACCACAGTTCCAGAGGCAATCACCTGCATCATCAGTGGCAAGAAGCCATGCTGTGGCTCCGCACTCTGATGTGTCCAGCGTTTGTGAAGACCTTCTCTAATGAAACTTCACAGAGTATTTAATCATAATGTGGATTTCCGTACATAACAAGTTTCGATTACATGTAATATATGTCAATATTGTTTTATTTTACATATATTAAAAACACATAATACTCCACACATTGTTAATCATTTGTAACCAGCGGCGTGTTATTGACTACCTGTGCCAATTTGTATATATTAATATATAATGTGTTTATTAATGTAGACCTCAAACCCTGTCCTGTAGAGACACATTTATTTATCCATAAAAATGAATCACACACAGTACGTGCTTACATTCGACCCTACTTAATTAACGTACCCTACTTAATTAACGTAGCCAGTCTGATAAAAGTAAGTTATACCCTGCGAATTACGATGTGTCTGTGGCAAACCAGTAACAACTGTTCATGATAAAAACCAGTTGCCAGAAATATAACTAATTAGCCTATGTTCTATATATTATACTAACATAATTTTGGGGAATTAGCTAATAGTACTCACCTGAGTGTAATCGCAAGTCTCTCCTCGGCTGGTATACTCTTCCTCATATTTGTATCAGCTTTCCCGATGTGTGTTTTCAGTAAGGACAAAAGGTCGTCGAAAGAGTTTTTCGACATCCTGAAATAGTTACGAAACTTACAGCTGTCTTGTTTTAATTCACTCATAATGGTGTAAAATTGTCCACTCGTCAATCGATCCCGCGGTTAATGGATGCATCCACGACAACCGCTGTTGTTTACGACGACGGTGACGCCACCTCAGGAGGAGCACAAGAAGAAGATTTTCTTCTTCGGAGTCCATGTTTACAAGTGCGTCTTCTGCCGCGTGAATCTTGCACACGAGCCACGACATCGTGCCACATAGAGACGCGCCACTTAGTCGCTTGTACACGCGACAGCAGTGGCGCGACCCAGTTTCCCGTGTGTAAGGGGCCAAAGAGAAAATGTAAAGTGGAACAGCGGGAGTAATATCACGCTATCAATTTGCCCATTACAAATCAGTTGCCTATTGTCATGTTACGCGAGTATGAAAAATTAATTTACAGCAAGTAGATAACTCGAGCGACCTGGTGTTCTAATCTTTGGTCAAGTTGTTGAAGTGACAAGCAACTGAAAGTGTGATAGTCGAAACCTGCAGGAATTGAAGTAACGAGTGACTAAATTAATAATTGGACATCAAACAATAAATGTAAGCCCTTAATAAATTTTATTTTAAGATTTTAGTATACATTTTTATATAGTTATCACACAATAAAAAATGTCTGAACGTTTTTAATATAGCTTGAAATGCGTGAGTGCTTCAGACTAGAATGTGGAAATAGATAAGTAGTTATTATTTTTCTAATTTTATTTATAAGTGTGTATTCTCCTGTTCTTTATTCTCGCAAGAATATTAAGTTTGACATTGGCGATCAAGTTTGGCTTTATCGGAGGTTAGTTGGTACTACGGGTAATATGCATATTCTCGGTCATGTAGAAGTTGTGTTTAATCCATAATAAATAATTCTTAGCCGTATTTGCGGTATTGGTTTTATTATTTTATTTTTTGTAATAATATTCTGTTTGTATGTTATCAATTAAATTTAACATGGCGTCCACTAATTGTTTTAAGAGATACATTTTCATAGTAAAGAGTATACATTGTTAGGAACTTTCTTCAGTGGCGTTTCTCGAAAGTTAATGCCTCCATTCCACTCTGTATAAAAATAAATATTAAGAACTTATTAATAATTCACTGATAACGTACTGACTCCTGCAACAATCCTTACAAAATTTGTAAGGACTGATAATGATCTTCCTTAAGGGAAACGTCCAACATGCTACTCACACATACATATTCACATAGTATACATGTACACAAAACGTTCTGTTATGTGGTCAGATGGGCAAATGCCATTATCTCCCTGCCAGCGCCTGTGCCAGAATGGTGCAAGAGTGATTCAAGTACAACTTTGATCATGTAATGTCAATTTGTAGTGTCATAATTATGTAAGTCATGGCTTTTTCATTTAATATTTTAGATAAGTGTTTGAGTAGTAGATATTTTATATGTATAATCTCCCATAAATTTGCAACATAATGGTATTTGAATCATGAAAATTGGTAAGTAGGTTCAGTAGTTATGATATTGCAAAGTTTCGAGTTGGACGCCATGTACCGCTCCAAGGTCGTATGTACTAAACTTGACTGAAGTCAAATTGGATGTAGAAAGCATGAACACCTCTCCGGCTTGCCCTGACTTTAACAGTCCAGTCCCCTGTAATTCCAATATTAATTCATTGCGCCAGATCCACCCAACTCACACCACTAACTAATTTTTACTACAACGCTAAGAACTTTACTGGGATCATGCCAGAAAGTGCGTCCGTTAATATGTATATGCAGTTGCGGGAAGATCGTTTTATTTTACTAGTGATATTTAAAGTGTTCATTTAACCACAAGTTAGACGTTTATTTGACACTTTTGCACGTTTATTTGACACTATTTAGACGAGCATTTCCTTGACCCAAATACCTCTTTTTTTTTTTTCCTACCGCACGAAGGCTATAGTCCATTCCCAATTGGAAGCGACTTATGAAAATCAACCTTTGAAAAAACACTCTAGGCATGACATATAAACCTGTTTTTTTCAATAGCCTGTATTCCACAAATATATAACATTGTGGTTAACTTTAGGAAACTGTATTATTGAATAAATGAACCTTTACCTTAATATCTTCTATAACTTGAAATATTTATTTATTTTTAAATATGAATTAACAACAGCGAGTGCTGCGACGTTTGGCAACGACCGGTAAGAAATAGTTCAAAGTTAAAATACTATTTTAACTTCGTTTTTTAGTATACTATTTGTAAATTAAACGGTGCCCATCGAAATATTTAAATATTTAAGTACCCCGTTGGCAACATATCTAATTTTTACAATTGAAAATAACAGCGGAAAATATTGTGAGTAGACCGTAATAGTACGGTATTGTTTTATCGAGCGAGAACGCAACTGAAAAAATGTCTGCTGGCGAGGCTTGTCGCACTCTTTCTCTTTCTTCGTCTCTTTCACACTCGGGAAATTTCACTTCGCTAGTAACCAAGGAAATTATACAGCTTTTCAATTGTAGCATATTTTATACTTATTACAGCAAAATAATGATATTTGAATTTGTAATTTACAACTGAAAAGAAATTTTAATTTCTGAATATGTATTTTAATATATTTAGATATGATGGCGGGGCAGTTACCTAGTGAAGTTGGCAGACGTGGCGAGCCATGACATAGCGTGTTGCTTTTGTCAATCAAAACTTCAATTATTCTTACTCTGTAAAATGCTTCAAATTAATACATCACGTTTGTAGACGTTGTGTTTTTAAACCTACCTAAGCAAGTTACGATGTTGTGATAAATCTGTGTTTCCACACAGTAATAAATATACCGTGAAGTGTGTTTCGTTAATAATTGCGTCTGGGAAACGACGTGCCTTTGTGCATCGTGGTCGATACGATGGCCATGTGTGTGCGTGATTAAAAACATTTGATTAGCACTACTTATACGTTTTAAATGTGAACTGTTTTTATGATGAAGTTATTTATTTACATTCACGTCTGTTTGTTTATCACAACGTTGTACCTTTGCCCTAAGGGGTTTGAAACACGGTCGTGTAACGTAATTTGCCACAATTCCCGAAGAAAAATACTAAGCCCAGCCCAATAAATTTCAATAAACCTATTAAACAGTAAGTATCAATACGTAGAAATATGAGCGGAATAAAAGTTATCGTAGGCTTATTTGTGTGCATGTTCACCGCTATTTTTTAAAGTTTGTATGACAAATATGAGCAACACGAGTTGCGTGCTTGAATTTAATGTGTCTTTTTCACTGGTTGATACTTCGTTTTAATATTTATTTCAACAAAGGCCGTCCGTTTATAGAAATAATCGAACACATATAAATAACAAATGAATAATTATAATTAGTACAGCCCTTTACCTCGCAGTTGTAACATTGTTAAACACAGTCGCTGCAAAATACTAACGTGCATTACATGTATTGAGCTACGTCGTGGAAAACAAATATGTTAATGTAAATTAACCGTAAGAACTGTCTTCAATTCAGGCATTTTTAAAACGTCATAAAGCTGACCTAAATAATGTGAGAGGCCTAAACTGTGAATATTCCTACGGAATGGTTTTTGGAATATGGAAAAATTCTTTGAAAAACTGTAAACAGTAAACAACACATTAAAAGTAGAAGTAACATTTCAATGTTTATTTTTAGATGTAGCAAAAGTATACGAACATATGTACACACACAATGGAATATAAACATTGATTTTGACAGATGCTACATATGTGACATGGCAATGTTTGTTTACATTTGGCGGAAGGATACGAAACGGGCCTGCAAGTGGATATTTAACAGGGCTCCGAGAAAGTTACTTCCAATGGGGAATCGACTATAGGTATTGATGCGTTTTGTTGGGGGCTTGGGACGGCAAAGCTTCTTCGCTGCCAACCAACCGCAGATGGCGCATCTAGAACAGCCCCATCTCTGTCAAACATCTGCCGGGGTTGACTCGCAATCGCCCCCAACCGCGAGTAATCGACCTTAACACGCGGATAATTTTTTTTCCCCCTTCTTTGTTGAGAGGAGACGGAACATTGTCTTCCCGCTGCACCCTCCGAGCATTTGCCAGGCCTGCCGCGAATGTTTCTTACATAACGAGCGGGAGGGTGGTGAAAATTGTGTGCGCGGGGTGCTTTGGGGGAAGTGGGGAGAGGGTGGGACGACTTCCCACGACGCGAAAAGTCGATCGAGAAGTATCGCCTCCTTTGCTCTCGCCAGCCACACGCTGCGATGACTTCTTTGTTCACCAAAGAAGGGGCCTCGGTGCTGCGGAAGTTACAACCCCCCTCGTGAAGACACCGAAGGGGTGGGCGGTGGAATGAGAGGGCGCAAGTCGAAAAGTGGCTTAAGCTTTGCGCGGCTGCCAAGGCGAGAGTAACAACATGACATTAACGAAACGATTTCCCGCTCGTCCTCCCTCCGCTCCAGCGTTTTCCACCTTTTCCGACCCTTTTCCTCCCTCCGCAGACGAACACTGGCAACCGCTCTCGCCGGGCCGAGCACGAACAAAAGTCCCCGCCGGAGCTCGGGATAGTTTCCTGCAAGTGCTCGGCAGAGCCCGATCTCGAGGTTTGCTGAACCGCGTATAAAGGACTTTTCACCGACGGCTGAAAGAGTTGAAATGCGCAATTGTCTTCGCTGCCACAATTTCTCCAATAATGCCCGAGTGCACCGTCGTGGTTCGAAACTCGATCCGAGATCGGATATAAGATCGATACAGAAAACTGTTGCACCATTCGAGCTCACAGCTGGACTGGAGAGCCCTATAAAAACTGTACACATCATGACTTGGTGATTTATATTGTATATCTATGAAGTATTACGTTTCTAAAAATCACTTAACTAAACCGATGGCCATTAAAAATGCAACACAAAGGCAGATGTAAGCTATCACAACCAGATTTATTGGACAGAATACCCATCATACACAGGTAACATGTTTATAGGCTATTCACGGTAAAATGAGCACTTTTGAAAGCCCTGCTTAAGATGTACTTGTATGCAGGCTGTGTATTCTTCTGCCTTTTGTAAAATTAACATTGTCATTGGCCTCATCACTTTATTCATGCATCTGTGAAATTACTAGAAAAGTAAATATTTTTTTCTTCCAAATCTGCTCATTTTTACACTTTGATGCATTAAATAGAGAGAAAGCGAAACAAATAACCTAACTCGTCGCAAATGGTTACCTAACACTTTTTTTACGTTAAGATAAGGAACTACTTCCCATTCATCGTTACCAACTTTAGTAGGCGCGTGTCACTCAGTGCGCCGATAAAAATATATGCAGGTAGGGGCAGTGAGTTTTTTCTAAGGTTGATTTAAAAAGTGCTCACTTTATCGTGAATAGTCTTTACACTTGCCGATCGGTATGCCGTACAGAACATGGGGAAATAATTTTGACCAAATTCTTTAAGAGATAAAAACGAATTTATGTGAACTTCAGAACGCTCGTGTTTTTGAATAGCATTGCACAGATTGTTAAGAAACAATACCCAGTTGTAGTCCACGTGTTGACATCCTTTGAAAACAATAAACATGGCCAGAAAAACAATTTTGTTTAAGCTGTTACAACCAGCTAACCACAAGTGTTTCTGATAAACTTTTTTTTTAATTACGTACAAAATCACCTTTCTTGAGTGTTGTCGTGATCATAAGTACAGGTGTCGGCCTACCCTCTTTTATGATGTCACATCTTTCTTGAAAAGTGGAAGCACTGCTGGAAAAATGTTTCACTCGAAATCTATACACACCACACTTACATCCACATGTTTCTGTTGCACTCATTCTATCTACACGGTTCTCAGTGTCACACTGTAATTTTATAATTTTTATGTACGGCATACTTGCGCACGAATATGTATAACATTCTCAGCACCAAAACTGAATTAAATAAAAACCAATACGATTCATGTTGTGCGCACCAACTTGTCCACACATCGATCTAGTTACTGTAAACTACACCGCGCCAACTGCCTGCGGCTAGGCCAACTTCGGCTGTGTCCGCTTCAGTTCGGTGAAGAAAGCACCACCATCGTAGCTCCTAACACAGGTTGACGCAGCCATAAGCCCCCGCTCCGCCCCGGGTGGTCTTCCTACCCTGCTGTCCCTCCGTCGGCCGGGAAACCATTGGGACCGCCTACCTGCTGAAAGCATTACTTGCAGTGCTTCCAAACGTCTTGGTTTTGCTAGCCAACGAACGAGTTATTTTCTTATAATGCACAGTATTGTTTCCTGAGTAGAATGTGCACCACATGAGTGAAAAGATACCTTAAAGTAAATATAAGTTAGAATTTGATATTTATTTTAAATATAACATTGCCAGGAGACTGTCTGAGGAAGCACTGCTTGCCTTGCTTGCCCTAACGAGACCACACTGGATGGTGTTGCTACTATAGGAATGCCGCTCGAAGAAGTCGATGGCACTGCCATAGCTACCATTAGCTCTGGAGAGCCCGAAGACATCGCAGATGCATAATAAGACTTTAGATGCGACGATGCAGAAACAAGCCGAGACGATCTACCTTTCACGGCAGCTGCTGTCAAACTAAGCCTATAAGTTGACCTCCCTACTGCATATAGTATACGAGTATGCAAGCCCTAGAATATCACATTGACTTTGACGTCCAAATCTTTTCATTCACTCCTAAGAGCCAGGATGGCCAGCAATTTTTGTAAGTGGCGAAGAAAAATTGCCAAATCGCAGATGTAGTAACTTCATCATTTTTCATGATGACTGATGCTTTACAGCACTGCTGCTTTACCGTGTCTTTTTCCTTGCAGCATTAAATCTTTCATTCTGACTAGTCAATCTATCTGGGTTCATTCTTTTTAGGTGTACATGGCTAAGATCAGAAGAGGTAGATACTCAGGGCTAAATGCATAGACTATGCATATAAAATATGCAGCATATTTGATTTATGTTCGAGTCTAAGTACGTCTCTCACATCATAAGTACAAGCTTTCTGAGAAACATCATACAAACAGCTGAAAATTGATGAAGGGACAGTTTCTCAATGTCTGGTTTTGTTCTCATTGGAAATTAAGTGTTGTTTAGTGACATTTTTCTGTTTCTCAGTATATGGTTAAGACACAGGAAAGGTTTCTGATTACTGGGCTAATCAGAACATTTACAGCAAAAGTTTGGTCATCCTTGGCTGATGTGAGGATAAGTTTATGTATCTGAATATTTTCTTTTGCAAGAAGATTTAAACAATTATTTTATGGCCACAAAAGTGTTGATTACATCGATCAGCCTAAATTAATCAGATACAATTTCATCCTCCCCACGACCCCTCCCACAATTAACGATTAATTTTTAAAGATATTGTTTGATTAAGTAAACAGTTTCGAATCTCTTTGAAAATATAAAACATATCTTATAAATTCATGGAGATTAGCAACTCTTTTTTTACTTTAAAGAAAATAACAGTTCACGACTACTTGAAAACACTAAGTTATTGTAAGTATGTGTAATACTACAGCTTGATTTCTCGGTCTATGTTTTCAGCAAGCGTGCTATAGCAAAGTAACATTATTTATTTTCTCTATGAGAAAATTGAGAATATAACCTAAAGAAAGTTTATCTGCACTCTCCTTAGCAAATGCCTCAACTTATAAAACAGGCGTTCTTTTACTATCTCAAAGATTATGTGATGACTACGGAGGTGTGGACGTAAAAATTTTAGCGTGATTACAAATAGTATAATAACAGCCACAAATATATATATATAAAAAATTGAAGTATATGCATATAATGTGTTCCTAAATACCTTCGTATTTCACGTAAATCATTTATAATGCACAATGGCTTCTTTCACTAACGTGTGAATAGCTTTGAACCAATGAAAATAATAAATAATTATCTGAAGCAGTGAGATATAATTCGTTTTTAAACACATCCCGTGTTTTTAAACACATTTTGCTTAATCAGAATAACATGAACAGCATATGACAAGCTAAAAGCCTCCAATCGCGAACCAAAACGATATTTAAAGGCGTTTAAACTTCACCTTTAGCACCACTTTGGTAACCAACATTTTCTTAACCAGGAAATGTCTGTTGAGAAACGCACCACTTTGGTAACCAGCATTTTCTTAACCAGGAAATGTCTGTTGAGAAACGCACCACTTTGGTAACCAGCATTTTCTTAATCGGGAAATGTCTGTTGAGAAACAGACTGAAACTACCCAATTAAAAAACTTCTGTTTAAAATTTGTCATGTAGGCAGACCATTAGTAGTTTTAACATACATTGTGATATCGGCCCTTGGTGTTCACATATAACATTCGTTTAACCCAACTTGGCTGCATCCAAATACATAAGTGGCACTTGTAACTGGTGTGCGCGGGACAAGCATGTCATTTCCGGTAGGTGTGGAGAGTTCGTGATATATGGCAAGGCCTAGTTGGAGAAGCAGCGGGATGCATTAATGAGTTCCCCACAGGCCATTGCCAACGCCCAACACAGAGACAATGGTGCCCCGGCATGGGTAGCCATTGTGGCAGACTGAAGTGCAAATACATTGTTAAAAAATACTTGAAATTACGAAGAAAAAAAATTGATAATTTTATTTATAACGCTTTTTAAAATTGCAGATGCTTCTCGTAAATTTCATAGAACTTCGTTTTAAATAACTAAAACTCTCCGTAAATTGCCTGTTAGTTTGTTTTTCCAGTTTATAAAAACCTATGAAAGAAAATGTTAAAAATTTAATATTTGTGTTTTACTCTGTACAAAAGATAAATTTTTAAATTTCAATTTGGAGCGGGATTAAAATACCAAGGAAAATTTTTTACGGTATGGGGATTTTTCCACTCACCTATACATTCTTACTATTGTTACGACGTAAATTTTTGGGGTAATTTTTTTTTTTTGTAATTTTAAGTTAATGTAAGCTTTTTTGGTAAGCACGATGTTTGGGGTGATATATTTGCCTTGCTCTCTCTTTTTTTGTTCAGATGCCCTAGATTTTATGCCAGTAGGAAGATTCCTATCACCTTGTTTTTTTGGTATTTTTAATGGCGTTTCCTTCATTGGATGTTAGGTAAGGGAATTAGGCTGTCTTGGGTGGGTTAAGACCTCATTATTTGTTCCTTTTTGTTTGAAAAGAAACACGTGCTTCCTTTTTTATATTTTTATTACTAATGTGGTGATATGATAAATAATTTCATGATTGTTTAGTTCAAAATGCGTTTCTGGAGAAGTCAATGTCTAAAGTAATTTTATGTCAAGGTTGTAGTGGAAAGTTAACTGATAGTGTCTCATTTAGAATTCATTCCTTTAAATTTAAATTGTTTTTCTTGTTTGAGCAGATATTCTTCATTTGCCGACGTTGTTTGCTTCGTTTTTGTCTTATTTTTATTTTAAGGTTAGATCATTTAAGTTATGGTGGAATTGAATTAGGAAACTGTTACTTTACAATTTTTTTCGTTTAGAATAAAGGCTTTTTACTTTTTTTTTTTTTTTTTTTTACTGTTGAAGTTCTTAAGGAACTGAGGTCACTCGTTATTTTTAATCTTGAAAACATTTCGTCACCTCTTGGTTAAGCAGACTTCTTCTGAAGCGACGCAGCTGGCCGTATTTTTCTCGACCCAGTTGTGGGTTATAATACCCCTTCAGCAGTTCGTAAGAATTATCTTCTGCTTGTTCGGAGCACCAGGCTGCAGGGTGCGAGCTGTGTCGACTGTTTCCTTGGTAAAACCAAGATTGTTGTGATGACAGGTTCATTTTGCTGCCAGGCAGTAAGGACTGTACGAGGGGGGTGGGAGGGGAAGAGGAGTTGGCGGTGAGATATCAATGTATCTATCAATCGTGGTGGTGGTGGGCTCTGATTTGCCCGCCATGGTGTCGGCCTTGCTCCTGACGTCAGGGGAGGCAGCTGTTATTATCCGCTGTGTGTGACGAGGTCACGGGACAGACGTGACAAGGAGAGTCGGGAGTGGGACAGTGGCAGTCGAGAGTGGGAGCAGCTGGTGTGAGCAGTCGCAGGTGGTTCGGCTGGTGGGTGGCCTGGGAGGGTAAAACTGTGGTGAGGTGCATGGTCGGGACGTTCTTCCCTCCTTGGCAAGAAGAATGGCCCCGTCCATGCCTTTAAATAGCTAGACTTTAGTAACCAAGAGGTCAGTAGCTTGAAGATGATGTAGGATGCTGCAAGCGAGGTGCGAGGGAGTAGGAGGTGTCGAGAGACCAGGGCTGCAAATTTAAAGGTTCGTCGGTGGTGGGGTGGAGTTGTCTAGGTTTATTTTCTTTTGACAGGTTCCTCCCTAAAACTAAATTTTGGAATGTTTTTTATACATATTAAAGTCATTTGCTCACCCCCCCTCCCCCCAATCATTACGCAGAACGTTTTGGTTGGTTAGGAGTTCTGATCACCAAAAATTAATTATTTTATTTTTGTACCCGATACCTTGCAACATGGAGATATTGCTTTCCTTGCATAAATTATTTTTAAATCTCGTTGTTTTTGCATTTTGACATGTAAAAAATCACAATTTTTTTTTT
This sequence comes from Dryococelus australis, assembly GCA_029891345.1. NCBI lineage: Eukaryota > Metazoa > Arthropoda > Insecta > Phasmatodea > Phasmatidae > Dryococelus > Dryococelus australis. The sequence continues at coordinate 38,628,936 of CM057002.1, forward strand.
TTTGGATGTACAAAAGAAATATAAAGAGCATTTACAGAAAATTTTCAAAGGGTGACTGAAAGGTCGTGTATTAATTCATTTAAATGTGTGATTAGCATAACCTATTTTACAAAAAAAACAAAGTCGTAAACTGTTACAAATAAAAGATGTGCAAAAATTACCTTACTTTAAGCAATTTTACAAAACCGCAAAAACATTCCACAACGCAACATAAAATATTTTCTGAAGTCACTCATTGTACGTTATTTCAATGCGAATTATCTCATTTCGGTAAGACAACTAATTAGTTTTTATTATTTGTACGTTCCGAAAAATACTAAAATTGTGATTTCAGCATGTCATTATTAGAGACCTGCAAAATTCTCGTCATTATTTGGGAACAGGCTAAACTTCATGATGCTGTATATTCTCGAGCCGCTGTCGTTTCTTCATTGGCGGCTGCATAGGTGTAAAGTCCCGCCTTTTCTGATTGGAGCTCGCGTGGTTGGACTACACAATTATGAAGCTTTCATTTATTGGAAAAGACCCAGGGCATGTCAAATATAGTATGATTCAATGAAAGACTTGTTGCAAAGGTACATGTGTTTGAAATTTAATGATTTCCCAAATAATAACGCGAATTTTGCAGGTCTCTTCTCATTATGCAAAAAAAAAAAAGTGGTCTAAACATTTTCTAAGCTAGGAAATAGTACTCGTATGTAATGGCTACGGGTTGAAGAGTACTTTTTCCGTACGAATATATAGTAATGAAATCTTTGGTAACCAGTACCGCCCTTAAACTGCACATTTTCGTTACAAATTCCGTAAACACGCGGATATTTTTTTAAACAGTGCATCACATCCAGCGAGCGCTCCCCCTCCCCAACACCGTTAATACAAACGCATACACGTTTGAAAGGCTCATGTGAGAAAGTGGCCCGAACCTGATCCGCGCCCATTTCTTCGCATGATACGATTTCGGAGCACCGATTAATCATGTGGTTCGGAACCCGCCGAGAGTTCCCATATTTAGTGACTTGAGAGGTGCCACACAATAAACTTTAAAGACACTGAACCTCTGTTGAATTAAAAAAGAAAAGAAAAAAAAAACACACTTCCGTATACTAAAAGAAGTGTATTTTATGTAATCCTGATTTTAAAAATAATTTAATTGCAGACATCTATGTCACGATTATAAAAAAAAACTGAAGAACCCCATTATATATATTGCTATAGGGAATGTACTAGTAACACTCTGTTCACGTTATTAATGCATATGCATAAAACCCTACTTCTCTTCTTACCCTTTCTTCTGACAGAATCCGATATTCATGGCGATTACTCGCACCAAATACAGTACGAGCGCCTTATGTACGGAGGCCGTGATTTAATACTTACTCATCGACAGTTTTATAATTTTAGGGTAATGGCAGGGAATGAAACGATCTCTTCAAGATATGTTGTAATGCAAACCTTTGGAATATTAAATACATTTGTGTCCCCGGGAAGGATCGCAGATGGTGTTGGTGGAGCTTGAAGGGCCCGCCTCTCTGATTGGCTCCGAGAGGGATCCTCGGGTCTGCCCGAGCAGTAAGGATGTCGCAGTGATCGCCAGGACGAGGCAGACATTAAATCGACGGAAAGAGGGGAGCACAGGCCTTCGATAGGATTGTAGGCACTGCATATTACTTTATTAATCTCGGGACTTTGATGACGAACAATTGCTGGAGGCCTGATAAACTTTTTATGCACTGAAGGACAGTTCGGGGAACTTTCAAGAAGTAGTTGTATGTTCGGAAAAAACCAATAAGTACACCTTCAAGATAATTCCATGAGGGCATTTAAAATGAGTTGTGGTGGTTTTTTATTATTGTAGTTCTGCTCGATACGCTGTTCACCCCTATCCACCTGAGTTAGCTGGGGGCTGCGTATTTCATGGTGATTTCATTGTATTGCTACAATAGTTTGTGAGCGAGTGAGTGAAGAGATTTGGGCGGCTCTTAACAGCGAGGGATTGAGAGCCGATACAATAGTTTGTGATGCTCGGCGTACAACAACAGTCAGCGATAAAGACTGTTCACGGTAAACTGAGCACTTTTGAAAGCCCTGATTAAGATATACTTGCATGAACGTCGTCTATTATCCCACCTTATGCAAAATTAACATTTCCACTGGCCTCATCAGTTTATTAATGCGTAGTTCAAGCGAAACAGTGGAATTATTAGAAAGGTTAATATTTGAAAAATCTGCTAATTTTTACACTCTGACTCATAAAAAAAAAAAACAGAACGCGAAAGAAGTAATTTCAGTACCACAAATTGTTACCTAACAATTCTCATTCAACTTTAAGATATGGAACTACTTTCCCTTCATCGTTGCCAACTTTACTAGGCGCATGTCACTCAGTGCGCCCGTTAAAATATATGCATGTAGAAGCAGCGACTTTTCCCTCAGGTTGGTTTCCAAAATGCTCACTGTATCGTGAACTGCCTTTATATAAGTGGCCGTCCCGGATACGACACTGGGGACATCTAATTACCAGAAATTAATTTCGCCGATCCCCGCACCTAATTCACTCGAACTGTGCAGCAGGTGAATTTTCCTCTTTCGCTACCTTCTTCCCCTCCCCCACCGCCCCGCCAAGAGGCGATCCCGGCGCGTTAAAAGGTGGCTAATCACCCAGTTCAGCGGAGGGAACTGAAATAAGATGTCTTCCCCCCCCCCCCCACGTGCGAGGATCTGCTCTGCCGAAAAAGCCGTCTCCTTGGGGAATCGTCTTCAAGCGAAGAAGTGGCGCGCGCAAGACGGTTAATTAGCCCGCGGGGAAAAGACTTTAGGAGGTGGGCGTCGGAGGGTGAGGGGGCATCTTAGGGACCTCGCTGTTTCCGCGGATATAAGCTGTCCACGATAAACTGAGCTCTTTCGAAAACCCTGCTTGAAATATACTTGTAAGCACGTTGTGTATCCTTCCGCCATGTGTAGTCAGCATTGTCGGGGGCCTATTTACTTCATCCATATGTCGGCCAAGTAAAATTGCGAAACTATTATAAAATTTATATATCTTTCATGTTTACTACATCATACAATTAAACGAATAAAATAAGGGAAAATAAATTATTTTAATTTTTGCAATTAAATTTTACCCAACACCTTTAACTCAATGTTAAGACATGGAACCACATTCCGGGGTCTACGGTGATGCGGCGGCTAGAGCGCTTGCCTCCCCCACTAAGGCAGACCAGTTCGACTCCCGGCGGAGGGTCGCGCCCGGAATTTTTGCACGCGGGAACCGCGCGGAACGATTTCTCCGGAATCTCGGGGATCTCCCACCGGCGCTTCTCCGTACTCGGCTCGTTTCACCCCTCGTCGGCTCTCAAGACCTCGATGTTAAGAGCCACCCAAACCTCTTTCCACTCCACTCCATCCGTTGTTACCAACATTACCGGACGCGTACCAGCCGACGTGTATGCATGTCGAGGCAGCGGAATTTTTCTAAGGGGCTGATTTTAAAAGAGCTCAGTTAGCCTTGGACAGGCTATATGAACGCACCCCCGTCGCGGCGGTCGGCTATTATCTGTCGCCGCAGCGCGAGCAGACTTCTACCTAGGGTAGGAGGGGCGTCGTCAGAACCCGGGTAGAAATTCCCTACCCTTGCCAACCCTCCCAAGACACTTCTCCCTTTTCTGAACCAAGTAGAGCCCTGAAAGGAATCCTAGGGGAAGATAGGAAGGGAGCCCGAGGGAGACACGTGTACACGAAGATCTCCCCAACCCCTACGTCTTCTCACGCGAGGTGTTAAAGGGGCCTGGCTGGATTAGTCTGGCTTTGGCTGGCAAGGAGAGGTGTGTGGTGGGGGGTGGAAGAGAAATGAGCAGGAGCAGGAAAATGGCAAAGACTAAAGGTAGAGAGAACACCCCCCCCCCCCCCATCTACCTGGAGTAATGATGTACCTTCGTAAACGGGCGCGGTATGACCTAGGTGACACGTGAAGGCCATTTTCCCAGGGCCAGAACTTCGACGGCGGGTGGAGGAAAAGCTGCGACATCTTCCTGCGTGGCGGGATTTAAGGCTATGCGGCACTCGACGTGTCGTACTTTAAGGGTCCTATATACTGAAACGTTTTCTGTGAAATCGTTGTACGCGCGTAAACGCGTGTCTCGGTAAATACATGTTTTGGAAAAACGAAGTTTTGCCAGAAAGGATTTAAAAAAAACTATTGTCTATGTCGCTACATGTTTTACTTTTATCATATTAAGTGTATTGATGGAGGTAAAAATTCGTGAATATTGTCAAATATCTAATCATGAAGAATTCACGGATTCATTTTGGAACAAGCTAGAATTCAAAACACGTGCGTTTATATAACTTTAACCACTGGTTCCCACGGTGTTTGACATCTCCTGGAGAACGGTGTCCAATTGTCGCCTTCCACTGTGACAACAGACAACCAATGTGCAGTTGATAGCGGCATATGTGTGCGTAAGACTGTAGAGTCTAGACTGCAGGCCACTGAACTCGCGAATTTTTCAGGTGTCTACAAACATCGCATATTTAAAGCTTGCGTATGAAATTTCTTTAAGCGGTAAGAGAAAAGTGCGACTATACGCAGGTAGTTTGAGCTGCGTACTTTCATCGCGTGTAGTAAAAACCCAACAGTTACAGATCTAGTTTACACAGTAAAGCGTTAGGACGGAAACACTGCACGTAGGAGCGATGAGGCGCTAAGCGTGCATGTTACTGTCGCCCGTATCGCGCCCTCGCTTCTTGACCGCGAATAACTGAACGCTTTCAAATGCTCTGCTCATGGTTAATTTTTCAGCACGTTTGTTCTTTTCCCCGCTGGATGTGTCTTTGGCCCGATAACTAATAATGTACTCATTCATTAATCAAGTGTAACTAAGAAATTTACAGCAACGTAAACATACTACTAACATGCCAGTTCGTGCGCATAACAAATAGAAACCACTGAAATAATATAGTGGACACTAATAAAAACATTATATTTCTAAAACAAAGTAATTACGTTGTAATGCTTTTCCTGCAATGATGCCATAGTTACTAGAAACATACGTTAGTTAAAATCACGCAATAATGATTAAGGTTTCTCCCTTTTCTTTTTCCAGAAGTTAATTTTCAGTAGTCCTGAATTAACCACAAACGAGAAACTGTGTTTTAGAAGTTATCGAAACTGAAGTTTATTTATGTAGTTACTCTGATGTATACGACGTGTAAAATTGTTTGTTAAATTACTGTGCCCCCTTAATATATAAGACTAAAAGACTTGAACTAACGGGCTTGCAACAGGCGCATCAAGCATAAAGTTTATATTTTCAAAGACACTTACGTTAAAATCTTAGTGATATTTAAATAAACCATTGCCCTGGCGAGACCTACAGTGCACGAAACGAAGTTTTTTTAAAGTCTGAGCATTATTTAAAAGAATTGTACAGAAATAAAGGGTAGATTTACGCGGTGAATAGTTTAAAATGCCGATCACGTTGAAATGCAAATTGAAGTTTTCACAGGCCAATTTAACTGGACTGTTACACTTTTATTATTACAGTAGACGAATCACTGCTTTAAAAAAGAGTAATCTAAATTATCTTCTGTTCAACTTAAATTGAGCACTTTTGAAAGCCCTGCCTGATACATACTTCTTGGCTAATTTTGTATCCTTCCTCCATATATATGTATACATAGTATAAAACAAAGTTGCCTGGCTGCGTGTGTGTGTATATTCGGCTGACTTCTAAACTGCTTGATGGATTTTGATGCGGTTTTCACAGTCATTTAGAGAATTCTTGAGGAAGGTTTAAGTATACAATATATTGATATGTAATGTAAGGATAGTAGAGAAATGTCAACGTTTTGTAATCAATTCGGAAAAAGCCGCTTTTCATGCGCTTACAAAGCTTACGTTTACTAAACCTTAAGAGATGCAACAAATTAACGTACTACAGAATTGCAGATCTCAAAAACTTCTACCAAAAAGTCCTAGACAGCATGTGTGTATCTTTCAAAGATGACCCACAGTAACCACTTTTGTATTTTAGGGGTTCACTTACGAAGACTTTGCGAACAACACAATATTAATCCTATGTTAGTTACCTTTAGCATTTAGTGAATGTACTTGATGTAAACTTAAACAACGCCATACTTGTAAACCGCACCCGAGTGAGGTGGGTCACTAGTAGCCTATAAAATAAACATTGCTATGGGCCTAATGACTATTCATTCGTCAGTCAAGTACAATTGTGATAAATTGTTTGGAACCAAAATACGCTATCGACCAAAAAGTTATTGGGCACCTGTCAACAACGTTTGCTTGGTGGTTGTCATCCCGTTACAATCTCGTAGGGCCACCTCTTGCAGCTATAACAGCAGCCACCCTGTCTGGCATGCTCTCTACGAGTGTTTGCAGGACATCCACGGGGATTCGTCACCATTCCTCTTGCAACCATTCCATGAGTTGAGCAATGGATTTTTGGCCGCGCCTGACGAGCCCTCACCCGGCGATCCAATTCGTCCCAAAGATGTTCTATAGGGTTGAGGTCGGGGCTCTGGGCGGGCCAGTCCAATCGGCGAACATTGTTGTCGGCGTACCACTGCATAGTAACCCTTGAAACATGACACCTGGCATTGTCATCCTGGAAGTAACACGGGTCCATTACGTAAAACCGCCACAATGTTGGGAGCATTTCATTATCCATAATGTTATAATGGGCCTCTGTGTTCATGCTACCACGGACAAACACCAGCGGTCCTATGCCAAAGGCCGTGAAACACAAGTCAACTGATGTACTGAATTACCTATCTTCACTGGTGCCCAATTTCTTTTTGGTCTATAGTGTAAATAACAAATATGCAATTTCGTAATAAACAACGTGTATAAAGAAGAAACACATTAACTTGATTTGCTATACTTTTACACACTACACTCGCAATACAGCGCCAAGTCTTGGGACTATTTTCCTTAAATTCGCCGCCAACTTAACTGGCAGCCTGAATGCCAGCGTGTACGGTGACGCCTATGCATTTAAAGCTCAGTGATTATTTTTTAAAGATTGATTTCAAAAGTGCTCACTTTACCATGAATAGTCCATGAAAGGCTGTTCTCGGTAAAGTGAGCACTTTTAAAATCAACCGTTGAAAATCGCCACTGTCCCAACTTGCGTGTATACTTAACGGGCACACGTAGTGGTATGCGAGCAGTGAAGTTGGTACCGATGGAGGGAAAGTAGTTCCATGTCTCAACGGGGAATTAAAAGTGTTCGGTAAGCATTTGTGAATACTTCAGTGATTTATTTTTCTTTATGGTTTTTTTAATGTATATAAGTGTTTAAATGATAAAACTGATAAAATATTTAATTTTTAATAATTTTCACAATTTCCCTTCACTGACGCATTAATAAAGTGATCAGGTCAACGGCAATGTTGAATTATCCTACCTATATTCAAACTAACTGCACTCGAACTTGTTTTTTTTTTTGTTATATATACACGCGGTTTTTTGCAAGCAGTGTCTTATTTGCAGATCTATGTTACGTATTCTTATCTACGGGTACAGTACACGTTCCAAATTTTGCTGAAAGGGTGATATGTCTTCATTTGTCTCGTGATCTAAAGCAGCAGAGTTATTAACAACACGGCGACGACGTAATTAAATCCACAAAAACATGTAACGTTATTTACGGTATCATTTGCGTAGCAGAAGAGTTTTTATTTATTTTTTCTCTCTACTATAATGCATTAAAACAAAGATTTTCACGCGTGTATTTAATTATTTTCTTTTCGGAATATTCTGCTCGATGGGAACGTACCATCTTTCAACACAGCACATTTTTTTTTTCTGCGGAAGTAAATTAGTTTTTGGAATGGTATCGAAGTAAGAATTTTGATAGCTTAATTAAGTAAATATCTTAGAGAAATATGACGACGCCTCCCCATCCCCCCCTCTACTAAATGTCTCGCTGAATACAAAAACCGAAAGTAATAATTCCCGTTCCCAATACATACTTCCGCTCATAAATTCACGCCCGCTGAAGTTTACCTTGGTCGACGATTGTAGAACATGGCAAAAGGAGACCAAGTAACCACATGGATAAGAAGTGTCAAGCACTTTGGTAGCATACCAAAAAAATTAATGATAAAACGAACACGCTGTATAAAGAGAGAGTCTAAAGCTTAATTGAAGCTCATCACCTTAGCTCCAAAGCAGACTATTTCAGTTCTAAGTTACCCGTAAAATGGAAAGCCCCGTTAAAAATGGTTAGATTTTTAACGCTAGTAACGTTGCTAATTGCTAGTCCAAATTCTCCAAACAAGACAGAAAAGCTGCATATTATCCACTGTAAAAAATTTCATACACAAAAAAAAAAATTTTTGTGCACTTACACCTCTCTTCCTAGTTTATATAAATGGCCTTTAATGTGCCTTAACCCCATAAACTACTCCAACTTTAATTGCAGATGATACTAGCATCTTAATCTCTGGAGACTCAGTAAATGATCTTACACAAAAAACGGACACAACATTTACAGAGCTAAATGCATGGTTTACTGCAAACAAATTAAATCTCAACCTAGATAAAACATATCTTATGAATTTACTCACAAAGAACAGAAAAAAAAAAACATTAATTCATATGTTAGCAGTAACACAAACAAAATTAATGAAACTGCAGTGATTGAGTTTCTTGGCTTAAAAGTAGATAATTTACTAACTGGAAATCTCACATTGCGTATATTTTACCTAAACTAAGTTCAGCATGTTCCGCCCTGCGGGGTGTTGCATAGGTCTTGAACAAAAATACAACAAAAAATGGTATACTATCCTATATATATTCATTCCATTATGTGTTATGGTATAACTTCGTAGGGTAATTCCACTGACAGCAAAAAAGTGTTTAACATGCAAAAGAGAGCTGTAAGAATAATCAATGGCAAAAGAAAGTCAGACTCATGTAGACCTCTTTTCAAGAGCTCAGAGATTTTAACATTTGCGTGCGAGTACAATTGTTCCAGTACATACATTCATGTCTAAAAACAGTCATTTATTTCAGAAAATGAGTCCTTTCATAAGCATAACACTAGAATAAAAAAAAAAAACACTTACACGTGGCTTCAGTTAACTTAAAACTTGCTCAGAAAGGGCCAACCTACCTGCAAAAAAAAAACAAACAATAAAGCTGAAATTATTATTTTTCTTAACATTTTATAGTGTAGATGAATATCTAAACTACAAAAATTAAGAAATTATTGCATTACATGGCTTTGTACTCATTTCTTGTTACGGTTTTTCTCGTTTCCTTTTTCTTCTGTTTTAGCAAATCGACGACGCCCCACAGCATGTTGGAAGAGGATTGGTCAAATTATGAGGAAAATATATGATGCGTGTACGTGTAGTCTGACATATATATGTAGGTGTTAACTGTGTCCAGTGTATAAACTTTGTGTGCTGTAATTTGACTTGTCCCGTTTCTTTGTACAACTATGTATTGAAAAAATACGGATGCAATAAAACAAAATCCTACACCAATTTTTAGGTTCCGTTTCTCTGAAATATTAGTATAAAAGGTTGTAAATTATATATATATATATAATATATAATGAAACTTCGAAGAAAAAAGTGATAAAACTAATTTGATTAAATTATTTTGAAATGTATTGAAATGATGAAAAGTAGATGGGTATATTTTTCATCGTATACAAGTATTGCTATTTTTAACGTATGCTTTAAGAAGCAATATTTTATGAAGTTTTAAGAACTTTACGCTCCTAGCTATAGTCCATTCCCCATTGGAAACAACTTTATTGGAGCCCTTCTAAATATCTACTTGCAGGCCCATTTCGTATCCTTCCGCCAAATGTAAACAAACATTGCCATGTGACATATGTAGCATCTGTTAAAATCAATGTTTACATTCCATTGTGTGTACATATATTCGTATACTTTCACTACACCTAAAAATAAACATTGAAATGTGACTTCTACTTTTAAACCTGTCAAATGTGTTGTTTACTGTTTACAGCTTTTCAAAGAATTCTGCCATATTCCAAAAAAAAATCCATAGGAATATTCACAGTTTAGGCCTCTAACATTATTTAGGTCAGCTTTATGACGTTTTAAAAATGCCTGAATTGAAGACAGTTCTTACGGTTATTTTACATTAACATATTTGTTTTCCATGACGTAGCTCAATACATGTAATGCACGTTAGTATTTTGCAGCGACTGTGTTTAACACTGTTACAACTGCGAGGTAAAGGGCTGTACTAATCATTTTGTTATATATATATTTGTGTGTGTGTGTTGGGTTATTTCTTTAAAAGGACGGCCTCAGTTGGAATAAATATTAAAACAAAGGAACTTCCAGTCAAACGAAAAGGCACATTAAATTCAAGCACGTAACTCGTGTTTCTCATTTTTATCATGCAAACTTTAAAAGATAGTGGTGAACATGCACACAAATAAGCCTACGATAACTTTTATTCCGCTCATATTTCTATGTTCTAATACTTACTGTTTATTGAAATTTATCAGGCTGGGCTTACTATTTTTCTTCCGGGATTGTGGCAAATTACGTTACACGACTGTGTTTCAAACCTCTTAGGGCAAAGGAACAACGTTGTGATAAATAAACAGATGTGAATGTAAATTAATAACTTCATCATAAAAACAGTTCACATTTAAAACGTATAAGTAGTGCTAATCAAATGTTTTTAACCACGCACACACATGGCCAGCGTATCGACCACGATGCACAAAGGCACACCATTTCCCAGACGCAATTATTAACGAAACACAGTTCACGGTATATTTATTACTGCCGTGGAAACACAGATTTTTCACAACATCGTAACTTGCTTAGGTAGGTTTAAAAACACAACGTCTACAAACGTGATGTATTAATTTGAAGTATTTTTCGGAGTAAGAATAATTGAAGTTTTGTTTGACAAAAGCAACACGATATGTCATGGCTCGCCACGTCTGCCAACTTCACTAGGTAACTGCCCCGTCATCATATCTAAATATATTAAAATACATATTCAGAAATTAAAATTTCTTTTCAGTTGTAAATTACAAATTCAAATATCATTATTTTGCTGTAATAAGTATAAAATATGCTAAAATTGAAAACATGTATAATTTCCTTGGTTACTAGCCAAGTGAAATTTCCCGAGTGTGAAAGAGACTAAGAAAGAGAAAGAGTGCGACAAACCTCGCCAGCAGACTTTTTTCAGTTGCTTTCTCGCTCGATAAAACAATACAGTACCATTACGGTCTACTCACAATATTTTCCGCTGTTATTTTCAATTGTAAAAATTAGATATGTTGCCAACGGGGTACTTAAATATTTAAATATTTCGATGGGCACCGTTTAATTGACAAATAGTATACTAAAAAACGAAGTTAAAATAGTATTTTAACTTTGAACTATTTCTTACCGGTCGTTGCCAAACGTCGCAGCACTCGCTGTTGTTAATTCATATTTAAAAATAAATAAATATTTCAAGTTATAGAAGATATTAAGGTAAAGGTTCATTTATTCAATAATACAGTTTCCTAAAGTTAACCACAATGTTATATATTTGTGGAATACAGGCTATTGAAAAAAACAGGTTTATATGTCATGCCTAGAGTGTTTTTTCAAAGGTTGATTTTCATAAGTCGCTTCCATTCGGGAATGGACTACAGATGTTAGCATGATTTAAAAGGTTTCATGCAGTTACGTGTTTATTACAAAGTTGCAAGTTGAAGGCCCCCCCTTTTTTTCCCCTTTTTTAATATTTACAATGTCTGTTACAACGAATATGTCACCCTCAAATGAGTCTCCCGGGTTTGACAAGGTATCTACGACTGGTTTCTGAAGTTTGGAGTTCATCTGTAAGGAGAACAGAAACCACGGCCCGGACTGGCCACCCGGCGCGGTGGAGTTTTCGACCTTGCGTGGATTTTCTACGCCACGTGCTGCGCTTTCAAGGGGAGGAAGATGTGAGGGATAGTCATATTTTCCCGTACAAAAGTTTCAACCATCAAGACTGACGGCAGAAGTTGCTATATCTGGTGATGAAATGGGGCCCTCATCGGAGCAGCAAGCGTGGCGTCTAGTCGGAGAGCGGGTCACCCAAGAAATGATACGAGCGGCCGGCATATGGCGCAGTGATCGCCCCCCCCCCCTTCATGCTGCACCCTCACCGTTCTAGCCAACGCTCCAGCAGGCGACTTTTCAGCCACTGGGCACAGTGGTGGATGGAACTGGGCTGTAGGAAGAAAGCGGAGGGACAAGGACTTCTAGAATCCAGGAATTCTATATAAAATGCTTTTCGGAGCTTTTGGAAGACAGAGAGTTCCTGGCTTTGGTAGGGTTACCAGACGTCCTCTTTTACCCGGACATGTCCTCTTTTTGAGGCCTTGTAAACTGTCCGGCCACGTTTTTGCGAGAAAAAAAAATCGAGATGTCCTCTTTTACAATAAAAATGATAAACAGCAAAGCTTTGCTTTTTTGTAGGTAGTTTTTATATGTCGTTTAACACTTAGTAATAGTGCCAAAATTTTTCTTGCATAAGTTTAAACGTTTTGGAGAATATTACGTAAATCTCTTATCTTTATCAATAGTCATATTTTTCCGTGGTTGTTTTTTGTCTTACATGTAAGTTGAGAAGTATTTAATCAATTATAAATGTCATAATTAGTTGCTAGTAAATAGAAGCCTGTTAGCACGAATAAAATTGTCAAAGTAATACGATTGGAGCGTATCTGAAACTGAGATATGCGAGAGTGATTACCTATAATTTGAAAAGAATTGTTTCCAGTGCTTATGTACAACTGTGTTCTGAGTAATTACTTCAATATTACTTGCTTGCAAAATATTCTGCAGTGCCTACAAACCAAATTGAACTGGCTTTCATATTCAGAGTGATCATGATTATCGCTTCATCTGGTTGCAAAAAAAAATTGTATTTCTGAAAAACTATGCGGACCCGATATTTTAATACAATTATCCCTGTAATATATGTTCAACTGATGACCTGCGACTTTACAGATTTTGTATATTTAAATTGTAAAAATGCAGGTCCACTTTCTACGTGTAATTTTCTCGCAAGTGTCCTCTTTTTAAATGCCAGTTACTTGAACATGTCTTATTTTCGAGTGTCGCATATCTGGTAACCCTAGGCTTTGGGGATAGACATTTAGGGGGATTTTTCCTCCGTTTGAAATAGCTGTGGGGGAAGGGTGGCGAAAAAAGAGAAAAAACTTGATATATATATGTACCTTTATACTTGTGTGTTTTAACTGTTTCTAATGGGCCTTTCAGATAGTTGTTAAAACAGATGTTAATGATTTTTTCAGAATTTAAAGTTGTGTGTGATAACGTTGTTCGTTATAGGTAACAGTTTTTGTAGCATCACTGAATTATATACGGTTTTGAAAAAGAAATTTTCTTGGGGTCCTTCTTCATACACCACACTTACATAGGGTTTGTTCACCGCCTCCTGACAGTTGGTTTTCTCTTCCTGAAGTGAATTTTAAAAGTCAAGTATAAAAAAATACCTGAAGGGAAAAAAGGACATATATCGCCTGTCTCATGCTTTGGAAGCTATCCTTGCAGCATTTATTATTGTTTTAAGTTAGCAACATACAAACATACTTTGTGCAAAAATTATTTCATTTATTATTTTATGTTATTCAAACACAACCATATAGTCATTTTATTAAAGCTTAAATTTTAGTTATAATACTACCAATGAAAAATGGCGAAAAAAATTGAACATAGTCCTTTATTGCAATAAAACTGTTTTATTGGGTCGTGTAACGGAAGGAAAATTTTGATTGGCCTATATTATCATAAGATAGCTTTAAAAAGATGCCTCCTGTTCCTTCGTAAGAGTTAATGAATCTCATTAATTTATACGCGAGCAAACAACAAATGGAAACCGTGATGATAATACTAAATACGTAACAATTTTTTTCTGGATAGATTGTGGGGTTGGTATTCTAGCACTACTGTAATAAGTTTTTTCTCTGACAAAAGGTATGTGTCATGTGAGCACTATTCGAAAAATAAATGTTGTGTACAATTTTCAAAGTTAATATAATGTCTTAAGGAACGCACATAGGATTTTGTGCTGCAGTAAGCGTAATACCGAAGATTTTACTGATTATGTTTCTCCAGTTCCGTTATAGTTCTTTTTAGATATATTTTAGATGCTTCACAGGACATTTCCTGATGCGCTTGATGTGCACCGACATTTACATAGCTAATGTAGTTATTACTGGCGTCCCCAAACTGCACTTCTGCCTCGGCGAATTCGGTACCTGACAAGACACGCCATCTGCTCATGACCTCCTCCGTCATCAACCTTTCGAAGAACTCGAAGACCGCCATCTTCAAAGGCGTCACGCGACGACATTTGCCTCACGAACCTTTATAGGACAAAACACAGCTTCCACCGCCCAGCGGAGATCTTCATGGCCACACACGACTTGTAAATACGACAACCATCAGTTCCAGGCATTCTTTGGAGGTATACCGCCACAAGGTTTTCTGAATAAGAAAATAAGAATGATACACCCTGCATGGTCAATGGCTAAGTAGGGTCACCGAGTCTAAAATAATTTTTTGTCACAAGGTTTTCTGGTTTTATCAGGGTACTGCCCGGAAGAGGGCCGCCCTGAGTACAAATCCTCTTGAGAAAGTGGTGAGTCTAGTTTCACAGTAAGATTCCAAAACAATCAGACTTTATAAGGGAATGTAACGAACGCTGACTTTGGTCATTGTATACTTTTTAGACATTTTTAATTTTTCTCTAGATATAAAATTTTGTCTCTGAACGTTTTAGGATATTATGCTTAACTTGATACCGTAAAAACAATTTCACTTCTATATGTTCAGTGAAGATTTTTTGATTGGAGAAATATATAGTTTTATGGCGCCATTCTCAATACACCCACAATTTGTCGGACTCCTACGCCATTCCGAAACACAGCTTTATAGTATATTCGCGGTTTCTTCAACCCTTTGAAACCAAAACCTTTGAAAAATCACCCCATGTATGCCGTATTGAGTTATTTCCTAAATGTGACATGTATGACAAAATTTATACATCTGTTAACATGAAAGTATCTTATTTTTCGTTAAATTGAAGTTTTAGCTGCATTTTATTTATAAATTATAATAATTCATTTATAGTAAATACGAGGAAAAACTGTGAGAAAATATGTATGTTGGTAGCGCTTAGTAGGAAATAGTTCTCATGCAAAATATAATTACAACTGAGCGCGCACGAATTCGGTGCACTGTCCTTTGGTGTAATTTTCTAGACTTAGGTATGCTTTGTTTACACGAAACGGGGGAATATCCTGAAAGTATAACTTTAACAGGGCCTCAGAAAAGCGTGAAGTAACCGTGAATGGATTATACGTAAACTTTGCTCCATTTAATTTATACCCTAGCGAAATGAATACTTGCGATCTCTTTCTCTCCTCCGCGAACGGTACGACATCTGGGAATTTTTCCATTAAGGCGACGCGTATATTTGGTCTCCGTACGTACGGTCGTCCGGTTTATGACTCTTTCCTACCCTTCCTCGAATATACTGGCACCAGGCGGCGCCTTCTGATATATGCAACTACGCCTTGCTGACTGCGCATGGGTAAACTTTACATACTCAGGCCTGAAAATGTCTTTATAGGCTGTTCACGGTAAAATGGGCACTTTTCAAAGCCCTGCTTAAGATCTGCTTGTATGCACGTTGCGTATTCTTCCACCTTACGTAAAATTTACATTGCAATGGAATTCATCACTTTATTCATGCGTCGGTCAAGTGAAACTGTGAAATTATTAGAAAAGCAAAAATATTAAAAATCTGCTAATCTTTACACACCGAGGCGTTAAAAAACAGAAAGCAAAATAAATAATTTTAACTATCACAAATGGTTACCTAACACTTTTAATTAGACGTCAACATATGGAACTACTTTCTATCCATCGTTAACAACTTTATCAAGCGCATGTCCCTCAGTTCGCCCGTTAAAATATACGCAGGCAGGGGCAGTGACATTTTTCTCAGGTTGATTTCAAAAGTGCTCACTTTATCGTGAACAACCTTTATTCTGTAGTAACTGTAGTACTAGGCTATTATCTATTCGCGGTTTCTTCGCACTTTTTTAATCAAACCTTTAAAAAATCCCCCTATGTATGACATGTTGGCTTGTTTAATATGTCCCGTATTATACGCCCCGGCTTCGCTCGGGTGCGACTTAAAAATGGCTACAGAGGGTCATCCTTAAAAGATAAACATATGCTGTCGCGGACTTTTTTGTAGAATTTTTTGAGATCTACAATTCTGTGGGACATTGATTTAGCATATCTCTTACGGTTTAGTCAGCGTAAGCCATGTACGCGCCCGAAAAGCGGCTTTTCCCGACTTGATTATATAACTTCGACATTTATTTACTATCCTTACATTAAACACTAACGTATTATATACTTAAACCTTCCTCAAGAAATTCTTTAAATGACGGCGATAACTGCATCAAAATTGATTACGTAGTTTAGAAGACTGATCAAAAAACACACGCACACTCTCGCGGCCGAAAGACTGTTTTATACTATGTATAGATGTAGTAACATAAAAGTAACTTTTTTTTAAAAATGAACTAATTTATATTTTATCTATAAACACACTCGGCCGGGAAAATTTGTTTTATACTATGGATAGCATAAAAGTAACTTTTTTTTTTTAAATCAACTCTTAGTTATATTTTATCTATAAGTTACAATACTAAAATTATATATTACTATGAATAAAACAGGGAGAAAAAGTTATAGTTCATATACAAAATAATATTACACAGGCTGCGCGCGAATCTGGTGCGATGTCCCTTTGGTGTAATTTTCTAGACCTAGTGAAGCTTCGTTTGTACAAGGTGGAGGAATATCCTGGAAGAAGAACTCTTAACAGGGCTTCACAATAAGTTGGAAGTAACCAGCCGATAGCTTAACTTACTCGTACATACATAGCCTAGAGGATCAGACACTTCACATAGTAATTAATTTCGCCAACTAAAAAAAACTTATAGCAGACAGAATAAATGGCTCACAATTCAAGAATAATTATTCCAAAACTAAGGATGTGGTATTGTGTTTTATTAAGCGAACTATTCGTCCCAAAAGAAAACACGCTGGTACTATCATATATATATATATATATATATATATATATATATATATATATATATATATATATATATATATATATATATAACCATAACACAGGAATATACATGATTATGTATATAATAAATTTTATATTTCTATATGTATATATACTTCTACAATCATATTAAAATAATGTATTGTTATGTAAGTACCTGCGTGTTTTCTTCTGGAGCGAACGAGTATTTGGGTTTTTTTCAGAGTGCTCCCATATTTTTTTATTAGAAATGTTTGGCAGGAGGCCTTGTGGGAGAATAAGACGGGGTCCTTAAAAGAGCAGTACCTGAAATGTTCCTCCAATCAGACCGATAATTCTCAATGTGTTTCGTGAATAAATTTGAGAGGGTAAGTTCGTACGATGGATGTACAGTTCATGAACAGTTTAACGAAATGCATCGCAAAGGGGCGACTTGTCGCTAGGCATCAAAGATGTTGGCGAGTGTGTGTCGCCGGTTCGAGTCCCGATCGGATAGTGCTACAGTGACTATAATGGGTATTTTCGCGAGTGAGCGGCATAGATGGTGAGTTATCCATAGGGATAGGAAAATTTCGCGAATTCATTTCAGGACAAGATAGATTTCAAATGCGTGTACACTGAAGTCACCTTTCCTATTGGATCATAGTTTATTATGAACGCCCTAGACGACTGTGAGCCAATAGCAGACTTGCAAGGGAGAAGTAGTGAATGCCTTACTGCCAGGTGGGAGGTAACACTGCGGCAGCAGCCAATAAACAAACATCTGAGGCTCGACTGTACAAAGGATTGTGCAGCCTAGCCTAGAGGTCAGTGAACTCGCGAAATTTTCCTATCCCTGGATAACGCGTCTGTCCGTTTAGATTTCAACGCCCTTCTCACAGGATGTGTCAGGGGGCTTATAGACAGTCCAGCAATGCAAATTAATAAAATATTTAAAAAAACAAATGTATAAAACAGAGCCACGTAGTGTAAGGATTTCTCGCAAAAAAACACATAAATTCTCTCATGACATTTCATACTTTATTTAGTATAAAATACAAGTTGATTCATTTGAATGACATCCAGAAGAAAATACAACAATTCGGGGTGTGGACATATATTATTTTGGGCTAATAGAAATACAAATTTACCTAGGATAAATTATTTCATAAATTAAATAACTGTTACTTTTTATACACTTCAAAAATTACAGGGGATAATATTATATATATATGTATTATATAATTAATGTGAGATTATTCTATCACACAAAAATTTTATTTTTCTTTATTCCTATTTATATTTCAAGAATATTATGTTTCACAAAGAAAGATGCTTCAGTACAAAGATTCAGAAAATTAAAGTGTTTTTGCAATATTATATTCTACAATTTTAACATTTTTACTAAATTTTTTTTTTAATGAGTGTTTCACTTTTACTCATTATTATATGTCTCTCTTTTGGGTTATCCAAAATTATTTTCTTAACTTTCCTAATATACTAGCATGACTACATCTTTTAAAAATATTGCTGCATTTCAGCATTAAACAGCCATACAAAATCCCTAGTTTTATTCCAAAATGGCTGAGTTACTAAAAAATGATTTGATTTACCAATCTTTGAATTTCCATAAATCGCGTTTGGTCACAAGATGGCTGTTACTTTTAAGCATTAAAAGGCTTTTAAAAAACTGTTTATCAGCCACTTACCAATAAATTTTATCTTTAAATAAATTAATAAATGCCCTACCTTTATGGACGGACATAGCCGTCATCTGGCCTGTTTTCAGACCTGAAGGGTCAAAGTTAAACTATCTGGAATTACTTAACTTGTGGAGAAGTCCAGGAGGAAAGTCGGTCTCTGGTGCTACCGACCACCTACCAATGTTTTATACTCAAGGATCGGGCAGTTGCTCCTACTCCACAACACCAATATTTTGAATCTGGCCAATCACGGCCCCAGAGAACATTCGATACTAGTCTTGGCTGGTGCCAACCTCCTTTCACGTGGGCTAACATCCGGTTAACACGTCTCCAGTGGCGCCTCTGCGCCGCGTGGCAGCCGCTCGAAGCTGCAACGTCCGCGAGCTCGCCAGTGTAGCCTTGGCGCTGGCTGCAGCTGGAGGCTGTGTTGCATCGTGGAGTGAAGTGTTGGCAGTCGTAAAGTCCCTTGTCGTAACAACGGTAAAGTCCCTTGTCGTAACAAGGGTAAAGTCCCTTGTCGTAACAAGGGTAAAATACAGCAGGTCGTCCAGAAAACACAGGTTGGCGTTACATTTGCGGATAGGAATGTAGTTTTAATTTATAATATTGTTTTTCATGTATAAGGAACGTATTTTCTGTCGGGTCGTAGATCACAGTATTTTTCCGTTTCCTCGTAGTCAAACGGTATGTTGAATGGACAGTAAATGGCGGACATGGAGAAACTTGTATCAAGCTCGAGAATTCGTCAGGAAATATCTTGTAAATCAGCATCGGTCGTGCGCTATGAAACAAATGGTTGTTACCCGAAACTACATTTTATGAACACTGTGAATTTCTGCATATATAAATGAATATATGCATGCCTCATTGGTTAGTTGTTATTAAACTGGCAAATAAGTAACATCGTAGCAGGAGTCGTCGGTCTGCGGGAGTCGTGTCGTTGTTCTACAGGAGTCGTGTCGTCGGTCCGCAAGAGCCGTCGGTCCGCAAGAGTAGTCAGTCTGCCGGAGGAGCCAGTCGGCAGGAGGAGCCAGTCGGCAGGAGTAAAGTGTATGAATTAATGTATGTTTGAAGAAGATACAAGCCACTGACGACCTGAAATCCAGTATGTCACGTAAGACTACATGCATACCTTCGACGTGTGCCTAAATATTACATGGAAAACATTGATGTTTACGTGCCAAGTCCTTCAGTAAAAGATGCAAAGTGCGACGACATGAGAATAGCGACTGTTTGAAGAACTGATTTCATACTTTCTTAGCTGCTATAAATGTTCCAGGCAGTTCAGTCGACGTGATAACTGACACACATTAAGGCTGGTAAATGTAGTGTTTTTTTCGCCCACTGAGAAACAAAATGTGGTGACTCCTGTTAATACACTATTTAAAATGTTTGCTGACGACTAGGGAACTCGCATGATGAAGTATTACGTCAATGACCACGTGCGGGTTATGCAAGGTGATACAATGAAGGAACACATTAAGATCTGCAATTGTTCATCTACTGAGAGCCAGCAAGTGATTCCAATTACTGCCTGCTACATCGATGGGTACTGTTTCCGGAGACGAGGCGTTACCTGCTTATTTAGCTCCATCAACTACATCTCCAGCAGGCCCGTCCAAGTCTCTGCTTGAACCACTACGTCGTCATCGGTGTCGTTGAGACATTTGTTTTCGGCTACGATGTACGACGCCGTCAAAGCTTCCATTGTTCCAAGAATCCTTGTCGCATATCATATTTGTGACATGTGCGGTACGCAGTTAAGCCGTACTGACCGTTTATTTAGACATGCAATAACCTGTAAAGATGAAGTGCATTTCCCATCAGTACCTCGGTATCTGGTTTGCTGCAAGCAGGTCTCTTGTCACTTTGGTGCGTTTCCTCACAGTGTAGTAACCTACATAACCTGCCCTGCTCAGTGTGTCGGTATAATAAATATCACGATATTTTCGCACAAGGACAATACATGTGCGAACAGCGAGATGCATAAAAGACTGTAACCTACAACAAAGTTACATATACTCAGATGCATATATAGAGAAGAATATTGTAATATTTTTTCGAGAGCATGAACGACTGTATTAAATTAATTGAGCAAAGGAATGTCTATGAATAAAATTGTGTTTTATTTTATGTTTAACTTTTGCCAAAATAATATCAGCATTTAAAAGGCACAGAAATAAAATATATTTAATAAAAAATTATTGTGTAAATTACCATTTAGCTATATGTACGATTATATAATCGAATAAAAATGCTTTTTAAAATTGAACTTCAAATTTTTTGTAAAAACATAGATTTAATAAATTATGCAGGTTGTCAAAGAACAGTATCATGCATGTAGGTATACCGCTAATTGGAAAATTAAGTTTTCCAAATAGGATGAAAGTTACAGATATTCCTATGCCTATAAATATACGAGTGTCGACAGCTCGCCTGGCGGCTGAATCGGCAAATCGACTAGTGTTAAAATCGAGAAATTAACTTTCCCTATGTGTTGAAAATATAATCCGTAATGGAGGGCGCCGACAGCAACACCTATACTTTGAAAACAAACAAATATGGCTG
Source organism: Dryococelus australis (assembly GCA_029891345.1). Classification (NCBI taxonomy): domain Eukaryota; kingdom Metazoa; phylum Arthropoda; class Insecta; order Phasmatodea; family Phasmatidae; genus Dryococelus; species Dryococelus australis. Next base: position 38,650,362 of record CM057002.1, read on the forward strand.
TCACCTGGTTACTAAATCACCAGCTCGTCTGGTAGGTAAAGCGTGATAATAGCTCTACGTAGGTGTTGGAAATGAAAACAAATGACAAACGTAAAAACAATGTGCTTGCATGCGATGGAATGTGTATGGTTGAGGGGGGTGGAGGCCTGACGACTAATTAGCGAAGGCAAGTGATTGATATATTAATTAACCAATAAAACATTTGTAAGGGTGATGGTGGAGGGACCTCTGGAAATGTAATTTTCATACAGATTAAAAAAAAAATTTAATAGAAATTTTTACAATTTTTTGGGGGTTTTATGAATTTTTTTGAATTTCTAGAATTCTTTTGGGTTTGAGTTAATGGCCAAGAGTATTGGGTTAAGGGTCTTAAGTCAGTGGTCTTGAGTCTAGGGTCTTGAGTCCAGGGTCTTGAGTCTTGAGTCGAAGGTCTGGAGTATTGGGTCTTGGGCAAAGAGTCTTGAGTTTTGTGTCTTGGGTCTAGGGTCAAGTGTCTTGAATCTTGGGTCAAGGGTATTGAGTCTTGTATATTGTGTCTTAAATCCTGGGTCTTGGGTTTTGAGTCTTAGGTCTCGTGTGTTGGGTGTCAAGTAGTCTTGGGTCTTGAGTCGTAATCTTTAGTATTGGATCTTGGGTCTTGTGTATTGAATCCTCAGTCTTGGGTCTTGGCTCAAGGTCAGTTGTCAAGGTTTCTTTAGGAATTCGTTGTAATTTTTTGAAAATTTTTTTCAATTTTTGAATTTTTTGGTAACTTTTCGTGTTCAAGGTCATTCAAGGACACGGGAATTGAGTTAAAATCATTGACATCTAACATGGTTGACGAGGTGGACACTGGCCAACCTGGCGAGGGTATTGTCGGGAGCTTAGTTGATTCATCTGTCGTTGAACCCAGACCTACTACATGTACATCATTAAATAATTTTTTTAAATGATTTCTAAATATTTTCAATGTTTGTTTATTTTTATAATTTTTTTAGAATTATCTAATTTTCCTACAATTTTTTTATATTTTTAGTTCAAGGAGATTCAAGGTCATGGTCAAAGTTCAAGGTCTAGGTCATCCAGATTAAATATGGCCGTTGGGTGACCGGAATGACAGCAGGAACGTGGCCTGGCTCCTTTCCAGAGTCCCCTTATGCCGAAACATTGAAAATTTAATTTTTAATTTTTTAAAATACTTTTAACTAATGTTTGAAATATTTTGGATTATTAATTTTTGTATTTTATGTGTTTCTTTTTTTTTGGTTTTCAAGATTATTCCATCATGAGTATGGGAAGGTCACCTGGATCCAATATGGCCGCCGTTCGACTGGAATGACAGAGCATATCGGCTCCGGCTCCGAACCCCAAGCCCCTTGTGGCCAACTTCTCCAGATTATACTACTAAAATTTTATAATGTAAAAAATTATTCGTTATTCTCTGTAGAAAGTATTATAATTTTATTAAAAAACCCCGACTGGTGTTTAAGGCTTTTGATAACAAATATTTTTGTTTGGATGTAAGCTTGTGTGTTGGAACTTCCCTATTATCAACAAATTGAAACAGACGTGTTTCAACCCAGATGGCTAAGTACTGCACATACTGTAGGTCTTGGATCAGGAAAACACCGATTAATATTGAACATTTTTTTCGGTTTGCTTTTCAATATCGGACGGTATAAAATATCATAAGGGTTCATAAACAATACGAACATTCGCTTTTCAGAACCACTCACGGTATAAAATTTAATTTTCTAGTTTCCAATTGTCAAAGTATTTGTAATCGTGTTTTTACCCATCCTGAACGTCGAGAAGTGTTATTTAATGTGCGGTGTTACAACACACGAATTGTTCACAACGGATGTTTGCATTATTTCTTAGAAGGTGTTATCTTCCCGAGTATGATTATTATTTCCCGACTTCACATTTGTGTGCAAGGAATAGACAAGAAATCTTTGTTAGCGTGATAATGTACCTTTGATTAATGTTTCGGTATTAATGTTTCCATAGCGAGCGCGCTTTGCTTGGTAGATGGGCGACAAACGAACTTCACAGCAGTTTAACACTGCTCGTGCATGCTTTTTCTTCCTCACTAATACGACGTAATTCGAAGATAATAGTTTCTTTAACTGCGTTCGCGTATAATTACTGCTAATGCTGTGTGCTCGTATTATATTTTTCTGACTAGATAGTTGCGAAGATATACTATTATAATCTACAGCTAATGGCTACTGCGTTTTGAAGTTAATACTCGTCATATATTCACTACAAAACAATTTTTTTTAGAATTGTTATGTTTATATGATCGCTATTAATATGACACTATCCATAAGGAAATGCGGAAACTACTACATTCAAAAACCTTATCTTAAATCGCATAAAACCTAAGAGCACGAAACAAGTTTTCTGTTTAATAAACTTGATTATATTACTACCAGTTAAATTCTTAGAACTTATTTCTGCAGAAGAACTACTAGCCTTAAAGCGTTCTGTGCGCTTGTTGTGTTAAGTCACCTACTAGAATATGTAGCGACAGTGCCATTAATATTCTGAGACAAATGATTATTTACAAACTTAGCAGCTAGAGGTTTATAACTTCAAGATCCAAATGTGTGTTGGTATTCAACTCACGCACATCTTATAAAGTCTTGTATTCATTAATTTTTAAGTTATCTGAGCTATACATTGAGGCAGTTTCTTAGCAGCGTATTGGCGCTAACATTTCGCGTAACCATTTTTCAGAGATAAAGTATTGCCCCGATGGTTCAAATAAGCATTTAAAACGCTCTTATGTATATATGAAACAACTGTATAACAAAACTTAATTTAATGTGTCCGAAAAACTCTCGAGTTTGATAGCTCATTAAGGCTAGACTTCACAGCATCCTAGCACCTATAATATTTTCAGTGACAGCTGCTGCCCACTATAATCAGCTTAATTTAGTTCGGAACTCCGAATTTAATTTGCTCTTTATGTCGCTAAAGGTTTGACAATACTTGAGAATACCAAAAATTATCTTCCTTATACCGGCAGTGAAACGAAAATTAATTCGAATACAAGTCTAGTCTATCGCCAAATTAACTCAAAAAAATTTCTGACCTTAAAATTAATTTTTCAAACAGCAACGATAAAATAAATAAAACACATACATACACTCATTTGCAAACGAAATCGATCACCACGAACAAATAGCGCGAGTACAACGAAGGTTGAAAAACAGTATCGCCACAGCCCGACATGTATCCAGTATGCGTTTAATGAACAATGCTTGCACATATGCGCTACTAGAGGGCATAAATGTCCCTCCATTATTCATAGCTAGAAATAGGAAATTTCGCAGACTCATGTGACAAACAAGCTAGATTCCCCAGCCCTTTGTGCACCCGCACCTCAGCTGTACATTTGCCCATGCTCCACATTTATCCGAGACCATCGGTAACACGGGATTCGGCCATCTTTTTCTTGAGTTGTACTTGTTGGTTGAAATGTGCTCAGGGCGTGGCTTATAACCTACAGTCCATTTAAAACTAAAGTCAAATATATATATATATATATGTTTGAAATTTAGCTAGTCATCAAATGAATTTACGAAATTTCCGGGACTCTATCCATAGCTAAAGACGCCGAATAAAGTCCTAGTGTCAGTGTGAGTCACATAGCAAAGTTCAGTGAACACGCAGCATGCGCTGGATGAGTTTGAGAGAGGATTCATCGACGACCTCCGATTGGCAGGTTGGGCGTTTCGGCGCATTGCTCGTCACTTGTACCGTTCTGCCTGCACTGTGAGTTGTCGTTGGACGTAGTGGGAACAGGGGGGGGGGGGTTACACACACCCGTCGAGAAGGCCAGGGACGACCCCGGTGGTCCACCGGCAAAGAGGATCCTTTCATAGTGCGACAGGCTGTAAGCTCTCCATGTGCGTCCAGGGACATGTCACAGCAGCTGGGAATACGCCTGTGTCTACCAGGCATCATATCCAGTAGGGCTAGCAGAGCGGGATTAGTCGTCCCTTAAGCGGATATTACACGATACCTGCTGCAGTACTTGTTTCTTGTACAAGCTTTTATAATCCCTTGTGTACGAGCCGCTATATGAGCCGCCATGGAAGATTCACATTACACGACAGCAGTTCGCGTACTAGCATTTGGCTCCCTCAGTGGGCGCGTAGTGTGTGGTTTGTAGTATATGTGAACCCCATTCGTAGAACTTCTACCAGTTAGTAACTTGCGTAGGACTATAAAAGTACTAGCTAGCACATCTTAATATTGCTATATTACTGTTCGCGTTTTACATAAAATATTTGGTTACTGGTATAGTTTCATTCATTTTCTCGAAAGTGACGTGCAGTCACTAAGAGTATTAATATATTATTTTTAATTTTGAAGAAAATTACTGACTAGTTGCAAAATAAGGTTTTTTTTTCTATAAGTACCGGGATATTATCAGCATGTAAAATTTAATGATGAAAAAAAGTTCGAGTACGGCGGAGTTTAGAACTCACGCCCAAAAGTTATAAGTTAAAACTAAATACCGCGACTTTACCAGTGTACCACCAACTCACACACTCAGGTAAAGTTTATATAGTATAAATAAACAAAAAGTTTGAATTATTTCTTCATACAGTAGGTAATGTTTAAAGTAATCAGAACAGTTTTAAACAGCAATTAAAAGTTGTCATAGCTAATATTATCCGTCGTCGTCGTATTTTAAATATATTCAAACGGATGTAAATTCAAGATGGAGGCGTCCTTTTCAGTTTCTTCATCAACTTGTTTCAAGTAGTAGCCACGGGGAGCGCCCTACGCTCTGAAACTGCAATGTGATTGGCCAGGTACGAGAGCCGGTATGGAACCTGCCACGGAAAATAGGACAGATACAATTACCAAACCTGTGATGAAATCTGGCAGCGCCAGGCCAAAAATGCCATGACGGGTGGCGTACAGGCCGGTACAACGGCAGCTATGGCAGACCTTGCACAAGCTTTTACGAAATCTGGTACCGTGTGATATGGCCTTTACGACGTCTACCATAACGACCTGAGCATCGCCGAGCACGCGTGACCTTCTGCCGGGAAAGGGCAGCACGGCAACTTGCGGAGTGTTCAGCGCCGAATCAAGGTTCTGTCTCGATACAGACGACGTCGAATTCGCGTCTGAAGAGGCCCTGACCAGCATCGTGATCGACGTTTCATTGTAGAGAGGCACACCGCGCACACGAGAGGTGTTATTGTGTGCGGTACAGTTTCCGATTATTCCCGCACCCCACTGGTGGTGATTGAAGGGACGCTGACGGCGCGGCGATACGTCCAGTGAATTATGTGACCATGTGCGCTACCCTTCCTGGTGCAGTCTGACAACCTCATTTTCCAGCAGGAAAATGCCAACCTCACTCAGCACGGGTATCTATCTATAATCTTTCATTTAGAACACTCGGAACAATCAGGCTCCAGTGTGGCTTCATCTGAAAGCAGGCAGGTACTCATTATCTTCATCACTGGCGGCCATCGCGGAACACGCGAATGCACAACACAGGGGACGGTCATTTAGCTGCAAATGCTGGACCATTTGCACTTTGTACGCATAATGACGTAGGACTTTATGAACGTTTGATCCATCATCCTGCAATTCACGCGAAGCAAGACGAATCGAACTATCAGGGTTGCGTTGGACTGCAGTTTGCACACTGCCAATTATAGATGTGGGCTTCCACTTCGAGGAAGGTCTTTCACAATGTCTTCTTTCTCTTTAAAATTGATGAACCACCTCGAGTATGTTTGCTTTTGCTCTTACCAATGGCGATAATTCCACTGGACGGTAGTCACAGACTCGGATTCAGCGTACCAGATGACATAATGCGCCTGTCCTAAAGTGTCACAGTTTAATTCACATCAGTTCTATAACATAATGCGAAAAAAAAAAAAAACTTTTTGAGTTTGAAACAATTGAACATACACCGAGGTGCACTATCTTTAATAGTTTCCAATTTATGCAATTTCTTAATAATAGCGAGGCTTACGGACATCCTGTACTTCGATAACACAAGATTTGGAGTCGAAATCTCAGATTGAAATTCGTGGCTTATTTGAACAACAGCAAACTGTACGGATAGCCAATAAGTAATGTCAGCAGTATGAAGTCACTGGACAACAAATATACGTAATTTTTAGAGACGGGGAAAAAATTTCCGAGTTCAGTAATTTGTAGACTTGACTTCATCACCGTTTGTTATACTCAACTAGATGTCGACTGTTCATTCGCTGTTTGGCGCGATAGTGAGATGCCTCGATTGGGTTTGCGTATTGCGTCGGTGTTCATTATCGGCTCGGAGTTCTGCAACAGAAGCGAAAAACTTGTAGGACCTAAATTGCTATATAACACAAGGAATCTGCGAGTTATTCAGGTATCTAGTTATTTATTATTACCGCAAATACTTTGCAACCTGAAGACAGGGAATGTGAGACCATTAAGTAACATAATTTTACTCTTCGTTCCATAGATTTGCATAATTAAGTGTCAAGATCATATTTTTGTGGCATGCAGAATAGAAAACTAACTCGCTTTAAAAAGTAATAATTTACACTTAAAAAAAAGATTTACTCAAAGACATCTGTGCAATAAAACCGACCGATGTCTTGAATTTTTTAAATATTATTAAGTACAAAAGAATTTTATCATATTATTTTATCCACAGCGTTATAAAACGAATACGACTTGTATTTATTTTTTTTATTTTTGTTTATTTGATATCCACCGAGCTTAACCGACATGAATTTACTTTCCGATGGACAAGGGCCTGTTCGCCGCTGGCGAAAGTCTTTTCCTGCGCACCCTGTGAGGTTTTACGGACCCGGGGCTGCCTTGTGCAATACATGTCAAGCCGGGTGACTTGCTAACTGTTATTTACCGCTCCAACTACCATCTTCCCTCCCTCGACTTCCTTCTCCGCCCCCACCCCCTCTCGTAACATCAACCTTGGCATCTTTTATGTCCCAGCATACCCCCAGGAGAACACTTCGTGCGGAGGGGAGAGGCCAGGTTGGCTGAGACCGCACAGTATTCTTCCCCCTCCCCTCCCCCCATTCTTCACACACCGCTCCCTCTTGCTTGTCAATAGCGAACACTCACGCCTTTTCAACCTCCCCCCCCCCCCCCGCAACACCCCCTCTGGGGAAGGAGGGTGAAAAAATATATCCCTATCACTGCGTGGAGTATCGCAGCACAGGGTATGTCGAGCTGCGGAACGACACTCAATAAAAAAAAAGGCCTCTGTCAGATATCGTGGGAGAAGCGAAGGAGGGCGGCTGTTCCCCTCCGTTGAATTGCAAGAAGTGGTTCTCCCCCGGAAATGATACAGTCAGTTGGATCAGCAAATGGAGGAGTTAAGACCGTGGAATGGCAACAGCACGTCGTCACAGATTTCCGGAATTAAGGCCTGATGCAGAGAGGGAAAGTTATGTGTGTCCAGGCTTAGCAAAGGATTATTCTACTCAGGTTACGAACAAAACGAGATTTCTTATGGGAGAGTTTGTTGTGGGGAGAATTTCCACCGCTAGGTGCGCAGTGTTCCAAAAAGTAACTTTTAATTAAAACTTTAAGCTACGTGAACAACAAAAGAGGAAGATTTTACTTAGTTACGCAGTAATTTCATATTTGATTTATGACTATTAGAATTTTCTTGTTTTTTTTTTTTTTTTTAGTATAAAATAGAGAAAATCTGGCACATTTTCGACACTAGCGCCTACCTAGTGGCAAAAATGTTCTCCTTGTCAAACTTTTAACATTGATCTTCCCAACCTGTTGTATATATGCCGTTCACGGTTAAATGAGCAGTTCTGAAAAACCTGCTAAAGATCTACTTGTATGCACGCTGTGTATTCCTCCACCTTATGTGAAATTAACATTTCCATGGGCCTCATCACTTTATTCATACGTCTGTTAAATGAAACTGTGAAATGATTAAGAAAGTAAATATTTTACCAATCTGCTCATTTTTACACTTCGATGCATTAAAAAGGCAGAAAGCGAAAAAATAATTTTAAGTTATCACAAATGGTTACCTAACACTTTTTATTCGACGTTAAGGTATGGAACTACTTTCCATTCATCGTTACCAACTTTACTGGACGAATGTCACTCAGTGCGCCCATTAAAATATGCATGCAGGGGCAGTGACTTTTTTCCAAGGTTCATTTCAAAAGTGCTCACTTTATCGTGAACAGCCTTTAAATAATCTTAGTTCAGGGTGAAAGTTCCGTAATCGTCGGATATACTCGGTTTTCCTCCTAATATAACCTCACAACTTTAACTGACCTACGTACGTTACTTTTAAACTGTGGAAACACTTTATCAGCTGCTACACTCGACTAGTTTATGTCGTTGTTAAGTTAGGAAAATAGGATGAACATTATGGAGTAAAATAAATACGTTCCGCGCAACAAGCACACGGGCAGTATTGTTGGCGCACATTAGTTCAGAGCTGACGAGAGTGCCCGAACATCCCCGATTGTTGCCGAACTTGTATCTCGCAGTCTCAGCGGCTTGATTTAGGTGAAAAGATTCTTGCGACGCATGCGCAGATAAAGCTCTCACATTGACCAATTGGTTAGCTGTCAAAGCTCAAGAGCTGTCTAACATTATAGTTTTTTTTCCTTCAAACGAATTTACTATTACCAAAGCAGATGCAGTTTTCATGGAACGCCATATGAAAAATATTTGTGGTCTTTTGTTTGATGTCGCTATATTATTCGAATTATTAAGGCAAAAGACTACAGCAGAACGTTGTATCAGTGTGATCTAGCGATATCAGTGTGGGTATTTTTGTTCAAGTATCACTACATAATACTTGTTCTCTTTGTTTCTCCGCATTGAAGCTTTTTCTTATTGATTGTGAAAGGCTGTTCACGATTAAGTGAGCACTTCTGAAATCAACCTTAGAAAAATATCAGTGCTCCTAACTTGATATTTTTAACGGGAGCACTGAGTGACATCCGCCCAATAAAGTTGGCAACGGTGGATGGAAAGAAATCCCATTTATAAACGTCGAGTAAAGTGTGTTAGGTAACCGTATGAGATCATTAAAAATTTTTTTTTTTTCGCTTTCTGTTTGTTAATGCATCGAATTATAAAAATTACCAGATTTGTAACATATTTTCTTTTCAAATTACTTCAAAGTTTCTCCTGACCGACGCATGAACAAAGTGACGAAGCCCATGGCAATGTTAATTTTACATAACGCAGAAAAATACGCAACGTGCATGCAAGTATAGCTTAAGCATGATTTTAAAAGTGCTCATTTTAGCGCGAACGGCCTATACATATGCTACCCTATGAGCTTACTTAGTCAATTTCTTGTGGATTACAACAAATCCAGATAAATTAAGGTAAAACTGGTAATAAACCATGTAGAAGTGGATAAAGTAATTAGCAATGAGAGTATCATGATAAAGGTGACGATGTGGCAGAAAAAACTTGACGGCGATGAAGGTCGTATCCGGGTGACTGAAGTGTCGGCTTGCAGCCAAGGTGGTTTGTGGCGGAAGTGCCGAGATGGTGATCGACCTGTCGTGTGCAGCAAATTTTCCTACCTTGCGGTCAACTTTACTGGAAACCTGAAAATCAGAGTGACCATTAAAACACATGCAGTTAAGAGTCGAAGACATTTTAGAAGGAAATTTATCGAAAGTATTTTAAGTGATCACGAACTAGCTATAATATTTGGCTCCACAAAATAAGGTGTTTACTATCTAACGACTTGAAGACAAGCGACCCTCGAATACCCCAAATATTCCCATTTTCATTATACGAACTTACCTACTCTAATTATAAATATTCGAAGGAAAAAAAAAAAACGTTACGGCCAAGTCTTGAAAATGTAACGCTGAAGAAAACGTGTGAATCGCCTGTTTGCAAAATAATATTTTAATATATTATTTTTTTAAGAGCGTAAATTAACATAACTATTAAAAATAGTTACCTTTCGGTGCTCTGGTATGAAACCTGATAAAATACGAGTTCATAAACGAAACACTGTCGCGAACAATTCCGCAGTGACAAAGTAAGTGGTGAGTGATTCACTATAGCAACAGCAGCAAACGTTTGGGTGTTCAATAATTTATGTAATCGTGTGGCTTGTCAACAACGAGATCAAAACATTATTAAGGTTTAAAACTGGTTATAATTTAATCTTTTTCTGAAATTACGAATCGTGTTTGCATTTGAACTTGCTTGAAATGAAATATGACCAACAAAAAAAAAAAAAAAATGGTGAAAAATCGAACCCACGCCAAAAAATAATGATTCAAATCATTTCAAGCGCTAAAGGAGGAAAAAATAACATTCACAGTAATTTGTTTGGCGTCTAAGTAAAAATATGGGTTTAAAGAGACTCAAGATATTTACCCGTTCACTTTTGACAGTGCACTTGTACGCATATAGTTTACGAATTAAGGCGTAAACTGTCATATGGCATTTAGGCGAATATGTTTACATGAAGTGACTTCCGTTAAGCCGTAAAATGAAGTCCTCATGAATACAGCCTGAGGTATTTTAACAATAAAAAACGTGTTTAAGTTTGTAGCGATATAATGCATATTAAAGGCATTGTAATTCATACTTCACTCGTGGCAACTACAGACTTTACAGTATCAGTTTTATAGTTTACACAGAAATGGTTACGACGTTGTTTCAGTCATTTGATAATAATGAAGCGCAAGGTCACTAATTAAAAAATAAAATAAAAAAAATGAAATATATTTCCGTGAGTATGTCAGTAAAACCTTCAGTTTTAAACCTTAGCAAGAATTTCCGAATTATACACGTCTAAATACAGCGTGCTGTGGGAATAAAGAAATTCATGGTTGCTATGCTACGACGGAAACAATAAAACCTTATTCTCACTGTGGGCGATGCATTTGTTCTTTACTGGTCGTTGCTTGTGCGATGGACCAATAGAAAGACTTTTGATAAGCCCAGGGCCAGTACTTTATATGTCAGCGGAGTAAGCAGCCGCGTAGGACGCCAAGAAAAAGAGTGCACCTAAGGCGCCATGAAACAGTTCCGGTGCATAAGGCGAAATTGTGAAGAAACACAGAGAAACATTTTAACTGGACAGCCGACCTCCCGTGGCGCAGTCGGTTGGTGCGCCACCGATCTGGGGTGCGGGAGGCTCTGGGTTCAATCCCCGGGCAAGGCATGGGGTGCTAATTTAAGTTATAACCTAACTTATAAACCTAAGTTAGCCGTCCCTGCTAAGCATTGAATCACAAAATCGGGGAACCATAAAAAAAAACCTTTTTCAATATAATTTAACTTGACACATTTTTTGAAAGTAGGCTTCAATAATAATTTTATTTGATATTAAAATAACTCTACTAAGAGACCCTTTAAACCCCCTATCATTACATATTTAAAATCGATCAGAACCTGTTGTCGTGTTGAGAAAATGGAAGGTTTCAGGGGATATGACTTACCACTCCCCCCCCAATTCGTGACGTGAGAAGCAGACACCCCTTTTTAAAGATAATGAATTCGTCTGTTTCGCGCAAAACGCAACGAAGTCCGGCATGAACCTAGCTGCAATTATTCGTCAAACCCGTAAAGTGCTATGCCATCATGTGACACTGAAGTGATAATTATATATTCATCAAATTTCATGATTGTTTTAAACAGTTTTAACTGCAATAATTGAAACGTAAGAATAGAAACTGTATTACTGGCCCGTGACAATATTCCACAAAGTAGGAACCACAACTGCATAGGGATTTGAAAAAAATTTTATCTCAGTTGGATGTCGAAGGGGGCAATTGTTCTATTACATTTGAAGTATGTCAAGGACCGGACTTACATAAGCAACATTGCGTAGGACACTTAATATTTTGCAAGTAATTGCCAGAAAACAAACATTTTCTTATGCTGAGACATATGGAGCGAAAAATCAATGCTTAATCTAACACTTTTCACATTCTTTTTATAGTCCATTCGCGGTTAATTCCAACTTTTCTGAAGCCCTGATAAAGTTATATTTCCAGGATATTCATCCGCCGCATGCAAACAAAATTTAATTAAGTATAAAATAATTACACTCAAGGGTCAACGCACTGCATTTGGCGAACTCTCTAAAGTAATATTTTGCATAAGAACTATTTCTCACTAGACATTACCAACACACCTATTTTCTTCCTATTTTTTTTCACACTAATTGTACATGAAATTTTATATTTTATAGAAAAAAACAGAAGTAAAAGTTAAATTTAACCAAAACTAATGCATTCTGATGTTAACACGAGTGATAGGCATATTTAGGAAACATGTCATACATGAGCTGATTCTCCAGTTTCTTTGATTACAAAAGCGCGCAGAAACTGTGAATAGACTATATACACATTTACTGGCTCTGAAGATGATCTAGAAGCGAGGCACTTATATCCAACTTAGCAGAAACGCCAGATGATCGGTCTCGGAACTCTCACCACCGTAATACCGGCAAACTCCACGACGTACATTCTCAGTGTATTACCTAACGTAAATTATTGACTGCCTGTCCCCCAGTGGTGTGGCGGGTTGATAAAACCGTTTCCTAACCGAAGAATAAAGTCCACCAGAGTTTTGATTTCAAGAGCAGAAGAAATATTCCACATTATCGTAGCCCGAATGGCTACTGGGCTTGCCAGTCAAAATGCATTAACATACTTTTCGGTGTTCTGTATCTACTTTAATATATGTCAAGTTGTCTCTTGTGACGTAATATTCAAATAACCCCCCCCCCCCAACTCCTCTACCAGGTTCGGCTTTTCATATATTGCCCACGCATCACATTGCGGTAGCCGAGCATCCACTTGTTTCCCCTCTCCGGCTGGAGAACATTTTCTTTATCCAACGAGCTCGCAAACTCGAGTGGTCTCCCATTCCCTCCTCCCTCGACACAATCTTCTTCCAATCCCTTCTTTTCTCATAACTCGCCGCGAATCCTGCAGGAGACACTGATGTAGCGTCATCAGACCTGACGCCGGCGTCCATCTCACTTAGCCAGCCCGCTGGCTCTGGCAAGCGTCTTCCCCTCCTAACCCTTATACACCGTGTCATCCCCTGTTCGGGGCGCGCACCTGGGCGCAGGCTCGCAGCCTGAACCCAACACCAGCTCCGTCGTTCGCAACACAGAGTAAAGATAAGGTAAGACTTACGTTAATTCCATAGACTAAAGATGAGGTAGACTGCGCACCACCAATCTCCGTGTCCCAACATTGAGCTGCTTTTCTGCCAATACAACTAACAAAAATTGCGTGGATTGGGTTTGAGGTTAGAGCAGTGTTTAGTAAACAAGTGCTTTTGAGATGTTTTATACTTACTCTAACCAATTTGTAATGCTTTTTAAATAAATTCTAACTGGTAAAAGTATTTTATTAATATAATAGTGCTTGTCATTTAATAATTAAAATGTAAACAAACACGTTCATTACTATTGACCATATGACTGACAGTTGTGTTCCTTTGGGGTAGGTCAATGTTTGGTACATGCGCAGAAGACGAAAAAAGCTGTCTACCTCATATTTAGTTTATGGTTAATTCTACAGAAAACAAGGTTTCTTATGGGTAAGTTTGGAGTATGGGAAAATTCCCGCCGCTAGACGCGCAGTGATCCAAAGAGGTCACTTTTAAAACATTTTAAGCTACGTGACTAATAAAAGAGAAATATTTTACTTAATATTTTATTTATGAATGTATCAACTGTCCAGTTTTTTAACGTAAAAAATAGAGAAAATATGATACACACGCGACACTAGCGCTTACCAGGTGGCGAAAATTTTTGGTTGCCAAACTCTGAACGTTGATCTTCCCAACCTGAATAGAAGTAACCTTAGGTAGACCGATCTCGCTGGCTGCGCACAACCAATCTCCGTGTCCCCAACATTGAAATGCTATTGCTGCAAACACGTTCAGGGAAAACCGGCGTGGATTGGATTTGACGCAACAACACTGTTTGTGCAAACAAATGCTTTGAAATGTTTGTGTAATTTCTCTAACCAATTTGTAATGCAGTTTGATTAACATTTAAAATAATAAAAGCATTTTATTCGTACAAAAGTGCTAGTCATTTAAAAATTAAGATATAGACTAAACAAATATGTTCATCAGTGTTGACCATGTCACACCGGTAGTTGTGTTAGTTTGGGAGTAGGTCAATATTGGGTACATGCGCAGACGACGAATAATCGGTCCACTTCAACCTAACTCCATGATTCGGAGTACAGCGCTCACGCGGGTAGGGTAACGTTACCAACTATTAACCTGAACTAGTGAAAATCGAACCGAATAAGTGAAAAACAGCGGAAATGGCCCCACTATAGGCTATTCACGGTAAAATGAGCAGTTTTGAAAACCCTCTCGGATTACTATCGCCGTGTAAACTTCATGATGGATACTGTCGCACCGTCGCGATATCACCTCGAGCTAGATAGTTGATAGTAACTGTCGTGAAAGAACATGCAACTATCGTAGTGTAAACCGTGTAGCACCACTATCGTGATAGTGCGGGTGACAAATTTGTACATGTATTCACTTTGACAGTAACATTGCAGAATGATTTGGAGTCTGTTATATCTGTCAATGTGACGATATGGAAGGACGTATATTATCATATAGGTATGACACGACAGTACTGACAGCATATTTACTGTCATGTATCAAACCACGGGAACAATATATGTTTACATGTCATTAATATCCTGTCACGATATTTAACTACGACAACAAATACCAACCTCTTGGCAAAATGATATAAATGTACGGCCTATCAACATATTTACACAAGTGTTGCCGGACATGTCCCTTTTGAGATTAACTATCGCAGCATGTCTCGATCGCGTGTGTAAAAAGGACCTACCGCGGTAGTTACTTCCACACACTTTCGTGATAGCTACTATCACCGTGTAAACACGCCCTAAGATCTACTTGCATTAACATTGTGTATTCTTCCACCATATGTAAGATTAGCGATCCCATGGGTCTCATAAATTTATTCATATGTCGGTCAAGTGAAACCGTAAAATTATTAGAAAAGTAAATATTTTTCAAATCTGCTAATTTTTACTCTTCGATAAAAAAAAAAAAAAAAAAAAAAAAAATATTTAAGATATCAGAAATGGTTACCGAACATTGTTTATTTGACTTTAAGATACGGAACTAGTACCCATCCATCGATACCAACTTTACTGGGTGCATGTCACTCCGTACGTCAGTTAAAATACGAGACCCAATTGTGTCTCATGTTCGCTACTTGGCATAGGAAAATTACCAACTGACCAGCCGATTTTAACCGCCCTACTACGCATCGACATACCTGCCCACCAGCTTCGCTCGGCTGTCAACGGTCTTACGGTTTCACGTCAGAAATGAACTTTAAAAAAGATTCTACGCTGATTTAACATTAATATAGTGATGGAATGTGAACTTACGCTTCTTGAAGCGACACAAGTTTGCAGTGATGGACGATTTGCGGATACGTGTTGTTTAAGCGGCAAGCTCCGACTCACGGCGCGGGTGACACGTATCAAGGCTCTCAGCATACTAGCGGCAGCCAGTGCCTGTAGTTCAAGACCTCGCCGCCTCGAAGCGCTCCAGTCGCGGGTGCGGCTAGTCGCTCCCCGCCGTTTGAAGACGTAAAGAGTGCGTTGTAGGCACCGGATATCCGCAATATTGTCATTTGTCTCTCGAATAATATATACAAATAAAGAATGAAGTAGAATGTTTTCCCCTCCAATAAGATTTCATATAAATGGTACCCAATATCAGCCTATCTTAAGAGACGGCTGTTGGAGACTTGCACGGCGGTGGAAATAAGTTAAGTAATAAATTAAGGCCTCTTGGACAAAAATAGTAGGCATGGGTTTATAGCCCTTGGAGTTGGTTTCTTTATTTTTTTATTTTTATTTTTTTTAATATTACAGCTTACTGGGTTTTTTTTTTTTTTTTTTTTTTTTTAAATTATTAACTTAGTAAATTGTTAATTTTGATACAAAAATTCGTTCAAAAATATAAAACACTGTGTTTCGTTTTCTTTAAAATTAACGCATTGTAGATTTGTAACATAATTTGTTACATAGAAGAAAAATGTTTCTATTCCAGCCGAACCAGTAAAAATGTTCCGCCTTAGGGGCTGTTGTCATTTTGATAGCCAGTATTATATAATACAGGAATATTTTAACAAATACGTTGTAATACAATGAGGTTCCTTAAGAAAGATGCATTTTTTTTAAATATCGGTTTCAAATGCACACCATGTTATGGAGAAAATATAGGAAGCCAAAATTCATGTTTGAAAGTGCCACTGTTTTCAGAAAGAGTCATGGTCAAAAGAGAGATTTTTAAAAGCTCTATATTGTAATGTTACCAGCCTGTAAGAAATGCTGGATCTTAAGCGAGGCAGTAAATACGTATGCATTTTGAATAATACCTCAGTATTTGAGTGGTTTAAGGGAGTTTTTTTAATACACACCAAAATATATATCCTGTCAATTTTGTGGCGTTGTCGTGTTGCATGTATAGTATAAATTTTATTACAAAAATTGACTTTTTTTAGATGGTACTTGTTAGTAAACGTAGATGTGTGATTTTGATCAAAATTGGATAAAATTACAAGGGATTATGCTTCAGAAAACTCGTATATTATACATATGTAAATGAACCTTTAAGTCCACGCGAACGAAGTCGTGGGCACAGATAGTGCAAAATAAATTTTATGTATTATTAATTTATTATTCAACCCACATTTATATTTTCAGGTTATACAAATAGAGTAAATTAAATATTTCCCTACCACAACGAACTTCGCTGCCTTGTGAACTTGAATTTATTATTGTACTTCACCCAGTATAGTCTGCATGTGTATTACAACAGAATTAATCATTACCGTGTTGGTTTAGATAAAAAATAAATTTTACAAGGAAATTATTGTAGGCTGCATTAGGAACGTGTGAAATAATTTAACAATTTCATCCAGAACGTTCTACATTTGTTGAGAATGTTCTATTATTTTTGCTATAATTTGTCAAATATACGTTACGCGATCATAACAACAAAAAAAATTGAATTCCACAAGTATTCCACAAGAAAGGAACAAATGAGTTTTGTGCACCTACCTCCTCACTGTGAAGAATAATATGTGGCACATGATGACTATAATCACTTTCTATATTTATTTGGTTGCAAATATTTTCTGTCACCTCAGTTGAGAAAATACTCATGTAGATTCTTGGAAACGTAAGTGTAACCAATTAACCCAGTGACATTTCTTTATATTACTATTGCACACATTAAATCTTAACACTCTTAGTCTATTTTTCGTGCTGAAAGTCAGTGTTTTGTATAATATCGTAAAAATACTCTATAGTGATTTGTATATTCTATGTGTACAACATGAAATTATTTGCGACCATAAACGTAATTATCCGATATGTTGTATTATTTATTTAAAGAAGCATTACGTTCTCCAGTATACGATAGATGTAATTTAAAGCATTATATAAATTAACGACATAACATGTAAGAATTATAAGTGAAATAGTTGTGTTGCTGGTTTATCGTATCTCCCCTACGATTCCACCACAGTTGCGGAAACATCACAAATAAAACCGCATGTTTTGCTCTCGCGAATGAAATTCTGAATTTGTACTGAGGTTTTATCTAGCTGCGGGGAACAATTTTCACGAAACCAGGAAAATATTTTACCAATATTTATGAACGTTTTTACTATATTGCATTCCAGGCTGGCATAATCCTACTTGATTCATTAAAAATAATTAGTTCCAAAAATAAATTTCATTTTCGTACGCACAACAATAAAAGTACTGGTGCTCATTCAGCAATAAAAAAAAAACATATCCAGTTTGTCATTCAAAAAGAAACTTTTATTAAGTCCTGGGTGAAAAATAGTGATACTCAAATTATTTACAAAGTTGGTATATGAGTCCATACATACATACATACATACATACATACCTTTCATACGTACTCTTCGTTGACCAGGCCACAGTGAAAATTAAAATATCAAATTGAATGTATTATTATATTATTGGAACCTTGTAATTAACGCGAAATAGTAACAAAGGAAAATTCTTATTAAAGTTTTAATTTACGTATTATTGAAAATTTATGCTAATTTAATTACCGCCATTCATTTGGTGTTAATTGTTGTGGGGTGAATTAAACTGTAATTTAACAAGTGGAGTAAAGAAAAAAACTGCACGAAACACTGGCTTACAGTTAGGCGAGTGTGAAACATAGCGTTCAATAACACTGAAACGTGCATTAAATTTGTTCCATTGTAAGCTTTATCAGAACCACTAACTAAGCGCACATTTTAATTTAAAGTTTCCTGTAACGGTTATTGAAGTTTTCTGACTGTTGCGACAGAGATTGTACCCCCCCCCCCCTCCTCCCTCATACCTCCTACCCACCCAACCAATCGATTTTACAAATAAAAGCAATGCATATTTTAGTGAACAAAGAATTAGAGAGCACTACATGTTAAAGTTATAAAGAATAGCAAAAACTTTTAAAATAATTTAATCTATACAGTGGCCATAATTTGAAAAAAGTGGTATTAGGATTAGAAAAATTAGCAAGGCAGTGAGAAAGCCATCTCTAAAATATGGTACTTTGAAAGTTACTTTATATATATATATATATATATATATATATATATATATAAATTAATAAGAATGAAATATATTTATAAATATTAAAATTACAATATTTCTGTAAATGTAATCACTGAAGTTTGTTTACCGTAATAAAACATCAGTTATTGATCTCAACCAACTGAATATTCAGTCGGAAATTTCCTACGGTGAGGTAAGCGAGAGAAATTTTATTTGCGATCACCAACCCAGGCAGTGCATTCTAATGTATGACAGCAACTAAATAATCCTAGAAACCGATTGCCATCTTCTGAAACACGAATCTCAACATTAGCTCAGATACTTTCAGCAGAAATTTACGCGATCAGCGAGGATGTTTGCTCGGGTTTAACTTTCCAAATGACCCGCTCTTCACAACGGAAACTCTTTTTCTGTAACTGGAGAATATTCTTGCTGCGCTGAAACCCGGTGAGAGCCAATGTAATAACACCTTAAAGCATACGTTCAAGTGAAACATTGCGTCGTCTAACACGGATGGTTCTATCATTTCTGGTTCCAAAAAAAAGCGTCCAGTTTTGCCTTATATTCCGTCTATAACGTACACCAGAAATAACCATTTATGGAGTTACATTCATTCACTGAAACAATAATAATAATAAATATTTCAGTTCTCACTGGTTTAGAATCAACCAGAAGAGGCAATACGGCTGAACTAAAAATTCGTACACTGTAAAATTCTTGTAATCTTTACTCATAAATTGTTTGTAATTTTACAAATGTTGGTTACTGTTAAAAAATTAATCTTGTAACATTATTTGTTTTTAAAACTACAGAGCTGTGTTTGTAATAGACCTCAATAAATGTTTGTACTAATTTATAATGACACGAGATCAAGCAAAATGGCGAACACTCAGCAACGTAAAAACCATACATAGCTGTTTGTGCAGTAACAAGGGGCGATGTAAAGCGTAACTGCGTGCAAAAATAAATGTATTGCAAGTTTGAATAATGTATAACACTTCAAATAACTCAAATAGTCATAATAAAACGATGGAAATTTTTAAAACACGTGACTCTATTACACATTAACTGTAAACGTAAATGTTTCATTATCTACACAGAACTCCTAAAATTATAGAAATGCGTTCTTCAATCTTCTTAACCAAATACCTTCACCACTAGTTTGTATGTATTTACGGCTTTGTTCAATACATAACTTATTACAAACTTCGTAAGTTAAGTTGGTCTTGAGGTTAGGAATGTGGGATAATAATGCAAGGGGCGTGGATTTTAGTCCCCATGCTGGCAGTGTGGCTTTCTTTGTTTGCTGAATTATATTTCGGAATATTATTTTTCCGGTCCTCTGTTGTTAATTCATCACATTTGTTTCATAGAAAAAAATCTATCGTATGTTCACTTCTCACTAATGTGAGATGTAATACAAGCCTATTATTTCTAATTTTACAGTTACATGTTTTGCAGATTTTACAATAAAACTGTTTGCAATTTTACGAAGGATTTTCTTGACGACTGGGTTTCCAAGGAGTTTCCTTTTTAAAGTATAAAACAATTATTACAGATAGGCAGAATTTAGTATATATAGCCCGTCCCGTCCGTCCGTCATCCGTCCGTCCGTCATTCGTCCGTCCGTCTCCCAGCCAAGCGATTTACAACCAATCTTCGCGCGTCCATCATCAGTTACAAAAAAAACTGTTTACAAATAGAAAAAAAAATCCGTAAAAAGTGAATATTTTTGGTGGTATTGTGTTTGTAAGTACTCAAAATGTACATATACATACATTACGAAAATTAATTAATGTTAAAAACAATTTTAATAGCATATAAAGGATGATTTAATTGCTTTGTAATAACTTTAACTTTGTAACTTTACGTTGTAAATACTGCATTATGTCATAATATCAATTCTTGCAAAATTTGGCCAAACGTATATGATAACATGTATACGAGTTCACCACTGCAGTAATTATGTATATATTTCTGTGGAAGGTCACCTGCGGACTTTCAGAATTTTATTTTATGAAAACATAAACTAGCTTAAAAACCAAGAATCCAATATGATGGAGCAAGTCTCTCCTTAAAAGATGAGTATACGCAAATCTGCACACACAGGACGCATCTACTGGTCACATGACCCGGCATAATATGACCAGTTAAGCGCGAGGCGGATCATTATTCATAAGGTGAATGACAAAGGAAGACCGATGTCTATATCATGTGGTCCGTAGCGATTAGTCAGAGACCGCGCGAAATTTATCAGGCGGGCTAGCGAACGGGGATTAGCGCGAAAGGTGGGACATCACTAAGACCTGGTATTAAAGCTGCGGCATGGGCCGGCTGGACCAATGACAGGCGGGGGGCGGGGGTGGACGGGGATAGTACTGGAGTGACGTCTGTATCCGCACGCCGACAGATGCGATGCTCCTGCCGAAATTCTCGCCAGCAGAGTTACAGTGGCGATGCTGCCCCCAAACCCTCACTCCTCGAAACCCGAATATGACTCCCAGGCAGCCGGACAATCTTAGAAGGGTTCTACGTGGCACATTCATGCGCAGAACAGCTGCGAACGACACGAACTCCAAGATTATAACGTGGTCCGAACCACAGACTAAAGATGAGGTAGACCGATCTCGCTGGCTGCGCACGACTTATCTCCGTGTCCCAGCATTGAACTGCTTTTCTGCCAACACGTCTACGGAAAACGGCATGGTTTGAATTTTTAGGTTAGAAAACTGATTTGTAAACAAATGCTTTGAAGTATTTGTATACACAGTCTAACCATTTTATAATCCATTTTGATTAAATTCAAATTGGTAAGGGTATCTTATTCGCTTAATAGTGCTTGTCATTTCAAAATTAAGATATAAACAAACACTTTCATCACAATTGACCATGTGACTTTGACAGCTGTGTTCCTTTGGGGTAGGTCAATTATGGGTACATTCGCAGAAGACGAATAAGCGGTCTACCTCATATTTAGTCTATCGTCCGAACCACATGCGATAGGATTCTTGGTAGCCGTGATCACAAGTTTGAGATCATTGACAGTTGAGGTCCGAGCACGAATATGTTTCAGTTTATGGATGTCGGGGGTTGTGCAGTTCGTACACTGTAATTAATACATACAGACCTGACGTGCACATAACAGCACGATATAAAACCCAAACTTTAACCATTTTGAAACACGGCTTCTTTGTGCACCTGACCTCCTCACCATACGAGCGATACAAAAATGGCCCTCAGAATAAAAATACGCAATCGTCAGGACTCTTAAAGCAAATTGTTATGCACTTATCAGTGAAGATTTTTCAAAGATTTGAACAGAACTTAAAAACCACGCTGTGTTTACAGCTCCCTTCACATTGGAGCCACCAGTTCATTAGACACGTGTGCTTTCAAGAGACTAGCATACATTTTCCATTCTCTTGCTTTCTTGAGAAAACGAAAGCCAGATATCTGTATATGTGCAAGAATACACTAGGCTTGAATTACTGGTAAACTTAAATTTCAAAAACTAGTGGGTTTTTTTCTTCTTTTTTTTCCTGTACGAACTGCTGAATTTTAATTTCTGCTGTTTTTGAAGGACGGAGAAGGTAGGCCCCTATGTTTCGACAGTGTTAAGATGAAAGCAAATGGACAGATCAGATTCCGAATAGGTATACTTTTTTTCTACAAAATTTCTATTAAAGTGATTGTACAAATAGCGGGGACAGTAATTTTTCGCTGCTTAATTATATTTTTGGTTAACTATGAGATTATGTTACTTAGCGTTATATAAGATTCTTACGTTTTTAACGCACAACGCAAAGTATCATAGCAGCTTAATCTCGAAGTTAAATGAAAATACCTACGTAAGCAGCGGAATATATTGTCCATACTCTTTTTATAATGACTTCTATGTTTAGCTTTACGCTCAAAATATAGTATTATAAGATCATAGTTTTAATATAGTATTATAAGATTATAGTTTTAATATAGTATTATAAGATTATAGTTTTAATTCGCCAGATTATTGAAAATAAATATGAAAATAACTGCACAGCCATTCTTGACCACTAACGTAGTTTTTTCCTATACATCTGCATCTGAAGGTATGACAATGGGAAAATTGTTTAAATACGAAATGAAATGCTCCTGATCGTTGATAAAAAAAAATTATAACTTGAGGGTTAGTCTTAAAGAGATGTATTCTCAAGAAAAAGAAGAGTATGTTGCTTATTTCAGTCTCTGTAGGGGACGTGAGTGAGTGAGTAAGCGAAGAGATTTGGGCTGCTCTTAACAGCGAGGTCTTGAGAGCCAATGAGGGTGAAGTTAGGGAACGGGAGATCCACGGGGGAAAAAAAACCCTCCGACTAGCGGGCATCGTCCGGCACGATTCCCACATGCGGAAATCCGGGAGTAACCCGGCCGGGGATTGAACACAGTTCGCCTTTGCAGGAGGCGTGTAATAATTCTTGTCTGCCAACAGAATTACGTAGCGTGTCAAATTTCTTCCACACACGTCAAAGCCATTAAAATTACGTGCCTGTCATCTGTTCGTCTAACGTACCGATTCGGGACGGCGATAGTTTGGTAGACAGAGTTCTGGAGTAAAAAAACGGACGAGGGCGAGATAGTACACAATTTGCATGTTAAACGGTCTCACAATTTTATTCGATCTTCACATTGATTCTAATGTTTGAGTGTATGAAATGTTCAGTTTTAAATATGACATCAGCACACTAGACAAGTAGGAAAAAATTGTGAATCAGTCAAACGACTAAATTACCGCTCTCGGCACATCATTACAATAAAACGCAAGTGATTAAAAACAGTTTAACATAATTCTCATTTCAATCGACAAGTGCTGAAAAATCTCTTTAAAAAATTACAATTAGTTATTTCTCAGGATGGCCGGGCCGTGTTTTTTTTTTTTTAATCACATGTATTTCGTTGTGAAGATGTGCTTTGAGCGAATTTCGTTGTTTTATTGACTCGCGATTTTTCTTTCCACACGTTTTGTGTGCTGACGTCACTTTTAAAACTGAAGATTCTCATGGACCTGAACATTAGAATCCACGTGAAGATCGAATTAAACTGCGAGACAGTTAAAAATACAATTGTTATTATATGTCACCCGTTTTCACTCTCTTATGTATGTTAAAAATTATATCGGCCGCCAATGTAAACATAGTAAGCCTGCTTGTAAAAAAAGAAAAACAACACGCTCAGAATGCAGAACTAATTTCCATAAATCGCTGCCAACGTTATTTTTATGTAATGTGGGAAGTGATTTAGCAATAATACAAACAGATACTGGCAAAAAATCTGTATATGTTCACTTCAAAATTGTTTACTTATCCTTGAAATATCTATTCACAGCTATTGAAAATAAAAGGAGAATTTTATTTCACAGGATGTGTTGGCGCGGCTATGCGTCTCTTTATAAGTGTACAATGGAACGTAAAAATCTCCTTCATAGCACATGTACTGTCACAAAACCAAGGAGGCTTCACTGGACGAAATTCGTAACCTACCCGGTCCTCTTTCCGCCACGAACAGATGTTTGCGTCTCGTATCTAACAGCTCTCTGCATGTTGGAGGAATGTTGTATGACGTCACGTGTGTGTGTGTATGTGTGTGTGTGTAAGTGACGAGGGTTAGAACTGCGCTGGACAAGCCTCAGAAGGCACTGCCGTCAGGGTTGAAACGTTATCTCCATTCCCATTGCTGCACTAGAGATACGAAGTGAAATATTTACTAGTAAAGGGGATACAAATTATAAATAATGAACGACTGTAAACATAACACTGTTTACAAAAATAACCAGTAGAACTATAAACAGAGTTATGCAATTTTACAACATAGATTTGCGTCTTCGCAGATTTCAATGTGTGTGCATTCCCATGCAAACAGCGTCTCCCAGAACAGCCACGTCTACGTCGTCTAGTGTTGGTATCCCATATTTAATTACATATGAATTTTATGATGGAAAGCCTTTCGTGGGTACAAGTTCATCTCTTTACTGGAAAAAAGAAGAACCGCATTTATATAGAGAAATGACTGTTGACGTTCTGACACCGTGAGGTGAACATCGATTTCGAAGTGTTCCCTCATCATACCACGAAGTTGAATTACGAATACGAAGGCCTGCCTTTGATCTCAACGATTATGGAGCAGCGACCAGCATCATCGCTAACTGGTTGTCGCCAGTGCCGATTCTGCGATCGAGTTTTCAGCTATGGTCCAAATGCTCGTCGCTATGAGAAAACGGCCTGTTCGAAGAGCCCTTTTCACGCTATGAAGCATTACGACATTAGTCCCATGCAATTTGTGGCAGACGATACGTTGAAAGAACATACCGAGATATGCAAGGATTCATCTACTGGGAATCAGCAAGTGTTGGCGGCAATACCTCTTGCTGCATCGATGGGTACCGATCCGACAGGTGATTATGATGTGACAGTTAATGCTGAAGACGTAATTAGTGCAGTAGAGTAGGTTTGTGTGGAATGTGCAAGACTTTCGCGTGAAGTCGACGAAGTTCAAAATGAACGATCGTCGGTTCTAAATACTGCTGAGCATAAGTAGTACATGGGTACATTGAGGACAACACAATGTTTGCCCTAAATGCCTCGAATTTCCATCGAAAATCAAGCAACTTTACCCCAAAATCAAGCTCTTTACAAAGAGCTTCGATCCAAAAAAACAAAACTAAAAAATAGCCCTCAAAACACCCGAAAAGCATTTTAAAAAATATCGAAAAAAACATCAAAAAGATCCCAAAAAAAGCAATAAAAATGTCAAAAAAAACGCCAAAACACCATTTTTCAAACCGGTTTTCTACCCACATGAATAGTGAACGGAATATTTAGACCGAAAATCAAGCATTTTTACCCCAAAATCAAGCAAATTTACCATTTTTCCAAAATAGGCGTTCGGATTTTTTATTTTCAAAAACAAACAAATTTAAACGACAATCAAATAAATTTAAGCTAAAATCAAGTGAAATATTATCTTATTATTCTTTACAGTTTATATTCGAAGCTATACTATTTTTTTAATACTTCTTCCATTTGCTCGAGATTTTCATCAATATATCGAAGTTCATATTTATCGTCAATGTTTTGTAAGCGTGATAATTGTAAGTTTTGTAACTTTGAATGAATTTCTTGAACTATATTTTTAAGATCTTCAGACACATTATCTAATCTATAGGAAGGCGGTCTTGAACCATCACCACTTTTTAAAATATTCGTCAAACTGCATGGAAACAAAGGCATTTTCATTTACAAAGAAAATAAATATATTAAGAAAAAGAAAAGGCTCATTTAGAATCATGAAAATTATTTTTTATTTGATCAAATAATTTATCTATATTTCTAAAAATTCGTAAACTTTTAAATGTAATCACTCAACTATAAGTCCAAAATATTGTATTGAAATATCGACACATTTTGTTGATTCTTCCATTTATTAATTAAAAAAGTATATATATATATATATATATATCTTCAGTAATTCTTTCTTTCAAATAATCGTAAGTAAGGTTTAATTTGCTAATTAAAACAACATTGCAAACCGTACCTGCTTCAACAGCTTTATTAAAATCCACACTAATTTTTATATTTGTTTTTTTCTTTAACTACAGTAGTTTTTATATACATACAATCTATAACATATAACGGTCTTCGCCCCCAAAAAGAATAGTAACTAATATCACTATCAAAGTTTACAGTTGGTTTATAATAAAGTTCATTATTTCTATAGTTGGTATCTAGTTTGATTTTGGATTTCTAAAATCATCATAAGCAAGCAATTGTTTAAGACATACACCGTTTTCAATGTTTAGATTCCAGTTTTCTTTAGGGAAAATTTCATTTCCACAATTTTAACATAAATATTTCTTACATTACAATGATCAAACATAGCGTGTTTATGCTGTTCAGCACGATTTCTTCTATTAAGTTGAAAATCTACAATTACAAAATCAGGCATATCAAATTTAAAATTATTCAACTGATATTTTATATCAAAGTAAATAACAGTTGAATCAGGAGGAACTACTTTTTCTAAAAATTGCCAATAATAAAAACTAATATGAATTTTTGGATCTTTGTATATTTTTTCTTTAATTGCAGTGGCTGTGTTATATTCATACTCAACAATAGGCCACATAATTTCTAATTTTTGAATAACAATTTCACCAGAATCAGGACGATGTTTCGTAACTTCATTAATTTTATTTAAAGTTTCATAAAGAAATAAGCAGTTGTTAACAGATGAATTACGAAAAAAAAGTAATTTTTTTAACCACCTTTCCAATGGATAGCATTGTTATCATGAATAAAACCAAACAAGTATCTCAGCGGATACATTATTTCATTTGTTTTATTACAAGGAACAGTTTTATATTCATCTTTTATATAACTAGAACCAGATTTTATCTCGATATAAATTATCAACACCAGTAAATTCTAAATAATTTTGTTCACTTGGTGATCTTAATAAAGCATTCATCATTTTTTATGTTATACCTGGATTATCAACAGCTTCAACAATATTGCCATGTTTTGAAATTTTTACTCTAGAAAACTGAAAAGGAAAAAAAAAAAAAAGTACAAACAACAATACTATCTGATTCACCATATTTTGCTTCGTCTCCAACCATATCTCTCTTTAGTAAACAAAATTGATCATAAACATAATCATAATTTGGAAAAGAAAGCCCATCTCCAATAGGAATATCAAATTCAATTCTGTCATTGCAAACATTTAAATCTCCCCTAGTTTGATCAGTTGGGGGAAAAGTTTGTCTCTTGCAACTCTCAATACTTGCATAACTCAATTATAAGAAAAAAAATTATATATAAATGATAGAATTAAATGGAGTTTCTCTAGTTAAATTATTCATCGAAAGATATAAAAAATATATAAAGCAGCTTGAAAAAGAATATGAAAAAATAAGAAGGAGCAACCATTAATCGACGAATTACGAAATATTGGTAAAAAAATAGAGAAAGTGAGCGAAGAAAACAAACATTTAATAACAACATTAGTTCCAGTACCAAGAAAAAATTTAGGTTATCCACCAACTTCTGAAGAAACATCTTATGAAAGAGACTTATTTGCTAAAGATAGGTCTCCAAATTAGGATATATTGCCATTGAAAGACTCAAGTATTAGACTTAGAAAATACATTTCTGGAGATATTACTAACATCAAAGAAAAATACAGTTTATGGGGAGAGGGTCAACATTTAAAAATTGGCGATACACAAGTAGAGATAAATGGCGATACACTATTTGTCAAAGATAAAGAATATGAATTAAGAGAAGGGCTTTCTAAATTGTTAACAAAAAGTAGCGAAGAAGAACTTGCAGGTAATTACAATGATAATGCCTTAAACATTACACAGAAATTGTTTTATTAACCAATGCTGCATTGTAACAATATAATCCTATAAAAAGGTATCTTAGAGTGGAGGTTGGAAGTAAAATAATATAATAAACTATATTTACAAAAGACATATAAAAAATCCAAGCTCAAGATCAGTACCAAGCACACCAGAAAGAATGATTTCTCCAAGAACACCTAGATCTGGAGAAGGTATAAAAAATATAATAGTTTACCAAAAGACTATGTTCGGATGTATGATGATAAAAAATTGGTTGAAAGATGATTAGTTATTCATGGCGAAGGAAATGCTGGAAGAAGAAATTATTATAATGAAAAAGTAAACATAATGAATATGTTTAACAATAAATTTTCTGATTTTGTTATTAATAATCCTAAAGGAATTCCATATCTTAAAAGAGTTTTAAATGCAATTCCGCAATCATTTTGAAATTCTGAACATTACGGCAAAGGAATAATAAATTGGGCATTAAATAATTTAAATTTACCCAAAATGCATTTGTTAAGTTTTAATTATTGTGGACCATTGCAAAATTAAACGAAAGACTAGAAAGAGGAGAGACAGGAAAAAATAAATTGGATGAAGCATACAAATATCACGATATTGCGTATAGAAATCATGAAGATTTAGAATCTAGACATAATGCTGATAACATTTTACAAAAGGAAGCAAAAGAAATTATGTTAGATAAAAATACACCAATTGGTGAAAAAATTGCTTCTGCTGCTGTTGTTTCAACTATATTTACAAAAAGAAAATTAGGATGGGGAATTAAAATGTTTTATTAATTATACATATAACTTATAAATGAAGACAAAAAGCTTAACCTTCGATGTACCCATTGATCAATTAAGAGATTTGGGCATAGATAATTTTTTAACAAAAAGAGATCAACTTGTGAAAAAAAAAATTAAAAGAAGGCAAATGTTTCTTATTAACTTCGACACTTCTAATACTAAAAAAAAAAATATTAAAAGAAAAAACAGGGAATGGATTACATCATGGAGGAATTATACCACTTATATTTCCAATTTTAGGGGCACTTGGTGCTTTAGTAGGTGGAGCTACTGCAATTTATAATTCTGTTGAAGAAACTAGAAAAATTAAAAAGAATTAGAAGAACAACAGAGACACAATTTGGCAATGGAAAATAAAGCAGGAAGTGGAATTAGTTGCAAAAAAAAGAAGGGAAGAACAAAAAAAATTGAATATATACCCACTATCTAATATCGATATTGAAAAATATGTAAAAATATTAGGTATAAAAAATTTCAGAAATGTTTATATGATTGATGACTTACCTAAAAGTATGCACACAAATGAATGTGCTGTGGTTAATTTTGACATTTCATCAAATCCTGCAACTCATTGGGTTTGCTATTTTAAAGAAAATAATGATGCCTACTGTCATGGTTCATTTGGAGGCAATATTCCTGCCAATTTAACTAATTACTTAAAAAATATACATTTTTATAACAATGATGATATAATTCGGAATTTTAATTCAGTTATATGTGAACATCTATGTTTAATTGTATTACATCTTTTTTCGAAAGTTTTTAAGTTCAACAATATTATTTCTTTGTTATTAAATGACAGATATATTTGAGAAACCATTAATCAAATTTTTAAATAAAAACTTTGAGACTAATGCTTTTGCTTTAAAAATAGATGTAGATTTAAAATACATAACTATTGCTTCTGATTTAAAAGAAGATTTATTTTCAAATTACAATAGTTTTGTTTCTGATTATGCTTCAAAAACAGATTTAGATTCAAGATACAAAACTGTTTTATCGATCACTTCATATTTAACTTCTGCTTATGCTAAAAACACATATGAAAATTAAAGATTCGGAACTATTGCTTCTGATCATGCCTTAAAAACAAATGTAGATTCAAAATACAATACTATTTCTTCTGCTTTACAAGATCAAATAAGTAAAGTTTTTTACTTATAAAAAACTATGTTTCATTTCGACATCATAGATTTACTAGTCTGGTTAATCATACAGATGGAGATAATGCACTCAATAATTTTTTTGATAAAAGTATAGTTAATTATGCATAAAGAAATATGTAGATTCAAAATACAATACTATTGCTTCTGACTTTGCATTAAAACACGTGTAGAATTAAAATACAATATCATTGTTTCTGCTTTACAAAATCAACTTAGTAAAGTTTTTGTTTATACAAGAGATTATATTTCTATTCGAAATTCTAGAATTAATAATATGGCTGATCCTATAGATGGAAAAGATGCAGTCGTTAAAAAAATTATATTTTGATAAAGAAATAGCTGATAAACTACAAAATTTAAACCAATCAGTTTTGAGTTATTGTGATACACTTGTTAACTCAAAAATAGAAAAATGTAAGGAAGAAAAATGTAATATATTTTATTTACCTGCAAAGTGGAATAAATAAACTAGTGTTTTTTCACATAGATAATCCAATTTTCTTTTCTTTTTTTAATGGAGTGTTCTGTTTATAAAATAATTACTGCTAATTTCAAATTGCCCGATGATACTCTAATTGTTATTAAGGATTCTAAAAAAAATGATCATAGTAAACATTTGATTTTAAAAGAGGCGATAGTTTGGTTTCAAATTAAAAATTAAATAAAATATCTGAATATAATGATGGTTTGATGACTTCATTAGGGTTATTCGTGAAATATAAAGATTAAATAATTTTTTACTATAAATGGAGAATACTTGGTGCTTGAAGTGTAAAAAAGTCACTAAAAATATAAATACAAAAATTTAAATATCAAAAATTGTTCAGAAAAGTAAATGTTCTATATGTAATTCTAATAAATCAACATTTAAAAACATTGCCAAATGTAAGAGAAGGAATAATACAATAATTATATAAACCTGCACAAAAAAATTTCCAAGAAGAAAATAATTTCATATGGTATTGATGATTCATGGCAAATCAATCTTTTTGAGATGGATACTGAAGATTTAAAAGGAATATCACATATAAATAAATAAATATATATATATACACTCTGATAATTATTGATGTTTTCTCAAAATATGCATTTGCTATACCAATTAAAGATAAAACAGCCAAGGACGTAGCAAATGCTTTAGAATGTATATTGTTGAACAGAAAACCACACAATATTCAAAGTGATAATGAATCAGAATTTTATAATAAAATATTTAAAGACCTTACACATAAATATATCAATCACTATTCTACATTCAGTGAACTTAAAGCCAGTTGTGTAGAAAGATATGATCATACAATGAGGAACAAACTGTGGAAGAAATTTGCTTTAAATGGCAATTACAAATGGGTAAATATATTAGATGATCTAGTTAAAGAATACAACAATGTAAACTACACTGTCTGTGTCATAATATAGTACTTTATCACCTAATTTATATAACATTTCATATAAATGTAATCGTGCATTTGATGTAGTAAAAGTTGCTATAAATATATTTTTTGCTGTGCTGATCTTCTACATAATTATCATTGTATTTATGTGAAACTTAAATTATTTTTTCATTGATGTAAACACCATTATTTATTTCTATTCTATCATCTAATAACAATTCATACCAATGAACAGGACCAGTAATATATTCTGTTTGTGTTCAATTGTGTCTTTGTCCAAATTTTCCCCAGAGTGAACTTAAACAAATTTTGGCATCAGCATATTTCCCAGGATTTTGTTCAATTTTTTCAATGTTTAAATCGATATTTTGTTCTTTTTTAATAACACGAATATATCCATCTTTTGATTTGTAATCTTCCCATGGACTAATTTCTAATTATATTTTCATAAATGTTTTAATATAATTTCTGAACATGTTATTACTATTTTGTTTGAACTGCCAAACTTCATGAATTCTAAGTAATTTGTAACCTTTTTCAATAGCTTTATTTAATTCTAATGGAGTCCATGTAACATTTATTGCCCTTCTTTCATCATCACTATGTTTACATTCTCCTTTTCTCTCTACAACACATTGTGAATATAAAGTAAACAATATTTTTTTCTTTTTTAATACGAATTACTGGATGATATAAATTTCGTGGTGGCAAAACTTTACATTTGATTAATCCAAACCAATTTTCATCGTAATTTTTAGGGTTATATATTTTAATAGGATAACAGGATAATAATCATAAAACATTACTGTTAGATATAAACGTCATATATCTTAATTTTTTTTCAGAAACTTTTTTATTTTCTAGCATTTGTTCCACCTCCAAAAAACGCATCCCTTGGTTGTAATGGTTCTATTACAGTTTCAGTTTTTATTTTCAAAAATTTGTAGGAAATATATTTTTTCCATTTGCAAGCTCACATTTCCCTTACTTTGTAACCATTTTGTCTTCAAATTGTCGTTCGATAGTTCGTTTTAGTAGTATTTTTCAGTGTGAGAACAATCCATATTTTTTTCTTGTTTTTGCCATTACAAGTAAAATCTTTTATACAAATATCCCCTTTTTGTTGTCTCTCTTTCACATCACATTTATGTTCATCAGTTTTCACAAATTTCTTACAATTCAAACATTTAGCATAACCACATTCGGGGTTATTATTTCTCAAACATATTTTGTTATAAGTTTTACACTTATAGACTGTCTTACACATAACATCGTGATTAGTAAAACATTGATGTCCTAAACAGTATCTCTTACATTTTTGACAATATATTCTAATACGATCTTCACCTTCCCAAACTTTTTCGTGTTGTAGATTTTTACATAAATTGAATATATTTTTATTATTTTTACTACACTCATGTTGATCTTTATTATTGTATGGTTTGTCGCAATTTTTACAATAACAGACACTACCTAAAAATGATTTCATACTATTAATTACATCGTAATGTTCATTGTGTAAATATAAATAAATAGTTATTGATTTTTTAGTTCCAGAATGTATAATTGAGTTGAAATGTGAAGCGGAAACAACTTTAATTTGAATATTCAGAAAATTTTCTACATTCATAATATCTTCCAAACTGAAGACAATTTCGCAACTTTTTCCCATGCTTACACAAAGTTCACGAGCTAATTCTCCTTGTAGTTTTCGTCCTTTTCTAATATAAATAAGCTCATTATTCGCTAATTCTCTATCTAAAATGATATTAGCTTCATATTTTGAAGCTGTAATTAATGCTCTAGGGCTGCATAAATTAGAATCGTTGTTAATTTGATTAATACCTTGTTTTGCTTTTATATATTTATAGCTAAATTAACATTTTTCTTTTTACTTTTATTTCCTATTGGAATTCTGTAAACATCAAGATGGAAAGTAGTTTAATTTATGTTTACATTTTTGTTGGATGTAATTACTATCTCAATTTGATTAAGTAAATTTTCGGCGTTTAAATTGATATTTCTTGCGGCCGAAATAGTGTGGTGAAAATTCTGATTATTTGCATATATTCTCATTTGATCGCCTTGTTTATAACCAGCTAATTTTCTTAATGCTTTCATTGTTACGTGAATAGCATTTCGAGCAGCATTAATCTTTTCTATTCGAGTTACTTCTAAATTATTTATTCGAATACCGTATTTTGTTTCCAAATGTTGAAAGCATCATTATAATCACGACTAATTTCGCGAATTTCAAATGGTTGTCTTCTTTCTACGTGTTGATTAAAATATTTTTGTTTGAAAGGAAAAATTTGATCTTAACTTTTATTTTCATCTTTCATTTCGGGAATTGAAAAGGGCAAAATTTTAGTTTTAGTTTTGTTTCTTGGTGGTACAAATACTGATTAGAAAAGGGGAATATTTTTTTAAATGCTTTTTTTTGTTTTTCTGATTATTCTGTATCCTGAAAATGGTAATTTTATAAACTTATTATTTGTTTGTTCATTTCTAATAAATGGTATAATAGTTGTAATTAAATTAAATTTCCTTAAATTACATATATTTTTCTATGTTCAAGCTTTTAGTTTTAGTTCTTAATTTCGCAACTGTTAAATCATTTAGATTCTTGATATAATTTTTTAATTTATATTCTCTTGGTTGAATAAGACTTGTAAAAAGATAATCTTTTAGTAATTTATAAAATTTACTTTTTATTCTCTACCTGTAATTATCAACTTGGTCACTCTCCTTTCGCGCAGATCTGCTACTAAATAATTCGTAGCCATATTTGTTTATTTATAAGAAAAACAATTTTAATAAGAAAATGAAAAAATATGAAATAAATTAGAAATATTAATAATAGAATAAAGCGAACAAGTGCCTGAAATAATAATAATAATAATAATATTGTTTTTAACTAGGCAACTTCTTGTTAAGATGATAATTCTTAAGATATTCACTAAAACATGTTTTCATATTGTTTGTATGTCCTTACAAATTTTATTATAAGAAAATAATTTTATATGTTTATTCTCATTACGTACTGCACGTGCCTTTGTTGGGTAATTATCATGTTGAATTTTATTTAGAATATCTACTAATGTATGGTTTGATTTACTATTTTTATGCTCTTCGAGTTGAGTATTATAGAGATATTTTGCACATTCGCATTGTATTTTCTCTATTTTTAAGGCATAATTATTTTTACCATATTCACTAAAACAATTTTTACATTTTGTTGTAAATTTGCGTAAAATAAACTTATGAGGATAAAATGAATCAATGGGTTTTTTCTCTTTACATACTACGCATGCCTTGGTTAAATAATCATCGTGTTTAATGTCATTTAGAATATCTAAATCTGTGTTGTGTAATTTAGTTTTTTTGTGCTTTTCAAGATTTGCCTCGCAAACAGATTTTCCACATTCTCATAGTGTTTTCTCTTTTTTTAAAGGCATAACGGGTTCTATAATATTATCTATAACACTTTTTACGGGTGTTAATATGCTTATCTTTGGTGTGTTTATGTGGTGAAAAACTTTCTATGTTTAATACTTCGCCACACTTTTTACATTGCTTACATATGGTATTATTTTCCATTTCGAGCATAGTTTCCGTTTTATTTATTAAGAAAATTAATTTATTAAGAGAATGAATAAAATATTATTCTTCAATAAGTTGTTTCTCAATAAATAACACAAAAAAAATGGAATCTCTGTTCAACAAGTTGAACAATTCATTTTAATTGACTACTCTACAAGATCTAGAAAAAAATAAATGGTATGCTGCTACATATTTGCAAATTCATGAATCTAAATTCGATAAAAGAATTAACTGTATTCTAGATTATAGATATGAAATTACTTTACCTGATCGCTATTTAAATATATTTGATATAAATGTTTTAAAATCAATAAATGAGAAAAAAGTTTCTATAATGTATTAAGGTTTGAAAGATCTGAAAAATGGAAATATGTGCATGAAATTGAAAATTATACCAATTATCTTTTTTCATATTTTAATTTGATTTGAGTTTAAATTTGCTTGTTTTTGGCTTCAATTTACTTAATTTAAATTACTCGCTTGCAAAATTGACATTTCTAGAAAACGTAAAAAAGTTTCTTGAAAAGCTATAATTTTGCTTATTTTGGGCTAAATACTTGAAAAAATCCTGGGCATCCATTTATGAAAAACGGGGTAAATTTGCTTGATTTTGGCGTCAAAATGCTTTATTTTCAGTCTAAATCTTGCATTCACTATTCATGTGGGTAGAAAGCCGGTTTGAAAAATGGTGTTTTTGATGGTTTTCGGGTATTTTGATGCTATTTGGTTGTTTTTGGGGCAATTTTTGAGGGTTGTATTTTGGATCGAACCTCTTTGGAAAGGGCTTGATTTTGGGGTAAAATTGCTTGATTTTTGATGGAAATTCGAGGAATTTGGGGCAAAAATTGGGTTATCCTCAATGTACCCATATACTACTAGCATACGACTCCTACTGCAAAGAAAAGAAAATTTAATATAGAATACTAAACAGGAGGTGAAGATGGCCATGAAGAGAGTAATTGGTGAAAATGAACACGAAGTTAGTGATAGGGCTGAAGACGCCGAGAATACTGGCTACCAAACTTATTTCCCGAAGACCCGAATGAACGTGTTGATAGACTCAAGATGAATGAAGTAGGCGCATTTCTAGCTTATATCGGATTTTTGGAACTATTTTCCATGTATCCCTCCGCGGAAAATCTGTACAATGTTCAAGTCGTGCAGTGACCAATTGGGAAACATGGTGGAGGCCTACTGTGGTGCTGCCTTGTTCAGATTAAAGTCCAACTTTTGCACCGACCAATGGCGAAGCGTGGTGGGAGCCTGCTGTAGTTACATGCACTTTTAGTGCAATTTGCAAATACAGTTTACCCAGGAAGTGATTAAATATACCGAGGGAACTGGATATATACTTTTTAAAGCGAGGTTAATAAATAAAATGTTCACATTTTAGCTTTGGAGGTAGGACCACATATTTTTATTTAAAAATAGGCCAAAGTTATTTTAACTTGCGATCCGCGTGCACCAAACACTAAGCACCGCACGCACCGTACTTAGCACTACACACACCACTTAGCACCGCACGCACCGCACTTATGCCTGGTTGCACCATTCGAGTTCCCAACCGTGATCCAGGTTCACTGTGTGTTTGAGCTAAGATCAATACATACGAAGTGTTGCGCCAACGCATTACACGCGTTGAACCAGGTTCGTTTTTTTTTTCGTTGTACACGAACCGCCAGACGCCATGGTTCAAAGCAAATGATCTTGGTTCAAGTTGTTGTTTGTCTGTGGTCTGTAATATATTGTAGGTTATTACCATGATAATGTTTACGTCAATAAAGATTTTTTTGTAAAGAAAGCTTTTAATTTTGCTTAGTTTGTATTTTTATTACGAAGGCAACAGAATTAGCAGATGCTTTGTCGAGTTCGGTTTATCATACAAATGTTTTAACGCCTTTCGTGTTTGTTATTTCTGAAGTTACTTACAGCTAATTATTTGTATTACGATGTATTCTTCAGAAACTAAACTAGAACATTTACTTGATGAAATGGATAATGTTTTTGAGCATCATTTTTTCCATGAAGTACCTAGACCAAGACAGTATATGAGGAGACAGCATCCTTTCCAGGACCTATATGATGAGAAATAAGATGTGGTTCTGTCTACAGACTACTTTAGAATTGGTACATAAAATCGAAATAAATTTAAGTTTTGATAGCAACAGGAATAGGCTTGTTTCTCCCCTCAATCAATTATTGTTGACACTTATGTTTTATGCACTGGGTCGTTTTTGATTGTGTGTAGTGATATAATGGGTATACACAAGTCCACAGCCTGTAGAATAGTACACAGGATAACACAACAGGGGCCTATTCCATAAAAGTTACAATTCGACAGGTGACAGGGAATTGTCAGACAGCTTTACAAATCCGATAAATGTGTTTCATAAAAGTCGAAAAGTTTATAAATTTGTCATGAAAAATTTGTAGAATTGTATGACAAATTTGACAAATATTTATTTCACAGTGGTTTTGAGCTGACAGGTAAAAATCCGACAAATTTGTCAAATATTACAATACAGGCTGTTTTACGAAACAGATAAGTATAATCACTCGGTGACTTATCTACAGATTTGTAGAACTGTCACTCCAGAAGTGACAGGCGAGCTTTCCTATGTAACCAGTAATTTATGATGTTTATATATCATGGCAGTGCAATTGTGTTTGAATATTGTGTGAATTAAAACATTGCTCGCCAAACAGCACAACCTTTTCCTCTCGGATCAGGTTTAACATAGTAATCTTATCCACATCACTCGACGTTCTGCTCCCAGAGTGAACAAAGTTATGTGGGTGGAATTATTATTTACCACTTAATTATTTGTGGTAGGAATCGACTGTTCATGAATTGCATATAAGGCTGCGATTGATTATAGTAAGCGCATCCCTTAGCTATCTATCGTGTAATGAATGAAACTTACGGTTTGACATATAATTGCTACGTTTATGAAACCGTTACTTTAAGGCTGACAATTTACACTTTTTTTGCCTGTCAAATAAGGGAAACTTGTATTATTTAATATACATAGCATTGATATATTGACAAATCAGTCATATTTGACATAATTGTCGTATATGTCATACATGTCACGTTTTATGAAATAGGGCCTAGATTGCACTTTTGGCTAATTAAATTTTTTAAATGCCAGCCAGTAGACAATAACAGTGTACTGTCGCGCAAAACTTTTATGAGATTGTAGGCTATCCTGGTGTTATTAGTACAGCTGTACATATGCGTTATCGTAACACGTTTTTAACTGATTTGCAGTTATGTGAACGACGTTCTGCGAATATAAATAAGCAACAATTGTTTGCAACGCAAATTCTTTGTCTTTCAAATACACAGCACCAGTCTTTCTGCTCTCAGTTATGCTGATACTTTCTTCTACTAAATCTATTAACAATTCTTTCTCATATTATGTCGCGTTAGTTATACGCAAATTACTCATTATTGGAAAAAGAAAGTCACAATCGTCAACGCAAAGAAACAACTGTATTTAAACGTTAATTCCAACAATGCCAATCCATCAGTTATACAAAGCTGAGAAGAAATAATGTTTGGTTTTTACTCAACTCTAAGTAAATAACTACAACCATAGAAGACAGATACTTGTATAAGGCAAAGTTCCATCTCTCTCTCTCTCTGACCCGTGTTACTTCTAGCGCTCTGTGAAATCACTATGGAACTACAAACGTACAGGTGGGGAGTTTCAATTGATACTATTAACTTCCACTCAAATTTTTGTTGAAATTTAAATTTATGTAAATGCTGTATGCAGTTCAAAATCGGTGCGTGTATACATGTTAAACACACTATTGAAATGTGTTAGGAATGTATTTTAATAGTATAGCACTTGTAACTAAAAAAAATATATATTTACACATATTTAATTTATTTTAAATCGGAGGAATTAATTGTTAATATTATTTCAAAATACACGTTGTAACATATACAATGGGGAATCAAATCAGTGAGTGGGACATCTTGGGACATACTGTACTTAATGGAAGACATATTGTTTTGGTTTGGTGACTTTCGAGTTTTCAGGTTAATTTTTATTCAATAAGGATGCATATAGGCCGTTCTCCGTAAAGTGAGCACTTTTTGAAGCTGTTTTATCAGACATAATAACCAATAAATATATTTCATTGTGGCCTCGGACTTTTGGTTTTGGGTACGGTGAATGTATACACTGTGTTTATTACTCACATGGCAGGGTTTACATTAACAAGTGGTGGAAGGATATTAAGAGGTTGAAAGAAAAAGTAACAAGGGCTTCAAAAGTGCTCACTTTACCGTGAACGGCCTATAATTGGAAACACTGTGTTCTTGGGTGTGTTTATGTGACTGGAACAGCAAGACACAGATTCCCAGTTTAAGAGTAATATTTTATTTTAGGAATGGGTGAAGAGTGTGGCAGATGAGTAAAATAAAATATATTTTTAATATATATATATATAATATAGGGTAAAATAAAATATATATTTTTTGACTGTGAATAGCCTATACGAACACACACGTGAGCACCAAGAAAGATATCTTTGAAGTGTACATAAAATTTACAATTCACTTACTGTTTAGATGTAGTGTTGGCAAAGATAGCCTGTTAAGTCTCTTCATCCCAATCCTTCTGCAATAGTTGGGAAAATTCGTTATCACAAACAAAATAATTTTTGTATCATTCTAGGCTGTCCAAATCGAACTGCCTCTGAATAAAACACATCGCGACACGCGAGACGAAAATGACTGTGTTTATATTTTGCATCGATGCCAACATGCAAAGAATAATTGTACCAGCGAAAAATATAATTTTCTCCAAAATTCATGACGTCATAGATTCCAGCCAATGATATTTCGTGTAACATATTAACTCTGGAGACCGGAAGTATCAATCTGTAGATCACAGGGCCTGAGATCACTTGAACCTGGTTCAGCTTGGTGCTACACAAATATATTCGAACGATGTTATGAACGAGGTTCGTGCATGAACTCAGTTCATGTGAACTAAGATTTTCTACAGTGTTGTTGCAACCGGGCACTAGC
The DNA here is from genome assembly GCA_029891345.1 of Dryococelus australis. Classification (NCBI taxonomy): domain Eukaryota; kingdom Metazoa; phylum Arthropoda; class Insecta; order Phasmatodea; family Phasmatidae; genus Dryococelus; species Dryococelus australis. Next base: position 38,690,395 of record CM057002.1, read on the forward strand.
ACCGCACGCACTGCACTTAGCATCGTATGTACAGCACCTAGCATTAGCACCGCACGCACCACATGCACCGCATTTAGCACCGCACGCACCGCACGACAGTTGTCTGCTTTAAGTGCGTCCATGAGTTCAAGCTGAGCGAAGATAATACTAGGACGAGATATATTTTCATATTAAAAAATAGTCTATTCACAGGCAGGGCAGCGATGATAAGTTAGCAGCTAGCGAGTCGGTCCGAAGTTTATTCAACTCGTTTGGTAGGGCCCTTCCCGGGCTAACCATAATGTAAATAGTTTATGAATTAATTTTTTTCCCCGTGGCAACCTGCGTGTTAGGGGTTAAACATCAATAATTTTTTTTTTTTTTACTATATGTTGTTTCATATTTGATGTATCTGTATACAAGCGAGATCGACATAATAAATATTTATGCTATAATTTATGTTTGAAGTGTGAAACATTCCAAGTCTTGTTGGCTAGCGTGAAGTCACTGTTGTAGGCTGGATGCTTGCTCTCTACCGAGCTCCAGGTGGCCGCGCGCCTTCGACAGCTGGTATTTCAGGAAGAGCAAAGTAAAACTCACGGCTGCGAACTCGTGAATCCTGCACGTGGTACAAACCCACAACCTGCCGTCGTCGCTGCTGCTGAAACGATGCGTGCTACATACGTGAGGCCTCGTCTACTAAAAACACTGTCACCCCCTCCCCCCCTTCACCGGCAGTGATGGTTACAGACTGCGTTTCCCGCGGATGCTACGCGACTTAATGTAATTAAATATCCGAACTTACAAGTCATAATGCTAAAAGACGAAGGGCGAGAGAGCTATCTGTCACCTCTGGCATCAGACGAGAAACTGTTCCGAGGGTCGACATTGCTCCCATTAAATACTTTCCCACACTAGCACGCTCTGGCGGACGATAGTCAAAATAAGAGGGATAGTGTTAAGGGATAAAGCAATGGTGTTTAATTTGTCGGACTAGAGTGTTGGGGTGAGGAGTAATAGATTAAATACACAATTTCAATGGTACTTTAATTAGCATTAAAACGAAAAAAAAAAATTTTGACCGGTCTTAATTGAGGTTTTCAATGCAAAAAAATTTCCAATTTTATCAATTATTCACGCAGGTATTCCTCTGATTGGAAAAATAACTTTTTTAATAGGATGAAAAATTGGAAATTTCCTGTGCATACAAAAAAAATGTGTGTCGACAGCTCGCTTGGCGGTTGAATTGACAGAGTGGGTGGATGATGACAGCCGGCCTGGAAGTGAAATCGAGAAATTAGCGCTACATATGTGTTTAAAATAGAATCCAATATGGAGTGCGCTGACAGCACAACCTATACTTTAATTAAAGCATAAACAAGTACGGCTGTCGTCTGGTGGCTAAATCGACAACTCGCCTGGTGGATGAATTAATACACTAGTACCACCTAGGTGAAGAAAAAATATGAAATCCAAGATGGCATCCTCAGCAATATATAAACAAGTTACAAACGAAAAACCAGGATTGCTTCCTCCAGCAATGTATAAACAAATTAAAGATGAAAAAAACCAAGATTGAGTCCTAAAGCAATGTGTAAACAAATGACAAACGAAAGACAAGATGGCTGCACACAATTGAATGAGTATTGGTGAGGGTTGGTGGGGGTAGGGGGAACCTCTTGAATTGTAAGTTTTTAAAATAAATGTTTTATAAATATTTTAATAATTTTTAATAGTTTTTATTAGTTTTTAAATTTAGTTTTAATTTTGTGTGCATTCTTTTGGTTTAAAAAAAAATTTTTTTTTTGTATTTTTTGGGGTTTTCGAGGTCAAAGATCACCGGGGACAAAGGTTAAGGTTTCAATATTTTCTAAATAAATTTCTATAGATTTTTTTTTGGAATTTTTTGCGATTTTTTGGAAATTTTCGGGTTAAAGGTGAAAGGTCACTTTGGTGAAGGTCAAATGTCCAGGTCACCTGTATCCGATATGGTGGGAAAGATGGCTGACAGTACCAAGATGGCAAATGGTTAGGTATGACTCCGGACCCTGGACCCTGTGTATCGATTTGGCATACCCTATGCCTATAAAACAAATATGGTCACCACTGCTCTGCCCTTGAGAAGCCATTTTCCCAAATCACCCGAATCGGCAGAAAATTGCCTTTCTGCGGCTCGTTTTTGCAAGTGGGAGAGGCTCCATGCTTTTTTGAAGGAAAAACGGGAATATTTTTAGGGAAAAAAAGAGAGAAATTTTGAGGGAAATCTAATTGATCTCGAGGGTAAAGAGGTAATTTTTGGTGCCGGCCGACCGGAACGACAGAGCATGAACTGCTACGAGCCCCCAGCCCCTAGGCCCGAAATATTTCTCTACTAAAATATATGTTCATATTTACAAAACCAGTGGCTTTACTGAAATGTGTGTCTTATAGCAGGATGCTTTATCGTATTATTCTTCTGTCTAGAGAAGATACGTGTTAAAACAGCGCTTCTATTAAAGGCTATTTACGGTAAATTGAGCACTTTTGAAAGATCTGCGTAAGATCTATTTGTCTGCACATTGTGTATCCTTCCGGAATATTTAAAGTTAATATTGCCATAGGTCTCATCACTTTATGTATGCGCCGGTCATACGAAACTGAATTTATTAGACAAGTAAATATTTTACGAATTCACTCATTCTTGCAGTCGTGTGCATAAAAATATAAATAGAAAATAAAGAAATTATTCGAGTTTCCCCAAATGCGTAGCTAACATTTTTTAATTCAACTTTAAGTCATGGAACTAGTTTCTCTCCGTCGTTACCAACTTTACTGGGGACTTGCCAGTGTGCGTGCGCGTTAAAATATATACAGGAAGGGGCAGTGACATTTTTCAAACGTGCTCACATAACCATGAACAGTCTTGGTTGAAATAGTTTGCTGATAGCGCTGGAAAGACACCTACTGAGGTTCTGCCATACACGTGAATTCCAACTTCTTTTTCATACGCGTTAAATTCCATTTGCCATCACATAACACTTTTACACGTCGTAAATTTTTGTTATAATGAGAATACGTATTTCCTGCACCAGGTCACTAATGTTGATATACGGTTGTGAAGTTGAACAGACGTTAAGATTTCTTTGCCACCAATCCAGGGAAAGAGTCTTGTAAAACTTCAGTTTAATACCACAGGAACTTAGCTTTCATTTCGTCACGAGAGAAGTTAGTTTTCTGCAGTGACCGACACGATATGAGTAGTAAACTATTTTGATTTATTTTCTGAAATTTTATAAGTAGATACATGATTATATGTCAAATAGCGATACAACTAAAATAACACCGAATACACCGCCCAACCTCGAAATTTAAGTTAAGACACAACATAAAACAAAATTAGCATAAAGGCTGTATTTTAATAATAAAACTTCAAATATTTTTTCTAGCAAGTTATATTCAGAATACTTTTGTAAAATCCTGGCCAAAATATTGTCTAGAAAATTCAGTGGATTTACTAGCAAATGCTTTTATCACCTAAAATGCAATTACACGTCTGTTATTTTATCTTAAATATAATGCTTACTCTTGATTGTATAGTTATTTAAATTCTACATACTACACATTTTATGGAAATATGTGATTAAATATGCATTTTTGTTAACTTTATAATGTGATTATGGCCTACTAGTACAAAACAATAACACCGAAATGTTAAATATTCAAAACGAATTTGAGATAAAATGAACCCAACAAAATTTTGTTCCTATTTATGGGTTAATTTTGCAGGTCTTTCTGTGTTTTAAAGTCCCTTTTATGTAACAACCAAAAAAAAAAAAAAAAGCATAAATCAATGTTTATATGAATACAAAAATTATTCTTATAATTCACGATGGTTTAATATTTTACCATTTTACTACTCAATCTGCTTTGTCTTAAATCTTTTACTTTATATTACGTTTCAAATTTATTTTCTTAACGCGTCATACATTTTTATTCACTACTAAATACCAACATGTACGCTCTAACGAAAACTATCGCCATCAATTTGTTTAAGGAATGTTAAGTTGATGATAAACAACATAATATATGCATTTATTTGATGTAAAACGAAAAGTGTGTTTTCGAAAATTCAACCTGTATTAGAAATTTAACTGGAGTTAGCCAAATTCCCACAGTGCGTTGCTTAACAGGTAAGTAAATGATAACTTCTTGCTAAAGGCTGTTCATGGTAAAGTGAGCACTTTTGAAATCAACCTTTGAGAAATGCCACTTCCCCTACCTGCGTATATTTCAGCTGACACATTGACTGCCCCGCGCCCAGTAAAGTTGGCAACGACGGAGAGAAAGTAGTTCCATGTGTTAACGTTAAATTACAAGTATTAGGTAAACATTAGAGAATACTAAAATATTTTACTTTACTTTTTTTTAATGCATGCATGTGTAACAATAAAAACATTGGTAAAATATGTACTTTTCTAATCACTTTATTTTTTCTCTTGACCGACGCACGAACAAAGTGATCAGGTCCATGGAAACGTTTGTAACACCTGTGGTTGAAGGAATTTACTGTGGGTTGCACCATCTAAGATTATTTATGCACTGTTACTAAACTGAATTAATTTGATTTGATTTGAATATTGTATCATATTGCTGTGATCGTCACCAGCAAGGGCTGCCAGGCCAAGCGCTAACGCTGGGAGGAAGACGGCCTCGGCAAACAGCGCTCCGAGTTATGACAACAGTCTGGGGAATGATTACACAAACAAGGTCGGGCCGTAGCGTATATAAGGTGCGGGCGATGGTAGCTCGCGGCCATCTTTGTTCCCGACTACGCCGGAGGCCCTACCCGATACGCTACTGTACAGAGGACCGCCATCCTTGCGGTCCCGGATCGACGCCTGACGACGCCGCCGTCGAGAGAGCCTCCACGCTGCCATCGGCGATTCTCAGGGTAATTATAATTCCCGTTTGGGCGCTGTAGGTTGCGTGAGGCGACAGGATAGCGAAGGCTGACTTACGAGCCCCCTAATAGCTAGAGTAAACTATATTTTATATAATCTGTTCCCTTTTCTAGCATTTCAGAGTTACTGTAATATAATTGGGATATTGCCTTATTTAAGACACACTATATGCACCAGAGTTTGTATCTGTTTGGTTTGAATAAAAGTAGAGTTTTGTATAAAAGTGCTTTACCTTCTTTGTATGTGGCCTCATCACTTAGAAGGGCCACAGCAATTGGCGGAGGCGCCTATCGTCTCCCACCTACTTCAATGCTTAGCATTCCTTCTTAACTCACAGTTTAAAGTAATTCATAAAGGCACTGTACAATACCCTCTAGTAAACAGTAGAGACATTCGAAAGCTCATTCAAACCTCACAGTGTATTCTAAGTCAGAAAATTGCTGTCGCACAGGAGCTAGTGAGCAAAGTCACTGCGACAGCAAAAACGTGACCGTCTTGTAGTTGTAGACCGTGTGTGTTTATGTGTGAGATTCTGCTTTATTAAGTTAATGCATGCAACATCATGGCACCGCTCTTCGGGCCGTATTGCCTTTTGCAAAATGTAGATTTCCACTTTAAGGTGTGCGCTAAGGGGAAATCAGTATTTAAACGCTTTTCCAGTGTGTGCATGTTAGATGTTAAGGATACACGTATGAACATTTTGCACCCATTTACACTTCATGAACGATAATACCTCCCCATCCTTCGCAAAAGCAGTCAGAATATATTCAAACACGCCACTATAGACCTTAGCGAAACACTGAAGAAAAGTTAGTCACTCAACACTAACGCAACAGCCAAATTCCAACAGCTTATCACATCCGCGGATAAACTTTTGGAACAGAACCCCGATTTGATAGACGAACTAAACACTACTTCGACACGTTTAACCAAATAATTAATAGCGACCTTCTGCCCAGTACACCACAACTCACACAACACCTCACATGCGAGAATATAGCTACAACCACATCAGAGTACTTATCACCCATTTACATCACCACCAACACAGAACACACCTATGAGAATTCACCATTAGCCACACCACTTACCAGTGCAGATGCCATCACCAACATGGACAACCCACCGCCACTCAACATTATTGTGCAGCACCATGTATATATTCCCAAATTCTCACGCGACTAACAGGAAAACATGCACGAATTTTTGGAACAGTATAATTTAGCTGCCGATACTAATAAGTGGGATGAGTCAGAGAGATGTCGCTGATTATAGTAGTTCTTGTACGGCTCGGTGAAACATTCACTCGATAATTGTGTACAGACACAAGGCGGCCAGCTCACGTGGAACAACATTGTAACAAAATAGAAAAACGCTTTTCAACACCAGCCACCAAAGAACGGTTAAAACAACTGCTATATACAACAAAACCAAAACTTGACGAAAGTGCTCAAAAGCACATCGAAGATGTTTTATATTACAGAAGAAAATATAACCCACACATCAGCAATGCTGAATTTATATCCATATTGTGGCGTTCTCTTCTCCCCTCCATCGCCGACAAAATTATCGGACTGCAAAATGACACAATTGCCGAAATGATTACAAATTTAAAACGAGTCGAACTCAGAATATTTAGATAGAACCAAGTTATCAATGGCCACCAAACACACGCCGACACAGATTCATTAAGAGCAGAAGTAATCAAACTCAAAGACGAGATTGCAAATCTGACACTCCAATCTCAAAAACCACAATATGTCACTAACACACCAAACACACCACAGTACAGAGGACAGCACCAGTATATATACTATGAATATAATTACCAGAGGCGGAACAGAGAACCTGTTATGGTCGTTAAAGAATACGCAGCAAACCCCCGCAGAAACTTTAACAATCAATTTCCACAATCAGGCAAATCAGTGAACCGCACCACAGCGACATTTCCAACGAAACCTGCCACATTGAAACTCCCAGTGACGTTATAGCTATCGATAAACAGTACCAGGAAACACGTAAGGTAACCAACACTCTGGGACAGGTAAATTGTGTTTATTTTATTTCGAAACAGATAGCAGACAGTCCGCAGGTGAACTGTCTTAAAGCAGCCATTAAATTGACTAATATTGAAGAGCTGTACAAGCATAGTAAATTCACCTGCATAAGAGGTAAACCTTTATTTGTTAATGTCATATAACCTGACCAATATGTGATCACTAATGCACCTAGCACGTTAATGCTGTGTTGCATAAACACGTCTCTGAGTACAGTAATTCCCAACACAGCAGTTGGCTGCGTCGAAGTTCATGTTCCATGCGGCTGTGAATTTACGTCAGGACAGCTGACAATCGTTCAAGCGACACACATTCGTGATGTCAGGAGTCCAGCACTAGCAATTTCGCATGCAGTCATACCAATACACTGGTTGAATCAAAACCACTTTGCAGTTGAGCAACTCAGACTTGACGAGGGAATATTCTTTTATACAGTAAACGGCAGTAGCAACTAGAAATGGAAAGTTTTGCACGCAGAGCTCCCCACAACAGAGTATAGCCTCAATAATCCCGCTCCGCTGCTGCCTAAAATCCTTGTGGTCGGCGCCGGATTTATTTCTTTATTACATTTTTGGGGGTTAAGTATCGGTGCCAAACACTCCCCCCCCCCCTCATCCCCTTAGGGGTCTACATGAAACAATAATTTCCTTAGTAGTTAATTAATACCGTGCCAGCAAAAAAAACAAAACAAAACAAAACAGAACAAAACAAAAGTTTGTACATAATATATAATGTCAACATCAACTCATGTATATCTGAATCTTGTAGTTAACTTGAACCACATATATACAGTTCCTCTTGCAAATACAATAACACCTCAACAAAGGCTTTTATAAATATTTTATAAAATTTTCCGAAAAGTAATTTAATTTCTTTCATTGTTATTATTGCCGAATTTAATGCTATGAAGGAAATGATATTATAACATTTATTTTCTAATACTGGCACCCAAGCTTACGTGTGTGGTTGTCTAAATCCATTCGGAATGTTTAAGGGAAACTAAATGAAAGTCTTGCTATGAACACACAATGATCACCGACATAGGTTTTCTCATATCTCACTCGTTCTTCTACCCTGTCTGTGCAGCATTGTATCCAATCTAATTATCAATATTCCCTTTCCTTTGTAATAGGCAGTGGTCATGGAAAACTTTATGCTCTCCCTGCATAGAATTCTTTTTTAGAAAAAAAAAAGATAAGTTTAGAAACAATTAAGTTGAGAATATTTTTTAACAAATACATAATTAAAAATATTTAACCACACTGGATTATCACTTAAACATTAATCCAATGAATCAATAATCCAATTGACAAGCAGATTGATTACAGAATAAATACTACTTCCATCACCTATCCAGAGGTTTATTAAATAATATTTGACATCAAATATGATTTAAAATAATTTATTTACTGTCATAATTTTACAATCATTGCATTACAATCTTTCAATATCTTTATTCTCAACCCAGGAGTCGTGTACTTTTGAGAAAAACACTCCATTGAACAAAGGACATATCTTTTTTACTTTTAATGATTTTATCAATCAAATATTCATTTAGAGAACTAACTTTTTTCGGTATAAGTTCGTAAAAAACCGCCTTTTATGGGCTGTCTATCATAGGTTTCTAGATAATACACTCTTGGATGCGTTCGTTTAATTACAATAATTTTAAATATTTCATAAGACCAAATAACCATAAATATTTTCTCAAAGTTTCCTTTCTGCTTCGATATATGTATATATTGGCCAACTTTGAATGTTTGTTTTCTCTGATCGATTACTTTAACATTGCAAATAGTATTCATTAAACTACTATCCATATCTTCTTTTGGTGCCATCTTGATAGTTCTATGATATCTGGAATTATAAAATTTAACTATTTCAGGGAAAACATCAACCCATTTGTAAGTCCCTTTCGACATGAAATTTTATATATTAACTGCTTAATCGATTTATTGTATCGTTCCACAACACTGGCTTTAAATTCAGAATACATTGCATAGTGATTAATACACTAATCTGTTATAGTTTCCGAAACTGCGCAGAAAAAAATAAGATTCCTATGTCATTTTCGAGCAAATTTGGGTCTCTCCTTCAAAATTGTCTTCATAGCATTGGTAACATGTTTCCCAGTTTTGTTTTTCAAAGGTATACCCATACCATATTTCGAGTAAAAGTCTATTACGTTTAAAATATACTTGTAACCTTGATTGTATTTGGAAAGCATTGTCATTTCACACAATTCGGCTTGAAAAAGATTATTTAGCATTTTAGTAATAACTCTTCTTCTGGGATATCTTATCTTACTAAACTTCATTGGTAATAAAACCATCTTCTTTCAGCTCTTAATAATAGAAACAATTTCGTTTGTATGTGAATTATTACCAGATTATCTCGAAGCTATGAGAAGTTTTAATCCATCTTAACAAATTGGGAATGTTCCAATATACAGGTGAAAATCGGTTGTCAATTTCATCTTTTTATATTCCACTTCCGACTGTATCTCCTATTAAATGTAGTTTCGGATGGTTTTCATCTCCTAAATGGTTATCTGCACTAATACAACAAACAAGTTCTTTATATTTCTGCAAATCATTGGAATATCCAGTTGGAAAGTTTTTAAGCAATAATTTAAACAATCCTTAACTCACATCAATTATGTAATCACCTATTTTAATTTTATTGTCAGGTAAAAACATTATTACAGAATCTCTAATAAACCAGATGTTTTCATGACGATAAACACCTAATGTCGTATCCTGCATAGATGAGTTATGTTTTAAATCTAAGTGACTACGTGTTAATTGAGAAAGGAGTTGCTTTTTCTTTGTTAAAGGTCCTTCTGATTTAATTTCCAAAGCTGTTTATTTAGGTTTATTTAACACAGAATGCAATGTATCCATTCTACTTGTAACAGGTTAAAATATTTCTTAATATAAAACATCCCGTTCCAAATGAGCTCTTTTAGCTTGTAAATATTTTTCCTTCACAGCAGATATAATGTTAAGTAATTCTGAAGCAGAGGCAGGCATGTTTTGATTATATTGCATTAAATTCAATCTATTTATATATGATTTAAGTCGTTTTTGTTAAGTGTTGCAGTAGGTCGAATAGTTTGGGCTTTTTCAATATTATCGATTTTACTTCAAACATCTAATTTAGCTATAGTCTTAACCCTCAAATCAATAATCAAATAATTTATTTGTGTTTCCAAATCATTATTTTGTTTTCTGAAATATGTTTGTGTAACTAAGCCAAAAATTTTATTAATGAATTCATCATTTATATATTGCATTATTTGTTCAATTCATGTTTGAAGTTGTTTTGTAATAGTAGCCATTATCACTTCATTAATCGTAACTCTTAAATTTCCTAGCATTTCTGTAAGTTGTATTGTAAAACTATGTTTGTCGTATCATTAAAGTCTTTACTAAATCCATTTAAATGTTCTTCTATTCTAAATTCATTACTCTGCAAATCATTACTAATATTTGTTAAAATTTTTGCAAGTACACTCGTGTTTTTATAAAAATTATCATTCAAATCCAATAACTTTATTAATTTCTCTTGAATATAGTTTGATTGCAATTTAAATAAGTTTAACATAGTAGTGTTTATGTCTCCCATGTAACATTTATTTACAGCATCACTATCTTTCACAGCTATGCCCATATTATGTAATATATGTCTGTTCAAATCACAATTCCCATCGCAATTTTTGGTTAAACTGCTATTGTACTGATTACACTTTATATTGCTACATCCAAACTTTAAAATAGTCATTGTCCTTAACCTGGATGTAAAAAAATGTCAAAACCAGACCTATATCTGCCTTTATATAGGGGAAGCGTTGGTAAAATCACCAAAAAAAACCATAGTTGTCTTTCCAACAGTTAAAACCCATATCTTTAAACTTTTTAAAGGTCATATATCCTAAAATATTATCATTGTAAATATGTTGCAGATTCATATTATCCATTTTAAACACGATTACCATATTTGCATTATTGCATAAATTATGTTTTGGTATATGTGGATAGCTTTGTGATAGAAAAAAAATCAACATTTGAATGTCGAACAAAACTAAAATATTGTTGTATTTCGTGCTGCAGTTCACACCAAATATCGTCAAAAATTAATACAGAATTGGTTAATGCTTCATTTGGAGGCATTATATCTTCTTTATTTGTAAAAGGGAAATATCGCATTCCTTCAATTAACAGCAAAATGGTCACTAATCGTTGATATTTCTCTTGTTGTATTGTTTTAGAAAACACATTTACATTTTCAAATTTAAGTCCATTTGGATGTTCCAACAGTGACATAATACACAAGTTTTTCCACAAGAAGGATCGCTTACTATACAACATATATTTGCTGTTCAATTTCATATTTACAATTACCGGCAGATGCACATTTTGTTTTATAACCTTCATTTCTACATAATTAGACATAATAAAATTGAGTCTGTAGGCGACAAACTACAGCTACAATGAGATGTTTTGCAATGTAGAAGGATTTCAAAGAATTAGCTATTAATGATATGGAAGAAAATACAACTGTATTCAGCTTTAAAGCACCATTTGACTGAATATATTTAACTCCCAAATACAAGAAAATTAATAGATGGGTTACTAGCCATCACCACAGTTTAAAATGAGAGAGTGGATGTGTGGAGTATGAGAATGTTGAAGATATTTGACAACATTACCTAAATAATTGTGAAATATACGTAGGTGGAGTCGAGCAAATGCATTTTAGAAAATGTGTATAACAGAAAAGTAATAGATATTCGAAAATAATAAAATTACCCATCATTCAAACAATTATGTAAAACACACAGGTCTAATTCAACATTCTTCTCTGTAGAGGAAAACTCTAAATTAATGCTAACGTGGGAATTATGTCTGACTGGGGTGAAACAGATTATGATGATTCTCCTCCTGAATCACCTGTGAATATTATTCGAGTGATATGGCATTATTTGGGATGAGAGAACAAATGAGTGAAATTTAGTATAAAAAGTATTTGGATGTATGTAATCCAATATTTCATTAAAATGGATAAACAAGACAACAAAATCACATGTTCTTGCATACAGAAATCGAAGTGTAAATTTAATATTAGCATGTTATTACATTGTTGGAGTAAACTATTTTGTGTTTGTTTAGGAAAGGAATGGTTCTAGCAATTTTTGAAACAGCTTGTATTTGTATATATTTTTGAAATAATTGTTTAATAGGTTTTGTATCATCCTGTTGTTACTTGTGTATGTTTTGGAGTAATGTACTTGCTTGTGTGTTTTGGAATACTATGTAGTTTAATAAAGAGAGTGAGAGAGAGATTTGCTAATTTTTGAAACAGCTTGTGTTTGTATATATTTTGTCAATAAACTTCTCTTGTAAAATGAATTACTTTCATACATTTATTTAACCTATCCTTATGAAAAGTCTACTTGATTTCCAAAGAAATAAAAAAAATATATTTACCTCAACAAAGAGATTTTAAAAATATATCGGAGTAAAAGTTTTGGAAGCAAGCACTCTAACTGCTTCTCCATAACTAAGTATATAATATACCATATTGGATAAGACATTTTGAATATACGTTAGTTCCTGTGTTCGAGTATGATACTAGTTAGTTTATAAACATAAAAGGATAAATGAACAAAACATGTAATTAATAAAAAATATTTAAAATATATGTTAGTAATTCATTTGTGCAAGCTAAACAGGTAGATATACTCAATTTTATATATGTTTAAACTTAAATGAATCATGTGGAATATTTCCAATGAAACATTATTAGCTAACAAATTTGTACTCGCTTCGAGATATTAGACTTATAGCATTTGCCAATATCTCAAGATATGAAAAATCTCTTATGTTTAGAGATATATGGTCTTAGCAGTGTGACTGCTCCTTCTCCAGAGTCATAAACCTTCACGGATAAATATCAATATTTTTCCAATAGCACCAACTACCAAACCAAGATATTAGAGGTTGCCAGCCTGACTCCAACAAACCCCCACAGAACACAGTTCGGTTTTATTATACCCTGGGAAAGTATATTTTTTCACAAAGCAAGTTGCCGAGGTCCTTGGTCAATCCCACTGGGGAGGACAGTTCAGGTCAACGATTTTAACCGTCAAGGATACCAAGGTCAATACACCTTCCTAACTGAATTCAAACTCTCAAGAAAAAATAATTTGTTTTCTACTTTATAAAATTAATATTCACTTTCCAACCTCCATTATGCAGGAAAATATACAGAAATTAAAAAAAAATGCACTAGACTTATATAAAAAAATGAAGTATTATTTATGAAATAAGTTTTACTTCCCTATACACACCGACCTTTCCAAAAAGCTTAAAAAATTCCTATTAAATATATTTCTAACCTTATTTTAAAAAATGATCGTACACATTAAGGGAAAATATATGTATATGGTTGGCGTAATTATGGTTAACAATATACACATATAAAAACTGGAGGATATTTATTTAAATTAGATCATAAAGCATAATGTTTCTTGACTTCGATTAGACATATTGAAAATAAAAATAGTTAGTATTAAGTTTAAGGTTTATAGAAATATGAGATGATGCCTTAATATTAGGGAACATAATAGTTGTTTCGAAAAAAAGTAAATAATATTTCCTTTAAAAGGTAAAACAAATATTAGAGAAACTTAAAGAGGGATTGTAGCAAGTGCAAATGTTAATTTTTGATTATTAATACACTTTCTTTTTTCTATAAATTATATATTGCTTTATTGAGTGTTTTCAACTCTAATACATTTGCTAAGCATTAAAATAGATTGTTAATTGAACAGAATTTATTTTTACTAAACAAGTTATTTTTGTGATAAATTAAAAATTATTCATTTCTTCAAGGATGAAACTTAGCATAGAGGTTTGCCTCAGAGGTTTGGTGTGATGGTTGAAGATATTTGAAAGTCGAGGGTGCGGGAAGGGATGGTACTGGGTGTTTGGCCTTCTAACTTCTGGTTTTAGGGGATAAATCATGCTTCTTGGCCATTTACCTGGGAATTTTAAATTTATATAAATAGGGCTTTAGCCTCTATGACCCCTTCCACTGTTTTCAGTTGTTTGTCAGTTCGGTTCGCCTTACCATGTCGCGCTTGTATGAAGATTGTTTTCTTGGTTTATCTACCCAAGACTTTAATAGAGAACTTGCAGATTTTAACTGGGATTATTTGAATGACATATAGAACGTACCTGATCTTTGGCAAAAAGAGATTTGATTTTTTGGATTACAATGAAGAAAGTGGATTTACTATACATCTATTGCTCTTGTCAACACCTTCAAAATTAAGAGCAGTTACCATGACGTCTGCACTAACGAATCATACAGTATCACCTTCAACATCGAGAGCAGGTATATTAACGTCTGTGGTAGCAAGATGTACAGTGATGCCGCTGGCTTCCAGGACTACAGCAATGCCCTTGTCGTCCAAAACTACAGCGATGCCTTCGCCGTTCAGATATACAGTGATGCATTGGATGTCCATAGCTACAGCGACGCCTTCGATGTCCAGAGCTACAGCAACGCCTCTGGCATTGAGCTTGGAAGCTCTAGATTTGACAACAGTCATTAAATCAGGTGAGCGAGATGTACAAAAACCAACAATGTGTTTGTGTTGCACTCCACTAGATTTAATTTCAAATAATGTGTGGGAAGGTGTAAAAACTATTTATACCAAGAGTTGGAAGAGTTTTTACAGTTCAATTTTGTATTTTCGCCTGAGTCAAGTCTACCATCTCCTGAATTATTATCACCTGAATCACCGCAGCATTAATTAATTTCCCCACCTCCTCCTCTGCTCATACCTTCACCACAAGAAGTAATTTATACTCCTATATCATCACCAATATCACCACCACCACCACCTGTTGTTCCTGTAACGAAATGGAAATTCAGCTTATCACTTAACTCTAAATGTAAATTTTAATGACAATTCAAATTTACAGTGATGAATGATTTTAAGATATAACATGAGGTGATGCTTTTAATGGTTTCTGACATAGCATAATTTGATACTTTTTTAGTTTTAAAACTATAATGATCTTCAGGTGTGAAATGGTGCTAGGATTTTCATTTGTAATAGGGTGAGAAGTTTTTACAGTTTTAATGATTGAAAGTATAAAGTTTTAACAATTTTTAAAATTTCATTCACTTACTTAAAAGTTGTAATGATTTTAATAAAATTTCGTTAAGTTTGTTAAAAGTTTTAATGATTTGCTAAGAAAGTAAATGATTTTAATGATTTCTAACATAAAATGATGGAAAATTTTAATAAAACTTAGGATTTCAATCATAAAATGTTTAATGATATTAAGTCATAGCATACTCTGTTGTGATTATTTTACAGCTTTAAGGCGTAAGCTAGAGTTTTAGTTAATATGCTTGTATGGCTTTCACACATAAATGTTAGAAATATTTGATGATTTTCAGTCGTAACAGAATTTGTTATGATTTTCTTTTACAGTTTTATGACGTAAGATGGAGTTTTAGTTAATATGCTTGTATGGCTTACACATGTAAATGTTAAAAATGTTTAATGATTTTCAGTCATAACAGGATTTTTTATGATTTTTTTTCGGTTTTATGACATAAGATGGAGTTTTGGTTAACATGCTTGTATGACTTTCACACGTAAATATTAAAAAATGTTTAATGATTTTCAGTCATAACAGGATTTGTTATGATTTTTTTTACTTATTTATGGCATAATATGGAGTTTTGGATAATATGCTTGTATGGCTTTCACACGTAAATGTTTAAAATGTTTAATGATTTTCAGTTGTAGCAGGATTTTTTATGGTATTATTTACAGTTTTATGATGTAAGATGGATTTTTGGTTAATATGCTTGTATGGTTTTCACATGTAAATGTTAAAAATGTTTGATGATTTTCAGCCATAACAGGATTTATGATTTTTTTGCCAGTTTATGATGTATGATGGAGTTTTGGATAATATGCTTGTATGGCTTTCACACGTAATTGTTAAATATGATTAAAGTTTTTTGACCATAGCATGTTTGATGTGAATATGTAGAGACTTTGTAGTATGAATGTTAACTAAGGTGTATTTTATGATTTTTTTAAAGTAAAAATATGTTCTATGTTAAAATAGAATATTGTGACTTGTTATTTATTATTTTGAGAATTCCACATGTCCTTATATCTCTTGTGAATGATTGCAGATTGGATGTGTCTGAAGATGAGGTACCTGTATATGACTGGATATTAAATGTTTAAATGAAAAATGATTGGTAAACTTGAGAAGAGTTGGTGATGATAAGTTATTGGTTTTTATTTAAAATCAGTTAACTGTAAATTTTTCAGGAAAAAAAAAGTTACAAGTTGTTTGCTTTCTTCTTGATGAGGGAGAAAAAAATTAATTTATGACATTTCCATTAGGGGAATATAATACAAACACATTTTGAGGGGGGAAATTACAAAAATGTCGGAGAGAATTAAACACGTCTGAATGGATGAATTTGAAACGAAACAAGATGAAACAGACTACTATTTCGAGAAACCTTTGCCGACTCGCTGATTATAAGAAGAACCTTGGGGAATTTAACGAAACCGAGAATCAAGTGACACAAATATCTTTTTGAGAGGCAGTTAGAAATACCTCTTATCAACACACCCCAGCTCCAAGAACATCTTCCCGTTGCCCTTCAACTCTACAGCAAGCAGGGGCAGAATCCAGCAAACTTTGAAATAAATATTTTTTGTCACATAAAAACAAATTACTGCTGCTGCAACTGAAGTTTCAATATGAAGATGTCTGCTGGTAAAAACACACTCATATTTTATATAGTCAGAAAACATAATTGAATGTTTAAAAAAAATGGCCGCCATTTTCCTTTGAATTTGCTTAAATTTGGCTTTTTAGGAAAATCAGTTTACTTATCATGAAATTTAACATATTTCAGCTTCGATAGCCATTTCAAGCTGTATATGTGCTATTTCAGTAATATCATGCCGAAATTTATTTTCTAGGGAAAACAATTTTTAAATAACTTCAAATATATACACATTTTATGGTACATAGTAGAGTCGAAATTCTGGGCTAGGAAATCTAGATGTGAAATATTTAAAAACAGATGGAATATGTATGTGTTCTCTCCTATACGAATAAATATATATAAACACATTGAAAGTAAAAAAAAAAACATTAACTTGTGTATTACTTAAATCCAATGAGGCATGTTTGGAATAGAATGGTGTTCTAAATTTAACTTTGTAAGTGGAATTATGTGTGTTTTTCATTACTTAAAAAAATCTAGCAAGTCAAAATGTGACTTTTAGTTACAGTTTGCTGGAAAACGGGATAAAGTTAACAGGATTAAAATATAAAGTTTTTTGTAGGAATGTTAAATCTTTGGGATTATCTTGCAGGGATTACAATATTGGATAATATTTAACTTTAGGGAAATAAATTTAATCGGCGGGAGTTGTGAAATTTTATTTCGCTGGGAATACTCCAAGCTCTGCCTTTGGGAAAAACAGTTTTTCTCGTCGGTTCAGTGTTCGAGAGAAAGTAACAGTTTGTTGGTAAGAAGGGGGGGGGGGGGATAGCCAAAGTCAGTTCAAAATCTGCTGGCCCGAGGGATGGAGCCTTCCCGATGTGATACATAAAATACTCACTTTGGCCTTTACAGAAGCCTCCGTTCCTGGCCGATGCAGCTATCGCCTCAGAAAACAAGTGATCTGAGGTGGTGTTGAAGGATGGTGGTGTGTGGCCTTGGGAAGGGCGGTCCTCCAGCCAGCCAGCAGAAAACACACTCTGGGCTGGCGTAGGTGGAGGGGATGAGTGGCTCTAAACAGGTTTTTGCAGAGTTGGATCGATAGCTGGTTGCTTGGACTGGAGCTCTGGGCTAGTGTAGACTGAGGGGGTCGAGGAGTGTAACCATGGACAGGGCAGTTCTCCAAAAACTGCACTCTGGGCTGGTGTAAGGGGAGGGGGTTGGGTGAGTGTGGCCTTGGAAAATATCTCTTTTCGCACAAATATGCATTCTGTGTTTTAGGAGAGGGGGAGGGCTGCTGCAGGCAGCACCTATGTGAACAGTTCTCGCAGGTTGGTGCCATGTTTGTTCTTTGTAAACATTTATCTTGGATAGATGCGACAATGGATACCAGCTCTCCCGACTTCACCGGGCAGGTCGATGGTTGGCGGGGTACCGTGCAATGATATAGGGGTAGGCGGGCAACGGGCTTTGGAGAGTGTAGGCATATAATATGCCTAAGTGCTAGCTGTGATTCTCGTTAAGAAATATAATAAAAGCATTTTAATATTAAAACTTTTACAAGTTTTTTTACTTTATTGGGGGAAAATAATTTTCGTCTGATATCTCCGATATAGTGTGTTTATCATGTAAACCCCGTTTCTGAATTCGGACGACGAAACTTCGTAGAATTTACAACTATTATTTCTGTAGCTAGTGCCGTGAATTTCACACACATAATGGAAAAAATTGTAGTACGTCTGTTATTTCATATAATTTTTCTTCGACCAACTTTTGTGAATTAAAAATAATATATAGTACATTTCTATAAACTGTTGTGGGATTAAGCCGTCAGAGACTATTTATACTTCGGCAAAAAATTTGTATTAAAAGTGAATTCTTATTCTTAAAATAGTAAAACTTTCATTAAATAGTAGGGTAATCTATTTTATTATTGTTTCGTTGTCTGTTGTGAGATCTAGTGTATTTTGTCGTAAAAACTCAGTTGCCTATTGGCCGTGCGCTACGTATATAACAGCTTATAAGCCGTTCCACGCCATACCCTCCAGTCATTAATTCACCAGCCTCCAAGGCAAACTGATGTGTTTTGGGGGAGCTCCTGGTGTGATTTCATTTATTTAAAAAAAATAGGATAGCTGGGTTCCGTAATTCATTTAGTGGTTGTCATGTACTTGTACGCGTTAGCCGTTAAATTTATTTGGAAATATTTGTTTTGTACTTTCGTTCATTTCCGGGTTTTTCCCCTCAGTCTATAATCAAACGAATGTCGATGCAGGTTATGTTTGCTCTCAACACAGCTTATAAGATGACATAAGTGCTATACCCAAGCCAGTGCTGCAGCGACCTCCTGAGTGAATGGACGTATATTAAATGTTTTCTTTTTTACTCATGTTAATAAATAAATTTATTTTAACCAGTGGATTCCATTTCAGAACTTCCTCACCAGTCTCACAGGTGGATGGACATGTTTTAAAATCATGTCAGATATGTGCGAGTGGCATCGATTAGTGTACTTTTTCAAACACCTTGTTATTGTGTTCGTTAGCAGTTTAATTTATAGGGAGATTTTTATTTCATTGTAGATTGTTAATTTTCATACTGGATACTTGCATAATTGTGATCGCTTAGCACTTGTCGACACCAGGTTATTCACGTAGTTGCATTGATTTGAGATTTGTATTTCCATTAATTTCGCTCATATTTAACATCACTACTTTAATTGCATTCGTCGTATATTTAATCGTTTGTAATTACTAACATACAGGACGTAAATCGTATCTTTCAAAGTCGCCTTTCACCCAACACTGTCTACGAGCGATATCAGTACCAACCCAAAAAAATTAACACTTATGCCACTCTTGCATGAAGCTGACCATATATGGGAAATATATATTTGGGGAAATGTGGTATATATATATATATATATATACACCCTTTCCCCAACACGGCACACCTCATCGAGTGCCAGAGCTCCAAGAGTGAGGACGAGGACATACCACAACTGCTTCCCAACACACAAAAAGAAAGAAAGAAACTAATAAATTTGACCCTTAAGTGCACTCTTGCACCAAACATAATAAAATCGGGCTAAAATTCTTTATCGTATAAAAATCGGATTTAATCTATTTTATCGGATTTAATTGAATAAAAATTAACCCTTTCCATAAATTTAACCCTTTAAATCAATTTAATTTACACTTCCAATCAATTTAATTAACCCTTTCAATCGATTTAACCCTTTGATATCAATAAAGGCGGTATCCCTTTTGAGTTAGGATCGGCACTCCCCTACTACTCATGGTCAAAAATAATAGATTGAAGCAGGCATTTATTGCAGCTGGTTCTCCTTGAAAGTTAGTTTACCTTAACCCTTAACCGCATATTGTATCATATGTGTTTCAACCGTTATTTATTAACCTGAACCTGAACGTAAAAATATATTATTCTAAGAAATATACATAACATAGATAAGAAATGGATTAGATTATTCGAATATCAAAGTAGCTCCACTTAATATTTTAAATTAAAAAAAATGATAAAGTGTGACTGTAATGAGACCATCTGCGCTCATTTTTTAGAAACAAAACCTCCTATTTCAGAGCTCCTATTATATAAAGGAAGACGATCAGTCTGTGCCGACACTTCTAATTCTTGACTGCATAGCTTAACATATGCATTAAAACAGTTACTTATTTACGTGAAAATGATTTTTTTTTTATTTTGCTGAAACAAACTTATCATTTTATAAACGAAATGCAAATTTTGCGGTGGAAATGATCTTTACTCAACGTTATGAGTGCTAAAGGGCTAGTTTCCTTTTTTATTTAACATGAAAGTTAGCAGTACATATATTCGTTGCTTATTGTTATCATCGTTAAATTCCATATGGGTGATTGGCGAGTGATTAAATTCACGAAATTCCCTAATGTATTTTTTTTCCTAAATGCCACACGCAATCTATATGTAAATCGAACGCATAATCTCTTGCGCCAGCAATGTAAAGAACTTTTATACAAGCGAGGATTGACTGTCGCTAAATGTAACACAAGTAAATAAAGAAGTAGCACACTAATTACCACTACATTATGCGTTATGCAGTTACTACAATCACACTGCGTATCGAATATCAAGGTGAGAAAAAACAAGCGTACAAAACGGCAGCGTCTACCTATAAAAAATCGAAGATGTCTATCTAAGGCAGTGCATAAAGGATGTAAACGAAGGCTGGTTGCGTATGGTTTAATTTTGCTATCTATGCTCTAATGTAGATGTGTCCCGGAAAATTGAGCACTTTTAAAATCAGCCTTCGAAACATGTAATTGCCCGTACCTGCATAATTTCATAAAAAGTGAACACTGACAGGCCTGCAACCAGTGAAGCTGGTTATGACGGAGATAAAGTAGTCCCATTTTTTAACGTTGAAATAAAAGTGTAAACATATATATATATATATATATATATATATATATATATATATATATATATATATATATATATATATATATATATATATATATATATATATATATATATATATATATATATATATATATTGCGAATACTGAATTGATTTCCTTTGCTTTTCGTATCTGTGAATCATATATGTCCAAAATGGTTTCACAACTTCACTTGAACGACGCATGAATAAAGTGATCGGGTTGATGACAATTCTAATTTTGAATACGGTGGAAGAATAACATAACGTGCATAAAAGTAGATCTAAAGCATTACTTCCAAATGTGCTCTGTTTATCGTGGATAAACTTTAAGCATGTACACGCGTGCACTAAGGCACACAAGATCTTGTACATGGTAACAGCTCCTTCCGCCCTTCCTTCCTTTTTTTGCGGTTGGCTGGTTTCGACCTTGATAAAGACAGGGGAAGAGAGAAGGGAGGAAGTGGGAACACAAGATGAAAACATCTATAGGCTATTCACGATAAAATGAGCACTTTTGAAAACCCTGCTTAAGATCTACCTGTATGCACATTGTGTATTCTTCCGCCTTATGTAAAATTAACATTGCCATGGGCCTCATCACTTTATTCATGCTTCGGTTAAGTGAAACTGTGAAATTATTTGAAAAGTAAATGTTTTCCAAATATGCTATTTTTACACTTCGATGCGTTAAATAAATAAATTTAAGTTAACATAAATTGTTACGTAACACTTTTTATTCGACGTTAAGTTGCGGAACTACTTTCCCATCCATCGTTACAAACTTAACTGGACGCATCTCACTCAGGACACCCGTTAAAACATATGCATGTAGGAACAGTGACTTTTTTCTGAGGTTGATTTCGAAAGTGCTCACTTTATCGTGAACAGCCTTTACACCACTTCAATGTGTGCCAAAACTACCAACAAGAAAATCCCTTACGAAAAAAAAAAAGTTTTGCTCGCCGTGTAGTTTCAAGTCGAGAACTTCAGCAACGGAAAGCTACTTGACTATCTACTGAGGCAACCAAGTCGTTTAGCTTACAATTAGAACATCGGACGACGAAAGCTGTCATTTTCGTTGGTCTGTAAATCGCCACAAAACAAATAACTTCCAATTTGCGCACGAAGTTATTTGTGCACGATATCCGAATTTAAGTATAATGAAGAACTCGGCTTCAAAAAAAAAAATTTTTCCTTTACGGCATTTTGCGATCCAAACTCTACTGATTAATAATTTTTTTTTTTTCGGCGACCGAATCCTTGCTGACGGGAAACTAATTTTCCCGGGAAGTTAGCCGTTGAAAAGACGCACGTAGAATTTTAGCATAGAAGTAAGTGGTACACTTTAATCCGGGGCGATCCCCCCTTTCCAAGCCAAGATTAAAAATTTATTTCATTTTGTCCCCGAGATGTTATCTTTCGTGAATGTCCTCCGCATCTGCTTGCGAAATGAGCCCTGAATAATCACAAGGAACCCTGCAGGGACCTCGTGGAGAAGGGGGCCGGGTTGGTTTTTGGGGGGGAAGGGGGGAGGGGGGTCTGGTTACGGCGACCATCCCATATTACGCTTACATAACGCATAAATATTTGACCGTCTAATCCCAAACTGGGTGGTGGAGTTTGCCGTGACCCCGGGTCCCCTCTCACAGCAAGCCGCGCTGCAACCTCCAGAAGTTACCACCCTGGCCGTCGTCGGACACCATCGCGAGATAGTGCGCTCTCATTAATCATACTGAATGCGACCCCCACCCCCCCTCCCGACGAGATTTCAATTCATTTATCAACGGGTTAATCCGCACCGCGTGATTCAGCTTCTTTGTAATGGCCTTTCCGCGACCCCAAGCACCTCACAGTTCACAACCCTATCTGTCCGGCGAAGATGGGTTTCTATAGGCGACTTAGGGATGCGCCGACCTCTCGCGAGGGTGATATCACAGCTATTCAAAATGGCGCTGGCGGAGCACCAGGAAGATACATTGTGTGGGTGGGACCGAGGTAGGGGCGTCGGAAAAAAAAAGTGGAGCTCATTTCAGTCCTCACTGTTTGAAATACGTCGTCTTTGTGGCGTGAAAGATCTATCACTCACAGATATTCCATGGTTAATCCAGTACATTCTAAGACCCCTCTTTCTTCTTCATGTCATTGCGTGTCCTTCTGCCATGTCTCAATGTCAACATTGCCTTCTGTAAGTTATTAAATAATTAAGAACACACGCTATACCTACTACAGGTGTGAGTTCCAACAGCATTGCGTTGATAAGCTTATGATTATTTGATCAAATATTCTGCTTGTCTCACAGAATTAAAATTTTAAAGATTCTTTACACATGATTTTTGGCTAAAGTAAATAAATCGATGTGGGTGACCAACTTTTTCTCTTTCATTTAAATTTTTCGACCGAGTACTCAAACCAAATATCTACACATCACTATGCTCTGCAAACCACTTCACGAATTTGCGTAATTCTCAAACCTCCTGTCTATATAAACGGTATTGTTTGATAAAGTAATTCGTTTTCTGCAAAATAATGCAGCCTTCCATGAGGTATAGGTTGTTCACGGTAAAATGAGCACTATTTAAGGCCCTTGCAACAGGCATTAACCAGTAATAAAAATATTTTATTGCAGCTCTAGGCGTTAACTTTTGGGAGTGGTGGAATGTATGCACTGTGTTTATTAGTCGCATGGCAGTATTTATGTTAAACATTGACAGGAAGACAGTAATATGATGTAAAGAGAAATTTAGCAGGGCCTTAAAAAGTGCTCACTTTACCGTGAATCGCCTATAAGCACGTGTATTGAAATCTAGCAAAGGATTTGAGCAGTAATAAACCTTCAGCTCACCACTTTCCCCTTATTTGAATGATGGTCTTTGAAGCTAATTATTCGATATTCGTTTTTATTTGAAAAGCTCATGCTCTTAAGAAAATAAAATAAAGAACTTTCAAAAATAAGTAAACAACAAATGTAATAGTACATAAGCCTATAAGTGTACTGAGCTGAATAACTCACATCTCCAGTGGGAGCACCCTGATGAAAGTCAGGAGATAACTAAAACAAAAGAAGCTCTCATTCATGTCTGGTGTCATTCATTGCTCGAAATGAAACTAGTCATCTTTCTTATCTAACATATGGGAGAAAGCCCTGAGAAAACGAACTGAATATTAAAGGAAAACAACTGGTTAGTGCAAAAAATTGAAGAAAATTTAACTGGATTCAGCTTACAAGTGTACCGTATGCCTTAACTTCATGGTGATGTTCTGTAATGCGTTTTGCATTCTTTTCAATTAACTCAATTGCTTTATATGAGACCAATTCCTTAACTTTCAACAAAAATGGTAACAAATTTAGAGGCGACAGCAAATACCATACGACTGGATATTTTATTTAATTGTATCGAAAAGGACTTTTTAACGTCCTCCAGTTTTAAGCCTGATGACTTATCAGGGGACGGCTTACAAACTAACATATGGCCTAACTTAAACTAACACCCATGCCTTGCCTAGGAATCGAACACAGGGCCTCCCGCACCGCAGACCGGTGGCGCACTAGCCGACTGCGCCACGGGAGGT
Organism: Dryococelus australis; assembly: GCA_029891345.1. Taxonomy (NCBI): domain Eukaryota; kingdom Metazoa; phylum Arthropoda; class Insecta; order Phasmatodea; family Phasmatidae; genus Dryococelus; species Dryococelus australis. The sequence continues at coordinate 38,715,165 of CM057002.1, forward strand.
CGGCTACTTTAGTTAAGTAGGCCCCACTATGGTCATAAACTGGATGGGTGACCATTCCCTAGAAACGACTCAAATTAAAAATTCCGAAATAACTTTTATAATGAGGTGACATTATTATAATAAATAATCATGCTTTTTCAAATGTAATAATGAAATTTTCATCGAAAACTGTTTAAAAGAAATTTTAAAATGCGAGTTTTTTCATATTATCTTAGGAGCAAACCTTTCTCATCACTTTCATTTTTCAAAAGCCCTCATAACCCATTTTACTTGAGACATTTGTAATTAATTATTTAAAACTTTGACAAACACTTTAAAAAAATCTCATTTAAAATTGTACAAAAAATTTACATATAATATTAACATTCTTGATCAAATTTTATCCGACCCACAATACTCGGTTACATTTAATTAGCAATTAAATATTTTAACAACCATTCTTATTAAAACATGCCGTCCTTGACTTATGTAACAAGCAACGCGGGTCGTCTGATCGACAGCTTTGCACACCATTAATGTGTGGTTCCACTCCCCCCCCCCCCCCTTCGGGATAGCCTTCACCAAGGCCACAGAAACTCCTCACACACCCTTTCCTCAACAGTATCGTACAACACTTTATGTTCTCGGGCCTTCAGCGGAACTTCTGGAACAGTCTCTCTTCATGTTCGCAGAACTTCTAGATCAGTTCCGGCTGTTCAGGAACATATGACGTCACCAGGTATTGCATTGAATTGTAAAGGTCTTTTTAACGTCTCCCGCTTTTATGCTTGAAAGGTTAGCATGGTACGGCTTGTAAACTAACTTATAACCTAACTTAAATTAACACCCATGCCTAATACGGATTCGAACCCAGAGCCTCCCACACCCCAGAACGATAGCTCACCAACCGACTGCGCCACGGGAGGTCGGCTGACGTCACCAGGTGGTCCGCCAGGAGCGGAAGACGACGAACGCACAAGCCGAAGTAGCGAGCGGTCTCTCCATGACTTCTACTAGGTCAGTGGCCCTTGAACAACGGTTATTCTGTGTAATGTCGTCTTAAGTTATTAAACATTTGTTTTTGTGTTTCGCATATAGTAAAAATAACCATACATTTTTTATTAGTTTACAATTAACTTTCCTACAACAAAATAGTCATATACATTTTTATGGCGTTAAAGCATTGAAATTAGTTGTTTTATTATTCTTGCATTTTGGAACGCCTTCATTGAAGAGGTGTCGAGGCAGGTGGCTCGTGTCAGATTGACATTCTGCATCTACTGGTCTGTGGTTAAGGAAAGTTTGATATCGCTGCACTAGATGCAGTAATCACGTCCCGCTATACCTCGAAGAAACGGAGTCTTGCGGAGAGACGAAACCATCCATCCAGGCAAGGCACCTGGCTGCTCTGGAAGCCGCGCGGTTTTCCCCTCTTCCAGGATATCACCTTCGACCCACACTTTTTCTGCTAGGAGAAGGGCGTATTCAGCTTTAAATATACGGTATTAATAAACAATATTTTTAACGATTTTAGTGAAAAAACTATACAAATGTGGACAATAGTAAATGCCATTATAAGATGTTCACGGTAAAATGAGCACTTTTGAAAGCCCTGCTTAAGATCTACCTGTAAGCATGTTGTGTATTCTCCAGACTTATGTAAAATCATCATTGCCATGGGCCTCATCACATTATTCATGCGTCGGTCAAGTAAAACTGTGAAATTATTATTACAGTAAATAATTTACAAATCTGTTCGTTTTAACACTTCGATGCATTTAAGAAGAAACAGAAAGCGAAAGAAATAATTTTGCGTTGTCAAAAATGGTTACCTAACAATTCTCATTCGACGCAAAGATACGGAACTACTTCCCAACTTTACTGGGCGCATCACGTCACTCAGTGCGCCCATAAAAATATATGCAGGTAGGGGCAGTAACATTTTTCTAAGGTTGGTTTCATAAGTGCTCACTTTATCGTGAACAGCCTTTACTTAAATTCGTTGACAAGTATTTTTATCTTTTTTGCACATATGCTAATGCAGGGAGGCTTGTCATGGGAAGGTTTTCACAAAATACCAAGAGAAACTTACATATATAAGAGTTGGGCCCATTCGTTAGATACCCGTCATTCGAACCCACAACAGTATGGTTCTAAGCTGCCATAACGACAAGGCCACACGCCTTGAGAGCAGTATTTCCCTTTCTGTACAAACAAGGTATGGAACCACAGAGAAATGGCAAATGCTCATACCCGCGGCTTGCTCTGGATTCGAACCCAAAATCTCTCGCACCGTGACTGAGTGAGAGAAGGGATTTGAGCGGCCCTTAACAGCGAGGTCTTGAGAGACGTTGAGGGTGATTGAGATAAGTATGGAGCAGAGCCGGAATGAAGGGGCGCGGAAAACGGGATATACCCGAGTAAAACTGCCGACCAGCGGCATCGTCCGGCACGATTCCCACAACCTAAAATGCGGGAGTGACCCGGCCGGGGATTGAACCTGGTTCGCATTGGTGGGAGGCGAGCAAGCTAACTGCTCAGCCATCGCGGCCTCTGCACAGGTTCCAGTTACGGTACGGAGGTTGACTGCATACCGTAGGTCGTCCTACGGGTCTTGTCAAACCGACAAGGACCAAGAAAGGCATGTATTATGCCGGAACCACATAGCCCCACAAGAACGATGCGATCATCCCGACGCGATACTAACTAAACAGCTAGTGAAATACAAGATAGGTCTGACGTAAGCCCGCGACAAATTCTGTCGACTGACCGCCAATTTTGAATTAGATATTATTTATATTTTCGCCGTGTCGTGCGGCACGATGCACAGAGTGTACAACCTTGCAAAATGAAATTTGTATGACAAGATTTCCCTACAATTGCAAATACGCAGCTTAAAGGAAATTAAGTTTTGAAAGTTACTGTGCCTATATCTATTAAAAATAATCATTTTACCTTTGTAAGCATTAGCGACAGCAATTTGTCACAATCATGTATTCCAAATTTCCCTCTTGTTCGCCGCCTTCGAAACTAGCATAGCCTATCAGGGCCTTTTAAATAGTTAGATAAAATGTCGAGAGAGTCGTGGCGGTTCTGTCGTGTCGTGCTGTAATTCAAACAGTCACAGTGAAACTTTAATCGTCATGTCGTTGCTGCTGTTTTCGTCGTGTCGTGTTGGGTTTGTCGAAGCTATGTAATTCCTGCTTTAGGAAACCACGCCAGCATTTGCCTGCAGTGAAGATGAGAACGATTGTGGAATAGCCACTCCTCTAATGCAGCCAGTCGGGATCAAACCAAGGACCGTTCGAATACTACCTCTACACGCTTGCTTCCACATGGCTAAACACGTTCCAGTAAGTTCACGCTAAGCTTTTTTCTACCGTGATTTCCGGTGGTATCACGCATGGTAAGGAGCCACGGTAATCACGTGGGTAGAGCATTGGTATCCCGTCAAGGCGACCCGGGTTCGATTCCGTGCAGGACGACAACCGGATCTCTCGTGTGTGAAACGTGGCGGATATTGCAGGTGGCCTAGCTTTCTCGCGGTGCACCCGTTTCTTACATACTGTGAAACTCGGCTAAGAAGTTTTCACTTAAGGCGGAAGTAGCCTTGCTATCTTGGATTTGCGTATTTTCCTCATTAACTTAATTTTCAGAGTCAATATCTAAAAACCAAGCTAGTTATGACAAAGGGAACATTTTAACAGTTATTTCTAAATGCCACTTATTTTTCTTACATGATTAGTGTTACATCTGTAACCATTATCAAACATGATATAATTATTTAACCATTTCAGTCCCACAGGAAAATACAGGTATATTTGAAACCCTACAAATTAAAAAAAAAAAAAATCGTTAAGTAGTCGTGCATGTAATTTCTAGCTTTGATTTTTTTATTTCTGGTAATGCATTTTCATTACGAAGATTTATAAGTAAATTCGAAGATGGAGTGGATACTACCCCCGAATAATTGTGCATCTTGTTTATCTGCACATATGTAATTTAACACTTTTAAGACGTTTTCCTGGTTAATAACAACTATTTTTTATCAGTCCCTTCAAAAACTTCTCAATGCAGTTTTACTGCATTTGCATTCTTCGCATCCCTCATCGTATGCCGACTCTAAAAGGAGTCGACCGCCCAACCCCAAGGGACAGACAGACCTGCCAGTCCTGCAAACCCTAATAATGAATGGGGAGTGGGGATATGGTAAGTGGGTGGCGATCGCCTACTCCCGCGAATCTCAATTTTTAAGATTGTTATCGCAGGATGGTATAATCAAACTGAATGCTAACTTCCATACCTCTCTGTCCTTGAATGAGGAATATCTGCAAGGAATTAATTTTAATCTTGATAATGTTTTAATAGATATACCTAAAATGCTGAAGCTTGGTTACTGCTCATTTTTAATCGTAAAATTAATATTTTTTCCCGGAAGAGAAACGTTTAGATCCCCCCTTTATAGGTAGCCGTTTCTAAGTCTCATTTCCATAGCAATCCTTCCCTTCTGAACTTCCCCCCCCCCCCTCAAATAATAATTCCTTGGCACTTTCAATCACCCATCCGAAAAATGTAGGGAATGTAGGTTGAGAAGCAAACGGAAGCGCTTCGAGAAAACTCTCACATTAAAGGAATGTCCGTCACACTTCCAATTTGGACCCCCCCCCCCCCAACTCGTCGCCAGGGATAGTTATTGTAGCAGAGAACCCCAACTCCAGTAGTGGAAGTATAGCGATTAAAATCCAGTGTAAACAATAGTGGTTTTTATTTCCATAGCTCAACACAAAACTTACAGTTCATTATCTGTGATCACGGAAATAGTGCAGAATGTGGTTTTTAAAGTACAGCCAACATAAAAATTATTTTTTTGCGACACACAAAGCCGTAAATTAAATCGATTCTGAAAGGCTGCAGTTACTAACAACGAACTCAATCGAGAACAAGCTAAAATTATGATATAATAATTTTTTTCTGTGCAAGATTCAATAGTTACAATCGTGTAGGGAATGAATCCCATCAATTATGCACTGCTTAGACACAAGTTGTGTTGTTTTTAAGTTGGTCATATAGTAAAATAAATAAGAGAGAGTAAAATAATTCATCGCTGCTCACACATATGTATTATAATCCATGACAAGGTCTTTCGTGGAGAGGGCTGTAATAATTTATCAAAGAACACAAGATTGGTCCCTCTTCCCCCATGAAAAGCGACGCACCAACAACTGTCGAGTGACACGTAACAAATCTTCCTGTGAACTGTGGGACGGTCTTGGTAATTTGCTGGCACCCGTGACGTGTTGTGCACAGGCGAACATTTTTCCCATTTATTTCCCCTTGTTGACGCATCTGTCAAGGCTTTTTCCTACATCAATTGTAGAGCACAAATGTTCTACCAGATGTACCATTATCATGACAAGTACTTCATGTATAAAAATATATACGCCTCAATTATTGGTAATACATACACACACACACACATATATACATATATTATATATATATATATATATATATATATATATATATATATATATATATATATATATATATATATATATATATATATATATATATATATATATATACAGCGTGTATAGGAAACATGTGTAGGTACAAACTCGCGCACGTGACTCGTGACCGGAAAAGAGGAAGATTGATACAGGACACCCATGGTCCATCTCAGATAATAAGGGTTGTAGCAGCCCCTAAAGGCGGTGGGCGACTTGGACATTACGTGGGATACTAGGCAAAGTACTTCCGTTAGAAGAACACAAATTGGTATACGGAGCAAGTAAACCAGGATCTTGGATACACGGTATGTGTGGTGCGTCGTACACACCCCTCATGAAGTAAATCATAGTTGAAACTCTCTAGGAGCCATCATTTCCTGTTAAATCACGAACAAAGAGTACAGTGGTAGCAATATCATAGCCTAGTGAGTAGGCAACCCTTAGCGCACCCGGAGAAATTCAGCGAGGAGTCCCCGCCGAATGCGTGGAGAGAGTGTGACGGCACGTTGAGCCGATGAGGGTGGTAGAGGTGAGTATGGAGCTGCGCTGGAATGAAAGGGCGGTGCAAACGGGAGAACCCCGAGGCGAACCGGGTTCAATTCCCGGCCGGGTCGCCCCCAGATGTTCGTATGTGGGCATCGTGCTGGACGATGCCGCTGGTTGGCGGGTTACTATGCTATATCTACAAAACCATGTAAACAAGTTTAAAGAAACTTTGTATCCCGGAAATGACTTATATTAATACCATCAAATTCAACTATACACTAACTACAGAAAGCCTCTTTTCTTCACCACTTTGGAAAATTCCATTTCTCTGCCATATATGGGGAAACAACCAACAAATTCCGACCACATTTTAGTAAACAAGTATCACTATGGTAGGCCATGTAAACTGGTGTGTTTTAGATAGGCCCCGCACTTATTTTCAAAATAGTGACAATATAAATACTTCATTTTAACACGAATGTTCCGTTTATCTTTATCATAGAATAGGGCCTATTTCATAAAATTTATTCGCATACATGTCTAGAGGAAAGTAGACTTATTAAATATATTGGTAGGCCTAATCTCTTGTTTTCTGTAATATTCTCTTATTAACATACTACTTATGCAGCTAATAAATATCGGTATGTGTATTCAGATATTTTTACAGCACCAAAAATATTTTATGTTACTCGTGCTACAAATTCTTTAAGCCTTCTTTCCATGCTAACAATTTCAAAATGTTCGAATTACAATGTTGCAATTTATACGTTACACATGCTTTGGAAATTTCCTCCATTTCCTTTCTGAGTGGTAGGTAGTGGAAATGATGTGCAGCGAAAATTTTGTCGGTGTTGCAACTAGCCGTATTGTAGGCGCAGGGAAAAAATATCCAGCGCTCTACTCACAGCTGCTATGGAGTTTGTGATGTTCCATCGGGGCCATAGAGATATTACTGGCCGCAAACGAATCTCGCTAGTTAGAACGAGGTTTCAAACGGACCGTTCCGTCATTGTGCATAGCTCGCAGCAGGTGTCAAAGGGGAAAGGGGTTTGTGAATGACGAAAGTTGGTAAAGAGAAGGGGAGAAACATCAACTCAGTCGCCTTTGGAAAACTTGTTCCGCAGTGTTGCCAACCAGGGTTAAGGAATCCCCCTATATCATAGCTAAAATCCCCCTAAATTGCACTAAAATTCCCTAAATTTAAAAACTACGCGTTTTGGAATGCAATTTTACAGTGTAATCTAACACGTTTGCCAAAATACGCATGAAGTATTATTTTTAATTTGTATATATTGAACTATCTATACTAATATTATAAAGAGGTAATGCGAGTTTGTTTATTTGTTTATATGTCTCGGGTAATCTCACAAACCACATGGTCGATTCTTATAATTCTGTCACTGTTAGAAAGCTACAATCTTCCAGATGGACATGTGCTATGTTTAATTTTAAAAAATCCTTGAGAAATTTTTAAATCTTTAAACCAAGTCTGAGAAAAACGAGCTACTTGGCTCCTTTCCAAGCATGAGCTAACAAAACCATTATTTGCAGGTAGTCGCAGGTAGTCACGGGTAGTCACGAATAGTAACAGACAGTTACGGGTAATCACGAGTAGTCACGCGTAATCGTGGGTAGTCACGGGTAGTCGCAGAATATATAAATAAAAACTCCATAACACGTGAGCGAAGCGATGGTGGGCTGCTGGTGTAAAATAAAGATGAAGTTCAGTTAAGTACTGTTAACAGAATAAAATGTAATTACTTATATTATTTGTCCTGTTGACCCGTGCATCTCAACAAATTCCGCGAGAAATTATATTTGTACATTACTGATATCCTCTAGAACAGCGGATTCGTCAGTACAGAGATCCCATTATTTGTGGTGATAAGTAGAACAATGAATTTCTTCATTTCCTGAGAGTGCTGAAACTGATGGAAGCAGCAACCATATCCTCTCATTAAGTGGTGCCTATCTATCAACAAACTATTTTTAAGTTCCAATGGTAATTAGTTCCTCGCTTCGATTTTTATGACAGACATCAGCAGCATTTGAGACTAGGCTTATTACTGCTCACAAAAAGTTTAGCATGTTCCCCGCCAAGATACCAAGGAATGAACAGCGGCTAGCTTATTTAGCTGACATGGACTGCATAAAGAATATGTGGTCTTTCCTCAAACGATCGATTTCAAACCGTGCACAACTACCAAATGACCATTCAGGCCGTAAAAACAGCCGCAATTAGGAATGGGCAAAGTTGCCTCGGGAAATGATTAATGACCTTGTTTTTATCACGTCTCGTTGGATACAAGCGGGCCTCAGGAATTGTAGAGATCTCACACGTTCTTGACGTTTGTCAATACATATGAGAAAACCTTTGTTTTGATATTGAAAATGATGAGATTCCTTTAAGTAGTTTTTTTTTTCATTTCATGCCTTTAGTTTATTTCATACTGGGATGATGTAAACGAATATTGTGTTTTGACGTGAATACGTCTTTAAATTTGCAACCATAGTGGGAGACAATCCATAAAATCCGATGATAACCAAATCGGGGGATAAAGTTTGGCATTGCAGCTCCGAATCTATCGTCTACATTCGAAATTCGATTACACTACTCGACTGCCAAAGGATCAAAGAATATGTTACGTTGAGTGAGGACTGCGAGCATTGCACACCGGGGGGGGGGGGAGGGGGGGGGGCGAAGCGATTTTGAGTTCGTTTCGCCGCGTCCCATAATTATAATTTCCGCGTAGTATAACTTTTGACTAGGAGAAACTACGACGCTCGTTTAGGTTTCAGTCAGCAGCTTTCGTCAAGATCAGTCGATTACGTGTATATAAACATTGTGTGGCGTGGTCATGGTGAAATTGTATGAGTTTAATGTAAAATATTAAGGAAACTTAACACATTTTCGGTCTATACTCGTCAAAAAGCCAAGTAGAAATACAGAAATCGTATATGGTTGAAAAGAGCATCTCAAAAGAAATCGAGTGATACCCATTAAAACCCCATATGATCGAGTGAAGCGGTGCCGGAAACGTAAAATAAAATCAAGGCGTCCGAGCGCGTCAACGTAGACGTATTCACGCAAAACAAACGGCCGTGTCCCCAACACAGCCAACCTTTTTTTTTTTTATTTTTATTTTTATTTTTTTTTTATGAGCCTACATTAAATGAAAACCACCTTTATTCAATATATCATTGTGGATTCTGATAGTTAAACTTTTTGTGAGCGGTGGATAGCAAATGTAATACAACTTGTTCACCCTAAATCTGAATCAGTGATTTCAATCAGTAGATTAATATTACTAAATCTTCAGTTAATGAGGCGTTATCTACTGGCGAATTAGTGAAACGTGCTGGGGTTTTACTGCCAGGTCATTGCAATTTACTAGGAATCAGTAGAAATCACTTTGTAATCAGTCAGTACCAGCAAATTGAAATTATCAGCATAATTTTCCTGTTCAAGTGGAGCAGTTTCAAAGGATCTGCAGTCTAATTCCCTGTATTGGAGAAGTTTCATCTGCGTCGTTTTTAAAATGATAAAATTAATAAACAAAACTTTTGACCCCTTAAAAATTCCCTCAACTTTTCATGTCTCCCTTGATTTTCCATACGATAAGCGGCTTGCCATCCTAGATTTCTGGGGTGGGGGGGGGGGACCCTCGTGTTGGCAACTCTGGTCCCATGGCGCTCAAAGGAACGCGCGATAGAGCGGAACTATTTCCTCGCAGCGGAGTCGCCGCGCGCCGCGGCCGGCACAGTAATCGAGTGTGAAATGGATATCACAGGGCAGGAATCGCTGATGAGGCATCGTCTCTCCCTGCTCATCGCGCGAGGTTGGTCGGAGAGGATGGGAGTGCAATAGGCGGTAGAAGACCCGCGCTTTGCCACACTCGGAACTGCAAAAAGAAGTTAATAGCCCTCGCTGGCGAGTTCCCTTTGTTGCGGCCACCGCGTGAACATTTACACTACCTCGCTCCGTAGGCCTATCGCTGACGCGGGAAAAATTCCACTACATGTTCCCGTAGGACCTTCAGCTCCATCTTTTTTTAGAACAGTGGAAAAAAAAAGAGAGTTAAAGAGGATTTGGTAATGTGAAGACAATTCGTGCTAATGCTTTTCTTTTTTCAGTTCTTTTTTACGTGAATAACTTTTTTAATTGAGACCGACGCGCACGGTTATAGACCATTCACGGTTGCTTCGAACTTCACTGAAGCCCTACTGAAGTTCTTCTTCCAGGATATTCCTCCGCCTCATGCAAACAAAGCTTAACCGAGTATAGAAAATTACACCAAAGGGACAGCGCACGGCATTCGTGCGCACTCAGTGTAATGATATTTTACATAATAACTATGTCTTACTAGACATTAAACGCTGTTCACGATAATGTGAGCACTTTTGAAATCAACCATTGAAAAATTTCACTGTCCCTACCTGCATATATATTAACGGGCACACTGCGTGACATGCGCCCAGTAAAGTTGGTAACGATGGAGGGAAAGAAGTTCCATATCTTGACGTCGAATAAAAAGTGTTAGGTAACCATTTGTGATGATTTAATTACTTCTTTCGATTTCGATTTTTTTTTTTTAAATACTTAAACGTGTAAACATTAGAGGATTTGTAAATTATTCATTTTTCCAATAATCTCGCAGCTTCACTTGACCGACTCATGAATAAAGTGATGAGGCCCATGGCAATGTTAATTTTTTAAAGACGGAAGAATACACAACGTGCATACAACTAGATCTTAAGCAGGGCTTTCGAAAGTGCTCAGTTTACCAAGAACAGCCTTTAGTAACAATTAGGGTTCTCGATTACCTTGATTGTTAAGGGGTCATCAGCTGGTTTGCCTGGTAAATAAACCGGAAGGGAAATGGCTCGTTCCCAGCTTTAATCATTAGACCTATTCAATATGCAAGGTCACGGGCAGCCTTGTGCTTCAGAGCCTTTATAACCAAGAAGTCCCGTCATACTTAACATTTCTGTACATAAACGTGTGACATAAAGGCTTATATCAAAGATTATCTAAGTAAATGGGAACTTACTACAAAGTACATTATAACTGGTATGCGATTTATTGCACATTTTGGAAATCTTTGAAGAAAACGTCCCTGTCCCATATCTGCAATTTTAAAGAACACACTGACAAGACCCCAGTCAAGTGTGTATTGTATCGCAGGGCTTATTAATATCTTCCACTTTCATGCCTGAGTAGCGACAAACCCCGGCCTCGCTCGGGTGCGACTTGCACATATGGCATTGTTTAGGTTTACAGCAAGTTTATACACTAAATTCTTAAGGTAACTAACTTAGGATTAATACTGTGTTGTTGACAAAGTCTTCGTAAGTGAACCGCCATTTTTTAATCAAATTTTAAAAGATAAAAATCGTTACTGTGGGTCATCCTTTAAAGATATGCTGTCACGGACTTTTTCGTAGACCTTTTGAGATCTACAATTCTGTAGGACATCAATTTGACGTATATCTTATGGCGTAAGCCATGAAAGAGCCCGAAAAGACGTTTTTTTCCGACTTTATTAAAAAAGTTTATATTTATCTACTATCCTTAGATTAAGTATTTATGTACTTAACATTCCTCAAAAAATTATCTAAATTATGGTGGAAGCTGCATAAAAATCCATTAATTAGTTTAGAAGCCTTAGCCGAATACACAAGACACACGCGGCTGGGCGACTTCGTTTTATCCTATGTTTAGAAGGTTTATCAGGGGACGGCTTACAAATTAACATATGACCTATAGTTCATTCACGGTTTCTTCAGCCTTTTTTAATCAAACCTTTGAAAAATCTCCCAATGTATGACGTGTTTAGTTATTTCCTAAATACGCCCTGTATCACAAGCATTTTATACTCGTGTTCATAAAAGTTACTTTTTTTTCTGTCAAATTGAGATGTTATTCATATTTTATCTACAAATTATAATGCTTCATTTATAAATAATCTCAATAAAAATCAGGGAGAAAATAGGTATTTTGGTAGCACCTAGTGAGAAATAGCTCTTATACAAAATACTGTTACACTGAGCGCGCACGAATGTGGTGAGTTGTCCCTCTGGTGTAATTCTCCAGGATTAGTTAAGCTTTGTTTGCACGAGGCGGAGGAATATCCTGGAAGTAGAACTTTAGCAGGGCTTCAGGAAAGGCTGAAGTAACCGTGAATGTACTATAACTTAAATTAGCACCCATTCCTTACCTGGAATTCGAACCCGGAACCTGCCGCGCACCAACCGACTGCGCCGCGGGATGTCGACAGTCGAGTGTGTAGCGACGTAGGATAAGAGCTGCCATGTCTTCACGTCGTATTTAGAGTGTAACGTTTGTAATCTGTGGTCACTGAATCGATTTATTTTCAGTAATTTTTTGCGCAAGTGAGAATTTTATTTGGTATGTAGATTACAGATTTACGTTGCTGAAAATTTCACAGTTACACTTGAATGGAGCACGATCAGGCTCTACGGCAATATCAATTTTACGTAAAGCGAAATGACACAAAAGTTCGTGAAAGAAGATTTAATCGCGAAAAGATTAAAATTAACATTTCCCAGAACGTCACTTTCCAGGCAATTAAGAGATCTAATTTTTTATAGTCGTTTTCTCGAATTTTAAATATGTATTTGCAGCCAGCAAAATAATTTAATTACTGAAAATCCCACCTTTTTTTTTTAAGCTGCCAGGTGCCATATGAAGACCTCAGAACAAAAAGAACCGTATGTTTTGTGAGTATCACTGGTGAAGTGATGTTACTGCAGCAAACGTTGAAGATTTTAAACGATTTAATTAGAGTGGTCCTAACGGATCTGCAGCCCAAATCTGACGATTTGGAGCACTTCTTGCTCATTCAGATCAGTTCCAAAATTATAAGAAATAAATAAACCCCTATGCTTTCAAAAATATTAGAATAAAATTCTACATTCCTGGGTGTTTAGTATTCATATACGAGCTATAAATGTGGTGACACTATGAGACAAATTCCACATCGCATGGTGACGGATGTCATCTTTCACTGGAATAAACCTCCCTGTCCGCTGTCTTGTTTGTCACTAGTTTTTAGTAAAGAAAACGATGTCGCTGACCAACCGACCTTAAAACTTACAAGTGGCCGAACTTTCTAATAGCGACTCCACTGTGGTGGGGAAATTGCGGACCCTTTTATCGCCCGCTTGATCGTTACGAGCGCGTTACGCCTGATTGCTTGTTACTGCTGCTACTGGCGGCGCTGGTCAAATTTCTCTCCTCACCGCAGCTGAGTCTACTGGCGGCGTCGGATGAATTTTTCTCCACGCCTCAGCTGACGCTACTGCCGATTTCGTCACCAGGAGAGCTGGTGATTTAGCCACCATGCGGCAGCCATATTTGTTTATGTTTTTAACGTATACGTGGTGCTGTCGGCACCCTTCATTTTGGATAATTTCTCGACTTTACCACCAGACGAGCTGTCAGCATCCACCCACTCTGACGATTTAACCGCCAGGCGAGCTGTCGACACAAATAAATTTTTATAGGCATAGGAAAATCCGTAATTGTCATGCTATTTTAAAAAATATTTTTTTCCGATTAGCAGTACACCTACATGCACGATACGGTACTTTGATTACCGCAAAATTTATTACATGTATAATTTTTTATTGAAAATTTTAAGTTTTTAATTTTTTAAATATATATATTTAATTATGGATATGTACATATAGTACAGTGGTACTTTATTAAATACTTTTTAATAATTGAATTTCTTTCATTTCTGTGACGTTTTAAAATTTTAATTATAGCCTATTCTGGCAAATTAGGTATACATGGAATAAATCACAATTTTATCCTCAGGCATTTTTCTTCGATTAATTTATTACAGCCGCTCATGCCCTCAAAAATATTACAACATTCTTAAATATATATATGTCTCGATATATTCAACTTTGTTGTACGTTATAGTCTTTTATGCATCTCGCTATTCACACTCCTGTTGTATTTTGCGAAAATATTGTCACATTTACTACATCGACACACTCTGCAGGACGGGTTATGTATAGGTAACAGCACATTTGAGGACATGTACTGAAGTCACAAGAGACCTGCTTGTTGTAAATCTGGTACCCGAGGTACTGATGACAAATACACTTCGCGTTTACAAGTTTATTCATTTGCGTGTCTAAGTAAATGGTCGCTACGGCTGAAATGCCTACCGCACCTGTCACACAAATATGACATACGACAAATATTTTTGGCACAATTAAAGCGTTCATGTCGCCGTACATTGCGGCCGAAAGCAAATGTCTTCTCACAAAAGCGGCACTGATGACGACGCAGTGGTTCGGGCAAAGACTCGGGCGGACCTGCGGGAGATGTAGGTGCTGGAACTTAAGAAGCAGGTAACGTTGGCAATTGTGCTCTAGGTACCTCAGCCGAAAAGTTCGATGGCTGCATTGAAGATTTCGTAGGAGTCAGCTGAAAATGTCGATGGTACTGAACCATCTGTAGATGACCGTGTTGCACTGGTGGCAGTAGATGCTGGTAGTGATGGAGGTTATACAGTTGAAGAAGTCGATGGCACCATACCAATCTGAAACGATGGTACCGCACTGGTGGAAGTAGATAATGCTAGTGATGTAGACACCACAGCTTAAAACGTCGATGGCATTGGTAAAACAGGAGATATCTCACTCGAAGAAAAAAATCTGTGGCGAGAAACAGTTGGTGGAAAATATCCTCTCCACTTTAACATAACTGGCCATGGATTACCAGGCATAGAAGCTAGTCGAGACGATCCAACTTTCACATTAGCCATTATTAAACTAAGCCTCTCAGCTGACTCCCTATTACTTATAATATGCATGTATGCAAGACATATGACGTCATATTGACTTTGAACAAATAGTATTACACCATTAATACAATGACGACCACATGCACCACAACCAGCTCCACACACACCACCATCAGCACTACAATCAACATATCGTGCACCACAATCAGAACCACACGCATCTCAATCAGTACCACATGCAACACAATCAGCATCACACACCACAATCAGCACCACATGCATCACAATCAGCACCATATGCACAACAATCAGCACCACGCACTACATGCATCACAATAAGCACCACATGCACCACAATCAGCACCACATGAACTACAATCAGCGCCACATTCACCACAATCAGCACCACATTCACCACAATCAGTAGCACATACCACAACAGCACCACACGCCACAATCAAAACCACATGCACCACAATCAGCAGCACACGCCACAACAGCACCACACACCACAACAGCACCACACACCACAATCAGTACCACATGCACCACAACTAGCACCACGCACACCACAATTAGCAACACAATCAACACCATTCATACTTAATGCACCTCACACACCATAATAAACACCACACACTACAATCAGCACCACACACACTACAATCAGCACCACGCACACTACAATCAGCACCACGCACACCACAATCAGCACCACATGCACCACAATAAGCACCGCACACCACAATAAGCACCGCACACCACAATAAGCACCGCACACCACAATAAGCACCGCACACCACAATAAGCACCGCACACCACAATAAGCACCACGCACACCACAATAAGCACCACACACCACAATAAGCATCACACACCACAATAAGCACCACACACCACAATAAGCACCACACACCACAATAAGCACCACATGCACCATAATAAACACCATACACACCACAATCAGCACAACACACGCCATAATCAGCACCACACACCACAATCAGCAGCACCTGCACCACCAATATCTGCACCATAGATGCCACAATCAGCACTAACACCACAATTAGCACCACATGTACCATAAGCAGTGCTACAATCAGCACCACAATCAATTCACACACCAATCTACACAGAAATCCACACTAATCCATACACCAATCCACACCATATGGTCTTATTCCTCCAATGTTTGATATAAAATAAGCAGAAGAAAATAGCTTACATAATGGTAGGAGCCCATACACATTGAATGACTTCCAAAATATCAGAGTCCTTTTAAACGAAATTATTTCAGAAAATAATTATAGTCCCATCTTTCAAAGTCTTTCTCTTGGACTGTTTCATGTTCTGGAAGCAACTGCATAAAAACGACTACTGGTACGTGAAGCCTCCCTGTCACATTTTTACGTAAAATGGATACTCTTTATGTGAAATAACACGAGGACGAAGATATTATCGCATTAAAAAAATTATTCCCGGTCAGGGCATCGATTATAAGTTACCAGCTAGCGAGTCGGTCACAAAATTTTCTATTTGTTTGGGAGACTCCTTCCCGGGCTAACCATAATGCACTTTGTTTACACATTAAAGCTATTTTTTTCCCCCGTGATAACTTGCGTGTGAGGATTTTTTCCCCATGGATTGTTACAAAACGGACTTTGGTGTGAAGCATTAAACATTAAAATCTTTATTACTATATGTTGTTTCACATTTAGTGTGTCGGTATATACTCGCGATTGAATAATAAATATCTATGCTAGAATTTATATTTCAAGAGTGAAATATTCTACGCCTGGCTAGCTATCATGAAATCACCACTGTGAGCTGGATACTTACTCTTTCCCGGGCTCCAGGTGACCGCGCCTTGGTCAGCTAGTGTTACAGGAAGCGCGAAGTACAACTAACGACTGCTGGCTAGTGAATACTGTAGGTGGTACCAGCCCACACCTGCCGTAGTCTCTGCTGCCGCTAAAACTATGCTTCTTACATATACGAGGCCTCTTCTCCTAAATTTCTCCCCCCCCCCTCCCACGACCCTTTGTTGTGGTTACATATTACGTTTCTCGTGGATGCCGCGCGACCTAATGTAATGGAATATCTGAACTTACCAGTGCGCTCTAGTGAACGATACTCAAAATAAATGGACAGTAGATGTCATAGGTCTTGGAAGAGAGATGGAAGGGCTGGAGGCCTGCCGACTAATTAACGAACACGAGTAATTGACCAATTAAATAACCAATAAAAATCGGCAAGGGTGGTGGTGGAGGGACCTCCATAAATGTAAGATTTTTTAAAATAAAATTTTAAATAATATTTTCCAATAATCTTTTATATATCTTAAAATACATTTTAAATGAAATTTTGGAATAGTTAATAAATTTCTTGGAACTGTTTGAAATTTTTTAGAATTTATTTGTGTTCGAGGTCATTCAAGGTCACGGGCATGTGTTCAAGATCAAGGTCATGGGTCAAGGTCAGCCAGATTCAATATGGTGGTTGGGTGACGTCACAACATGGCGGCCTGCCGGCTCCGGCGCCGGACCCCCAGCCCCTTGTCCCAGACTTCTCAATATTATTCTACTGATATAAATCAAATCAGAGATAAAATAGGTGTATTGGTAATGCCTGGTAAGAAACAGTCGTTACGCAAAATAGCATTAAAATTATTATTCACAAATGTAACGCGTTCTCCCTTTGATGTCATTTTCTAGACTTAAGATTTCCCAGGAATAGCAAGGCTTCAGAACAGTTGGAAGTGACCGTGAATGACCTATTCATAGGGATAGGAAAATTTCGCGAGTTCAGTGACCTGTAGGCTAGACTCCACAGTCCTGTGTACACTCGAGCCTCAGATGTTTGTAAATTGGCTGCTGCCTCCACACCTGGCAGAATGGCACTCGCTACTTGTTTACCTTGCAAGTCTGCTATTGGTTCAGAGCTGTCCAGGGCATGTCTAATGAATTACGATCCAACTGCAAAGTCATCTTTAGTGTACACGTGTTAGACTTCTACATTTTCCTGAAATGTTCCTATAACTACCTATACATGAGGCCCTGCAATATAGATCGGTGGACGCACGCATCATCTCCACTACAGTGCATGGTCTCTGCAGTTTGATTAGTCGTCTAATTCGAGTGCCCGTGAGTGTTTCACGATGCCAACTTTAATAGTGAAGTTTGTTGGAGTGCCAGCTTTTGGCGTCAGGGGTCGTAGATTCGAATCACAGGTAAGATACCGACCGAAAGTGAGAGAAATTTGTTCGGGGGCCTAACAGCGGAGGTCTTTCGTACCGATAATGGTGAAGACGAGAGGAAGATGACGCAGATACGGAATGCAATGGTTGGGGGACATGTACGTACGTAGAGAATGGGATCGAACCTCACTCACCACGGCAGAAGGCAATTGATATTATGGCAGAGAAGCGTGCGTGATTTTTTTTTTAAATTAAATCTGCGTTACTTATTAAGCCTCTTACCGAAGAAAAGTGGACACGTCAAAGCATTACAACAATAATTAACTGCCTACTCTATAAGAACATCATAAAATTCACATAATTATGAAATTATAGTGCGTCGTACCATTTATAAAGTTTCTTACAACATTATGTACACAAAAGTATTTAACTATGAATCAAATTATAACCAAGAAATTTTAAGACACGTGACGGCTACGCAATTACTGTTTACAAACTAGTAGATTTGGTGCTAAAACATAATGTTGCCAGCCAACTGGAAAGAATATTCGTTGAAATCGATGAAGATCTCAGAGTGAAAAATAGACTAAATATCTCAAAACTAAACTATTGTACTATGTGTTCCAATTTAGTATACCGTATCCCTCAAATATATTTCTTTAGCTACACGTGGCGACAAATAAGACTGCTTTATAGCGCCGGATCTAGAAAATGGGTCGGTTGCTGGGCGGGGGGGGGGGGGGGGCAAGAGGGGGCATGTGGCTCGGGCGGCATATCTAAGGGGCGGCAAGCTGGCACCACCTGGTTTTTGAAAGTTTAGAAAAAAATATCCGTCTCGGCCGAAGAAAACACGCCTGTGTTTGTCTGCGTGAATGAGTCATGTCAGGATGTGTTGCATGGCGCGGTGGAGAGAGAGTAGATTTGGAAGAGGGAGAGGCTGGAATGCTTGTTCGAAGAGGGTTGAAAAGGGCGTGACTATAGTCCATCCCACATTGGAATCAACTTTCTCGGAGTTCAGCTAAATATCTACTTACAGGCCCGTTTCGTATCCTTCCGCCAAATGTAAACAAACATTGCCATGTAGCATCTGTCAAAATCGATGTTTACATGCCATTGTGTTGTACATGTGTTCGTATATTTTCGCTACACCTAAACATAAACATTGAAATGTGACTTTTACTTTTATACCTGTTGTCTGTTTACAGCTTTTCAAATAATTCTGTCATATTCTAGAAACCGTTTCGTGCAATATTCACAGTTTAGGCCTCTCACATTATTTAGGTCAGCTTTATGACGTTTTAAAAATGCCTGAATTGACAGTAGCTCTTACGGTTATTTTACATTATCATATTTGTTTTCCACAGCGTAGCTCAATAAATGTAATGCACGTTAGTATTTTGCCACGACTGTGTTTAACACTGTTAACTGCGAGGTAAAGGGCTGTACTAATTATCCTTTTGTTTGTGGTATGTGTTGGGTTATTTCTTTAAAATGACGGCCTCAGTTGGAATAAATATTAAAACGAAGGAACAACCAGTCAAACGAAAAAGGAACATTAAATTCAAGCACGCAACTCGTGTTGCTCATTTTTGTCATACAAACTTTAAAAGATAGCGGTGAACATGCACACAAATAACCCTACGATAACTTTTATTCCGCTTCTATTTCTTTGTATTGCTACTTACTGTTTATTAGGTTTATTGAAATTTATCGGGCTGGGCTTAGTATTTTACTTCTGGAATTGTGGCTAATTACATCACACGACTGTGTTCCAAACCCCTTAGGGCAAAGGCACACCGTTGCGATAAATAAACAGACGTGAATGAAAATTAATAACTTCGTCGTAAAAACAGTTCACAGTTATAACGTAAATAGTGCTAATCAAATATTTTTAATGGGCCAGCGTATCGACCACGATGCACAAAGGCACGCTAGTTCACAGACGCGATGATTAACTAAACACACGTCACTGTATATTTATTACTGCCGTGGAAACTCAGACTTATCATATCATCGTAACTTGCTTAGGTAGGTTTTAAAAAAACAACGTCTACAAACGTGATGTGGTAATTTGAAGTATTTTTCGGAGTAAGAATAATTTACGCTTCGTTTGGGAAAAAGCAACATGCCAAGTCATGGCTCTCCACATCTGCTAACTTCACTTGGTAACTGCCCCGCCATCATATCTAAAGATATTAAAATAAATATTCAAACATTAAAATCTCTTTTCAGTTGTAAATTACAAATTCAAAAATCATTATTTTGCTGTAATGAGTATGAAATATGCTACAATTGAAAACATGTATAATTTAATGATTACTAGAGAAGTGAAACTTCTCGAGTGTGAAAGAGACGAAGAAAGAGAGAGAGAGAGAGAGCGACAAGCCTCGCCCAGCAGACAGTTGTTTTCAGTTGCTTTCTCGCTCGATAAAACAACACCGTACCATTACGGCCTTCTCACGATATTCTCCGTTGTTATTTTAAACAGTAAAAATGAGATATCTTGCCATCGGGGTTACCTAAATATTTTAATATTTGAAAAGGCACCGTTTAAATTACAAATAGTGTATTTCAATAGGCACCATTTAATTTACAAATAGTATATAAAAAACTAGGTTAAAATAATATTTTAACTGTGGACTATTTCTCACCGGTCGTTGCCAACACGTCGCTCCAGTCGCTGTTGTTAATTCATATTTAAAAATAAATAAATATTACAAGTTATAGACGATATTAAAGTAAATATTCATTTATTCAATAATACAGTACTCTAAAGTTAACCACAGTGTTATATATTTGTGGAATACAGGTTATTGAAAAAACAGGCTGACATGTTATGCCTAGAGTCTTTTTTCAAAGGTTGATTTTCATAAGTCGCTTCCAGTCGAGAATGTACTATAGCTGTAGCCGTGGCTATGTGTGTGTGTGTGTGTGTGTGTATCAGGTGTACAAACTAAGAAAAAAAAACTTGGCCAGTGACTTACGGGGTTGCCACGCTTACTTGACAGAATGGCACTGACAGCGATATTATCCAAACCAATTTCTGGTTCACGTACCGATTTTCTGATGAACATAGTATTAGTATACTCGTGTCCCAAGAGTACCAGTTTTTGCGACATGTATACCCGGATTTCGGAGTGTGGCGGATTCGCTGCGTATGCGTGGGCAGCAGAAATAAAACCGCGGCCACGTAATTAGGGGATGGATACTGTCGGGATGGCGGGTTAATGTAAACATGTAATTTTTTTGTGCGTTCGGTCAAATGGTACGGTTAATCCAGCTATAGACTGTAGGTAGCAGTTATCACGGAATAAACAGGCAAGCACACCACCATTTCTAAGTCATAAAATACAGCTTGAAAACAATAGTTCACGTTATTCAGGGTTTTTTTTTTCGTATGTTAAGGCCTAATAGTCTAAGAGCCGGTGAGAGATCGACTTACACCCATCTGATAACCAGATGAGACATTTTTTTTTAAATTTTATTAATTAATGAACACACCTATGATAGCTTGCCTATTGCAAAGCTGTCATGACTATTTTTAATTAAATTAGTTTTAATTACTTTTTTTCATCACCTTCTCTCTATTGATAACCAACCAAATTTAGTCCCAAATGTTAATTTTCTATATGGAGAATATACCAAGGTAGGCTTGCTTACTTATTTCCGGTCATAGCTACCTGGCAAGCAGGTATGAACAGGTAAATCAATATAGGTAACTACACCGAGCTGATAACCAATCGAATTTGGTATCAAAATAAAGATTATTTAATAACAAATATAATGGTATAGGCTTGCCTGCGAAAAATCGGTCATAGAATATTATTACCGTGCGTTAAAGTTTTAAAATCGGAGCAATTAAATATGTGCGAGAGAGAGAGAGAGTAGAGCGCCCGAAGTCTGTGCGATAGAAGAAGATACAACATAGCAGCTGTGCGAGGCGTGTCCGTTGAATGTACCCGAGTGCGCATGCTCTTTTACATGCGATTAAGGGAGACAACGTTTATTTACTGTCAAAAATGAATTTGGAGTCGCGAATAATAAACTTTAGTTCGAATATAATCATCACATTAATATAAAATAAATTTATTGATAGGTATATAATAATCATTAATGCAGAAATTAAGACATCAGACAAATTTAAAAAAATTTTTAATAAAAAAATTGTGAGAAATTTTTTTTAGAAATTTTGTCACATTTCGAAATTTCAAGAAGATACACGCATAATTTTTTTAAAAACATGTTTAGGTTATAATTTATTTTTCATATTAATCCAAAATATTTTTAGAAGTCTACTAATTTCAGAATAATTAATTAAATAAATACATACAATGCGCACTCGGGTACATCCAACGGACACGTCTCGCACAGCTGCTATGTTGTATCCTCTTCTATCGCACAGACTTCGGGCGCTCTACTCTCTCTCTCGCACACATTTAATTGCTCCGATTTTAAAACTTTAACGCACGGCAATAATATTCTATGGCAGTTTTTTTCGCAGGCAAGCCTATACCATTATATTTGTTATTAAATAATCTTTATTTTGATACCAATTTCGATTGGTTATCAGCTCGGTGTAGTTACCTATATTGATTTACATGTTCATACCTGCTTGCCAGGTAGCTATGAACGGAAATAAGTAAGCAAGCCTACCTTGGCATATTCTCCATATAGAAAATTAACATTTGGGACTAAATTTGGTTGGTTATCAATAGAGAGAAGGTGATGAAAAAAAGTAATTAAAATTAATTTAATTAAAAATAGTCATGACAGCTTTGCAATAGGCAAGCTATCATAGGTGTGTTCATTAATTAATAAAATTAAAAAAAAAAAATATGTCTCATCTGGTTATCAGATGGGTGTAAGTCGATCTCTCACTGGCTCTTGTACTATAATTGTTTATGTGTAATAGAAATATAGGTAGTAGAACTTGTGTTATGGTACCGTAAATGTGGTAAAAACGTTGTTTGAATAAATGTAACAATGGAGTATAAACAAAGCGTGCAAAAGTAAAACAATTATCCCTGCGTGGGAATATTTTGCATTTTTGACAAAGATTTCTCTCACTGTGAAAATAATTATTTTACTGCCGCGATCTAAAGAAAAGTATCGGTAGGCTATCTTCGTATTTTCAGGAAATATTTGCTGCACAGAACGGACGTTGAAACAATAAAAATTAAAACACACAGAAAATTTAAAATTTAATTAATTAATTAATTTCAAATATAGCATTCTTTAAGTATTACATCAACTTCTTAGTCGGTACTTCCCTCTAGACAAACATTTTATCTTTTAAGTCACAGACTTTTCAATTGACATATTTTAAATATAAATAGTACGTGTCCTATATTTTAACTATTAGCGTAGGATTATATTGACACTTTAAAACTTGAATCAGTGAGAAATGAACCACTTCCGTTCACTTCAGTTAAAATTGAGCAACTGAAGTTAGTGAAACCTACTGGTTATTTCAGTGAATAAATGTCACTGATTCAAATGTGATTTCCACTTATCTACAGTGAATTTCACTAGTACTGTATTTTACTTACAGTGAATTATTTTGATTCGTCAGTCGATAACAGCTTGTTAACAGGCGTTTCAGTGAATAATTTCACTGATCGAAACGGCTGATTCTTATTTAAAGTATAGGGAATTAAATAAAGTTGCTGCCGTAGTGTTACTATTTTTCATATAAACTTCATGTAAAAATAATTTATTGCCTGAGTAAACAGGTCCTCGATTCGTGTCTATTTATCTATAATGATATATAAAATTTATATTTAGGGAGAAAAGGAAAACCACTTTTTTTCCTAAATTCGGTGACATCTTATATTTGTGGCTTAGTGCTAGAAGTGCCAAAGTGACAAAAACATACTTGTGGAAAATACTGTTGAAAGGTCACTCACGTAGTCTTCATTAATCTCAAGCTTGCTGATTGATATTGTTACTGTTTATGGCATGGAAACTTTTTTTTATCATGAAGTTAGCTCTTTTAATACTTGTAAATAATTCTATAAAGTGGAGATTGTTTATTCTTGCACTTACGCAGTATATAGATTCTTATTACATTGGTGGTAAAAGTCCAACATTGATTGTTCTTGCTTGCTCAAAAAGTTGATGACCATTTCTACTGACATTAGAATAATGAGGTAGTGATTAAAAGCATATACAAAATATTTTCCGAATTTTATAGTTGTGTTTTATTATATCCTTATGTAAAAATGATTAAGTATGAAACAGTATAATGCAGCATTGAATTTATTCATTTACACATTCCTGTGCGATGGAAAACTGCTACAAAGAAATAATTATGAAAAATACAGTCTTAATCTTGGATTACATAAAAACTAAATGCATTTTTTTCATATTGATATTAGCCTTATTCACTGTTTTTCCACTACTATTAAGGTCATAACTGATGTTGATATTGGCAGTTCCGACATAAATGAAAATGAACGCATTTATTTAAAGTCACTGTGCAAAAACAATGTATGTAAATCTTGGTACATCTTAAACGAAAATTGCAGTACTTCTGATTGATAAAGTTCCATACCAAAACTGCTTAATTTGATGTTGGCATTTCTTGCACAAGTAATGGAACTGAAATCACTTAAAAAATTTTATGTAAGAAAAGCTCACTGTAAATTTGCCACTTCTAACATATCATCAGCATTTTTGTTTGACACTTATTGCATATGAATTGTTGACATACACTAAAATGACTTTCAAAAATCTATTCAATCTTTTTTCTCAGTTATAACAAGAGATAGTTGATTCTAATACATGGAACTTAAGAATTTTTACACTATGATATAACAATTAACTCAAAATTACCAAAAATTGAGTTTGGCATTTCCAGCACCAAGCCACAGATATTGTAATATTAGTTATATTAATCCTGTTATTCTGTAAATAAGGACGATGTAAGTTGAGTTGAGGACCGACTTACATGAGGCATCTTTGACTAAAGTAACACATTTATACTTATTCTTAAGAAGCTAAAACATATTTTATTTTCAGGTTGACTGAATGACGCTAAAAATAAATTATTCCTAGAAAACAGTTATCTGGGGCTGAATATAGGAAGAGGGCAGAAAGTAAGACCAAAAGAGTCAAACAAAGTGCAGCGGCCATGTCTCAATGGCTGCAAGAAGGCAGAGTCTCGTACTATGCAAGTTGAATCACCAAATGAAGAAATATTTAATTCCGACGATAAATTAAACTGAAATGCACTTTACATCATATAATTTTAAAGTAGAGGTTTTTGCATTGCTAAAATATTCAATTTTTTATTTACTACAGCAAAAATAATATCACATCAGTATTAGCTACTAGGGGACCCAGCCCGTGACTTTTTATTTCTATTGTCACGTGGCTAGAACAGTTACCATTTTAAAAAAATTGGTTGTCATACAAACACCTGAATAAAAATTGCATACATAACCCCCACCCCTACCCACCATCGTCATTCCTCCCACCACAACCGCCCCCCCCCCAAAAAAACCCTCCAACACACCACCCAACACCCCCACATCCCCGTATTTAGTCATACAAAGACTGAAAAAAAAAATTGCATAAAGATATAAAATTATATAAGCCGTGCATTTAGAGTAAACATTACCTTCATATCGCTATGTAATAATCTCTATACATTAATACAAAACTTTCATAGGAAAAAGTAATTAAAAATGAGTTTTTAGAGCCAAAAGTCATGATTGCGTAAACTGATTTAGCTTAAATGTGAACTTGACCTGTATTAAACCCTGAGGATTCGCTCTGCAAAATTTGAAGAACTTATGTTGGGTTTAAAGGGACTTAGAAGTATTAAAAACAGACAGACAGAGATCGTCTCCTTAGTATGTAGGATGTTTTATCTCAATACTTCACTTGCCTTAAAGTAAGATTTAAAAAAAGGGGGTAGGGGGCGGCAGAAGAACACTTTGCCCCCTTTACAAAACTGCCTGTATCCAACACTGATTTTCGGAGAATCATAGGGGATTATACAGGCACGCGGAAATGATTAACGACGGTGCGAATTACATTAGATCCAGTAATAGTCCAGTTCGTGAAATTAAATACGGAATCGTTGCATTGTTTGCATTTTACCAGAAAGTCGTCACCCGGTCAGGGAACACTTTATAGTAAACTGTCGTCTTAGTACTCCGAGCGTTGGCAACTTTTAACATTCTAGAGGATTTAATGTATTTTCTCTCCAGTTTAAGCATTAATTCTGTCTGGGACGTGTTGTAATATTTTAATCATCTTATCGTTGGCGTGGCTTTGGATTTGGTTCAGTGTGTTGGGCACCCACGTCAAGTTTTATTTAAATGTTCCTTGATTTGTTTAAATTAATAAATGTAATTGTCTGCGAATTTAAATATAAAATTATAGTTCCAATAAAGTATTGTCAATAAAATATTGTTGAAACCGATTTGTTGAATTTAACTTGTGCCCTGAACGCCCCAATATAATTGTCAACTAAACGTCCTATAGCCTAAGCTTTTGAGGACGTCTTGCATTTATCTAGAGAAATGTAAGCTCATTCGCTATACCAATAATGTTTTGTATAGGTATATAAAATCATGTTAAAATGTTACTAAACGATGTTTTTACTTTTATAAATAAGGTAATGCCTCGTCTGGCGACTGCCAAGCACACAGATTTCGAGATGTCTGTAATACAGTTCTTCACTATTGTTTTGTTTGTTTACTGCAGTGCGCATTGGCCTGAGAAGTACTGTGGAGAGAATACAAGGAAAGGCTATCAAGTTGTAATACCTATCATTATTACATTAATAATGCTTATAGGGGCTGAACCTTAGAGCGGACTTTCACTGATGTTACGGTGCAGCTTCATAATTACTTGATTATTATTGTAAAGGTGCTGTGCTAATTGTATCGTAGATAATGTAAATTAGCATACGTGATCGACCCCCGCTGATTGCAAGGCAGTGAAATACTTTCGTCATTAAATACAAGAAAAACTGAAAACATAGAAAAATATAAATTTAATTAAAACAAATAGATTTATTTAATACTAAAAAATGGATCCCAAACAATATTTACGTTTTTTTTTTTTTAGTTTCATTCCAGTATGGAATCTTAGTGCAGTGAATGCATTTAATTAACTTTGACATTAAATATGTGTATTCTTGTATATATTTTTTTAAGATCTGAGTTTAAATGATCAGTTTGAATTAAATTACTTTAGACTTACAATCAGGTGTCGTTCACGTAATTTCATTCACAAACTTTAAATATGAAAAACTGCAAAAAATACAAAAAAAAAAAGTTAATGTCTAAGGTGGTATAAAATTTACTCAGACGTTTTCGTGTGAAAATTGGGTAATACAGTGTTTTAATAAGCCACTATTGTCACTAAGCTAGAATTGGGAGTACGCTACTCGAAATAATTGGTAATCCTGTTTTCTGTCAGTGGCGTCTCGTTAGGGCAAGCAAGGCAAGCAGTGCTTGCCCAGACAGTTTCCTGACAATGTTATATTTAAAATAAATATTAAATTCTAACTTATATTTACTTTAAGGTATCTTTTCACTCGTGCGGTACACATTTTATTCGGGAAACAAAACTGTACATTATAAGAAAACAACTCGTTGGCTAGCAAAACCAAGACGTTTGGAAGCGCTGTAAGTAATGCTTTCAGCAGGTAGGCGGTCCCAATGATTTCCCGGCCGACGGAGGGACAGCAAGGTAGGAAGACCACCCGGGGAGGGGCGGAGGCTTATGGCTGCGTCAACCTGTGTTAGGAGCTACGATGGTAGTGCTTTCTTCGCCGAACTGAAGCGGACATAGCCAAAGCTGGCCTAGCCGCAGGCAGTTGGCGCGGTGTAGTTTACAGTAACTAGATCGATGCGTGGGCAAGTTGGTGCGCACAACACGAATCGTATTGTTTTATTTTAATTTACTTTTGGTGTTGAAAACGTTATACATATTCGTGCGCGATCTATACCCTACATAAACATTATAAAATTACAGTGTGAGTTTGAGAACGGTGTAGATAGAATGAGTGCAACATAAACATACGGATACAAGTATGGTGTGTATAGATTTCGAGTGAAGCATTTTTCCAGCAGTGCTTTCACTTTTCAGGAAAGATGTGACATCATAAAGTAGGGTAGGCCGACACCTGAACTGAAGATCACAACAACACTCAAGAAAGGTAATTTTGTACGGAATTTCCAAAACAAAATGTTTATCAGAAACACTTTTGGTTATCTGGTTGTAACAGCTTAAACAAAATTGTTTTGCTGGCCATGTTTATTGTTTTCAAAGGATGTTAACACGTGAACTGCAACTGGGTATTGTGACCATAACAATTTGTGCAATGTTGTTAAAAAACACGAGCGCTCTGAAGTTCACATAAGTTCGTTTTTTTTCTCTTAAAGAATTTGGTAAAAATAGAGTTGATTGCTTTCCATCTTTACAAAAAAAATTTTCTTTCGTAAATACCTCACTGTCGACGGGTATTAAAATAATATTGATTTTGAATGGGCAAGGTTCCGAGTTTGATGAAGGTATGTTTGTAATATTTTTCACCCGGGCAAATTTTATGTAAAAAAATATTAAGATTTTTACAAGTGGTGTATTTTATATTTAGGTACGAAAAAAATCTAAATGGCACCATTTTGCACCTTGAAATCCTCATTTTCCCGGGGAAGGGCCCCCGGACCATCCGCCCCCTTTACTGGGGAGATCAACGCCACTACTGTCCCCTGCACACAGTAGCTTGCCCATGAAATTATAGCACGCATCGCCACTGTTTTACTGGGGAGATCAACGCCACTACTGTCCCCTGTACACAGTAGCTTGCCCATGAAATTATAGCACGCATTGCCACTGTTTTACTGGGGAGATCAACGCCACTACTGTCCCCTGCACACAGTAGCTTGCCCATGAAATTATAGCACGCATCGCCACTGTTTTCTATATTACTTACGGCGTTCTCTTCTTGATTGTCTTTCGGTTACTCGAAGTCTTCCTTACTGGGTTCAGACTCGAATTTATATAAATAATGTCTCTTTACTTGTTCGTTCTCCAAGGCCTATCAATTTAGGGACCAGTTCATACTTAACTGACGAGGCAAAACCACCTTCCACAAACAAACGTCTCTTTTCAGACTTCATTTGTTGCAGGTTTCCTATTTATTATTACTACTACTACTATTATCGTTATGTCATTATTAGTGGCAAAGTTAAGGTTTTCGCCTTCTCGTACATTTAACCACGAAGTAATTCACATCAATGGAAACAAAGATGAAATTATACAAATAGGTTATCTATCCTAAACACACACGAACAGGCAATAAAAATTGTCCACGAATACAATAGTTGACAGAACTTTTACTCGTGATTTCTGGAAGGTTTTATGAACTCCAGTATGAGAATCACACAAATCTAGTAGGATACAGTTAATGAACAAATAAATACGTCAAAAATTACGTAGTGATAGACGTCCAGCGTAGTCTGGTTTGGTAGCGTAATATGAAGATATTTTCCTCTGCTACCCAGCTCACACCGCTCGTAAAGGTATTAAAAAAAGAGCCACTGCATTTTGTTATGAAAACTGCGTGAAAATAATAAATAGTCGAAATTAAAATCAAATCCGTGTGACTGCGTGAGCCGTAAACGCTCGGCGAAATAAATATTCATGATATTACAATCACGCAAATAAATAACGTCTGTGACATTAAATAAACACCCGTGAATTCGAAAAGTAAATAAAAATAGAGCGGACAAATCCGTACCCGCCACAAATCAATACACAAAAATAGTTCTCCCAGGCGAATTTATATTGAGCTTAAAGACGACTATGGGGCACCATTCGGTCACTTCGTCGTTGATAACACTAGGGGAAGGTTTGTGAAGGCTGCTCACGACAAAGCGAGCCCCTGCCTGCATATATTTCAACGGGCAAACTGAGTGACATGCGCCCGGTAAAGTTGGTAACGAAGCAGTACCGTATCTTCACGTCGAATAAAACGTGTTAGGAGTCAATTTGAGATAACTTAAATTATTTCTTTCGCTTACGGTTTTTTTAATGCATCGAAGTCTAAAAACTACCATATTTGTCAAATATTTACTTTTCTAATGATTTCACAGTTTTACTTGACCGACGTATGAACAACGTGATGAGGACCATGCCAATGTTAATTTTACATAAGGCGGAAAATACATTACGTGCATACAAGTAGAACTTAAGCAGAGATTCCAAAAGTGGTCACTTGACTGTGAACAGACTATATATATATATATATATATATATATATATATATATATATATATATATATATATATATTACACTTTAAGAGTGGGATGGACCCCCGCGTTTTTTCTTTTTTTTTTTTTAATAGTTGTTTGTGAGAATACGTGTACCTCGGTAATTATGTTCTGCAAATACGACTTTTTGTCAGAAAAGATTCTAAAAATAACATACACCCTTTTTTTTTTTTTTGTCATATTAACAGTATTCTTGAAGAAAAGAATTAGTGAAAATGGAAAAATATCGCATATTTAAAGCTTGCGTACCCAGTTTTCTAAGACGGCAAGAGAAAAGCACAAAGATACGGGTGTAGTTTGATCTGTGATCTTTCACCGCGTGTAATAAAACCCGTATGTTACTGATCTGATTTGCTCAGTCCAGCGTCACGACGGAAAGACAGCGCGCCTTGAGCGTAGGAGCGATGTGGTGCTAGGCGTGCGTGTTAGTGTCGCCCGTATCGCTCCCTCGCTACTTGACCTTGGACGCGTGGGTCCATTCCACTGTTAAGCAATACCGCCACAACTGAAAACTGTCGACTTCCAGTTACAACTATTTTTCATGCGGGAAAATTATAGTCTACCAGGTGCAAAATGCACTTAATCCCTTCAAGTACATTTTTATTTTAATTGTTGTTTTGTAAGGTTCTGAAGAAAAATACTGTCGCGCCATATATCGTTTGTTCCAAATTAATGTATACACTCTTTGTACGTTAATAACAGATAAATTATTAAGGACTGCGTGTACTTGTCTAAAGGCTGTTCGCGGTAAAATGAGCACTTTTGAAAGCCCTGCTTATGATCTACTTGTATGCCGTCGTGTATTCTTCCGCCTTATGTAAAATTAACATTGCCATGGACCTTATCACTTTATTCATACTTCGGTCAAGTAAAACTGTGAAATTATTAGGAAAGTAAATATTTTTCAAATGTGTTAATTTTTACACTCTTACGCATTTAAACAAAAATTAAAAAAGGAAATAAATGATTTAAGTTCTCACAAATAGTTACTTAACGCTTTTTATCCGACGTTAATAAATGGAATTACTTTCCATCCATCGTTACCAACTTTACTGGCCGAATGTAACTCGGTGCGCCCGTTAAAATATATGCAGGCAGGGACAGTGACATTTTTCTAAGGTTCATTTCAAAAGTGTTCACTTTATCGTGAACAGCCTTTATATAAAGACAACGCCATGTGCGTGCAAACGCGTGTAGCCATTATGCTGTTGTCAGTTCCATTTGCAGCCACGAGCGGCGCCACTACAACTTTAAAAGGACACGGCGCAGGGGACGAGGTTGTTTAATTTTAGAGCAACGCAAGTGGATGTGTTGAGTGTTACTGGAAACGTGAGGGAGGACATGGTTGGGATGTAGAGAAGATGGAGGGCAGAACGCGATACAGCGGCAGTACCGCGTGTAACAATGACTCTCTTATGCCGGACTCACATAGCCACGACGCGCACGACACGACGGCCAACAGCCAATGAAATACAAGATAGATCGTCGTAAGCCCGACCGATTCTGCCGCACGACCAGCAATTTTGGCCTAGAAATGATTTCTATTCTTTGTCGTGTCGTGCGGCACGACGCACAGAATGTACAACATTGCAAAACGAAGTTGTATTCCAAGCTTTCCGTACAATGATAAATACGCAGCTTAAAAGAAAAATAAATTGAAAATTACTGCATCTAACGCTTACAAATGATAATTTTACCTTTGTATGCATTAGGGATACCAATCTGTCACCATTGTGTATTACAAATTTCCCTCTCGTTCACCGCCTTTGAAACTAACGTAGCTTATCAGCGCCTTCTAAATAGTTACGTTAAATGCCGAGAGCGTAGTGTCGGTCGTGCTGTAAATTCAAGTAGTCACATTGAAATGTGTCGTGGTTGCGTTTTTGGTCGTGTCGTGTCGGTTGGGGCTATGTAATTCCGGCACTACGCGGCGAGTTTGAAAAGGAAGGAATTGTGTGTGATGCAAAGAAAGGACGGTGTGGCAGGAAGAGGGCAACAACGGACGAATAAGGTGCGGGGGCTGTGGTGTATACACTGGTGCATTTCCCCGCGATATCGAAGTTCGTATGGCAAGCTGCGTGAGTCAGGTTGTGGCGGCTATGCCTGCACATCGATGGAAGTTAAAACCTACGTAACCTTAAAATGAAGTTTGCTAACGGCTGCTCACGATAAAGTGAGCACTTTAGAAATGAATCTTAGAAAAATGTCACTGCCCTTGTATGCATATATTATAATGGACGCACTGAGTGACATTTGTCCAGTAAAGTTGGTAACGATGGATGGGAAGTAGTTCTATAACTTAATGTTGAATAGAAAGTGTCAGATAACCATTTGTGATAGCTGAAATTTTTTTCTTTCGCTTTCTGTTATTGTTTTAATGCACTAAGCGTAGAAATTAGCAGATTTGTAAACTACTACCTTTTCTAATAATTTCACAGTTTCAGTTGACCGACGCACGAATAAAGCGATGAGGTCCATGACTATGTTAATTTTATATAGGGCGGAGTAATACACAACGTGCATACTTAAGCAGGACTTTCAAAAGTGCTCACTTTAACGTGTACAGCCTATACAAGTGTTGGCCTTATGGTACGGCTTACCTTTGGTGCGTCGGGTAACGTTTGACGGACCACGTCGCGTGACTTCTGCTCGGTAAATGCTCGCTGCGGGCTCCGCGGTCGCCGTCGAAGCCTCGAATTACCCCCCCCCCCCCCCCTAACTCATCGCCCTGACCAAGTGACGTCAGCCAGCCACGTACCACCAGAGTGCATTTCATGGCGAAGACGAAAGAATAATATTTTGTAACCTTTTAGATGTTTCCAAATAAAGTATATATACGCGGTCTCACCCAGGATAAGGGCGACAGTACTGGGATTCATGTTGGGAGGAACTGCTGTTCCTAACATATTGTAAAGGATGGACGGAGGAAGGGCGCCAGCTGCCATTTTATTACGTTAAGTATCATGTAATTAAATTGGAAATGTAAATTTTGGGGAATAAATATATATATTATTTTAACCAAAGTTATATTTTTGATATATAATCTTTTATTGTATATCTTGGGGGGGAAACCATTTTGTAAAATGAAATGAGTCAATGTAAAAGACCAAACCCAATCCCTTTTTTGATATCATTAGGGGACTCTCGGGGTCTTTCCTTTATTTCCATCTTCATCGAGGAGACATTGAGACAAAGGCCTCGTCCTGTGTGTGTTGGCACAAACCATCACACACAGGCTGGAGAAAACTGCGCCACTCTGCTTCCTTAATGCAGAGTAATCGAAAAAGGGAGTAAAAGAAAAGGTGAGAAATTTGCAAAAAAAAAAAATATATATTTTGGGTTTGTTCCAGTGTTCGTTAGGGGGGCGGGGGGGGGGGGCATTAATTGTGGTGCGTCAAACTCATCACCAAAAATGACTACTACAGGTATCGACCGAGCCGCGTGGATGCAGAGCCTGTTCAGATGACGCCCTTCAAAAGGCGCCGAGCGACGCCAGGGTGTCGTTCAAGCCAGATGACGGGATTGAAATGTCATGTCAGCTGATGAGGGAACTGGTGAAGCTTCAAAACCCCAAAACGTTAAAAGAATTATTACAATTAGTAATTCAAGTGTAATTAACGATCGGTGATTGTAAGCAAAGAGAGCATACAGTTATAACACCTAAGCGTCAATGTCAAATTTGTTTTCTAACCGACCATCAGACGGCTGAATGTCATCTATAAGACGCAAAAAGGCGAAAGAAATTCTGATCAGGACAAAGCGAAGCAAAAAATGTCATGTTTGTTCTCGAACTAATCACCTGACGGGAAAATGTTTTTACAGGAAAATGGAATGCGACGGGAAAGAAAAAGCGCTGGAAAATGGGGGCCAGTCAGATCGAAAGGTTAAGTCAGAAGTTACAGAAACGTCTGTAGGTCGTAAAACTTATAAAATAAATAATTTGTTACAGATGCGGTAATCCTGGTCACGTCACATTTCATTGTCCGTTAACGGGGAAGCCTTTGAGGAATAGGCGCCGTTGCAAATACAAATTTATGTAATAAAAATGGTCCGCTGCATATCCAGCTCGCAATTGCAAATTTAACTGTGTCAGCTCTGGTAGACTCAGGAGCTTCAGCTACGCTTATAAGATAATAAACTTTAAATAAACTCATGCGTGAAGCGCCGGTAGGATCCGTACAATTAAAACGGGGTGAGTCGGTGGAATTTTCCTTATTCGACGGATGATTGAGTAAATCAAATGCGATACCTGTAATGGAAATAAAGATATAACAATTTTCGTCTAAAGTAGCGTTCCGCGTGTTTGTACATCTGTCACATGACTTGATATCAGGTATCGATTTTTTGGGAAGTATGTGCGCTAGCATTTCCGTATAGTTCAGTTGCTTCAGTATTCTGAAGAGGTATTTCAAGCATTAGAACAGCTTAAAACGGAATATAAAGATGAGCTTACGTCAAAGATAGGGCGTCCTATCCCGTACCCGTCATGGAAACGGTACTTCAGTATTTGCAAAAGGAGATGTATTTTACCATTTGGGGATTTAAATTCAGCGTTTTTTCAGGGCGAGCTACACCCTGATGGCAGGACACTGTTAGATTTTTGTACACCGTGGGGCTTATATCATTGGACGCATGTATCTACGGGTGTAAATTCTGAACCAGAGTGTATATCACGGGTGTTAAATCACGTATTAGGAAAATAATATCTGTATGAGTTTGTGTTCACATATAGTACATAGACGACGTGTGCATTTACGGTAATAAGTTAGAACATCTGAAACGCCTGCGGGTAGTGCTAGACGCGCTGCGAAAGGGCGAGGCTGACGGTAAATCCCTAAAGATGAAGTGGGCACAACATGTGCGATATTTAGGTTTCTTTCATCATTTCTGAGGGTAGTTTGCGAACCGATCCAGAAAAAGAAAAATTAAAATCCGTTGTAAATTTTCCGCATTAGAAAAATTTACAAGGAGTAAAAAGATTTTTAGGAATGGTAGCGTTTTATAGCAATTTTGTACAAAAATTTTTCCAACTTAACAGAAACGTTAATCAAGCTGAAAAGAAACATGTACCGTTTGAGTGGAACTTAGAGCAAGAAAATGCTTTCAATAAATTTAGAGAAATTTTAGTAAATTCTCCAGTCCTGCATTTGCTTAATTTCTCTGGGGAATTCTTTCTGCATTGCGACGCTAGTTCAATAGCTATAGGAACCAAAAGAAAGAATTGTCATTTTGTACCGATTGCGTACGTTAGTAAATTATTGACCCAGGTAGAACGGAAATATACAATTTATGAAAAGGAATACTTACGGCGATATTACACGATACCAGATTCCGTAAAAGCATGTGCAAGGTCCGCCATAGCGGCCGGTATACGGGCTAGTGTGGCAACCGTCATAGCATTACCCGCCTTGCACGCGCAGATTTCCTACCAGGTTTGATAATTGGACACGTCCTATTTTTCGTGGCAGGTTCCATACCAGGTTTCGTTCCTGGCCACTCACGTTGCAGTTTCAGAGCGTAGGGCCGCTCCCCGTGGCTACTACTTGAAACGAGTTGATGAAGAAACCGAAAAGGACGCCTCCATCTTGATTTTACATCCGTGAGATTGAAACTATTTCGAATAGATTTAAAATACGGCGACGAATGATACTGACT
Source organism: Dryococelus australis (assembly GCA_029891345.1). NCBI lineage: Eukaryota > Metazoa > Arthropoda > Insecta > Phasmatodea > Phasmatidae > Dryococelus > Dryococelus australis. The sequence continues at coordinate 38,751,068 of CM057002.1, forward strand.
ATGACAACTTTCAGTTACTGTTTAAAACCGTTCTGAATGCTTAAAACATTACCTACTGCATGAAAAAATTAATTCAAACTCTTAGGGCATCTACAGTAAATAAACTCTACAACTGACGTATGAACTAGTAGTATAGTGGTAAAGTCGCGATGTCTGTTATTAACGGGTAACTTTTGGGCGTAATTTCGAAATTCCGCCGGACCCATACTTTTTTTATCATTAAATTTCACATGCTAATAATATCCCGGTACGCAGAAGAATATTAAATTTTGCAACCGGTCAGTAATTTTCGTCAAAATAAAAAATAACACACCGTACTCTAGTGGCTTCACGTCACTTTCAAGAAAATGAATGAAACTATACTAGTAAACACTCAATGTATTTAAAGGCGAACAGTAATATAGTCATATAAGATGTGCTAGCTAGTTTTTTCATGGGCCTACGCAAGTGACTAACTGGTAGCAGTTCTACGAATGGGGTTCATATTTACTACAAACCACACACTGCGCACTCACCGAGGGTGCCAAATGCTAGTACGCGAACTGCTGTCGTGTAATATTAATCTTCAATGGCGGCTCATATAGCGGCTGGTATAAGGCTCGTGCACCAGGGCTTGTAGAAGCTTTCACAAGAACCAAGTACGGCTGCAGGTATCGTGTAATATCGGCTTTAAGGTGTATTTATAGGCTATGGAAAAGTTTGCCGACTATTTAGATCATGCACCGTTCACCTTGTGTACGGACAACCAAGCGCTTAGCTGGTAATTAAAATCTCAAAAACCGGCAGGTAGTTTGGCGCGGTGGTTGGTAAGGCTAGCCCGTTAAAAATTCAATTTGCAGCGTATGCACGGGATCAATAATTCGGTCGCCGACGCGCTGTACCGCATGTGCTGCCCCGAGGTGTTAAAGCTAGGCGAGTCGGAGCAAAATGGGGCACCTGTGGAGAGTGTCCGCTGTCAAGGCCTGAGCTAGGAAACACAGATGCTGCAGAATTAAATAAGTTACAAAAGTTACCCAGTGTGTTGGCTGACATTAAAGAGCACCAACAAGTTGATACAGAATGTAAGCAGATTTTTTTCTGAAATTAGAAATGGATAGTCAGGCACCTTAAGTTATCCAATATGTATTGCATACATAAAACAATAAAGTCACAACTTAAAAATAACTATGTAAATAATAACCACGATAAAAGTGTGACAGGCCTCAGAGTCGGAGAGTTGATGAGTGAATGAGTGGCTGAGTTCCGAGCGTTAAATATGAGCAGCAAGAGAAATGACCAGCGGGAGGGAAATCTGCGACTGCGAGTATCAGGCAGTGAAGGGTGCGGCTGGCAGGCTGGACTATTGAACTAAATGCGTGAGTGAAAGACATTACAAATTGTGTCGACAGATAGACTGAACACGTGTTAATGATGAGTATAAGTTAATTGATTGTATTCAAATCGTGACATTAAGAAGGACTTTAATTAGAGTTGAAATAGACATTAAAAATTGTGGTCACGGTTAAATAGAAAGAGTAATAGTGAGGACAGAAACGTTAATGGTGTAAATAATAGCTGTGTGAATAAATTAGAAATCAAATTGTATTCTTTTATTTTTATTATTTATGACCTCCATCAGTCACGAACTCAGATACGCCACTCAGGCATCCCATGTAACAATATTTTATTTTACCCTTAGGCGTTAAATTTCAAGTGCGGTGGAATATACACCCTGCGTTTATTACTTACATGACGATATTTTTTTTTAATGTGGTTAAAGGATAAAATATGGCTAGTAAGAAAAATGTAACTAGGGCCTCAAAAGTGCTCACTTTACCGTGAACAGCCTATAACTAAGTGCGCCCGTGGTGCTCCCGTCTTCGAGTTACACCTCCTCTCCTCCCCCTTTACATGGAGACCATGAAGGAGGATGCGTGCCCGCGTGTAACATCACGGGGAAGTGCCATGCACATTATTGGCTCTTTCCAAATAGTCTAGATCCACACGAAGGAGAACGGCGAAGGAAATATAAGGCGAGGTTTCCGGTCTTAAAGAGAAAGCGAAGCAGAGAAGGGCTCAGTTTTTTCCGGATCATTTTTAGTTTTGTATTCATATCGGAAATGTAATTTGCACTTATAATTTGAAGATTTTCTTATAATATTACTTTATATAATATTTCCGTTTCTGTACTAATGTAACCACTGTGGCAATTTGTTATTGTACTTAACGATTATGTAAAAAAAAAAATTGAAATTTCTCAAATAAGAAAAAAATTTAATTTTGTCCAAATAAATATACATGACCTAAGAGAAATAAATAAGTTGCAACATTTACAAATCCCATTACGTTACCTTTACTACTACACTTGACCGGGTTGGTTTGAGGTGAGGAAGAGGGGGGGGGGGAAGGAACCTTTGTTTTTGAGGAATTTCCCCACTGAACGAAGGAGAGATGAAAGTGCTGTTTCCATATTTCGGAAAGATGCCGGCACAGTATTGTTACAAGACGGCTGAGGGGTGTATCCTTGGTAGTAGGGATGGCGGTCTTAATGACAATAAAAGAGCTAAATTTTATTTAAATGTATTCAGACGGCAATTATTTGCAGCATTAATCTGTCCACCTCCACTATTGCTTTTTTTATTTCTCGGCAAGCGCAATATTTAATGTATATTTCAACTCTAATTATAGAAGGAAGGGCATAGAAAACCAGGCAAAGCGGTGTGAAAAACTATGCAACAGTCGCAGACGATAAATGTAATTCCTTTATCGGATTAGGGCTGGATAAAGTAGGGTGTTTGTTTGTTCGCGAAGATAGACTTTGTGTGGTTAATGAGTGGTGATATGAAATGTGTTGACCCCCCCCCCCCCCCTGCTGGAATGTATCCAGGGTCGTACTGCAGTACCACGGCCCTGGAGGCGGGGGACAGAACTGCGCCACCCGCTCGGGGGCCCGACGCACTTTTATATCAGTCGCCCTGACCATCTGGAAGGTTCAACGCACCCCGAGTCACGCTGAGAGAATCTAGATCAGTAATCCAGAGCATTCTTCAGATAAACGCAGCAATTCCATACAACAAAGATTAGGAGCGTGCGAGATAGTAGCGTCATCGCAGCGCCATTCGTCGCGGAAAGCCTTTGGAAGCTGGTCGTATGCCCGGTTGCACCAACATCTTCCCCGATCCGAGATCGAATGATCCTAGTTCCGAATCAGGATTCAGTTCGATCTTGATTCCATTGTAAATGTGCCGCACCAACGGAATTGCCCGTTTCTGGATCTCCGATCCATCGATCTTGGTTCCAAAGTGACAGATCGAGATATTGAGTGTCAGACAAGTTTTGCTACTGGTTCGCAGGTTCGCAATATATAACATGATGAATGTAGGAGTAGTATGCACACACTTTTTCGATATTTTTAATACAAATGTTATTGGAGAAGATCACGTACTAGATAGAATTAGGCGTTTTTTTTATTTTTTTTTTTATTGCTGTACGAATTTTACTTAGCAATATTCAAAGTGCGAATAATGTTGTTTTAATTTATCAAGAAAATAATTGTAATTAGTCCTATCTGTTGGCGTATTTTCAAACTACATTTGTCACTGTTCTTTCGTGCTAAAAAAATTCGATGTGATTGTTAGCTTTTACGGAAAGTTAGTACACTGTATGATATACTGAATGGCGTTTCCAATTTTACTTTGTGTTTGTTCGGAGGTATAAGCATGAATTTCGTTCTCTCTTTACAAAACATAAATGAATCTTCAATTAAATAAATGCATTTGAACTTTAGCCTTTGTAAAATGTCTGAATTTACATTTTACAACAGTAAACAACAACGGAATCTATTTCTAAACGATTTAAATATTACTAAGTTTATTTCTAGTAAATAAATACATTTGACAGTGATTTTAAATTCACATAACCTGTATTCAACATACTTGAATTCTTCTCTGATCTCGGATCGAGATTTCGAACCGCCAAATCCGGCGGATAGAAATAAAGTCCATCTCGAACTTCAGTCAAGCTCTGAATTCAAATGGTGCAATAGTTTTATGTGTCAATCTTAGATCCGATCTCGGATCGAGTTTCGAACCACGATGGTGGAACTGGCCATCAGTGTTTGGCATCCGCTCTTGGGTTGCATGCGCGACCTTCACACGTTTCAGCTCTCGCGAGGGATGCAAAGCAGCGAGCGCGTAACAATGTGTATAGAACTGCCGTTACATGCTGAGACTTGGGCAGTAACAGTGCCCCGGATATTGAGCAAGTGTTTCCTGCTGTATGACTGGTTATGGGAAAACCACTGGATCTGAAGCTTGCAAGGTGGGTGTCTCAGTGCTTGCACGGGATTGGCCAGCTGCAATCACGTGACAACTCGGTGAATAGCTGGTCGGTGATTGGCTGGTCAGTGTTTGCACAATGTATTAATGGTTCAGTACGATTGGTTCAACGTCGATATGACGTCACAGGATTTGCGTACTCGTATATAAGCAGCAGGGAGGTCAGCTGAGAATCTTAGTTAGACAGCAGCTCCCGTGATAGGTGGATCGTCTTGGGGAGTGGTACCAGCAGTGCCATCGAGTTCTTCAGGCATGTGCCGACAGCACCAGTGACTTCTTTGGGCGGGTCCCCTACAGTAGTGCAGCCATCGACGACATCAGACATGACGTCGATAGTGTCATCGACTTCTATGCGTGGGCGACCTACAGCAGCTCCATCGGCATCGCCAACTGCGCCATAGACCTCTGTTCCAGCAGCATGTGTATGTTCAAATACCTCTGCTGAACCAAAACGACATTATTGTTAAACTTTAAATTTTGAATAACCGATATATATATATTTCATTAATTATGCATGTCGTCAAAGTCTCGCATCATGCTTGTAAGTATGTACCTCATTGGAAACAACTGATTTAAATAGTGTGGAAATTTACAAATATGTTTATACCTATAAATTAAAGGGCCGACAGCACGTTTGGCCTCCAGAATGCTTACTTTTCCGAATTTATTCTCGAGTTTTTATTTTCGAGGTCATTCAGGGTCATGGGGTCAAGGTAAAGGTAGTCTGCATCCAATATGGCGGTATAGGCTATTCATTGTAAAGTGAGCACTTTTTAATGCCCTGCACAATTTTTCCTTTTAATTAAATTCTACCTTTCCGCCACTCTTTAATGTAAGTATTGCAATATGACTAATAAACACAGTGTGTAATTTTCATCACTCTCAAAAGTTAGCGTCAGAGACTGCAATAAAATATATTTATTAGGGGTTGATGCCTTTTGGGAAGGCCTTAAAAAGTGCCCACTTTACCATGAACAGCCTATAGTAGTCTGTAATGCATTATGCTTGCTGACTTGTATGGATTTTTTCTCGATATTTTTTGTTTTCAAGGTCATTCAGGGTCATGGGGTCAATGGATCAATGGGTAATGGGGTTAATGGGTCATGGGGTCAATGGGTCATCGGGTCAATGGGGTCAGTGGGTCATGGTGTCAATGGGTCAATGGATCAGTCTTGTGAGGGGGTCAGCCCGAAAACAGGAGTCAGTTGTCTACTTTAAGTGTGGCCATGATTTATAGGTAAGCGAAGAACCTGTCTGGAAGAAACTGTTGTAGTTATAACTGCCTGGTAATGTGATCAAGGAACTAGCATCTAGAGCCTGCCTAGCTGCCTCTGTGTGATGTCTCAATGATCGCATGTGATTGGTTAGCTGCAGTCATGTGCTAACTTGGCGATTGGCTGGTCGGCGTCTGCACAATATATTTATTAATGGTGCAGTACGATTGGTTCGAAGTCAATATGAAGCCATAAGGCTTGCACACTTGTATATTATAAGCAGTAGGGAGGTAAGCCGAGAGGTTTAGTTTGATAGCAGCTGAGTGAAAGGTGGACCCGTCTCGACTAGCTTCTGCCTTTTCACAAAGATTTTTTCTCGAGTTTTTGTTTTTAGGTCATTCAAGGTCATGGGGTCAAGGTCGAGGTAATCTGCATCTAATATGGTAATGGTAGTCTGTAATGTATTATGCTTGTTGACTTGTATGTATTTTTCTAGGTTTTTTATTTTCAAGTTCATTCAATGACTTGGGGTCAAGTTTGAGGTAACCTGTATCTAATATGGTGGTGGTAGTCTGTATCTAATATGGTGGTGGTAGTCTGTATCTAATATGGTGGTGGTAGTCTGTATCTAATATGATGGTGGTAGTCTGTAATGTATTACGCTTGCTGACTTTTATGTATTATTTCTCGAGTTCTTTATTTTCAAGGTCATGGGGTCGAGGTAGTTGGCATCTGATATGGTAGTAGTAGTCTATAATGTATTATGCTTGTTGACTTTTATGTATTTTTCTCGAGTTTTTATTTTCAAGGTCATTCGATGTGATGGCGTCAAGGTCGAGGCAGTCAGCATCTAGTATGGCGGCGGTAGCCTTTAATGTATTATGCTAGCTGACTTTTATGGATTTTTTCTCGGGTTTTCATTTTCAAGGTCAAAGGTCAATTGCTATTGGGCATTGTCTTCCAAGATGGCGTATGGGTGATGTATACCAAGATGGTGGTCACATACCAAGATGGCGGCCTCCAGTAATGTATAAAAATGACAAAAGAAAAACAAATATGGCGGCATCCTGTAACATATAAACAAATATGGCTGCCTTCAGTAGCATGTAAACAAATGACGAACGAAAAACCAAGATGGCGGAATGAGTGTAGGTGAGAGGAGAGGGTGCGAGGGAGTCAGTCGTCTGCTGGATTCGAACAGAAGTGAGCAATTTGGCGGGCGTGGAGGGGGAGGGGGGGGGGGCTCAGGAAATGTAAGTTTTTAAATTAAATTTTATATAAAAAATTTTAAGGGAATTTTTCTTAAGGAAAAAGGGAAATTCCGAGGGAAAGAGGGAAACGTGGACGCTGCGATTAAAGCCATTTTTATTAAGAAATTTTTAAAGTAAAATTTTTTAAAAAATAAATTTTTAAACGATTTTTAATTCAATTTTTAAAAACAAACTCTTTATAATTTTTTATTGATTCTTTTTTCTTTTGTGATTGTATTTTATTTTTTTGGGTTTTTGTATTTTCAAGGTCAAAGGTCACAGTCCTGATCTCGATAACCTGGCTAGACGTCACTGATTCCAGTAACCGGAGTCGCTAATCCCTGTCAGCATTAAAAAAAAGGGGGGGTCATTCTGATGCTCTTTTTAATACATTTTTTTATATATTTTTTAAATAATTTTTAATAATGAATTTTTTCGGCTTTTTTTCTAATTTTTTAGAATTATTTGGAATTTTTGAGGATTTTTTAAAAGTTTCTTAGTGTTTTTTGAGGTAAAAAAAATCCTCGAAGTCAAGGTCAAGGTCAAAGATCACACAGGACAGGGGTAAAATGTCAAGACATCCAATATGGCGGTCGGGTGACGTAACAAGATGGCGGCTCCCCCGGCTCCGGCTGCGATGCCAGATGCCGATGGCCGAAAGTCATCTAAATCATAGTACTGCGGAAGAATACACAACGTGTATACAAGTAGATCCTACGCATGGCTTTCGAAAGAGCTCAGATTACCGTGAACAGCATACAGTAATATATGCAAACAATTACTAAGTAAAAAATTTTTTATATTTCTCTGTGTAGTTTTTATTTTCGTTATCATACATTATTTTCCATTATTTTAAATAAGTGAAAATATGAAATTATTCACAAAAGTCTCCTTTAGTAGAGCACTTAGGTAAGTGATTACTTTGTGAAAATGCTAGACAATGTGTGTATGTATTGAGTTCAGAATGGCAGTGTGTTTCGAGAATCTTAGCTACATTATTTTCGTTCGTTTTTCAGGGGCTTTACATTCCGTGAATAACTTGCTATATTAGAAGGCGAAGACGAGTATGATGAAGACAACAGCGGTACGTATTCTCAAAATGAGTTTTCCATTACTATACAAGCTTCACTTACAGTTTTCGGTGCATCCAAGAAGGAAACAAAAGAGAAAAATATTTGAGTGGTGTGATGGTAATCTCGCAATACATCATTTTAAATGGTCAGGAATATCAGCAGTTCATAGTCAAATTTCTCCAGCAAGTTTATTTGAATATTTGTTGACCTTGATGATGTATCCATTCTTGCAACTCAGAGCAACAGTATAATGCAAGTAATACTAAACTTGGTGGTATCAGGTGTGAATAAATCAGATGTTTAATTGGAATATTGATTTTAAGTGGGTATGTTTCAGTACCTAGAAGAATACTTATCTCCAGAAAAATACACAAATAAAAAAAACGCTTTAAATACAACGTTAAAATGTGGAAATATTTGATCTTCTTCGTTTGCCAACAATACAAGATATTCATCACCAATCAGATGCGTGCTGACTCGACTAAACTTTCCATGGAGACAAAGATAAAGACGAGCATGTTACTTATATTTTTGTAAATTTCACAGCCAATAATTTTAACGTAATATTAATCTCAATTTGGACCCATAGGTATCTCGATTGTTAAGTTCGTGGAGTAATCAGTTCGATTCCAGGATCCGAAAGTGTGATGAACACTGATGTGGTGTTCGAGTTTTCCAATGTATTCCCCTGTCATCCCTTGTGTGAAGAGACTATTCGTTGTCTGACTCGCCTTTCACGAATGTGAACCTGTGATAAACGTGTAGAAAAAGAGCGAGGTAATCACACGAGTAGTTTAAAAATAGGAGTTCTAGTGCACCTGGCTGCTGGCTGCGGACTGGTGGACTGCAATTTGCATATAACCTGACTGCAAAGCTGTGAACCCCAGGAGCGATGATTTCCCTTTTATCTCTTTTTCCCGTCCAAAATGGTTGATTTCACGTAGAAAAACGTCACTTTTTCCTTCAAAATTTCCCTAATTTCCCTCTCGCCGCCGGCGGCCATGTTGACAGATAGTGCCGAACGCCATATCTTGCCCTAATTAGCATAATCCGGTGGGGGACCCATCAGGATGGCCAATGACTCATGTGAGATGTGGGATCACACGCCCTCCTGCCGATGGCGGCCATATTAGCAGCCAGTGACAGAAAGTACATTTGCTCAATTTCGCGCATTGTGCCAGACGTTTGCCCAATGTGGCTGAATCGGTAGTAGTTTCTCTCAAATTCGGAGCTTCTCAAATTCCTATCATTCCTGGCTGCCATCTTGGTATCGACGACGTATCTATGCCCAGGACAATTGACGACAAGCTGAGGATGTCGACCATTTTGGCGGCCAGCAACTCGCCGGCGGAGGCAGTGGGGCATAAAGGCATCGCAAACAATCAGATCGTGTGTAACACTGCCGCCTCCTTAAGTCTGTGTGTACAATGCTTGTAAGCATAGTTGGCTATAATTTCCTAAGCATTTAAATTATAGTTGTCAAATTCATAACATACGCATTCACCCCGACTAGGAAAAGGGTCGCGGGGTCAAATATGCCCCATGTCAACTTATAAGCAATGTTGGCTGTAATTTCCGAACCATTTAAGTTATAGTTGTCACATTCATAAAATAGGCATCAACTAGGACTAGGAGAAGGGTCGTGACGTCAAGGATGACCTATGTCAACTGATAAGCATAGTTGTGTGTAATTTCCGAACCGTTCGAGTTATAGTCACTATATTCATAGCATTTGGTCATCAACCACGACTATGATAGATGGCTATGAGTTAGAAGCGTTTGAGATACAGCTACCAAAAAATCATAATACATGCATAATCCCCTTACGACAAGAAGGAACGTGAGGACATATGTCGGCCTGCATGTCTCCCCGTCCTTACTCACCTCTGTCACTCCTGTCCCCTCGGTATCAACGCCTGGCCACACACACACACACATCTTCCTCCCCCCCCCCTCATGGTATCACAGCCAGCGACCTTCCACTCGTCCTCACGTTCTCTCTCTATCCCTTGTCCTGCCCCCTCGACCCACCTACATCACCCCTGATCATATATCCTCGAGCGTTCGTCACCGCCCAGGCAAGCACCAACAACACGCTGTGCGCCGACCCCCCGAGCACTTGTGTAACAGCATACTTATTTCCAGACAGTCAGACAGTACCACTGTCCTTGCACCCGAGAGCCGTGTACTGAGACATCAATGTATCTATGTATGTATGTAATGAGATGATACTCGCAATGTATACACAGTCATTGCTAGACTGCTAAGTACCTCGCACATACAACAACACATGCTAGAATGATAAGCATCCTATTACAAAAACGAATTATCTCCTACCTTCATGGCTGTAGCAGTGAATACACATAGGCCACGAGCGCAACTCACTGTCGTCGTCTTCGTCGACAATGTGACCTCGCTGGAAGCAGAGACTACAATGTCCGGTCCTGCCTTTCCGTGCACAATAGAACTCCCTCTCTCCTGAACTCTCGGCAAGGCCACGCACACTTTCTTGTGCACCCTCACCCTCTCGGCACCTCCGCCTCCCACACTTTCTCGCGCTCTCTAGCTCTTGTCCTCCCTTCTTCGCCTGCCCGCATCACCACTCGTCTACTTCCTCGCGCGCTCGCCACCACCTGTTCAAGCTCTAGCTACGTCACCATTCGCCGACACCCCGAGCATACATATAATAGAGAGCAGACATGTTCTCCTACCCTCGTGCTCAGGGAATAATATAGGCATCCACCATGACTAGGAGAAGGGTCGTGGTTTAAGTATGCCCTATGGCAACATATAAGCACAGGTGACTGTAATTTTCGAACTGTATAACGTAGCCATCAATTGTAGTTGTGTGGGGGTCCCCTGGCAGCACTTCCAACTCGCTGGTCTACTGGCCGTCATCATAAGCACCCACCACCACTGGCGACCATCATTGTACAAATTGCCGTCGTCAGAGCACTGCCCGCCCCACCATCACCCGCCAATATGTTAGACAGTATGACTTCCAAGATTCAGCAATCAGACGTCATCCATACAAAAATTGACAGAAGGATAGAGGGGTTATGTTTGACCCATGGCTATGTATAAGCATAGTTGTTCGTAATTATTGAACCGTTTGAGATACAACTACGCACATATATAAGCAATACAGCTAGCACCGATCAGTTCGGTATTCATACAGTGAGTAATGTCGATAGTTCACGATTAATCACCAGCCTACTGAAATATACTTGTTGCAAAAAAATCTGCTGTGCCTATCATTGCGGGTATAATGCTCCCAGCCATATTGGTAAGGAAACAACACTTCCACCAGTTCAAAAGAGTGCATTAAAATGTAATCTTTAAACCGGTAGACACAACCACGCACACAGGATGTTTAAAATCCATTTTTTTTATCTCCGGCCTACACTCGTGTACCGAAACAGGTAATAATAATAATAATTACAGATATGCATACCCGAAACTTCAATGCACGTACATACTTGCAGACAGTCGGTTAGTACCACACCATTAGTGAGGGACCGACCTTGCACTCGTCCATCGTGTACCAAGACTTCGATGTATGTACGTAATGAGATGTCACTCGCTCCATCGCACATACAACAACTCATGCTATAGCGATAAACTTACTATGAAACGAATTAACCCCAACCTTAACTTGTGCAGCAGTGAGTTGCCCGTAGGCCGCGAGTGCATCTCGCCATCAGCAATGTGAACCCGTTGGAAATGGAAAATGCAATGAACGGTCCCGCCATCCGTGCACTTTAGATACTGACCAAGTACCGCGTCCCCAACACCTCCCCCTTGTCAATGTACATGCTGGTATACTATTGAAAGGTAACAATGCTTATACCCTGAACAATCTGCGTGGTATCGCAGGTTCGATTCTCATAGCGAGTGGTAATACAAGTTGTGATAAAGCCGAAATTAGATGTTCGTTCGTTAAGGGTAAAGCAAGGGGCCCCACTGCTAAAACACCAGCACGGCGAGAGTAACTGTCATTGTCTAGAACAGTATTCGTAATAGATAACAGTGTTCGTAAATACAGACAGTCCCCGACCTGCACTCGCGTACCAAGCCCATCGCGCGCGCGCGCGCACGCGCGCACACACACAATTAGAGAGATATAGTCATATGCACTGCTCTGTGTGCTTTCTCCCATCGTCCGCTAGAATGAACAAAAGGAAATATACCTACCAACCTGTGCATATTGAATAAGCAGACCATACACCGTACACCATACGTTAAAAAAAGCCCCGTAATTCCATCACTAATTCAAACTGTCAGGTTGGCCGAGCGGCCTTAGGTGTCTGATATAAACACTGGTTGCAGTAAAAGGGAGCGTGGGTTGAAATCCCTGCACCTGACAATTTTTGTTCTGTACCCTAGTTGAGTAAATAATTTATCGTAGGTTCAATTCCCGTTGAGAGTGCATGCTGACACGCCTGCAGGCATTCGTCGGTTCTACTGCCCATGAAGAGACTAGCATGAAGTCATACTTTCGTTCCGACCTGCACTCATGCACCAACCGAACCTTCGCAATTACAGACAACCATACTCTGTCCGAACCTTCAATGCATGAACCAAGCCGTTGAAATTATAAAACAGTCGACCCGAACCATTAATGTATGAACTTAAGACAGTTTCCGTCCAGCATTACATGTTCAGCCGTTCCACTATGATAACCTCGAATTTGTGTATACCCATAGACAGATGCTTGCTCTCCCCAGTTTCCCGCTAGTGTGTACGAAAAGAAAAAAAAACAACATGATATGCAAATTAAAATAAGAACGTGTACATGTTAATTCTAAATACTTGCAGCCAGAGGTTCGAAAAAAATATTCTACACTGGGGATGCCGCTCTAGCAGACTGCTAACACATAACAGTACGTAAATTGTTTAGCCAGTAGGAATTAAGAAAAAAATACAAATTTATTCTTAATATATTCATTTACATGCACAACCAAATTATACACACATACATATATTAATCATATCATTCACTAAAGCCTCTGGCTCTGAGTTCATCAATAATGGCATGTATCTCTCCGATGACAGAAATATATCCAACCCTTTGTGAGGAAACCAACAACCGTAGTCTAACAACTAGATCATTGGGGTCTTCAAACCCTATTCGTATGCTTTCGCCAGTAGATATTTAAAGGGAGTTCTAGCTCACTCCTTATTTTCATCGAAATGTCGAGTTTTTTGCTCCCAAATGAAGGTTTTTGAGGCTAAATTTAGGCTCTATAAATTTCTTAACAGGAAATCTACCAAAATAAGCAATTTTCCTCGAAAGTCATGTAAATTTAAACTAAAATCAAACAAAATTTCAATTTTGCCAAAAATACCATGTAAATTTGTGCTACTTAAAAAACATCAAAATTTAAGCAAAAAGCATGCAAATTTCTCGCTTTTCAAGCAATTTTTCAAGTTTTTTCAAATGTCAATTTTGCAAGCGAGCAATCTAAATCAAGGAAATGAAGCTACAAATTAAATAAAAACACAAATTAATGGAATTTAAAAATTTATTCAACATAAGTAAAACACCAATAAGACTTTTTAAAGTCTACAAATTAAAAGAAATTTCTGAAGTGTATCCATTACTGATTCCATAATCACAACCATCACAACAATACAAATAATAAACAACTTTTTTTTTCAAATTAGAAAATATATCTGATCTTAAATCATTTTTATTGATTTTTGAAAACAATTTTGAAATGAACAATGTCCAATTCTTTATCAATGGAAGTTGCTGTTTTTATAATTTCATATCCAGTATCCCAAAGTTATAAAAGATCTATAATTTTATCGATTTTTAATAATAAAAAATTTATATATGTTTAATAAAAAAAGTGATACTATGAGAAATTATAATTAGAATTGCGATTTTTTACTCAATCAAATAATTAATCTATATTTAAAAAAATCGTAAAAGTATTAAATGTAACCACTCAATTATAAGTCTAAAATACTGCATTAAAATATCGAACCAATTTATTGGTTCTTCCATTTAATAAAATAAAAAATTTATATATTTTCAGAAATCCTCTCTTTCAAATAATAATAAGTTAAATTCCGTTAGCTAACTAGAACAATGTTACAAATCGTATGTGATTCAACAGCTTTGTTAAAATCAACACAAATTTTTATGTTTGTTTTATCTTTTACTACAGTGGTTTTTCTGTATGAACAATCAATAACATATAGTGGTCTTCGCCCCCAAAATGAATAAAAATTGCTTTTACCATCATAGTTCGCAATAGGTTTAGAATAAAGTTCATTATTTCTATAGTCGGTATCCAGTTTGGTTTTTGAATTTCTAAAATCATTATAAGCAAGAAACTGTTTACTCCAAAGATCATGTTCAATATCTAGATTCCAATTTTCCTTTGGCATAATCTTATTTCGTCCATTTTTAACATAAATATTTCTCACGTTACAATGATCAAACATAGAAGCATGGACATACTGTCCAGCACAGTTTTTTCTGTTACTTTGAAAGCCTACAATTACAAAATCAGGCATATCAAAATGTAAATTATTAAACTGATCTTTTATATCAAAATTGAAAGTTGCTCCTTCAGGTAATTCTATTTCTAAAAATTGCCAATAATTAGAACTAATAGGAATTTTAGGCTCTTTGTATATTTTTTCTTTAATTGCAATGGCTGGGTTAGATTCGTATTCAACAATAGACCATGTGATTTTTAATATTTGATTATCAATTCTACCTGGATCGGCATAACTTGTCGGGGATGCGACAACTGTGTCCTCATATACAGATAAATAATTGTTATAAGATGAATTACGGAAAAAAAGTGATTTTATAACCACCTTTCCAGTAAATTTCAGCATTATCTCTGATAAAGCCAAACAGATATCTGAATGGGTAAATTATTTCATTTAGTTTATCACTATGTACAGATTTTACTCGGTATTTACTATCAAAACCAGTAGCCTCTAAATAATTATGCTAAATAAATTAGACGAAGCTTGTAAATATCACGATATTGCTTACAGAGATCATAAATATTTAGAATCTAGACATGATGCTGATAAAATTTTACAAAAAGAACCTAAATAAATTGTGTTAGATAAAAATACTCCAATGGGAGAAAAAATTGCTTCTGCTGCTGTTGCTTCAACTATGTATGTAAAAAGAAGATTGTGATGGGGGATTAAAATGTTTTCGAGAGGATTTAAGTTTAATGATATAATTTCTATGTCATTAAATGAAATATATATTCAGAAAACCATTAATCAAATCTATAAATAAAGTTTTTGACACTAGTGCTTATGCCTTAAAATCATATGTAGATTCATAACGCAATTCCAGTGTTTATTCTTTAAAAAAATAAACTATCCACCTGTTTTGTTTATACAAAATCGTATGATTCTTTTTTAGGATGTAGACTTATTAATATAAATGAACCTGTAGATAATAAGGACACAGTAAATAAAAGATATTTTGATATACATATAGCAGATTACGCAATGAAAAAGGATGTCGATTCAAAATATAAAATTATTGTCTGATTTAAAATCATATGTATAATCAAAATACATTACTATTGTTTCTGCTTTACGAGATCAACTTAGTAAAGTTTTTGTTTATACAACAGACTATGTTTCTATTAAAAAATATAGAATTAATAATATGGCTGATCCAGTAGATGGATAAGATGCTGTCAATAAAAGATATTTCTATAGATAAATATCTGATAGTTCGCTAAAATTAAACATATCAGTTTTGAATTATTGTGATACACTTGTTAACTTGAAAGTTGAAGAAAAATCTCGCATATTTTATTTACCTGCAAAGTGGAATAAAAAACTGATAATTTTCACTTAGATAAGCTGTTTTTTCTCTTCTTTTTTTATGGATTGTATTGTTTATAAAATAATTTCTGATAATTTTCCTGATGATACTCTAACTGATACTAAGGATTCCAGAAAAAAAATCGATTATAGTAATCCATTCGATGTTAAAAGAGGAGATAAATTGGTTTTTAAAATAAAAATAATGAAATATCTGAATATTCTAATGGATTTGTTACTATAATAGGAATATTCGCGAAATATAAAGATTAACTATGTATAATTTTTACTATGAAATGGAGAAGACTAGATCTCGGTAGCTTCAGCTGTCTAACATTTTGTGTTTGAAGTGCAACAAAGTCACCAAAAAAATAACATAATAACTCAAAATACAAAAATAGGATGATTAGTTCAGAAAAGTAAATGTTATAAATGCAATTCTAATAAATCAACATTCTTAAAAAATAATTGCTTAATGAAAGAGAAGGAATAATTCATGAATTATATAAACCAGCAAGAAGAAATTTCCACAGAATGAAAGCAATATCATATGGAATCGATGATTAATGCAAATTGATCATTGGATACTGCCAATTTGAAAGGCATATCACATATAAATTATGGATATAAATATATTATGACAATTATCAATGTATTTTCAAAGTTTGGATTTGCTGTAGCTATTAAAGATAAAATAGCTAAAAATTTAGTAAATGCTTTAGAATCTATACAGAAGCAAAGAAAGCCACATATGTACAAAGCAATAATGGTTCAGAAATTTATAATAAAACATTTAAATGGCTAATGCAAAAATATAACATCAATCATTTTTCTACATTCAGTGAACTAAAAGCCAGTGTTGTAGAAAGATTTAATCGAACAATGAAGAATAAAATGTGGGAAAAATTTGCTTTGATTGGCAATTACAAATGGGCAAATATTTTAGATGATTTAGTGAAAGAATACGACAATACAAATCATCGCACTATTGGTATGAAACCAATAGAATTCAATAAAAATGAAAGAATTAACGCAAACAAAATTTCTATAGGCCGTTCACGGTAAAGTGAGCACTTCTGAAGTACTGGTTACTTTTTTCCTTTCAATCAATGTATGTCCTTCTACCACTTGTTAATGTAAACCCTGCCATGTGAGTAATAAACACAATACATACATTCACCATAACCAAAACCAAAAGTCCAAGGCCATAATGAAATGTATTTATTGGTTATTATGTCTGATGAAACAGCTTCAAAAAGTGCTCACTTTATCGTGAAAAGTCGATAGACATGATTACTAAACTGAAATACAAAGTTGGCGATGTTGTCCATGTCAGCAAACTAATTGGTCAACAGAATTATTTACTATTGTTAAAGTGTTAAATTGTGATAATTTACAAGCTGAAAGACACTAAAGGAGAAGTAATAATGGTTGGTTTTTATGAATATGAAATTATGAAAGATAATAAAATTTATGCCAAAATGTTAGGTTTTGACAGTTCCCATAGCTCTTGGATTAATAAAACAAATGTTTTGTAGATTTAAAAATAAAAATTAGCTTCTTCCACAATTCGATAAGGATTATTGATATCATTAATCAATTGTTGTTCAGTATAGTTTCTGACAATACTAGAATAATTATGATAACAATCAATGTGATCATTCAATGATTCCTTCATTCTTTGGTATAAGTTGATAGAATTTGGAACATAATCATACCTCAATAATATTTGACAATTGGGATGTCTATCTTCAATTCTATTCAATTGTCTTTGAACATACTTTCTTTGAGTTCTAATAAAATAATAATCATCATATTCAATATAATTTTCAAAATTATTATCAAATAATTTTAAAAGAATGAAAGTTGGATTTAAATTTTGATTTTGTGTTTGTGGTACAACATGTAGGGTAATTTCTCTCATTTCTTCATTTTTGCGAGCTATTGCATCGAAAGCCATAAAACAGTCCCTCTTAAATTCTCAATATAATAATCTTTAATTTTATTTATATCTTTTAAATGCTTTATTTGGCCTTTGTATAAATTCATTACATCTTTTCGAATCATATATTCACCATGTTTTCTAATTGATGGAGGAAATTCCTTAGATACCCATTTAGTAAATTTTTCAGCTAGAGGCATATTCGATGAAAATATTAACTTATACAGAGATGATTCATTGATAAATATAGCATTTAGTTTCATATTTGAAAGCATACCTATTTTAGGGATGGTTCTAAGTTCAGTAAATTTATTTGTATCATCTTTATCAACATTATAATATAATGCAATTCGTGGTTTTCTGTATTCCAAAAGTCTAGTTACATTAGTTCCATTAAACCAAGGATTATTTTCCTCATCAACAATCATAAATACTTGTTTGCCTTTGTAAATAAGTTAGTTTTTATTTGTACCTACAATTGACTACATTTTTTATATGCAAAATTATGCACAAGTGAAATTGGCGAGTTGTAATAACTCTTTTTATTAATATTCTTTTTTTATAAAGAAAATGAAAAATGAAAGAAAATAACACTAAAGAATATAGACCAATTTCATTTTTAATATTATATTGAATTAAACTTCTCTAAAAGGGGAATGCATTTTGGTACCCCAGAAAAATTCAACTTTTTCCATTTTATAGAGTGTTATATCAAATTTAACAATATACTTAATTTATATAGAAACAATATTTAGTAGCTTGTAAGAAGAATAATCATTTAAAATGTGTTCAAAGTTATGTTTTATGTTCATATATCACATTTTATGTTCATAAATTTAAAAATAATAATACAGTTTTTAATTTTATTTCTATACTTTCCTTTTTTTGTTTTTTTACTCAAATAAATTGTAATAAAGCAATAATCTTCGTCCCAACATTTTAAACTAATTTCTTTAAATTTTTCAGAATTCATGTCTCCACCAACAAAATCATTACAAATATGTTTTAAATTTGTATCATCTTGTTTAAATAAACATTTAAAAAATAGTATTATCTCTTATCAATTGTTTTGTTACTTTTGAATCAGTTTGAGCTAAATAAATAAATCTAAATTTTTATGTCTTCCTCTAGTGAAATAATCATGAACTATGTCTTGATTGTATAAAATAACATCATTAAATACAATTAGAGATTCGTTTTCACATTGATCTAAAGGGACCATTTCCTCAGTATTATTAAAAAAGTATGCCATTTTTTCTTTAACTTTAAGCTTTTTGGATAATATATTAAAATAATTTTGTAACTCAATATATTTTGGCTGATTCAAATTTTTTGTACAAACATACAATTTATTGAAATTTATCCATCCTATGTTATAGATAAAATTTATCATCAAATCAGTTTTTCCACTATTGCTTCGATCTACTATTATTATAGCCCTCATATTATTAGCCAATAATTCACCATTCTTTTTAATTTCGCAATTATCTTCATGAATTAAAAAACCAACACCCAATTTAACTCTCTTCATTTAATAAGATAATTTTTGTAATAAATGTATAATAAAGAATTTAAATTAACAAATAATAGTAACATTTTAAAGAAAAGACTTCACTATGATATAATTCATCAATACAAAGCTATTGCTTTGGTTAGTTTTCATACAAAATGTTTATTGCCAAATATAAACAACAATGCTATAATGACCACTGAAAAATTGAGTCCTAATGTTGATAAAAAATGAAGTTACAGGTATTCCTAGAGGTTAATACAATATCGAATCGTTAAATGAAACTATAAATTCGATTGATCCATTTTCAACAAATAACATTGGATTAACAGCAGATAATGTACAAAATAGAATATCTATGAAATATAAGTTTGATACTAAATTTGACGACCAAATATCTGATAATCGTGGTTTCGAAAGAAATATGACTATTGAAAAAGACAAAGTTTTATAGGTACTAAATTATCTAATTTTAACCCATTTAAACAATAAATGTTCACTATAGCTTAGTATATGGCATGTTTATCAAATATGATGAACCAAATTGTTTAGAAACAAATATAATAGCCAGTTTTCCACCAAATTAATAATGTGAATTTTAATCATATTGATCTGGAAATTAGAGACAAAAATGGTAAACTGATTGGATTTGATGGTGCTGATATTGATATTGTTTTAGAAACTAAAGAAGTTTAAAATATAATCTAAAAATGAATGAAAATTTATTCATTCTGATACCTATATGGTAATGTATCTATTTTATTTTCTTGTATAATCCTTTTGTTATCGAATGGGCTTAATGCTATTTTATTAACTTCTACTGTATATATTTCATGTTTCTCACTCCTTATTAAATTCGTTGTTCTATATTGTATTTTCTCTTTAATAAGCAAACAATTCTTATAGTCCTCAAATGTAATTCTCTTATTAACTACACATTTCTTTACACCATTCGATCTTTTATTTCCTTTTTCATCAACCTTCTAAGAATACATTTTTTGCTTTTAAACCAACGAATTATTTCCTTATTTTGCCATTATATTGGTCTTTCATTTTACCTAAAACATTCTTGTTTATTTAAGGTATGTTATATATATATATATATATATATATATATATATATATATATATATATATATATATATATATATATATATATATATATATATATATATATATATATATATATATATATATATATATATATATATTGTTATTTGAATAATCACGTGTATCAAATTTATTTATCTTTGACTTCATATCTTTGTACATTTTTTTCTGTTTTTGTTATGAGTCAGTGTCTTGATAGCATAATTCAATTTTATTGCCATATTTTGTTTTCATAACTTTTTAACGAAAATCATATATCAATTCTTTCGATATGTCTAAAATTGACATACCAAGATAAATTGGCTTATTAAATTTTACATTTGTTCCATTCATGTGTAGGGCCACAAGATTCTCATTAATATAGTACTTCTTTTTAAATTGGCTTTTGAACTTAATTTTTCACACTTTTCTTCATATGTTATCAGTCTTATATCTACACTGTTTCTAATATTCTCCATAGCTTTGCCAAATTCAGCATTATTCATGAGTCTATAAAAATCTTTTTCAAAGTAATTTTTTGCATTAGTTCATATCTATATATTTCTTCAGCCAATCAGATTGATTAAACTTTAATATTCTAAACATTTTAGTAACTTTTAATTCATTATTTAGACACTGTTTTAAATTACGATAGTATATTACATACTTTTCTTTTTTATGTAATGTTGTTAATAATTTAGATTGATTTGTTTTTTAACTATGTTATTTTCTGGCCAAAATGGAAGATCTTTATGTAAATTATGTAGTTCTTGTGGATATTCTAAATCAACTTCTAAAATGTAGCCATGTGGTGAATCGTCCTCCAAATTTAATATATGTTCATTGTAAAAATGAAGTGCTGTATAATTCTCCCATTCGAAATTACCATATTGAGACATTGCCCAACTATATGAATTATTAGCATCAAAATAAGCTAAATAATTTGATCCTTGATTAAAGTTAAAATCATGTAAATATTTATTGTTGGCTTTAACAGATCACTTACAACATTGCGATATTAATTACTATCATAATTGTGTAATAAATCTAGTGGTTGTTTCGTCATTTTTAACATTGCTTCCCATGATAATCTCGGTGCTGTAGAATACCATGCAGTATCTAAATTATAAGCATTTATACATGTTTTTTTTTTAATTTTCGAATATATCTGCTAACAATAATCTATCACGTTTTAAATATAAATCATGGTATTCGCCAAGATTCTTAATGTTAAATTGATTCCATACAACTTTTGCATGCCTATATTCATCGTCAGTTATGTCAGATTCATTAAATTTGTTATAGAAACACTCTTTTGTGGAAGTTCTCTTTCTTAGAATTCCTGCCAATTATCCATATAATCATATGGATTACACCTTTCCTAGTTACTAAATCTAATTGATCTTTTGGGAAAGGTTTTTTGTGTGTTTCAGTTGATCTCTACTTAAATTCGATGATAATTTAGCCAAATTATGGGCCATAAATTTAAATGTGTCTATAAATTTCATCTTCAAATTTTCTGTATGTTTCCCAAAAGTAATAAACTTTTCTTCATTATTTGCTATTAAATCTATATTTTTTTCATTATAACCTAACTCTATAATAAATAAATGTGCATCATATACAGCTAAATTTAGGAAATAAATTGGTACAAATTTGGCCAATTTTAATTGTAGATAATAATTATTACATACAGGATTAATGAATTTTTCACTTATGTGATCATGACGACATTCTTTTTTATTGTCTTCTGTATATTCACATTCGCATACAGCACATTTTTAGATTTATTATATGGCGCTCTTTCATTTTTATAGTGGAATTATTGGTTCAATTTGTGAATATATTTCCCCAATTTCTTCTACTTCCCTTTTTATTGATTGTATAAACATCTTATGCGCATTTGGACCTCGTTATAGTACTGGAGTCTTATAACTACCATAACTAGTTACAATATAATAGCAAAAACCAGGTGCTTCATGTAATTGATATTTCATAGTGTATGATTCATCATTCAACTTTAAATCAATGTTATTTATTTGTACATTAGTAGGATAATATAGTTCTTTAAGTATATCCTTATAAAGACCATTATCGATATCATCATCTGTTAAAACTGGATATTTTTGATTAATTTTAACTTAGTTATTTCCTTTGGATTTGGCTTAAATGTTGATATTTTCTTTAAAATTGATTCAAAATCGGGATATACTGTAAAAAGAACCTTCATTGTATGTTTATAATTTTTGAAAAATATTTGCTCTCCTTTTGAGGGTAAAGTGATTTTTACTGCTTCATTTTTAGAGCAGTCTTCTGTATGTTTATCTAATTTTTCTTGCGAACAAAAGCATTAAAGACACACATGACATATATAAGTTTTAACATGCTTATTAATTTTTGCATTGAAACAATCTCGATAAGTCTTTAATCCAACAGTAAGTCATCACCTTCTTTCAAATAAAGTAAATTTATATGCTTATCCTTTATTCTTTTTGTAAGTTTTAGTGGATATAACATGGATTTCTTACCTTCATCTTCAATAGAGCATACATTTATAGAAGTATCGATATGATTTTCTATTTTTTTGTATATCATCATTTTTACTAGGATATTCATAATTATCTATTACTTCGATTACTCTATTTGCATTTTTGTCTGCTGGAAATAATGCAGATTTTATTGCCCAAAGAAAGCATTTTATTATCATTATTCTTTACACTTATGCAGGTTTTTTTAATTCTGAATAAATTAGAGTAGTTCTTATATGTTGCTCCATTTAATGGATTATACATATTTATTGCTAATTGTATTCCAATTATTCTATCTAAAGTCCATCCTGAGCCTCTTCTTTGAAATTCAGATAATTGTGTAATTATTTCATGGTATATGAATTTATAAATCCTTTAAATATATCCTTCGTTCAATATTGTATGGTTGGGTGATTGAAATGTGAATAATTCTACTTGATTATGTTCTTGTTTGCGACAATCGGCATATTATTTAATGCTGGTTTTCAATCCTCGAAACGTTCTAAGATTCTTTCGTATTATCTCAATAAGTATAGTTTTTATAGAATGTAAAATTGATTAGGCTCTAATAAATTTTTTAAAAATTTAAATGTTATATGTTGATATCCTACTTTTAAAGACTTTATTAACTGAGTATTTTTTTATTGGTTCTTCTTCTATTTCTTTTGCTATCAAATAAATTATTATAGATTGGAAATATTTCTTCCGATTCCTTTCTATCTTCGGGGTATATTTCATTGATATTTGCGACAGCCAAAGGTAAATTTGTAAAAATATTCTTTGTTATCCCTTGTTTTACTCGCTGGATTTTATTTCTAGGTTTTATAAATACATTATTAGAAAATGGGAATATTTCTTTTAATTCCTTTTTCTCTTGTTTTACATATATATTATTAGAAAGTGCGAATACTTCTTTTAATTCCATTTTCTCTTGTTTTACAAATAGATTATTAGAGAGTAGAGCTTTTTTTTTAAATTTATTTTTATCCTTCTTATATAATTTCATTGATATTGGAGTAACAAAATGGCAAATTTGTAAAGTTTATTTTTCTTTGCTCATTAATAATAGCTGTAAATAAATTTGCTTTTCTTAAATTATTTATATATATTTTGTTAAAGCTCTTAGCTTTAGTTCTTGATTCCGCAACTGTTAAATCATTTATATTTTTTCCTGCTTGACGAATTTTTTTTATAATGCTTGCAATAAGCTCATCTTTATATAATTTAGATCATTTTTTTATGTTTAATTCTCTAGCTATAATTTTTAACTCGGTCACTCTCCTTTCGCTCAGATATACTACTGAATAGTTCGTAGCCATATATTTTTATTTATAAGAAATAGAAATTTATAAATGTTAAAAAAAAGAAATGAAAAAATGTAAAAAAATAATTAAATTACTGAAATGTAGTGATAAAATTATTGATAGTAATTTTTAAAAATATTTAACTTCTTCTATGATAGTATTTCTCACTACAGCATTTTTTGCATATTGTTGAATGTTTGTCTTTAGTGTTTTTATTAATAAAAAATATTTCTATAGATTTATTCTCATTACAAACCGAGCATGTTTTTGTTGGATAATTATCATTTTGAATTTCGTGAAAAATATCTATTGTGTATTGCATAGTTTAGTTATTTTATGTTCTTTGAGATATATAATACATACGTATTTTCCACATTCGCATAATATTTTCTCATTAAAACATTCTTTACATTTTGTTGAATGTTTGTCTATAGTCGCTTTATGAGGATAAAATTAATCGGTAGATCTATTCTCATAACATACTACACATGTCTTAGTTGAATAATCATGTCGAATTTTTATTTGTAATGTGTGATTTACTATTTTTACACTTTGAGATATAGTTTAAAAACTTATTTTCCACATTCGCATAGAACCTTCTCTTTCTTTTTAATTAATATTAATTTTGGCATATTCAGTAGAACATTTTTTACATATGTTAATATGTTTATATTTTGCGTGTTTATGTGATGCAAAACTTTCTATGTTAAATATTTCGCCACATTTTTTACATTGCTTAAATATGGTATTATTTTCCACTTCAGGCATAGTTTACATTTTATTTATTAATAAAATTAATTTATTAAGAGAATGAAAAAATATGTTTCTTTAATTTTTTTTTCCTTTTAAATAAACACAAAAATGGAGGCTATTTTCAACAAGTTGAACAATTCATATGAATTCACTAAACTAAGGGATCTATAAATTGATAAATGTTATGAAGCCACAGATTTTCGAATTTATGAATCTAAATTCGGCAAAAAAAATTAATTGTATTCTAGACGATAAGTATAAAATTACTTTACCAGATCGCTATGCAAAGATAATTGATGAAGATGGTTGAAAATTTATAAATGTGAAACAAGTTTTTGTGTCATATAAAGGTTTAAAAGAAGTGAAAAATGAAAAAAATAATGTATGATATTGTATTTATGTAATGAAATTCATTATATTTATTTATATATTTTTATTTCATATTTAGCTTAACTTGCTTGGTTTAGATTGCTCGCTTGTAAAGTTGGCATTTCCAAAAAAAAAAAAAAAAAAAAAAAAAAACCGTGAAAAAATTGCTTGAAAACCAATAAATTTAAATGATTTTTTGCTTCAATTTCAATGTTTTTTAAGTGGTACAAATTGACATGGTGTGTTTGGCAAAATTGGAAATTTGCTTGATTTTGGCTTAACTTTAAATGATTTTAGAGGAAAATGGTTTGTTTTGGAGAGCTCCTGTTTTACAATTTTTAGAGATGTAATTTAGCCTCAAAAGCCTTGATTTTGGAGCAAAAATCTCGAAATTTCGATTAAAATAAGGAGTGAGCTAGAACTTCCTTTATGTATCTACTTTTGCATTACAAATGTCGGCACTTCATCGTCATCAGTAGACTATGCATCATCACCATCAATATGTATACACTTTCGCTTTGCAGTTGTCGACATATCATCGTCATCAGTAGTACACACATCGGCATCACCAGCAGGCTTGGCCATCACACATTCGCTGTCAGTGTCCAGGGTAGTATCTTCGGTCTTCAGTTCACATGTTCGTGGTGCGGGGCTAATATATACAACTCCTGATGATCTGCCTGGTTCACGCTCTGCAACACTCATAGTTTCTTCTTCGCACACATCATACTCTACAGCAAGAGCTAGAGAGAGAGCGAGAAAGTGTGGCAGGTGGAGGTGCCGAGGAAGCAAGAGTGCGCCAGAAAATGTGTGTGGCCTTGCCGATTCTATAGGAGAGAGGGGGTTCTATTGTGCACGTAAGGGCAGTGCTGGATATTGTAGTCTTCGCTTCCAGCGAGGTCCCATCAACGACGATGGCGACGACGACGATGACGACATTGAGATGAACTCGTGGCCTATGTGTATTCACTGCTACACCCATTAAGGTAAGATATAATCCTTTTTCGTAATGAGACGCTTATCATTCTATCGTGTGTTTTTGTATGCGCGGGCGACTCGGCTGTTGCCAGCGATGACTGTGTATTCATTGCGAGTGACATCTCATTACAAACATAAAAACAAACATTGATGTCTCGGCACATAGCTCAGGGGTGCAATGCTGGTGGTACTGACCAACTGCCTGGAAGTAAGTATGCTGTTACACAAGTGCTCGGGGTTTCGGCGCACTGCGAGTCATTGGCACTTGGCTGGGTGGTGGCGTGTGCTCGAGGATCTATGGTCAGGGGCGATGTAGGTGGGTGGAGGGTGGGAGGACAAGGGATAGATGGAGAGCGCGGGGACGAGTGGAATGTCGCCCATCAAGGTGCCAAGGTGCGAGTTTGCAAGGAAGTGTATGTGTGTGTGGCCAGGCGGTGGCAACCGATGGGACAGGAGAGACAGAAGTGAGAAAGAACAGAGAGACATGCAGGCCGACATATGTCTGCATGTCCCTCCTCGTCGTTGGGGGGTTATGCATTTATTATGATTTTTTGGTAGTTGTATCTCAAATGCTTCATAACTTACAGCCATCTATCATAGTCGTTGTTGATGTCTATGTAATGGATTTAGCTACTATAACTCGAATGGTTAGTAAATTACAGTCACCTATGCTTATAAGTTAACATATGGCATATTTGACCAAACGACCCTTCTCGTAGTTGGGGTGGGTGCCTATTTTATGAATTTGACAATTATACATTAAATGGTTCGGAAATTACACACAACTATGCTTATAAGGTGATGTGTGGCATATTTGACTCCCCGACCCTTCTCCTAGTCGGGGTGAATGCCTATGTTATGAATTTGTCAACTATAACTTATGTGGTTCGGAAATTATAGCCAACTATGCTTATAAGTGTTATTCACACACACAGAAGACTTAAGGAGGCAGTAGTGTTATACAAGATCCGATAGTTCGCGACGTCTTGATGCCCCACCACTGCCGCCGGTGCTATGCTGGCCGCCAAAATGGTCGACATCCTTAGGTGGTCGCCAATTGTGCTGGGTATACATACATCGTCGATAGCAAGATGGCAGCCGGGGATGATAGGAATTTGAGAAGTTCCGAATTTGAAAGAAGCTCCGACCGATTCAGCCACATTTGGCAAACCTCCGCCACAATCTGCCAAATAGATCAAATTCACTTTCTGGCACTGGCTGCCAAGATGTCAGCCGGTGGCGTGAGGAACATTCGGGAAATTTTGAGGGTAAAAGGGAAAAAGTGACATCATTGTACGTGAATTCGACCATTTTGGACGGGAAAAGGGAAAAATGGGAAATTCTCACTCCTGGGGTCTACAGCTTGCAACCAGGTAATATGCACATTGCAGTCCACCAGTCCACAGCCAGCAGCCAGTTGCACCAGAACTCCAATTAAAATACTACTCACATGCACCACACTGGAGTATTTATTATGAAGACAGAAGTCGCAGCCAGTGAAAAAATTATATTGCCTGTCTTGAACGAACGGAACTAACAAACGTCACCTATAGTCGATTCCCCATTGGAAGCAACTTTCTCGGAGACCTGTTAAATATCTACTTGCAGGCCCGTTTCGTATCCTTCCTCCAAATGTAAACAAACATTGCCATGTGACTGCCATGTAGCATCTGTCAAAGTCAATATATACATTCCATTGTGTGTGTGTATATACGTTCGTATACTTTCGCTACACCTAAAATTAACATTGAAATGTGACTTATACTTTTATACCTGTCAAATGTGTTGTTAACTGTTTACAGCTTTTCAAATAATTCTGTCATATTCCAAAAACCATTCCGTATGAATAACAGTTTAGGCCTCTAACATTATTTAGGTCAGCTTTATGACGTTTTAAAAATGCCTGAATTGAAGACAGTTGTTACGTTTATTTTACATTAACATATTTGTTTTCCACGACGTAGCTCAATACATGTAATGCACGTTAGTATTTTGCCGCGACTGTGTTTAACACTGTTACAACTGCGAGGTAAAGGGCTGTACTAAATGTAATTATAATTTTGTTATTGATATGTGTTGGGTTATTTTTCTAAAAGGACGGCCTCAGTTGGAATAAATATTAAAACGAAGGAACAACCAGTGAAAAAGGCACATTAAATTCAAGCACGCAAATCGTGTTGCTCATTTTTGTCATGCAAACTTAAAAAGATAGCGGTGAACATGCACACAAATAAGCCTACGGTGACTTTTATTCCGCTCATATTTCTATGTATTGCTACTTACTGTTTATTAGGTTTATTGAAATTTATCGGGCTGGGCTTAGTATTCTTCTTCTGGGATTGTGGTAAATTAGATTACACGACTGTGTTTCAAACCCCTTAGGTCAAAGGTACAACGTTGTGATAAACAAACAGACGCGAATGTAAATTAATAACTTCTTCATAAAAACAGTTCACATTTAAAACGTATAAGTAGTGCTAATCAAATATTTTTAATCACGCACACACATGGCAAGCATATCGACCACGATGCACAAAGGCACGCCGTTTCCCAGACGCAATTATTAACGAAACACACTTCACGGTATATTTATTACTGCCGTGGAAACACAGATTTATCACAACATCGTAACTTGCTTAGGTAGGTTTAAAACCACAACGTCTACAAACGTGATGCATTAATTTGAAGTATTTTTCGGAGTAAGAATAATTGAAGTTTTGTTTGACAAAAGCAACACGCCACGTCATGGCTCGCCACGTCTGCCAACTTCACTAGGTAACTGCCCCGTCATCATATCTAAATATATTAAAATACATATTCAAAAATTAAAATTTCTTTTCAGTTGTAAATTACAAATTCAAATATCATTATTTTGCTGTAATAAGTATGAAATATGCTACAATTGAAAACACGTATAATTTGATTGCTTACTATCGAAATGATATTTCCCGAGTGTAAAAGAGATGAAGAAAGAGAAAGAGTGCGACAAGCCTCGCCAGCAGACAGTTTTCCATTTGCTTTCTCGCTCGATAAAACAATACAGTACCATTACGGCCTACTCACGATATTTTCCGCTGTTATTTTCAATTGTAAAAATTAGATATGTTGCCATCGGGGTTACTTAAATATATATATACATATTTCGATAGGCACCGTTTAATTTACAAATAGTATACTAAAAAACGACATTAAAACAATATTTTGACTGTGAACTATTTCTTACCGATCGTTGCCAACCGTCGCTGCACTCGCTGTTGTTAATTCATACAAAAAAAATAAAAATATTGCGAGTTATAGAAGATATTAAGATAAACGTTATGTTATGCCTAGAGTGTTTTTTCAAAGGTTGATTTTCATAAGTCGCTTGCAATCGGGAATTGACTATAGTCGTTGAACGGACTCGCGAATATTATGGTGTCTACTCAAAGGTCGGAAACGCTGTGTGTGTGAGCGGTAAGAAATCCTGGTACATTTTCCTTAGTGTTGTATCCGTTACACTCGTATACTTGTCATACCTGCTCCTGTTAGGGGGACAGGTTTGTTTATTGCTGATTATTTTTGATTGTGTTTTACTGTTTAATTCTAATTCTACGCACATTGACACGAAAGTTGTTGGACGTGGCAAGAGGCATGTTCGCTTCATCCTCAGGATGTCTCCTCACCTAACTCTAAGTAAGACCTCGGAAAATTTTATAATTAGTGTTGAAACTGAGGCAGTTATTCAGAAAATTTTTATTTGGACTGCAGTGTGTTTATTTATTTTTTTTTTTTTTTTTTGCAAATTTCGTTAACCACTACTGTACACTGCACATTCAAATAGACTTTCCTTTGCAAAAAATATCATAATCTAAAGTTCCGTGAAAATTAAACTTGTTTCATAAACAAACAAATGTTTGATTGAATACAGTAAAGAATGTACGTGAGCCGCCATTTGTCTCTGCTCCAATATAAAAGTTTTATGAGCGTTTATGCAGCGACAATAAAGTAAATCAATACAAATAATTATTCAGTTAATTTACATTTATACTGTTTATTTTTAAGTATTAAAAATATGGCTTGTATAGGTTATTTATATGGAATTAAAATCATTATTTTGCGTACATAATGGCAGTAATATTGGTTCATATGTTATGGTTAAAAAAGAAATTTTTTTACATGTCATGAGTTAAACGAAATTATATAGTTGGATTTTGACGGACTTGGAAAAAATGTTTTTTTAAGTATATAAATACGAAATAAAATGCCTTAGTCTCAGGGTATCGTATATGTTTATGCAAGTCTTTTAGATCAAATTTTCTTCCGCAGCTCACTCTTATATGGATAGTATACATGTACTGGACGGTTATTGTGTTCACAATGTAAAAATCTGGCAAAAAAATTTAATATTTTTATTCATTATTAAAATGTCTAATGCACAATCAATATGTGAGAAATAAGCAAAGTACGGCTGATGATATTAAAAAGGTTTAGTAGTATATCCTATATGCGTTCTTGTAAGATTAATAAACTAATAAATTGCCATACATTTTTATATGTAACAAGTTTTTATGACAGAAAGTAAATTATTTAAATTTATTTTGAAAATAAATAAAATATTAAATAGTAAATAATAATAAAATTTAAAACGTTCAGGAAATAATAAGAATACAGTATTGTAATTTTTCTTGTAAATTATTTGCCGGAAAATAATAAGCGGCAAAAATAATGGTCGTTACAACGATGGAATGTTATTCATTTTGTTTCATCCTATGTTAATTTTTTGTAAATGGTAACAGGAAAAATGTGTAATTTGTATAAGATCATATTTTGCAGGGAAGAATCATCCGAAATTTTTTTTCTGCATTATCATACTTGGGTTGTATATTGAAATTACGTGGTTAAAGACAATTTGAATGATACAACTTTTCCTATGTGGTTTATCGAACATCCAGTACACTATCAAACATCCCTAACATTTGTTTGGTGAATCAAATAAGCTTTATACAAAACTGAAACCACTAGTAAAGGACAAAAGTTTTTAAATATGCATATATTATTATTCATGAGGGCACTCCCATGATGTCAATAAGTTGTGTAAATGTAAGTGGAGAATATTTATTTTAAAAAGTAAAGCATATTTTCATTCTTCACCAAAACCAACTGTATAATACACAAACATTTAAGTACAACACAAGCGATAATACATTGCACTTTTTCTAAAATCTTGCAATTTTTTTTAACTACAATGACTATTTTACAATATAATATTTACATGACATAAAAAATCGTGATGTAAGTACTACCACATTCATTCCGTGATAATTAAAACTGAACGTTCCACACTGGAAGGTCATTTATCCCCTTTAAATTCATCATTTTGGACTGCGAAAGTTCTTAAAATTTTAAGCTCATCTTCCAGCACACTCACCTCAAGATATATTGACAGACTGAATTTTCACACATCTGAAACGAGATTGGTTCAAACAGACATTTCTGAAGGTCCTAATTAATAAAAAATTTTCACAAGCAAGTTTATTTTCTTCTGAAAAATCAGTGTTCCAACTTATAGCACAGTCTCTTCGAAGTCCTTGTTAGTGTTGATGACTTTTAAAAAATTCTGATGGCAACGGGGATTCCCCTAATAGTCCGTTAAACAAACGCGCGCTTTTTCAAGACATTAGGGTTCTGTTTTGGCACACAAGTTGGTTGTCAGTTGCTGGATACCCGCACTCTGGTTTACAAACCATGAACCACTGAGCTTCTGCTTGGGCAGACGTCCACTGGTCACCGTTTAAACATTTCACTCCTGAAATAAACATCAAATTACAATAAGAAAAATGCATACAAATGTTATGCTTAGGCACACGTATATTTTGCAATAGCATTTTGTGAACAGTGATGATTCTAATTTTAACCTAGCGGATTAATGCAAACACAGTTATATGTTAATATACAAGATGATTCACCTTACGTAAACACCTCCAAAATTCTAGCATGCAGATCACGAAATGCGGTTTTCACTAAATGATAACACGTATGGGGGGAAAGTAATGTGCCGCATAATGAGTCTTCGTAACACGTGCATGGACAGAGAAATTGAAACATATATGATTTTTTTTTATTTTGTAACATGCATTCATTTCAACAGCATCTGAAAGTCTACGTGCAAAAATGAATTCAGTAATATAGCATTTCAAATGGAAAGCATAGCAGAAATGCTTAGAAATAATGTGCAAATGTGATTAAGTTAGGTGGGCCGGTAGCATGGGGCAGTGGACCTGTACTCACAGATGTAAGTAATCAACACGCGCCATGACTCATCCAGGCGAGACCTTTTCCTAATCAGCGTAATGGTTACTGTAATGGAGTAAGGGACAAAGAATGGTATATTGGATCCGTGCTAGCACCACAGGGGAGGGAAGACGGGCAATGTGAGTGCAAGAGTGATATCAAAGTATATTTTTATTCAGATACCAACGTTATTCAGGAGATTTGTTTCCT
The DNA here is from genome assembly GCA_029891345.1 of Dryococelus australis. Lineage (NCBI taxonomy): Eukaryota > Metazoa > Arthropoda > Insecta > Phasmatodea > Phasmatidae > Dryococelus > Dryococelus australis. Next base: position 38,783,695 of record CM057002.1, read on the forward strand.
AATCACTAACGGGCCTGCCTAACCAGCCGGTAGCCGCAACCTTTAAATGGGAAATAAATGTTAATCGAAATTCCTTCTCGTTGCGCCAATTTTAAAGATAAATATGTCAAACAAAAAGGATTCTACGTGGAATTTCTTAAGGAATGATGCTACGTTAAAATCTTTTGCCAATTTTTTTTGTTTAATACGTTTTTTATAAAACGTAAATATTGAAATTTACATATAACAAAAAAAAAAGATGGATAATTTTTTTTCTTTCAAAAACAATTTCATGTAGTAATATTCTCTGAGAAAATCGCGCCAACGTGTTTTTTGTTTGAAATAGTTATCTTTAAAATTGACGCAATGAGAAAGAATTGCGTTTAACATTGATTCCCCACATGAAGTTCGTGGCTGTCGGGTTGGTAGGCAGGCCTGTTAACTGTACTGAGTAAAGAGCGCGCACATACGTACAACACACGCGGAACAACCCAAACTAAGAATAGATGCAATCGTATCCTCATACGCAGTACACAATTGCACAGTTATGGTTGAATCGCTTCACAGCACGTGCTCGATGTCATCGACAGCAACACACGCCTGCAAACGCACGTGTAGCGAGCGACGAACGGCTTGAAGTGTTCCTGGAGTAATGCCACTGCAAGCTGTCACAATGCGTTCCTGCATGTCACCTGGCGTCGTAGGGACCGTGTTATACGTGTCACCTGGCGTCGTAGGGACCGTGTTATACGCCATATCGTTCAGTGTTCTTCACAGGTAAAAAATATAGAAGTGTATGTCGGGGGAGCGAGCTGGCCATTTTGCAGCACCACCACGCCCTAACCACCGGTGTGGAAACGTTTCGTTTAATATTTGCATCGCCACCAAACCGAAATGGGCAGGACAACAGTCGTGTTGAAACCACATGTCACGACGTATGTCGAGAGGCATTGTCTTCCAGAAGTGCCGGTAAGGCCTCTCTGAGGAAATAAGCGTTGAGTTCAGACGGCCAGTGTCCCTTGAATGAAATTTGACCCTACGATGTGGTCTCTAACGATTCCACACCATACGTTCACTTTCTCCATGCGGGGAGACCAAACATGGATTCTCCATCGCCCAGTAGGGCAGATTTCGTATAAATTTACGCGCCCATGGCTACATAGCATGTTCTTCAGAAACTCGCTTACACATATCAGAGAAAACCTACAGAAGTGTTTAACGCTGCAGGAAATCACTTTCACATAATCCTGATGAAGAGGTACGTAAGTAGGCTTAACGTCTCGTCGACAGCGAGGTCATTAGAGACGGTGCAAGTTACACAGGGAAGAGGGATCGGGGGAAGGGATCGGCCATGGCCTTTGTTTGAGACCCATCCCAGCATTCGTCTGGTGTGATTTCGGATAATCATGGAAAACCGAAATCAGGATGGCCGGACCGGGAATCGAACCCGGGTCCTCCCAAATGCGTGCCCAGCGAGTTACCACTGCGCCGCCTAGCTCGGACCTGATGAAGAGCCAAGCGATATGAATGGAATTTCCGATGGCGCAGTTCGTCTTGTTGGTTGGCGTTGTTTACTTACAGATGTGAGTACAGGTCCACTGCCACATGCTACCCGCCCACTTAATATAATCATATTTCCGCATTATTTTTAGGTTTCTCTGCTGTGCTTTACATTGCAAATGCTATATAACTGAATTTATCTTTGCGCGTACTTTCAGATGCCGTTGAGATAAATGTAGGTTTCAAGTTAAAAAAAAAAAATAATTGTGTTTTAATTACGCTGTCCATACATGTGTTATGAATAGTCACTGTGAGACAAATTACTCGCTTCCGTACGCACTTTAGTGAAAACCGCATTTCGTGATCTACAATCGTTGCGGAAATTTTCGGGGTATTCATGTTAGGCTGATATTCGTGTATAATTTGAAAAACAGTGTTATGTTTATATATATTTCTCAGATTTGTATCTTGAAATAATGTGGTTAAAGACGGTCACTATTGTACTAAATTAAAGATAATATTCCTTTGCTTCATTGGATTCTTGGTTTCTGTAACTTGTTTACCTTGAACAGAAAAAAATTCCGATACTACCCCTACACCCGACTAGTTATTGAACTTACACATCAGTACAGACATAACGACTTAAAACTACGAACTCGTATGTGTGTCACAGTACTGATTTTTTCCAAATTTTGACAGAATTAAAATTGTGACGTAGTCAAGAGTTCGTAGTTACCCCGTATTGTCTGTAATACAGTGAAATGTGAATATCTATTTGGGTTTATAGGTACTTTCCGAATTCTGTTTTTTTTAAATACAAACAAGACAAAGAAATCAAGGATCTAATATATACGGAAAATATTCCACTTAAGCGCAAAAAATATTTCTGATTCAGTTATTTTGCTAATTAAATTATAAATTAAAATTTGCATCACGAGTCTGAAAACTATTATACTAATTCACAAGCCATTCCAAGTTACATTTCAGTAGATGAGACAGAATTGACAGTTTATGAAAAGTTATACTTCTGACAGGTATAAACTGTTCACGGTAAAATGAGCACTTCTGAAAGCCCTGCTTACGATCTACTAGTATGCACGCTGTGTTTTCTTCCGTCTTATGTAAAATTAACATTGTCATGGGCCTCATCACTTTATTCATACGTCGGTCAAGTGAAACTGCGAAATTATTAGGAAAGTAAATATCTTTTCAACCTGCTAATCTTTACACTTCGATGCATAAAAAAAAAACAGAAAGTGAAATAAATAACTTAACTTATCACAAATGGTTACCTAACACACTTTATTCAACGTTAAAATATGGAACTACTTTCCATCCTTCGTTACCAACTTTACTGGGCGAATGTCGTTCGGTGCGCCCATTAAAATATATGCAGGCAGGGGCAGTGACGTTTTTCTAAGGTTGATTTCAAAAGTGCTCACTTTATTGTAAACAGCCTTTAAGTGCGCAACAAGACTAAAAAACAGTCCAAGATTTTCTGATTATATAACAATGCATTCATTTCATGTGAAACGATGGACAAAATTATCGCTTACTTATAAGAGTAGCCATACAATGTGAGCGTCGTGAAGATACAGGTGAGTATGTGGTGATACGCCCTGTATAGGCTGATCGTGATTAATTGAGCACTTTTGGAAGCCTTGCTTAGGGCCTTATTTCCTGCCGAGTTCATATCCTTCCGCCATATGAAACGTTAACATTGCCGAGGGCCCACTCACTTTATTTATGCGTTGATCAAATGAAAATGTGAAACATTTTAGAACGCAAATATGTCATAACTACGCCTATTATTGTTATTACTATGTAGAAAAAATACACATATATCAAAAAGAGACACTTAAAATACGATGTTAAAACGTGGAACTTCTTTTCCGCCCTCGTTGCCAACTTTACAGGAACTTTGTCACTAAGTTATTCCATTATAATACATGTAATTTTTGATCACGTGCGTTTTCTTTAATTTTTTATCCCAAATGTGCTAATTGTACCGTGAACAGTGTGCATAGATATGGGCGAACAAAATAACTGTATCCGGAAAGACAAAATTTCAAGCCTGGAAATTTGCGACCTCGCTGGGAATCGAACCGGAAAACATTCGGCTCACAATGCATATTTTTTTTATAAACTTCACCCTCAATAACTTGAACGTGATGCTAATCTCAATTTGGGCCCATAGGTATCTCAATTGTTAGTTCCTATAGAGCGTCTCACTCTTAGATTGCAGTGTGCGGTGTAATGGACATACACCCTCTATTTCCAATACATGGTTTCTGTCGTTAACTCTGTCCTTGTTCCTGCGTGCACTGTTGCCTGATGTGTTATCTTCATCCAGCCTAAAATAAATGCCATTTACGTCGCGTGCGCGCCATGCAATCACAATGATAGGGTTTCTCACAGGCTTCAGTTTCAAAGGAATTGCTTAGCTTCGCGTCGCAAGATTGAATTCCTTTATATGTTGACAGGGAGGTAAACAGCTAAAAATTATCTTAATCAGGCCGTTTCCTTCACCTTCCATTTGTTTCTCAGCTTGCCAGTTACGTCACAAAGCTGAAGCAATCTGGCAACAGTGAGTGCCATAAGCCCTGTACTGCAATCTAAGCGTGAAACGGACTATAGCGTCTGGCTACCGGGGTAATCAGTTCGATTCCAGGACGCGGATGGGGAAGAGGCCGGATTTTTCTGTCGAGAATTCCCAAGAGTGTAGCGAACACTGGCGGCGTGAGTTTTTTCAGGGTACTCCCGTACTTCTAGTTGATCGAAAGGCCAAGCCAGTCTTTCGGGGCGCGCGGTCGTCACCAAGGTGAACGGGGCTCGATTCTCGGCGGGATCGCCAGAATATTCATAAGTGGAAAACGTGGCGGACGTAGCCGGTAGCGGACGGGTTTTTCTCGGGGTGTTCCCCGTTCCCATTACCTTGCATTCCACCGCTGCTCCATCTCCACCTCACTTCATCCGCTGTTAAGTGCTGACAAAAACCAAAACTCCCGGCTCTCAGCCCTCTGGGTAAGGCTGCAGGATCCGCTTACGAGCCTGACTCCTATAATCCATTTTGATATACCTGCTTGATAGCAGGAAAAGCATCATTCCGTTAGCTTGTCTTCGTCCTGTGATGCAGCCAATCTGGCTCAGGATACAGCTATACTTAAATCCTCTCGCGTCTGTAAATATCATCTTTACATAAATGTGTTTGGGTTTTCATAGATGAAGAGCGTCATAAGAGTTGAGCTTCTTAGTGAAGTGTTCACTACATACAAAAAGTGTCAATGTAAGTAAAAAAAGAAGTAAGAACTAGAATAAAAGATAATTTGAAAACTGACCCTTAGTGATAGTAAAACATATACACATAAAATATTACGTAAAACCTATTTACCTATTGATGCTATGTTCAATGCACGACGACAAGGACTATCACTCCAGTGACCGCAATTCTTGGGAATGGCCATCTTACGACGGTGTAGCAGCCTGGGAAACAATAACATTCGCCATCAGTGTCACTGAAGATACTTTCTGATGACTTTTCATAACACGCAGGTGAAAAGAATTTTCGTGTGAACGTAATCCAAACATTTTATATGCAGTAAGTTTTCCTGCACAACAAACACCTATGTGGAAAGTAGAGATTCAATTTACGAAAATATTATGAACTGTAACTTAAAATCTTTAACATAAGAAAATAATATTTTCCATCTCGTTAAGAGAATCTCAAACTATCTGCTATACAAGTTAATATTATAAAATAACTCAACTCTGCCAGTGCAAAATAGTAAAATTCAAAGATTGTTTAAACAATGTTATATATACGCCTTTGAAAACACTTCGTTGTCGTCTCAGAAAACCTACTAGGTAAAACAATATATAAATTAAGATTAAAAGTATTATTTTACATATTAGGCTACATTTCCTGAGACTATAACGAATTGTTTGCATTAGCGTATGCCTGTGATTGTTCAAACAATCAATTACCTCCATTGCAATAATCAGTCAAACAGCAATAAACTTGATTGTCATATTTTTCTAAATGAATATCTAAAGGGATGCCCATGAAATATTTTTGAAATTTATCATTGTAGTTTACAATCGAAATTATGTATGGGTATTTTCAGATTTTAGCGCAGCGGATAGGAACCGACAGCTCAATGCCACTGATTGGTTGAAACGTGCACATTAAAGCTGAAAAAATGAATAATTCATATCAGTGTTAATAGAATATTGAGACTTTCATTCACTGGAATAAGTAAAATATTTACTAACGTAATTACATAACTGCAATAATTAAAAAGGTCATGGCGTAGGCCTCAATGTACCGATGTACGTATATGGCTCTGAACTTAAAGAAATTCTGGAAAATCCTACCAAAACGAAACGTCGAAAAACACTAGTCCATATATTTCTAATGTAATCTTTTTATGATTAACATTATTCTTGTCGAATAATGCCTATTTCCGCAATTATAATTCTACAGAGAAAAAACTGCAAAATAATTCACGAAATTAATTAAATAGCATGTAAACATTTTTAAAAGTTTTACATAGACCTACTGCTGTTTTTTGTTTTATATTCTGGTTTGACCTTCAAATGAGCGTAAAACTTAATACACGTGATTTGCATGCATTTATGTCTCTTACATTGTTAATAATAATTTTTATGGGTTCTCAGCGAATTGTAAATTTCCAAGGCATTCGTACACAGTGAATTTAATTTATTTACCTCCACAAAACAACCTGTTTATGGAATTTTCGTTTAAGAATATTTCACGGATACAAGTTATTGATTAAGCTTCATAGCGCACATTTGTTGGAACGATACTGAATACCGAAATATATGCAAGAGCGCCTATTACAGTTAATAACAATTTTATAACGAATATGCACACATAACATGCACTGACAAACTCCGGACGTCATCCCTCATAAAAATGCAGGCGAAGCATAAATAGGCCTGCACAGCTTACGTGCATCGTGAGCATGGTCCACGGCCTTAAAAAGTGGAAATGATAGATTGGTTTGCTGCGAACAGAACGGGAAATAATTTAGTTGGAATTTTTCTGGTGAACGGATAGTGCGTTGTTTTACCGAACGGGACACACCCAAACCAAATATTGCCTTTGTCATAAAACTAGAATACGGAAATAATGGGGGTGCTCCCCTATTGCGTGGCATTTCGCTATGCAAACGGAGTGTCGGATACTTATGACGGATAATAAACAACCACGCTAAAATTAACTAAATGATGGTCTTATGTTATTACGCTAGACTGCACTGATTTCAATACATTAACAGATAAAATTAACCTCTGCATGTAGATTACGTGATATTACGTGAAGAATCGGCAATGAGTGATTGCTGCGTGTGCGTTTACCTATAGGAGTGTATTATTTTAACTGGTCAGTTAATGTTTTTGTTAGCGACTTAAAAAAACATTTAAACCAATACTATTTTAATTAGCTTCATTTAAATATTAATTTCAAAGCAGTCTTTTGGATGAATACGTAATGAAAGTAATTACAGATTCTTATTTCTCCGTATAACACCCGCCAGACTTTATTGATGTTGGGGTGGGGGGGAACTGTGACTGAGCGATTAGCACGCTCGCCTCCCACCAAGGCGAACCGAGTTCAATCCAATTTTCGCAAGTGGGAATCGTGCCCGACGATGCCGTTGGTCAGCGGGTTTTCTCGGGGATATCTCGTTTCCTCCGCCCCTCCATCCGGCGCCGCTCCACATTCGCTTCAATCACCCTCATCGGCATTCAAGACCTCGCTGTTTAACAGCCGTCCAAATCCCTTAACTCACTTTTTGATTATGTTAAAGCAGTTGAGTAACATTCGCAACTATTTGCAGTACTCTAAATGGTTATTAGACGTCTTGAACAACGGAACTTTTATACACTTTCCATACAGCCAAGAACTTTGGGAGACTACAACTACAGTATACATAACATAACATACGTGTATATGTACACCGTGCCCAGCGTTAGCCATAACGGTGTTTATACTATTATGTATTTTGAATAACTAATATTTCAGTGATCATCTCAAAATGTTAACGTTCCATTATTATTATATTATCATTATGGTGCTATTTAGATTATAATTAGTCTTACTAATTATGATAATGTACATTGCGAATATTTCCCATAGTACTATCTCCAAGAATTTCTTTATGATGTTTGCCGCGCTCGTCTTTACGGCGATAGCGGTTGACAAGCTGGGTGCGATTTTCAGCTGCCCAGCGTTTTCGTCTACGGGTGTACCTTCAACTGCTGGCACCGGAGCCGCTGGATTTTTACGCACCGAGATGTACCCGTTCCTATGACGTCAGAGCTTTGAGCTGTGACCGAGCCAGCGCGCCACGCATCAAAGGAAGACGAGGTCGCGGATGGCGGGGCGGAATTAAATGTTACAATGTCGCACAGCTACGCAGAGAGGCCGAGGGCGGTTGAATCAGCTGATTAAAGTACGGTTCTGAACCACGTGTTAACCGACTCAGTACTACGCCATTGATTGCGCTCAGAGCGTCGCCTCGACGCAACACACAGGTCTGATTCCTCAGCGCCCATGAAAGCGGACACCGCGAAGTTCAGTGAGCTGCTTATTTGGGCAGATATGTAGACTCGTTCGGCCGGTCTTCACGGAGAATCTTAACACTGAAGACGACAATTACGTGTTAATTATTTACTACTATTAAACCGACGTGGCCTACACAGCACGCCTGCTGCAAATGTTTCCAACCTGTTCTTGGCAACTTTCGGCTCAAGTTGTCGCTGACTCTATAAACGTTTGCAAAATATACTTCACGCTCTTCATTGTTATGCATATGCGCAGAATTTGCGATGGACAGCAGAACCATTGTCGTCACGACGTACATTTACCGAGTGGGATAAAATATCTGGCAGTTTTGATGATTTCCGTTCTGTGGTAACACAAGTGGATGGATGGCATGTGAACTGATACAAGCATTTTACGCCATGGATGGGCAACAATTCCGTTTAATATAGGCTGTTCACGGTAAAGTGAGCCCCTTTTAGGCCCTAGTTACTTTTTCCTTTCCGCCGTTTGTTATCCTTACCTTTTTTAAATAATTATTGCCATGTAAGTAATAAACACAGAGTGTACATTCCACCGCATTCTGAAGTTAACACCTGTGACTAAAATAAAATAAATTTATTGACTATTATTCCGAATGAGAGGGCTTTCAAAGGTGCTCACTTAACCGTTAATAACCTATAGTTATTTAGCCAGTAGGTTAACGAATCACGTCTAAGGCGTAAGTGTAAATTCGACTATTTCCCTCAATTTAAGGTCAGAATCACGGCAGCGACAAGGTTCCAAAGTGGTGCACGCATCATGTGATACATCACCACCAAGTGAAAAAAAAAAAGCTGAGCGGTTAGACTGCTCGCCTCCCACCAAGGCGAAATGGGTTTGATCCCCGGCCGGGTCACTCCCTAATTTTCGCAAGTGGGAATCGTGCCGGACGATGTCGTCGACCGGTGGGTTATCTCGGAGAACTCCCATTTACCCCGCCCTTGCATTCCGGCGCTGCTCAATTATCACCTCATTTCACCCCCGTCGACTCTCAAGACCTCGTCGTTAAGAGCCACCCAAATCTCTCAACTCGACTCAACTGAGCGAAAACACTGGAATGACGTAAATATTTCCCTTCGTGCTACGTGTAAATGTGTCACCCACGGATGACTATAACGTGGGAAAGATCGTAGCTACATTCAGTACTGAGTAAACTGTGCTGTGTAAACTGTACACTGTACTGTACACAGTACTGAGTAAACTGAGTAAACTATGAACGTGTCCCTCATACTCACGTAGTATACTGTATTTTAATATATAACGCTCTGTATTTATTTTTGCTATGCTGAAGGGATTAAAAATAATGCGTGAAGTTTGCAACGAGTCGTGAAAATTGCATTCCGGAGCACTCTGAAATGTGATGGCGAAAGAAGTTCTTAACGGAGCAAACGTGAGTTTTAAACGCTGCGTAATGGATTTTGCGCACTAAGTGCGAGTGCCTCAATAAGCTGGGGAAATAGAATTTTACATACACTTGCCAACTTGACAAATGGGAATAAGAGGAAAACTGGCATTTATAAAGTCTCATTGAAAACGGAACTGAAATTATTTCATTGGTGAGAAAAATTTAAGAGGAATTACTTCTCGGAATGAGTGATTTGCGTTTCTTGCGCTGCAGTAAATGCATGTTTTATTGTATTTTTGCTGCGGGTAAATTTGGTTTAACCTAACGAACAGTCCGGAAATGCCATATTTACCAAGCAATGGAGTAGGAGGAGGTTTTTCTTGAATCAGACACGGTAGAAGTGAAAATATTGCGAGAGAAGAGATTTCAGATCACTTTACTAGTGATTCAGGCGGTAATCCCGAGTAGTGCAGGATAAAATTTGTGTCTATTCCTCAGTAAGCGTGCATTTAATACTGTGGTTACAAAGCTCACCTTTAAGAGAATGGTACTTAATGAAATTGCAATTCTCTTTATGATTATTTTTAATATGATGTAAGACTGATTGCAAAATAAAAATTAGGCATTTTAGGCATTCCAAACAATCGGATTTTACGAAAGCAAAACCTAATATGTGTTATATATCCAAGCATCCTGTTCGAACAAATGCCACAGATTTTCATCTTAATGCAAAAATTTTAATTTGTGCAATTTTTTTTAATGTGTAGCAGATATTGTGGATGATTAACTTCGTACACTGTGACTTCAAAATGTGCTTCTACCGAGTTAGGGATTGAATCGATTTTTTTTAAAAATCACTGTGGGCAGAAATAGTTGGGCCTGTTTTTATTTCTACCTGATTATCCACCCACTTTTCAACATTTTCTAAATATGTTACTCGCCGTTAGGATAGTATCATTTTATTTATTCGGTGTTCGATCGTTCCTTTGTTAAGTCTGCAGTGTTTTACTAAAGCCCTTAAAGCGAAAGGCTTGAGGATCAGTTTCTGAACCCTGTCGACTGATTTTAGTGTAGTAATAAATATATTTCATAATCACTAAAAATGATGTTTTCAAAATAGTAATTGAGTAGTGTCGTAGTTAAAATTTAATAAGCCCTATTACACAACGATTTCGTCTAATAATTTCATTTTAACGAGTTATAAAATCAAAATAGTTGTATTACCACGAACTATTCTATCTCTGCATACACAGCCGGGGGGGGGGGGGGGTGACGATACTAACAAAACGTATCATTAAAATGTTCGCGATATTTATTAAAGCTATTATAAATATTTTGTTTATTCTCCTTTTAACTCGTTCGCCGTTGTACCGGAAGGGTTATCTGAGTGAATGAAGATATTTCTGCGGCTCTTAACAGCGAGGTTTTGAGAGCCGGTGATTGAGGTGAGTATGGAGCGGCGCCGGAATGAAGGGCGGGGGAAACGGGAGATTCCCGAGAAGACCCACTTACCAACGGTATTGTCCGGCACGATTCCCACTTGCGAAAGTCCGGTGACCCGGCCAGGGATTGAGTCCAGTTCGCCTTGGTGGGAGGCGAGCGTGCTAATCGCTCAGCCACCGTGGCCCCGGTTATCTGAGAATAAGGAAAAGTCTTACAACTAAACTAACGAGCATTTTATTTCTGGAAACGATAAACAAGGCTAAGTCTTAGCCGGGATAAATCACGCATCCTCCCCAGCAAACACGGAAAATACGGGCCGGAATCGGGCCGGTAAAAGCTAGACGACAAACTCCGGCAAGCCGATTCCGGCCCGCTGCTTATGCCGGAAGCGGCCCGATGGATATATGGATTGGTGGCTGTTGGTCGACAGTGTCAGGTCTGCGATGGCTGGATGTCATTATGATGCTGGGCTTGCGACGGCTGGATGTCATTACTATGCGAGGGCCTGCGACGGCTTGATGTCATTACGACGATAGCCTGCAACGGCTCGATGTCGTTTCGATGCCGGGCCTACGACAGCTGGATGTCATTACGATACCGGGCCTGCGACGGCTGGATGTCATTACTATACCGGGCCTGCGACGGCTGGATGTCGTTACGATGCCGGGTCTGCGACGGCAGGATGTCGCTACGATGCCGGGCCTGCGACGGCTGGTTGTCATTACGATGCCGGGCCTGCGACGGCTGGTTGTCATTACGACGCCGGGCCTGCGATGGTTGGCTGTCGCTACGACGCCGGGCCTGCAGCGCGATGATGTCCAGAAATAAGCAGTATACCCATAGAAAGAACCTTAACATTTCGATTAAAAACTTTAGTAAGAGTCATTTCCTCTTTGCATAATACATTGACTTCTTTTACTTCTCAACACATTGTATGATATGAAAATATTTTGCTTACCGAGTGTGGGATTCGAACCTAAGACGCTTGAGTTAACACTCCAGCATGCTAACCTTTGCACAACGGGTAAGTTGCAGATGCACTCCAGTAATTTAAAACATATCGTGACAAAAATTATTATAAAGAGAGATAAAAATTCCATTACAATATAACAAATAATTTTAGAACACTGATTATTGAAAAACTATTTCGTCAGAGGCTTGCAAACGAAATTGTTTTTGTTAGTATTTAATATATCTGTCGGATGGTTGTACAAATGAAAAAAAAAATCAAAGCAAACAAATGCCATGGGCTACCACATTACACAGTTATAATCACGAAAAATCATGCTAAATGGTTGACACACCATCTCAAATAATGCATCATACCATTAAGAGCTAGCTAACATCTTGCCTATTCAAAACACTTTCCAAAAGTTTGTCGGTAATAATACATTATATTTATATCTTTATTGTTATAAAGAGCCTTGTCTCGAAAACGTCACCGGGCCGGATTAAATTATATAATGGCCAGTTTACGGGAGAAAAAGATGCAGTATTAAAATCGGCACAGAAATATTTTTAAGAATGCTTGCTACATGTTTCATCTGCGATATCATGCCGACATATTTTTGGTTATATCCATCTGTTATCCTAAAAAATACAGCGGGCAGTTGTCTTTTTTCTAATGGCTTGCAGTCTGTCTCAAAAAAGACGTCACGCCGTTGTCAGATGGCTGTCTTCTGGCATTGAAACGACAGTAGCCGACAGTACAGGTATCGGGCCGACACTTTGCCGACAGGTTGTGTTTGCTGGGTCGGGATTCATAGTATATATAGTAAGTGAACCATATATTAAGAATAATCTTAAGTATTTGAATTACGGTAATGATCCTGTTTCAGTTAACTGTGTATTGTTTTTGTCTATTGGCTAGTGTTTGTTTTACCGTTCACTGTTTCCCGTTTATTGTTTTTATGCCAGATGCTATTACGGCTCATAATGTTTTGCTATTTTGAAATTCTATTTTGTTTGTGCTGTATAACTTTATACCTGGAAGGATATGTAATTCTGTGCTAATTTAATGTATAAGTAACATGTTCTAACTTGAACAACATATAATTATGTGTATGAAGGATGTGATATGTATAAATTCTTGTAATATCCGCTGTGAACCATGTATACAATATGTTTCCGAACAACACTGACAAACGCCGACAGGTCATTCCTGACGTAAAAAATAAGGCGAAAATGTCTGTACCATTTTTTCCCTAAAGCTACCCGCCTTTGAAACCCACCGTTTTGAATGTAATTTCGATATAAAATATCAGGAACTACTCACGATTAAACAACAAATCGGTGAATAGTGTTTTGTATAACGGAGATCTTACACCTGTGAAAATGCGGTTGGAAATACCATCCCCCCGTCATCATGAAAATAGGAGTGTTGATTCGTAACAAAACACAGATTGGCAATCCCTATTTTCCAGATCAAGGGGGTTGCTATTACCGACCGTATTTTCGAAGGTGGAAGATTTCTGTTATACAACACACTCTTCGCCGATTTTCTGCTTAATCGTGAGTAGTATCTGATCTTTTTTTTACAACGATTACATTCGAAACCGTGGATTATAGAGGTGCGTAGCTCCATTAATAACATATTTAGGGAAATAGTGGTACAGATATTTTTGCATTTTTTTTTTTTCGTCGGGAATAACCTGCCGGAGTTTGTCGACTATAAAAACGACGTGAATTGGGTTTGAGGTTAGAATACTGTTCATGTAAACAAGTGCTTTGAGATGTTTGTACACTTGCTTTAACAGATTTTTAATGCAGTTTGGTTAAAATTTCAAATCGCTAGAAGTATTTTATTAATATAATAACACTTGTCATTAAAAAAAAAGAAAGATACAAACAAACATGTTCACCACTGTTGATCATGTGACTTTGACAGTTGTGTTACTTTGGGGTAGGTCAGTGTTGGGTACGATGTGCAGAAGACGAATAAACATGTCTACCTCAGCTTTGGTCTATGATGCGAAGTCACCATAATTTTCGAAGTGCGATTCTGAACCTGGTTTGCTTTCTCACACATTGCCATTCCTCCCTTTTTTCATTTGCAGTAAGGTTATTATGTCGTAGACTTTTTGCTCGCTCGCTCCCTCCCCCCCCCCCCCCCCTTGGTCAATCATTTTGTTTCGCTCGAGTATATTTATTTTTGTTTTCGCTACTCGGGCGGGTGTTCCGAGCAGAGTAACGCCTGGAGTTTCGAGGGTGATTGAAATGCAAATGGCTGGAGAATTATTGCTGGTTAGTGCTGGAAAAGGGGTGGGGTGGGGTGGGGAGGGGAGGCGTGGCGGAAGTGATTGCCTGCAGTAAAGGCGAGCGGCTGCTTGCGAGAGGGATGCTGGAAAAGGGGCAACTGCCACTCCCCCCACCCCTCCCTTTTGCACACCTTCCCTGGGCGCAAATGACGAAACTTAATCTCGACGCGCCAAACTTCGCGCGGCGGGAGAGGGGTTGGTCGCCCCCTCATCAATATACAGGAGGGGCCGGTACGCGCACAGTCCCCCCCCCCCCAGCCCCTGCGACCATGACCAGGCGGTGTCTGGGGGAGGTCAAGAGGTCGACAACTTAGTAGATAGGCGAGGGGGGGGGGGGGGGGACCCCGCCTGGCTTGAGGTGTCCTGAGCGGCCCGAGTTCTCCAACCCGAGAACGCGCATCGCATGCATAGACTTAAGACGTCGGAGCGAAGAGCAAGCGATGAGATTTCGGTGGCTCTTAACATCGAGGTCTTGAGAGCAGGTGAGGGTGAGTTGAGGTGAGTATGGAGCAGTGCCGGTAAGAAAGAGCCGGGGGGGGGGGGGAGATTCCCGAGAAAACCCGCCGACCAGCGGCATCGTCGGCTCGATTCCCACTTACGAGCATCCGGCATGTACCGGCCGGGGATTAAACCCGTTTCTCCACGGTGGGAGGCGAGCAGTCTAACCGCTCAGCCACCGCGGCCCCGATGTCGGAGTTTAGAGATTTGGACGGTTCTTAAGGGTCAGTATCCAATTCATCTTCCATTGTTTTCTTACAAATCTTCGTAATGAAAATTTATGACCAGACAAAAAAAAATCCAAGCCAGACAACGCAGAGGACTACTTAACGAATTTCTTTACTTTTTGTACGGTTTCGATTATACCTGTATTTTCCCACGTGAGTTTGTCTTTATTAAGGGGAACGGTGCATGAGAGCAGCATATTTACGCGATTTTCGAAATAAGTCATTTTGTAAAGGCTTTATCGGAACTTTTGGCTCGACAAGACGTAAATAATAATTTTCAACATCTTTTTACGTTGTTAGATATTCACTGCCTTCATTATCCTCGGAGCACTGATAGAATAAAAGGAAGAATTATTTTTTCCTTGTCTTCAATCAGCTCTCCGAGAATAACGAACGCGGTGAATTTTGTGAGAATCGTTATTTACGTCTTTTCGAGCTTAAAAAAAAAAAAAAAATCCTTTATAAAACAATTTGTGACAAAAATTACATAAATATATGGTTCTCGTGCACCATTCTTTCTAAGTAACCATATTTGATTATGGTTACAGTTCTCCTCGCACTTGCAGTCTATCAGCTCGCCATCCCAGGGTCTAATTTCATGTTACCCCTCAGTGTTATAGTTACTATCATTTAGGAAGATGTAGTATAAAAGATAATGTGAAAGTTTTACAAAAATACATACGCTCGAATTATGCCAACGTTTATTCTGATGCGTACGAAATTAAAAAAAAAAGGTAACTGGTGACTGTAATTACCACTAATGCAAACGCTGTACTACTCATGTAATGTAAACATGTAAACTCATGTTCGTACATGACAGTGGTATTACCTTTTTATTTGCTAACTAGATAGTAGTGCTACGGTCAGTCAATCAATTAAAGGCTGTTCACGATGAAGTGAGCACTTTTGAAATCAACCTTAGGGAAAAGTCACTGCCCCTAACCGCAATATATTTAACGGGCTCCCTGAGTGACATGCGCCCAGTAAAGTTGGTAACGATAGATGGGAAGTAGTTCCGTATCTAACGCCAAATAAAAAGTGTTAGGTAACCATTTCCGATCATTTAAATTATTTATTTCGCTTTCCGTTATTTTTTTTTTTTATGTATCGAAGTGTAAAAAGCCTTTATAATGATTTCACAGTTTCGCTTTACTGACGCACGCATAAAATGATGAGGGTCATGACAATGTTAAGAAGGCGGAATAATACACAGCGTGCATACAAGTAGATCTCAAGCAGGATTTTCAAAAGTGCTCATTTTACCGTGAGTAGCCTATAGTACGATACGCCTATACTGTTAAAATATTTTCCGTAGTTTTAAGGAAAAGAGCTTATACAAAAATTCTCTAGAACTCTCCATAAAATTACATACTCGTTGAATTTTCAATAAGACATCCCCTTTAATTTCAGATAACTTTCTGTTAATTCACAAACTATCTCCACAAAGTCGCTGGATAGTATTTTCTGTGCTCCGGGTTTACGGTAAGAGATTAAGATCAAAATTTCAATTTTCGTTATGCAGGTTGTGTATAAAAATAGTAATTTATAAAAGTTAAAAGGTTTTCTCTAGAGCGAGATTCGAACACGAATCGTAAGTCTAATCGCCCGTGATTATTAACACATCTCTATTATTATTTCATACATCTTGTTCCACCTTTTTTTGACAGTAAGGTGACTGGTTTGATGGAGTTTAGCCGCATGTGTCCCTTGAGGGCGGCCCGAGAAGATTTAACTCCAAAACACATCCAGGAATTGCCCGGAACCTTTCGTACCGCAAGGCGATGTACAACCAATTACGCTGCGTAACTCGGCACCGCTAACTATTATCTTCATATTAAAATAATTTTGTAGTACGGTACGGCAAGAGAATAGTGACATACGTAATTTTTTCCAGTTTCTAGTAGTTTGAGAGTTTTAGTGTTGCTAATTGCTGCAGGGGCCTGTGGATGATACATTTTTATTTTTGAAATATCACGTATAAATGCTTCTCACGGTAAAGTGAGCACTTTTGAAATCAACATTTGAAAAAAGTCACTGCCCTTTCTTGCATATATTAGGCCTATAATGGGTGCACTGAAGTGATATACCCCCAGTAAAGTCGGTAACGATGGATGGAAAATAGTTCCATATAATTTAACGTCGAATTAAAAGTGTTCGGTAACAATTTGTGATCACTTAAATTATTTCTTTCGCTTTGTGTTTTTTTTAATGCATCGAAGCGTAAAAAAGAGCATATTTGTGGAATATTTACTTTTATAGTAATTTCATAGTTTCACTTGACCGACGCACGAATAAAGTGATAAGGCATATGACAATGTTAATTGTACATATAGGGAAAGAACATACTTTGCTCTTACAAATAGATCTTAAGCATGACCTTCAAAAATGCTCGTTTTACCGTGAACAGCCTTTAAGTGGCATGCATATCCTAATTGTAGCAGATACTATAATTTCTATGTTGGCCTATAACGACAAACAAAAGGTTTGTGTATACTCGGCACTGTTCGTTCCCGGAACCCGAAGCTAGCTATAAGAAATATAATCCATTCCCGGTTCTACTTCCAGGCTATGCCTTCGCCTCATGCAAGCAAAGTTTAACCAAGTATAGACCATTTCACCAAAGGGACAACGCACTTCACTCCTGCTCACTCAGTGCAATAATATTTTGCATAAGAACTATTTCTTACTAGGCATTACCGACTCACCTATTTTCTCTCTGTTTTAATTTTTATTATTCTTAAATTAAGTATTATAATTTATTCATAAATATAATTACAAGTTCAATTTAACAAATAACGAGGTAATCTAATGTTCACACAAGTATAAAACACTTTTGATAAATGGTATATCAATGAAACAACCAAGGACGCTATACACGGGGTAATTTTTCAAAGGTTTGATTCAAAAAGTGTGAAGAAACTGCGAATAGACAATACAGAGACGTTGCATATTTTGTATGGAACTATAGTTTTAGAGAGCACTTTTGTTTTGTTTTAAAATCGACGAGTCATGAGATCTTCGGCACCTGCTCTCACGAAAACAGCCTTCGGTGGTGAATGGAGAATGGACGGGGATGGCTTCGCGCCTCTGTGGGATTTCCAGCGACGAGTTAAACATTTTATGGCTTAAAATTACACATCAATATGTCCTGTACTTCCCTTAAGATAACACGGCAACAATTGCATTCCTAGAAACGTTTAGAAATTATCGTCTTGACAATTTTCAGTTCCAGAGAATACACAGAAAAGACGGAAATAGAAAATGGAACCTACAATTTGCAAGTGAAAATTGCCTGCCGTTCTACTTGTAAGTTGACACAACTTGAAAATACTTAACAGCTTTTAAATAACAGTAACACGACTGACGCTTTGCCCACCATTTTGGCGGTCTCTGCAGACGACAGCCATAAGTGCTGTAGGATTATTTTTTAAACATTTTCGTTCACAGTGAAATGAAATAACTACACTAGCTTACATAAGATATAAATATACAGCGAACTACGGCAACTCACTAAGACCAAAATAATAATGCGTGTAATAAATGAACTGTTACATTCATTTGTGTCGAGAGAATATTTACGGTATCTATGCCTGTTGGTCCGTCTCCATTTTTAGAAATACGTTTAGCTATAGATAGACCGCGGTTATACGGAGTGCAGAACTACTTCACTATAACACGTTCAGCTTTTGAAAAGGTTACAATACGTTCGAACGAGTTCCGATCGCACTAGTTTCTCGTTCAAAGTGAACAGTTTTCATAATTAGTTTCGAACGACTTCTCTTTTCTGCTGCGCTCCTATTGGCTGCTTCAAAGCAAACAAGCAGTGTAATAAATATTACTGAATTTGGCGGAAATTCCTGCACTTGTTGACTTAACTTAAGTTTAAGGTCGAATGTACTAATACCCACCCATTATATCATTACAGTAAAAGTGTAGGTTTCATAACAATTAAAAAGATCAATAGTGATAAATGTTGGAGGTTATTATAGTTAAATATCATACATTTTAAGTTCCATGTTTGTTGAGGTTAGAATTTCCATAGATTTCATTCTGCTTTGGTTGTGAGACCGCGAAAACACGTTCTGTTTTTAAACTTGTTCAGACATGGCTACCGAATGTATTTAGCTGAATGTGTTTAATAGCGTTCGTGTAACCACGGCCATAAACTCAGGGAAGTATTCATGGTTCCAGTCTCTGCTATAAGTTTCCAATGTCCGTCCTTTTTCACGTATTTAATTTCTTGGATATCAATTCAGTGGTGTAAACAGTGCGAACATTTTGAGAAGATTTTGTGCGAAGAGGTTCCGCTACAAGTCACTTATTGGAGATTTTTTTTTTCCTAGATTGTCCATCCTCGTTTGTATATGTGGGTGGTATAGCGGACTGGTCTTGTCGGTTGTTCTAGTCAGTTTTTTTTTTCAGGAACTGTTCTCGTCAGGAGCTAGTCTTGTGCTCAGTTAATCCGTCTTGTGTGGAGTTAGTCTTAGGTGGAGTCAGTCTCGTTGGCTAGTATGGTTAGTCGGTATGGGTCCTTGTATAGATTTTCAAGGGTAAGGTCGACAACAATCAAAACTGTGGCTAAATCGATAGCTCCTTTGGCGGTGAAATCGGTAGTTAATACACTAGCATCACCTAGGTGATGAAAACATAAACAAATGACAAACGAAGAAATCAATGTGGTGGGTGGAGTGCTTTCGACAGAAGGAGCGAGGATGAGGGGGTAGGGGAGGGAGATGTTAATAGAATGAGAAACACTGATGGCGGGTCGAACGAGCGTCAGGGATCAACCAACAAAAACACTGTTGGGTAGCAAAGCGTATACAAGTAATCAACCAATGAGAAACATTGGCGAGAGTCAGTTGTCTGATGGACATGGTGCTGAGGGAACCTCCGGAAATGCAAGTTTATTTACGAATTTTCAGAAATATTTTTTATAATTTTTAATAAACTTTTTGTTTTTCTTCGAGTTTGGTTTTCAAGGTCATTTAAGGTTATGATTATAGGGTTAAGGTCACATGGATTCAATTTGGTAGTTGGGTGACATAACATGGTGGTTGGTTTACTCCAATCCCCCACCCCCTCTAAGCCGAAACATTTGAAACTTTGATTTTAATACAAGTTTTTAATAATTATTAAGTAAAAAATTTTATATTCTTCAAATAATTATACAGGCTTTTATAATTTTTGGAAATTTTTTAAACAATTAAGCGAATTTTTCAGTTAAAGTTCATTCAAGGTCATGGTAATTGGGTCAAGGTCACCGACATCCAACATGGCGGTCGGGTGATATTACAACATGGTAGCCAGTCAGATCCGACTCCCTGTTCCCTCTGAACACAAACATTAGAAATTTTGATTTTATAAGTTTTTAAATTAATTTTTAATAAATGTTTGATACATTTTAAATAATTTTTTATAAAATTTTTAATTCATTTTTATAAATTGTTAATAATTTTATATTTTTATGGATTTTTGGATCAAGTTTAAAGGTCACCAGGGTCAGGTCTAAGTTCAAGGTCACAGACAAAATATTCTGGAAAATATGGCCGCCGGATACCAGAATGACAGAGCAGGAACAGCTCCGTGCTCCGGTCCCCCGTTACCTTAGCTCAAGGTCAGCGATATAATTCTACTCACTCTAATCATGCATTCAGCATGTTCAACAGTGAAATTGTCATAAATGTAAATAAATGTTACAGCACGCTTATCCTTGCTCTTACATACGCTAAAGAAAGAGAGCCAGTGGCCACAAATTTAATTCTACCACATTTACTACGACGTTAGAAAACATGGGACTACTTTTCCTGCATCGCTACCATCTTAACTTTAACTGAGAGCATTACAATATGTACTTTAAAATGCATACAGTTACGGGCAGGAATTTATTTTCGAGAGTTGATTTCACACGTGCTCAATAAACCGCATGCCAACTGCAGAAAAATAAAATATTGGTAATATTCGTATTACCTGTGGCTCTGGCCGAGTCGAGGGATGGCGCGTGTCGGTCGACGCTCCTGGAGACGCCCATCGACTCGCTTTTGTTGGCCGCACTGGCCACCGCCGACGAGGAGGAGGAAGAAGAAGAAGACGAGGCGCTCGTGTGGTCCTCCAGCTGCATCTTGCTGGACTTCTGTACCGGCACCTTGTCTGCAGCACAGATTCAACAGCGCAGCACCGCGTTAGGCGCGCGGCCGTCTGCAAGACATTTATAAACATGAAGACCCAGTACAGTGTACGGCAGACATCTGGCCACGCGAGTTCCTTCATGGAGTTGAGCGACAACAGAACTACCCGGCATCATATGCCACAAGCACCAGGTCTCCAGTCTCCGGTAACAGCAGCAAGAACCTACCACCGGGTGTTTGTGACAACATAACCAGGGGTCCTATTCCCTATCTCTTTACTGTCTATATACAGGAACATTCCTCACATCTGGAGGATGAAAAAATGTTATATGAACATAAGTCCGCAAACGCTTCGTTTATGTACTTCAGCCCGTAACACATAATGTGCAGTGTGTGGCCCGTGGGCTGGATCATGTTATTATGGAATGCCATCGTAGCGTTCGTTTGTATAATACACGACACTGAGAACAGTAGGAACTGCACGGGAAGTAGTTACACATGTGTGAAGGCTTATCGTCGGCACTAAAGGAAATGTTCAAAATTCCCTCCATAAACACGAACACTTGCGTGGACACCTGGATGTGTTGATGAATCCCTGAACAATTCCCGATTGTTTCGCAGCCCGCCATGATACGGTTAACGAAGTTGCCCACATCGTCCACTGGGGTTGCATACACAAGTGTGCCTTCAAATGTCCCCACAAACAAAAGTCTTAGTGGATTCAAATCAGGGCTCCTCGGGGGGCTGGTATGGGGCTGCCAATTACAGCTTCTATGGCATTTCACAGTAACATGATCCAGCCTGCGGGCCATACACTGTACGTTATGTATTATGGACTGTAGAGGAGAAACGAAGCTTTTGCGGACCTATGTATATATAACATATTTTCATTCACACGATGTGAGGAATGTTTCCCCGAAGTATAGACATGAGATATTGCAACATTCTGTATAGACATTTACTGCGTAAATACTTTTAGGTGGCGAAATTGTATACTGTAACTCAAAATGCCGCCATGGCATTATTTCGAATGCCTCGTGACTCAAATGAAGACAGGCCAACAAAGTGTCTTTATGAATGACAGTGGGAAGAAAATGGTCGGCGTATTGAAGTAAATTCTTGCAGACACACATTCCACCGAGAGAAAAATTGTGTTTTAAAGTGCCCTAAAGAGAACAAATCTTACAATCTATGATATTTCCGCACAAGCAAATGGTGACTGGAACATATTTAAGAAGTATAACTATCACTAGTGATATTCTTCTAACATTTCGCTCTAACGTAACCACGATGTGACGAACTTGGCAACGGATTAATGTTGCTATCTCGTGATGCTAAAAATGAACTAGGCCCATCCAAAATCTTGCATGATAAATCGGCTGGGTGTGTCTGTGTATTCGGCTAAGGCTTCTAAACTACTTGATGAATTTTGATGCGATTTTCGCCATCATTTAGAGAATTGCTTGAGGAAGGTTTAGGCATATAATACATCGATATTTAATGTATGATAGTAGAGAAATATCGACGTTTTCTAATCAAGTCGGAAATAGCCGCTTTTCGGGCGCTTACATGGCTTAAACGCGGACGAAACCATAAGAGATACATCGAATTAACACACCACAGAATTATAGATCTCAAAAAAGTATTTTAAAAAAGTTCCTGACAGCATATGTTTATCTTTTAAGGATGACTTTCAGTAACCATTCTTGTCTATTAAAATTTGATTTAAAATAGGGGTTCTGCACTTACGAAGTCTTTGTGAACAACACAGTATCAATCCTATGTTAGTTACCTTAAGCATTTAGTGTATATATTTGCTGTAAACCTAAACAACGCCATACTTGGAAATCGCACCCGAGCGAGGCCGGGACGGGTCGCTAGTAAATTATATTTGTAACTGAAAATTCACTATATTAGTGAAATATGTGCCACAACACGCGCTGTAATCACACAAAATTATAATTCAACAAGTAAACTGTTGATTTTAGAACACAGCCTGCATCATTGCCAAACGTAGGAATGAAGGTCTGGTTTACAGAAAACCACACAGAGATAGTTACGAGAAACCATCTTTATGGCTTATTTTAATCACGAAGATAATTTCAGGCGACTGTGTATGAGCAAGCTCAAGTTAGAGAATAGGGCCCCTGCAATGTGTACGCATCTCTTTTACCCTTGCTATGAGTACCACGTTTACACCCGCTGATACATGTACAGACGTCTGCAGAGCACTAGAGAACGTATGTCTAGGGAAATTCTACATTGAAGCTGAGGCTGAGAGGATTGATACACCGGTATTGCAGTGGCTGCGGTTTCTTCACACTTTTTTGAATCTAACCTTTGGAAAAACATCCCATGTATGGAGTGTTTGGTTGTATATTAAATATGTCATGTATCACAAGCGTTGTATACCTCTGCTAACATAAAAGGATCTTATATTTCGTTAAATTGATGTATTACAAATATGTTATCTATAAATTACATTTTATTTTTAAGAAATATGTATAAAAACAGTGAGAAAGCACGTGTGTTGGTAACGCCTATAAAGAAAATAGTTTCATACAAAATATTATTACAAGTGAGTGCGCACGAATTCGGTGCGTTGTGCTTTGGTGTAATTTTCTTGACTTTATTAAGCTTAGTTTGCACGAGGCGGAGGAATATACTGGAAGTAGAACTTAGGCAGGGCTTCAGGATGATGTGAAGTAACCGTGAATGGATTATACTGTCTTCGATCCTGCAACAACGCGATTTTCAGCCTGCGTGTAGTTCTGACCACCCAATAAAAAGCTAGTTGGTGTACACATAAGCATTTTTAGGTGTGTTATCCCAGTAATACTGTATATGTTTACTGTTGCACTGTAGGAACGCACTATAAGTTTTACGAACATACGTTTACTGGGATTTTGTATTTCTTTCTGCTTCCAGTTCCTGCTGTCTCAGTTTGGGCAGATAATTTAGAAACATCCTTACAAGTGGCTTCGGTTCATGTGCAAAATAAAGTTCAATTGAAAGTCGAAACAAAAGGGCCGCTTCAGTGTCTCTCCCCCAGCAAGGGCAATGCTGTTCAATTCCCAGGGGGACGTCACGCCTGTATCTCGTATGCTGCAAACATGGCGGAAGTCGCTGTTCACTAAT
This sequence comes from Dryococelus australis, assembly GCA_029891345.1. NCBI lineage: Eukaryota > Metazoa > Arthropoda > Insecta > Phasmatodea > Phasmatidae > Dryococelus > Dryococelus australis. Next base: position 38,807,814 of record CM057002.1, read on the forward strand.
GGGTTTTCTCTGGGTGCTCCCGTTTCTCGTTCTTCCGCCACTTTTCCCCCTTCCATCTCACTTCGCCCCCTTATGGGCGCTAATAACCATAGCTGTTTAGTCAAGCACCCTCGAAATATCTCAAGCCAATTGAGAATTAAGAATTAGCCGTATTCAAAATACCTCCAAACACCATATTTATGTGTAATTTGGTATTCGGAATAAATGCATCAACTAATTTATTACTCAACTTAGAAGTCGCATCTTCAATCAAGACTAAATAAAAAGACTCGGAATCAATCACACAAATAAACGGTCTCAGTGCTCCATAATAAATCCCTTATACCACAAAAAAAACACTCAAAAAATTCTTTCATGTCGGTTAACGGTAAAAATAAATGAAAGTGTAACTTACTCTAATGTTTACGCAGTATTTTCAATGGAAAATAAAATGTTTTGGATGCTTCTTTTTCTTTTTTTTTATAGGAAGCATACTGTAATAATTTTTGGCGACTGATACAAGGCAATATTTAACTCAGTTTATTAGCACTTTCGTCATGTGTGAAGTAAGTTCTGTACTGCACATCACATATCACGTCTTCTTACGTCCACAAAAATCATACAGTTCTAAATATAATTAAAGATGATGGTTTATCGCAGGAAAAGTTGACTGTTTGCTAGTATCTAAACTAATGTACACCTTATCCAACAGTTATCTTTCCGTATTGGCTGTCAAGCATGTATGAAGTTACAGCCCCAGTCCACTGGGCCAATGAGGATTCTGATACTATAAGGTAGAACGTTCATTATCGGTCTGCAAACAACTTAGCCAAGTCAAAACCTTGCCCACCCAATCATGAAATAATAAACTAGTTAGTATTATAGAAGATACGTTGGTTCAAAAATTTTCGTGATTTTCTATCATCTCTAAATATAATACGTACTGATATTGCATTTTGACAACCTAAGTAAACTTCATAATTCCTCATTTTACGTGTGTATAAATATGCCGTATCTATGTAGGCGGTAGTCAGTTTGTAATTTCCCACAATAAAAACACTTTCAAATGAGAACTCTGTAAAATGTCTGGTGATGGATACCTGCTCACAATTGTTTCTATTTATTTGCCTTTCTCCTATTCACATTTTTATAAAGGCTGAAAAAATTACAATTTGGTTTTTAATTCGAATTATTTTCTGCGGATCTCACCCGTTGGGGTAAATTACGCAATAACGATTAATTAGTAAGAGATGGATAATAGGCCCGATTTAATTATTTATTATTTTCTGTATTAACTTACCGTTATTACTCGCACCGCTGCGAACTTCATTAGCCTTAGGCGGTGTCGACGGCATTGGAATTTCTGAAAAATAAATATTCACTTCCTGATTTAAAAAAACCGCACACTTTGCTGTAATATGCGTGCACAGAAAAGAATAACACTTAACAGTAAAGATACCAAAACTTGAATTAGGATTTTAAAAAATAGTGATTTTTTTTTGCGAATACTATCGTGAATAATGTAATTACTTCTCTGCCAAAAATTCTCACAGATAACATTTCAATACATGAAACATATTTTTAAAAATACAGCAATTAAAATCATCGTTGTTTATATTTCTCAACAACGCTAGCAAGGCACTTAATTTCATGAATGATATTCACAATGTAAAGAAACCCCGCCCACAAAACGCTTGAAGCCGAGGACCGAATTTGACCAAACTCCTTAAATATATCGAACTTAGCAAGGAATTCCTGATTTTATAATTTGCGACCACTCCCTGCACTTCTTGTTAAAATTGCAACAACTTTACGACTTATGGCAGCATTTTATAGGAACTATTCTACTAATTTAAATCAATTTTCATATTTTAACATTTCATCATATAAATGTTTAATTAAGAGGTACATTTTTATTGGTTCCACATTTTGGAACATAGCGGCACATGAACAAATAAAGCTTCACACTATAACATTGAAACTACTGATAGATTTTCGCCAAATTTGGCACATGCAATTAAAAGTATGGTATAGTGTATGTCAACGTATGCGATTTAAATGGATAGGACATTTTTTAAACATGACGTCCCTGTAAGTATTTTAGATTAATTTGGTATAAATACCAGATCGTTTAACCAATTTCAACCTAACTTAGTATGCTGAAAGTATCAACTAGAAGTCTCGCATATGCTTATGAATATCCTCTTTTGACAGACATTTTGTAAAGTAAAATTATATGTTGTTTGTAGGTCAGACACTTGTTTCTGAAATAATGAAAATATAAATATTTTATTTCAACACACAAGTTCCTTCTAAGTCATAGATTTAGGCCTACTTTTCCTAATTTACTCTCATACAAATGTAGAGGAACTTAAGGCTATTCGCGGTAAAGTGAGCACATTCGCAAGCCCTTCCAGCAGGTATAGTAGCCAAAACATTATATTTTATTGTGGCCTCAGACTGTAGAATTGAGAGCTACGACATACATTATTTACACTGTGCTCATTAATCACATTGCAAAATTTAACATTAACATTTGCCAAAAGGATACAAGCAAGATTTGAAACTAACTTAACATCGGCCTTAAAGCGTGCTCACTTTACCGTGAACAGTCTATAAGTTACTTAGTACCATTGCTTGGTTTCAATAGTGCTAACTTAACCGTGAACAGACTTTACCGACAACTATTTGCCAAAGAAATGTTGATTTTTTTTTCAATGCCGAGAGAGAGAGAGAGAGAGAGAGAGAGAGAGAGAGAGAGAGAGAGAGAGAGAGAGCGTGCGGCAGGCGCACTCACCGTAGAGGCGGATGGAGCCCTCGCTCTCGCCGAGCGAGTTCTTGGAGATGCAGCGGTAGTTGCCGAAGTCGTGCGGCTGCAGCGCGCGTACTGTCAGACGCATGTGGGCGCGGTAGCTGTTCTCCGTCACGTCCGTGCTAAACTTGCGGTTCGGCAGCAGCATCGCGTTGTCGTACACCCAGTAGCTGATGGCGCGAGGGTACGCCTCCGTGTGGCACTCGATGGTGACGTCCGTGCCTGCAGGGGCGCCCACCAGCTGGTTCGGCACCCAGATCATCGGCGAGACTGCGGCAACAGAGACACAAAACAATACGGCTGCTCGAAATAATCAATATTTTATATCTATGTTTTTCCTAACAGTTACTCGGTATTTTCGATATATCGATAATACCTAAATTCTCGGTAATACCGAAACCATCGATAATACCGAAACTATAGATAACACCGAAATAATCGATAGTATCGAATCATCGATATACCGACATTTTTCAAAGTTACAGCTCGTTCGATAAATTATTTTTCATATCGATAATTGTCGATGTGTCGAATGTTTCGTACAGACCTACAAACAACTCTCACACAAACACACACCGGTTCTCCTAGTTCGGAGTAGTTTGATAAAGTTATTTCTTACGCATGCATCATGCATCAGGATTCAGGATTCGTCCACCATCATGGATGTTGTCACGAATTTTCTCGTTTTTCCCCCTCAAAAGTCCCCATTTCTCCTTTAACAACACTCAAAATTGCTAGAATTTTCCTCAATATTTCTCCTTACGTCCTAAAATTTTCAATTTTTTCCTCAAAATGGATTTATGCCTCCAAATTTCAAAAACGAGCCCCTCGAAAGGCAATTTTTTGAGCCATTTCATCATTTGTGGGGTTGACTGAGAATCAGTGGACATGACGCCCTCACCCCACTCCTAGCCAAGCTCGATTCACCCCCTTCCCATCCACTGCTCTAAAAATAATTACAAAAATCGCAAAGAAATCGAAAAAAAAATCTAGAAAATCGAATAACGTATAACGTTACTCTCACTCTCATCCCACCACACTCGCCTTAAAACCCTCGTGGCTCACAACCTTCTGGCAATTATTGTAAAATAAAGAAAGATAAAAAAAAAGTTTCTTAAAATTGAGGAACATATAACTTTAACCTCACACTCACCCCACCGCCCTAAACTACCACCCACTCCCTCACCATAATAAACCCACTCACAAAAATTCAAGAATGATCGCAAAAAGAAATCGAAGAATTGATTCTAAAAATCGAAAAACATAATGATGTTAACGACACACTCGTCTCACCACACTCACCTCGCTCCCTCTCTTCAACCTTCACCTAGCGATAAAAAAAAATAAAAATAAAAAAAAAATATAAAAAAAATTAATCGCAAGAAATTCTAAAAATTGAGGAACATATAATGTTACTACACCCTCCCTCCCATACAGCCCTGTCACCCTAAACATCAACCCCTACCGTTACCTATTCAACGTCCAATTATAAAAATTCGAGAAAATCACAAAAAAAAAAAATACAATAATCAAGGATAACCTTACATTGATGGACCCCCTTCCCCTCCTCCCCCACATGTTGATTGTTGACGACCTTGACCTTGATCTTGACCTCTATTACCTTGAAAAATTAAAATCGACAAAAATTTGTATAACATTTAAAGAATTGAATACAAGTTTAGAAACGTATTACATTACGGATTCTGACATTCATGTTAGATGCTATTGGCCTTCACCTTGACCCCAATAATCTTAAATTCAAAAATCGAGAAAAAATGGTAAAATATCGAATAAATTTAAAAAAAATCGTCGAAAATATTACGTGACTGACTCCAGCAGCCATGTTGAATGTTAATGGTCATAACCTTAACCCCATTAACCTTCAGCTCAAGAAATAAAAAAAAAATCGCAAAAAATGTTTAAAAATGTAAAATATTTATTTAGAAAAATTATATACCAATTGTATAGGTATGTATAGCCGAGAAGAGCAATCAACATTTCACATCAGCTGTTTACAAACTAAGCCTCTCAGCTGACCCTGAAAAACTTGCAATAATATATGTGTATGCAAACTTTATGATATCATGTTGACATCGAACTAATCATATTACACCAATAAGACATTGTGCGGACATCGACTAGCCAATAACGGAGTTGCCACGTGATTGCAGCTGTCCAATCGCATGTAGGCATTCAGACATCACATGCAGGAGTTAGTCTGCAGGAGTCAGTCTTTCCATCAATCTTTTGCAATCTTTCCATTAACTATTTCGCAATATTTCCATCAATCAGCAACACAATGAGCGCCATCTATCGTTGCACAATCGCTCCACACTCATGGTTTCATTTAAAGGTCATTAGGGGTATATAGGGGTTATCAGAGGTGTTTTAGGGGTCATTAGATAGCATTTTAGAAGTCATGCGGAGCAGAAGGGGTCATTTACTCAGCAGGAAGGGTCATTTAGGAGTCATTTTCAGAACAGGAAGGGTCATTTGTGGAGCAAGAAGGGTCATTTATGGGTCATTTGCGGAGCAGGTGGAATCATTTAAAGGTCATTTGTGGAGCACGTGGGGTCATTTAGGGGTCATTTTCAGAGCAGAAGGGTTCATTTAGGGGTGAGTCTTGTGAGGGGTCGTTCTGGCAGTAGTCAGTTTTCTTCTTTAAGTGTGGCCATTAATTCGATATGAGTGAATAACTTATCTGGAAGAAACTGTTGAAGATATAACTGCATGGTATGTGATCAAGGAACTAGATAAAAATATCTGGTTAAATTGAGGCGTAAAAATGCTTAAATCTCACTGATTAAATGTGTAGTAAGTATATACACATATAGAACAATAGCTAGGGCAAGTAGATACCTACACATGTTGCCACTGTGGAAAGGACTTCAGTGTTTATTCATGAAGTTGGCGCAAACCTCTATGAATGTACTTTCTCCCACTGCCGGAAAATTACATGGAAAACAGTATTGATACTATGGAAAGACCTTCAGCCAATGCTACCTTGCTTGTCGACATGAAAAAAGCCAATGTTTAAAAGGATCGACCTACAAATCACTACCATGTACCAACTGTGGTACAACATTTGGTAGAAGCGATAATTTAACGAGAACACCTAGTGAATGAGTGAAGTGAGTGAAGAGATTTGGGCGGCTCTTAACAGTGAGGTCTTTAGAGCCGATGAGAGCGATTGAGGTGAGTATGGAGCAGCGTCGAAATGAAGAAGCGGGGGAAACGGGAGATGCCCGAAAAAAACCCGCCGACTAACGGCATCGTCCGGCATGATTCCCACATGCGAAAATCCGGTGACCTGGCCGGGGAGGAACACTATTGCCTTTGCTTGACTCGAGACAGCATGTGTTGACTTCGTTACCTTTGGTTAACACGCTACATAAAATGTTCTCAGACGACAAGAGAACTCGCACGATAAAGCGTTACGACAATTAGTATACATAGTTTATGCAAAGTGATACTTTGAAGAAGGGATGTGCAGGGATTCTCTTTGACAGCCAGCAAATGTTGGCGTCAATACCTCTTGTTGCATCGGTGGGTACTGATTCTACAGGCGATTATGACGTGCAGTTAATGCTAATGATGGAATGAGACACCTATGAGGTATGGTAGATTGGTTAGTAGATGAGGGGACGAACTTAGGCGAGTTATTTGAGGGGGAGAGAGGGGGTGTTAGGTTGGTGGCTTGTATGGATGTGGACGGTGGCTGAGCTATTATAACTGAATGTCGAGGGAAGTGGAGAGACATGACGTGGCATGGCCTGGGGCATGGTTTGGTGGAAGTTATGTGAGTTATGTAAAATCAATAATTAGCTTCGCGGGTCGGAAGATTGATCGGCTGTATAACCAATGAAATAGAGAGTTGGAGGTTCAGTCAGCTGCTGATTGCCATACTAGGAAATTGCTGTGCTCGAGTTTAAGGTCAATGGTGTTAAGGTTACGGCCATTAAAATTCAAAATGGGCGTCGGAGTCAGTCACGTAATATGTTAGACGATTTTTTTTTAACTTATTCCATTTTTTTTACATTTTTTTTCGATTTTTGAATTTCAGATTATTGATGGTCAAGGCCACCAGCATCCAACATGGGTGTCGGAGTCACTAATGTAATATGTTTCTAAATTTTTATTAAATTTTTTTAATTATTTACCATTTCTCTCGATCGTTTATTTTTGAAGGTAATTGAGGTCAAGGTCAAGGTCATAACAACCAACATGGTGGCGGGGGTTATCAGTGTAAGATTTCCTTTATTTTTGAAGGTAATTGAGGTCAAGGTCATAACAACCAACATAGTGGCGGGGGTTATCAGTGTAAGATTTCCTTTATTTTTGAAGGTAATTGAGGTCAAGTTCAAGGTCATAACAACCAACATGGTGGCGGGGGTTATCAGTGTAAGATTTCCTTTATTTTTGAAGGTAGTTGAGATCAAGTTCAAGGTCATAACAACCAACATGGTGGCGGGGGTTATCAGTGTAAGATTTCCTTCATTTTTGCCATTAATATTTTTGTGATTTTCTCGAATTATTTATGATGGATCGTTGAATAGGTAGCGGTAGGTGTTGATGGTTAAGGTGACGGGGTTGAGTGGGAGGGAGGGTGGGGTAACATCATATATTTCTCAGTTTTTAGAAGTTTTTTTGCGATTGATTTTTTGACTTCATAATAATTGCTTGGTGAATGGTGAGGAGAGGGAGTGAGGTGAGTGTGGTGGGATGAGTGTGAGGTTAACATTATTAAGTTTTTCGATTTATAGATTTTTTTCGTGTGTTTGCGATATTTTTATAATATCTAGCGGTGAATATGGGAAGGGGGTGATGTGAGCTTGGCTAGGGGATGGGGTGAGGGCGCCATGTTCACTGATACTCATCGAGCCCCCCAAATGTTCCAGTGGCTCGAAAATTGCCTTGGGGGGGGGGGGGGGGCTTTTTGCAATTTGAGGGCACAGACCTTTTTTGAGGGGAAATGGGAAATTTTAAGGGAAAAGGGAAATTCTGAGTGGAAACTCGGAAAATATTGGGGGAATTTCTAGGAGTTTTGAGTGTTTTCAAGGGGAAAACGGGAAATTTTGAGGTTAAACGGAAGAATTTGTGACGTCTTCCAAGATGGTGGACGAATCCTGAATCCTGATGTGTGATGCATGCGCCATAAATATAATTTATCATACTATTGTCCGGCAACCAGATCGTCGGCTAGAGTGTGAGAAAATCACACAATAATACTCGCACACTCTCCGGTTCTCATGGTTCGGCATAGTTTTTGCATTATGGCATGTCAAAATCACAATTTTAGTGTTTTTGGAAAGTATAAATAAAATATACGAAAAAATAATTACAGAAAGTTTAACAAGGATGATTAAAATATCATGTCTTAATTCATTTTAAGGTACGCTTAGCACAATATATTCTACAAAATATCGAGGACTACTACAAACAAATAATATGACAACATTCCCGCAGTTTAAGCAAATTTAAAAAACTGCGAAAACAGTTCATAAAATAATTTTAAATATTTATTGAAGTAACTCACATTTTTAAGTGAATTATCTCATTTCGGTGAATTCGTTTTGTGATTCTGACATGCCATTATTCAAAACTACGAGGTATAATATTTACAAGCTTTTACTTATAAATTAACTAAAGAGTATTATAGGAGTAGTTACATAATTTGCAGAACTTGTAAGACGTGGTCGAACAGCCATAATAAACTTGACTACAAATGAATGTTTTTGTATCAATTTATATTTAGTATACAAAATCTTCACGCGAATAGTCAAGAGCCTTAAGCAATATATGTGCTTAATATGCTTGCGCAAATGAGGTATACGTTCTATATTGCGAATAGTTAAGATCCTTACGCAAGACATGAGCTTACTGCTTTTACGCAAAAGAGGTATGCGTTCTATATTGCGCTAAGATTTTACATACTAAATATAAGTTGATATATAAATATTAATTTGTAGTAAAGTTTATTACGGCAGTTCGACCACGTCCTACAAGTTATACAAATTATGTAAGTACTCCTATAATTATTTTTATCTTTTTAGTTCAATTATAAATAAAAGTTTGGTTTTAAAATTTTTTTTTTACAGTTAATTTATTTTGTTCGAGCATATAGTACCTGCAAGTGACATTTACAATTTGAGCAGCATTTCAGGCAAATATAAAATAATAAACATTTTCGTGACCAGCAACTTTAAGTCGCGTATAATATTAGGGGAAAGGTGCCTATGAGTGCGCGGCCCCTAAAAGTGCGCAGTGCCATTTCCTGGCAGTTGGCTACACTGAAAAAACTACGCATGGCCTCAGTTGGTTCGTCACTGCGAGGCGAGTGTGTGGTGTGAAACTTGCAGTTACTCAAAACTATTTGTAGGTTTGACAGGTGAGGGAACAATTTTTGTTACTTTGATGTAATATTTTAAGGACATAAGTTAAGCTTTACCATGTAGGTAAACGAAAGTGCATTCATTGTGCGTACATTATGTAACAGCCGTGGTTCCAAGCATTCATGACGATTTAGCACGTTGTGGTTTTCCAACATTGGCTGCTATCTATCGGTCGTTTCAGAAATCTCGCGTTCGTCCCCAAAGAGCATGCACGCACTCTTTCGAGCATCTTGCGCACTCTTTGGAACCAGTTATAGTTTTTCGTATTAATTTACTGGTTTATGTTTGTTTCAGAATGTCATCGTCGTATAAGGCAGGCAGGTAATTGGGCTTAACGTCTCGTCGACACCGAGGTCATTAGAGACGGCGTCGTATAAAAGAAAATCAGACAGGAAGTTGGTATTTACAAACGAATTGTTAAATGAAGCAAGACGAAGAATACAAAATGGCGGAAGTCAAAGAAACGTCACAGTGGATCTGGGCCCAGAGGAACCAACACTAATAAAACGTCGTAAAACTGTGAGTAGAAATACGTGCAAAATTCCCTCGACTAGCGACGAGAGTCATGACGTTGTATGATTTTCCTGACCGTAGAGAAAATAATTCGCCTAGGGCCACCGAGGTTAGTAGATCGGCTGGTGAAATAATTCTCGAGGCTGAAGTGCGTGCTTGTGAATCAAGTAAGGGACAGTGAGGAAGAAAGCAGCTCTCCCAATGGCACTATAATAATAGGCCTACTATACCAAACGATAATGAAGCAACGGCAATCTCCAGTCGATATCATTCCTCTTCCCAAATCATGGAAAAAGGAAAAGGAAGGAAATCAGGGGTAATAACAGGCCCTCCATTTAAAAATACCCTTTTTTTTTTTTTTTTGCGAATGGCAAGGAAAAGGCACGAGATTCACGGATGCAAAATAAAAGGGGAATATCTTCACGTCCAATAAAGAAGATTGCCTCGTGAAACACGCAGAAGGTAATATATTCTGGCCAGGATGCGATGAGATATACACTGAGCCTATCTTGGAAGACTAGATACAGGTTATCAAATGCCAACAAAGGTGGCATGAGCAATGTTCGTCATTTGGACGAGGTTCAATATGTACACGTGGCCAGTGTTGAATACGCACTCTTTGGGTACATACTGCTACGGTTCCTAAGAGTGCGCATTTGCAATTATTAATTTTTTTTTTTTTTTTTTTTTTTTTTTTTTTTTTTTTTTTTTTTTTTTTTTGTGGAAAATTATAACGCGTCTATGTGATTGGGCCTGTAAGCACGAAATTATAATTGATCAATAAAACTCCATGTGCATTAACCATATTTTTTTCGCTATAAACTGCAGCAGAAAAGGGCGTCGATTTGTTAGGTGCGCTCTCTCTCTCTCTCTGGTGCTTTTCCCCTAAAGTGGCAACAACTTAACTCCTCATGAGTTTTCATGAAATTCGTTTCATCTTGTAGGCTGCTTAAATTGTTACATTAGCATTCTTAAAAAAAAAAATATCATACTTGCCCCGATGAAGACGCAATTTCATTGAAATTGTTACACTGAATTTTATCGGAGCCGGCACTGCATGTGCGTTGAACTATTTTATAAATATACATTCGCGTTTTAATAGGGGCCACTTCTTGTTTCGACAGCGTGGTCTATGATTCGAGCACTGTATCGTCGAATACAGGCAATGTATTCGAATAGACGCAACTAGCTCTTGTGAGCTTGCTACAAACGATGTCTCAATTTGGGGGGGGGGGGGATTACCAAATAAATCAATTAAAACCTGTTACCAGACACCAAGGTTATCTACACAAGTCGCTGCATGTTTTTTTTTATACGATACGTAAAAATTTCACTAATATAAGCTGTGCTAGAGTGGAAGAATAAGTTAACGAAATATAATGCATTTTAAACCTTACCTGAGATGTGGTATATGAAATTATTCAAAGATTCACTTCGCACTTATGGCACATTGGTTATAAGCATTATAAACATTTTAAATTTTGGGCTATTGTTTCGAAAAACTTCAATAGTTATATTGCAGAAGTTTGTTTACCGGTTCCTTCATTGTAAGTTATTTTTGTAGCAAAACCTATTATTTAACATTAGTTCGTTCGAGGTCAATATAAAATGTCACTTTTTTACACCCACTGTTAATTTTTAACTGTAAACTAAGAACTTTTGAATGTCCTGACTAGGATCTACTTTTCTGCCTATTTTGTATACTTCTGCCACGTGTAAAATTAAAATTTCTGTTGACCTGATTACTTTAGTCATGTGTTAAACAGCTGGAACGGTGCATAAAACCAGCAGGATAGAAATAATATTTGATGTCCGAACTTTCAAACTTTCGCAAACTTTTAATATGATTTTAATACATCGAACTATCTTCACTTTGTCACTGCCAACTTGTTAACGTGTCTGTTGAAAGGCCTAAGCCTGCACGCATCGTTGATTTCAAAATTTCCCGCTTTATAGTGAACGGCCTATGGTGTAAATAAGCTGATGTAATTATGGGCCCAGGGAGTTCTAATACACTCTAACGAGGCCCCTCATATCAGTATGTTACACTTACGCTTATTCTCAGTGTGATGTGATGTGTATTTACCAAAGTCAGTTGGTTCGCAAATCTTATTCAACTAACTTGTTGCATAAGAAACATGTATTGACAGTTTCGTATAGAATAGTTGTATGTATTCGTAATGAAATACGCGAACATAAACTTTTTCAACACTAGTATTAAATTAACGTAGTTTGGGAACGAACCGATAGGTAGCACTAAAGTGTAAAGTAATTTTGAAATTATAAATCAGAATTACGGTCTCTTGAAAATCATTTGCTAGCTATTCTTACCGCAATAGAATGTGTAAAACAGAGTAGAAACATGACAGCGTTTAGTTGTTCATCACTTACTTTAAAATGCCATTGGCTTTGAAAATAACGAGCGAAGCAGTGTGGTCGTAAACATTCCAGAACAAGAAAACCTGTAACGCAGGAAAATAACAACCTGTCCGGCGTGATCGGCCAAAATGTGAATCTAGTTTGAGAAGGTGAAGAAGAAATATATATATATATATATATATATATATATATATATATATATATATATATATATTGGTGTAGAATACGTTAGTGTAGGCTATACGCGATAAACGTCAGCGTTTTTTTAAGGCCGTGCTCAAAAGTTTCTTAAAGCTTATTTGGATCCTTTCGCCAATTGTTAAAACAAAACTTGCCATGTAATTAATGAACACGACGTATACATTTTAGAACGCTGAGAAGTTAACGTCCGGGGCCACAATAAAATATGATTCAAAAATAATGTTTTGGTTATTATTCCCGCTGGGGGGATAAGTCCCTGCCATCTTGGATTTTTAGAATTTTCGCAAAAACCTGCATTATATACTTTGTAATTGAATATTACTGAACGACAGGACACAAAACAATCCTTTGTACATTTTATGAAGTTGGCATTGCTTGTCTGCAGTGGCTAGTTTAATTGCTGTAGTCGCCCGCAAGGGAAAATAATTGGCTTCTTTCTATCTGTTATTATTTTTAAATGAATCGAGACAGCGCGAAAAAATAGCAACTTGATAAAACGCGAGAAAGTATAATTGATGCTGTGTCGTGCGAAAATTTTTGTTAACATAACCTAAATGTAAATAATGACGAAAAACTGATAAATCCAAGATGGGGCGGACTGATCGCCCGTACAAAGTGCTCACTTTACAGTGGAAAGACTATAAGTGCCGTATATCTGCGATGATGGGGAGCCTGGCGGATGATTCCAGAGCTTTCTCTCAGTGCTGTCGATACAAGCAGCCTGCTCCCCTTCCCCATGGCGGGACGAAACTGCGGCTTAGCAGCTACCTGACTGGAATGGATAATGCCCCCCCCCCCCCCGCCCCACAGAAAGAGGGGATGTTGGAAAGGGAGTGAGAGAGGGGGTGGGGCTTTACATGCCTTTGTGGCGGAGCGGCAATAATTACCATGCAGGTACATGTCTGGAGACCACCCCTTCGTGGGAGTAGGAGGAGGTACGAAAGGCTTGCCTGCACCTCCCAGGGGCTGTAGTTCTCTCTGGAGGGGCTCCTCTTGACGGTATGCTGCGCCGTGTTCCCTTCCTCTGTTACCTGCACTTCCCCCCCCCCCCCTAAGCGCGGGATCATTATCCTACCGGGAATAAGGTCGAGGCAGACTCCGCTGCGATCGCGCATGAATATCATTAGCCGCAAACCCCAGGCGCGGGTTAATGGCGTCTTCGTCCCACGCGCCGTTGTTTTACGGCGATGCGACAACAGAGTGGGCGGCGCCTTGTGGAGATGGCACTTGGCGTCTGCGACCTGAAGCCGCTGAACTGACCCCTTGGGAACTACCGCCCCAACGTCGCTGCTACCACCCTCCCTTCTTCGCCGGTTATTAAAGCTGGCTAAAGGCCGTTCACGATAAAGTGAGCACTTTAGAAATGAACCTTAGAAAAAAATCACTGCCCCTGCATGCATATATTCTGATGGGCGCACTGAGTGACATTCGCCCAGTAAAGTTGGTAACGATAAACAGAAAATAGTTCTATATCTTAACGTCAAATAAAAAGTGTTAGGTGACCAATCATAGCAATTTAGATTTATTTATTTCGCTTTCTGTTTTTTTAACGCATCGAAGCGTAAAAATGAACAGATTGGTTAAGTATTTACTTTCTTAATAATTTCGCAGTTTCATTTGGCCGACGGATGAGTAAAGTGATGAGTCCCACAGTAATGATAATTTTACTCAAGGCGGAGGAATACACAATGTGTATACAAGTAGATCTTAAGCAGGGCTTTCAAAAGTGTTCATTTTACCGTGAACAGTCTATACCTACATAGCCCAGGCTTCGGAACTTCACCACACAAGAGAATTAATATTAAACCCTAGCCACTCCAGTCATGGGTACATCAACTTCAATTGTTTAGTTACTAACTTATTTTGGCTTTAACTTCCGTTTTAACCATATCTAACTGTCGCTGGCCCCCTCACGTGGGTTAGTGACAGCACAAAAGCGCTGAATTTCAAAATTCCGCGCAGTTCATTAACTCCACCGCCGCCATTTTCACCGTGCAGCAGGGGATTAACAAAAAAAGGGGGGGGTGTGGTTATCGGGATATATCACTCCCCCTTACCCCGAAATGAAAATAAAATAATAAAATATAAAATTTCAAATTTAATAAAAATATTAAATATTATATAAGTTATATGTATTTATATATCCCTTAATGATATATTGCAAGCTACTCTTGATTAATCCAGTGAGTTAGTGCTCTGCATAAGCAAGCTGAATTGTACACTTCTCAGATACCAGATGGTGTCACTTAGATTGATTCCCTTTCTACTGGTCATTGTCCTTTCAGGGTTAAGTGAGTTGTCGAGTGTCGCTGGAGATATGACGACGGGCCGCAAAAGTTTCCTCGGCTGGGTGGGACTGCAAGTGACATGCGCATATTGGGCTTCCTCCTGAAATGAGTGGTCCATAAAAACTTCACACTTAGAAGTCTTAGAACTACATTCTTTTCAATTTAAATATTTTAAATTGTAAATAAGTGTATCCAATTTTTCTATTTATAACTTTTCATATTCAACTGGATTTTCTCTCTGTTCATTTATATAATATATGAAAAAAAAAAAACTCGAGCTATTTTCAGTGCACTATCATAAAGTAGGAGGAGATTAACGAACATTTTGTAGTTCTCTCTGTGTGAGTCCATTTGCTGTAAATAATTTATTTAGCTAAAAATATGTGAAATTATAATTATTTATTCAAATATATTACATTTTTGATTCCCCTTAAGCATGAAGGAGGTTTGTAACATTAGTGATTCTTCCATCTCTGTATATTATCCCATATGATTGTTAACAGCTTATTGGACTATAAACATGTAAAATTAAAACTTTTTTAAAAATATATGATAGAGTGTTCACATTTCTGTTTATTACACCGTTAATCGTAAATAATTTTTTAAAACTAATAAAATGTAGTATTACAAAATTTATTTTTTCAAATATAAGAACTTCGTAATCACCCTTAAATACGAACGAGGTTTATATAATTTAATATTTTTTTATTAGTATGTTAGTCTATTGATTGTACAACTTTTTTTAAAAATGAAATATATGACGTTTGCGGTCTTTCTTGGACACAAAGGAGTTTTATTAAATTTTGTGGTGTTATTTTTGTATATAAGCCCATTGGTAGAAAATTGTTTTTTTTTTTTAACCAAACATTTGTTAATTTATATATATATATAAATTTATTTATATATATATAACACCTGTAATCCAAATTATTTTAAATACACATCTTTAAAACTTTAAATTTTATAATTTTTTTTAATGCAATATGTTTGTTATTTCCCTTTGTTGTGAAGGAGGTTTAAAGCATTTGTAGTTCTGTTTCTGTATTTTAAGCCCATTGGTTGTAAATAATTTCTCAACAAATTTTTCCAATATTTGCTTTTAATATTATTCAAATTTAAACATTTTTAATCCCCCCCCCCCCCCCCCCCCCCCGAGGTAAATTCCTGGCTACGCCTCTGCCGTGCAGGCAAGGGAAAGGGCGAAAATTACAGCTTTGGAAACAGATCTCAGGCGCTACGCTCGGAGAATTGTAAATATTGTATGCTTTGCAGCAATTTAAAATTTTGATGGGCGAGGATGGGAGAGGGGATTAGCTTCTCTTTACGTCCACAACTTAAATGAAAATCGTCTGGGTGTCCAAGGTCCCTCACAAGGGACCGATCCACCCCCGCACTGAGGGAGTAGCGTCCTGGTGATGTGACTCCTAGGGCTGTTTGATGCCCTAAAAATTTAATATCGATATTTTCCGAACAGTTACTCGGTATTTTCGATATATAGATAATACCAAAATTATCAATAATACCGAAACTATCGAAGATACCGTAATTATCGATAATACCAAGATTATCTGTAATACTGAAATTATCGATGGTACAGAAAATACCGAAAACTTCGATAGTATCGAAACATCGATATTTTTCAAAGTTACATATCGTTTCGATAAATTATTCATCATATTGATAATTATCGATATATCGATGTTTCGAACAGCCCTAGTGACTCGGCGGCCGTGGCTTCGGACTGCGGGGATACGGAGTGAAGTGGAGAGATTATAGAGGTCTGGAGCAACATCGGAATATAAGGGAGGGGGAAACGGGAGATCTCTGAGAAAACCCGTCGACCAGCAGCATTATCCGGCGCGATTCCCACATGCGAAGATCCGGGAGCGAGCCCCGCCGGAAATCGAACCCGGTTCGCCTAAGGTGAGAGGCGAGTAGTCTAACCACTACACCACAGCGTCTAGACGCCTACCAATGAAGATGTTCCAGAGCAGGACTTCGACATGCTGGCCGCCGTAGTTCGCCTACGTAATCAACTTTCGGCAATGTGCAAGGTGGAAAATATCGATCCAATAATGAACAGTAATACGTGGCTTTGTAAATTTATAAATTAATCACATTTTCAATCACCTCCTCCGACGTGTTCTATGTAACTCAAATTCAATGACCGAACATAAATTTAAGAAAGAACTATGGAAGTCATTTAATATTTATAAAACTTGCAATTTTTCAAGAATATGAATGTATCATTGTTATGCAAAATCTTATTTTTAAGTGTTTAAAAAAAAGAAATACTAACTTCAGGGGCTGTAAATTCAATCATTTCACTCGTAATTCAACGCCAAGTCTCAAGAAGAATTTTTATTTCCTTCCCAGCCTGTTTAACTGGAAGCATCGTGCATAAAGACTGTTCATGATAAATTGAACACTTAAGAATTGAACCTTACGAAAATGTCACTGCCCCTGCCTGCATATATTTTAACTGGCGCACCGAGTGTCATTCGCCCAGTACAGTTGGTAACAATGGCTGGAAAGCAGTTCCACATTTTAACGTCGAATAACAAGTGTTAGGTAAATATTTGTGACAAATTAAAATTATTTCCATCTCTTTGTTATTTTTAATGCATCGAAGTTTAAAAATGAGCAGATTTGTAAAACATTTGCTTTCTTTATAATTTCACAGTTTCACTTGACCGACGAATGAATAAAGCGATTAGGCTCATGGCAATGTTAATATTACACGAGGCAGAGGAATATACAACGTGCATACAAGTATATCATAAGCAGGGCTTCCAAAAGTGCTCATTTTACCGTGAACCTGTGTGCACTGTAGACTATATGTATATAGTTATATGCAGTAGTTTTTTTTTTATAGATGTTGATTTCAAAAGTGCTCGATTTGCCTTGCACGCGCTTACTTTGTGCAGTTTTACAATTATGCTAAATTTGCAAGCGATTTTTCTTTTTTAAAGCGTGGTTCCCCGTGAGAATTTCAGTGGCCATTGAAACGTGCGGTTAAACCGAGCGCGCGATTCATATGGACCACGCGAACTCGCACGGAGACGCAATAGCTCGGGAGCGGCGTTTCCGCACCCGCACGCGCCTCCGTTTTGCAGTCACGTCGCCGCGTCCTGCGTTGCCATGTCCGCGTCATTGTGAATCGCGCGTCTCGCGACCGACGTTGGCTTGAATCGTTCGCTAGGCCAAGGGAAGTAATGTGTCCCAGTGGCGTTTACACGGACACCGTGGCTGCCAGAGCGTGTAGGTAGATCCACCAGCGTGAGCCCAGGGTGGGCAGATAGATGTACGGTAAGGTGACCATATTCTTCTGACCCGAATTACGGGACGTTCGCTAGGCCAAGGGAAGTAATGTGTCCCCGTGGCGTTTACACGGACACCGTGGCTGCCAGAGCGTGTAGGTAGATCCACCAGCGTGAACCCAGGGTGGGCAGATAGATGTACGGTAAGGTGACCATATTCTTCTGACCCGAATTACGGGACGTTCGCTAGGCCAAGGGAAGTAATGTGTCCCCGTGGCGTTTACACGGACACCGTGGCTGCCCGAGCGTGTAGGTAGAGCCACCAGCGTGAGCCCAGGGTGGGCAGATAGTTGTACGGTAAGGTGACCATATTCTTCTGACCCGAATTCGGGACGTTCGCTAGGCCAAGGGAAGTATTGTGTCCCCGTGGCGTTTACACGGACACCGTGGCTGCCCGAGCGTGTAGGTAGAGCCACCAGCGTGAGCCCAGGGTGGGCAGATAGTTGTACGGTAAGGTGACCATATTCTTCTGACCCGAATTACGGGACGTTCGCTAGGCCAAGGGAAGTAATGTGTCCCCGTGGCGTTTACACGGACACCGTGGCTGCCCGAGCGTGTAGGTAGAGCCACCAGCGTGAGCCCAGGGTGGGCAGATAGTTGTACGGTAAGGTGACCATATTCTTCTGACCCGAATTCGGGACGTTCGCTAGGCCAAGGGAAGTATTGTGTCCCCGTGGCGTTTACACGGACACCGTGGCTGCCAGAGCGTGTAGGTAGAGCCGCCAGCGTGAGCCCAGGGTGGGCAGATAGATGTACGGTAAGGTGACCATATTCTTCTGACCCGAATTACGGGACATTCGCTAGGCCAAGGGAAGTATTGTGTCCCCGTGGCGTTTACACGGACACCGTGGCTGCCAGAGCGTGTAGGTAGAGCCGCCAGCGTGAGCCCAGGGTGGGCAGATAGATGTACGGTAAGGTGACCATATTCTTCTGACCCGAATTACGGGACGTTCGCTAGGCCAAGGGAAGTATTGTGTCCCCGTGGCGTTTACACGGACACCGTGGCTGCCAGAGCGTGTAGGTAGAGCCGCCAGCGTGAGCCCAGGGTGGGCAGATAGATGTACGGTAAGGTGACCATATTCTTCTTACCCGAATTCGGGACGATCTTTTTGGCTCATAAATGACCGGTAGTGGGACTTGATTGAGTAATGGAAGTGGGTGTGGTGGGGATGGACTTTTTACAAGTTGTGTTATGTTAAAAAAAAAAAAGTGTACACCATTGTCGTTTTATTTTTTACAAATTATTTATCACAAGGCGTATGATATATTGATTAAAGACACCAAATTAAAACAATGGCATTCTTTGTTATTTTACTTTTATATCAAAAAATGAGAGCTACAAAAACTATTTTACCTCGTCATATTTTGCAGAAGAATGAATTTTTTTCAACATGTCTCTCTTAGAAAACAACATTTTGTAAAAATCTGTACAAGTTTTGCTGAAGTTAACCTTCGTAATCAAAATGGAATAGTTAAATGAATTATATTCGGTGACCAAAAATCGTTCATCGGTGAAAACACTCGTTCTGTTGGTGCACTAGTGCCAGACAGACAGAGCAAAAATTCAACAATCTTTAACATGTTTGAGCTTTGAACATAATTTCCACTAAAGTGGGCAAAGTCAACACTGCCAGGTCCCAACATTCGGGACAAACGGCCGTCCCGAATTACCCTCTAAAAAATTTGGGATACCACGTCGAAAATCGGGACTGTCCCGAAAAAAATCGGGACGTCTGGTTACCTTAATGTAGCGTCAACTTCAATCATCGAAGTACTGAATCATCGGGGTTATATCAGATGAGACTATTGGCTACTATTCATGAACTGCAAACCTTCGAGAAATGTAAAGATCGAACATAATTGGTAAGATAGAATGTGTATAATAAGTAAATTAATTATATTTATATATATTCATAAAGACTGTTCACGATAAAGTGAGCACTTTCGAAATCACCCTGAGAACAAAGTCTCTTCTGCTAACGTCATATATTTTAACGGGCACACTAATTGACATGCGCCCAGTAAAGTTGGTAACGATGGAGGAAAAGTAGTTCCTTAGCTTAAAGTCGAGTAAAAAGTTTTGGGTAAACATTTGAGATAATTTAAATTATTTATTTTGCTTTCTATTTTTTTTGTAACGCATATAAGAGTAAAAATGAACAGATTTGTAAAACATTTACTTTTCTAATAATTTCACAGTTTCACTTATCCGATGCATGATTAAAGAGATGAGGCTCTTTGTAGTGTTAATTTTACATATGGTAGAAGAACACACAATGTGCATATAAGTAGATCTAAAACAGAGCTTTCAAAAGTGCTCATCTTACGGCGAACAGCCTATAAACAATGTGACTGTAGGCAATTCACGGTTACTTCCAAATTTTCTGAAGCCCTGCTTAAGTAGACCTAATAATGTCAGGGTGTTTCTCCGCTTCATGCAAACAAGCCTAACCGGGTTTTTGTAATTTCAAAAAATTTCTTTAAAAAAATACGGAAAATTCTCACTTTTTTTTGGGTAGCCCCTGAATTTTTTGCTAAGAAAAACTTAAAATGATTTAAGACAAAACCTTTCGGTTGCCTTTATTAATTTTTTTGCAAATAGCTCGGTTTATTTTATTTGTAAATTACATCAACAGTGAAATCGTCACTTTGCCATTTTGCAAAACAAAATTTTTCATTGTCAACGCCTTTAAGCCTAAAGGATCAGAATAAATATTTATATAATTTTTTTTGGCATTGCAGACTATGTTCTATATTTTTATAATTAGAAGGGTCGTGAAAAGTTATTCTGACGGGCGTTGCTTTAATACTTCTATAAATTATTTACGGAAAGAAAGTTTATAGAAGTAATTATCTAAATAACCGGTTATGCAAAATTTAAATTCTTACTATAAGTCAAAACACTACAAGTGTTTTAAGGTGCATATTTCATAGCTAAGTAAACATTTGAGTGGCCACTTCAGAATTTATTAGTACGCAGTTGTTACAACGGAATTAAATGTTAAATACCTATGAGCTTCACAATACTTAGGCCTATCTTAATATCCTGTGTCTGTTTCGTAGCACATTCTAATATATTAGAAAAATTATTTGTTCGCCAGGAGGATAATACAAATATGCACTGAATACTACTTACATTCCACGTCAACGATGATCCTTTTGCTGACCGATGGCGGGACCCCGTTCGTCGCTATACAGAGATAAGCGCCCATTTCAATCCGACTGATTTTCGTCAAGTTCAGCTGCTCCCCATCGTACACGTTCACTGAAACAAGCAAGAATGCACCGCTCTCAATACCAAGCTAACACGAACGTTCTTGTTGTGCTGTGAAGCGTTGGGGATGAAGCGAGGCGAAGATGGACCAGCGACGGAATGATGTGGCGGTGTAAACGTGAAAGTGGAGTGGAGAACAAGATGGAGATTTTTTTGGACAAAAAAAAAACAGGATTGGGCATGAAAAAATACTTTAAAAAGACAAGCAACCTAAGGCCGAGAAGTTTGAGCGGCTCGTAACAGCCAATGAGGGCGAAGTGAGGTGAGTATGGATTAGCGCCGGAATGCAAGGGGGGAAGGACAGGATATCCCCGAGAAAACCCGGCATCATCCGGGAGCGACCCCGCCTTTGACTGTGTCCGAATTCGCCTGAAATGCATACTTGTGCGTGCCTTTCCCCGGAACTGACATCACAGGTGCTGTCCGAATTGCAAGTGAAGTATGCAAGTATATAAGTATATGCAGAAGTATACTTCTCGCGTACTTGCAGCAAATATGTTGCCATTTTGAGAAGCAATTTGTAGGTTACTATCGATATGCGACGTAAATAGCCCTATATTATTTAAATTTTTAATATGGTTACCTTGTGCTTGGTAACTTGGAATTTTGAACAGAGTAAATAATTATCGTAGCGTGCACCTTAAAGAAAAGTCTAAACAAAAAATTCGCACTAGGCCAAAGTTCATAACCTACAAAAGCTACTGTAAAACAATCAATCAAAATTGCAAACTCACGTACGATCAGCAAGACAACAAAAGTTATGTAAATCAAATTGAAATATTATTTAATCCTTTATTTAACCCTATAACTTTCTGCAAATAACTAGTTATTTGTAGGAATACGCATCAATTAAAAGTGATAAGCTGGCTAATATATGTTGCCGAAGTCAACAAGACTGCCAATCCGAATTCATCATGTTTGGTGTCAAGGGCAAGGCCGTGTCTCAATTCAAAGAGTACTCTCTCGAGAGAGCACTCTTTTGCACAACCTGACGAGAGCACTGCTTCGCGCTCTCTCGTGCTCTCGCTCTGTGGAACTGAGACAACCACTCTCTCGTTTCTCTCAGACGTTAGGCAACCAGCTGATGCCATAAGGCTGGAAATGATGTTAAGCTAAAATCGCGATCATGGCTACTATGAATAATGTATGTATTCAAAATAATTCACAAATAATTATTGCCCTACCAGAATAATCACTAGGACATAAAATACTATTATTTTTGTTTTATATTTAACCGTCATGTTACAGCAAAGTGACAAACTAAAAGGAGACTTAAGTCAGAAATGCGTATTCGTATTTTTATAAATACATGTTGCGTATGTCATTTCACTGTTTAAAACAGTTGAATTTATTCACTTACAGTTAAAATACAACGTGATTCTGGCCCAGTAAGCTACTAAACTTATTCAAATACGGAAAAATGAAAACATATGGCGCCTGCGTGAGAGCGCCAGCGAGTATATAACTTCGTGCCCTCTCTGTGCTCTCGTTCTTTTGCGCTCTCTCCGACGAATTGAGACGACCAGAGAGCGTTCTCTCTGACGTCATAGTGACGTCGTCGCGAGAGCGAGAGCACGAGAGAGCGCTCTCTAGGCCAACTGAGACACGGCCTAAGTAAAGTGTGCAAGGATGCGAGTACACAAGCATGTACCTGCAATTCGAACACGGCCTCGCTAGGAGGCGGTCGCTCTAGCCGCTGCCCCACCGCGGCCCCCTAAACGGGAGCATCCCAGGAAAGCCTACCGGCCGGCGGCAACGTCCGCCACATTCCACACTGCGTGAGTCCGGGTTCGAGTCCGCCGGTAATTGTATCCGGCTACTCGGTAGATGGGAGGGGAAGGAGGGAGTCATTATACAGTCCAAACACAGCAGCCTATTACATGAAGTGTAGCCACGGAATCGGCAAGAGTACATAAACAAAAGCTAAGAAATGTTGCAGTCCCTGTGTTGTGGAATCACCCGCCCCCATTCCCTGCTGACTGGCTATGGAACGGGTCTTGTTTTATAGGCTGTTCACGGTAAAGTGAGCACTTCTGAAGTCCTAGTTACTTGTCCCTTCCAGCCAGTTTTTATCCTTTAACCACTTTTTTTTTTTTTTTTTAGATAAATATTGCTATGTAAGTAATGAACACGAGGTATATATTCCAACGCACTCAGAAGTTAAAGAGTACTATGTAGCTGCGCGCCCAAGGTCAAGAAGCGAGGGAGCGATACGGGCGACACTAACACGTACGCCTAGTGCCTCCTCGCTCCTACGCGCAAGGCGTGCAGTGTTTCCGTCCTGACGCTTTGCTGTGTGAACTAGATATGTATCTGTGGGGTTTTATTACACGCGGTGAAAGTACACGGATCAAACTATAGGCTATGCACGGTAAAGTGAGCACTTTTTAAGGCCCTTCCAACAGGCATTAACCATTAATAAATATAATTTATTGCAACTTTAGACGTTAACTTTTGAGAGTGGTGAAATGTATACACTGTGTAGATTAGTCATATAGCAATGTTTATATTAAAAAGTGGCCGAAAGCTAGAAATTGTTTGGAAGAAAAAATTTTTGCAGGGCCTTAAAAAGTGCTCACTTTACCGTGAACAGCCTATATCAGCGTATGATAGTACTTAACTCTCGCCACTTAGAGAAACTTCATAGGCAAGCTTTAAAAATGCGATATTTGACCAATTTCGCGTATTTTTTCCTCTATTAATACACTTAATGTGATAAAAGTAAAAAAGATAGCGACATAGACAATAGTTTTTTATTCTTTGTGGCAAAACTTCGTATTTCTAGAACATTTATTTACCGAGACGCCCGTTTACGCGCAAACGATTTCACATAAAACGCTTCAGTGCATAGGACCCTTAACATCTAAGACTAAAATAAATTTCATATATATATATATATATATATATATATATATATATATATATATATATATATATATATATATATATATATACACACACACACCCACACAGAGTTATTCCAAATGCGAGGAGGGCTTTCAAAAGTGTTCACTTAACCGTGAATAGCCTACAGAATGTCCGCTACGTGATGCGAGAGGTTCGCTATTGACAGGGGCGGCCTGCTGGCAAGTCAGTTACCAACCGGGGCCGCGCGGTGCCTGAGAGGTTAGCACGCTCGCCTCCCATCAATGCGAACGGGGTTCAATCCCCGACCGGGTCACCGGATTTCCGCAAGAGGGAATCGTGCCGGGACAATGCCGATTGGTCGGCGGGGCTTCTCGGGGATCACCCGTTTCCCCCGCCCCTTCATTCCGGCGCCGCTCCACACTCACTTCAATATCACCCTCATCCTGCTCTCAAGTCCTCGCCGCCCGAATCTCTTCACTTCACTTCACAGCTACCAGCGGGCCTGTTCCACAAACGCTGGTTCGCTTCCGAACGCATTGTGCCGTGTCTCAGATAGCGTTTTAGCGATTATGGCCACTCGCAATTGCGATGATCGCTACTTTTTTTGTTTCAAACACTTTGCGTCAACGCACGCCTTGGGACGACAGTAGGCAATACTTATATTGTAAAATATCTTCCCTTTTGAATAAAATCGAGGCATGCTTCTATCTTCGACGTTTCCCCTGAAGCCATTTGTGACGTCACTTAAACGAACAACACGTGCGCGAAAATGAACAAAACAAATATAAAAATGCACGCATTACAAACATTGAGCAGAATATTGAGACGTGGTCATCTAGCACGAAGTTGTGAACCGTGACATGTCATATTTTGCATTTACTCATATGTGTGACATTTCATCTTTGTATTCTTAGTTAAAGGCTGTTCACGATAAGGTAAGCACTTTTGAAATCTACCTTAGAAAAATGTCACTGATCCTACCTGCATATATTTTAACGGGCGCAATGAGTGGCATGCGCCTAGTAAAGTTGATAACGATGGATGGGAAGTAGTTCCGTATCTTAACGTTGAATAAAAAGTGTTACGTAACCATTTCTGAAAATTTAAATTATTTCTTTCGCTATCCGTCTTTTTTAATGCATCGAAATGTATAAATGAGAAGATTTGTAAAATATATACTTTCTTAATAATTTCAAAGTTTCATGTTACCAACGCATGAATAAAGTGATGAGGCCCATGACAATGTTAATCTTACATAGGGTGGAATAACACACAACGTGCATACAAGTAGATCTTAAGCAGGTTTCCAAAAGTGCTCATTTTATAGTGAACAGTCTATTCCGTAGAGTGAACATAGGGAAGAGCGATCTCGCTGGCTGCACAGAACTATTCTATGCGTCCTAATACTGGACTGATTTTCTGCCAACACGACGGTCATACACGAAACGGATAGGATTTGAGGTTAGAACACAGTTTATACAACGTGTAACTAAAAACACAGACAAACTCCGGGAGGTTATTCCTGACTAAAAATATAAAACGAAAATGTATGTACCATTTCCCCATAAAGTAATTATTAGGACAATCTCTGCACCCCCAAAAATCGAATTTTCGAAATTATTTTCTTTGCAAATATCAGGAACTGCTTGCGATGAAGCAACAAATTGGTGAGCAGAATTATGTAGAATGGAGATTTTACCCCTGTGAAAATGCGATTAAAGACCATTCACGGTAAAGTGAGCATTTTTGAAAGCCCTTTCATTTGGAATAATAGTCGATAAGTATGCTTTACTTTAGCCTTAGACGTTAACTTCCGAGTGCGGTGGAATATACACACTGTGTTTATTACTTACATGGCAATATTTATTTTAAAATATGTTTAAAGGATAAAAAATGGCTGAAAGGAAAGAGTAACCAGGCCGTCAAAAGTGCTCACTTTACCGTGAACAGCCTATAGTAATATCATCCCCCTTCATCAGGAAAATAGAGGTTGCCGCCTTGTGTTTTGTTACGAATCAGGACCCTTATTTTTCTAATGGAGGGGTATGATATTACACTCCACATTTTCACAGGTTTAAGATCTCCGTTCTACAAAACACTATTCACCGATCTGTTGCTTCATCGCAAGTAATTCCTGATATTTTTAACGAAAAGCATTTTAAAAATTCGAAGTTTGGCGGCGCGTAGCCCCACTAATAATTACTTATGGAAAAAATTATTCATACATTTTCGTCTTATATTTTCAGCGTGAATCGCCTCTCGGAGTTTGTCGGTGATTTCTAGCTACACGTTCTATAAACAAGTGCTTTGAGATGTTTGTATATACCCTCTCACCAATTTGTAATGTAGTTTGATTAAATTCAAGGTCTCGCACATAAAAAATTAAGATGTAAACAAACACAATGTAAAAAAATTGAGGTAAAATTTGCTTACATGTAAGAGAAGCTAATTATCTCTACATGCAAGGTAAAATTACCTCTTAAATGTAGAGTTAATTTACAGAACAAGTACTATTCCCTAATTGTACGGAAAAAATGAAATATAATGTATAATAAAATTATATTAAAAATTACCGCGTAGTATTAGTACTGTTAATTATCTGACGAATAGTAACCAAAATCTCAACACTAAAATCATCGGCACTTGCTGGTGGGTGGCCGCAAACCATGGTCCTCTATCACGACAGGCCGATGCACTATCCATTACACCACGAAGACAGCGTGACAGCACTAATGAATATACGAGTGTGGTAAATGATCTTTTCTTCCGCCCGTCCCCCCTTTATCAGTTGTTGAGAATGCTGAAGAGATGCACGCGTCGTAAGGTAATTTTCCCACCAATGTATAGGATTTTCCACTACCATGTACGTGAATTTTACTCCAGAGTGCGGTAATTTTACCTTACATGTAAGGATAACTATGTTTCCCCCACAAGTTAGCGAATATTTCCTTACACTTATCACGTAATTTTCCCGTTATTTTTTTTACAGCGACGTTCATCACCGTTGACCATGTGACTTTTTGGCAGTTGTGTTGGTTTCGGGGTAAGTCAATGTTGGGTACAAGCGGCCTACCTCGTGTTTACACCTCGTTTGGTTACTCCGCGGCGAGAGACAGTGTCGCGCGTAACACGTACCTTTCTTCCGCTTGTCGATGCTGATGCCCTGGCCGTCCTCCCTCCTCCACATGATCTTGGGCGAGGGGAAGCCCTCGGCGCGGCACGTCAACGTCATGTTCTGGTTCTCGCGCACAGCCACCGACGACGGCGTGCTATCCTCGTCCAGGATGTTGGGCGGCACTGCAGCACCACAAACAACACCACAACCCCCCCGGCGTCAACCAAAGGACAGGATATCACCTCCACAAAGACACACCAAGCGCAGTATACAGTCAATTCCCGGTTACTTCCAACTTTCCTGAAGCCCTGATTTAGTTCTGGTTTTAGGATACCGACTGTGTAACCTTCCACCACGAGTAAGCAGAAGTAAATACTGTTCACGATAATGTGAGCACTTTTGCAATCAGTCTTAGAAAAAAAAGTCACTGCCCCTACGTTCACATATTTTAACGGGCGCGCTGAGACACATACGCGCTGTAAAATTGGTAACAATGGATGGAAAGTAGTTCAATATCTTAACTTCAAATAAAGTGTTAGGTGACCATTTGTGACAACTTAAATTATTTCTTTCGTTTTCTGTTTTTTTTTTTATGCATCGAAGTGTAAAAATGAGCAGATTTGTAAAATATTTACTTTAATAATAATCTCACAGTTTCACTTGACTGACGCATGAATAAACTGATGAGCCCAATGACAATGTTCATTTTACATAAGTCAGAGATATATCCAACGTGCATATAAGTAGATATTAAGCAGGGCTTTCGAAAAATTCTCATTTTACCATGAATAGCTTATACCAAACTTTTGAAGGATAACAAAACACAACAGTAAAACAACGCACCATATATTTGCAGTGGACTGACAGTCAATATACACGTTTTGCATAACAATGTATAGTCTATTCACGGTATCCTCATACATTTTGAATCAAACCTTGGAAAAAGCATTTCATGTATGGCGTGTATGGTTATTACCTTATGTTTTGTACGCGTGTTAACATTAAAGTGTGTTATTTTTTGGTTAAATCTCATTTATAATTAATATGAATAAAAGCAGGGAGAAAATACGTTTTGTGGTAATGCCAAGTGAGAAATAGAAATTATGCAAAATATTATTAAACTGCGTGCGCAAAGATGTGGTACGTTGTCCGTTTGGTGTTATTTTCCATATCTGATAAACTGTTATTTGCATGAGGTGGAAAGTTAACCTGCAATTTGAATTTTAGCAGGGCTTCAGAAAAATTGAAGGCAACAGCATTTAATGGACTATATGATCCCATTAATTTTTCTAGAAAACGTAATAGATACACTGACGTAAAACACGCCACAGCATGAAGGGGTGAAGAAATTTGGGGAGGCTCTTAACATCGAGGTCTTCAGAGCCGATGAGGGTGATTGAGGTGAGTATGGAGAAGCGCCGGAGTGAAAGGGCGGGGAAAATGGGAGATCCCCGAGAAAACCCGCCGACCAACGGCATCGTCCATCACGATTCCCACATGCGAAACACGCCACGAAGGAATACTCGACAACAGGCAAAACTACACGTATAGATAGAAAATCAGGTGCAGAAGACATTGTCTACTTTTCACGTTCATACAAAGCTCCAGTGGTCTTAAACACAAAACTATCACTAAGTACTGTGGCCACCAATTTGGGTACTGCATTACTGAACCTGGCGTGGTATCGAATCCGCGAGTATCCGAGTAATGATCTAGGGGTATCTCGGACCGTGTGTTGTTAATCCAAGTCCACGGCTTGTTTCGTTCCGTGGGGATTGGAGGATATTCAGGCCCTTACACAATTGAAAACTTTTAACATTTGACTTTACCATTTGACTTTACGTTTGCTTTCCGACATGTTGTTTCTTATGGAGCTTGACACAATGGAACTGTCGAAGGTAAAGTCAAGCACTCTTGACTTAACGATTTCGAAAAGTTGAAATTTAAAGTCGAAATCAAGCAGCCGTTTTGCTGAGAATCTAACAGAGGTTATGTGGAAAGTGCGTGATTTTATTGCACGGTGATTTTAATATCGGCGTATTAAACAAAGCTCGTCTTAAATTAAATAAATGGCGAACAAATATAATGTGAAGAGGAAATATATGAATTTACATTTATTTTTGAAATAAACTTGTAATGTAGATTTTAAGCCTATTTTAAAAAAAAGTTACGTAAAATGCATTCCTGGATAGTATAATTATTTTCATTACAAGATACACATTTTTAAGAAGCTCGCAGAACCGATGTTCAGTTGTCTGAACTCTGACTTTACAATATTGTATTGTGTATTGGTGGTTTCTTCAGAGGAAAGGAAATGTAAAGTCAAATGCTAAAGTTTTTCTATTGTGTAAGAAGCTTTCGACCGACGTCCAGTCGTGCACCACAGACTCTCAACTGGCAAGACACCGAAAAAATCGGCGCCGGCCAAGAAAAACACCTGCGCACCTTGCAAAACGTCATTGGTGCCGATTTGAGCTCCGTGTGCGTGGTTGGGCAATAACCGTGTTCGAAACGTGCGTTTTGGGAAACCACGAAGATAAGGCGTTGCCACGGGGCTGCTGCACCTCACCAGCTTAGCGACACGCTGTTGATATGTCCGCAATGTGTACTAGAGGAAAGTGGCTGTTGGTGCTGATAGGATCCGCAAAACATGACCCCACGTTGAACGATTACGGGACTCCACGGTGACAGAGGAATCCGATCGATGCATTATCCAGACGGGGCATAAGCGCGGGGATGAAAATAAAACGTGTCTAGCTTTTGGCTGGCCCACGAAAAAAAAAAAAGATATATACATCTGAGGCAGCCAAATCCAAAATGTCTCTAATCCGTTTCTGTCAAAATGAAATGTTTTGCCCCGTTGGATTTCTGACCTCCTTTTGTCGATAAGTCTACATCATTTGGCTACCAAAAGTCCTTTTTTTCCTATTAGAATGAAGAACGACAGTTTCCTGCAGTTCCAAAGTCTCTTTTCCTTAACACTTATCTCCAAAACATCTCTTTTCCCATGTGCTGCTACAAATCATCCCTTGTTTAACATGATTTCGCTTTTAAAGCAAACTATTACGATCTTGATAGACTTCAATGGATATCAATTACTAATTAATAATACAGATGAATGAAAATATTTCAAAAGCATTAGTATATAAAGTATTGTATCATTCGTTTTTTTAAAATTATTATCCAGAAGTTTTGCTTGATGGAGAAAAGACGTTCCGGAATTGGCCACCACATTTTCAAATAATAGGCCTAGTGGGAGCTAAAGGATGTTCACGATAAAGTGAGCACTTTTGAAATGTACCTTAGGTAAAAATCACTGCCTCTGAATGCATATATTTTAATGGGCACACTGAGTAACATTTGCCTAATTAAGTTGGTAACTATGTATGGAAAATAGTTCCACATCTTGACGTTGAATAAAAAGCGTTTGGTAACCAATTGTGAGAACTTAAATTATTTCTTTCGCTTTCTGTTTTTTCTAATGCATCTAGTGCAAAAATGAGCAGACTTGTAAAGTATTTACTTCCTTAATAATTTCACAGTTTCATTTGACTGACCCATGAATAAAGGGATGAGGCCCATGACAAAGTTTATTTAACTTAAGGCGGAAGAATACACAACGTGCATACAAGTAAATCTTAAGCAGGGCTTTCAAAAGTGCTCATTCCCCCGTGAGCAGCCTATAAGAGCGGGAAAGGGGGGCGGGGCCACGGTGGCTGAGCGATTAGCATACTCGCCCCCCACCAAGGCGCACCGGGCTCAACCCCCGGCCGGGTCACCTGATTTTCGCAAGTGGGAATCGTGTCGGACGATGTCGTTGGCCGGCGGGCTTTATCGAGAATATCCCGTTTCCCCCCACCCCTTCATTCCAGCATGGCTCCATATTCACCTCAGTCACCCTCATCGGCTCTCAAGACTTTGCTGTTAAGGCCAAGCTTCACCATGCATGTGCACATAGGGAATTGAATGCTAAATTCGGACAAAAATTTATGTCTATTTTGATGTAGTATTTTCAACTAAAGATTTTTCGTTATGGATTTAAGACGTATAAATTTGTAAACCTTCCAAATTTTAATTTTTTAATTTTAAATGAACTTTTTTTAATTTTTATAAAATTGATAAATTTTTTAAGTAATTAAAAAGTGCATTTAAAATAAAAAATATTTAAAATTTGGAAGGTTGGCAGATCTGGATGCGTTCAATCTATAACCAAAATCTTTAGTTGAAAATATTACCTCAAAAAATGACAGAGATCTGTGTCCGAATTTAGCTTTTAATTTCCTATATGGCCATGCATGGTGAAGCTTGGCTTTAAGATCCGCCCAAATATCTTCACTTCGTTATAACAGCGGGAGGTAACGTACCGACGACCTGCAGGTAGCCGACCTGGCTCATCATTGGCTCGGTGTTGACCTGGCACATATAGTACCCGCGATCCTCCTGCTGCACCCCGCTCACGTGCAGCAGCCACGACTTCTGGTTGTCGTGCGACACGCTGAACCGCGGCACGCGCGCGATCACGTGCCTGTGGATCGTGAGGATCATCTGCCGGTCGATGTGGATCCACGCCACCTGCAACACACGTCACACCACGCACTAGACACCAGGGGGTGGATCCAGTGGTGAAGGAGACCCTGGAATGCATCACCAAGGAAGACTACGAGGCTCTACACAACGTGTGTCTGATTAAAATTTTATGAGTGGGATGGACCCGCACATTTTTTTGTGAAATAGTTGTTTACGCGAATGCGCATACCTCGGTGAATAAAATGTTGTGCAAATACAACTTTGGTCAGAAAAGATAAAAAATAAAAACATTTTATCTATGCCCACATTAGTTTACTTTTGTCATATTAAGTGTATCTTGGAGAGAAAAAATCGTGAAAACGGTTGAATATCGCACTTTTAAAGCTTGCCTAGGTAGTTTCCTTAAGCGGCAAGAGAAAAGTACGAAGATACGGGCATAGTTTAATCTGTGGTATTTCATCGCGTGTAATAAAACCCCAGAGTTACAGATCTAATTTGCACAGTACAGTGTCAGGACGGAAACACTGCACGCCTTGCTCGTAGGAGCGATGAGGCGCTAGGCGTGCGTGTTAATGCCGCCCGTATCGCGCCCTCGCTTCTTGACTGGACGAGGGGGGGGGGGGGTCCATCCCACTTCTGACTATCAGCTTCATCATTGGTTAAGAAGGACAATACATTTTAGCTTGCTTGATCATTCTGTAGTAAAGCACACGCAATACAACAGATGTATTCGTGATGCCTACTACGAATATGTGCGCTCGCATAGACAAGGCACTTTAAACCTCATTGACACCACTTTTATGTGTTGGTATAGTAATGTTGTCGAGTGCTACAATGGTTGGTCTCAGACAGGACATATTCACAAGATACAGCAGTTGTGCTCGTTGGGCCACTCTAGTGTTGGTAAGACCTCTTGCTGCAGTGGAATACTGCATGGGGTGCGAGTTTTTTTTTTTTTTATCCCGATGTTGGGAAATTCGCGTTCCAAGACTTGGAAGATCGCTATTAAGATGTGATAATGCTTGAGGATACAAGCATAAATATCACTGTAGTAGCTTTATCAAACGGCTGTGTGAAGGTTTGAGATCCCCGCCACACCCTTTTTGGCGTTTGGTTTTACACTGGATGAAAAGAGAATATTCTTGAAACCAAGAACACTATAGTTTATAAAGCATTGTTACAATTTCCCTCTCGAAATTCAGTGGGCTGAACTAACTTGGTTAGGGGATGGAGGTCTTAATTAAATAAAAGAGTTAATTATAGTTTCCTAGTTTTATTTACATTAACTACAAACAAAATTATCTCGATACAACATCTCACAATAAATTGGTATCACTAACGGTTTACAATTAATGACGGCATAATAAAATGTATAATTACCTCAAAGAAAACAATGAAACTAAATAATTAAAAGGACTCCCAATAGACAGTGTATCAAAATCTATTCAATTATCTCATAAATTATATGTCCATATCTTACAGTTCTAATATTTATAGTAAAATTCGTATTACATGTTCATTAAGTTCCACCTCAGTTTAGTCCATGTCCAGCCAGTCCGCAATGTTCTAGAGTTCTCCGAGCGCCTCACGCAGAGTAGCCTTCATTCGTCGGGTTTCACGCCCTCTCATCCATTCTCACAACAAACACCTGGTCCGCCGTCGTCTCGTAGTCCCCCGTCGTCGTCCGTCCTATTCACCTAACTTATGTCTCGGTTAACGCACTCAGCCCTAAACCTGGCCGTACATTGGAACCGACTACTCACGACTATTGGTCGCGCGTAGCCGCACAAAGTCGCACGAGCAACTCCGATGCGAGGAAAAGGACGGACGTCGTCACACTACAGGCGACCCGACCCACTCGTGCAACTACGTGCGTATTGTTCCGACCTGCGACCGGATCCCAACAAGTTGGGATTTTGCCGTGCAGCCGTGCGACCTGACTAGTAAAAGTTAGCGTCTCGTGTCTCTGTTGTGTTCTGTGCGTGTGGCTTGTAAATATTAGAAAATTGATACTCTGTGCGTGTGGCTTGTAAGTATTAGAAAATTGATACGGAAAAATGAACAAGTCTTGTTTTCGAGAGAAGATGTTCGTGGGACCAAAGAAGCGACCACTGCCATTCTAGAGACGTCCAGAGAGATGCGTGGAGGGAAGTGACCCGCAGAGATGAACACACGTTGTAAGTACACACCAATATTTATTTTATTATTTGGAAATTTACCATACCAGTGCATACGCTTAGAGAAAAAGCGGGAATGGTAATCGTTTCTTCTGTACATTCATTGTAGTGTTCGTACATTTGCATATGAAACAGTCAAATGCGCAGGGAAGTTCCCAACTTTGTATAGTCGCAACGCTATACTTTCCTATATCTGCATCTTGAAGTGTGGTATTATTTATATACAGTGTATAAGTTAAAAGCTTCCATTACAGTTCAGGAAGGTTACCAGCTAACTTTATATACAGAACTAAACCTACATATTTTCCATATACCTGCGTATGTACAGTAGTTTCTGTCCATGCTATTATGCACGAAATGTTAAATGTACAATTAGTGATCGGTCATGAGGCTATACTGCTTAAATTTAAACAAATAAAACAGCAGGTGATATATTAAACAAAATATATTTGTTATAAGCTTATAAATACAACATTTGAGCTTAAGGACCACAAAATGAAAATTCAGTGATATAAAATATAGAGAACGAAATTAAAAATATGCCAATGAAATAAAAGAAAACAAAAGTGGACTGCACTCTAAGAAATGATTTGTAAATTTACCATATCAGTGTATACGTAGAGTGAAAAAGCTCGAATAGTAAATTATTTTCCTATACATGCACGGTAGAGTTCCTACATTTGCTCAGTAAACAGTCAAATGGGTAGGGAAGTTCCCAACTTTGCATAGTAGTAATGCGAAAATGCGAAACATTCCCGTATTTTCAGCCCGACATGTAGTATTATTTTCATACACTGTTGGGTTAAAAACTTCCCCAAACACGAATGCCTTAATGCAGGTACCTTAACATATTCCAGAGTATAGAGAAGGGCAATTTAACATTCTGGAATTTGTTTTAATTTCCACAACACAAACGTTGTCTTGGGAATGTATTTCGATACCGCACTGTACCTACTTTTAGAATGGTTTGTTAGTCAAGGGTTGTTAACAAAAGAGGATTTGAATGCATTTCTAATAGCATAAGCTCTTTTAAAGCCACTGTTTTCACCTATGCTTCCCAATCTACGTACAAATGTTGATGGATTGCTTTCTGTTGAGGATGAAATGCTAATATCTACATCCTCTTTATCAATCACTATGTTATGAAGTAAACATATACATCGTATGATACAGACAGCTCGCCCAGGAGTAATTTCAATGGCTTTCGTATAGAGACGCCACTTGCTAGTCACTATCCCGTATGCGCACTCTACGACTTGTCACGCTTTTTTAAACGTTTATTGAAAATATCTTCTTCCCGCCCTAAGCTTCGCTGGGGATACGGGCGCATTAAATAAGGTTTTAAAGGGTAAGCTTCATAGCCTAAAATAACGAGAGGTAAAACTATGTCGGTACCTGGTATACATTTCTCTGGATTCACATTGAGAGCACCATTATCCAATTGGTTGGACAGATTTGAATTCGCAAATATGCCACAATTGCTCTCTTTACCATAGGCCCGACGTCCATTGCTATAAATTTGTAGTGTGAGCCTGCGAAATATTGCAGTACGAACGAAAAAGAGTGTTTATGGTTATAAAACATGCTACCAGAGTTTGCGGGAGCTTTGATGCGGATGCTGTTTCCCGTCTATGCAGCCTATGTAGTTAGCAAACCTCCATTTATTCCACAACTCATCTGTGATGCATGTCATTTCTTGGTTTGTTGGAAAATTCGAGTGTATGCCTATCTCTTGTAATTTGCCCACAATCACTCGGCAGGTGTCACGAACGATACCGCCATCCTGAATGAATATCTCAAGGTTCTGAAAGACGAGCCGGTAGCCAAGTATCTGAAACATTAAAATCAGGCATTTAATTTGTTTCAGCTGAAGAATTGAAGAAGAAATGGAGAGGGTTGAGGGATATATTCAGGAGATAGTTTAAAAAAAAGGTACAAATCAACACATTCCCGGGACCCCGCTCAAGACCACGCCTCCAAATGGCCCTGCTTCAATTCCTTAGTGTTCCTCACTGATACGATGACACCGAGGGATTTGAAGCGTAGTGCTCCTCTGATAACAATTACTGGACTTGATACAACCGTTGATAGTTGTGATTCCCCAAACGACGCCCTACATAGCACACAACAACAGGCCACTCCAAGTCAGGAAACAATATCAACACATGTATCCCAGTTTCCCAGAAGAAACGAAGATGAAATACGTAACTACGGAAAGCAGATGCGTACGATGAAAGATTACTTCAAATTTAAGAAGAAAAATTAAAATACTTTAAAAACGATTCCCAGTACAGTAATGTACAATTCTTAATTAGTTTACTGCCATTTCTTCAGCAGATACCCCAATCTCATCAACTGGTCGTTTGGACAAGGTTGTTGCAAGTCCTCATTGAAAAACAAAGTACATCTACTAGTGCGCAGCATTCGTCACAACACCCCAAGGAACAAGAAAACCGGCGACCGGGATTGCAGATCCTTGAGTCATCGGCTTCTGCGTATTCCGACGACAGCTACTTTCATCATGAGTGAGTGTACTCAACAACCGCAAGTATCAAGTGTACTTACACCACCCGACCAGCTATGTGTGTATCAGTATTTGTGTTATTACAACCCAGGAGATACCATGGAAAATACGCAACAAACATTGTAGGAGTTTCTGCCAACTTTTTTTTTTTTCGTTACATTTCAAATAATACTTTTGAATGTAGCAATGTTATATTAATCAATATTATTCAAATAAGTTTCATTAATATACATAGCGTTGTATGTATTGTTTAATTTAAATATATAGTTTTATTTTGGATTGGACACACGTTTTCGGACTGTATTATTACCTCATTACATTAAGACGAAAAACTTTACAACATTTATCGTGTAGTTCTGCATTTTACCATTTATGTAACAACATTTAAACAACTATATTTCTTTATTAATGGCGTTTTGTATTTATTGATTAAATTTATCGACTCACTACTTACCTCAGTGTCACAGCCAAACGTTCTTCTGGAGATATTGTTCGGCGAAATTTACTTTATCTTACTAACATTGGCTTTAAACTCTCCAGGATGCAGTAAATGGTTAGTATCCCCATGCGGAGAAAATTTAAGAACTGAACGGGATTGTCCTTGAGGTCGTTGAACAAATGGCGGAACCCTCCAAGTTCTTCACGCTTCAAGTACATTTGGTTGACCCACTCACTCTTCCTCCGACGCCTTATTCTTTGCCGTCTCAATTTATTGTTTTCAAGAAGATACAGTATGGGGTTCATTGTCACTACTCCTTTGTATTTATAACGGCGCTATATAATACTGCACCGCTCATCGGCAACTACAGGGCTGTTCCCAGGTCGCATCAGCTGAAGTCGGACTCAATGTGCGGAATCAGGTCGTACGACCAGTTCGCGCGTAGTCGGGCGTTCGCCCCGGTCGCATGTAGTCGGTTCCAATGTGCGGATTCTACCAAGACTGCTGGCCCTTTAACTGCTGTGGTATTTGTAGGGTCGCGGGCCGTCACCCAGAAACTTCGCCCAGAATATTCTCGCGCCTTCTGTATGTTTGTCGGCTCCTCAGCAGGGGGAGGAGGAGAGGCTGTGACGTCAGCCAGGTCTCGCGCTGTCAATCATTCCCGGGCTTCCCCAGGAGGGGAGCAAGCAAAAAGGCGGCAGGGGGTCGAAGCTCTATAGGGTTATCGCGGGTCACTAAATGATAGGGTAGAATGATTTCGCCAACTGTTTAAAAATGTAAGTAATGCTCTTTATTAAAGAACACTGTACATTTTATAAGCAATGTGATTTTATTTTTAAATGTACTTAAGTCACAAGTAAGTTAAATTTAATTATTCTCGTCATCATTCATAAAATATATAATTTTTATGTAAGCATGCACTGTCAGCGTCTGAGTGTTGCGTTGTAGTTTTCCACTTGTTTAGTTTTTGGTGTGTTGTTCGTTGCTGGAGAATGTGGCGTTGATGTTTGCAACCAATTGCAGAAATTGGAATAATTGAGCTATATTGAATTTTCAAATACTTATTGCCTAAGAATAAATGGCACAGCTACAATGACTTTTTAAAACAAATAAATATGTACAATTAGAATTTTAATAAACGATTTTGTAGTTAACAGAGTAGCCAACCTATGTAGGCTATTCTCTACCATCAATTGTTAAACACACATTTAGTTCCACGTTACCGGTTTGTGAATACTGCATTCAACTATAACATTTTTACATAATTATCATTAGCAGCAACTAAAATGCCTGTCTGAACAGTGAAATAATTATGTTTAAGATTTGTACGGTTGGCAGCAAATTCTACCTAATAGTCCAAACATAGAGGAAAATAACGATCCACCAAAACAGCATTGAGCTCCTTGTCTTTATCTCGTTCTTACGTTGTGCGAGGCGACGAGCGTGTCTTTCTGAGTGAGTGCCCCCCCCCCCCCCCGCCCCACCCCCCCAGAAAAACAGAGCCGGACCGCACACAATCGGGAGCTCGTGGCCGGTGCGCGCAATAGCGCGTAACAGTATTAGTACATATGCTTAGTACAGTAAGAGGAACATTGCAAACATATTTAGATACCTATCTAGGTAGTTGCGAAGTATTGATATTTACATTTATAGGCACTGTTAGTATTTTATATATATTTATGTAGCCAGAGGAAAGCCTCCTCTGTGCCCTATCTGGGTAATACGGTGGTGTAAGAGATTCCATTTAATTTCCTTTGTCCTCGTCTTAATAGAATCTAGCCTTTGGCTGGTTCTAGGGACCACGAAACAATATTTTGCCCTGGTTAGCCCACGCCTACGGGCAGCCGCTTTCATCATGTTCGTTTTCCCATGTTGTGCATTCCTGTTACCTTCTTGAAGGATTTTCGAACCTACGTGCCTTTAATTTACTTACTTTTTTTTTGTCTTGAATTCACCCCCGCAGGTAGTTTGGAGTAGCAAGCGGCGCGGGATTTTTGTAATACATTTTAAGGCGTGCTTAAACAAAATTTATTTTACAAATCAGGGTCAGCCACGAATCAAAAAGATCAAAGAATTACTGCATTTTCGGCATATTTTTTTTAAATAGCAAAAAAAAATCCTTGTACGATCTATAGATATCTTGAAGTAGCTCTTGGCACATTCTTTCAGTGCGAATGATATATTTTATGCAGGTAAGTTAGTTTTAATGATTTGTACATTTCTAAAATAGTAAAATTGTGATTTTACATGTTAATGAAAAAAAACTACTAGTTCAATTTTTTTTTGGGCTGGGGAATAAATAATGTCTAAGAGTGAGCAAAGATATTTAGGCGGCTCTTAACAACGAGGTCTCGAGCGCCGATGAGTGTGATTGAGGTCAGTATGGTGGGAGGACGGCAGGCTAACCGCTCGGTCACCGCGGCCCCATAACGTATAAATGTTGAACAGTGTGTGCTGTTACAGATATAAAATAAATATCTTCGCGAGTGCGGCAGGAGGACAAGGCGTCTGCGAGTGGCAGATAAAGCGGGGGCTGGATGTAGGTATCTGCAGTGGAGGATCGCCCACGGCGCTCATGCAGGAGTTGACCAGACAATATGGTTGCGACATCCACTGAGGTTAACCGCGAGGCTAACTTTCTTTGTTACCGCGAACCAGAAAATACGAGAGCTCCTTCTCCGACCCGCGCCCTGCGCTTCAAAGTATTCCACGCGTCCCAGGTCCGGCTCTTTATTTTTCCTTCTTATCCCCCCCCCCCCCCCTTCTCATCTTTTTGCGAGGAACGAGTTTCTGGCTTTAGCTTGACCCACGCTTCATTCGGGGCCCATTAAATTTTTTTTAGTTTTTTTTTTTTTATCTATCTTTATAAACTCCTCCCCCATTCGCAGTATCTTCATACTTTAGAACCAAACTTTTGAAAAATCACCTCACATATGACATTTGGTTTTTCCCTAAATACACCATCTATCACAAACGTATTATACTTTTGTTAACAAAACAAGTATTCTATTTTCAGTAAAATTTGAATTTTAATAATGTTTTCTCTATGAATTGTAATATTTCATTGGGGCAGCGGGGGCGCAGTGGCTAGCGCGCTCGCCTTCCACCAAGGCGATCCGGGCTCGGTCCCCGCCGGGGCCGCTGCCGGACCTTCGCATGTGGGAATCGTGCTGGGCGATGCCGCTTGCCTGCGGGTTTTCTCGGGGGACTCCCGTTTCCTCCGCCCTTGCGTTCCAGCGCTGCTTCATCCTAGGGTCCCATTTTGTCATGTTCAGGGATGACGGGCACCTGCGGGTGTTGGAAAGCGTGTCACTCGCCCTGGGTCCATCCACCACACATATTTATTAATTACAATATTTCAGTTATAATTTACATGATTAAAAAAAAAAAAACAAAGAAAATAGGTGTGTTGGTAGCATTTAGTAAGAAAGAGTTCTCTTGCAAAATATAACCAAACTGAGTGCGCAGAAATGCAGTGCACTGTCCCTTTGTGTAATTATCACAAGCTTTTTATTTAAATTCACTTGTTTGTATGTACATTAGATATCTGCGAGGTGTCTGTCCGACGCCCACCGAATCACTATCAATCACGTCGTCGATTACTGGTTGCGTAAAGAGTTTCAATGCCAGGGAACTCCTCATTTACACATGGTTGTCTGGGTGAAAGACCATCCAAACTTGAAACACAAGAATTAATTCAAATGAGCGACTGCTTGTATGTATGTGAAATGCCATTTGAACGAGTCTGTGAATGTATAAATAGTCTACCTATATAATAAAAAT
Organism: Dryococelus australis; assembly: GCA_029891345.1. Lineage (NCBI taxonomy): Eukaryota > Metazoa > Arthropoda > Insecta > Phasmatodea > Phasmatidae > Dryococelus > Dryococelus australis. The sequence continues at coordinate 38,848,405 of CM057002.1, forward strand.
AATATTAATAGGTGAGAGTAAAAATTGAAAAAATTAATTAACTGTAGAAAAACTTTTAAAACCAATATTTTATTTACTATCTAAAAATATAAAAATAATTATATGAGTATTTACATTTGTGGAACTTGTAATACGTGGTACAGCAGCGTATTAAACTTGACTACAAATTAATATTTTTGTATCAATTTAAAGTTAGTATATAAAAGTTCGGCGGGAATAGTTAAGAGACTTCACAAGATAAGTGCTTACTACGCTCACGTAAATAAGGTACATGTTCTATATTGCGCCAAGTTTTTACATACTTCATATATATTGATACGAAAATATGAATTTGTAATAAAATTTAATGCGGCTGTTCGACCACGTCTTATAAGTTCTACAAATTCTGTAACTGCTCCTGTTATTATTTTGATCTTTTTAGTTCATTTATAAAAGGTTTCAAAAAGTTTTTACAGTTAACTTTTTTCTAGACTTAGTTGAGCTTTGTCTTCAGAAAAGTTGGAAGTAACCGTTTTTCTGTGTCACAAATATATTTTCAGTGAAACGACAAAATATTTCTTACTATAGCACGTTTACATTTTACATGTGCCTTGAAAAGTACTAGCCAATTTTTTTTTTCCACCTGTTATCTGGTAATTGGGAAAAGGAAATAATTTACAGATTACCATTAGTACGCCATAATTACTCGTCCAAAGTTTAAAATTATTTTTTTCTACAGCGTAACGTATAGCTCTAACTTAATATATCCTTCCTTATAATCATTCTCTTCCGTTGGCCCCTTAGCTGCTTGTATTATGTAGGATGGTCACTGTTATTGAGCACTTTTGAAATCAACCCTTGAAAAATATTACTGCCCATACCTGCATATAATTGCACGAGTACGTTGACTTATATGTGACCAGTAAAGTTGGTAACGACATAATGAAAGTAGTTCCATGTCTAGCGTTGGAAAAAAAAAAGTGCTAGGAAAACACCTGTGAATGCGAAATGATGTATTTTGCTTTTAATTTTTTAACGATTCGAAGTGTAAGATATCAGCAAATTTGTGAAATATGTACTTTTATAATAATTCCACAGTTTCACTTAACTGACCCATGAATAAACCTGTGAGGCCCACGACAATGGCGGAAGAATACACAATGTGCATAAAAAAGCAGATTTTCTGCGGCGGTTTCCCCAAGTACTCAATTTACCGTGAACAGCCTTCCCAGCAAACACAACCTGTCGGCAAAGTGTCGGCCCGATACCTGTACTGTCGGCTACTGTCGTTTCAATGCCAGAAGACAGCCATCTGACAACGGCTTGACGTCTTTTTTGAGACAGTATGTTTGCCATTAGAAAAAAAGACAGCGGTCCACTGTATTTTTATAACAGGTGGATATCACCTAAATTATGTCGGCGTGATATCTCACAGCCAAAATGTTGCCAATAGCAGAAATAATATTCTGGCCCGATTCCGATGTAGCATCTTTGTTTTTTCGGTAAGCTGGCCGTCATATTTATTCCGGCCCGCTAACGTTTTCGAGACATGGCTCTTTATCACAATAAAGATACAAGTCTTTTTGCCGACAAACTTTTGGAAAGTGTTTTTTGAATAGAGAAGATGTTAGCAAGCTGTTAATGGCATGATGTCTCTTTTGAGACCATGTGTCAACATGTTTTTATTCATAGTTAAATATGTGTCACGTGGTAGCCCATGACACTTTTTACTTTGACAGATATATTAAAACTAACAAAAAAAATTTAAGTTTTCAAGCCTTTGAAGAAATGAAGAAACCGTTTTTAAATATTCAGTGTTTTAAAATTATTTTTATGCTGTCATTGAATTTATACATCGATTTATAATAATTTTTGTCATGATAAATTTTAAATTACTGGAGAATATCAGCAACTTACCCCGTGGTGTATAGGTTAGCATGCTGGACTGTCAACTCAAGGATCTTAGATTCGCATCCCGCACTCGGCAAATAAAAGATTTACATATAATATATTGTGTTGAGAATAAAATTCAATGAATATATGTAGACAGAAAATAACAAGTGCTAAAATTTTTAATCGAAAAGGTAAGGTTTCTTCGTGGTTATACTGCTTATTTCTGGACATCATGCCACTGCAGGCCTGGCATCGTAACGACATTCAGCAGTAGCAGTCCTGGCATCTTGCTGCCATCCAGCCACCGTAGGCCCGGCGTCTTGTCGCCATCCAGCCACCGTAGGCCCGACGTCTTGCCGCCATCCAGCCGCCGCAGGCCCGGCGTCTTGCCACCATCCAGCCACCGCAGGCCCAGCGTCTTGCCACCATCCAGCCGCCGCAGGCCCAGCGTCTTGCCACCATCCAGCCGCCGCAGGCCCAGCGTCTTGCCACCATCCAGCCGCCGCAGGCCCAGCGTCTTGCCGCCATCCAGCCGCTGCAGATTCCGAAACTTGTTGGCTAGCTATTACCGGCCCGATTCTGGCCCGTACTTTTCGTCTATGTTGGGCTGGAATACATTTTGTATCTTGCCATTAGCGGTACGGTGTATTTTTGACACTGTGGGCAAACAGCCGCCAATTCACATTTCCATTGGGCCGCTTCCGGCAAAAGACAGCGAGCCGGCATCATCTGGTCGGAGTTTGCCGGCTATCATTTACCGTTCCGAGTCCGGCCCGTACTTTTTGTGTATGTTGGGCCAGAATACATTTTGTATCTTGCCGTTAGCGGTACGGTGTATTTTTGACACTGTCGGCAAACCATTAGCCGCCAGTCCATATTTCCATCGGGCCGCTTCCGGCATAAGACAGCGGGCCAACATTATATGAACGGAGTTTGTCGGCTGTCTTTTAAGGGCCCGATTCCAGCCCATTTTTCTCGTGTTTGTTGGGTTTAGTGATGTGTACGGAGTATAGAGCTAACTAATAATTATTTATTTATGTTTCACAGTAAATTTATTTCTGGTTTTATCCATATATAGTACCACGTGTGATAAGCTTTCCTTTTTCTAATCTGTTCGGAGTAAAAGCTTAACCTATTGCAAACCCATCACCCCGGAATACAAATTTAATTTTTTTAAACTATCTCTCACCAACGATGATTACAAATACTAAATCAGTGAGGCACCTAAAAGGAATCCACGGATAGACAGGTACTGACTGTAAATAATTATTTCTATGAGGTAAGGACTTATAAATTGAGCTATCATTCCACAATAATGACACTAAGTAAGCAAACGATATTAGGTTTACATTCGCTCAAATAAACTTAGAGGGGAAGGAGAACTGACGAATTCCTATAACTTATACTGGAAATCTTCATTTTTGAACGTTTTAAAAATATTATTTTCCCATGCCTCCTCTCATTTTCAAATGATACCTCCTAAAGAGTGCGGCATGAGTAAAAAATTTTGAGAATAATAAAGGTACTACAGAAGTGAATTGCCAAACATGCAGTTTCCTCGAGTATAGGCACTTTTGAAAGCCCTGCTTAAGATCTACTGTGATGCGCTTTGTATAATCTTCCGCCTTATGTAAAATTAACATTGACATGGGATTCATTACTTTATTCATGCGTCGGTCAAGTGAAACTGTAAAATTATTAGAAAAATAAATAAATCTGCTCATTTTTACACTGCGATGCGTTACAAAAAAAAAAAGAGAAAGCGAAACAAATAAATGTAAGTTATCACAAATGGTTACCTAACACTTTTTATTTGACTTTGAGATATGGAACTGCTTTCCCACCATCGTTACTAACTTTATTGGGCGAACGTAACACAGTGTGCACATTAAAATACATGCATGCGGGGGCAGCGACTTTTTTCTAAGGTTAATTTATAAAGTGCTCACTTTATCGTGAACAGCCTTTAAACCGGATACGTTCTCAGAGAAAACTGGTTAACGTTATCTTCAAGCTCGTGTTTCAAGGTAAGACAAGCCATGCGATCAGCATAATGGAGGTTGCTTTATTAGCGCTCGTTTCCCTTAATACGCGGAATTCACAACAAAGGAGAGGCTGATGGAACAACTTGTAATTCTCGCTTAATATAATCAACTTCGTTACACGTTGATGGCCGACTGAAACGCCACTCGAGCCAACTTCGTGTTTAAACGACAGCTACTGGAGCAAAACCTGCATGTCTAGCCGTATGGTTGTACTTACACATATTTGTACTTACCTCGGCTTCTTGAAATCATTAAACTCCTTTCTTGATCTTATTTTCTGCCCGTCGTGTTTCTTTCGATCACGTATAAATTATAGATGTTCAAGCACTCTGTAAAAAAAAAAATTTGTAATTTTTGCTGAGGAATTCTTTGTAATTTTACAAATGCTTGTAACAGTAGAAATATTTCTCTTGCAAAACTACTCGTCTGTAAAAAAATACGAGGGCCGTGTTTTTAATATACCTCAAGAAATGCTTCTACTGTACTGACCCGTTTCCAAGAGCTTCAGCAAAATGGCCGACAGTCAACAACGTAAAACTGTATTTAGCTCTTTGTACAAAAACTACACGTGAAGTAAAGCGTAGGTGCGTGCAAGGAGAAATGTATCGCAAATTTGAAAAACGAAAAACACTTAAAACATCTCAAATAATCATTATAAAACGACAATCTCAACTAAATGTGACCATATTATTAATTAAGTGTTAATGTTTCCTAGCTACACAGAACTCTTAAATCGGCTCTCAATACCTCGTTGTTAAGAGCCGTCCAAATCTCTTAACTCAACAACAGAACTCTTAATGTGAAATAAATGTACATATTCTTACCAACCAAATAACTCCATTAGTATTTTGTATTTACTTGAAGCTATATTTACTTTAAAAATAAATTTTAAGTTCGTAAGTCAAGTTGGTTTTGTCGTTAAGGGTTTCGGCAAAAGACAAGAGGCGTGGGTTCTAGTCCCCGTGCTGGCAAAGTGTTTTTCTTTTCGTAAATCATATTTTAAGTTCGTAAGTCAAGTTGGTTTTGTCGTTAAGGGTTTCGGCAAAAGACGAGAGGCGTGGTTTCTAGTCCCCGTGCTGGCAAAGTGTTTTTTTTTTTTTTTTTTTTTTTTTTTCACTGTTATTAATCTATCACATTTGTTTTCTACAAGAAAAAAAAAAGAATTTTATCTACACTTCTAAATAATGTCAGTCGTATTACAAGGCTATAATTTGTAATATTACGAATAAATATCTTGCAGATTTTACAAGAAAACTCTTTGTAGGCTTACAAAGGACCTTCTTGGCAACTGGGTTTCCAAGGATTTTTCTTGTAAAAGCAAAATAAAAAAAAATTGAGCGTACCTTATGGCAATAGCTCTTTTACGGACCGTCTCTAATGACATCGCTGTCGAGGAGACGTTAAGCCCAACTACCTAACTACCTCTTTTGCGGTTTATTGGTCACCCATGACAGACTTAATTAAGTGCTAATTTTTACCCATTATGTATTTTTTCGAGTAATGTTAGATGTAACATGGCCATGGAAATACCGACTAGCTTTCATTCGTCGATACAGTAACATAGCGAAAAAGTTAAAAACATTAATCTATCATCATAACCCCAAGTCTCATGCCGCGGTCATGAGATTTGGCTCAACACGTTTATTATAAATGCTCTCGGCAGTCATGTTTAATCGCGTTTACCGACAAACTTGTTTCCGTGGTTACGCCTCCAAAATTGTAAGTATAAACAAACGTAAATCCTATCCCCTAAAAAAAATGGAACTTCTTTAAGTGCCTTAATTTTATTTACTTCTTTCCAGCAATAATTCATAGGTTTTGTTTTAACTGTGATGACATGGGAAATGCTACTATTTGACCTGGTAATTCACTTGTTCTGACAAGCGCGGAACATCTCGACACGAAACTTAAAACTGGACAGCCAATCAAATACAAGTAAGATCTGACGTAAAATAGTGAAAGTCATGAAATTGTTACTATTACACTAATTTTAACTTAAAGTTGTAGCGACGCGTCGGTATCCAGGCCAGGCGACGAATCTAAAACATATCGAGGACAGTTCACGATAAAGTGAGCACTTTTGTAATAATCCTTAGAAAAAAGTAACTGTCCCTGTATTCGTGTATTTTAACGGGCACGCTGAGCGAAATGCGCCCAGTAAAGTTGGTAACGATGGATGGGAAGTAGTTCCGTATCTTAACGTAGAATAAAAAGTGTTAGATAACCATTTGTGATAACTTAAATTATTTATTTACCTTTGTGTGTTTTTTTTAATGAATCGAAGTGAAAAAATTAGCAGATTCGTTAAAAATTTACTTTTCTAATAATTTCACAGTTTCACTTGACCAACGCATGAATAAAGTTGCGAGGCCCGTGAACATGTTAATCTTACACAAGGCGGAATAATACCCAACGTGCATACGAATGGATCTTAAGCAGGGCTTTCAAAAGCGCTCATTTTACCGTTAATAGCCTATACAACAATAAACATGGCAGCGAAGTGCCAACGAATCTCCCCTCCCGGCGACATAGTATTCGGGACAATTACGCCACCAGAAACTATATAATACTTGGCAAGACTTGTACGGAGTCTGCCTGTCAGTCTGTCTGTGGACCCACGCCGAGTTGAAGCCATCAAGATGCAGCTTAGCGTTCTGCTCGTTTCTCTCTGACGCAACACTCTAACTACGGCGACGGCGGCGGCATTATCCAGGTTAGTCTTGATTAGAATCCCTCTCGCCAATAGCTTATATTTATTGTATATCATAATTGTATTAAATATATTTTCTGTCATCTTTCCTAATCATTAGTGTAAATTATAATAACATAACAATGTGTTAAAATTTGTGAAAAATTTCAGTTGGTACTAATGTTTAATTACGAAGAATTTCCACCAAGTATATGCTGTTCACGGTAAAGTGAGCACTTTTGGGACCCTAGTTACTTTTTTCTTTGTCATTTTTAATCCATTAACTAGATTTTTCAATAAATATTGCCATGCAAATAATAAACACAGTGTGTAGATTCCACTGCACTCGGAAGTTAAGGCCCGAGGTTAAAACGAAATATATTTATTGACTACTATTCCAAATGAGGGTACTTTTAAAAGTGCTCACTTTACTGTGAACAGCCTATAGTGGAAGATGATTCCAGGAATTTGGTTCCATTCCTCCTGTCACACTATGAAGAGTTCTGTGGAGTCTTGTGGGAGGTATTTTGTGCTTTTCAATCGGCGTCAAACGAACTCGCCCTAAATCAACTCAGTGAGCTCAATGAGTAATTATGCTTGTAATTAGGGTTTATTCTCTCCCATGGCCTCAAACCACTCGGCTTTAGACATCGCAATCATTCTGGAAATTAAATAAGTCCATTTGAGTTTTTTTTTATATATATTGGGGCCAGGCTACCCTTGAATCGTGCAAAACGTTTTCACAGGCTTTGGCATTCGTGTATCAAAACACTAAAACCTATGAACGAACCAATACCACGAAGAAAATGATCATACAATAACGCAATCACTTACGAATTTATCATCTCCGTATATAATACACGCCAAGATTTGCCACGCAATCACGTGTATACAGGATCGACACCATACGTAGCGTGGCCCGTCGCTCCACATGACGCTCTTCCATTGTACTGCAGTGAAACAGCAACGCGGCGCGCACCATTATAAAACTATTGGCAACATTGCGTGCCGCGATCTCGGATCACAGATTACAGCACACACACGAAACTGAATACAAGTGCAACTACCTCGCGGCTAATGGTGCAATCGCGTGAAGAGCTTCCAGTTTGCCGGTCGAAAGTATTTGGTGAACGTTTGTAACGTAACCTCATAGCATGACTTCAACACGTGTGTGTTTGAGAGATACCGATCTGTCAATGTTTCCTTCCGTACACGGTTGAATTAATATGCCATAACTCCCTCGCGTTTTAATTTCACCACTACATTGCCGGGCAGGGTGTGGTGATAACTGAATGGAACTTTGAACACAGGGTTGTCAAAATTGTAGGGACAAATAATCGTGCCTCTTAAAAAATCTTTGTCATTACGGCATACTTAAATTATAATTTATAATTTGGTAATGTGTGGAAATAGTTCGTTTTCTTTAGTACTTATTAGAGTAAAAGTTCGTATAATCGTAGGTCATACATACAGGATGGCCCGCCTAACGTGGACACCCCCAAAATTTACTGAACTGTTGCAGATCCCGAAATGTGGTTTTCGCTAAATGAAATTACGCATGAGGGAAAGTATTTTGCCGCGTAGTGACTATTTGTAGCACGTAAATGGACAGAAATAATTAACACAAATTATTTTTCCCCAGGCAACATACATTTATCTCAACGGCATCTTAAAACACGTGGAAAGAGGAATTCAGTGCTATACGGATATGCAATGGAAAGTAACACAGAAATGCCAAGAAATAATTTGCAAATATGATAAAGTTAGGTGGGCCAGTAGCATGGGGCAGGGGACCTGTACTCACAGCTGTAAGCAAGCAACACATGCCAGGACTCATCCAGGCGGGACCGCTTCCTAATAGCAGCGCAGCGCCATTCCCGTGATCTGTTAAGGTAAGTGGTATTACTGTGTGTGGTTGTAGGTAGAGGCTGTTCACGATCAAGTGAGCACATATGAAATGAACGTAAGAAAAAATTCACCGCTCCTGCCTGCATATATTTCAATGGGCGTACTGAGTGACATTCGCACAGTAAGGTTGGTAGCGATGGGTGGAAAGTAGTTCCATATATTAAGGTCGAATAAAAAAATATTTGATAACAATTCGTGATAGCTTAAATTATTTATGCCACTTCCTGATTTCTAAATTCGTCTACATAAGTGTAAATATGAGATTTGTAAAATATTTATTTTTCTAATAATTTCACAGTTTCACTTACCGACGTATGAATAAAGTTACGAGGCCCATGGCAATGCTAATTTTACATAAGTCGGAGGAATACACAACGCGTACACAAGTAGATCTTAAGCAGGGCTTACAGAAGTGCTCATATTACCGTGAACAGCCTATACGTTTCGGGACCACAGGTTGTATGCAGAAAGAATAAGTAATGAATCGTGCACGCTCGCCACATCGGCCGTGTGTGAGCCACACTCCATGAGAGGGGAGGGGAGTTACGGAGATTTGGCATGGGGCGACAGTCCGACCTACGCCAGTGGGAGGACGATGCCTAAATAGAGCCGCTGGACGCGCGCTCACCCCCACTCTCTCTCTCTCTCTACGGCCCACTCAAAGACGCTTCGGGAATTTGACGGCGCGTGTGCAGCCGATCACGAAGACGCACTGAGAGGTGCCACAGACGCGAGGCATCGCTGGTCCAGGATCCAGTCCAGGCAGCAGTCTTCCCACGTCAGGAGACGTACTCGCAGCACCACATCTGCACTGCTCGACATGAGGACACGAAGGAGCTTCGGTCGATTCCGAACTGAGTCAGTGGTAGGTGTACATTCAGTAATGTGCAAGATTGAGTCGCTAGAGAAGCTACACGGTTGGAGAAATAATATAATCAAAGGTAAAATTAAATATTGCAGGACAACGAAGTTTCAGTAATTAATTTTTGTTTGTATATCAATCTATTGTGAAAAGAAACAGTAATTAATAAATTGTTGTTTAGAATTCGTTGTGTTCATATTTGTAGTACTATTAGGTCACCCGTAATTAAACCCAGTGATATTTGGGAATTAAGGATAAGTGAGAGATAATAAGTGTGGTTTTTTAGAGTCTAAGGTGGGACTAGTTGGTGGCCTTGTATCAGCCAGACTTGGTGTAGACGCCAGCCTTAGAGTTCAGTTTACCCAGCTATACTTCGAAAGCAGTAATAAGTGTTAAGACTGACTAGGCGCACGCAACATACGCAATGAAGTTCACGAATGAGGAAAAAACTGGACGCTCTAGCTATTTACTGTGAGCGTGGCAGAAATGTCAAGCAAGCCGTCTAATGTACCGCGAAAGGTATCCTAATCGGACGCCCATCTCACGGCAATCGATACGAAGAATTCGCACACGTCTCTTGTCATGAGGTGGTTGGAATTTCACAACACGAGTGCGACGAAGGTCTGCTGCGGGCAAGATGCATCAACACGATGTGTTGGCACGTGCCGATGTAAACCCCAACATGGGCACGCGTGAACTTTCCTGGTTCGTAGGAATAATTAAAACAAGTGTGTTACAGATAGGGCGCCAACGGAAATGCCATCCATATTACGTGGCTCTTCGTCGGGTATTACATGAAGGTGAATTCCAGCAGTGTGTTCAGTTTGTAGGTTTGTTATGATATCGTTAACCCTTTCCGTCATGCATTATATTTTGTGCGCGAGTGTTGCAATCATGAAAAAATGTAGGCGTGAGCCTTACTTATGTCGAACGTAGTTATCGCAACTAACTACGTGCCCAGTGATATTGTGATTAACCATTCATGAAAGAATGTCGCAGAAACTTCCACCAATCGGATAACCCACAAGGAAGACACACTTATCACCGGATAACTATTTCCCATTTGTGTACAATGCTGACAATAAGAATGATTCGTGTGCAACACGTACACTATTGTGGACATGGTGACTGAAAGGGTTAAGGGATGACAACGATTTTCTGAAGAACATACTATTTACCGATGAAGCGACCTTCACATTCCATGAGCGCGGAAATTTACTAAATATGCTCTGCCGGGCGACGGAGAATCCGCGTTGGGTCAGGCATGTGAAGCACTATTGACAGTGGAAGGTGAAGTGTGATGTGGAATCGTTGGAGACTATGTCATAGGGTCGTACTTCATTCGAGAGACAATGACCCGCTTGTATGTACGCCCATTTCCTCTAAGAGACATACCGGCACTTCTGGAAGACATACCGCTCGACATACATCGTGATATTACGTGGTTTCAGCGTGATAGATGTCATGCGCATTTTGCCAAGCCCGTGGTTAGGGAGTGGTGGTGTTTTAAGATAACCAACTCACTCCACAGACCTCACACCTCTAGATTTTTTCCTGCGGGGAACATTAAAATATGGCATGTGCAACACAGTTGCTGCGACGCCAGAAGACATGCAGGAACGCATTGAGGTAGCTTGCAGAGGCATTATTCAAGAAACATTTACGGCCCGCTCGTCGCTCCCTACAAGTGCGTTTACAGCTAGCTATGTATTGCTGTCGAGCACACGCTGTGAAAAGACCTAATTTGAAGCGTTTCAACCACAACTGTGCTCTTTTGTACTATGTATGTGGATGCGATTACATTTCCTGTTAGGTTGTTTCGTTCTGTTTGTGTTGTGTACCTTGTGACGGCTATCCATGCACATCGAACGAAAGTCAAAACTGACGGTGCCATATGAAGTTGAGAAAATGTTGGCCGTTTGGGACGGCTTACCTTCGCTGCGACGGGGGTGTGTTTGACGAGCTCCACGCCTCACGTCTGCTGGGCGGGCCTGCTGGTCTGCAAGTATGGGCGCCGCGGGGCCAGTGCCGCCCACGAAACGTATGACAGCCCTCCCCTCCCTCGTACGTCACCCCGACCATGTGAGGCCAGCCTGCCAGTCACGCACCACCAGGGTGCCCCTTCCAGGACTTCAGATATTGACGGAGTGAAGATAATTTCGTAATGTTCTAGATGATTTCAAATAAAATATAAATACAGGTGTCTCACCCAGATTCGGGGAGACAGCACAGGAGTTTCACTTGGGCAGGAACTGCTGTTCCGTCAACATTTTAAAAAGGGGAAGTTTTGGGGAAACACTATGTAAATGGTTATATTTGATATAAAAAAGCAAGGCAATGAATATTTTCAAACCTTTTCACTGGAACCAACCCAAATCCCTTTTTTGACATCATTGGGGGGCTCTCGGCTATTTTCCAACTTAAAACACCTACATTCAGGAAGAATTTGAGACAAGGACCTCGTCCTGTATGTGTTGGCAAACACTGTCACAACGTGTACACTCCTGAAAATTATCACAGTTAATGACTAGGAAAAAAATCTCCTTGATTATGTTGGTATCTGAATGAAATGTAATTTATTGATATCAGACTTGCACTCACATTGCCTGTCTTCCCTCCGCTGCGGTGCTCTCCTTTGTCCAATATCGCATTCCGTGGCCCTTGCCCCATTAAGGTAAGCGCCATGCTGCTAAAAAAAAAAGCGGTCCCGCCAGGATGAGTCACGGCGCGTGTTGCTTGCTTACAGCTGCGAGTACAGGTCCACTGCCCCATTCTACCGGCCCACTTAACTTAAAGGAGAGTGTTAGATATGTGCAGAGTTCTAGTTCGGCGAATTTATGTTTTATGATATTACAGGCAAAGTCAAAGTATTTTATGTAAAATATTTTTTAAAAAATATAAACAATAAAATTTTTGAGTACTGAAGAAAATTATATGTTTTATATATTTTTAAAATAAAAAACTGTATAAACAACAATGATTTTTATCCTTTAACGAAAAAAAATGTCGTAGGTTCACTTGAGATGTAAACTCTGCCAAGACACAAACGTTTTACTTTTAGAAAGCTGTAACAGTTCAATAAATAATTTGAATAGTCCTTGTAAGTGGCGGCTTTCAATCTGCCAAAGACTAAATTATTCAAATTAGTTTTTTCTTGTGTTCATTTTCGTATGGTTAGAAATTTTCCCCGTTGTGGCATTCTGCCATGTTTCTAGAAAACATAACAGCTGGCAAATTCTTTATTTGTGTGACCGGTAAAGAACACTAAAAACTGTGCAGTTAAGCACTACGCCAACAACTATATGGTCGCGGCTTTCATGTTGTTTGCCGTAATATAGCTCTGATTGCTCGTACGCTCTGCACGACGCAACGGAACTCTACAAAGACTGTGCTCGCGATGTCTTCCGACAGCGTTGCCAGCTCGCATGCGAGTGTCCACTGCCACGGGCCTCGGGTCATACAGAAAATGAAGTACTACCCCCTAGCCTCGGACGTTAGCAGTCGGTCTTTGATATATCTGCGTTTTCTTTCAGTACGATTCATGTCTTTGTGTTTTGCTCGGCCAGTTATGCTCATGTATTCTCACAGGCTGCGAGGTGAAATATTTCATTTTGATTGGCAATATATGCATCTCAGCCGACTCACATGGCGTAATTTACGTATTCACATTTGGTTGTGAAAAAAAAAAAAAACGAGTAGCACTCGGTTGCTAAACAAAGCACAGCTCAACACCTACGTGATGAAAAACTGTAAATTAATATTGGTTTCTGATTACTGTACGTTCGTGCTCTACAAAATGGCACCTTGAATGTGGCTTCTGTAACTTGTTTACGAAATAAAATGACTACGTATTGACAAGAACGTTCAGCAGAAGCTCTGATTCGTAGATCATATAATTTTTATTTGCTACATAGTATTATTTTTATTTGTTGCCCAGTATTAAAATTCTCCGATATTTAAAGAAACTGATGCTGTCATCTCGGAAACACCGTGGTTGTGTATTGTAAAGTGATACTCCCTTTCTTTTGAAACAGTAGATCGGCTTTTCTAAAGTTGATTTGAAGTGGCAATGTTTTGGCAGAGTTTGCACACAAAAAGTTTCTACTTTTATTTCATGTCTAACGGAATTCAGTGTTTTTACGATGTACTACAAATCCTGCAAAGCAGAACTGCTTTCAAATTACGACAAACAGAAAATGTTCGACCATATATTTGACACTGCGTATATTTGTACACCAATACCAGCGACGTAGCCAAAGATGGGGGATATGGGTGTTGTAATCTCTCCCATTCCCTTTTTTTTTTTTACCATATGGTTGTCAACTATTAGAATTAAAATTATTAATAGGCCTTTCATTTTGATAAGATCATAATTGCTGTAAACTATGATGCATGTTATTATATTGTGAAGTAGCTTTTGTTCTAATTAAAGTATCAACACATGCGTCAGCACCGCTAATGCCAGTATAATCGCTCTCCCTAGCTTCAGTCAGTGTAACCCCACTGTCGAGAAATTCCTGGCCAAGCCACTGAATCAGTACTCGAAACAGCCTTTACACAGAATGAATAACGTAATGTATTTTAAGAATATTATAATTATTATAATTAAAGTATACTTTAGTGTTTTCAAGACTACCATAAAACCTGAAATAATATCCAAGGGGATTTTAAGTCATGAATGTGAGTCCTGATAGGAACCTATACGTCTATATTCATACACTCTAAACAATTTTTTTGTACTTTTACAAGAAAAAGCCTCGGAAACCTGGTTGCCAAGAAAATCCTTTGTAAAACTACAAAGTGTTTTCTTGTGAAATCTGCAAAACATTTCTTGGTAATATTACAAATGGTAGCCTTGTATTACAGCTGACATTATTGAGAAGTGCAAATAAAATTACTTTTGTTATTCTTCTTCGCCTTTAAAACAAATGTAATGAATTAGTAACAGAGAACAACTAAAAAAAATATCCAAAATATAATTTACAAAAATAATAATACCTCGCTGGCACAGGGATTTAAAGCCACACCATTTGTATTATCACCTTTATCCACAAGATCAACTCGACTTACGTTGTTATTACTAATATTTATATTAAATACACGTACAAGTACATACAGAACAATATTTAAATTATACGGTTAAGAAGAATAGGTAAATTAATTTTTTTTAAGATTTCAGTTGTTGAGTTAAGATATTTGGATGTCTCTTAACAACGGGGTATTAAGAGTCGATTTAATGTTTAACTGGGAAACACAAACAATGAACAATACGGTCACGTTTTATCGAACTTGTCGTTTTATTATGATTAGTAGTTGTTTTAAGTGTTTTGCGTAATTCAAACTTGCAATACATTAATTTTGCACCCACAGTTTTTGCACAAACAGTTTTATACGGTTTTACGTTGTTGAGTATCCGCCATTTTGCTGAAGTTCGTGGATATGGCTCAGTATAATACAAACATTCTTTAAGGTGTATTGCAATTACGGTCTTTTTAGTTTTACAAACGAGTAGTTTTAGAAGAAAAATCTTTGTACTGTTACAAACATTCATAAAATTACAAAGAATTTCTCAGTAAATATTACAAAAAAATTTTAGAGTGTACCACATTGTTGATGCTCGGATTTGCAAATAACTCTTTAGACGGATATAGTCTTTATGTAATGTCGTGAAATATTATAAACTAAATATTTACAGACACCCAACTGTAACAAAGCGTGAACGGTAAACTAACATCGCATATTTAATCGTGTGAATGTACACTATATTACTTCAGAAATGTTTAATCGGCCCAGTGGCTGTATTCACTAATTAGTAGAGACGCCAGCTTTTCGCAAAACATATCGTGATTTGTTGTATTTCCAAAACAATTAAACTTAGATTCTCTTTCAATTGATGATTTTGACTGGTGCTGTGTTTTAGCGTCTGCCAGCGCATTATAGATGGTTACTCCTAGATCAACCTTAATGTGATTTGCTTGGTATAGTAAGACATATTTCATTATCAAGACAAATGTCTAACAAACAAAGGAACGCTGAAGTTGCGCATATATGATACTGAACTGTAGGGGCAGCGGAATACTTTCCCCAAAAATCAGGTGACCCTGCTCATTAGGCATTCAGAGCATGCGTAAGACATCCAAAAATAGTTTCGCGTTTTTAGAACATGTCTATATTGTTTGACACACTGAACATTTGTAAACCAGATATTTTGAAAGACTCTTGACATAATCAAGTAATCGTTAGGTTTCCTAATGTAAATAACACGTATGTAGAAATAAATATAGATGCCATATTCGAACTAGACATATCAAGTTGCGATATTACTTTGCGAGAATCATTATATTACTTTATTGTAGTTTAAGAAGTGCAATTAATTATAACCGGATCCATAGTCAACACAAATAACAAGTCACCGAGGTAACTAATGAGTCTACTAATAACAAGTCACCGAGGTAATTAATGAGTCTACTAATAACAAGTCACCGAGGTAACTAATGAGTCTACTTTCCTCAGCATGGGTGGAAAACATTTCTAAATAATTTATTAAAAGCTGAGTTGGTAGGTAGGACTTGTCTCGTTGAAAACAATGTCATCAGACATGAAATCAGAAACGTATGCAACAGTAGTGAGGTAATTACACACACACACACACACACACGTGCCTTTCCCCTGGGACTCTAACCCATAAAACCTAGTACCATAAGTTAGTGTGCATTACGAAGGTTGGATACTTCGAATTTAATCAGTCAAATGTTTCGAATGACAGGGTTCAGTAACCTAAAATATTTACAGGGCCGTCATTTTTAAAATAAGTGGTAGAACCACTCAGTTTGCATGGCCTGCCATAGCGCTACTTGTGTGAAGAATCGGATAAATATCGGTTGATTAATCCCTGAGGTATGACATAAAATCACTATATTTTTCATGTGACGATCTTCAAAAATGGAGGACAAAAATGTTATGTATTAGCATATGCGATGATTGTATACTGCCATTACACAAAGTATTGGTAAAATTAATTGAATTAATTCGTAGGCAAAGCCCACTAACCTAAAATTAGTTTATAGCCGCCAATCCGAACATGTCTGTCACACTGGAAAAATACATATAGCTAGGTCCTGCCACAATACCAATTTTTAGCCAAATTTTGGTATAAATGGGCTGATTGTTACCTGAGATATGACAAAAACTTAATTTTTATTACGGAGCTAACTTACAATGGCAAATAATTGAAGCTCTGTATTGAGAATTTTGATGGCTGTGATTGATACTGTCAGTATACAAAGTTTTGTTGGAAATAGGTTCGTTAATAAAAGATAGTAAGCTAAAATATTTATATAGCCAAAATTATGAGAAAAAATGGGGTGTGGCTGTGCTGGGGACACGGCCGCTTGTTTTGCGTGAACACGTCTACGTTTACGAGCACGGACGCCTTGATATTTATTTTACGTTCCCGACACCGCTTCACTAGATCATATGGAGTTTTTATGGGTACCACTGGATTGCTTTTGAGATGCTCTTTCCAACCGTATACGATTTCTGTATTTCGACTTGGCTTCTTGGCGAGTTTAGGCCGATATTGTGTAAAGTCTTCTTAATGTTTTACATTAAACTCATACAATTACACCATAACCACGCCACACAAATGTTTCTATACACGCACTCGATTGATCTTGAAGAGAGCTATCGATTGAAACTCAAACGAGCGCCGTAGCTTCCCCTAATCAAAAGTTATCCTACGCGGAAGTTATGAGACGCGGGGAAACGAACTTAGAATTGCTACCCCCCACCCGCGCGATGCTTCGCAGTCCTCACTCAACGTACCATATTCTTTGATCCTTTGGAAATAGAGTGGTGTAATTGAATTTTGAATGTAGACGATGGATTCGGAGCTGCAACGGCGAACTCTATCACCCAGTTTTGTTATCATAGGATTTTCCGGATTGTCCCCCACTATGGTTGCAAATTTAAAGATGTGTTCACGTCAAAAAGTGCCTGAACTACTTAAAACATAGCAGTTTACACCACCTGCTACATTGTTGCAACCTGCCAATAGCGAATGTTGTACAGACACAGCACTTCCGACGCAGTAAGGACCATTAGGGCGACGTGGGGAAATAGAGATCAGCATAACTGGCGTTAGGATTAGGCCACTCGCTTATATCTTGCCTTGTAAGCTAGTATCGTTATGTAAAGTAATTTATTATATTTAACGCAACCAAATTTGAAAAAGTGGTTCACCAGGCGAGTACGAACGCAAGGCAAAAAACCTTCGTTAGAGAAACAGGTAAATACAGAAATGCTGGAAGAGGCAATATATTAAAATATAACAGTTTTAAGTGCCAGCAATATAATGCAAGTGCTAGCGCTTCCAGAGTAAAAGTTATTTGCATAGAAAGTACGGTATAGTATCGCATTCGCAGCCAGATTAATGAAATGGTTGTCGTATATTACCAGGCGAGTGTGCTGAAACAATTTCGAAAGAAGGTTACGACGTCGGGTGGTTCTGTTTTGTAGAAATTAGTTCTCGAAGTGATGCACGGGAGTAATATCAGTAACGAGGTTTCTCTGGAGCGGCGAGGAAGGTCTAACGCAATAAACGAAGCGGGCCGTCTACACTGCTGCATCTGCAGCGCTTGAATGCTGACGAGAGTGACTGTATTCAGCGGGTTTATAGCTTTTTTTCCGTTTCCCATTGGTCGAATTTTCTTTCCCAGAATGTCCTAACGCTGGCCCTTATATATTTTACTATTTTTTAAAACCACAATAAAAATACGTTTAGAGTTAAAATTCCCTTACGTGTAAGGGAAGCTAATTACCTCTACATGTAAGGTAAAATTACCTCTCAAATGTAGAGTATATTTACATTACAAGTGAAGTTACTACTCCCTAATTGTACGGGAAAAGAGCCTGCCAAAAGTGGGGTGGGGAATCCCATACAAGTAAGGGAAAATTAATCGTCTGTATCCCCTGACGAATAGTAATCGAAATCTCAAAACTAAAATCCTCGATACTCGCAGGTGGTTGGGTGCGAACCAGGATCCTATATCACGATAGGCCGATGAGCTATCCATTACACTACGGCGACAGCGTGACGGTATTGCTGAATATAAGCGTGTTAAAGGATTGTTTTCTTTTTTCCCACCCGTCTCCGTTGTTGAGAATGCTGAAAAGAGACGCACGAGTCGTAAGGTAATTTTCCCATCCATGTATGGGATTTTCCACTGCCATGTAAGTGAATTTTACTCCAGAGTACGGTAATCTTACCTTACCCGTAAGAAAAACTATGTTCCCCCCACAAGTTTGCGAATATTACCTTACACTTGTCAGGTAATTTTCAAATTATTCTTTACAGTGTAATATATGATAAATACTTCTTCCAATTCCAAGAAGTCATGTTTGAATTCCAGATAGACATCAGACGTAGTAGTTTTAGTTGCAAGTTTAAGTTAGGTTAGTATAAAAACCATTTTATTTCTGGCATTTCAGTATATAACGGTGTCGGAAAAAAATCCAAAATTATAGTCATAAGGAAATGTATAGTTATTTGGAATTTTTCCGATACAAATGAGAAGCAAAAATGTTGAAATAGACAAGCTGTAAATTTTAATTAGTAAACATAGCGAGTAAATAAAAATTCGTATTGCGACTACAAAATATGTATAAAACAGAAGGCAGTGAAATTCTCCGGATACACTATCGACGAAGTTTAACAAGAGATTTATTAATAAATATACCTATATCACAAACACTGCCCCAGTTCACCGAATGTTAGCGAATCTCCTAACTGACAGACCAGTATATAGAAAATAATTGAATAACTTACATCTGATTATAATCCTCCGTGAATCATATTTGACTACAGTAGCTACGTATGATTGAGTTAAATATCAAACTGTGTTTTACGACAAGAAGATATTTTTTGGATGCCGAATGGCTCATTCATTTTCATAGTGATAGGTGCGAGAAAAAAAAACAGTGGGAGGTCTAACGTAATGGCTTAATTACACGTGACTCTTAAACTCTGGTCTGGGCTGTTGTGTTAGCTTGGCGCCTACGCGAATTAACTCCAAACCGTGGCATCAGGATTAGGTGACTTTTAAGGGAATATAACTTCTCTATACATAAATATTTCCCCCCTGTTTTTTCTAACTCTCATGCTAGAATGAATGTGATGTTCGATATTCATTACAAAATGATTAATCTTGGTAGAAAATAGCGTACACCTAAGTGCTAAACTATGCAAATGTATTGGCAATGGGTTTATCACCGAGTTAATTTTACATGAAAAATTATCTACTAAGAAAATGTTAATGGAACATCATGATGAAACTTACATAAATATTTCAATTTTTCAGCTTTTAACAGGGCTGCAGTCCAAGTAATTGTCGTTCCTTATATTCTAATTAATTTCAGATGTATTTTTTGCGACCTGTTCAAAGCTGTGCTGAAGTGGCAGTTTCCAGTCCTGTGAATATTCATTGTTTTGATTAGTAGAACTCAATAAATACACTGCTATAAGAAATTAAATACTTTATTATCTCACTGGAAACACATTTCGCTGGTGGTGTATTTTAAAGAATTGTGTAATGCGAGCAAAAACACTCTAATTGTTTGGAACCTGAAGCCTCATACTGTACGCAAATTTTATTGACGGCTTTCTTTTTTTAGTTTGTAATAAAGATTGCCACTATGTTATTTGTTTACAGATTCAATCTCCCTAAGCGTTGTGAGCAGTAATTTATACAGAGATATAAGCACATTACGGTAGAGAATAATAATATTATACTATTTAATACTAACAAGACGTTTGATGCGATGTTGTAAAATAGCCTGTATATAATATAAGCCACAAAAACTCTTGAGTCAAATTCATGCTACATGCCTGCGATTATCCGTTAATACATTTATGCATGAATTCAGGAAAATATACAGCAACCTTCTAAATTAATTTTTGACATGCCGAGTAAAATCAACGCAGAATAAGTGTGTCGCAATTATATCGATAATCTAATTTCATGACAGCAAATTTAAAAGTACGTACAAGGTTAAATACTAATTTATTCATTATTAATTTTCAGTGCCAGATTGTCGGTGTTATTCTGTTCTCGATCATGCCTGTGAAACTATAAATATACTTGAGAATATATACCGATTTTGATAAGTAATTTTCACAGTCGTAAACTGGGCTCAGAGTGATGGCACACCACGAATGGGCGGAACAAATATATGCAAAGGCCATTCACGGTAAAATTAGTACTTTTGAAAGCCCTGCTTAAGATTGACATGTATGCAAGTTGTATATTTTCCCGCCTTATGTAAAATTAACATTGCCATGGGCCTCATCACTTTATCCATACATCGGTCAGGAGAAACTGTGAAAGTATTGAAAAAGAAAATATTTCACAAATCTGGTTAATTTTTATACTACGATGCATTAAAAAAAACAGACAGCGAAAGAAATAATTTAAGTTATCATAAATGGTTAGCTAACACTTTTTATTCGACGTTAAGATAT
This sequence comes from Dryococelus australis, assembly GCA_029891345.1. NCBI lineage: Eukaryota > Metazoa > Arthropoda > Insecta > Phasmatodea > Phasmatidae > Dryococelus > Dryococelus australis. The sequence goes on from CM057002.1 coordinate 38,869,299, forward strand.
GGAACTACTTTCCATCCATCGTTACCAACTTTACTGGACACATGTCACTCAGAGCACCCGTTAAACTATTTGAAGTTAGGAGCAGTGACTTTTTTCTAAGGTTGGTTTCAAAAGTGATCACTTTATCGTGAATAGTCTTTACTAGTTTTACGGTTAGTGCAATGTTTGTTCATGGCGCCGTCAATGCTGTAAGTAGAATGGCTGGCATCTTCTAGCGTCTAAGGTAGTCGGTGACTCGTCTTTGCGAATCGCTGACTGACGCAAGAGGCTGCCATGTGTTACGTTAAGATAATTACATGAACTGGACCACGAGTTCTCCGGTTTCCGACTACTTTGTAACTAACACCAGAGCAAAGGCGGCAGGCAGTATTCGAAGTGGTGCATAGCCCGGAGACAAAGTTTGATGACAAGTGATGTCGTATCATGTTCAGCGTCGAGTCTCGGTTCTGCATTACCACGGATGACTGCCGTGTGCGACTATGGCGAAGATTGCCGAGAAATGCACCAGCAGTATCATGTATCATGACGTCTTCGGACACCTCTGGTGGCGAAAGGATAAGAAGCGACCAGCCCGAAAGTCGAACTTTATGCGCAGGGCTTCAGAAAAGTAGGGAACAACCGTGAATGGACTAGGTATATGCTGGTTTTCATTGCACCCTGATAATATGGCCGGAAGCCCGCGTTTTTTTTTTTTTGTGATACAGTTGTTTGCGCGAATATGCGTATCTCGGTAAATAAATGTTCTGCAAATAATAATATTTCTCAGAAAGCATAAAAAACAATCGTCTATGCCCCTGTTTCATTACTTTTGTCATATTAAGTGTACATATTCTCGGAGAAAAAAATTTGTGAAAATGGTCAAATATCGCATTTTTAAAGCTTGCCTGTGCAGTTTCCTTAAGCGGCAAGCGAAAAGTACAAAGATACGGGCTTTGTTTAATCTGCGGTGTTTCGTCGTGAGCAATAATACCCCACTGTTACAGATCAAAATTTGCACAGTACAGCGTTACGACGGAAACACTGCATGTCTTGCGCGTAAGAGCGATGAGGCACTAGGCGTGCGTGTTAGTGTCGCCCGTATCGCTCCCTCGCTTCTTGACCTTGGACACGCAGCTCCACCCCACTCTTAAAAACTTCCACATGTCGTTTAATCGTTTAAACACGGGCAATATCATTTCACGAATACTAACCCCCTCCCTCCGTGCTTAACTTTGTTTGTCCGTGAGTGTAGTTTTCGAACGTTTATAGACTCTAGTTATAGTTCACTCTCACGGTCAATGTTTTTTACTCGTGCTGTAAACAACAAAGTCGGTTTATCAGTCGCTGGGTTCGTGGAATTGGCAGATGCACTCTAATATTTCATTGCTTTTATTGCCGGAGGTCTCTTAATTTGCATATGCGGGTATTTGTTGAACGGATATTTATGTTCTTTATCTTTACTGCTGCTATAGTACCTAAGGTTGGAAATATATTCGTCATGCTATATATTTTCACCATATGTACTACCAAATTAACAGTTCTACCAATCAATGTAGGCCTATATATTAGAATCTTTCATTAAGCTCTACGACAGGCAAGTACCACCACATTAAAAATAAAATAGCTGTTATCAAATAGTAAATTGGGCGAAGGCTTTGAAACGAATGACTTAATCACAGAAGCTTGGTGTTTTTATATCAGTAGAAGAACTTAGATGTGAAGCAAATAATCACATACGTAGGACGCCAAGAATATAACATACTATCTAGATTATCCAGGTGAATATTCGACATTGTGCGCGAAAGTAAAAATTGTATCACACTCATTTCGAAAATTCTAAACATTTACTACGTATAAATATTCAATGGCAAGCAATTCAGTTGAAATTTAAGTTTATTGGCGAAAAATTAAGTTTTGTGTATAATATAGTTTATACAGTTTCTGGAATCTGCTTTCAACTTTTTGAAAAATTATATTAACTTAATAATTGCCAAATATATATTTAGAGATGAATTTTCACTTCCCTGACCAGAGTGTTGGTACACTACTGAAGCACTCTTCCAAAGTCACTTCATTCAAAATATATATATATAAATGGTTTACATTGCCGATAGTTTACGTTTGACTATCTAGTCATGTAGTTTAAAACTAAAATTCTGGAGAAAATTATACGGTGGTTTGTTAAACAATTCAGACGTACAACAGTAATATTTTTAATGGTCCGTAAGTAAAAAAAAAACATTACGTTTCGCATTTTCTGAGTTGTTGAATGAATAGATGTTTAAATTATATGAATTTCTTATCAGAACTGCATCCATTTTCATTAAAAAAAACATTAGAAACTGATTGAAATTACATGCAGCTAACATGTCAATATAATTTATATTATAATTCATTAAATTAAATTTGTTTGAAATGCAAGGTGTAGTTCATTACATTCCTGCAGCCAGTAACCACGGACACCCTACACATGGCCTTGCTCCATGCTAGTACGCTCACCTGTCGAATGTACCCCAACAGAACTGAAAACAGAATTGTTCTTTGAGTGCGCTCACTTTTTCTGCCCATTACTGTAAAGTGATTTTTATACCGCATATTAGCGGCGAAAGTGCGCTGATATCTTGGAATGTGAAATGGCCGATAAATCGCAGCCTGCTACTTTGTCACAGATACTTCCTCGTCACATGATGTATCTGTGACACAGTCATTGAAGTATCTGTGACTACACGTTCACAGGTTTGTTATACTTCCTTCGCCTCTCACAGTTCATTTCAGCTGCCTGTGACATGTCACAGCATCACAGCCAGCCGAGCCTTCTATACGGGAATTTTCGTGTTTACCAAGAGATGGCGACTGCGTGCTTTCAAGCGAAATATTCATTAAGTAACCAAAGCTTCCGTTTAAAACGATATTAAACCTTTTTACGTGAAATGCTTTCATTTCACTTGAATTACGTTTGTTCTACCTTACTATTTTATTGTACGGTGTAACTGCAATGTTTTGTTTCGTATGTACTTTCCGGTTTAGTATTCTTTTAAATCATTCAACCGTAATTCAGTTATTAAACCCAAAGTTAAAAGATATGTATGTTTAATACATATTATCATTGGAGGAAGACTATTAAGCAAAACAACAGAATTATATTTAGGAACAACAAACCATCAGAATATTATACAATTGATAGCACATTTGTTGTGAATTAACATCGTATTCCTGTTTTTTATTTTCTCAAATTTACATTATTGCTATAGTTACCACAGTTAGTAAAACAGCTGTCACTGTAGCAGATATTTGTAAATATCGTTTAAGGTCATCTCTACCTGGAATCCTTATTCTTTCATTCCACGTATTATATTCGCCTTCCTTTCCACGCCCTAAACCTGACACAGTGAGAATTAATCCAAATCAGTGGAAATTGTGGAAATTGTGCGACTAATAATCTATTTAATATCGTGACTAAATTCCACTGATTTATTTGTGATTCCCCCTGAATGTCAAGAATTCCATTGCCATAAGTCACTTGTTCCCAGTTAGTTTGCTTGATTCGCCAGTCAGCAGTAACCCATCAGCTGACTTTCAGTCATCTCTGATGTGATTTTCCACATCCCTTGCTACAAACTCTTCCTAATTCTTCCTATTCCCACTCTAATCCAGGAACAAATTTAAATAAATGCATTGAAAATAAAGAAAAAAATACGATTGCTTAAATATATTTGACGGGCAAGATTATTGCCCATTTATGTAACTAACAGCATGTATAAGAGAATTTCACACAAAATATACGATTCGTATAATCCACTGCTTACGTTATGTTGTGAACGAGATCTAGGTTGATTGCAGTGAGTTGCAATAAATATTGCATTTTTTTTTTCGACCGAAAATCGATTCTGGTATACAATCCGCAATTTCCCATTCACCAGTTCATTGCAGCAAAACCGTTTGTACACGCTCGTTTTCGTTGTTTCCAACTTCAGAAACACTACAGCAGGCAATAGAATATCTCGCGACCCTACTTTGAATATACTTGACATACGAGTTAACCTAACGTGTCATTACATCGGTGGCCATGTTTTACAGGGTAAAAACAAACAAAACTATTATTACATTTTCCTTCAGCCTTTTTTCAGGGTGGCATATCTTTAAAAAATATATATCTTATTTTGCGACCGATGTACAAATATTTATATTAATATCCACGATGAATTTTACTTCTCTCAGTTTTTCGGGTGGTTATGAAAGTTAAGTAATCAGCTCATTCCTCCAAAAATAAATGGGAAGTCATTGATTCATAGTAAATAATACCTTCTCCGAGTTTCTTCTTTGATAATAAACGTCATAGTCACCGTAAGAAATGTTTTATCAATTGAAAACGTTGAAACGCCTAGAACTGAAGTACACTCTCAAAATTCAAAAATAGATAATTTCCCACCCAAACATTTAAGTTAATGAATTATCACCTTTTATATTGAAAAAAAGCCCGGTAAACAATTTTTGAACAGTTATCTTAAAGAGCTTTATGAGGTACACTATTTTGTAATGGCAGCTTACCAGGATATGTTGGACTTGGTTTAACTATTAAATTGACGGCTTACTTGGGACTTGAGCACACAATTTCGAGTTCAGTGACCTCAGGCACGGTTAAGCCTGTGTCATTTTTGGTACACTTATAAGGCAAATCCTTACTATACGGGTTACCAAAAGTCTCGCTGTGCATGCATCTTCAAAATAAAAAAATTCAAAAACTGAATCTGAACAATTTAATATATTTCTATGGGGTTAGTTTATCTGACTGAAGAATTGACAAAAATGTAAAACTGTATTGTTTTTCGAATAAGAACGTATGGATGCCATAAAATCAGTACATATGTGAAAATTATTATTTTAAAATGTAAGAGATGATATTACGATGGACTCCGTGTTAATAAAATTGAAACTACTCGTCGTTATTTTAACCGAGAGAAAGTATTTCTTTCAAAAGTGTTCACTTTACAGCGATCATTGGCCCATTTCATTGGGCCAGTGAGGATTATGATATCCCAAAGCAGAACGTTTGTGCGTGGTAGGTATGCGAAGAACTTAGTCCCGCTGAATACTTGGTCATCCAATAATAAAAATTAAAATTAGATACACCCACTGTTATCGAAAATACGATGGCTCAAAAGTTTCCGCGATTTTCAAGTATCTCTAGCTACACTCTAGTAATAGGATCTGTAGGTCCGACCTCCTAAATAAAAACTAGGCTGCGAAATGCCGCGATGGAGTAGTGGCGAAATGAAGACGGGAAAAAAGAAATCTGAGAACCCCGAGAAATTTTTCACCTAATTGCAGTATCCGCAATGCACCGCAATGAGAATCCCCGTCAGAAAATTTCTTTAGCCCATTGGGATCTAAGAAAGAACCGGGAACCTAAGTGCTGAGAGACATTTTTCCTTCGATACTAGTTGTAATCAGCATTAAATTGAATGATCCTTCATTAAACATTTATACGATATCTCGCATGAAGTACAATGAAACTTCTTAAGGCCACGATCCTTCATTTCCACAGCTTTCGCGGAGAATTAATTTTTTGTAACCAAACGGGAGCCGATATTGTGAAATCCTCTAACGATTTTGTTACAAATTGTTTTATTATGTAGTCTAATTTTCGCAGCACAAAAAAGTGTATAGTTTTATCCAATTAATTATCTAAAGACAATTGTGTTTATTTTAGAATTAGTTAAAATTATACAGTTTTTTGTGTTAAAAAAAATACTACAAAAAAAACAATTTGTAACAAAATTGTAAGAGGATTTTGCAATATCGGCTCCCGTTTGGGTACAAAAAATTAACTCTCGCAAAAGCTGTAGAAATGAAGGATTGCAGTCTTAAGAGGGGGGGGGGGACGGTGGCTAAGCGGTTAGCCTGCCCGCCTCTTACCAAGGCGATCCGGGCTCAATCCCCGGCCGGTCACTCCGGATTTTCGCATGAGGGAATCGTGCCGGACGATGCCGTTGATCGGCGGGCCTTCTCGAGGATCTCCCGCTCTCCCGCCCCCCCCCCATTCCGGCGCCGCTCCATACTCACCTCAATCACCCTCATCGGCTCTCAAGACCTCAATGTTAAGAGCAGTCCAAATTTCTTCACTCATTCTTAAGATGATTCCCATTTAAGTAGTTTACTGCGTATTGAGTTCATTTGCTTATACACACGCACATATTTTAACCCTTTCAATTTGTCTTCCGTGTAAATTTTTCAGGCCCTTCACAAATGTGTTATGAGTATTTTACTCTATATTAAACTCACTGTCGTAATTTCACGCAATCTTTTTGATAGGATGCATTATAAACTATCCTAAAATTAAGTATTTTACAAAAGTAACATTTGATTTTTAAAGATACAACGTCAGTTCCCACTGCTTGCACACTGAATTTCTGCAGAAATGCATAAATTATGAGTTTGCTATCCAATATACTTTAGAATCTGCTGTCTTCAAATGTTGTTATATAAACCTGTTATGGCACTGGTATAGCATATAGGCTATATTTCCTCGAATCGTAAGTTTCCATGAATAGCAAACTCTGCTTTAAATCTGGGGAGATAGAACATATACTTAAAAAGTGTAGAAGAAATTATAACGAATGGTTGAACACCTCGGTCACTATTACACGGAAAACATTACCACTTCTATAAAATAGTTTTTTGTTTCCTACATCCCAGAGATATTCTGCTCCGTTTTTTTCTTACGCGACTGAACATACTGAACAACGTCTAGTAATGTAAGCCTCATTATTATTATTATTTTTTTTTTAACGCGAGTACCGAGAACCCACCGGTGGAGCGAGTTTCTCAGGAAGAAAACTAGTTTTCCTAAAGACTCCAGCAAAAAACGGCGTGGACTGCTGAACTTACTTCGAGTCCTCAGTATTTTTCGCTTAAAGTCACACCGTCTGTTGGAAGTCACTAACCTGATTTTCTTCTCCTCGCAGGCGAAAGAATTAGACAGCGGTTACCTTTACGTAAGCCCGGTGCCGATCCCAGACCCAGCTTGTTGATCCCTGCCGGGTTCCCGAGAAAAAAAAACCTGATCCAAGCCGACCTTTCCTTCGTATGCACGTTTTCCCCGATCCTATTTTATATCGACGAGTTCCACATATGGGGCAAGGTTCCCGCCGACACCATGGAACTTCTAAAAAGAAAATGTGTGTGTATGTGCATGTGTATGTTGCGGGAGGGGGAGTCGTGCTGTTAAAGATTGGAAGGGGGAGGGGGTCGTTTATCGTCACCAAGAGGAGAGAGGTGTGTGTATATATATATAGCTGCGCGGAGGCCATAAACAACCTACTTCAGCAATCCAACGTGCTTGCCTGCCCGCCACTTCCCGTTGTAAAACTTTTCTCGTTGAGAACTTCACAAATTACGTTCAACAATATATCTGCGAGGAACAGCAAAGGGTATCATACACTTTTTTTTTTCTTTCTTAAAGCAAGTTTCATATCTTTCTTACCCTCCCTCCCCCTCCCCGATACATCGTGAAAATATTTGCGTTACGTACCGTGATGCGGGTGCAGTGTTTCAGCGCTTTCTCGTACCCCTCGACCTTAAAAGAAAGCAAATGACGCTACTCTTTTTTTAGTTACTTCGGACCAGTTTCAACTAAGATCTCGCGTCCCCTCAAAACAAGAGTTTTTCACTTCGTTCACACGGCCCTTGTATTGCAATCATGCCTAGCACAACAGATCTTGACATTCGTCATTCTCAGTTTTAAATTGTACCACGGTTATGTTGAATTAAAACTAAACTACCAAACGCATTTATACACAGTCCTCTAATATCTTAACAGGAAATAAGTTATGCACATTCTGCATCCTGCAGGTTGAAAAATTACAGTGATATATATATATATATATATATATATATATATATATATATATATATATATATATATATATATATATATATATATGTGCACAATATGCGTGACTTCACGAAGTAAAAGAATCGCTTGCGCAATAAAAAGATGCAGTAATTTGTTTTTGCAAAAATCGATAAAAAAAAATCTACTTCGGCAATTTTTCACGAAAATACTCATATTCGAACCTAAACTTTAAAGTTCCTGACGGTAACAATTACATTTTGAATGTTGCATTTTCTATACACTAACATTATAGACCTGAAACATAACCTGACGATAGAACATAGAGCAAGAAGGTTGGTGTTGCTGATGTGCTGTGGTCTGTCCTTAATGTCGTTTATTTCAATGTGTAGTAAGAAATATATTTCAATTAAAGTACACAATAATAACTTAAAAGGAAACAATGCATATTTAGGTAAGAAAAAACCTGTATAAACCTGTAATCGTCGAATTTGCCAAGTCGTTCTATCAGCAATGAACATTCACGGGATTTGAAAACAAGACTTATCCCTTAGGTAAGAACTAAACTAGCAACATTATTCTAATAATAAATAATTTTCCGGGGGGAAAAAAAACCAACGAACTTAACACTGACATTATTAAATTACGAAATTTATAATGTAACTATAAAAATTGTTTAGTTAAATTAGTTTTAGTCGTCATGTGTCAATACAGTGAACATTATATATATATATATATATATATATATATATATATATATATATATATATATATATATATATAAGGCTGTTCACGGTAAAATTAGCACTTTCAAATGCCCTGCTTATGATATACTTGTGTGCACGTTGTGTATAATTCCGCTTTGTGTAAAATTAACATTGCCATAGGCCTCATAAATTTATTCATACGTTGGTCAAGGAAAACATGTGAAATTTTTAGGAAAGTAAATATTTTACAAATCTGCTAATTTTTACACTTCGATGCATTAAAAAAAAAAAAAAACAGATTTCTGTTGAGAAGATTACGAGTTAAACATGGGACATTTTCTGAAACGACTCTGCTGTGTTATGTTTTCAGTATAATATTGGTATTATCTTAGCGCTATCCCTTTCTGTTGTTACCGAGTTGTGTAATGTTGTTGTTTGTGTTACACTATATCTGCGTTTCCCACGTATCTCGTCTACATTACTCCACACTACTTCACACTTTACACAATATGGCGCCGGGCAATGTGGGGTGATACACACCTCGCATCTCGTTTCATTGCATTCTGCATACTTATATTGGACGTACGGCAGATATATGTGTTTTTCACTTCGTAAAACAGATGAAATGAGCAAGCTTTAACATTATATATTCACACACACACACACACACACACACACACATATATATATTAAATTATTGAATGATTCACTGTTATAATATATAAACACTTTTAATACTTGAAATACCCTTGTTGACACAGTGCTTTAAATACCTTTAAAAAAGCACGATTCTTTTACTTTCATTTACCGTAATTAAGATATTTTCACATACGGCAGTCTTGCATTCACGAAACCGTATTAAAACAACGGGATGTACAGGAAGACATTGACAACTAACTGATAAACTCTGCAGAAAGTTACAAGTTAGTTTGTTAGTTGGGGAAGACTATTTTTCTTTTCTTGGTCGCCAGGTTTAACGCCTTTTACTGTCAGAGGACGGTATACACGCGTATTGTGACGAGACAAGCATTCAGTTTGTAAATAATAATAATAATAATATTTCTTGAAATATATCACTATAGAGTATGTTTGCAGTAATAGTCAACTCCTCATAATTTTTTTTGTTGATACAAATGCTAATATAAGCACTACTGAATAATTAAAATAAATATAACAGGTACTTAACTTTATAATATACTTGTTCGGATGGATGGAAATTATTAAAACAAAACCTGACAGGCGAATAGAAATATTCAACTTACGATATTCTTCGCTACGTGACAATGTCTATTCAATAAACCAGAATGCTGTAGGGAATAGTGGCTACTTTAAATCGAGCATCATTATTGGCGAAAATTGCGAGGAAAAAATAATTTAATGAGATCACACACAAACACACAGATCTTATTTAATTTTTTATATATTTTTTTTAACTAGCAACTGGCGTAGAGCATAAAACTACGCTACGCAAATGCAGAGATAAATAAAGTTATTTTACCAAGATATTACATTATGGCCAATAATATTCTAAGACTGTCCTCTAATCTGCCGCAAAAGTGTTAGAATAAATCAAATTTAAAAATTTAGATTGATTGTGGTAATGTAAGGAATCATGTCATCCTTGGCGATGGGTTGGTTTTTACAGTATGAAATATCTGCAGCAGTTACCTTGCATGTTGCCATGTTGCATCTAAACAATGAAGATAAAGGCAGTTTACGCTCAAATTATCACTTTCGAAATCAACCTATGAAAAATGTCCCTGACCATTCCTCCGTATATTTCAACAGGTACACTGACTTCCACGTGCCCAGTAAAGTTGGCAACGACGCCGGAGGGTAAGTAGTTCCAAGAAATAGTATGTGTAGACCTACTATAACTATATGTAGAATTACGGATGGTGTTAGGAAATTAATATTGAAGAATCTATCTATAGGCTGCTCACGGTGTAATGAGCACCGTTGAGAGCCCTTTTAAAGATGTACTTAGTTGCACGTTGTGTATTCTTTCGTCTTACATAAAATTAACATTACCGTGGACCTCATAACTTTATCCATGCGTCGGTTACGTGAAACAGTGAAATTATTAGAAAAGTAAATATTTTACAAATCTGGTATTTTTTTTTACACTTCCCATGCATTAAAATAATAGAAAGCGGAATAAATAATTTAAGTTGTCACAAATGGTTACCCAACAGTTTTCATTCGAAGTTAAATAAGGAACTACTTTCCATCCGTCGTTACCAGATTTATTGGGCGCATGTCATCCAGCGAGCCCGTTGAAATATACGCTGGCAGGGGCAGTGACATTTTCTAAGGTTGATTTCAAAAGTGCTCACTTTACCGTGAACAGCCTTTACATGTTCTAGCTTAGTAAAAATGTATTGGTCGTCTATAATAGCGAAGTGTTGAGTCCCTTAAAAAAGGGGGTGGGGGGCGGAGAGGAGGGATCAGCGGTGGATGGTACGGGCGGAGGGCAAACGGGAGAGCCCCGAGAAAACCCGCCGGTCAGCGGCAACTTGCGCCACGTTTCCCAACATGCAATAATCCCGATGACCCAGCCGGGAATCGAGTTCACTTCGTCTTGACGGGAAGATAATACGCTCATTACTACGTCACCGCCACTTCTATTTCTAGATTAGGCCATCCCTGCAGCATAGACGTGGTATAGTCTGTTCACGGTAAAGTGTGCACTTTTGAGGCGCTAGTTACTTTTTCCTTTCAGACATCACTTATCCTTTAACCACCTTTTAAAATAAATTTTGCTATGTAAGTAGCCTATTAAACACAGTGTGTGTATACTCCACCGCACTCGGAAGTTAACGTTTAAGGCTAAAATCAAATATATTTATTGACTATTATTCCAAATGAGAGGGCTTTGAAAAGTGCCCACTTTACCGTGGACCGCATATACGTGCTTTTGTGAACCTGCTTGATTTGCCCCAGGCACGTTCATGATTCGTTCAACACCCAATAACGCGAGACCAGCAGAACAAATCGACATTATATCTCGCGAGCGATAGTTCCATTTTCTTAAGGACGCTTACCTGATTTAAAATGTAATAATATTAATTGAGTAGTTCATTCGCTGTTCATTGAAACTCATTTAAATCAAACCTATGAAAAATGACTCCATCTGTGACGTGTTTGTATGTTTCCTAATGATATTATGTACCACAGGCGTTTCATACTTCTGTTAATATAAATTAACATAAAAAGTACCTTATTATTGTTTACAATGGATTTTTTTTTATGTTTTATCTATAAATAATGATAGTTCATTTATAATCGATATAAAAAAAAACAGTGATGAAATAGGCGTGTTGGCAACACCTAGTAAGGAATGGTTCTTATGAAAGATATTAGGTTTGTTTTACTCGGCTTCTCTTTGTGCCCTTCCGACTTTCTAGAATCTGTTCCGCGTTCTACCTGCCGGAATTAATATGGCGCTGATGTATTTTATTCGCAGGGTAAACGTGTTCCCGGGTCACTCACGTCCCGCTCGCGATGATCCTCCTCCCGAGGAAGAGTTCCGGGGGAAAAATCGTCTGCTGTATATTTTGGCGCGTACGAATCGCCTGCTTGTATATCGTTCTCATGTTCGCGCTGTTAAAGCGGGTTCACGATAAAGTGAGCACTTTTTGAAACGAACCAAAGAAAAAAATCACTGCTCCTGCCTGCATATATTTTAACAGGCCCTCCGAGTGACATGCGCCCATTAATGTCGGTAATGAAGGATGGAACGTAGTTCCAATACTTTAACGTTGAATAAAAAGTGCTAGAGAACCATTTGTGATAACTTAAAATTGTTTCTTTTCTTTTTTGCTTTTTCAATGCGTAGAAGTGTAAAAATAAGCAGATTTCTAAAATATTTACTTTCCTAATAATTTTACACTTTCACTTGACCGGCGCATGAATAAAGTGCTGAGGCTCGTGGCAATGTTAATTTTACCTAAGGCGGAAGAATACACAACGTGCATACAAGTAGATCATAAGCAGGGCTTTCAAAAGTGCTTATTTATACCGTGAACAGCCTATAGTCGTGCTATATAGATGAGAATAATATAAGTTTTCTAGCAACATTTGACGAGAAGGGTTCGTGCTATTCCAATAGATATGTTAGTTAGTTTGGAGCATTTGTGGTTTGGCTTAAAAAACAACTATTGCATTTGTTAGTTTGCATAAATAGTATCAATTTCCTCGATATTATTTCATATAGTTAGTAAAACTTAAGATTTTTCTTTTCCCTGTCAGATTGTCAAGACATTTTAAAAAACAAAGTTGAAAATAATTTTGGCATACTTCTAATTCGTTTTATCGTTTATTCGAGATACAGTTCGCTGAATTTTGAACTGTAAAAATGTATTACCGTTGTCAAAATACCAGAGACAGCGTATATATGTGACACTGGTGTAACAGCTTCATCTTCATACGACTCTTAATTTGCAATTAAATTTCATGAAACGTCTGCTAACTGAGCCATATTTGTTTTCCTTCATGAAGAGAAAAGGTCATGGCCGATTCATTCCCAATCCTTCCCCCAATCCCTCTTCCCTGTGCAACTTGCACCGTCTCTAATGACCTCGCTGTCGACGAGACGTTAAACCCAACTACTTACCTACCTACCTACCTTTATAAAGAATAGTGCATTGGTGTGTCCTCTTCGCTCATTCAAGAGTTTTCAACTCATTTCGACCCGAGTCAACTTGACCCCTAACTCTTTGGACTCGTTAGGAACAACAAAGAGACGCCGAGATAAACAAACCTTATTATTACACCGAGTGCGCACGATTGCGGTGCGTGGCCTTCTTTGTGTAATTTTGTAGACACTATTAAGCTTTGTGTTGCACGAGGCGGAGGAATATCATGCAAATATAACTTTAGCAGGGCTTATAAATGTCGAAAGTAACCACGAATGGTCTATAGAAACAGACTGTCCACCTTTCCAAAGAAGTTTGCCAGGATGCCGATTTTCTGTGCGAAAGGATCTGTGTTCATGTCAGGGGTATAAGCTGTTCACTGTAGAATGAGCACTTTTGAAAGCCCTGCTTAAGACCTACTTGTATACACGTTGTATATTCCTCCGCTTCAGTAAAATTATCATTGTCGTGGGCCTCATCACTATATTAATGCGTCGGCCAAATGAAACTTCGAAATTATTAAGGAAGTAAATACTTTACAAATTTGCTCATTCTTACACTTCGATTCATTAAAAAACAGAAATCGAAAGAAATAATTTTAAGTCGTCACAGATGGTTACCTAACACTTTTTAGTCGACGTTTAAGATATGGAACTATATTCCATCCGTCATTACCAACTTTAATGCGCAAATGTCACTCGGCGCGTCCATTAAAATATATGCATGCAGGGGCAGTGACTTAATACTAAAATTCATTTCTAAAGTGCTCACTTTATCATGAACAGCCTTTAAGCCATGGAACTTTATGCCGCTTTTAGCTGACTTTCCGAGGGAAGATAAGCCAATGATATCACCTTCCTGTGCGTGTGCGTGCGCGCGCTTTCGAGCGTGAAAGTGTAGGTCTGAACGTGTGTGGCCTCATAAAACTTTTCAACTCGCGCGTTCAACGAATTTCACTTCACTGACTCGATATATAGTACGGAGCAAATACTCACCGAATTTCATAGTTTTTGTCTATGCTGAGTCTAATTTTTTTTTCCTTCAAAATAGTGATCATTAAAATATTCTTTTTTCTAGATGCCTCGTTATGCCTCAGGAATTACTCAAATAATTTGAGCAAAATTTGTCTTGTTGAAAGATTATATTATTAAAACAGAATTCTTCGACAACTCGTATTCTAATTAGTTTTCAATTTTAGTAGATGTTACAGTCTATAATACAAACCTTTTACGACATTTCTCAGGGAACCAATCATCCAGTCACCTTGTGGCTTGGTAGAAAATTAACTCTACGGTAGACTACTTAAACTTATATATTTCTTAACTAGACACTTGTTTTCATAATGCAAATTTATATATCAATCTTCCAATCGTTATGGCGTATCTACCAAATCATTAGGATTTTTTCAACCAAGCTGTGTTTCCTTGTAGTATATGTTACAAACATTTAGTGCGCTAATATATAACCTATTTATTGCAGTTTTGTAAGATAATGTAACCTGAGAAGTGAAGGTCTCACATATCCGCAACTACCCAGTCGTTAAATATTCAAGTTGGTCAACATTTTAGAGAAGGTTAGACGATCATAAAATTATCGAGCAGGTATTGTTGAAACTCAATGAAAAATAATCAACTTAAGCAAATAATTTTTAATATAAAGTGGTTTCAAAGATCTGCGAATAAAATAATTCAAAATATAAGGCAACCTTCTGGAGCATGTTGTCAAAAAAAAAAAAAAAACTCAATTTACATTTATTTCAAAACTCTTGCTTACATAATTTCATATAAAGCTAAACAGCTCTATACAGGTGGTTCCACGACTCAACCGAAATACTTACGCAGCGTGTTATACAGATCATTGGCAACGAAAATGACATACACAAGTAGGCTAAGCAGCCCCATTTCAGAGTTACAGGGACGTACATTCAATAAAACATAAATTTGAATTACTGAATGTCTTAAATGCAACTGACTACACTCATGTTTAATACCTCACACTAGCTGTTCAAATTGTGCCCCATCTGACTGTAAGTAGGTTGCGATACGTTGTAGCTTATCATGGCGTGTTGCCACTTGTTACCGCCTGCAGCAACTAGTCTCGTGTGTCTGACCGCCATCCGCTGCAAATCCTACTCTTCAGGCAGCCCCAGAAGAAAAAAAACCAACGGGGAGAGGTCTGGAGAGCGCGTCGGCCATGGGACTGGCCCACATCTTCCAATCCACCTGCGTGGATACTCAGCTGCTGCACCACGCCCATTTCCGTCACAGTATCGTACACAAACACCACGTGTGCATACTCTGCACGTGTAAACATTCCTGGCGTTGTTGCACAACCACTCGTATCGACACACTAACAAAGACTGGCCACGCCAGCCACACTAGCAGTCCCTGCTTACAGTCATATTGGGCGCATCTTGAACAGATTGTGTGTGACTTACAACATGAATGCAGTCTATTCCATTAAAGATATTCAGAAATTCCAATTTGTGTTTTTATTGTATTTATGTCCCTGTAACTCCGAAATGGGACTGCATAGCCAACTTATGTATATTACATATTTTGTTGCCAATGATCTGTATAACACGCTGTCGAAGTATGTCGGCTGAGTCACGGAACTTCCTGTATATGCATTAGATATTTAAAAATAGTTAAGATTATTTTTATTGTCTTTAATAGTTCAATTAATGTTCTATCTGTCCGAAAAACTAAAATATTATGGTGTAAATTTTGTGTAGTAATCCTAGTTTTTGGCATTACTACCAAATTGTTTTAACTACAAACATATACACCTCATAAGCATACAGAATAAGAGAGGGAAGAAGTGAAAAAGCAAAAATAAATTTAAAAATATACCAAATGTAGAAAGTATTCCATAAATTGCGGTTGGACATGACTTAAAATTATATTTCACAATTATAAGACTATGTGCTTTAAAAATGTGTATACGTAATCCGGACCAAAATTATTTAATTGGAAAATGCATTAATGATTTCCTTAATTCAATGACACATGAAACTAGGAACTTCATTTTATTTAGGCGTGAAATAAGACTAATTTTATCAAAATAATTGCAGTTAATTTTGTTCTTTACTATGCAAATCACAGTAATATTCTATATATTTGATTAGTAGAACTAGGCTTATATGTGGTTTTCGGATTAACTCCCACTGAATATGACTCGTCCACGTGAATTTTTGATTGATATTTGACATTTTCATATTAAGGTCACATTTTTATGATGTAAGCTAACAGAAGGTTTTATTTTTTAGGCTGACATCCTTAACAAGTACAGTTTGGAAGGAGAATCTATTGCGAAGAAAGTTTCGTTATAGTATTCTAAAAGCATCGAACTTTGGTGTTTTTTTTTTTTTTTTTTTTTAAAGCATCGGTAATAATACAATGGCTCTTAAATTTATCAAATACATTGCGAGAATGCAAAATGCAATCTTAAAAACTAGATAACTCTGACAGTTAAACTCAAGGGTAGGCATGACTAATGTTACGCGGATAAGGTAGGTTATTTCCACATTTTCTTAGAAAACATCGTGTTTCACTACCTTTTTACTAATAGAATGCAGAAATAGATTATAATTTTCACTAGGAAAACAAAACGTTCCTTGATTCGCAAGGTAGAAATTTTTTATCAACACTGTGGAAGAGAACTGAGAGGTTTTTATTAGAGTATTTACTTAGCTGTAAGGGGTTTCATTGAGAGGTAAGCCGGCCTGCTATTAGCCAAGTCAACGGTGATTCTACGGCAAACAGCACCTAGTTTTCACTCTCCTAGAGTTTCAACAGAAAGGTTTTATGGGTGGCTCTCATAGAAGCCGACTCAATATCATATGTACGTTCTGAGAAAATTACAAAAGTGGCTACAAAGTAGACTTCGCGCCAGAAAACCTAGCATTTATTTTTTAAAAATAATATAACTGCATTGGATTTCTTACGTAGAGGTAAATCAACTAACAACATCAAAACAAATGACGCTAGGAAATCTCCCTTATCACTTTTCTTCTATGTGTACAGCCAGTTCACCTTAAAGCATTCGTGTAGACGATGAGAGGGGTGGGATGTTTAAACAACCCCCTTCCCCCCTTCCTTTTTCTCCCAAGCTGCCATGTATATCAAGGAACATTAAAAAAAGAAAATATATAATTAGTTATCAGTAAAATAATAAACCACGCAAGTAAAACGATGTAATAAGGCAGTAAATATAAGCAAAACATAATATATAGGTGTCCACATCTACTTTTGCTCTTCAGCTCAAAATTTTTTTATATGCGTTGCTTTAATAGTGAAGAATCAACCCCATTTTCTCACCCTCCATATCCCCCTACGCCAAAACAAATTTCTGCATATGCTACTTTCAAGGCATACCTTCATTCCAATTACCTTATCGTCGTTTTACTTACTTCCCGGGTTCAATCAGTAGGCCACCTCAAAACTTTGCGAAGCCTAACAAAAATGGTTGACAGCAACCTTTACATTTTCCACTATATATATATATATATATATATTATATATATATATATATATATATATATATATATATATTCTGTTTTCTATGAGATACTATTTTTAACCACTTAATCTTAAATATTTATGGATAATGTTCAGAATGCTAGTTTTGTGTTTTAAATGGAGGCATTTAAATAAAAACATTATTATATGCCTGCTAAAACAGCGTGGACATTTATTTTTGGAGCGAGATAGAAATAGAGATAAAGATAGATGGATATAGAGATATAGATAAAGATAGATACATAGAGACAAATATAGATAGATAGAAAGATATATAGATAGAGATAGAGAGAGGTAGAGAGATAGATATAGATAGATATATAGATAGAGAGATAGAGAGAGGGAGTTGTGTATTTACAGCTGAATACCGACAATTTGGTATACTGAACGCGTTATGCAAGAAACAGAACGAAGTCATTCATCCATCGAAATTATTTTTCATGCATAGTTGCATTTCGTAACTTTATTTAGTTTACGCAGTGCGCCGTGCAAATATAAATTTGAATGCATTAAATGAAGCAATTTTGAAAACCAAAATATGTTTTTTGAGAGAATTACAGTAGCTTGTCTCGCGTGTGTTGCAGGATTGCAATAAACAATTACGAAGATAAAATATTGAAAGGTATTTGTCATTATTTTATAAAAATGCAATGTGAACCGCAGGCCAAATTATAAATAAAGAAACTCTTGGAGACAAGGAAGCAATTACGAATTAGTTATTCAATTAACGATAGTCAAACAAGTATAACTCTGCTGGGAAGAAACATTTTTTATGCAATTTAAAACAAAACACGTTACAACGGCATTCAAAATACATTCATCTGTCGTTTACTTCTTAAATTCTCTTAGGAATCCGTTGTCAGTTGTAAAATAGGAGTTTTTAATGAAGTCAGCCGTGCAACATTTCATCTTCGTGTTGTATAAGAAATGAATTAGAAAGCTAGACACCCCTTCTCCTTTGCGTAAATAAGACATGAAATGAATGTAATTTCCCTCAACCTACGATAACATCTAATAACAATTTACATCTTGACTTTTCTTTCAACAATACTAGGGGCGATCACATTCATCACGATCAATAAAAATATTTTTTGCAAACGGAGAGTAACTTTAAGAGCTATTTAATTTGCTGCATAAATGGGAGTAGCCAATGCTGTAGTCCACTCGCTGTTCCGCTACAGTGTATCGTTGATCACAGTAAAACATATAAATGTATCAATCCCAAGATCTTTCGAGGTAAAGGGTAGATGTGGAAATTAAATCAGTCATAGTATAAATGTCTGAATACATATATATCCAACTAAAAGTAATATTCTAAACTCCGATGCGTGTAAATGTATATGCATTAACTTTTTCTCGGGATTTTTTTTTCTTTTACTTTTTCATAACTATTTATAACTATTTTCTTTGTAGAAAACTGTTTGTTATTACATACCAATTTGTAAGTGATATTTCTCTCTCTCCTTCCCACGCACACACACACACACACACACACACACACACTCACTCACACACACACACACACACACCTGCAAACACACATCACACACATACATGAAAGTGATCTCATAAGCCTTTCTTCCCTTAGGAAAGTATGCTAAAATGAATAAGCATGGTCTGATTGCTGTTTATTGATATTTTTCTTGGCTATCAATTTGATCCGAAAAAGTGAAAGTTTGAAAATCCTAGATTCACTAAGGGTTTCAATACTATTCACTTATGGAATGACGACCAGTGGAAGATTTCCAAATCACAGTTGGTGCAAGACACTTTTGCGGTGTGTATAAAGATGACACCAAAATTTTTTGCTGCAAATCTCCTTTGTAGTGAATCACATTTAACCACAAATTACTTTGAGGCAACAACACACGTGCTGCAGCAAACAAAGCACTTTCCGAGTGTGCGCAGACTCCAAGCCTGTTACTTTCAAAAAATTGAGTACATCCCAACGCTCACGAATAGTTTCCGCTGTCTTAATGACAGACACACTTCATAGTCAGGAGTTAAAATATCGCACGAAAGAAAAGTCTTCAAAAGAGCTCACGAGTAAGAAGGATTATTTCAAGAGAATTTAAAACCTAGTAATAAAGTGAAAAGAAAATAAATAAAATTTCCTTTAATAGTATAACAGTTTAAATTAAGATAAAACAGGAATTCATCATTAGACATGTTTCCACATACCACGAGGACAATCACAATGCCATTGAATATATTATCACAAGAGAGGAAAGGAGAGAATAACAAAAATATGAAAAATTATTATTTTCTTTACAAAAAAAAGATATTCATGCTGTCCTGAACACCAACATTAATTTTATATAGACGAAAAACATAAAAACTGGTATTATCGTTACAGGGTTCCAGTGGCAGCCGGCAGTCGAAAAGAGCCCCGTGCTATGGATGCAGTCAGCTTCACCTCCAACATATTTAGTGGGCAGATAAGTAGAGATCTCGCCCTACCCCATCCCTCGCCATTACGAAAATATGAGATTTAGTGACCACCAATGTGACCATTTAAGTAAAAGCTATTTTGTAAAAAAAATTTCGATCTACACTCATTTTGTTACATATAAAGTTGCCTTTTTAGTCAAACTTCACTAACCAGCCACAAACTACCCCATAAACTTTGTTAATAAATCTGGCTTTACGAAAAAAAAATATATATTTTTGGAATGCCTGATCTCATAGCTGGTTTCATTTCGTGAATTTATCACTATTCGAAGCTATTCTTCTGGGGGAAAAAACCACGTTACACTTTATATCGTTTATTTCGTAATTTCGTAGAGATAATACAGAAATAGCTATCATGATAGTCAACGATAACACCCGGTATCATTCTAAAAACTCAACCTGCACTTTACAACTTACCATTTTTTTCTTTTTTTTTCTTTCAGAAATGGTCTGTTAGTTTTCACAATTTTTTTCTGTCCACGAGAAAATGGTCCCACTTAGTCAAGTATGCTATGAAATTTTGTTTTGCTTCAACTCAAATTGAGGGGATTTTTTTTTTTATCTAACGTCAATTCAGAACGTACTTAATATATATCGAGTCTCTATACGGAACACAAAATTTGCTCGATTTACGCTGTAAAATTAAACATCATATATATATATATTTTATTGTAAGAGTGAAATTTATAAGCAGTTTTTTTTATACATAGTTAATATGTACGGATGTTCCTCGAATCTAAGTTACTCGGTGTCGATAATTATCTCATACAAAATGCTCTGTAATGCTCTGTTTGCAAGTGACAAGTACTTCTAAGATATTATGATTAGTACAAGTGAGTTTACATTTGTATTTGTCTGCAGGGTAATTAAGTTCCATTATTTGACATGCTAATGAAATAAGTGCATTTTAAACGCAAGCCCGAATTAGAACATATTTTAGACAACGGTACTACGGGCTACAGAAGAGAGTTTTTATTTTACCATGGCAATTACTCTTCAGTCCGCTTTTATGCACCGAGCGACAGTGAGCAATGAATAATGAATTTGTCAGTAGTTAAGTAATTCTATAGATTTATGTATTATATCTTATGAATACTGACCAAACGAAGCTTTTAGGCTAATAACTCTATACTATTACTCTACAAGTAAAACCTAATTGTTTAACATTTTATATAAGCTACTCTTCATTGAATGTGATTACAAAGTGCATTATCCGTTATAGCATAAAACAAGTACAAGACTTCAATCACTAAACCAATAATTAAATACTGAAAAATAGCTCAACTAGTTATAGATATTTGTTTCGTCCCAGAACATAAGTTACAGTTTGAGTTCGAGACTTAAGAACCTATTACACAACACTTGTTTAATTATCACAACCGGTTTTGTTTTCGGCTTTAGCAACATGAACCATTACAACGTAGACCTATATAGTCCATTCACGGTTTTTTTTTTCACACTTTTTGAAAAATCACACCATGTATGACGTGTTTAGTTATTTCCTAAATATGCCACGTATCACAAGCGGTTTATACTTTTGTCGACATGAAATTATTTTATTTTTCGTTCTCTTGAAACTTTACTTGTCTTTTATTTATAAATTGTAATATTTCATTATAGAAAATATGAACAAACTCAGTGAGAAAACGTGTGAGTCGGTAGCGCCTAATAAGAAATAGTTCTCATGCGAAATCTAATTATAGGCTGTTCACGGTAAAGGGAGCACTTTTTAAGGCCCTGCCAAATTATCCCTTTCAATTAATTTCTGCTTTCCGCCACTTTTTAATGTAAACCGTGCAACATGATTAATAAACACAGTGTATACTTCCCATCACTCTCAAAAGTTGACGTCTGAGATTGCAATAAAATATATTTAGTAGGGGTTAATGCCTTTTGGGAGGGCCATAAAAAGTACTCACTTTACCGTGAACAGCCTATATAACTGAATGCGCACGAATTCGGTGCGTTGTCCTTTGTTGTAATTTTCTATACTAAATTAAGCTTTGTTTGTATAAGGCGGAGGCTTCAGAAAAGTATGAAGTAACCGCGAATGGACCATAGCACGGCTTCTAGACACACGGATAATCCTTGGGCATTGAGCCTCGTAGTGTTGATGAACGGAGAAAAAAAAATCCTGTGCGTTATGTAAACAGTTCTGCACACCAGGCCTGAATGGGTTAAAGTAATGCAAGAAGTGTATTACCTACATGTAATTCATTTCATCACTCATCATGGGGGTGGCGATGGTGCAGTGGCTAGCGCGCTCGCCTCCCACCCCCACCCCCACGGCGATCCGGGTGCGATACCCCGCGGGTTCATTCCCGGATTTT
Organism: Dryococelus australis; assembly: GCA_029891345.1. Classification (NCBI taxonomy): domain Eukaryota; kingdom Metazoa; phylum Arthropoda; class Insecta; order Phasmatodea; family Phasmatidae; genus Dryococelus; species Dryococelus australis. The sequence goes on from CM057002.1 coordinate 38,891,775, forward strand.
CGCATGTGGGAATCGTGCTGGACGATGCCACTTGCCGGCGGGTTTCCTCGCGGTGCTCCCGCTTCCTCCGCCCTTGCATTCCAGTGCCGCTCCATCCTAGGGTCTCATTTCATGTCACGTCCGGGAATGACGGGCATCTACGGGTCCCAGCTGGAAGGCCCGTCACTCGAAGAGTGATGCCTCGCCCTGAGTTCACTCCCCACTCGAGGTTTATTATTTTTATCACTCATTAGATAAATTTGTTTAACTTTCCCTATTCCCAAAGACAAACGGATAGCATTTTTGTTATAATCAGTAATGGATTAAAATTTATAAAATCTAGAAAACATTTCGGTCAGCTATATTTTACGCACCCAAGAACTAGTAAGGAATAAATGCACGGATAGTACGAATGTTTGTAAACTGACAGCCACGGTGAACTATGGCTTGCCCAAACTTTTTAAACTGTGGATTGTGAATTAGATCGCGTGAAGCAAGTGTAATTTGAAATCGAAAGTAACTTGTAAATTGCCGGAGCGAAACATACTTACCATCCCTTGCTTGTGTTTAGTAAAAATGTATGCTACAGAGTAAACAACTGGCAGCTAATCATTAGCAAACATTATTTGAACCTTACGCACGTAGATAAATGGTTAAAGAAGTGTCATTGAAGATAACCTTAAAGGAAGTTCGTAGATGCCGTTCTCCTGCACGGCTGAAATATTTCCCGAAGCTTGTAAACAGTAACAAAGAAATCACGGGTGGTAAGGGTTTAATAGGAGGTTTCCTCTTCATTTTTCATATGCGTACCACCCAGCTATTTATAATGCTCCTATTTTACGTGCACGTCCACAAAAATAATTAACACACCATTGTTTTGCCATTTATTAAGTGTTTGAAATATTTTCAGTAAAAAAAATATTATGATTGCGTCATGGTAGTAAAATATTAGTGATCTGAGAATAAAATATTTAAAATATTTGAGTGGGTGGTTTTCGAGTAATGACAAGTTTTTTTTTAGTTTGGACGACATTTGGCCGGGCGAGTCGGGCCCACTGCACCGACCAACATTCCTGCCCACGTGGAAAACCTGTCTACGCAGCACGGAGGAGGCGCAGATAAGGGCGAGATTCCCGTGTCCCTTTGCGGCTCTGGCCAGCGAGACAGAAAACCTGCAAATAACCAAGTAATATAGCATTATTCAATGAAAATATTACTAATACTGATCCAATAATACTTGAGCGTTAACACTTTGGTTTAAAGAATTATTCGGCAAAATTTGCGCCGTCGCTGTAGAGTTAAAATTAATACGCACACACAAAAAATTTATATTTAATTATAAACAACACCAAGAAAAATCTTTTCGCCGAATGACTACCTTATTGGTATCATACGACAGCACAGAAAAACCAACCAATTCCACATCAGTCTACAAAATACGATTAAGAAACGAGTAGCATCATCATTTATTAAACATTCCTGAGGGCATTCAGGGAGGAAAATAAGGTGGTTGATTTAACTGAATCGGAGTATAGGCATATTTCCCGTCCAACTCTTTATTTCAAAACTTAACTTGTGAGGTGCAACTTATCACAGATAAGTTACGGAACTATGTTTTTATTAGTGCCTTTATGAATGCAAATGTGTGTTTTCATCGGACAACATGGCGTATCCATTACCACGCGCATTAAACACAACTAGCTTCGCACACCAACTTCATTTTTATTTTTATCAAATTAAATGTTGCACACAATTCCTGTAACTCTAGTTTATCTTCGGAACTACAATGAGCTCACATTTTCAGGATCTTGAGCTTGTATTTCTTTTATACATTTTTATTTTCGTAGCAGTTACGTTATCGAAAAAATCACACTTTATTAGTTCGTAATAATTAAATATAAAATAAAACACTCTCATTGTGCAAGGAAAAATGTGTAATAAACAAATGGAATTTCTAACAAAAACTCGGCGATACCAGAAATCGCAAGGCTTTTTTTTTTTTTTTTTTTTTTTTTTTTTTTTTTTTTTTTTTTTTTTTTTTTTTTTTTTTTGCTCTCACAATATGCCTATTAACTGACGTAAGAGTGTTTACTAAAACTGGATATACACAATTCCAGTTTCGAGCGACATAGGAACTGAATAAATTACGTCTGAAAGCGAAACACCCGTTCTTCTCAGGTAGCGAATCGTAACGGCCGTCGCTCTCAATATACAGATTATATTTTGCAGCTAATCAATTACAATAACGCAGCAGCTCAGCAATACCTCAGTCGTAAGGGTCATTACAGATATCGTTTACGAATATCAATTTTCCTAGAGCGCATTTGAACTTTGCATTATATAAGAGGACGGCCAGGATATAAACCTTATCGTCGTTCGACTAAGTGAACCACAGATCACAGGGAAACTAACCGGTGAGTATTTTTCCTCGTTTGAGTTAGTGGAGATTTTTATACTGGAATAACGGTAAAAGAAAACATTCCCCAATCAATAAAAAGTGATTTTTTTTCTATATCACTTTATTAGTACACACTTCACTTGTCTCAAGAAGAATAATTTTCATGTAAAAGTTAGTAACCTTGTAATCGTGACTCAAATTGATCCCTGGCCGTTATAAGTATTTTCCTTGATGATCACAACGGCCGCTCTTGTATCTTTAAAAAGGAGAAGATTCACACATTTTGGCAAATCTACACAGTAACTTCTCAGTTAGAATGACAAAAAAATGTACACTGTAGTTTTCAAAATGTACTATTAATACTATTGTTCTTTAACCAATTTTTTTTAGGCTATGCCCTAATGCGATCCGTTTCTAGTACACATGAGCAGAGCAACATTCATAACTTTTTAAATATCCTGCAAGACAATGTATTAAATGAAACACTAGATGTTTTCGCATATTCTCCAAAAAATGTTACATGGATATTTGTAGTTAACTTCGTTCAGGTGTATCACGTTGAATGCAGGACTATAATAATTCCCAAAATCTATATTTTGCAATATTTGTGCCAGAAGGTAGAAAATATCTATTAGGCGTATTAATTACAGAAATACTGTCTCATAATTTTATTTCATTTTACTGGACGAACGGCATATAAGTGAAAATTATAAAAAAAAAAAAAAAAAAAAAATGAATCAGTAAACGAAAAACACTTTACATTTAAAACATGTGTAAAAAAGTATTAAATGCTACACTGTAATAATTTAGGGTAGTTTTAATTAACCATGGTCATTTGTTGATATACAGTACTATGAAAACTTGTTAAAATGGCACTATCCATTTATTAAAATTGTGGTTTTCTTGAATTCAAGATGCGATTTATAGGTTACAGAAATTCTTCACAAGTGTGTCCCAGAAAGTACTGCATGTGTGTCTATTATGTTGGCAGGAAACAGAATGCAGCACCACGCTATGACAGCACTGTTGGTAGCCTTGCTAGCGTGCGTAGTCTCTACCTTAGGGGCACGGAGAGATCAGCTCTTACAAGAACCACAACAGCCTGAGCCAGTTACTCCTACTTTGTATAAACGAGGTAAAAGCAAAATGGCTAGTATTTGTCAGTCTCAAACGAAGCTTTTCATTGAGCTTCATATAAGTACACTACATCTCTTCTTATCTACAAGTAGATTGTGATCAAATGAGGACTTTTGAAAATCTTGCTTGGGTTCTACTTCCCTGAAAATTTTGGATTCTTTTACCATACGTAAAAGTGAAATTTAGGTTTACACAAGAACTATTAATATACATAGACCTACTTCGATTCAGTGGAACTACGAAAGTGCTGGGAACACACGCTACCGGCTATTAGAATTCTCTACAAGAAGGACGTGAAAGATCACATCCAGATTTAATGGACAGAATTCCCATTTTACAAAAAAAGGCATGATTAGTTTTGCATGTCAGTGTGGTATAGAGAATATGAAGAATTCAGCACTGCGTGACCCCACCATGAGTGGAAATAACCGCTCCTAGACGTTGTGCAATTTAGAGGAAGAGATTTTGGTTAGGGTCTAGGGTATCTCCGCCCATCTTGCTTCGACGCGTACTCAAAATTCGTCCATCGTGGCTGCCGAAGCCTTGTGGCAGACCATTTACCACACGTTTTCGATGTGCGAGAGATCCGGCAAAGGCACAGGGCACATGACACGTTGGTCATCTAGGAACCGTCGATGTGCACCACGTGCGGTCGCGCACTGCCCTATTGTTACAGGGTCCCAGGCTGACCTTGAACACAGGGGACAATAGCGGTTGCTGGTCATCGTACCAGCAATGCGGCATAGGCCGCAGCGGGACTGGAATTCGATCGCATACCGTACAACAACTTCCAAGGACTGGGCCGGTATGACGGCGCGTGATGCAGGACTCGGCCATGGTGCCTCCAGACGCTGATGCGACCTCTAGGCCCGATGTTCCGTACGTCATTGCAGCCGGAGGCACCTGTGGTGAGCTGTCAGTAATGGGGACCTGGATGTGATGCCTTGGTTCTGCACACAGCGACAAACCGCGCGTGCAGATACAGATCGCTGAGTGAGGTGGCGCAGTGGTAACTCGCTGGACTCGCATTCGGGAGGATTCGGGTTCGATTCCCGATCCAGCCATCCTGATTTCGGTTTTCCAAGGTTTTCCGAAATAATTCTGGGCGAATGTTGAGATGGGTTCCTAATAAAGGCCATGGGCGATTCCTTCCCCAATCCCTTTTCCCAGCGCAGTTTGCACTGCCTCTAGCAACCTCGCTGTCGACGATACATTAAGCCCGACTACCTACCAGATTCAGATGCCTTATAACGATTTTTTTATAGATATTTTATGTGATACATTATTGCGGTTTATGATTTAAGTTATTGCCAGGAAACGCTTATTTCTATAATATTTTTGTCTAAAAGCAATAATACAAGCAAATAATACAAATGAAAGATGAATTAAAAAAAAAACACAGGCAGCCGATTGCACTGTGCAGTTATTTGAGTATTATTGATTTTATGCAAAGAAATTCAAGAAATAAACGCCGTCTAACACAAACATAAATTATAAACCACAATAATGTATCACATAAAATAACTAAGAAATTACTTTTCATGAAGGATATTGAGCTGCACACACAATTTATAAATAAGTAGTGTAAAAGCAGAATTTGACCTGTGTAGCATGAGTAACGCTAACCGACACACCTGAAAGCTTTGTTATTAGTAATGTCATATTTTTTAATTCTTTTAGTCTACTAACCGTATAAGCTTGTTTAATTACGGAAAGCACAAGATTAATTATTATGCCTTTTACAGATAAATATTTAAACAATTAAATACTGTTTTAATTAGTCGCGTAAACGTCCGTTGTACATAAATGCGCATACAGTACCTAGTTTTTTTTATACATAAGCAGTGCCGTTGCTGATATCATTTTCCATACATTAATAGTTTAGCAATTGTACTCAGAAACTTGAATAAATGCACTTATACGGATCATACAAACAAAAAAAATATATATATAATTATGTCTACAAATTTAAAATTAATTTTTTATAGAATGGCAACTTTACTGGATAACATCAGCGTGCCCATTAAAACGCAACATAGAATCTGGGACAGGGATATTTTGTCCATTTCCTAAGTGTTCGCTCAAGGTCGCGGTTGCACCCCTTTTGCAGAAATACATCATAATTTCAGATTCATAGTAATTGGTTCCAGAACGTATGGTTCCAGAAAATCTACATGTTACGAGTTATTTAAATTTTTAGTGCGAAATTTTAATTATATGTTATCTGCTTGTTGTAAAGAGTCGAGAACATATTTTCATTTCATCAGTATGCTCTTGAATTTTTGCAAGCAGGAAACAACACATTGTGAAAATAAAATACAAATTTATTAAAGAACTATTAAATTATACTTTTTTCTACAGTCAAACATTTCCAATAATTCCTCTGAAACTGAAACTGTGACACGAAAACTTATCGTTTCGGCACTATAGGCGAAGCCGTACGTATAATAATATTTTGATGAAAGTACGGGGAGTGTGTAGGCCACTGTGAAGATGCCGAACACAGGAATTTTTCCACAAGTCGAGGGTCACCCAGGTACAAAATTACAGTTTGATGCAGCTGTTTAGATGTTGCGATCGATAATATTTTCACGGCAACGATGGAAAGGAGTCCGAGAACTCGTGGTCCGAGAGTCACGTTTCCACCCCCCTCCCCCAGGCATGACTCAATTAAAGGGACCGCGGCGATGTCGCGGTTAAACAAACGCACCACGACGAACCGAGTTCGACACCTGGCGAGGTGAGCGAGTGAAGAGATCCGGGCGGCTCTTAACATCGAGTGAGTATGAAGCAGCACCTGAATGTATGGGCTGGAGAAACTGGAGATCCCCCGGGGAAAAAAACCCCCCGCAGACCAGCGGCATCGTCCGGGGAAGATCCCGCCGGGAATCGAACCCGGTATTCTAACCTCTACGTGACTGCGGCTCCTGCCCTGGCGATGCCGTTCCTCGTGGTTCTGCAGTGTCCTCCACGGTCTTTCACCACTCCATATGCGCTTCACTTAGCCCTCATTGGCGTCGAAGACGCTCAGGTGTTAAACGCATCCTAGTTATGTGTGTATATGCACGTGCTTTCGTATTAGATAATACTAAACAGGTCAATCTTAAGTACATTTCCTCATAAACCAGTTGCACGACATTTTGGAAGACGTTTCTTTTGATGTACGTCGCACGTGGTTTATGCACGTTAGTGAAACACCACTTTTCAGCTGAGCTGCAAGAAATATCTACAGCGAAATATTTTCCGGACAAATGGCTAGGTCGTGAAATACATGTACGTTTTCCAGACTAAAATACATTGGAATTTTATTTAGGGGGCCATTTGAAAACAACTGTGTATGCACATTCGTTCTCAATATCGGAACAATTACGTCAGCCTATCCAAGAGGTCTGTCATAGTATTAGACAAACATCTGGTATTTTTTAAAGAGTACGGCAGTTTACAATGCGACATCTGCACGCGTGTATTCAGGTTAAGGCTGTATTTACAACAACCCGTCCGTCCGTCATCCGTCCGTCAATCACGTGACCAACAGCCAATCAGAGGTGGCCATTAATTATATCCGTCTATCCGGTAAAACCTTGGCAAGCTTTAACTTTTGACGGACGGATGAAATTACAGCGCTCTAAACTTTCACGTTTTGTTACTCGTTTATCCAGAGCTGTTTAGAAGGTTGTGTAGTATGTGCAGTGTTTTGTTTTGGCATTTTTTTGTTTTCATATGTTTATTTACGTAGCTGTAAAATGAAGTAGCGTAAATTTTTCCAGAAGATTTATTGTTAATTGTTTGAAAACATGAATTCCTTATTTACAATAGTAAAAGTCTTAATAAAATCATGCTTTATATGCTATTAATTTTCTTTTTCGTCAATTAACTTTCGTTATGCACGTGTATGCGTATTTTGGGTACATACAAATACAATACCGCCAAAATATTCGCTTTATATGGAGATTTTTTGTTCTATTTGTAAACAGTTTCGTTGGATTAGTTTGGAGCAGATCGCTCGGCTGGGAGACGGACGGAAGGACGGACGCGACGGGCTATTGTAAATACTGCCTAAAGCTAGTAATTTTGAGACTCTCCTGCAACGACAAACAGCGCCACCGCATTATTGCAGTGGAAAGTTTAAAGGACTGTATCTCGGAAACTAGTCCAAACATACCACCACATGCTCGTTGAACTTTTGCCACTATGTCAGTGTCTACTGTGCACTAGTGAAGTAGTTCCTGTTCACAATAAAGTTGGTCACGATCAATGGAAGGAGTTCCGTAACTAAACGTCGAATGTAGAGAGTTAGGAAACACAATCGCTCGCTCATTTTCTGATTACCGCGTGTGTTCATCCACGAGGAATTCTCGTCGTCTAAGCCTTGTAGCACTATGAGAACGTGACCACTTCAAGGCGTTCCATAATTGTGCACACACACACTGTGTAAATATACATATATTTTTCTAGCTGCCATACTTTATGTAATTATATACTCTGTACACTGGTAGTTGCTAAATATTTGCGGTAATTCACCCTATCATGATTCTGTGGTGAACAGAATATTATTTAGCTATCACTACTAAACTGATATGGACACGAAAAATAAATTACAGGAGAAGAGCCCTGTTCTTTTTCAGTACATTAAATTTGTATTGAAAATAATTAAAGAAAAAACATTTTTAATATTGATTACTAGATATTAATTAATACTAAGATGTTATTTTCTATTTTACTTAATTGTTTTGCATAGTTTAATTTCTCACTTGCTAACCCATAGAACAGTAGAATTGTATTGTATTTTTCTCAGGTAATCGACAAATATTTATGCAACTGACAAATGTGTTATTGTGAAAAATATCTTACTTATTGAATGTATAGATCCGAGCATTATATTGTATATAGGGATGTTTTGTCTTGCAACAACTTAAAAATGTTTTCCACTCTTCATCGTGACAAAATGAACATAAGAGAGTGTACCCGCGAAACTTCTCGTGATATTCTCTCACTAAATGTTATTATCGCTCGCGCAGTGTAGAATATGCTCTCACTAGTTGTTACCCGCGGCTTCATCCACGTGCAACGGATTTAGATGAAATTTGGTACAAAAGTAGACTATATTCGGGATTAACACAAAGGGCACTTTATATCCGGAAAATTGAACATTGCATCAAGGAATATAAAAAACAGATCATCAACCAGCGTCTACTCAAATGTTTGGTGGCATATTTTATATATTCCCTAAGGAACCGTTTGTTTTTTCCAGGATGAAAAGTATGCTGTGTGCTAATGCATAATGTAATCTACTCCGGTACCAAATTTTATCCAAATCCGTCGAGCCGTTACGACGTGATTGAGTAACAAACATACAAACTTTTGCATCAATACATAGTATAAAAGAAAGTCCCTGGGGCGCGTCTGTCTGTCTGTCTGTCTGTCTGTCTTACTAGCTGTTACCAACACACCTGCTTTCTCCTTATTTTATTAATGTTAATTAAAAAAAAATTAATTTATAGATGAATACCAGAAAATTGTCAATTTGACTCAAGATAGGTACTTTTACGTTGACGCATGTATAAAACGTTTGCAATACGTGACATACTTAGGAAAACAAACAAACACGTCATACATACGATGGTTCTTCAAAGTTTGTTTAAAGAAGTGTTAACAAACCACGACTAGATACATCCGAAATCGTCTCCGACAGTATAAAGCTCTTGGACGAGAAAATGGCCGCCGGATCGAACTCATGTACGCGTTTGTCATCTCTACGAATTGTACAACTGGTGTCGTGGACATTTGCAAAATTCGAATATTTGTGTGGTGTTTGGATCAGTTTAAAATAAAACCGTGCAACTTGAAATGCGTTTAAAATTGGTTTTCAGGGGTCAACGTCCCGGAAACTGATGGCTTGTATCTGGAGTGCTACGGCGACTTTTTCCCACAGGACTGGAGCAATTTCTATGTCTGCACAAGAAGCGGCTGGACTATAATATGGTACAATGGACCAGAATTTCAATATTATAGACGATACCAGAAGTAAAGGATACAATATTAAAATATTAAAAGAAGTTAAAATAAATTTTTTTGGCAGTCTGCGGATTTGCAGTCTTTTTTTTTACCCATATTTTCCTTTCTCCATTAAGTTTCTTGAATATCTCCAGGAGAGCTCGGGGTCGCGGTGGCTGCGTGGTTAGCCTGCTAGCCTCAAACACAGGCGAACCGGGGTCAATCCCCGGCCGGGCCACTCCCGGATTTTCGCATGTGGTAACCGTGCCGGACGATGCCGCTGGCTGGCTGGTTTTCTCGGGGATCTCCCGTTTCCCTCGCCCCTTCCTTCCGACTGTGCTGCTCCACACTTACCTTAATCACACTCATCGAATCTCAAGAGCTCGCTCTTAAGAGTCGCCGAAATCTCTTCACTCACTCACCCTCTCCAGGACAGCTCGTTTGTCTACACGCGAAAGAATATTATATTTACGTAGGTACCTTATATGGGACGCATCAATTATATGCCGACGAGAACCTATAATGGTAAATTATGAAATACGGTGTTATGAGTCAAAATAAAAATAATACAAAACTCTTTTTATTTTCTACGAATGATGTTAACAAAACGTACGCTACAAAGTTGGATGCGTGCTTAAATATAGAGCAACCGTAAGTTATTTTAATAATCAATTGTTGTCCGCCACTTCGCATCTGAAAAGTTGCGCGTCCCAGAAATTTGAACTTATGAGCTTATTTCTGTATGTATAGGAGGTCGAACGGCGAGTATCACAGAGTTCAGGCAACACAAAATTGTTCAAGTGCTATAGGCCCTATCTGAAAAGCACTGCACTCAACTGTGCATAGATAAACGCTTTAAAGTTTGTTCACGTTAAAGTGAGAACTTTTGAAATCAACCTTTCAAAAATGTCACTGGACCTACTTGCGTGCATTTTAATGGACACATTGACTGCCATGCGCCCTCTAAAGTTGGCAACGAAGGGCAGAAGGTGTCTTAATGCTTAATTTGGAATGCCAGAAAAACATTCGAGAATACTAATATTATTTGGTTTAATTTCTGTATTTTTAATGCACGTGAGTTTATAAATGGTCAAAAATTGTAAAATATTCAGTTTTATAATAATTTCGCAGTTTTGCTTGAACGACGCATGAATAATGTGACCAGGCCCATGTAAATGTTAATTTTACATACGGTGGAAGAATACAGAATGTGTACAAAAACAGATATGTAAAAGGGGGGCTTTCAAAAGTGCTCACTTTACCATGAATTGCCTTTCAAAAGTGCTCACTTTACCGTGAATTGCCTTTACGCTTGCACACACATAGAAGATTCATTCATGACGTGTTGAGAACTTCCGGTTAATCAGTCGCCGGGCCTGTAATACCGTAACATCTCACTTCTGCTATAGGCTGTTCACAGTAAACTAAACACTTTTGAAAACCCCTGCCTTAGATCTACTTACATGCGTATTGTGTATTCTTCCGCCACACTAAAATTAAAGTTGCCACGGGCATGACCCTTGTGTTTATGGGTCGGCCAAGTGAAACCGTAAATTATTACAAAAGTAAATATTAGGCAAGTTTGATAATCAACGTGCATTTTATATGCATTAAAACAGCAAATAAACTATTTAAATATTCCAGAATGTTTACTTAGCACTTTAAATCCAACACCAGGGCACGGAAATACTTTCCCTCCATCGTTACCAACTTTACTCTGGGCGCATTGTCAGTCGCTGTGCCCGTAAAAATGTATGCAGATAGTGGCAGTGATATTTTTCAAAAGTATCTTAACCGTGAACAAAATATGTCTTTTTCTTATACCACAAGTAGTATTATCATGTATGTTTTGACTTAAATAAGTGCAAAAGTGGCACGCGTACCATTTGAATAACCTGTAAATGAGTTTTGGAGAGAGGGATCACACGTTGGTGCTAAGATTCCAAGGTTAATACAGACCATCCCCCTTCCTACACCCTCTAACCCTCCTCTAAGAGGTATGCTGTGATTGGCTGAAGGGCTACCCCTCCACTTCTGAGGTGTGCTGTTATTGGCTGTTGGCTGAGGGGGTATCCATTATAGAAAATTTGGTACAAGGGTTATTTGGGACTTTGTATCACCGGAGGTCTGAGGACCCTGTTTTCCGAGCTGTTGTCGGGTGAAACGACGCCAGATTGAGAGCTACAGCAACCGGTGCCCTTGGTTCGAGACCTGTCGAGGGCAATTAAGTGTAATCAGGCGTAATTGCATAATGGCACAATTAGTCATGACTAGTAATAGCATAACTCCATAGCAAGTACACATGTTGACTCTTCGGCTGCCGAACCACAACTAACGAGGATGGAAGGGTGAAGTTAGGGGCATAGGAGATGTAGCGTCTAAAGTTGAGGCAGCAGTTAGTTTGAGACCTGTCGAGGGTAATTAAAAATTTTTAAATCGTATGTCTACAAATTGCGTAACAACTAAGTATATGTAATGAGTATTTATCTGTAATTAGATGTAAGTATGCATAATTAGTAAGTAGTATATAAATGCCGATTCGAGCGCAACCGCAAAAAAAAGTGGCTCAAAAAGTTGCGTTTGGGAGCAGTTGCAAAAAAAGTGACTCAAAAAGTTGCGTTTGGGTGCCTCTGCAAAAATACTCGTAAAAAGTTGGGCTTGGGAGCAGTTGCAAAAAAATGGATTAAAAAGTTGCGTTTGAGCACAACTGCAAAAATGTGACACAAAAAGTTGCGTTTGGTTAGATCGTAGTTTTTAGGAAAAAAAGTTGCGATAAACTTTACGTTTGAGTGCATCTGCAAAAATACGCGTAAAAAGTTGCGTTTGCGCACAGTTGAAAAAAATAAAGTGGCTCAAAAAATTTGAATATGTAATATATATATATATATATAATGGACGCAAATGAAATTCAACAGATGTCTAATATGATGACCAGGGCAATGAAAAAGACTTACACAACTTGTAATGTTTGGAAAGAATATAAATTTAAGAAAGATATTTTTGTGAAAAGAGAGAAGAAGAAATCTCAAGAGAAGTATGTCATGTGTGAAACTTGTAATAACTTTTACAAACCATCTCTCATAAGAAGACATCATAAAAGTAGATTGCACAAAGGTCTTGCACCAATACATAATAAATCACATGAACCAACAAATACATGGGAAATTTTTAAAATATCACATCATTTAATATCAAAACAGAAGTTCCCACGAAAGAAACATGTGAAATGTGAAACTTGTAATCACTATTACAAACAGTCTCTCATAAGAAGTCACTCGAGAAGTAAAATTCATAAGTACACACTCAGGTTTAGTGTAGAAGAAATCGAAACAGTATTTCAAAGTAGGATCAAGACTCATGCTGTAAATATTGTGAATGCATACAAAGACCCAAATCATTTTCTAAATGACATAAAAGAAACTGTCACAGGACTAATCAATAAACATTTAAAATCACTCAAAGTGAACATGTAGCTCTTCACTGAGCACAAAAGGGGAATTGATGAGAATATTGAATATGTAGAAAGCTCCTTTACAACAAAGAACAAAATTATACTGAAATCGAATAATCTGGAAAATATTATGCCAACAGCATATCGAAAATCATAGCTGAGATGGGGGCTTTCGAAACAGAGGATCTCAGTGGGAACTCAACAGAATATTTAAACTAGAAGTGCGAATAAATAAATATGTACCATTCAAGGGCAGTTCTTACGTTGATCTCCCAGAAGAAATCAAAGCTAAGCAGGCGGTAATTAATGTTAAGAATAATGATCTGTTCTATCTGCAGTGCATCAAGTACAAAGAGACCCCCAAAGAGTGAATAAATGCATAGCTTTTGAACATGAGTTTGATGATGCACTTAAGGGTTTGGAATTTCCAATGAAACTGGATAGCATACCAACCTGTGAGAAAAGAAGTGGAATTTCTATTAATGTATAAACATACGAATAAAAATATGGTGGCAAGGAATATATAATCACCCCATTAAAAACAACAAAAAATAAGACAGATAAGCACATTAACCTACTCTATATCAAAGATGAAAAGAACGATCACTACTGCTGGATAAAAAGTCTTTCGAGACTTATCGCATCTCATGTATAAATAATGGTCAAATATATATATATGCAATATATGTTTGCAAAATTTCTACTCTGTAAGTAAGCTAAATGAACACGAACAAGACTGCCGAGATCACGATGGTGTTAAAGTTGAACTACCATCTAAAAGAAAAAAAAGGACATATTAAGATTTGAAAACAAAAATCATTCTTTGAGAGTTCCATTTGTGATATATGCTGATTTTGAATGTTTGTTGACTAAAATTAAAACTTGCCAACCAAACCCCGACGAATGCTACCCTAAACCATACCAAAAACACGAGCCTATTAGCTTCTGTTACTATGTAAAATACGAACATGGATACTATAAACCACCAGTAACTTGTGAAGGATCTGATGCATCTACTGTATTCGTTAAAATGCTAATGGAAGAAGCAAAGTCTATTGGTAATATATACACAAATGAAAATCCAATGCTTCCACTAGCTCAGAAAGAACAAATTGTTTATGATACAGCTACCCATTGTCATATATGTGAAAAGCATTTGAATGGTGATTCTGTGAGAGATCATGATCATCTTATGGGGAAATTCAGGGGAGCTGCACACAGAGATTGTAACTTATTGTATGAAAATCCATGTTTTGTCCCACTGTTTATAAACAATCTATCTGGCTATGACACACATTTATTCATAAGAGATCTTGGCATTGATGAAAAAAAATTGTTCTAATTTCCAACAACGAAGAAAAATATATTTCTTTTACGAAACATGTATGTGAAAGTGTAAATCTTAGATTTATTGACTCATTTAAATTTATGGCTAGTAGTATCGATAAACTATCTAGCAACCTTTCCAGAAGCCAATTCCGAGATACGTGTAAGCATTTTTCCAAAGAACTTCTTGACTTTGTTATCAGAAAAGGTGTTTATCCATATGACTACATGGATAGTACTGAAACATTTTGTGCGACATCACTTCCATCTAAAGAGGCATTTTACAACAAACTCAATAAATGTGACATTGCAGACGAAGATTACGAATTTGCGAGAAAGGTGTGGGAAAAATTCAACATAAAATCTCTAAGAGAGTACACAGAACTCTATAACAAATCTGATGTATTGATATTGTCTGATATAATGGAAAATTTTAGAAATGTATGTATCAAAACGTATACGCTAGATTCAGCATGGTATTTCACAGCCCCAGGGTTAGTGTGGGATGCTATGCCCAGACATACTAAAATAGAACTAGAATTATTAACAGATTAAGACATGATTTTGATGATAGAAAAAGGTGTTCGTGGTGGAATTTCACAATGTTGTAAGCAATATGCTAAAGTAAATAATAAATTTATGAATCATTATGATAGTACAAAGTAAATCTTTTATCTTACATATCTGGATGCCAATAACTTATATGGATGGGCTATAAGTCAGTATTTACCCTATGGTGGGAATTAAGTGTGCAAATACAAATATATATGTAACAAAAATAAAAGATGAAGCTAGCAAAGGTTATATATTGGAAGTTGATTTGGAATACCCACATGAACTAAACGATCTCCACAAAGATCTGCCGTTGGCACCAGAGAATAAAATACCAGAAAGTTCAAAAAATCCCAAACTCTGGATTAGCCTGAATGGCAAAGAAAAATATGTATTACACTATGTAAATCTTAAGCAATATCTATCTCTCGGAATGAAGTTCAAAAACATCCACAGATTTCTGGAGTTTGATCAATCAGATTGGATCAAGTCTTATATTGATCTAAACAAAAATATGCGAACATAGTCTACAAATGACTTTGAAAAGGATTTCTACAAGCTAATGAACAATTCCGTTTTTGGAAAAACAATGGAGAATATTAGAAACAGAGTGGATATACGGTTGTGCACAAGTTCTAAGCAAATGGATAAACTAGTGGCTAAACCAAACATTAAATATATGACTATATTTACTAGCTCTTTGGTTGCAGTTCATATGATTAAAACATAACCTTGCTTTAACAAACCCATTTATGTTGGAATGAGCATACTTGTTCTATCGAAAGTCTTAATGTACAATTTTCACAATAATATAATGAAACCAAAGTATGGAAAAAATATTGAACTGTGCTACCAAGATACTGATTCGTACATCTATTATATAAAAACATCAGTCTTCTACAATGACATGAAAGAAATGGTCGATCATTTTGATACTTCTGACTATAAAAAAGATAATCCATATGGTATACCATTTGTTAACAAAAAAATTATTGGCAAAATAAAAGATGAATGTAATGGAAAAGTATTGGAAGAATTTATTGGATTGAAATCGAAAATGTATGCAATAAATGTGGAAGGTGGTGTAAAGAAAAGAGCAAAGGGTGTGATAAACACTTTAGTCAGAAATGAGATCAGTTTTGATAACTACAAAAATTGTTTGTTTGGTAAAAAAAAGTGTTGTACAAAAGTATGAATCTTATTAAAAGTAAGAAACATGAACTCTATATGATTGCGATGAGAAAAAAGGCATTAAGTTTCGAAGATATTAAAAGATTTATTCTTAAAGATGGTATTAATACAGTACCATGGGGCACTATAAAATTAAAGAGTAATGCTATGAAAGATTATATAACAGTAAATGTTTTTTAATGGATAACCATTAATTAAAAAACTAATAACCATGCATGTTTGCTCACTATTGGACTTTGGTGATTCTTTCACTTTTAACATCATAAATTAGGTTTCTTTGGCTTACTAGTACCACATTACAAATAGTTGTAGATGATATTGGTTTATTAAAATCAACTGAGGTTTCAGATTAGTTCGATATTTCACAATAGCGGTTTTTCTGTAAGAATAATCAATTACGTAGAATGGTCTTCTTCCAATAAATGACCCAGTGTTGAAGCACAGTTCATTTTTACGATAAGGGGTATCTAGTTTAGTCTTTGAATTTCTAAAATCAGTGTAAGCAATATACATCTTATCGAAAATTTTATCATCAATGTATAAATTCCAATTCTCTTTGGGAATCGCTTCATTCCGTCCATTCTTAATAGAAATATTTAAAAAAAACAAGAGTCAAACATTGAACCATGTGTGAATTGCCCAGGATCTTCTTTTCTGTTTTGCTGAAAACCAACAATGACAAAGACTAGCTTATCGAGTTGGATTGAATTGAACTGATCTTTTATATCAATCTGAAATTAGTTTGCATTAGTAAGTACTGGTTTTTCAAGACATTGCCAATAATTAAAACCAATTGGAATTTTTGGGTGTTTGTATAATTTTGCTTTAATTTCGTCTCCATAAATAGGATCGTATTCAACAATTGGCCACAGAATTTCCATGTAGTCAATAACAATTTAACCAGCATCTGGTCTATTATCTTCATCATCAGATCCATCTGCTTTCTTTGGGGGTCTTCTGTAAAAAGAAATACCATCATTAGAATTTCGAATAAATATGATCTTGTACCCACCTTTCCAGAATATTTCATTACAATCTCTCATAAACCCAAACAAATATCTTAATGGTTAGGTAATTTCGTTACGCTTATCTTTCCTAACATATTTACCTAGTTCTATCCCCGACATTTGGAAGTATGCTGATTCTGATTCCGAACCTAGAAATGTATGCATCATTGTTAAAGTGATGCCATGGTTGTTAATACCTTCGATTATACACCCATATTTAGATATCTCTAATCGTGACAACTGGAATGGGAAGAAATCCTCACAAAGCTCAATAGTTAAAGTTTTTTCATAATCTGCATTTGTATATCTTTTAGTTAGCTTATACTGTTGGTATACATAAGCTTCATTCGGATGTGAAAATGCATCGCCAATAGGAATATCAAACTCAATGTGCTAGTTGTATTCATTCAAAATATTTTTTTGTTAGGTCGTTTGGTGGAAACTACTGACGCTCATAACTTTCAATTTTTTGTTGATCCCTTTATTATATAGAAAAAATATTTTAAACAACTACACTTTTCTAATCAACACAAGAATTATGACTACTATCAAAATTTAACCATTTAATTAGCAGCTTATTTCCTTGTCTTCACAAAACTTTTTCCACTAAGTAGTCTTTATCATATTTAACTTAAGCAGCTCTGGCTCATAAAAATACCTTTAATTAGTTCATTTTTTAAATCTTTTATTCTGTATGTTGTGGGGTTTTTTGCACAATACTTCACAAACCTCAAATACTTCAGTGGACCAAAGTAGTGTATATCCTTTTTCAAACAAATTTATTATTTTTACTTATACGAACTTAATCTTCTATTGCAAACTTTGTTTTAAAAATCTTTATTTCTCCTCCATACATGTTATTTGAATATAACTTTCATTCTTTGAATTTACATTGGTGGGATACATTCCGATTGTACTGTGATCAGTGTTATTGTATTCACATATTAATTTAGGTAATATAGTCACCCATTTTTATTTTCCCTGCACAGTAAATATCAACACTTTCTCCTTCAATGTTCTATTAAATCTTTCTACAATGCTAGCTTTCTATTACTCTATGTTGAATAGTGTGTTATGTTGTTATTGTCCATTAATGAATTTAATGATTTATTGTAAAATTCTTTCCCTTTGTCTGTTTGTAAATGCATGGGTTTGCGATCATTCAAAATAGTTTTAAATGCTAATGTAACACTTTTCACCAGTTTTATCTTTGATTGGTATTGCCCATGCATATTTGAAAAAAAAAAATCTATCACGGTTAACAAATATTTAAACCCTTTGTTAGTTCTATGTATACCTTTTAAAGATCCAGAATTCATCTCAACTAAATCAGCTTGACAAAGATCATCGATGCCAAAAGATAAAACAGTTCTCCTGGGGAAGTTTTTTCGCATTGGTTTATGAATTTCATTTACAATATCGTTTTATATACCTCCACCAGTGAATATCGAGTTATTTGTAACACAACATCTACAAACACATTTAATCCTTGCTGTATTATTATTTGTAAGTTCATATGAACTTAGTATATTTTTCATACATTTGAGACAGTATACATTTAAGTTATCAATTTTCATTCTATTTGTTTATATAATAAATAAGACAACAAAAAGTTGTAAACAATATAGAGAAAAATATAGAGAGAAGACAGCTAATTGAAAAGTTTAAAACTTTTAGAAAATTTCGCCAAGATAAATATAATAAAAACAAAACACACAATCAACCATTGATAGATGCGATAGAAAATTTGGGACAAAAAATTGGACATGTAACAAATCAGAATAAGAACTAAATAAAGAACTTGTTCCTTTTGCTGTTAAGAATTTAGACTACCCACAGACACCAACAGAAACATCTTTTGAAAGATAACTGTTTGGTAAAACAGGCACCGATGAATGTTATGACGATGCCATTAAACAAATTGACGATGATGATGAATGCTATGACGATGATGTTAAACGCATTGGCAATTATGATGAATGCTATAACGATAAATTCTATGACAATGGCGTTAAACGCATTGACTATTATGATGAACGCTATGATGATGAACGCTATGACGAAGCGTTGGGGTATTTGAAAACTGATATCTCACAGTTAACTAACTACAAAACAACATTTATTGATAAGAAAGTGGCTGATTTCTTAATTGACTGCAAAGATGATGTTTTTGGACTAAAGGCTGATGAAGGTATATTGTATATTGGTGATAGCAAAGTAATATTCGTCAATGACAAATTTACTGTAAAAGGCCGGACATACACTGGAACTGATGTTGATGAAATTACTAACTAGTAAGAAAGTAACAGAAAGTGACTAAACTGCAACCGACTATGAACACTATAGTCGTATCCTAGCAGATACAAACAGTTTTTCAAAACAATGATCCAAACTTGGGAATGCCAAATGCGAGTAAAGGGAATAAATGGAAAATTGTTGTTAAACCTATTTACGATTCGATTAAAAAGAATCGTCCCTCATCTAAAAAAGGGAAAGGTATAAAGAAATATACAGACTATCCCAAAGAATACATATGGATGGATGATGTTAGGATGCTTATTGATAGACTTCTCGTTATATATGGCGAAGAGAGTGCTGGAAGTGATAACTATTACAATTTAAAAATTGGAATAATGAATATGCTCAACAGCAAGTTTAGTGACTTTGTTGTGAATAATCCAAAATGTATACCATAGCTTATACGAATGTTAAACACAATACCACATACTTTTTGGGAGTCGGAGTATCACGGAGAAGGGTTACTCAATGACATAATAAATTCACTAACTTTTGAGTTGCATGCACCTAGTTATCAGTACTTAGATCCGGGTACCAGACTACAAGAGAGAATTGACCATGGTGATAAACCCATTCATCCATTAGATGCGGCTGCAATGGAACATGATATAGCTTATCATTATCATAAAGATCTAGCTGAAAGACATTTAGTTGGCAAAGAACTAGGAAAGAAAGCGTTCAAAAGATTAAGTTTAGATGCTGATCTCAATGAGAGATTGTGGGCTGGTATTACTGGATCTGCGATGTGTATTAAATGTAAGCTTGGCTGGGGAATTACAATTAAATGATAAAATATTTTTTATAATAAATGAAAGTAAAATGCATTGTATTTCAAGTTCCTAACGAGTTGAAGGGTTTGATTATTGATTCTTTCCTAACGAAAGACCAACTGGAACATAAAAGCAAGAAACTAAAGGAGGACAAAGGGATGACTATCACAATTTCAGTTCCACAACTTAAGAAAATGTCCAAAGAAATGAAAACTGGAAATGCTCTGACAGTTCACAAAGGTGGATTTTTACCCTTAATTTTTGCAGCATTGGGAGCTCTAGAAGCATTAGCTGGTGGTGCATCATCTATCGCTACATCAGTAATTTTTGCTAAGAAGAAAAACCAAGAATTGGCAGAACAACGCAGACATAATTTAGCTATGGAGGAATACGGCAAGGGATTGAAGAAAGTTAAGTGGGGTAAGAATGTTAAAAAAAAAGTGATTCCATTCAGTAACTTTGATATTGATCAAATGGTTAAAAATTAAACATTAAATATTTTCGAGGTGTATTTATGATCGATGAGCTACTTAACACACCACTCGAAAATGAATGTAGGATTGTTAATCTAGATGTTTCAATAAACTCTGGTACACACTGGGTATGCTATTGGAAAAAAGCAAACAACAAATATTATTTTGATTCATTTGGTGGAAATCCACCGCGACAATTAATAGCATATCTCAGAAGTAATATTTTTTGTAACGATAATAGAATTCGAAATTTCAATCAAGTATCTTGTGGTCATTTGTGTGTAATTGTGCTAAATCACTTTTCACATAATTATAAATTTCCAAAAATTATTTCACTATTAATAAACAATGGATATATGTGGAAATGCATTAATGAGCTCTTGGATTGAAGATCAAATTAAAGAACACACAGACAATGATACAACTACTGAGAAGATCAATCCTAACGATTTTGTTTCCTACACACAGTTCAATGACTATAGCCACACTGACAAAGAAATAAAAGATCATTGGATAAAGCCTATCTTACTTACTTGGAAGTAGATAATAATATAGATTTTGAACAAAAAAGTTTAAGACATGTGGGAGATCCCATTGCACCGGTGAATGCAATCAATTTAGACTACTATCAGAAAAACAGAATTAACATTATTTGTTTAGTTGGAAAATACAATTCAAAAGAAAAAGTATTTTACTTTGATAATCGAATAGGATATTTTTTTTATGAGGGATGCAACTAGAGTTAATATAATAGTAAAACCAGAAAAATATAAAAGTATTATCAACTTATACCATCAACTGAGAAAAATCGACATGTATAAAACTTTTGAAGTATACCCTGATAATATGATATATTTAAAAAAATAAAAAGCCCACAATGTACCCGAAGGTACAATTGTGTTTATTGAAATAGTTATGGTATACTAATACATTTAAAAAGATCAGGTTATGTTGGTTTTTAATGGAAACACTTTCATTAAAAACATAATTTACTTATATTCTAAGAATTTAGAAAGTCTTTAATTTTATTATGGTACTTAACATTATTTAACTTATGAGTCATATCTATTGTAAGAAAACCATATTCTTTATTCCAACATTTTGAACAAGTCTACCTAAATTTCTCAAACGATATATCACCACCAACAAAATCACTATGAATATGTTTAAGATTTGTAGTGCATTGTCTGAATATGCAAGAAAATTGGCATCGTCTCTTATAAGTTGCTTAGGTACTTTTTAGTATGTCTGGGCTAAATAGAAACAATCAATATCTTTGTGTCTACTGCGAGTAAAGTTATCTCTTACCATATTTTAATTTTCAAGTATGATATCATCGAAAACCACTAGAGACTCTTTATGACATTCACTTACATCAACCATTTCTTCATTTGATGGAAAGAAGTATGCTATTGGTTCGTTAAATAATTTTGATGCTACATCTATATCTTTCTTTAAATTGATATATTTTGGTTGGTCCAGACTTTTAGAACATACATAGAGAGTACCAAAGTCCAGCCATCCCTGAGCATATATAAAATTATCTATCATAAGTGTAGTTTTTCCACAGTTACTAGGACCCACTATCAAACATCTAATAATATTAGGTAATAATTCTCCATGACGTTTTGTCGATACAGTCTTGTTCAGTATTCTTATTTTAATATCCCAGTCTACATGTTTCATGTTTTTCTTGCTCATTTATTAATAGATTTTTTAAAATAATATAATAAATGAGTAAATTATTCAAACTAACAGATAACAAATCAGTGTTGAAGAAAATACTACATTACCCGTTAGAGATAGAGGGGCACTCATTGGCTTTAGTTCAGTTCTATACTACTTATCTAATGCATAACATTATCTTTGGGAAAAATAAGATATATTTTGTGGGTCAGAATGATCTGGAATCAGCAATTGATATTCCAGTTGGCCAATATAGCTTACAAGATCTTGAAAAAGTACAAAAGCCATTTTTTCATTTAGTGTAGATTTAATGGATGGGAAAGAAAATGATATATCTTTCGAACTGGATAAAATAACAAACAGAGTTAAAGTAAAATGCACGCTTAAATTACAGTTTGGAAAACGGGGTTCAATAGGAAAACTTTTGGGTTTCGTAGAAAATAAAACTCTGAAAGCAAATGTGGATCATTAAGGCGATGCAATTCCAAAATTTGCTCCATTTGAAACAATATATATACATTGTAATATAGTAAATGGTATGCTATTAAAACATGATGGATATAATCATAGAGAAACTAACATAACTACCACTTTTAAACCAGAACAAATGGATTTGGCGACACGATCTATTACGAACCAGCGTATCCATTATTTTTTCCATTGCAAACAAATCAAGTTAATGAAATAATAGTTGAAATTAAGGATGAAAAAGGTAAGTTTGAATTGTCCGAAAGAACAGTGGTATTAGAGATGAGACCATAGATATTTTTTGGGTTGGATGTAGTCATATCCTATATATAATAACTTAAATAGTTTTTAAACTATTAAAGTTTCATATGATAATGATGAATAATATTTCTAAAGAAAGTGCAATGAAAGATTGCATAATTAGCAATTGCACAATGTCTAAGTACAAACACTAAATACACGTCCGATCCCGAGGACTCTAACTAATGACTGATCTGAAATCGGTAATATGAATGACTTATTCCCACCCACCGTATTAGAATGGGAAGCCAAGCGCACTTCCAACCCACTGCTATTCATCTCTGGCAGACACAGCCTGGCATGCGAGACACTGGTCGCCTGCTCTACAGTGATGGACTGAGTAATTCGCTGCGCTCTTGTTAGGAGGTACCACCTCCCAGGGAACTCCGCCTATCTATGTCCTCCTCTCCGATGTTGGCCACTCACTTCTCGAGGAAACCTCCCCCTCTACACAACTATGTACGTGTTAAAAATGCCTAGCGTTGTTACCTACCATAACTTCCTCCTATATTTGTTCTAGAAGTTCTAAGTAACCTTGTACTTAGATAACACTTACATTTTACATGTGTTCAAATATTATTCCATCACTCTTTTATTTTCTCAAACATTGTGCAAGTCAAAAAATATTGGCATGTGTGACACAGGTTACCATAGGGAAAATCTGACAGGACTAACAAACATTGGAATGTGTTAATATATAAAGTGGAATTTTTCCTTAATTCCTATTATTATTTTGGAACCACACAGCTTCAGTAAGTAGGAGCTCCATAGTCAATGTGACACAAACTATGACAGTCAGGTTTAATACTATTTTGGTTAATACTATTTTGCTTCGCATCATTATTCAGTTTTTAATGGTTTGAAAGTATAACAGAGAGTGAGGAACCTGTGTGCTTCAGATCAATTGATCGAAAATTCGCAGGAGGGTGTGTTGTGAATAACTAACAAGATTAATTTTCATCTGCGTAAAATGCCCTTTTGGTGGATAAAATACTATAAAAATTTGCAAGATTATGAAGTTTTTTTTGAGGATGACAAGATAGGGGGCGCAGTATAGGCCAATGTAAGACAGCTGTAGGCTTGCATCAGAAGTGGTTGAGAACTCGCTCAGTCCTTGCTTCATCACCCATCGATACTAAATATGTGTAAGTAGATTTTAAATCATTTAATAAGTATTGACTAAGCACCGAGATTATTTACACATAATTACTAAGCAAATGTAATAAGTAATTACATGTAAGTATGCATAATGAGCTGAAACTAAGTACATATGTTTGCCCATCAGATGCCGAACCACAGATAACATGGTTAAGAGTTCTAAGGTTGAGGAGTTAGTCCTTGCTTCAACACGCATCGAGAGCAATTAAACTTTTTATCATATAATGAATAAATTACAAGAATATATGCATCATGAATAATTAGCAAGAATAATTATACACTAAATACAAATCCTACCTAAACCAATGCTCACTTCCAATTGGCCCGAGATTTACTAAAATAAATTAAAACCCAATGAAACACACACTTCACTCAAAACATTAACAAAACATATAAACCTGATTTGCTTTGAATTACGAAAACCAATTCAGAAAGCCCATTAAGGGTAAATACATTTGTACTGTCCTAAACATTGCTTCTTCTGGGCTGGCTGTGCTGATTTTCCCTTGCAGACTTTCAGTTGCATTGCGAGGTTGTCACGACGGGTAAACTGGACACTGCAGTTGTTGCACTTCAATAGGCCACGTTCAGTATTAAACTCACATCCTGCTTCATGAGGCCTCGCATTGCACAGTTCAAAAAACTGCCTGTTACAAAACTTGCAGCTGGTGTTGGTTGCCACTTTCCTGGTGGTAACATTGGTACGTAGATGCTTATGTAGTTTATCTCTGCGAACAATAGTTTTACCGCACTTTTCGCTCATCAGCTGCTCTCCCTGATGTGGGTTGTGGCCAAAATCTTGTTCCAAAACCTTAAATACTTGAAGTATTTAAAGATCTCAAATCTTGATGTTCTAAAAAACCTAACCTTAAAATATTGATGTATAACCTACAATACTCGCAGTACTAAAAAACCTAACCTTAAAATCTTGATGATCTAAAAAAAAACTATACTCAATCCAACTATAACTCTTCAAGCACAAAATGGCAGCGAAGTTGAAGGGTACTCAGGATATGCAAGCGACAAGCGCTGGTATCAGAGTGAGAGATTTTGGTGATGCCACAACCTTTATATATCCTAGCCGAGTGGTGGGAGGTGTGGAGTGATACAAGAGAAATAGTACCTGCATAGCGGGACACCGCCATGGCAGACTTCCCTGACACCGTTCAGGTGCAGACTTGCTGACACTGCTATGTACTGACTTCATGGTTACCCGACACCAAGGAGGTGCGAAAACGACTTGTAAGCACGCACACATCCTGTTACCTGACGCCGTCCAGGTGCAGCCCTGCTAACACTGCTCTGGCCATGCAAGTAGAGATATTTTGACAGATGGAGGTTTTTTTTTACGGAAAAATGGGAAATTCTTAGGGAAAAAGTGAATTTTTAAGGAAAAAAGGAAATTTTAGGGAAATTTAGTCGGTTTTGAGGGAAATAGGGAAAATCAAGATGGCGGCCAGAACCCCCTGTAGGATTTTTTGGTGGATCCCTTTTTCAACTGGGCAAAATGGGAAATTTTTATGAAATTTTTGGATAAAAACAAGTGATTTTAGGGCAAAAGCACGCGATTTTGAAATAAAAAATACAAAATGGTAGAATTCAAGATGGCGGCCAGAGCCCCGAGCCCGAATTCTGGAATCCACCAGACTTCCCTATGCCCTGCTACTAATACCACACATCAAGCTGAATATATAGGAATGTTTAGAAGCGCTACTATACAAAGTTGGGAATTTCCTTGTGCATTTGACTGTTTCTTGAGCAAACGTAGGAACGCTACAATAAATTTATAAGGGCAAACATTACCATTCCTGCTTTCTCACTAAGCATATACACTTGTATAGTAAATTTCCGAATAATTTCTTAGAGGGTGTTATACCGAATTCACGGCTACTTCACATTTTTCTGAAGTCCTGCTAAAGTTCTACTTCCAGTATATTCCTCCGCCTCATGTAAACAAAGCTTAACCAAGTATAGAACATTTTACCAAAGCGACAGTGAACTGCATTCGTGTGTACTGACTGTAATACAATTTTTCATAAGAACTATTTATTGCTAGGCATCACCAACACATCTATTTTCTGCCTGTTTTTATTAATAATAATTATAAATTAAATATTATAATTCATTTATAAAATATAAGTAAAAGTTCAATTTAAACAAAAATAAGGTACTTTTATGTTAACACAAGTATAATAAACTTGTGATATATAATATAATTATGAATCAACTAAATCATAAATGGGGTGATATTTAAAGGTTTTATTCAAGTAGGTGTGTAGAAACCGTGAATAGACCATGCAGAAATTCTTCGCTGTCGTGTCATAATTTCAATTTCAGAGTTGTAACTAAAAATGTTTGACTGTAGAAAATTTACAAAATTTAAAGATGCGCGAGGGATGGTCGAGTTTACGAATAATTTTTGCAATGTTGTAAGCCCGGAAGGCGAGCTCATTGCTAATGTTTTTTTTTTTCCGAGCTTACAACTAAATATTAATGATGAAAACTAGTTGTGTGAGAGGACTATACTGGCGCCAAAGAATGACTCCGTCGCTAAAATCAATAAAGAAATTCTAGAGCCGGCCGTGCAACGACTCACTGCTCCATTGTAACAGTCTTGTCAACCGACGACTCTACTGACTACCCCGTGGAGTTTTTGAACTCCTTGGAGTTATCCGAGGTGCCGTCCCACAAACTCGATTTAAAGGTTGGCATTCAGGTTCTGCTGATGCGTAACCTTGACCTCCCGAGATTGTGCAATGGTATAGGCTGTTCGCGGTAAAATGAGCACTTTTGAAAGCCATGCTTAAGATCTACTTACATGCAAGTTGTGTATTCTTCCGCCTTATGCAAGACTGACATTGTTATGGGCCTCATCATTTTATTCATGCGTCGGTCAAGCGAAACTGCGAAATAATAAAAAAAAAAATTAATAATTTTATAAATCTGTTAATTTTTACGCTTCGATGCATTAAAAAAAACTGAAAGCGAAAAAATAATTTAAATTGTCAGAAATGGTTACCTAACACTTTTTATTCGATGTTAATATATGGAACTACTTCCCATTCATCGTTAACAACTTCAGCGGGCACATGTCACTCAGTACGCCCGTTAAAATATATGCAGGCCGGGGCAGCGAATTTTTTCTAAGGTTGATTTCGAAAGTGCTCACTATTACGTGAACAGCCTTTACCAGATTACACGCCACAGAACTGGGAAGGAATATCGTCAAGGCAAAAATTCTTACTGGTGCGGACAAATGGCAAGCGGTTCGAATTCCTAGCATCCCCATTATACCTACATAACAAAATTGGCCCTTATAATTTAAAAGACTGAGGTCCCCATTAGAGCCGGCCTTTTCAATGACAATCAATAAGTCACAGGGCCAAACAGGGCCATTTGGGCACTCCATGCTTTTCCCACGGCCAACTATATGTTGCATTCTCACGGGTATCGAGTGCCTAAGATACAGTATATTTTGTAGAGATGTATTAGAGTAATAAAGAAGATCAATTAAGATATATCACGTGGTCATTATAATTAAGGTTTGAATTTTGCACGTGGGTGAAGCCACGGGTAACAGCTAGTTACAAAAATAAGCAGTAACATTTTTCATTTGCATCTATCAGGGCGAAAACGCTTATTATGTGGATAAATCAATACGACTCTCAATAAAATAACAAGTCGAAATATCAAAGACAAAGAAAATATTGTCAACATAATTTTTTGATATAGTAAAGTGCCTAGAATATAATAACGAATAATCTTTGATATGATGAATGATTTCAATTCGGTGAATGGTTACAAATAAAATACGCCCACTTAGCTATACAATGGAATTGATGAAATGTTAGTAAAAAAGTGCGAGAGAAATTTTTGATGTCTCAGTATCGTCTGACTTTTAAAACACATAGTGTGTTATTGCATCCGGGGGGGGGGGGGGGGGAGTAAAATAATGCGCTTTATTACACCGTGAATGGCAATGAGGCATAGTTCCGTATTCTAACGAGCAGTGTCATATTTGATATTTTTTACGGTGATGTGTGGTCATGTTACAGTATGTCTTCGAATGTTAACTGGCTTGCGGTAAAAATAGCGGGTGTTGAAATAT
The DNA here is from genome assembly GCA_029891345.1 of Dryococelus australis. Classification (NCBI taxonomy): domain Eukaryota; kingdom Metazoa; phylum Arthropoda; class Insecta; order Phasmatodea; family Phasmatidae; genus Dryococelus; species Dryococelus australis. Next base: position 38,920,071 of record CM057002.1, read on the forward strand.
TGAAAGGAGGGCAGCTTGTTTTGAAATGCTTTAAGTCAAAAATATCAGAAAGTATTTGGGATGAAGCATAACAACTCGGCGAATAGTGATTTGCATAACGGAGATCTACCGAAACCTGGGAAAACGTTCTTAGTAAAAATCCCCCTCCCTCACGCAATTTAGTAAATGGCGGTTGCCACCATATGTTTGCGTGAAACTTTGTAATACTGAGCGGTAAGCAAGCATAAAGTAACAGAAAGTTTCTTGTCGGAACACACACATTTGAAACGTTTTTGAGCACGTGATTGGCCCCAGACAGTGAGCCGAATTCAATATGCAGACGCATGAAGAATTCGCAACTTCAAAGGCTTGCAGGCTAGACTCTACGGTCTTATATACAAACAAGCAGATATCAAATGCACACTGGTTGCCTGTTGATACTGTGGAAGGTGACGATTGGGCCAGCCTTTTCCAGAAGACGTCAAACACCACGTGGACCAACAGCTCAAGCTATATAAACGTACGTGTTTCTAATTTCTGAACTGTCCCAAAATGAATTCACGAATTTTTCAGGTCTCTACTTACATTACTTATATGAAAATGTTTGTCTCAGCGTGCCCTACCCCGCCATGAAATCCCGTAAAATTTTACCCAACAATTTCCGAAAACTAATATATATATATATATATATATATATATATATATATATATATATATAGGTTTCAGTTGTAGCATTACTGTGTCCTGGTGGGTAAGCAACATGTCATACACCTGGAGATACGTACATGCCGGCTGTAATATGACGTCACACGCTGCTAATTATCGCCAAGAACAAACAGGCAGGAAACAAATTATGCAAGTGTGTGTGTGTGTATATATATATAGTAGTTTTCGAAAATTGTTGGGTATTATATATATGTGTATATATTTATATATGTATGTATATATACATAAATATACATAAATATATATGTATATATACATACATATATATGTATATATACATACATACATGTATATGCATATATATATAATACCCAACAATTTTCAAAAACTACTATATATATATACATACATACACACACACACACGTGCATAATTTATTTCCTGCTTGTTAATTCTTGGCGATAATTAGCAGCGTGCGACGACATATTACAGCCGGCATGTACGTATCTCCAGGTGTATGACATATTGCTTAGCCACCAGGACACAGTATTGCTACAACTGAAACATTTGTGTGCGTTTAACACGAAAACTGCGGGTTTTAGAGAGAGTCGCGGCAAGAGTGCCCTTTTGGCTAATTACGACGTACTGCTAAATACGGTGGCAGCAGACATAATTTCTACCTCGTGATAAATACGTTGTATGCAGTGACGGGGTGCAAACAGCTATTGTTCACATGAGGGAGTAATTAAGACGTACCATGCCTTAATTGTTTTCCAGATCATGGTTCAATTAATTCGTATACAAAATGTTATCCCTCTAAAGGAAGTATTTTTCGTAATACTCCACACAGTTTAGCTATTCGTTGTTATTATTACGACATTTTAATCAACAATTTGTAATAACAGCTTACACTTTACTCTCTTATCTCCAAAGCTACGTAGACCGCAATAACACGTAATCCCGGATCGGTTAAGGCGATATATCCATGTGAAAACTAGTACATTTTAATTTATACAATATCTTAACGAACACTAATTATTTTGGCTGCAACATTTTTTTTTGAGTTAAACGTTGCTTCTTATAAGATCTGTAAGTTATTTGGTTCCCAAAAGTTTTGTAAGACAAACGTATATGAAAAAAGATTTTTATTATTTTTTCATACGCAATAGGTAAGGTCTGAAACAATTATTTATGTAACGTGATATATTGTACATACACATAAAAATTATGAATTATTAAAACTAGGAATTTCTTTTGCTGCATTATAAAAGAACCAGATTTTGTCAGAGGTAAGTATTTCAAAGACCGTTGTTATACATGAAAGTAGCGAATCGAGGGAAAGTGTTTCTCTAGTTACTTATCACTGTAGGCATATCCCCTGACAACAAGATGCATTTATTCAACCTCCAGTGTGCCATCGTGTTTCTTGTTGTCACGCATATGTTTTTTTTCTCTTTAAGATTGATCCCTTCCGCCTTGGACGTAGCAGTTTTATTGCTATGGCTTCTGTTTCAGAGGTCGAATCAAAATGTTTGACGCGAGAGTGCACAGATAAAGGGCCTCCCAAATCATTTCGAATTTGTTGTGGATTTCCTGCGTTCATTTTGTAACGGGTAAAAGTTGAAAAGAAAAAGTGATATTTTTAATTGAATGACTAAAGAGTTGGTATAAGGAAGAGAAAGCACATAATATCAATTTCAGAATGTGTGCCAAGCTATGCCAAAAACCTTGTCGGCTTGGAAGTCACATTCGCCACTACTAGGAGTAGGAAAATAAAAACATTAATCAAAGTTGTTAGGGATGTTGTAGAAACCGTAAAAAAAAAATAATCTGCGCAGTTGATTTGTGATATTCCGACCGACAGCAGATGTTAGAAAGGCAGAATATGCGATGTAAACTAGTAGGATAAATAATAACGTGTAAAAACCAAACACGTTTACGTTTCATAAATGTTAAAATAGTTAAAGGCCAGGATTAAACAGCGGAATTTCTTTGACACTGAAACCGACATTACTTACCTGAATGACATTTATACATCTTTATCGAACACGAAAGCCGCAGCCTCGTTACAAAATGCGATTGAAGTTACGGAGCTGAAACGGAGAGAAACGAGAATTTAATATCTCGAAGTCTCGCCTGACTTACTAACCTACGTGCACGAAATTCCACCATATGGTAGTAACATAATACGCTTCATTAAAACAGGAATGGTAATGAACCAAAGTACCGACTTTTAATGAACAGTGTATGCTTTGTCGGTGTCAACCTTATCAACGGTGACGTGTGATCATGTTACCGACGCACTCAAAATGTCGAGTAGCTTGCGGTATAAATAATCATATTTGGTTAATTCTGCCGACAAAAGTTTCGGAGCAGGCAGAGACACCGCGTACAGATCAACTGGTATGTACTGTACATGACTTTTGTTATAATGGCAAGAGACTTGCATTTATACGAATGGTTCCCACAAAAGAGGAATATTATTCTTCTTAGTGAGGAATCTTGATTTTTTCCTCCAGGTCTAAGCTAAAAGCAAAGTGGGTTAGATAGCGAAAACATTCAAACACAACTCAGTTGTTTAATATTCCCACATGCATCTCACCTCCTACATGCACCCTTATGGCATGCTGTTAGCACGTACATGGTATTTATTCGTTAGTTGCTCCTCCCAGTCTTTTCGTATACTGTCAATTACGTTCATAAGCTTGCCACGTTAGTCTCTATGAAAAGGGTATCTTTATCCAAAATGTGTGATAAGAGTGACATGCATCGTAACACACAATAAACTGTGTGTTAGTAGTTAGGGAAGTGAGCATAGTATACTGTGTAGCCGAAAAGATTTTCAAAGAAAACACTACGAGAGTGTCTTTATCTGAATCTCTCTCTTTCTCTCTCTCTCTCTCTCTCTCTCTCTCTCCTCTCCCCCTTCTCTACTTCTCCACCGATTACCCTTTATTTTATATCTCTCTCTTTCTCTCTCTAAAATTTTATCTTTCTTACTCAATTTCGATTAAAGTTTAAAGCACCTAAGATAATTTAACAACCAATTGACATAGTATCTCTAGTGCACTCGTTCACGCCTGAGATGTTGCAGACCAGGTGAAGTCTTGGCAGGTGCTGCGCAAGTCCCAAACCTAGGACCAAGACAGACAGCATCTCTCTCTGGCAATGCTATTGATTATAATGACACACCAAATAGTTTTTATAATTGATTGCTTTTTTGCGCCGTGGATACAATTAAACACTTCCTATAGGTTCCAAAGTGTCAGCTGTTATAAAAAATTTGTAAGTTAATTTCACACCACAAATATACATTTTTGCTGCACTTTAAATGTAAAATTAATGTCTAGGGGTTAAACAAGGCGTAACACTCGTCCCTTGGCTGCTACACTTAATCCTGATACAAGCTAGTCTACTTGAATACAATACACTAATCACTCAAGTTTGGTTACCCGGGGGGGGGGGGGATAATATAGCTCAGTGATTAAGTAAGGTAGGCGACACAGTTTGTTATAAAACACTACCGAATTTATTAAGCTCGAGGTATACAACAGTCTTGTTACTGGAAGATTTATCAACAGATTAATACAATACGAAACTCTATGAATTACTTTACCGTAATTACTTATATCAAATACTAATCCTTCTCAATGGCGTCCCTAGCCTTAAGTCCAATGATCGCTCTAGCGACGTTAATTATCGAGTTGGATTATCCCGCCCTAGACCTGCACCGAAGTGTATAAGTCGTCTTACCACTGTTTTATGAGACAGACGGGCAGAGCTGCTCTAACCCATGTCTGGAAGGCAGTAGTCGTGAAGTCTTTCTTGATCTCGCCCCTGGATCGCAGCCCTCTGCTGTCTGTGCCACGACAACTCCGCCGGGCGAGAACAACCTTATATGCAGCGCTTTGCTCGTCGTCGCGGAACGTGACAGAGTGGGGAGCGGCGCCCTGCCAGCCCCCTTATATATGTGCGAGGTTTAGAAAACTACCTTACAGCATGTTTACTGGAATGTCTTAGTAATGTGGGGCGGCAGTATCCACTACATTAACCCCTTCTTTCCGAAAGCAGCTATCCCAGCTGCTGCAGACTGAGGTTGGAACCAATTCTGGCTGTTCCGAACACAGGGGTGGTCTTTCATATGAAGAAGAAGTGTTGGGCGAGGAGCCCTTCTTCTTACGCAGCAGTCGCGCAGTAGTTATAAGTGACTTCCGCGCCAGAGAGAGAGAGAGAGAGAGAGAGAGAGAGAGAGAGAGAGAGAGAGAGAGAGAGAGAGAGAGAGAGAGAGAAATTATTTTATTGACGCTAAGGTGTAAGCCTACGTAGGAGAATCCGTTTCCCTAATCAAGTAAGGTACTGAAGTGTGAAGTGATGCAATAATATTTACCGTTTGCTTGTCAACATTAAATAATTTATATAATACTGCTTTAAAAGAAGGCTTGCTTGTCAGTACATAGTAATATTTTAAAAGAAAGAGTGCTTGTTAGTAGTTAGAAAAAGTGACATACCATAATACATTAAAACAATTGGTTGCTTGTTAGTAAGCACGAAATAACAGTAATAAAAATTTATTTATAATATTTGACTCTAATAGGCCTATTATCTTGTTCAACAAGTAGCGAGAATTCTGTCGTTGGTTCATGTTACCACAGGATAGGCAAGGGTTTGTGTGCAACACCACATTTGTGTTTTGCAAAAGTAGAATTGGGTTATTAAGTGCAAAAGAAAGTGTGAAAGTTCAGACCCCACTAGGTGTTGGACACAGGTTTTTGGGAGGGAGGGATTTTTGCACGCACATGGTTTGACACACTGCAACGACATGCTATTTATAATTCATTCACAATTTTATTTAACATTACTATTTATTAATCAGTTACTTTGCTTTACAAGGAGTGACTAGTTTTTGTTTGTTTCTCACCATTATCTTTTTATTTAATTCTTAATACACCCTTATGTTGTTTGGCCGTTAAAGAGTTGGCAGCACTGCACAGCGATTGTTAACTTACTCCTTGTCGCTGGCCTGGCAAAATGGCCGCGTTGGCAGGTTGGATATGACGAGCTATTCCGTGCCTCCACTTCAGCGAGACGGCTAAATGCAATCAAATTTTACAACACTCGTAGGTGTGTTTGCAATAAAATAACCAATTAAAGTGCATCGTCAGTCAGTTGCCATTGCCCTTGCGGTGCATAGTGTTGTGCTACGTAGTGTTTTTACGTTCTAAATAATAATTTTACAACGCGGTAACAGGCGATTGTTTTTCGCTGTATGGACAGTAAATAGTTAACCTCTATAATAACACAGAAATATATACATGATACTCTTGTGTAAATAATTTCCTGACAACATTGTCACAGAACCTCGAGTTTACATATATACATTTTCAAACTTGATCATTATTAATAATTGTTCTCCTTTTTTTTTGTTTGATGACAACACAGAACTGTTTGTCACTGAAGTTCGTGCGTAGACAAATATTCCCATTATACTGTTGCGCTTTTATCTGGCGTCGTATTTAACAATATTTAAATTTGTTTTCCCTATACAAAATTTAAGTCCGTACCTGCCAAACTTGCTACGATTGGACCTGCTACCTAAGTTCATACAAATAAGTTGCTTAATTCTTATATATGTGCATTAGAATGAAACACAGTCCTTTGTGCTGTTTGCACGTTTATTTACATAAAAAAAATAAAATTTATTTCTAAAATAGGCTGTTATACCTGTCTGCAGTTTCTTATCATAATGTCAATATAATTTGAGCACTGCAACACAACATCATAATATGCAACTTAATGTACTAATCCTTAAGTAGTTCTTAACATCAATATTCATAGTATCTCAGTAATATGTCTGTTGTATTTTTGAAGTGTTTTGTAAGTTCCAAAATGCCCTCCGCCCAGAATTGCATCGTGGTGTGCTTGGATTATTTCCTGAACATAATATTTGGGAACCAAAGTCAATTTTTGTTCGCATTGCGGTGTGTGTACCCTTAAATAGATTCCCCCGTTTGCGGTAATTCCGTAATGTCTACTAAGCCTTTTATACTTGGTTTCCGCGCGGTCTGGATCTGTTAAGGCGATTTTCACTTTCTGTATATGGGGATCCCGTTCATATTGTCCTTGAAATGGTGATGTGTTTATGTCGACCGTGCATAAATGTAATACTCTGTGGTCGTTAGTTTTGATATATTCTTGCTCATGATTATAGACAGGTAAATAATACTGTTTTTGTGATCATTAATAATGATAATTTGACAATTAAGCCGTGGGTCTAAACTAGTCGATTTCATTTTACTATTACTGCAGTGGGTAATAATTTCTACTTGTACCTGGAATGCTTGGGAAATAATTATGGTAATAATTTGAGCTGGAATATACCTGCCTTTAAAAATTCTTTTGCTTACTAGCGATTTGTCTTTCAATTTCATTTCTGACTTAATGCAATTTTTTATGTCGTCCCAATAATTTACGATGTCTTTTGAAATTATTGGCTGAATTTTGCACCCTTTAGCCGGATTTTGAAAAATTGTTTCCGCCAATGCCTTATATAATGAAGTGCATGTTAACATACTATTTTTGACTGGATATTTGATGTTGTTAACTTTGACCTTGTGTGTGTCTAATCGTGTTTGATTGGGAATGCGGCTTAGTGCATCTGGAAGTGTGTTCAATTGAACTTTTGCGATACGTGGTTCAGAGTTGTATTCAGCTTGCGCTATCGCCATTTTCTGAATACGTACATTGTGTTCCGCCATTTTTGTTAGATATCGGAGGCTAGCAAGCTCTGTCTCGATGATAAAATGGCGTCCGAAGAAATATTGACGAAAGTAATTACAAACGTACCTAATTGCCAATAGCTCTCTCTCGGTACCGCTCCAATGAATTTCATGCATGGCAGACTTTTTAGACGCGAAAGCTATGCTCGTTCTTTGTTTTGTAACAGGTTCTTCCTGAAGTAACACTGCACCTATAGCTTCCTGAATAGCATCGCACGCAAGGATAATTTGTTTGTCTTCGTCGAATCTTTGTAAGATGGGTGCTGTACTTATCGCCTTCTTTAATTGCAAGAATACCTTTTGTTCTATTTCTCCCCACTTATATATTAAGTTATTTTTCGATAATTCTATCAACGGTTGTGCAATCTTGGTATAAGTAATTATATAGCCGCGTAAGTATGATGTCATACCTAAAAACGTGCGAAGTTGCTTAACAATCTCTGGAGGTGCCATTTATTCTATAGCCTGTACCTTTTCTGGGTTGGTAGATATATCGTTAGGTGTAATAAAATATCCTGGGACTTTAATTTGCTGCTCTGCAAATGTGCACTTTTTGGAATTTACTTTTACGTTAAAATAGCACAAGCTCTGAAAACTTTTTCAATATTCGCTAAATGTCCTTCAAATGTATTTCCGATAATACAGATGTTGTCTATATAAGCTATAGCCGCTGTCCAGCGGAGAGGCCCTAAAAGCTTATTTATAAACATTTTAAAGTATCGAGGACTCGTTGATAACCCCATTGGAAGACAATTTCACTGGAAAAGGCTGACTCCCATCGATTGAAAATGCTAACTTACAGCGATTTTGTTTCCTAACTGGAATAGAATAAAAACCAGAGAACAGATCTAAGCTGGTGATATATGGCTTGTCCTGATGCCTATTTAATATATCCTCTGTCCGCGGTACTGGATATTGGACCCTCGTCAAATACTGATTCAGTTTCCTAAAGTCTGTTAAAAATCTCAGACCGCTATGTTTTCTGGTTATCACTGAACTCGGTGTAGAAAATGGAGAGTCAGCAGCTTCTATAATTCTGACTTTTGCCATGTCACAAATTTGCTGTAAAAGCTGATCTCGGACCTTAGGGCTAATGCGATACGGTCGCATAACGATCAGCTTGTCTGTAATTATTCAAGTTTAAGTTGAAAATTATTTTACTCAGTTAGCTCTAGTATGCTATTAGCCAACCTGTCTTTGCATTTCTTTATAAGTTCTGATATTGCCTGCGTTTGACTCTCATTTAATATACTATTGATTTTTGATAAACACTCTACGTTGTCTTCAATGACTTCTAACTTGTTGATACAGTATTGAATTGTTGTTGTGTTCCAATTCTCTATAGCAGAAGAGTATACTGGTATTTGGAGAATTTTGTCAGAGTCATTTGCACTTATAAATAGAATGTTATAATTAAAAAATGGGATAATGTCGTACCTCCTGATAAATTCTAGTCCTAGAATTATGTCCATTTTTAAATGGTCGACAACAAGGAATTCTTGAGGGTATGTATTTCCTGAAATACATAGGTTGGTTCTTGTTTTAAACCACGGTGTTTCAAGATTCTTTGTTGCACCGACGAGTGTAAACGTTTTCACTGCAGGTTCTAATCTTTGTTTAGATATTAATATGCTGGCTGTGCAACTACAAGAGCACCCTTTATCCAGTAAGGCATAGTATTCTCTTCTGCGCATTTAACAACAATACAGAGTGTGTAAGTACGCACAGCAGCTTGCTTACAGTGAACTTCCTGTTCCCCCCGTGTCTGTTTACTCGTCCTAATTGTGGGCACAGGCTGGCTCAGTTTGTTTGACAGCATGTCTTCATCATTGCCGGCCTTGCTACCTGTGTTGTGATAATGGGCTACTTCGCTTCCCTGGTCTGAAAGCGCTTCCTTGTGTAAATGAATTTTCGTTTGCACATGCCCAAAATTTGTTTTTGAAGCGGCGAAAGCAGTCACCAATGTTTGTCTGAAAGTCAAACTGTTGACGCGGAAATAACGTGCAATGCCCGGCTTTATGTCCTACATAGAGACACAGGGCGCATATGTCTTGAGCCAAACTTCGAGGCCCGTAAACTCCTTTTTGTGTTTTTCAACATGCCACAATTTGACAATGTCGCATTCTTTTGCTCGTGCTGGAGCCGGTTTGGCAACGTTGCGAGTTATTCGGTGGAGCGACATGGGTGGTGTTTGTTTAGCATACGTTGTCGGGGTTGTCAAGAGCTGTTTTCGCTGATCGGCGACTTTGTGAGGCGTGACTGCTTTGCCTGTGTTTGGTCCTGATGTGAAATGAAATATTGACATAGTCTCTTTTACGACAGAACGTTTGTAAATGTGTCCTTGGCCACATGTTTCCTTACTTGTATGCACGGCTGTCTGCCCGCTCTTTGAATTAAACCTAACGATATCCGCATATGTTCTGTTGGGTACCACTTTGTTAAACATTGCATGGCAAGCGCCTGAAACACTGTGTTTTTCTTCATCGGGGGAGGTGCGTCTTTCCACCTCGTTTAGAAGTTATTTGAATATTGCCTGTTGTCCTGTTTTGACTTGGTGTAATTACGCCCCTGCGTGTTGTGCTGTCTGGGGGAACTCTTGTCAGGTGATGTTTTACTGTCGTGATTATCCCATCTGTCATGGTTGTCCCACTGATTCGCATATTGGCGCCTCCTGTATGACAGAAATGTGTTTCTTTGACGATGTGCAGTATGCGAACATTCTTTAGTAATTACAATCGGCTGAGTGCCTTTTCGTGTATTTTTGTACGTGTGGGAATCACGTCTCGATTGGCGATCTCGGCGATCGTAACTATTTCTAGGTGACCCTGTATAACGCAGTGGTGACCTGTATGACCTAGCACCATGGTGAAATTTGCTATCATTACTTGTTGGGTTTGTATGTTGTCGCACCTGAATCGTAAGCTTGGCAATCTCCTGTTTAAAATTCGCTATCTCCGTATTGAACTTTTCTGTGTCGGGGTTCTGTGGTGTTTGTACAAGAGTCTGGTTATACTGGTACTACTGGCACATGCCTTGTTCAACCAGTTGTAAATTCTGTACCATTTCTTCGTACATGTTGTTACGGAGCCAAATAATCTTGTCCGCCATTGGCGGTAACAGCAACTGCCACAGGATATTCAGAAATTCGTTATCTGTTACCTGAGGGTAGTACTTATGACACTAATATTACATAGTCTCGAAATGTTGATACATCCTTCCCCTCAAGGGTGCATCATAGGGACCATAAAACCATAGCCCAAAAGAATTACCATTATCAAACTTCCTACGTATTCAAAATTAACATATTTGCAAGTAACTGAGGGATGGACATCAAAACTAGAGAGGAAACCCTACCTGTTCCCCAATTTATAACACATGAGATATCACTTTGATTTGTTTATTGATTAGATCTGTGTTGCAATTTTTTTGTTCAGAACAAAATTTACAATTTGTGTTTATATCCTGTGAAATACAAAAGTTTAAAAAATACATTTTTATGCCCACATGGCATTTCTATAAACTTTAAATCACTTCGCTTTCAATTATCAAAGATGGCGAGCAAAACCTTCAATTTAATAAAAACAGTGATTTCCAATATATCACCCATAAAAACTTTGGCCAAATACAAAAGAAATTAAGGGCAACTAGTTATGATTTTATAATTTATGGCCTTATTCACAACCGAAGGCCAACTAAATTTATGAAAAGAGAATATGTTAACTGCTGTTCTCTAATACCAAAGCCACAATTGCGCAGAAAAATGGATACATTACTTACAACAGTTATGGCCATTCAACAAAGACCAATGAATGGAATTGTCGTAGAGAATTATTTGGATATTCTATAACTTTACCGTATCTGGCCATTCATTAAACTGCAAAGGCCATATTAAGAAATATTTGACTATTTTATAACTTTAATATATCTGGCGATTTATTAAACTATAAAGACAATTAACACATATTTGAACATCTTATAACTTTAATATATCTGGCAATTCATTAAACTATAAAGCCAATTAGAGAAATTATTTGATTTTCTTCTGAATATTATTTTTACTGACACTATCATTAAAAACCACTCTCATGGTCACTTAGTAAGACCAAAGTCAATCATGACTACTTTTTAAAATTTACTAAAATTTTATCAATGTTATCAGAGGAAACTAAGCTCACGCTATACATTTTTCCTTCAAGGAAACTATTTTCAAAAATTTCTCTAAAATGACTTTGAAAAGCTCAAGTCCTGCCAGATGGGCCTATCATTGCGACTTGTTTAATTTCATTTTTTTAATACTTAACTCAGGTAGGGAGGATCTGCTGAACCTTGGAACCACCTTCTCTCTCGAGTCAGGAACCTCCAAGGCAATATATACCCAGCCAAAATTACACCCCCGGAGGGGAGTGAAAACCTAGGGCCAATCAAGTGGCTCAGAACTCCCAACCCCGCACTACTGGGGAAGGGGAAAAATATAATTTTTTTTATTACAATACTTCCGCCCAGTAATGAACTTTTAAAACAACCAATCGCAGTCCACCTTGGATGTCATTTCCGCCTAGCAACAGCTGAGCGTGCCGACGCACTGGCTCGTGACGTCACGCTGCAGGTAGGAATTCTCGGAAATTCAGGCGGGCGACACAGCAGGGCTAAATTCCCGGAAGCGGCGAGCCCGGGCGCTAATTGGCTAGTTGACCACGTGACAGGTGTCAGCCGCGCTGTGAGCCGCGGCACGTGTAGTTACAGCTTGTCCAGCGGCCACGCCGTACGTGTTCACGATACTCTGCTGGCTGCACCAGAAGGCCGTAGCCGACACTCGGCTACATTCAAAATCTTCCACCGTTCCAAGATACTGCAGGTTGGTGGCAGGATAGAAATATTTATAACGTAGCTAGCAGAATCCTTGACTCCGGGCTGCCAAAATGACGTGCTTCCATAAGCACGCATGGACTCTTTATTTGATTTTTTTCGGGATCGTGTAGTAAGTTCGGAGCAGAATGACATGATTTGCAGTTTGAGCCGCTCGGCGTCTCAATGTTGTTGAGTACTTTCCCCTAGCTTTTTGCGTTCGGTGTAGAGCAAGTGTTTAATCATTCTGTTTCTTCTGTGGTGCTGAAAACTGTCTTTAGTGTTCGCTCGATCAATGGCCACCTGACAGCGCCTCGGGTGGTTGCGTGTAGGTTCTCGAGTGCGTGTTTGGCGGTGTTTTTCAGTTGAAATTTTATTCTACGACGTTTCTCCTCGTCATTCCATCCATTGATGTCCGCTACGGCCTGAACATTTTCTAAGAAGATGGCGGTTTTTCCGGCTGATTAACTACTATTTGAAGTGCGCTATGCTCTGCCATGCTTGCTAGTGTGTTTGGAGGTAGTGTATTTGCAGTGTCTGTGTAAGTGTGGTGTGTTTGAAGATACGGGAATAATTCTTTAGGTCTTAAGTACTGACTGTAATTCGGCGATGTCGTGTGTGTGTGTACTAATTCCTCACTTGAGTGGTTTTCCGAACATGTGGTAAAGGAAAAATCTAACGGCTGATAGTATTCTTCAGTTACAGAATTATTTCGCGCGGTTTCTTTTAGCAACTGCCTTTGCTTATCGCGAATGTCGTGAGCATGTTCTACTCCTGTGTGGTGTAGTGTTGTATGTGTACTAGTGTGTAACACTGTCGCACTTGTGTAACTTAAAATTAATTTGCTAACTACAAGTACAAAAGAAAGATCTCATTTTAAGCACACTCACTCTTTGCTGGAGACTTTCTACGAATACCAATGGAATCGAAAGATTCCTACATGCTTTAAGTCTAAATTAAAGCCACTGCAATACTACTGAAAGAAAGTTGCAGGCAAGTGGTCGCTGGCTGACGTATGAAAGTGTGGCGGTTGCAATGTTGCGCACGTCGTGATGTAGAAATATTCACTGCTACGCGGACTGAATGAAACTGCTGGCATGCGCAAACATCTGCGCGATTCAAGCACTTTACAGTCTGGTTACCGCTATTGATTTGACACTGTACACTGACCTGTTGCTGTCGCTACTAAGGGCTTTATTATTACTATTTAAAACAGTATGAAATCTACTTCGAATCTAACTCGCTTATGCAAAAGGCGGAACCTTAAGGCGCCTCCACCAATGTAACACTCGTCCCTTGGGTGCAATACTTAATCCTGATTCAAGCTAGTCTACTTGAATACAATACACTAATCACTCAAGTTTGGTTACGGGGGGGGGGGGATAATATAGCTCCGTAATTAAGTAAGGTAGGCGACACAGTTTGTTATAAAACACTACCGAATTTATTAAGCTCGAGGTATACAACAGTCTTGTTACTGGAAGATTTATGAACAGATTAATACAATACGAAACTCTATGAATTACTTTACCGTAATTACTTATATCAAATACTAATCCTTCTCAATGGCGTCCCTAGCCTTAAGTCCAATGATCTCTCTAGTGACGTTAATTATCGAGTTGGATTATCCCGACATAGACCTGCACCTATGTGTATGTCGTCTTACTACTGTTTTATGAGATGGACAGGTAGGGCTGCTCTACCCCATGTCTGGAAGGCAGTAGTCGTGAAGTCTTTCTTGATCTCGCCCCTGGATCGCAGCCCTCTGCTGTCTGTGCCACGACAACTCCGCCGGGCGAGAACAACCTTATATGCAGCGCGATGCTCGTCGTCGGTACGTGAGAGAGTGGGGAGCGGCGCCCTGCCAGCCCCCTTATATATGCGCGAGGTTTAGAAAACTACCTTACAGCATGTTTACTGGAATGTCTTAGTAATGTGGGGCGGCAGTATGCACTACAAAGGTTATCCTGAACTCCAAGTTATCCGCAAAATGCCAGAAACTACATGGGATGAAATAAATTCGTGAGTAGTGTCTGTCTGATTTGTTAGAACATTTGGATGGCTGCAATAGACTAATGCTTCATAAAAGGGCCACACACTTTATTGTTTAGTAACATGGCAACCCCTGATTGCCTAATCGATGTTATTACTCGCCAACCTGCTCGCTGAGCTACTGAACGTCCAACTAAAATTGCTTGCAATTATTATCTTATGAGAATGAAGGCTAACAAATTACACCGTTAAGTTCCAATTGTATTTTTGTTTGCATCTGGCATGATGCCGCTGCATTTTATCATCGCTGTCACTGTTGCTCTGACGCTGTGCATAACTGGTGCCACGTCAACGGCTTGAGAAGAATACCACATAAGCCACATAAGATATCCTTTAGGCCCAAGAATACACAGAAAACTTCCTTCAGATCCAGGATATAACGGAAGACCTTTAGATCCAGGACTCCACATAAGACCTCCTTATGAATCAAATTGGACATGTACTTAGTTTATAGATCGTTCCCGGTAAACTGATCTCTTTCTTAAGCCCTGCTTCAGGCCTCTTCTCTGATTACATTGAATTCTTCTACCATATGTAAATCTAACTATTTCCTGGGCCTGATCACTTTATTCATGCTTCATACAAGTGAAACCAAGGGAATGTCTATGGGTTACTGATATTCAAATAATTTCTATAATGTGAACACAACAATAAATAAATTTAGAGATAAATTTAGACATTACAATTGCAGACATCGCATCTCACCCAGAGAATGCATGGGAAACTGACAGTGCACTGTACACCTGTAGGTCAGAAGATCAGGCTGCAGTGTATGCAGCAACTAACCTATGTTTTTTTTCAGTAACAAGTGACACTCAGATTTCTAACTCTGACAAATTTTTAGGGGCCATGGTGACTAAGCGGTTATACTGCTCGCCTCCCACCATGGCGAACTGGGTTCAATCCCCGGTCAGTTCACTCCAGATTTTCGCATGTGGGAATCATGCCGGACGGTACTGCGGGTCGGTGGATTTTCTCGGGATCTCTGGTTCCCCCTGCCCTTTCATTATAGTGCTGCTCCATTCTCACATAATTTCACCTTGATTGGATCTCGAGACCTCGATGGTAAGAGTCACCCAAATCTCTTCACTCACTCTGGCAAAGAAATGTGCTGCGGAAATAGCAATGACGAGAACATCGGTAGCTATTGTTCGTATCATGCGGACGACGCCCTCATGTCTCTCCTTTTTAATGCTGCATGGGGGAAATCGCCTTCACATGGAAAGCATATCTGGCAGTTGTAGAAGGAAAGTGATTTATATTATCTGCTGGGGCAGTTGTGAACACACCTACACTCAAATAAGGGGAGCACAGTACTATTTCAAGACAAATTCCACTGAATTCAGTTGCCATTTGTGTTGTAATTGATTTCAATATATCATAAGACACTAATACCTACTTGGAGCATTCACAAAGTAAGGTAATGTAGCTCAGGCAAAAACCGAAACATGCATTTTATAACACACAAAAAATTTTTTTACAGCCCTTAGCATATACTTTTTTTCAACATAGTCGTAGTTATGCACAATGAACTTTCGATAGCTTGACACTAGTTTTAGTCCTTATTCACACCAGGTTGAGTCCAATATTTGCAGCCCATCTGCTGAACACCTCCTTGAGTTCATCATCATTTGCAAAACTCAAACCGCCAAGATGAATTTTCAAGTAGGGGAAATGGTGGAAATCGCTTGGTGTGAGGTCTGGGGAATATTGCGGGTGCTTAAAAACTTCCAATTTGAACTAGTTCAGAAAATCTTAAGTCTTCCTGGTAGAATAAGGTATCACGTCATGTAGAAGCATCATTTTATAGAACAGTTTTTCAGGTCTTTTGTTTTCGATAGCGACACGAAGATGTTTCAGAATATCACGATATCGTATCTTTACTACTGTTGATCCACGATAGAGATAGTCAATCAGGAAAACACTCTAGTTGTCCCCAAAATACTACGGCCCTCAATATGCCAGCTGACACGGTGGCCTTTGCTTTTTTTAGTACAGGTTCATCTTTTCTTCTCCATGCTATGCACTGAAGCTTTGCTTTTGGGATCAAATTATGAGTCCATGTATCATCTCCTATAACAATGAAATAAAACAAAGCATTGCCTTAATTTTGAAGCAATTGCAAAACATTTCGGCGACTTCCACTTGCTTGTGTTAATGCTGGTCGCCAAGCAGGCGTAGCACCCATCTCTCACATTGGCCTTACACTACGCTTTTCATTATGCACTGATTCTCGGCCTTCAATAAACGTTTTCTGCCATCGGCATACGATCTGAAGTGACATGGTGTTTGGTCCATAACTTGTGCATACCTCACGATGAATTTCTACCTTTGAAAGATTCGTTCCAGTCGAAAATTAGATGACAACATGCAATTCCCAGCTGGATGGATGTTTTAGTGGGAGCAACATGACAGTAGGAGAGCGACTGTTGTGTGTCAGGCGCTCGGTCTTGAACGTCTGGCAGTGCTACAACTACACCCTCATGGTAATACACTGCCAGTGGCCACCCTCCGTCACCTGAACTGGCTACGATATAACCTACGTTAACTTAATTTGTAAACATCCCTCGTAGTTTGTATGCATGCAGTATCAATCGGCTACTTTTTACTTGTATTGCCATAAAGTTCCTAAGCCATTTACACTGGCACTGGAACATCCTTCTTGGCACCACACTGATGTGGAGCTGTACTTCTTTTATCACACCTTTTATCAGGATGTGAACGAAGAAGTTCAGAAATGGTTTATGCAACTGGATTTTCCATTATACAATCGTTTTTAATAGCCGATTTTGAGAAACTTTTTGACTATAGCGAGATGTTATTCTGGCTGTCACCCTTTCTGCTTATTTTGGCGTATCGTGCTAGTGCCAGAATAGATGAGTAAATAGATATCTTCTGAAAATTTGGGTAGGTTTTGTAAGTTGCATCACTTCTTTGTCTGAGCTAGTTTCCCAAGATTATCTTGTCATATTACCTTTATTCTCTTCGAAAACTATAAAACTCTTGTTCTGAAGTCCCTTCAACTTGTAGATAAGGACAAGTCTTAAGAATACGATCTCTAAATCTAGCTGAATGAACTTAATCTTCCAGACCAACCTACTTCATTCCCTATGTATACATTCTTGCTAGGTCTGTTACTTTAAGAACAGAATTCTCATTATCGCCATAAGATTCTCTTTGTACTTCCATATATGATATGAGGGCACCAAAGTCCAAATAATGAAGATGTACTTCATCTAAGGAATTTCTGATCTTCCCTTGTGACAAGGCCTCTCTGGTATAGTAAGCAGACAAGACAGCTTAGATGATACTCTGCGTCAATACAACTAAGGTCAGAACCACCGACAAACTTGACACTCATTTTAGTGGCTGTCATTTCTGCCATAAACTGGTTTCCTGGTTTGTGTGGAGGCTTGGCTTCACTCTGCGTGTTTTCACAATTTGAATATTGCATACCTTCACTTGCTTCCTTTGATATTCTTTTTACTTACTTGCTAAGCTTTTATCTATAACATTTTAAGTTTAAACGTTTGTGCCAGCGAGCATTATGAGAAGTAGGTGTGTTAGCAATTCATGTAATATCATCCATGTGCCTCATTTCGCCTTTGACTCCGTGCTGGACAGGGGTTTGCTAGCACAAAATACACTTTCCCCGGTCAAATTCAGGGCCAGATGTTGGTTTATATTTGTCTTGTCCAGGCAGTGTTGAATCTACCTTGACAGACTTTTCTAATCATCGTATAACTTAATTATTATATAAACAACTGTCTGTGATTGCCCCACCACCACTTCAGATCACCAGCAGATTTGAAAATTAAGAATTTAAAGTATAATACTGAAAATTAAAATTTACAATCACCTATGTATTCTGGTTCCTGAAAGCAAACCACTTGTGACAGCATCAAAGTTCACAAAATCCATTCTCAAGAGGGTTTTTAGGATATGTAAGGGACCCAATTGCCTTGGTAATGGACTAAATGGGTGTGGTTGGATGAGATGTATTGATTGGTGCTAAAATCGTTGTCATGTGTGTTTTCATATACGACATGTAAAAAGTAGATACTTAAGTTTTTACAGCTGCATGTGTCACCCACGTGGAAATTGGCAGTGCCTATGCTTCTTAAATCATATAACAACCCTAAAGGTACATCTGTGCAAAGTGGCATAGGCTACTTCTAGAATAAAATGCAAGGTACCATCCATTTTGTGCACCAAACCCTCGAACTATAATGAAAATGTAACTGAAATGCACTAACAAAGAATCAGACCGGTATAAAAGAAGAGGTGGGGAGATACGACGACTGCTTTGTACCGGAGCGAGTAGAATTTTAATAAAATACAGTAGGGTAAAAAAAAATCAAATCCTGTAGCAACATGCTAGAATGAATATTGTTGTTGCTGCACAATTTGCAGTATTACTGTTGACTTGAGAGATTTGGACAGGTCTTAACAACGAGGCCTTGAGAGCCGATAAGGGTGAAATCAGGTGAGAATGGAGTAGCGCAGGAATGCAAGGGTGGAGGAAACGGGAAATTCCCGAGAAAGCCCACCAACTAGTGGCATCGTCAGGCACGATTCCTACTTATGAAAATCTGGAGTGAAACGGCCTGGGTTTGAACCGGTTCGCCTTGGTGAGTGGCGAGCAGTGTAGCCGCTCAGCCACCGCGGCCTCGGAGGTGCCTCTGATGGTTGCAGACACGAGGCCTTCTCTCATAGCATTGCGCAGCCAATCACTTAATGGGTACACCTAAATCAAAGTAATAAGAAATCGCCAAACAATTTTGCTTCTGCTTACTTGCCTACTTTCTTGTAGCTAACAACTCGAAAGGAATCCTGAAACCAGCAGATCTTGCTATATACAGGCCTCTATATAATATTATATATGCATATATATTATATATACATATATTATATTATTTATTATATATATTAGCTACCTGACTTCAGAGAATTCATTTGGCAGCGGCCACAATTGTTCATTTGTGTTCTGATTAGCTGCTGCCATGGTAAGTGTCTCACTTTTAATTCAATTTCATTGCACGTGATGTAGTCAAAATATTTTTTCCTGTTTATTGCTGGCTGATTAGTCACCAAGAGCCTTAAAAAAAAAAAAAAAAAAAAAAAAAAAAAAATTGAACCAGTCTTGAAAGGAGCACTAAGAGTAAACATATAAGAACCACTTGAAGCCTAACTTGCAAGAACAAAAATTAGAAAGTTTCTTGTCTATCTGGAAAAAAAATTTAAGCAGCTATACATTCAAACATACACGCACTACTTAGGTTAATCACAGAAATCTGGCCAGTCGACAAGATTTTCATTTCCTATTGGTACGCTATGCAGTACTTCAGAATTGGCCAATATTTTTTTCTAAATGCTGTACCTGATAGTTAATTTGCTGTATTGATCAACAAAACATTAACGTGTACACTAACAATAATAATAATAAAGATTATTCCAAGTTTAAACCATTTTCTGACAAAGGTAAATGAAACTTCCGGTAAAAAATCAGATTCACAACAATAACATAAACATGTTTATAAGGAGTTGACAAAGTACTTAGGAGAATAATGGAGTAAAATGGTGAATTACACTGACAAGTTGTTTTTAGTGACCAAATTTATTTCTTGGATGTGGGATTAAGTATATACATGTAATAAAAACGAAAAATGTATATGTTTATATAAGCAGAGTTTCTTCTAGATATAATGTATGTTTATATAAAGTAGATTTTCTTCATACATATAAGGGGGTACTGTCTACTCAAATGTACATGTTGTTGCATGAGCAAAGCAAATTTTCTTCTTTTAACCTACTTTAATTCATCAAGATATTGTGTACGAGCACATAAATATTTTGTGTCCGTATAGATATATTTTTTAGCGCAAAATAGTCTTGCATCTGTGTTACTTTCCTAGACGTAGAATAAAATTCGCTCACATTTAAAGAAAACAAGTGACATCCATGCAGTATTTCCTCACACTGAATCCGAAACAAGCAGTAGCTAACGGAATGAAATAAATCTTACAATCTATTCGCAGTATCTTAACGATTTTTGAATCCAAACTTTGACATATCACTCCACGTATCACGTGTTTGATTGTTTTATAAATAGGTCGTGTATCATAAACATTTTATAATTAACATAAAAATAATATATTTGTGGTTATATTGGACCTTAACTTAAATTTTATCCGTAAATTCAAATATTCTATTTGTAATTGACACAAAAAACAAAGAAAATTGGTGTATTGGTAATACCTGGTACGGAATGGTTCTCACGCAAAATATTATTGACTTGAGTGCGCAGTAATGCAGTGCTTAGCCCTTCCATTCTAATTTTATAGACTCAGTTAAGCTTTTTTCACATTAAGTGGTGGAAGAGCCTGAAAGTAGAACTTTAGCAGGACTTTAGCAGGGCTTTAGAGAAGTTGGGAGTTATCATGAATGGATTACATTGACATTTGACCTACATACAACCAAATAACAATTTTTGCTATTTTTTGAAGGTCCCCGTAGCAACGTCCCGAAAGTGGTACTTTGGTGTCATGGCGAACCTTTACAGTTAATGAAAGAATCGGTCTTTTGCTCGAACTATGGCTGGAAACGCGACTTGATACATCAACTGTAGTGAAACAGCAATGCCAGGAGTACAACGGCTATTATAATAGAGGCGTGGATAATTTTTAAAGAGCGCATGTACGCCAGTCACATAAATAAAAATAAATTATAATTATAATATTATTTATTGCTACAACTGCAATTGTACTTTTGAGAAGCAGCATTATTTTTCAGACTTTATATGCATTCCAATTACACACACACACACTCACTCACCAACACACACACACACACACACACACACATATATATATATATATATATATACATATATATACATACATACATATCATAACATGGTCAAACTAGTGTGATGCTGCCACTACTTTTTTTTCCGTGAAGCCGGCTATTTCTGGTTAATACTGGGGCTATTTTATTGTAAGTAAAGTAGTTACTCAGTTTAAATCTTTTGTCATACTGCGATTTGTTGGCGCCTGTTATAATTTATTTTTAAGGGCTATGTGTATCTAATGACGCCACATTGTATACCATCAGATCATACCCTAATACTCCGACCGCATAATATTTAAAACTTAGGTTTCTGATAAAAATATGTTCTGTGTGATTTGCGTTGAAGTTCATTACTTACGTAAAAATTGTCTGTAAATTTAACAACTAATTGTGTTTTCCATAGGGCATTTATGTATATACTAAAGGGATAAAATCGATGTAAAATAACTAGTTATGAACTCAGTTATATACTATGTCATAAAATACACAGAACTATTATTTACAATATTAAACCACCCATCTTTTCTACTAACTCTTATTATTTCTATCAGCGAGAACAATATTTAATGCCAGTCTCTATTATAATAATTAAACTCCGAACCAGTGTATTTATACTTGCATACAGTCACTTAATATTCACTTCTTGTTACACATATACGATCAGTACCGTATGCTGCTATTCCAAACACCAACCATGGATGTTTGTAATTTGTTTTTCAATAAACTCAAAATTTTATTTAAAAAATTGCTTAATTTGAAGTGAATATGTATTATTGCTATACAACATGGCCAAAAACACCATACGGCATACAACATTGCATTTTATATTTCAGTGGTATTTCATTCCTAACAGCGAAATATAGCTATCAAGTGTGTTTCGAAATATGTATATCAAAAAGGAAAAATGTTACAGATATACAAATATGTTTCTCTTTTCGACAGGCGTAAATGGGTATATTTATTCCGCACTTTCCAAACACAAACACTTCTGAAAAATTTCTGGACAGTTTCAGATATGATGTTTCAGTAATTTTTCTTTTCTGAAATATATCCGTGAAACAAAGTGCTGTATAGAACAGTCCTTGCACCACGAGATCCAATACAGTTTCTCGAATGAAAATAGTTTATTGTATACAACCGAAATTTAATTACTGAATTATTTGACATGAGCATTTTGATTTTGCATTCGCAAATTAAGTCAATTTCGCTAAAGTTAAGAAAAACATTGTTTTGGAACATCGTTGATTTTACAACAACACAGAACTTAATAATTTCAATTAATACTGTACACATCATTTATTTTTGCCTTGTGTTTTCTGGTAGCTCGATGTTGTTTTGTACCTTCTTCACCTTCAAATAGAAAGAAAATCCGGAACGGGAAATAATACAAGCACAGTGCGTGATAGACGGTTGCAAAAATAAATAGCATAGATGTTGCGGTGCTTTATAAGTCTTCAAATTTAACTCTCAGATACAATATGGCAAGTAAGCTTTCAAAATGCTGGGAAAAGTTTTTTTGTAAGGCTCAGGAAAGTTGCACGGAAATATTTTATAAATGATACAAGAAGTTATCGATATAATTAACGCGCCTACATTGCTCTACATGAATGCAAATCATTTTGATGAAGTTTTTACAAAGTTAGATGATGGGCGGGTCTTGACGTCTCGTTGATAGCGACATCATCAGAGATGTAGCCAGAAATAAATGCTACACTGGTGAGACACACACGTGCCGTGCCTGGGACTCGAACACAGAACTACTCGAATCGTAAATGGGCTCGCAGCCAACGACAATAGAGAGGTAAGATTCGGAGCATCAACTTATGTGGTAATGAGTCTGAAGTTTTGGTAGGCTGGTTTTAGCAAACTCAAATATCTACAAGTGCATAATTTTGGAAACATGTCCGTGAATCACTTAAATAATGTAAGTTTACATGGCCAACAATAAAGCAACTTGTGTACAGAATTGGGTGGAAATAGGCTGACTGGTTGAGATATGGCAAAAAAGTTTCAGTTTCTCATTTGGTGCTATCGTACAGAAAGGCCTAAAACATATCCTGTATAGGCATACCTAATGCATCTAATAGACAATGTTGACATAAAAAGTTTGTTGAAATTTGTAAAGTATTAAATTATATGAATAAATTATGTAAATGTTTTATTTTGCACCATTAAAACAATGTCTGATGCACATCAATTATGCTAATTTACATGGTCCACTATAGTACTATTTGGTTCCCGAGATATGGCATGAGTATTGCATTTTAACACTTGGCCCTTTCTTACATAAAGTCGGCAAAAGTTGATCGCCACAAACTTTACTTATCACGTGGTGCTATCTTACAAAATGGTGTACAAACTAGACTACGCGTTGACACATTTCATTCTTGTAGTAGGATACGTTCAGCATAACAAACAATTCACAACGGTTTTGTAGATATCGCAAATGAACCTTTAATATCTGTATTGTCACAATTTTAAAAACCAGTGTCTTATTGATTAAATTCCACATATGAACATGACATAGAATAGCATTACTTGTATGCCAAAGACGGCAGGTATAGGTTGTGTAGTAACTGATATATAACGTAAAATATTTATATTGTATGTTGCACGATCTTCTAAAATGGCGAAGTAATAACATTGTCAATTTCTAAATTAGATACTTACATCTTGCACTGCTAAAGTACCAAATTTGGTTTAAATTGGTGAAATGGCCACGGAGATATAACGTAAAAGCTTTATTAATCAATATGAAATTTTTTCTAGAAATTGGTGCACCAAAAATTTATCAGGTTCTAAATTAAATTCTTACATCATGCGTTGTCAACGTACCTAGTTTGGTTTAAATCGGTTAAATGGTTCCCCGGATATAATGGAAAAATTATTTTATTTTATTTTGCACTGTTTTCCCAAATACCGAAGAGTATGGACGGGAAAAAGAGATTTCACTGCCAGGCTGAATTTCTTTGCTTATTAACTCTCTACGATCGGGCCACTAACGCTTCCCTTGTGACCAACATAAAAAAACCAAATCATTTATTTGTCGTGGCTATTTTATAACATTAAGATCAATAAAATATAATTTTAGACAAAACGGCAAGGAAGTTTTAGCATTAATAATTACCAAACTGACGTAATGAAATGGTTTGAATTTTGCTGTTTTTTCCCCCTCTGCAGCACGGTACCTTTATCCTCCGAGATTCCCAGCAATCAAAAAAGTTAAGATTCAAAAACAATTTTGTTTGTTTTGACACATAAGAGTAGCATTTGAATAAAAAGATACAAATATTTAGGCAAAGTATGGATTATTATAGGAAATAATTCAAATTTCGTAACCATATAAACAGCCCAAACCTAGATACCAGTCAAAACAAACAGAATTGGTCTTTCTGTATTGCTGCGAAAGTTGAAGTATTTTACATGTGTGCTTGGCTTTGAATTTTCACAGTGAGGAACCCAACATCTTGTTACACATTTATTTTAATTTTTCAAAATTGGAATTCAATTCAATTCGAGAACGAAGCTTGTAAACAACTTTGTCAAGAATGCCAGCGTTATGGAATAATTACAACATAGGCAATTGAAAACATTTATTTCATTGTTTGCTTAATACTTAACGTGTGTGTGATTGAAGTTGATTTGATCTTAAACTTAAAAAAATGATAACAACTGCTTGATCGCCAATCCGATGAATAAATTATATTGCAAGTGAGTGACTTTTCGATGTCGGTACGAACGGAATTATTAGTGTTCTATAAGAACAGCGAAAGCCCTATGTAGTGACTGGCCCCTGCCAAATACCGAACTAACATCACTATCGCTCTATAAATAAATATATTTATTACATCATGCACTTTTAATGTACCAAGTTTGGTTTAAATCAGTTATATGGTTCCCGTGATTCAATGGAAAATATTTATTTGTTCAATATGCAATATCTTTCGAAACGGAGGTCCGATAAGATTATCACTTTCTAAATTTGGTTAAAATCAGTTAAGTAGTTTCCGAAGTATAGCAGTGTCCCCTAAATTTTATAATTATCTTCTGGCGTAATCGAAAACTACAAAATTCCAAATGCCGTTACTAAACACTAAATGTGGACTCAGTTCGGTGAAATTCGGTTGTCGGGTTACATTAGAATAATGAATGGGCGTTGTACCTGTCAAGTGATGCTAGATAACGACAAATGTCTGGTAAACAAGAGATACGAAGTTGCATAATAGGGAACTCACACGCAGGTAATACCTGTCAGTAATCTGACAGGTAACCGGTCGTAATAATAGCAAGCACCCGGTGACGGCCGTCAATTAGCGACAGATATTTTATCCCCCGATGTCAAGTTAATACGCTAATGAACATACCAAATTGCTGACGCGAGCAATATTCGCTTCATCTCATACATCTCAACACAAAGAGAGCTTGACTGAAAGCATATTATTCTTCCTCTGACACAATTACAAAAAATATAAGTTTCTTTTTTTCTTTAAATAAAGCACGATTCTTTTGAAATCTGTATGTAAAAAGACTTCAAGTCACTCTTTAATCGCATCGTTTTCGACAGTATAATTCGTGTAATTCTTATATCGTGAGCCACTGTAGGAAGATATGCGCGGAAGTTGAAAACAATCTACTGATATGTAGCCTTTGAGTTTGATACTGTCTTTTCGAATTGCACGTTTTCTCGGACAACGAAGGAGTTTACGTCAAAGATATACGGAAGCTTAAAAACTAGCGATATTTATTTATTGCAGGAAATTTTGACTGATAATAAGAATCTAGTGAATTCTTAACAAATCTGAAACCTTGTTTAAGTTAACACATGTGTGACTATATATCTTTGCCTGGGCAAATTGTTAAAATGCTACCTTGAACTGAACATCTCAGATTTTCTGATAGGTTGTTGATTTGTTTATATTTACATTATAATACATAAATAGATCAAACAGTTGCAAATTTTCCAAACATTTTAATACGACAAGATTTTACGAATACTTCTCTACCTGTGTTTTAAAAAAAATAACAATGTATAAAATTTTTCACAATCTCGTGTGTAAACTAAGCCAATTTTCATTTCGGGGACCAAGTTTATAATCGAGGTACACGGTATTCTTCATGATCTACTTAATTTCGATAACGTAACTATGTTCTTCAACGTTAATGGAATATTAATCGCGGAACAATTTGGCAAAACTATTGTCGCGGTACATACTATTTCGTTCATTCATGGTTACATCCAACTTTTCTGAAACCCTGCTGAAGTTCTACTTTCAGGATATTCCTCTGCTTTGTGCTAATACAGCTTAACCAAGTCAAGAAAAATACATGAAAGAGACAATGAACCACATTCCTGCGCACTCTGAATAAAATTTTGCATCAGAGCTATTTCTTACAAGGCGTTATCAACACATATATTTACTCAGTTTTAATTCGTCTTAATCATATATGAAGTAACATAATTTATATATATATATGAGTAACAGTTCAATTTAGTATAAATAAGATACTCTATATTAACAGAAGTATAAAACAGTTGCTTTACACGTCATATTTCGGAAACAGCCGAATACGTCATACATGCGGTGATTTGTTAAAGGCTGAATTCAAAAAGTGTGAATAACCCACGTATAGAATTTATCTGTTCTTGGTGTAGAAACGATAAAAGTGTATTTTTGATATTTACTGCTGACATATTGCAGATTACATACACCTCTAATTCTAACCGATAAAAAAAAAAAAAAAAACTGCAATGCAGTTAAAAATTAAACTTGTATTAATTCACATTTGAAAACTTATGGCACTGTGATGGTTAGCCATTATTTTCGTTGTGAAAACAAATCTACGCTGTAAAAATGTTTTTGTACTTTGATAAAAAAAAAAATATTTCGGCAACCAGATTAAAAAATAAATATTTCGGCAACCAGATTTAAAAAAAAATATTGTAGCGCAGCAACATAATTTCTTGTAAAATTGTTATTGGATATATATATATATATATATATATATATATATATATATATATATATATATATATATATAAACACACACACACAAACGTTTGTGTAAAATTCAACACCAAGAATAATGCACGTGATTGAAATGAACTTTATACCACAGATTAGGTACATGACAATACACAAAATTTATTAGGATTACAGAAATGTACATAATCCCTGTCCTTGAGAATTCAGTATGGTGTGAAGCCCCACGTGCTGAAATCAGAGCCCCTAAACGTTGTGGCATGGAATCAAAGAAGACCTGGACACGTTCCTGGGGAATTTTCCTCCACGTGGTTTGTATGCAAATACACAAAGCATCTACAGCGGTTGCTGGAGGTCCGTGACGAACAAGACGCCGACCAACCATATCCCACACATGTTCGATGGGCAACATATGAGGCGAACGTGCAGGCCAGGGAAGCAGTTGTATCCGTCGTTCATTGAAGAAGGCTTGCACATTCCTCGCCACATGTGGCCAGGCATTGTCCTTCTGAAATATGGCAAGTGGAGTTGCCTGAAGGAGAGGCAGTACCTCGAGCTCTAAAACCTCCCTGATGTAGCGGTCGCTGTTCAGACTGCCCTCAACACGTAGGAGCTGAGATCGCAGGGTGTATCCAATCGTGATTCACACCATCACACTTGGCATTTGTCCTCTATGCCGCTCCACAATGCAGGCTGCCAGATTGCGGTCAACACTGTATTGTTTAACACGTATGTGGCCATCGCTGTAGGACAGGTTGGCACTACATCTTGACACTCAGCACGCCAGCGACGGCGTTCACGTGCCCATTGCAGTGCTCCAGTGTCGAGCCAACGCCGTGGACGAGGCTGTACGGTCCGTTACGGCCACACGGACAAGATGGCGGTCATCCCATGCTGTGGTCACATTGCGTGGTACAGTACCCGCTCGTCGCTGCGTACGACCCTCTTCTATCGACTGGTTCCACACACGCATCACTGTCGTGGCAGGATGCCCTGTACGAGCCGAAATGTCACGGTACGACAAACCCGTTTCCCGGAGACCGATCATTCTGCTCCGTTCGAACTCACTCACATGCTGATATAGTGCCCTTTGACGTCGACTAGGCATAGCGGCACTTGCTTTCACATCCTTTGACGGCTCTCCACTGATTGAGCTTGGCGTAACACAGACCTTTCCGGTCACACAAAAGAGGGAGCTGCTGGGCCTACGTGTACGCCATCTCTCTGCAATCATAATTACTTACTGTACTGGAAAGAACACACAGGCGAAATATCTTGGGAATGGTACTCACAAAAAAGTTCATGTAGTGGAAACTAAACCCGTCCCCTTCGGTTTACAAAGAAAACTAAAATTTATGTTTCTTGTTGCCAAAGATCTTTTTGGAACTATAGAGACGAAATATTGTAACAACACACATTATTTTAGAAAATTAATTATGTGGCAAAATTTCTACAATAAACTGGAAGTCTAAAACACTTGCCTGTTAAAATTCAACATTAATTATACACATTCCACGCTAAGGATATGTGAAAATTACTCTAGATTATATGTAATAACACACACTTTTTTTTTTAATACCTATTTTTCAATTAATTCCTTATGCAAATAAAAAAGTTGCAGTGCACCCGACCACTCCATCTCTTAAACATTCGTCTTGTTTTTATGGCACGACTGTCGGTTATATACTCGGGCAAGAAGAAAAGCTCGTATCTCGGTATAGATAGAGGGTAGCGATTTAGGCAATTATTGCACTTCAGAAGGAAGTTAAGTTTACACGTGGACTGAACAGTTGTACAATTGGAGTTTTTTAAAAAATATTTAATATTTTGTCTTACGAACACTGCGTCCAGATGACAGTTACTGGCATTGTAAACCAACAAATCATCGTTATAGACTGTGCTATTGATTATAAGCTGTTCACGGTAAAATGAGCCCTGCTTAAGATCCACTTTATGCACGTTATGTATTCTTCCGCCTTTTGTAAAATTAGCATTGACGTGGGCCTCATCACTTTAGTCACGCGTCGGTCTGGTGAAACTGTGAAATTATTAGAAAAGTAAATATTTTTTAAAATCTGCTTATGTTTACACTTCGGAGCATTGAAAAAATACAGAAAAGCGCAAGAAATCATTTTAAGTTATTACAAATGGTTATCTAACACTTTTTATCTGGCGTTAAGGAACGGAACTACTTTCCATCCACCGTTACCAACTTTACTGGGCGCATGTCACTCAGTGTGCCCGTTAAAAAATATGCAGGTAGGAATAGTGTCTTTTTTCTAAGGTTAATTTCAAAAAAGCTCACTTTATCGTGAACAGCTTTTACAAACTTAACTCGGCAAGGAAAATAGTAGAATGACATGACCTTATTCCTTGGTAAAGTAAAAGGCAGTGTGTTTTACACTCGAAAGAACCTTTAAAGAAAACATTACCCCCCCCCCCCCCCCCACACGGCCTCCTCCAAACATTATTTCCACTACTGTAGTTATTATTCAAAGGCACGTCTTTCTTTAACACATCCACTTGTTATAAGGGGGGCCACGGTGGTTTAGTGGTTAGACTACTCGCCTCCCACCTTGGAGAATCGGGCTTGTTTCCCGCCGGGGTCGTTCCTGGACATTCGCACGTGGGAATGGCCGGGGTCGTTCCTGGACATTCGCACGTGGGAATCGCGCCGGACGATGCCGCTTGCCGGCGAGATTTTTCTCCCGCTTCCTCCGCCCATGCATTCCGGCGTTGCTCCATACTCACATCGCTTCACCCTCATCGGCTCTTGAGCCCTCGATGTTAAGAGCCACCCAGATCTCTTCACTTCCCTGCACTTGTTGAAATAATTATCTCAGGCTGTTATAGCTTGTAGCTTTGACTTCGCGACTTAAGTGATTCCAGGTATTCCAAATACTAGTATTGTAATGTTACAAAGAAAACATTTTACAAAAGATGTTTCTGTAAGTTTGCAAATTATTACTCATTAAAATTACAACAAGAATATCTGTCTTTTTTTAAACAGTAGAGGCGCCGCTGCTAGCGTTATTGTAAACACACTAGTATTGAACCTAATTTAAGTAATATGATATACACTACGTATTACATTAAATTTGCATATATAGCTGTTTCCATTTTAGTTGCACACATAATTCGCAGTGCAACTTGTATAGATTTATTTGCGGAAATGGGTAGAGAACTATACTCAATGTGTACCTTTTTGCAGACCAAAGACGTGCAGTTAGTTTTATTAGCAAATTTCTGATAGTTAACTACTCTTATTTTTTATAATCCCGTACCCAATTAATGTTTATCACCTGTTCACATAGATGCGTTCAATATTACTTACATGCGTGATTTAAGATTATGTTTTTCCTCGCGAACTTAAAAAAACATTGCAATTTATGCCAAAGTTCCAGCCAAGCTTTTTCACCACGTTTTCCATATTTATGGACTCCCGGTAAACTATTTTTCCCATAAATATATGAAGAACTGAAAATTCATTTCTACGCATCAACTAGAAATGTGTAGATTAAACATTCTCAGTAACATCTGTGAGAGAAAAATCAATAGACAGCGGCGTTGTAGCAATTTTTTTTTTTTTTTTTTTTAATTTTTTTTGAAAACTTTCGTGCGCTTAGTTTTCGTGAATCTTGTGAAGTTCAGAAAATTCGTCGTTCTGATGTACGTCTGGCGATGGTGGGGGGGGGGGGGGGGGGGGTTGTGTGTCACGAGAAATCGGTCGTAATAAATTTTTTCTTATTACCAAATAATTCAAGACTTCCGCGCTTCTACGTCGATTTAAAGAAGAATTGCAGCGCCATTTCCTTTGTAAAGCACGTGGCAGCTGTATAAAGAGGAAACCGCCAATAAAGCAGATTTTCTACCTTCGAAATATTGACGCCTACATTTTTAATTTTGAACGAAGCATAGTTTTAATGGCACGTTTTAGTGTGTTCTTGCATGCACTTCATCATTAAAAACTGGTGTATAAATTTCCTCATTTCATAGGGAGTTCGTTTTAAAAACCGAAATTGTGGTAGAGGGGATAATGCCCAATTGCGCACCATCCAATTAATATGAAGCGAATATTTGTGTCAAAAAAAATTCCCGTTCTTGTTTGTGTGAGACTATAATTTGAACTTAATTAACGGTCAACTTGAACATGCTATCAAATTTACGGAAACTGATGGCAACAATATTTCATCACGGGAGGATAATTGAGTACGTATCGAGAAGATATAACATTCTGTGAAGTTCAAGTTACAAAATCAACTTCTTGCCCGCCATCTATGTAGCACAACTATATTGTTCAATGAAGTGGTGACAGAATCCAGCATGCTGAAACGATAAACAGTCTAGCTTTTCGACACCTTAATAGCTCATGATTATATATTGCAAGTATACTAAAAAAAAGTCGCATTTAGTTGTAATTTTGATCAAACCATTTCTATTTACATGTTTTTAAATTTCAAATATTGAGGGGGAAAAAAAATTTTTTCATAAGGAATTTCAAGTTTGAAACTTTTTGATTCCAGCTGGTTGTTTCCGCCAGCTCACACTGGTGGAACGAAATTTAGAAGGCTCAGAGAAGAAACAGATGTAGGTAAATGAGAACCCAAGAAGCAAGGCAAGAGAAACGTATGGCGCTTGTATAAATCATTACAGGAACAGAAAAGTGAATCTCAGAACGAAAAACTAATGCCAATGACACGAAACGTCATTTTTTCATACACGAGGATAAGGAAGACAATGAGAGTTACAACTCCACAACCAGAACTGACGACTACCGTGAGAGAAATAAGTCGACTGTAAATTGTTGAACATATGTGTGTTTTCTCACTTCTGGATACATCTGAGTTCGGGGCGCGAAAACACTTATAAATTATGCCTGAGGTAAATTTTCCCCCCCAAAAAATGAAACGTTAAATTGAATATTTTCTTGCTGTTTTTTTTCGTAAGTGGCGTTAATCGCTCACTACAATGAATTTTCTCTTGTTAAAGTTTAAAACTACCTATTACTTTACGTAATGAATTCGTTCTATTTCAATGTTTTCAAGCTACTATCCTATTCTTCTTCTGTCTCCAAGCATCCGTCGGTCATTATTGTATCCTTACGCGTATGACGGGCAAAGTGTGCTTACACAGGATAATACGAAGTGTTGTGCAGAAAACTCAAGGGGTGGTAGCGAATAATTGATTCGTGACATAAGTCGAAACTGTTCATATTTCTGAGTATCGATATATTTCAGGGGCAACGGTGAGATCGAAATTGACGTGCTCTCCTGCAACGGGTTTGCGTGGTTGTTAGGCCACAAACACTGGAACATGTCGACGCGACGTGGCTTCGAAACATGTCTGCGGGATAATAGTGAACACACCGAACCTCTGTACACGGTCACATTACTCTCTTTGAAGTTGATATGTTCGAAATTCGTAGGTATAGTCCATTCACGGTTACTTAACACTCTTCTGAAGCCCTGCCAAAGTTCTACTTCCAGGGTATTCCTCCGCCTCGTGCAAACAAAGCTTAACTATAGGTTTGTTTGCGTGGTATTCTTTACCTACTATCTCAGAGAAAAGTAATATTCTTCATGAGCAGTAAAATATAGGCTGTTCACGGTAAAGTCAGCACTTTTGAGCCCCTAGTTAGTTTTTTATTTCAGCCATTTTGTATCTTGCAACCACATTTTTTACATAAGCACTGCCAATTAAGTAATAGCACAGTGTGTAGATGTCACCCCACTGGGAGATTAATGTCTAAGGCTAAAATTAAGTATAATTATTGGCTATTATTTAAAACGATGTGGCTTTCAGAATAGCTCACTTTACCGCGAATGGCCTATAGCAAAAACAGCATTTACGCTCGTCAGGACGACACGAATGACGAACAGCAGAAAACTTACACGTCAAAAACAAATAAACAAAATTTTATTTTAAAAAATGTTTGTAATCATTATTGACTCTGCGTAATTTACGCATGTTAAAAATTTTGTCTACTCAAGATTACTTATCTTCGAGGATAACTGTGTTTTAGTTATTTGTATTTCCCTCTGCACTTCTTACAGCATACCCAAAAATATTCTCTTCATCAATCTGCGTAAAAGCAAATTACTATTCGCAATCGTCACTCTCAAGGAACTTCGACGTTTGTAATGTTATTTTGGTAGCCATTTTTTTTTCATCTTGCTCGCTTTGATATTTCTGCTGTATCTCGGCGACCAAGAGCAGAAATAGCTGCTTTACATAGCACAAATAGCAACTGCTACCGCCACCCGAACAGCGTACAAAAAAAAAAAAGTGCTTCCGGCAACACGAACGGCAACTAGCAGACTAGCAAACCACGGGAACACACATTAAGTCTAGAGAATTATACCAGAGGACAATGCACCGCTTTCCCGCGCACTCAGTTCTAATATTATTTTGCACGAGAACTATTTATTACTAGGCGCTACCAACACACATGTTTTTCTCACTGTTTTTATTCGTGTTTATTATAAAAGTAATATTGTAACGTATAGATAAGATAAAGGTAAAACTTCAATGTAACTTAAAATAAGATACGTATGTGTTTACAGAGGTATAAAATGCTTGATACTTGGCATATTTAGGAACTAACTACATACGTAATACATGGGGTGATTTTTCAAAGGTTTGTGTTCAAAAGTCCGAAGAAACCGTGAAAGGACTATATCTAGTTGACTGAAGTTTGTCTGCTGGAGAGTCTCAGCCTGCTATGTACCACAGTGACTCGCGTAACAAACACGTATCATTTTAGAAAAAAAAAATCTTCACCAGCAATTCTTCGGAAGCTGTGGTAATAACTGTAACTACAACAATACGATTTTAGAGCTCTTTGCTGTGGAATATATAAAGCTACAGTTTATTTTAACAAGCAGGTACTCTAGAGCTCACATTTAACACAACACGGAGATACATAAATAATGATACTATATGTTGCATGCAACAAAAGTTTGTAAACAAATCATATTTTACTTGAAGTAATACAAATTTCTGAAGTATTGTTCAAAAAACGTACAACAACATTTTGTAATGCATTGGTGAAACCTTTCTTATTAAAGACTGTTCACGGTAAAGTGAGCACTTTTTAAGGCCCTCCCAACAGTCATTAACCACTAATAAACATATCTTATTGCAGGTAACATATATCAGGCATTACATTATGAGGGTGGTGAAATATATACACTGTGTTTATTGATCACATTGCAATGTTTGCATTAAAAAGCAGCAAGAAGATGGAAATTGGACGAAAGGAAAAATTCAGAAGGGCCTTAAGAAGTGCTTACTTTACCGTGAACAGCCTATATCAATAGCAGTTTCATTATAAGTACTTGGTATATGGTTAATTTGATTGCAAATTTATTTCTATGGCACTGAATATGTTTTCGTTTCGAAATTGCCACGCGTTTCGTGTATAGGCTGTTCATAGTAAAGTGAGCACTTTTTAAGGCCCTTTAAAATTCTTACTTTCGCCCAATTTTTATCTTCCTGCTGCTTTTTTATATAAAAATTGCAATGTGATCAATGGACACAGTGTACGCATTTCACTACTCTCAAAATTTAACGCCTGAGGCTGCAATAAGATATGTCATTAGTTATTAATGCCTGTTACGAGGGACTTAAAAAGTGCTCACTTTACCATGAATAGCCTATATGCCTGGGTTTCTCATGATTTCACTTCTTTGAATATGGGGTATCAATACGTTATGTTTTCGATTGTAAATAACTGTTGGTGGCTTTATGTTGTACACAAGCCGTGTAATGGCAAAACGTTTGGGGCAAGCTGTTTTATGACTGAAGTGCTGGATGATGGCGAACGCTATAAAAACCGACATGTTTGTTTATCTGAGATTGTGTAGGCGATATGTTTCACATTAAGAAATCTTTGTCGTCGACTACGGCGTGTTTCAGCAAACAAGGCATAACTTCTCTTTGTACCTGCGCACCTTTGTTCCCTTTGTTTGTTCATCGATAATCTCAAAACGATAAGCTGCTTGGATGTGTGTGCAAACAAGGAAAGAAAAAAACATTCAATTGCTTGTTGTTATACGTGCATTTGACTGTGCGACTGGTCGGCGCGAGTTTAGATTCTTTTCTTAGGCGATGAAATTTAACTACAACACGCTACAACACACACACACCCACAAACAAATGTTCGCCTGCGTACAGTACTACCTCCGCTGAATGTCGCCAGGACCGTCCACCCACACCAAAATCAACAACTTAATCAGGAAATTTAGCGCTATCATGCTTCACCGCCTGAAACACACGAATTGCTCATATAGGCTGTTCATGATTAAATGAATGAGCACTTTCGAAAGACCTGCTTAAGATCTACTTGTTATGAACTTTGTGCATTATTCCGCCTTATGTAAAACTAACATTGCCATGGACCTCATCGCTTTATTCATGCGTCGGTCAGGTGAAACTGTGGGAATATTATAAAAGTTAAGATATTAGAAACCTACTGGTCATTTTTTGCACTTCGGTGCATAAAAAAACAGAAAGCGAAAATAATAATTTATGTTATAAATATATACTTGACGTTAAGATATGGCACTGATTTCCGTCCATCATTGCCAACTTTACTTGGCGCATGTCTCTCGGTGCACCCGTTTAAATATATGCAGGCAGAGGTAGTGACTTTTTTCTAAGGTTGAATTCAGGAGTGCTGACTTATCGTAAACAGCCTTCACCAGACGACGTCTTTAAAGGCCATGTTTTACAATAACTTTTTAGTTCATTATCTGAAAGAGATTTGTATAAGGACCACAAAAATGTAAATATTTGTAGTCAAATGTTTATAGTTTTCAAAATTTAGCAATAAAAGGTCGAAAATATCGGAGTGTTGGAACCCAGGTTTCTGTACTCCTGATTAACCCCACAAAATAAATAACCTGTGACGTGTTCTATATCATATATACTACAAGTTGACCAGGTGCCAAGGATATTTAACAATAGGCACTCGGGTGCTGGTATCCGGAATCTTTTTTAAAATAGGTACTGATATTTTTGCCAACACATTTTTATTTGTTCAAGAGAAACCATAGGCATATATATGCCTATGGTTTATATATATATATAATTTTCTGTTGGACGAATAAAAATATGTACACAAAAACATCCTATATATTTCATGATAGATTCATGATACCAAAACCCTAGTACCAATTGTTAAGAATTCTTGAAACTGATTAAATATGTTATGTTTATGGTTATGATATATTTGGCAAAGTTTATTAGAAGCACAGAAATTTGGGCTCTCATATTCCAAACTTTTCGACTTTTCGTTGCTATATTTAGAAAACTGTAACAATTTGACTACAAAAATTTACATTTATGCAGGTCTCATATATATCTCTTTGAGGTATTGAAATAAAATTTCGAAGTGAAAATGGCCTTAACGAGCACATTTCATAGAGTTTCAAAAGCTTACCTTGTGTAAACATTTTATTATTTCTGACTGAAATTTACATATTAATAAATCCTTCCTAGATGCAATATTCAAAAATTTCGGTCGAACATAGTAAAACAGTATCAATAAACTTACGTACAAAAATTTTGTAGTTAAATTAAAAAAAAAAAAATACATATTTGAGTAGAAAAATGTAATTGAAACTATGGCGCGAGATGTACCGCCTTAATTCAAATACAGCAAGAAATATTCTGTAGTTTTTCATTGGTTTCGGTTACCTGTATATTTCTGTTACTTTTTAATTTTCAGGAAATGTAAAGATATAAATTAACAAAACAGAATTGATGGTACAAAGTTGTTTTCATCCACGAGGTTAGCAGCGAAATATTAAACATAGAAACTATCTAGAAAGAACTCGAGAGTGGGGAATGAACCCAGAGCGAGGTGACCTTATCCGAGTAACGAGTAACTTTCCAGCTGGGACCCGTAGGTGCCCGTCATCCCCGGACATGACATGAGGCCCGAGGATGGAGCGGCGCTGGAATGCAGGGGCGGGGATGGGAGTACCCCTAGAATACCGGCTCGCAAGTGGCATAGTCCAGCACGAATCCCGCATACGAGAATCCGGGAGTGTACCCGCCGGGTTGGGAGGTGAGCGCTCTAACCACTACGCCACCGCTGCCTCATCGAAACTGTGAATAATGCTCTATATCATTTGGTTTGTAGTAGAGGGGGAAACAGTTTGTCTACAGCGAGTAACGCTCAGCCACGCGATTTACTGCAACAGTGCTAACGTCACGACAGATAATTACGCTGAATGAAATATACTAACTATAGGCTTTCCATGGCAAAGTGAGCACTTTTGAAAGCCCTCTCATTTGGAATAATAGTCAACACGTGTATTTTATTGTAGCCTTACACGTTAACTTCCAAATGTTGTGGAATATACACCTTTGTTTATTACTTATACGACAATATTTATTTAAAAAGGTGGTTGAAGGATAAAAAATGGCTTTAATGGCTTCTAAAGTGCTCACTTTACCGTGAATAGCGTAATTTTTGTTTTATCATTCAAAATGGTGAACTGTAATACAGTTTGTATATTCATAATTTTATTGCGACAGTACGCCAAAGAGTTAAGACAACGTCACATCTGCCAACTTACGGCTTACGAAAAATTTTTAAAGCATTTTTATTGATTATATTTTTTATTTATTTTATTCCTACTTCATTGCAGTTTCCAGCGAATAAGAAAATAATACAAATCGTAATTTTACGTTCGAAGTCATTACCATCCGTGGTATTATCAGGAAACTTTTAAACGCTGAGCTTAAACTCTGAAATGAAGGAAGCAGTTTTACCAACTTGAGAAAACAGTTTGTCTGCAGCGAGAAACGCGGAGTCAGGCCCACAGACTGCGATTGCAGCAGTGCCACACAGCCACAACAGATAATTACGTTGAATAAAGAACAATAATTAAGTTATATCATTATAAATAACTAACTGAAATTAAATTTAAAATTTGTAATTTTTATGGTGACACGATGCCAAAAATTCTAAGACCACGGACGTCACGGGTAACACAAGATTCTTATAAAAATATAATTTTCATTCGTATTAATTTATTTCATATATATATGTATATATATATATATATATATATATATAAAGGCGCAACTAAGGAGGGGTTGGGAGGGACTAGGGCACCCCCTCCCCCCAAAAAAAAATTTCTACGAAAAAGAATATGTTATATTATGTTACAAATGTTTGTAGCTACTATTTAATTGTCTTTGTAAAGTAGGTTAAATGCGTGACCCTCCCCCCCCCAAATTGTGTTTTGGATGCTTCATTTTAATTTTCAGCAAATGGGAAAATAAGTAGAAACAACACGAAGTTTTAAGTACGGCCATGGATTTTCCAGGAAACATTGTTAAGTACGTAGTTTATCGGCGCTGAAGGAAGCAGTTTAACCAACTAGAGGAAACAGTTTGTCCGCACAGCGAGCAACATGCAGTCAGCCACGTGGAGTTATTGCCGCAGTGTCTCCCCGGGCAAGAGACGCTGCACACAGCACAAGAAGCCGCACTCTCAAGCACAATGGTCTATTTGTATTCCGCGCGTGCTGCCGGCGGACACTAAATATCAAATTTTCAGGAGCGTTCGCCCCCCCGTTACGGCTCGCGTCGTAACTCAAGTCTGCCGGGGGAGACTGGGTCACCGTAAGGACGTCTGCGTTCGATCCCAGGAGTTGGCACGCCTCGAGCGAGCTATTGCTGTACTTGACTTTATACGTGGTTCTTCCTTAAAATTCCGGTAGCATCAAAACCACTTGACTGATTCATTTTAATTCTCTATGATAGCAACTCGTGAAAGATTAAAAAATCTGTAAGTTTTAAAATTAATCAGCTCTGCATAGTATATTTATATATATTTTTTACAACACAGTGAATACCAAAATTTGAAGACACAAAATTTAGACTATGGACCGCATTAAAATTCTCGGCAATTATGGGGGAAGAGAGATTGAATTCACGAATGATAAAATAAGACTGAAAAATACAATTACATCAATATAACATTTTAAAATGACATCTTAAAAGTATCACACGGAAAATTTTGTGCAATAAAGGATTTAACTGAGGTTTAGGATGCCAGGGATAACATATTTGAAACATAAAATATACTCTAGCGACTGTGTTTAGCATAACCATAAACGAAACTACTAGGTTACTTATACAGCTGAATAGCCTTCATTCGTCTACTTTCATACGAGCGTAATTTTTACGATTTACTCAAAGCACTATAAAGTAAGATCACGTGTTTAAAATATGCCCAGGCAGAAATATCTTACAAAATGGCCGACAAAAATGACTGTTAGTTAACTTTTTTAACGCTCGTAATAACACTGCCAGAAAACGAAGTTTGAAGGAAATCGGTCGAATGTTTCGGTAGGTATGGCATTCTAATCTACAATATATTTATGGTTGCCGACTTGAAAAAAAAAAGTTTGTGCTACAGAAATTATATGCCAAAGCAGCACTTTCATGTCAAATTGTGTGGATATCGGTTG
Organism: Dryococelus australis; assembly: GCA_029891345.1. NCBI lineage: Eukaryota > Metazoa > Arthropoda > Insecta > Phasmatodea > Phasmatidae > Dryococelus > Dryococelus australis. The sequence continues at coordinate 38,959,710 of CM057002.1, forward strand.
AGTAGTCCAATAGATATATCAGGTCGTGTTATACTTCAAAATGGCGGACAGAACGGGTTGTGAATTAGTGTATCAATGCTTGCAATATATATTGTCAGTCTACTAATTTTGTTTATAATAGTTCGAATTGTTTTATAAACATGTCATATTACCCTAACGAATTTATATGATCACCATTAAAACAAGTGTGTGATGGCATTTATGCATGTAACTAGGAACACTTAGTAAGTACACAATAGGCCTGAATTATTTGCGTTTTCATTTAGAGACCAGCTATAATTTAAAAAAAAAAACTCTTACGTTTACGTTACATTTGCAATTCGTCCACGCGTTATTTCACACCTTCTGGAGAACCCTGAAAAAATAGGAAAAACAGAACAAAATGTGCGCCAAATCATTGCCTTCGACTGTGACAGAAAGCAACCAATGGGAAACTGAAATCAGCATGATTGTACATAATACAGTGGAGTTTAGCTTACACACCACTGATATCGCGAAATTATCTGAGATTTGCTTATTGTTTCCGACCATGACAAAAGAGTGTTCTCAAATGGCGACTGCTTAACATTTCTGGGCGCTATGTCATATCCCATCAACCATTCAAACTATTTGAATCAAAAGTGATATAATTATAGTTATTAATGTTGGCATTTAATTCAGACACAGGTATTATGGATATATATCATTAATACCTGTGTCTTATTATATATATAATACCTGTGTCTGAATTAAATCTCTATATATATCCATAATACATGTGTCTGAATTAAATGTCAACATTGATAACTATCATTATATCACATTTGATTCAAATAGTAACTGTATTATGTACAATCATGCTGATTTCATGAAGTTTGAAAGGCCTATTCTACGCCGCAAAAATTTAAATGCTGATTTGGAGTGTTATGTAAACAAAACTAACCAATTACCACTATCTTGGTAACACGTCTGGGCGAGATATACTGTAACTTGACAGACATAACTGACAATATAACAGTTTGATGTAACATAATTTCTTCAGCTAAATCCATGCCCATGCCGTTGCACTCTAGATGTTTTAGAATATAAACAGCTGATTTTAGAAACCATGGCAATTGCAATTCAGGAAGGCTACACTCAATATCTATTAAAAAAAATACGAGAACTGATTCTGTTTTATATTCTTGTGTTGATAAACAGCTGATTTTTTGTTTACCACCGTAACTCTGCTGACTCGTGAACAAAAAAAAATTGTTAGAGTGACGTTTTTTTATAAGGTATACCCTTGTGTTGGTTTACGAGGTGATTTGCCATTAATGCCCGGCAAACAGCCATTTCATCACGATGAAAGCAAAAGGTTATGTTTGGAACATGCTTGGATCAGTTGTTCGCGTTTTTTTTTTGTTTACCTTCACTCTACAAACTTTCACAGCCTTAGTTACTAATAAATTAATTCCATAAACTCCTACACTGATATAGCAAATCAGCATTTAGAAAAAAAAACATATCTGCAATTATATAACGAGATTAACGAGTCCGCAACTTACAGGCTATACCAATGCACGGCAGGTTAGTAATCGTAACCCTTTGCAAAAATTATGCACACTGCAATTGTTTCATTTACAAACATACGCAGACAACATATCCTTATACACACAATAATTGTGCGTTATTTTCATGAATGTGTCCACGGTAGATACGTATACATTAAACACTGTTACTTCCGGGAATATGCACCTCTGGACTCGCATGACCCGGCTTCGTACGCATTTCCATCCATTAATATTAGTTTTTGTTCGTCGCTGAATAAATCAAACGTAGATAGTATGGCTGTTTCACTTGTAACGCACTCGCAGACGACTTCAACAGCGTATTATATTCAATTTTAGGACGGTTAAAGCTTTATCATAACTTTGAAAAGCTCCCATAGTCGTCAAAACATTATTCCGTGGCGTATTTCCAAGGCAAATATACAGGGAATGGGAAGCAAATCACCAAAACACCATATACAACACTTTCATTTAAATATAAATAATTATTAACTTTTCATATTTAACGGCAAAATTTATATATAGTTATCTGAGACAAACACACTCACGCTTTATGTACATTATCTTTAAGGTCAAAAACGGTTGTATGCTAATTTATGTCAATTTTAATACTCTTAAAAATACACGTGAAAGATCAGCCGATACAATGTTTTGGGCTGCTAATGATCGTGCGACCTTTACACCGGAAAACAACCGTCTAACTCCACTATAAAAACTGGCTTCACTTGTTAACACTGCACGGTATAGGACATAGCCATCCCCCACTGTGTAATGCTAACAGATGGTGCGGGCAAGATGGTGGCAATGACATCATACAATATGGCGGTCGTGATGTTATCCAATATGGCGGTCGTGTGTGCGTGTCCGCAGCCTGCAGCCTGATCCGCGAATGCCCCTTTCCGATCTACTGTTGTCTTATTTCGTTTCTGTATACTTACTTCCTCTGTAATCACGATATAATTTCGATAGGCCTACTAATGAATACGTTTCACAAATTAACTTAAGTATTCCGTGCACAAAAAGGTAAAATGTGAGGTTATGGTACCGCGTTATATCACTTAAAGCAAAAAATAAATGCAGATATATTAAGTCTAGCTTACACACAAACATTCGCGATATTATCCTTAGAATATTATTTCCTAGCATTTATAGCGGGTTTATGGAAATGTTCTTCTTTTTTTTTAAATTTAGTTCAAAGAAGGTTTTCCTCGCTTTTAATATTTTACAATAATTTCCTTTTCTCCGGGTGATTTTGAGCCAACAAATTAAACTTAACAATACGTTTTCATTTATACTTTAGACTTAGACTTACCAATCTTGCTTACAAGCTGCCTTCGTCAGCGGCTAACTTACAACGAAATACGTATGAGGAACATTTTTACATTTCCACAAAAGTGAATGGTATATGTTAGTAAAATTAACTGGCCCTTGGGATCTTCAATTTATCACATGGACATGTGACCTTCACTTCTCGTTAGCATAAAATGGCGATCCCAATAAAAAAAAAAAATTTACCTCCATAGGGAAGACAAGAGTACTAGGTAGCTATATTTTAAAAATAAAGACCGGGGCATAAAGCGCGCGGAATTCAAATAGATGTTATCTTAAAAAGTAGTTCCAAAACAGCCGTTCAAGTGCGCGCTCTCGTTTTCCGGCCTACAATGGCAACGTTGCATTCTACCATATTGTGGAACTTCGCGGTGTAATCAAAGTTTCCCGGCAAACATAGGACGTCACATTCACACCAGCACCGGACAGAAAGAACGAACAACGCAGGGTAATGGCCAATATAAACTTTTACCACACGTGGCGGCTAACTTTAAATAAAACTGAACTTTGTATGCTGAGTATTACACACACAAAAAAAAAAAAAACACAGTTGACTTTTTTTTTTCTTTTGTCTCCCGACGTGTTTGAAATTTCAGCAACACTCTAGGCACCGGGCGGAAAATAATCAGCTTTAAAAAAAAAAAAAAAAAAATGTGGAAGTAAAACACGTATTCGCACTCCAGCGAAACCGTAGGCAGTGTCTCGACGATGTTTCAAATATTATAACTCGTAGAAAAACATAACTGTGAGTTTCCGAAATGCGTATGCAGTTTTTTTTTTTTTATGGCCGCTTTCCGGCTGGAACACATTTCGCAGAAAATTCGTGTCAGTGTAACGACAGGCCGTGTCCGTATACTAAATGGCATCACTGATAATCACTGCTAGTTGTTTTACAGACTCTTTGAGAGGTTGGGGAAACTGAACGAAATAAATGAGTTGCACGGTTCTTCCGTTTCGAGAGCAATGCCTGTAATATAATTTATGATAGGGTGATTTAAAACATCGTTCTAAATAATTAAAAACCATAGAATAGTAACATTTGAGGTGAAATCTACTCGTGAAATTCTTAGATTTTTGTAAAATAATAATAATAATAGTAATTTTAGTTATGAAATTTAGTATTAAGTTTTATATTTTCCCCTGACAAACGTACTGAACTATTAACTTCCTGCTAAGAAAGGTATCGACCTGTTACGAAGACAGTTGTCGAATATTTTAATGACAAAAACTAAGCATCTGTGTACGATCAACACTTAGCGCAATATAATCTATCTTGAGAGACGCCATTGTCATAATGTTTAATATTTCTACAATAACAATATAAGGTACTGTTATTGTTTTACTACATAAAAATTCCATTGTATTTAAGTATGTAGTTGAAATATAAATATATATATATATATACACACACATACACACATCATATCAATATACTGTATTATATACTATATTTAAAATTAGTGTTCGTAATCCCGAAAAAAAAAAAAACTAAGAGAAGAAATAATTGTGTTTATGTCCATCATTTCGATATCACAGCTTTACCATCAGTCAAATGCAGTAATTAAAACGAAAGCATTAGGCCTGAGCTGAATTCAACCTTTGACAGAAGCCCCCACAACAAATTGGAATTATTTTAACGCACAAACTAATACCGATTCTCGTAGTAAAACTGGCAATGATGTACGAAACTTGTTCCACTGCCTGAAGTCTTATTAAGAGAGTAACATCAATATGTATAGATTTAGTATAAATTTTATTTAATTGTTTATACATATTAAAAAAGGTGTTAACACATTACTAACGCTGCTTCGTTCCAAACAGTTCCCAGCTCCACCTAGAGGCGCACGAATAAAGTGACGAGGCCCATTGAAATGTTAATGTTACATAATGTGGAGTGATACAAATCGGTATAAGGTAGATCCTAACCAGGGCTTTCATAGGTGCTCAATTAAGCGCGAGAAGCCTATGAAAAACCCTAACCTGCGACTTTCCAAATGCGAATTCCACCCCTTACGGAACGACCGAATACTTACAGACACATATGAGCAGATGTACACAAATGAAATTAATTATTTTAAACACGCGCCATTACTGGGTGAGTGAGTGAAGATATTTGGGCGGCTCTTAACAGCGAGGTTGATTGAGGTGAGTATGAAGCGGCGCCGGAATGAAGGGGGCGGGGGGGAACGGGAGATCCCCGAGAAAACCCGCCGACCAACGGCATCGTCCGGCACGAGTACCGCTTGCGAAAATCCGGTGACCCGGCCGGGTAATGAACCCGGAGGCGAGCGTGCTAATCGCTCAGCCACCGTGGCCCCCACCATTACTGAGTTTTTTATTTAAAAAAAACCCAGAGTATGGCGTAAAAAGAACATTAACACAGAAAATCAGCGAGAAGTAACTGTTGTCAACAGATGCGTAGATAATAAATTCATAATTCCGCAGAAGGTATAAAGTCCGTAACAAGAAACCAAACGAAACAAACTACAGAACGTGAAGTATTAAAAATTTCCGTATTTTAAAGGAGTTTTTTTTTTTTTTACGGTAGTGTACATTTAATGAACTGAAACGCAATCCGTGATGTCGAAAAAAAAAAAAAAAGGATCTTCGTAAATGCATAATATGGAACGTACCCGTATTCCATAAAACTTTGATCCACTTAAATAATTTACCTTTACATGGACTACTGTAGCGGAATTCGTGTGGAAAATTGGGTGATAATTAGGTTCTCTGTTCCCGAGAACCGAGGTATGGTAGGGCCAATGTTACATTTTCTCGCCTGTTACTATTTAACACAAAGGTGAGCAAAAGACGATCTCTATAAGCATATTTAATGATTCTAATGGATAATTTCAGCATATACAGTGTAAACAAATTTGGTTAGATTTTTTAACATATATGACAAACTTATTTAAACTATTTATGTAGCAGACATATTGTGAATAATCCCAGACACACTTAAAACATGTAAGTTTGTGTGGCCTACTATACAATTACTTGTTTGCAAAATTTGTTGGTAACGATTAATTTTTTCCTGAGATATGACAAACCTTATTTTAGTCATGTGGCGCTAACTTAAACACAAGAGGGTTTGTGTAGACACATTTGATTTTTGCAATAGATGCTGCCAGCACACGAAGTTAACTTCAAATTGGTTTCATTGTTTCTTGGATAAAGTATACTATACTCAAATAGTCATATGACCACAATTTTGAAAATAAGTATATGAATTTCTTAAACATACAAGTTTGCATCACCTGCCGTAGTGCTACCTGGCTGCCAAATTTGAAAGGAATCGGTTAATTGTTTCCCGAGCTGTGACAAGAAAAGTTCTGGCCTACTTTGTTATAATAATCCGGTGCTATCTCACAAAATGGCTGAGAAAAGAGGCTCTGTGTAGGCACATATGGTCATTGTAATTTATACTTCCAGAGCATAAAGTTGAAATTGGTTACATGGTTTCTTAGATATAGCATGCTGAACTAAAATATTTATGTAGTCGCCATTCTGAAAATAAGTGTTTGACACTCTTGAAACGTATAAATTGTTATGGCCTACCTAAGTACTCCTGCCAAGCGAAATTTGGTAAGAATGGGGAAATTGTTTCCCAAAATACGACACGAAAATGATTACTTTCATGTAGCGTTTTCTTACAAAATGGCACACAAAGGCTTTGGGTAGACATATTTGTTGGTAGTAATAGATATTGCTAGCATAAAATATGTTATGTTGAAATTGATTACATGGTTTCGAAGATAACGTACTAACCTAAAATACTTCTACGGCCGCCATTTTAAATATGTACCTGATCCATTAAACACATACCAGTTCACATCGCTTGCCGTAGTATTGCTTGTTTACCAAATTTGAAAGGAATCGGTTAATTTTTTCTCCGAGATATGACATAGAAACTTTAATTTTTCATTTGGTTCTGTGTTACAAAATGTCGGACAAAAGAAGCTATGTATTGACATATGTATCTTGTAATAGATATGGTCGAAATCGGTTAAACGCTAAGGTAAACATAAAAGATAAACATAAAACCTTAATATATATGCCATTTTGAAAAGCAATGCCATTTTATTTTAAATTTCATATTTTATTTATATGCGAAATATAGCAGAAATTCTTTCCGAGATACAACATAAAAAATATATTTATTCATTTAGCACAATCTTCCAAAATAATTGGCCAGTAGCATGATCGCTTCTTAAACTCAATGCTTATATGATCCACTGCCAAAGTACCAAATTTTATTTCAATTGGGTTAATGGTTCTTAAGATAGAACATAGCGCCAAAAATATTTTTAATATTGCCATTTTGAAAATTAGCTCCCAGCATGATCGGAAACTATAAAAGTCAGATTTCCTTACTAAGTGGTAGGTACTATATCTGTGCCGTTTTGCGATATTCGGTCCACGGGTTCAAAAGATATGGGGGGGGGGGGATACAACTAGACATACATTCCTGTGATTTCATACGCATATTTCTCCAAGGAAAGTAGGCTAAAAATCATTACCAGCATTGTGACTATCAATATCTGCAGTGTACAAATACTCACTTGCAAAATATTGTTAAACCATAAGTAAAGGCTGTTCACGATAACATGAGTACTTTTGAAATCAACCTTAGCAAAAAGTCACTGCTCCTACCTGCATATATTTTGACGGGCGCCCTGAGCGACATGTACCCAGTAAAGTTGGTAACGATGGATGGGAAGTAGTTTCGTATTTTAATGTCTAATAAAAAGTGTTAGGTAACCATTTCTGGCAACTTAAATAATTTTTTTTCGCTTTCTGTATTTTTTAATGCATCGAAGTATAAAAATGAGCAGATTTGTAAAATATTTACTTTTCAAATAATTTCACAGTTTCACTTGACCGACGCATGAATAAAGGGATGAGGCCCATGACAATGTTAATCTTACATATGGCGGAAGAATACACAAACTGCATGCAAGTAGATCTTAAGCACGGCTTTCAAAACTGCTTATTTTACCGTAAATAGCATATAGAAACATATAATTGTTCAAAATTACTAAATATACCTCTTATGGTTTTTAGAAACTTTAATTTAGGGGACTCTCAAGTTTTGCAGGTGTTTCATACCATTTAAATCAACTTCTAAAACACTTTTTGGCGTATCAAAACTTATAGTAGATGAATATTTTCAATGAATTGTATAATAGACGCCACGGGTCTTTTCACAGTATTGTTACGTGTCGCTCATTTGCACCGTGCGAGCAAGCGAAGAGTGTGTGGAGGACAGAGTAGCGATATATTAGCGGACGGCGGCAATGACAAAGGCCAGCTGTCGCGTGGTGCCGTGATAATCCCTTTTGTGGCTCGCGCGCGCCTGACATTCAGCAGATTGAATTTATGTGATCATCTGAAGGAATATTCTGCTTAATGACCTAGTTTCTCTCAGCGCGACCCGGGGTACGGCGAATCTTCCAGACCAGGGGGCCAGAGACACTACTTAAGGGCGACGGGGCTCCGAGTCGGGATTTATGAGAGTCAGGAGTCTGGGCGATTGTACGACCTTAAGCTATAGATGACGAGCCAGAAGAGCAACGAGTGGCGAGGGAAGCGACCAGTGGGAATAAAATCTGCGACTACGAGCATCGGTGCAGTGAAGAGTGCAACTAGCAGGCGAGACTATTCAGCTGGTTGCGTGAGTATAAGACATTTCAAATGAAGGCAATGGACAAACTGTTCGTGTGTTAATGATAATTGTGAGTTTATTAACTATAACTAAACAGAGACATTGATAGGGACTTTAGTTAGAAAATAAATACTGCGTTCGCTGAGAAATAAAGAGAGTAATAATAGATACAGATATTTTAATGTTGTAAATGACAGCGGTGCAAATAAATTAAAAATCAAATTTAGGTTTTTTATTTTTATTAAGACATTCATCCCTCGCCAACTCAGATGCACCACTCTGGCGTCATGTAACAGTGTGACAATTAGGCTACACGGAGAATGTTCTGCCATGCAGTAGCATATATCTGGCTTGTGATCTGAGTGCCTATGTTGGAGTTTTCGTTCGCAAACGAACCGATCGCCTCGCCGTGTGAACTGAAGATTTGTTGCTATGCTTCGACACCAATTGCACCTGCGTATACGAAATTGGTTCGTGGGATCGACTTCGAGCAAAATTTGAAATCTTTAGCCGAACTATTAAAACTGCCGGGCCAGACGTGGAGTATTTGAGTTTCTGCTTCGCACACAAAACATGTATTTTATAGGCCTATACGAATTTCAGCACAGCAGTCTCACTCCACATTCACCGCGCATTGTTCGTGGCTATCATTACAAAAACGGGTACAAATGTGCAGCTTCAAAGGAGATAAGATTTAATTTGTAATTGTGTTCCAATGAGATGGGATAATTGAAATTTACATCTCCCCGCGCTCTATTCATAACACCAGTGCTCTATTCATAACACCAGCCAAGCCCAAATTCGTGAAGTTCTATTCCCCACGAAAATCAAGCGACTCGAGCGAAACAACTAATAGTCGAGAAATGTGTTCGTATAGTGAATTCGTTCACAAACGATAGGCAGATATAGTCCATTCACGGTTTCTTCGGCCTTTTTGAATCAAACCTTTGAAAAATCCCCCCATGTATAACGTGTTTAGTTATTTCCTAAATACGCCCTGTATCACAAGCGTTTTATACTTCTATTCATAAAATTTACTTTTTTTCCTGTTAAATTGATATGATATTCGTATTTTATCTATCAAAATTGTAATACTTCATTTATAAATAATTCTAATAAAAGCAGTGAAAAAATAGGTATGTTGGTAGGGCCTGGTGAGAAATAGTCCTTACACAAAATACTGTTACACTTAGTGCGCACGAATGTGGTGCGGTGTCCCCCTGGTGTAACTCTCCAGACTTAGTTAAGCTTAGTTTGCACGAGGCGGAGGAATATCCTCGAAGTAGAACTTTATTAGGTCTTCAGGAAAGGCTGAAGTAACTGTAAATAGATTATAGGCAATGGAGCATACCATTCCCATCACACAAACGTCCATCCGCGAAACTTTCCACTCGAAAACTCTCCGTATACAAACGATCGAATGCTTTTACGATCATAGTCTCCATTGCGGGCATTAATTTGATGCCAACTGATCGCAGTGAAGGACATTTTATTCCTCTTTGTAGTTTCTCGTCCTCATACGCAACAGTTTTCTGCAAAGCTTTCTCATAAATGTCTCTACATTTTCCATATTTGAATAATTTCTAGCAAATATTTTTCTTTGAAGAAAAACGAAGATATCACAAGTAGTGGTATCGTATGTTCGCGGAAAAATAATCACTTTTCAAAACCTTCACAATGACAATATCGCGTCGATCTATTCTGAACACGAACTTGTTAGGAACGTAAATTCGTACTCGTTCAGTAATTCATACATCTACGTGCACGAAGTAAATAGAAGCTAATTTAAATAAATCAAGTATCCTCAAATTTCAAAGAAACGCAATTCCTTAATATATAAACTACTTTTTTTTTTAACTTTTTAACTTAATCTTCCTCAGTTCTAGCCTTCCTTTTGCTGCGACACACCGCACAAAAAAAAAAATCGGAAGGGACCGAGCGATACAGCCTGGGACTGATCACCCTTCGGCAACTTTTTTATCATTTTGCTAGTTAACTGCTATTCCTCTTCTCTCTTTGAACTTCAAACGATACCCTACCATCATATTCAACGTACACGAGACAGGGGTCACCCCTGACAAGAAAAAAAAAAAATAAGAAGAGAATTTCACGGAAAGAAAAATCTCAAGTGGGGCCAATATCGAACGGAGCGCGTGGAACGAATACAACTGCTGCATGCCGCATCAGTGCTTCAGGTTACTTGCTGCAACCCTCCCGTGTTGAAACTACGAACGAGGAAGAGCGTGTGGCGATTTCAAAGATGGAGCTCCGCCTGGTGCTGTTTTAGAATTCATTAGTGAAAATGTTTAAAGATTTATTTGTTAAATGGTTGCAGTATTTCATTAGGTGTGTTAAACCAAGCATTCTGGTAAAAGTTATTCTTATTTTGGCCGGGCACCGCTGAAAACACCTAAGCTTAGAGCATCGCTCGTGAGAATGGTATTTTAATATTGTCGTTGCCGGATCGCACCAGACACCGCCTCCAGCCTTTAGATGCCTTCTTCAAGCCCCTGAAAACTTACTATACAGCTGAACTCGAAAAGTGGCTTGGGGTAGATCCAGGTTGGTGTGTAACTCGGTCGAAAATTGCCATGTTTTTGGTACTGCTTATGGAAGAGCTGCTACTTGGGGTATGGCGGTGAACACTTTCGGAGTCACAGGAGTATCGCCAGTTAACATAGAAGATGTATCGGATAAACGACATTTTGTTGCTTCTTCTGGCTCCCCCCCCCCCCCCGGCACCATGGCACAAATTCTGCCATAAGCTCAGCATGCGACACCTAACAACAAAAATAAAATACGGAGTACAAGTATAAACGAAGTAAGTGATTCCCATCCGGCAAGAAGATAGAGAAGTAATTGCTCCTTCACCAAGTTCCAGGCCCAGTTCATAGTCTTCCTTTGTGTCAGTGAAACAAATATCTCCACCAAAGAGAGATGCCATTGTTTTATCCACCAAGAATATGACAGGGACACCAAAAGCCACTGTACTTATTTCTTCCCCTTACAAAGCAGCACTCCAGGCGTCCCAAAATGCCTGCAGAAAGCGTCCTGCTAAACTAAGTCGGGGGCATGCACACCCTAAGAAATAAGGGAATCTGTACAACGGGAGAATATTGTTTTTTTTTTTTTAATATCTGTGAAACTGCGAGAGGAGACATGTGGTAAAAAGTGGTTTCATGTAGATTATTTTGGCGTGAAAAAGGGAAATAAATGGTTCTTCTTTTCCCTTATTAACGCAGAATTATTATTAAAACCAAACTTAAATTATCGCTCAATTTTAATTGAAAAGTGTGAAAGTTGAAGAAATCTGATGTTGAAGAAATGTGCCTAACTTCTAAGAAGACAATACATGTTGGTCGTTTGAATTGTGCAGTTTATAAATTAAGAGTATTTTTATTGTAAATACAGTGGATATTATGAATGGTCCATTGAGAAGAACTTACGTGGTCCATTCATAGAACCCTATAGGCCTACCTATAAATGGATAATTTGCACTTTTTTTAATTTCAATGATGATGTTTGATTATTTATTACGCTATAACACAAAATATCTACCAGGTCCATTTATGGCTCCTTTCCCGTACATAAGTAGTTGCATTTATAGCTCTGGTAGCATCAGAAATAAAACTATAGCCTATTCATGGCATATCAACACATTTTGAATAAAACCCTAAAAAAATGTGGCATGTACAAGATGCACAGTTGTTTCCATAATATATATTTCATTATTAGCGTTTCATACTATCGTTAATTTCGGCAAATGAAACTTTTACTTATATTTTGCAAACAAATTATAATAATTGTGTTAAAGTCAATATGAAGTAAAATCAGATAGAGAAAAAAAAACGATTTTGGTAATGGCTAACAAGAAATAGTTCTTATGTGTAATATAATTAAGTCAAGTTGTTACTTGCCGTCATCTTTAGGTTTTCAGGAATGCATCATTGGAAACACACCCCTTTGTTATGCATAAAGATATATATTTTTTACCGTTGTTTGTCCAGCTCACGGATATTGTGCGTTGGTACCTCCTTTCGTTTTCTTATAGACTTGCTTGCCTTTCGTCTACAAGTGGCGGGAGGATACATAGCAAGTAGTTCGAAATATTGTCCATCTCAGCTGTGAAGGCCAGATACCACCAACTTAGTAGAAGTGTAACAAGTGATGATACCATTTTAAATACCTGTGATCGGTGGGTTCGTAACACACTTGTGTATGTGTTCATGTTGACAGCACCTACTGAAAATAGTGCGGATAGAATAATATCACGTTCATAGCTGAACTGAATTACAGAACCTCAGTAGGGCCTCAGGAAAGTTTTAAGTGGCCACGAATATAGACTATCGTCGTCTTCGCGATGCACATTCTGCCTCTCTGAGAGTTTCTTTAAGGCTGTTTTCAAAGTTGCAAGTCTTGCACTAAACGAAACAGTAATTAGCACTTTGCCCTTATTTTACAATTCATATCACACCAAATGTACCAAATGAAAGAGCAGGAATCTCTTCTCATTCCCAGACAGAAGTACGTGTTGCATTTTAACGTTTTAACTACTGTGTTTCGTTACCGCGTTTGGGAATTACGTCGTTCTCCTGATCATTACTGAACATACGATACGGTTTCCTTTCAAGGAACTAAAAGCTCATTGCCGCAAATTGCTGACCATCATTTACACGCGTATTCCACAGCGCAAGTCAGTCGAGCGAAACACTTGATAACTTGGTATTCCTAAGAAAAGGGATAATGGGTTTCGACCCGTAGCCTCTAATGTTGCTCACTCCCCGTTGGTGCAGAGTTCGTTTTTACGCCCACTAAACGTTATACTGGCCGTAAATTACGTTGGCCGCAAATCACCTAATGTCGCGTATAGTTAATTGACAATAATTAGACCGATATAGGCCCACGCATGTTCTCGGGAATGAATGTGTGTACGTTACCGGGTAAATAAGCACTTCCGAAATGACTTACCTAGTTTAAATATGTACGACTGTCATTTCTCCATGTTGCGGTCAAGGAACACTGCGAAATGGCTACGAACATGAATATATTACTATCGAACCACTTTTAATTTTAATGAATTGGTAACTACTTATTAAAACCTTCAACAAAGTTTAAGAGGTGACAAATTTATTAGCAAGTGGATAATCTGTTTTTCAATTGATTCCAACATATCTGTAAGTATTCCCAGTCGGTGTACAGGTTTAGGCAGGGAATGTTCTCGAATATTGGTTTGAAAAGTGCTCATACAACCATGAATCAGCTAAACTAAATATTACCTACTTTAAAATGTGGTCTTCCAGCTTGGAGGTTGGTGTTAGATCTCCTGCGGAATCTAGTAGTCCGGTTTATTACATATGGGAAACATGGTGGACGATACCGAGTGTGTGTTCGCTTTTTTCAGTACACTCATGATTCCACCGCCTCCGCATTCCAGTGGTGCGTCGTGCTTTCAGGAATGAAGTTAAAATAATCCTCTCTCCCCCCCCCCCCCCCTCCTTCTCCTTCCCAGTACAGCACTTTACGACTTCTAAAACAAACTTTTGAACATATAAATCCCTACCCCAAACACTGAGTAGCATTTGTGTTATCACGTTGGCAGGAAACTAGGATGTGTTCAATATTTCAAAGTCGTTCTAAAAGTGTCATGCTTAAGTTGGTGAACAATTTGGTATACTTATTTCTGTTTTAGCTACACTTTAATAAGTGCTGGCGCGATAAACAATGTAATGTATCTTAAGTTTTCATAACAGTTATAAATGATCGGCTCAAGGAAGAGAGCTGTTTTGCCAAGTAAAGGTTAGTTTCGATAGTTGACAGGAGTATATTTCCGTGTAGCATTCTTTGGTTGGGCCAACGTTACAGTAACCGTTGCTTGTAGGTTGAGCCAACTTTGGGAAAATAACGTTGGCTAAACATCAAAATGACACGCGGGCCAACGTTGGGTTACTGAAGGCAAACCAATATCCGGCCATTTACCAACCATAGGCTTAGCGATGTTTTACAGCATTGGTATAGGCTATTCACTGTAAAGTGAGCACTTTTTAAGGCCCTTCCGACAGGCATTGACCATTAATAAATATATTCTATTGCAACTTCAGACGTTAACTTTTGAAAGTGGTGAAATGTATACACTGTGTTTATTAGTCACATAGAAATGTTTATACTAAAAAGTGGCGCAAAGATAGAAACTGGCTGAAAGGAAAAAATTATCAGGGCATTAAAAAGTGCTCACTTTACCGTAAACAGCCAATAGTGTGATGGCCAGACATGTTAATACATACGCTGTGTCAATTAATAATCAACGTTTTGCCAGCATTGTTTCAGATTTTTTTAAAAATAAATCTAAACTAATATTTATAAATTAAAAACAATTTTACCGTTGCCATTGTTCTTTCTTTACTTTTTGGGTTGCCAACAATTGATTTCCATTAGAACCAACATTCTGAAAATCTATTGGGCGAAAGGTGGGTGTCAAACCACGTCGTTTGTACTAACAAACCAACGTGCTGTCCACTTCATCACTTTCATTCAGTAGAAGGTGTAAATTAATATGAAATATGCCGCTATACCATATCAGTCCACTATACTGTGTTGTATTCCTTAATGTATAATGTGTAGCATTTTGCTGTTTTCAAACTGTATTTAACTATCATCCCACGTGAAACAACTACTGTAGTTAATGGAGATGATTTACATTCTTTCCAGTATGGCGTATATTACTTTTTATGCCCTTTGTTCAGCCAAAGGATGCGACGCATAAGATTACAAGCAATGACGACTTTTTTATTTATAACATATTAAAAATATTTCGTGTTGACATGTTTGTAATTCAATGTTGACCCAAGATGATAAAATGTGCCATCACCAACTGTTATGTTCAATAAATCGTCTCAAGGCATAAACAACTAAAGAGAATTTGAAGGAAAATCGCTTTTGGAATGACTTCATATAGCGCTAAAATTAATATTATTTTTTCATTTGAAACAATGTTTTTTGTTAGTGACTTTATGATAGCTGTACAGTGTTCATCAAACGAATTTATACATGCCAAATGCCTGCAATATGTGTTTCAACAAGTAACCATGCCATGTCCAACAAAGTAAAATTTAAATAAGATGTGGATTGTATATTAAAAAACGTATTTTAAGAAAACATTCGAATTTATTGTTTTATTTCATTGGAAATCAACAATTCCCATTTTGGCATTATGTTGGTTTAGTAATGTTGGCCCAACTTAACAATAAGTACCAATAACCAACCGTTGTATTTCCAACACTGACACAACTTATAACAAACTAAACGTATTTCCAAGCAAAAGGACCTCATATCTTGGAAAACATTCCTGTTTTACAAAGTACATGAAAGGTGCATTGTAGGAAATTGTTTATACGCTGCGAAAATCAATATTTTTTTTAGATATAAAACATTTTTCTATAAATTACATAATGATGTTTGCCCAATGTTGGCCCAACGAATGTATGCATACCAAATTCCAACAGTATGTTTCCCAAGAAATAACAAACACATGCCCAGCAAAGGAAATTTAAATTAGCTTATAGTTTGTGTGTTAAAAAACAAAAGCTTTTAAGGAAACATGCTGAAATATTGTTTTATAAAATTAACAATATAGTAACTCCAATGTCGGCATAGTGCTGGTTAGGTGATGTCCACCCAACTTAACATTATGTACAAATGAACAACAGCTGTGTTCCCAACATTGACACAACATATAACCAACGAAATATATTTCTATAGGCTATTCACAGTAAAATTAGCACTTTTGCAAGCCCTGCTTAAGATATACTTGTATGCACTTTCTCTATTATTCCGCCTTATGTGAAATTAACATGGCTATGGACCTCATCGCTCTATTCATGCATTGATCAAGTGAATCTGTAAAATTTGTAGAAAATTAAATATTTTACAAATCTGCTCATGTTTACACTTCGGTGTATTAAAAACAGCCAGAACGCCAAAGAAATAATTCGAGTTAACACAAATGGTCACCTAACACTTTTTCTTCGACGTTAAAATACGGAACTACTTCCCATCTATCGTTACCAACTTTACTGGGCACATGTCACTCAGGGAGCCCGTTAAAATATATGCAGGTAGGAGCAGTGACTTTTCTCTAAGGTTGATTTCAACAGTGCTCGCTTTATCGTGGACGGCCTTTAAAAGAAATAATCTCATGGATTGAAATACTTCCGTAGTCTATAAAATATGAGAAATTGGCATTGTTTACAATGAGAACGTTTGTTACACTATTCGACATAAGAGGCTGGTTGTACAACGTTGGCCCAACAGAACAAGACGTTACTAGTAACTAATGGCCTTACTTTCCTCTACATGCGCGCAAATAAATTTCAGTGAAATTCTTATAAGCTTAGATACCAGGTAGGCGTTGACGTCCCAATGATAGCAATACCATTATCGATGAAACCAGAAACGCGTGAAACGGTGTCAAGACATTTACAATACACGAGTGACATACCCGGGATTCAAATTCAGAAAAAACTTTTAAAATCAAGATAGCATGTAATCAACTGTACCACGGAGGTAGGATTCGGATCATTCAACTTCGGATGTAATCAGTCTTAATGTTTTGAATGACGGAGTTCACTAACCTGAAATATTTACAGGGGCATAATGTTGAAAATAAGTGCCTGAAAATATTTTGAAAATAAGTCACTAAAAACACATCATTTTGAATATATGAATATTTGAATATATGAATAGGAATATATGAATATTTCAAATATATAAATACAAATTGAAAAATAAGTCACTAAAAACACATAAGTTTGATGGCCAACCATAACGTCACTTGTCCGAAAAACTTGGTGGGAATCGGTTTATTGGTCTGAGATATTGCATAAAAATTTATGCAGGGATATCTTATATAAATTACCTAAAAAGAGTTTGTGTATAGAATTTCACTATGTTCGTAAGACGTTTGATTTAATTTGATTAAATTGTTAAACAGATATGCCAAACATATATAAATATTTATATGGCCGCTATTTCTAAAATTAGTGTGTGGCCCTATTTAAATCATGTAATTTTACATAGCCTCCTGTACTTGTGCAAAATTTGGTGGAAATTAGTTTAATTGTCCCGTAAACATGGCAAAATGTTCCATTTACTTACCTGACACTACATTGCAAAATATACGGCCAAAGAGGATCTCTGTATGTATAAATGATGCTTCTATTTAATACTGCCTATGTTCAAAATTTGGTTAAATTTTGTTGAAAAGTTTCATAGATATAACAAGAGAATCTTAATTATTTAAATAAACAACATTAGAACATGCCTGCCGCACGTCATACATGTTAATTTACAGAACATATTGTAGCAATACTTCGTGAAATTTTTGTATGAATCGGTTGACTGGTCCTCGAGGTAAATCATAAAACCTCCATTGTTTATGAGACGATCTTCATAAATGGAGGACAAAAAGTTTATATATCATCACAATCGACGATTGTCCTAGATACAATATACAACGTTAAATTTATATATGTTACATGGTTTCGTAGATATAGCTCACTAATCTAAAATGTTTAATATGCGCCATTTGGAGAAGAAAAGAGATACACACATAAAACACATAAATTAATGTACCATACCGCAATTAAATTTCTTCGCCACATTTAAAAGAGATCGGTTGACTGTATCCCGAGATACGACATAAAATCTGTATTATTTCATGTGGGGCTATCTTACCAAATGACGGAGAACTGAGTCTTTGCACAGACAATTTTTACGGATGTAATTGATAATGTCAGCAAACAAAGTTACGTGGAAATTTGTTTTGTAGTTTCGTAGATAAAAAAAGTTCTTAGCTAATTATGTTTATATGACCGCCAATTTGAAAATGTGCCTGACCCTGTCAAAGTTGATCATTTTACATGACCTGCCATAGTGCTACTCATTTGCGAAATTTGGTAGAAACCAGTTGTTTTTTTCGGAGATATCACGCAATCTTAATTTGTCATGTGATTCAATTTTACACAATGGCAAACAAAAGGGATTTTGTGTGGACACGTTTGTTGGTAGTAATATATAGAGCCAGCATACAAAGTTTCATTGGAATTAATTACGTGATTTTGGCGATATAACATACAAAATTAAAACAACTATATTACCACCATTTTGAAAATAAGTGTATACATACTTAAACTACATCAGTTAACATCACTTACTGCAGTACTACTTTCTTCCCATATTTGGTAGAAATTGGCCAATTGTTCCCCAAGATATGACATACAAATGTATTTATTCGTGTGGCACTATCTTACAAATGGAGGATAAAAGAGGCTTAGTTAGACACATTTTATGTTTGTTATAAATACTCCCAGCATACAAAGTTAAATTGTAATTGATTACATGTTTTCGAAGATATAGTGTACTGTGCTAAAATAGGCAGATGGCCGCCATTTTGAACATAAGTGTTTTATATGCATGAAACATAATTTGAACATGTGAACTGCCGCAGTACTAATTGTTTGCCAAATTTTGTAGAATTGGTCAATTATTTACGGAGATATCGAGATACTGCACAAAAATTTTATTTAATTAATTTAGCGCTATCTTACAAAATGGCAAACAAAAGTGGTTGTTTATATACTTGTATGATACATTTAATAGATTCTGTCAGCATATAAAATCTGGTTGAAATTGGTCAAACGGTATTGCAGTTGTACCAAATAAACCTAAATATTTAATTAGCCACCATTTTAAAAACCAGTTCCTAATTAAGTTTAATTACTTGCATTTACTTGGCCTATCATAGTATTACATACGTGCCAAATTTGGCGAAAATTGGTTTAGTAGTTTTCAAGAAATAATGTAAATGCTTCATTATTTCATGTAGTGCTATCTTCCAAAATGGCTGACCAACAACAATATTACTCTCTGAATTCAATTCTTATACCTTGCGATGTCAGCATACAAAATTTGGTTTAAATCGGTTGAATTGTTTCCTAGATATGACATAAAATCCTAAATTTTAAAATGGCCGCCATTATGAAAGTAAGTGTCCGAAGTGATTGAAAACTATAAATGCCAAGTGTCCTTACTTATTATTAGATGTGCACCGAGTTTGGTGAAATTAGGTTTCTCGCGTTTAAAAGTTACCCACACGCCTACACACACACACCTACATACACACATAAAGGTAAGTGATCTCAAAAGCCTTCCTTTCCTTCAGAAAGTAAGCTAAAAATACATATTAATTACCGACATGTTATCTACCATCAACCAACGAGTTTGATGTTTTAGAAAATTACACTTACGGTATGTTCTGGCATCTTCTGATTTAGTGGCGTATTTGTCTGACGGGCTCGTCCCATCATCTGCGTGTGTATCAGTTTAACAGTTCATTTCGCACTTTAAAATTTCATTATCACAATATTCACTTGCTCGTCAAGTCCTAGGAACATCAGGTCCATTATTCCACAAAATAGTGCAGTTTGCTTAACGTGACGTAACAGAGAGTAGTAACATACTCTTCCCTCACTAAATAATCAATCATCTCTGGCATTAACCTCCAGAGGAAAAATATACCTAAATGCTTAAAACTAATACATATAAACGTCACTAATACTTGTACAGTAAACTTTGCACTTACGCCGTAGTAATAAACCTTATTCCGGTTTTTTTTTCGT
Source organism: Dryococelus australis (assembly GCA_029891345.1). Taxonomy (NCBI): domain Eukaryota; kingdom Metazoa; phylum Arthropoda; class Insecta; order Phasmatodea; family Phasmatidae; genus Dryococelus; species Dryococelus australis. The sequence continues at coordinate 38,979,905 of CM057002.1, forward strand.
CAAATAAAACCTTCGTAACTGCATATAGAATATTCTTATCGAAGAAGAAAATTATTAGTACATCAATCAGATGACTTAAACAAACACTGATTGAACACACTTTAAAAATCAGAAGACTTGTAGGGCTTTAATTGTGTAATGTTAAATCTGCCAATAACCTGCCCCTCCATAGTACACAGACTATAACAATTCTCCTTAACAAAAGCTACAATATGAAATGGGCCTTCGAATAACAAAAATAACTTGCGTGTAACATTGCCAATAACTAAACTGGTATGGCTTGTCTTCTTTAGCACAAGGTCACCTACCTCGAATTTATAGATTTTTGGTAGCTTCTGTTGTCTTCTACGAGATTCTGCAGAACTTTCTCTTAACCAAATCGAACAAATTTTCCTGGAACAAGGGTGCATGATTTCATTCGTCTTGTATTATCAGTTGGGTGCAGTTTGGGCAAAATCTTTGTACCGATGGTCTTCGACACATTGCACTGGAAAAAAATCTATTCACAACTGTACAGATGATTACGCGAAACTCTTGGCTTTGGCAACGTGTGTACATATTCACACACACTGTGTCATGTGCCCGTCCAGGGTCAAATACTGGCTTGAAGCGCACGTGCTGCCTCGCGGTTTGGTTGTGTTTCAATTTTATGGTTGGTAAACCAAAGTGACGACATGAAACATGATATACGTTAGCAGAATACTAAGCTAATCACAAAAGCCAAAATCCCAGAACAATTCACTGTCACACACCATACCACTGCACGTGACAGCTCGCACGCCAGAAAAATTGGCAAATTTTCAAATCGTCAGTCACGTTGCCGACATCGAGATGCCAGCGTAATATGTCAGCTACAACAGCGTTTGTCAGGAACCGAAACAAGACTTAAAATACAGGGGGAAAAAATTGACATTCCGTTAACGAGAACAGGAGAGGCAAAAACTCCGACGTCCAGAACACCAATACTACACTGTCAAGTAAGGAACAAGAAAACTTCAGTCAGGACCCAAAAATTACGCCGGAAGAAAAGATCGAAAACGTTCAAGAAGAATTTAAAGCAGATTCAGTCACCGCACTCGTTGCAGAAGCTACTAAATCACTGACTCGATTGAGTTGAAAAACAACCCAATACTTGCACAGGTAAATGGGGTGATTTCCACCAAAGAGATGCCGCACTCCCGAATCGGAAGAGGCTGTACTGCATCACGTTGGACAGAGCCCGTCAGCGAGTACGCGATCAGTTGCTCGTGCAATGGGTGTTGCTCCCAGCATCGTCTGGGAGTTCTGCATGAGCAACAACTATATCCTTACAACCTCCAAAGGGTACAGTCTTTGCGTCCAGCCGATTTAGCATCACATGTTAACTTCTGCACGTGGTTCCTGCATCGCTGCACCTACGAGCTCCTTTGATTTGAAATTGTTGTAGCACGGTAACGGTGCGTTTCCGGATATGGGTTCCTGCTCAAAAGATCGTCTACTCAGTCCCCTCTACAAGTCCTAGAAGTCTGTAAGAGGAATTTCCGAGCATCCTGTATTTTAACGGGCACCCTGAGTGACGTGAGCCTAGTAAAGTTGGTAACGAATGATGAGAAGTAGTTCCGTATCTTAACAGGGCTGCCTGGTTCGTCTACTATACGCTTTTGGTTTGCGGGTTGCATTACAGACCAGCTCCGTGCACTACAGAACGATAATCAAAGCGCTCTCGTATTACGGAGCGGCCCCCGAGCATGTTGACAGGGGCCAAGGGGAAGATAAGTAGTGAATGAGTTCCAGTAGCACAGCAGGTAAAGGACTTTGTCCCATGACATGTAAAAAAAAAAGTTGAACTACAAGATGTTTCACCTTTGTGCCTCCTCACTGAGTAAGGGCCACGTGTTGCTGAGGTAGTCGGTATAAGGCGTGTGTTTGGGTGTAATTTTGTGCATTGGTGATCTTTTAGACCCAGAGATTAATTGTATAACATCAAAATAAAGTTTGTTCAAGTGTAAACTAACCTAGCTTCGAGATTGTTTCGAAAACCGCAAAGCATCTCATTTGCCACTCTCTCTCGCAGCAAATAATGTATAACATTTATGTAAACACAGAACTATTTTTGAACTCATGGACATCAGTAAATAGCATATTTCCATTGTAAAAAATTGTATATACGTCGGCAATAAATTTTAACGGTACATATAAATGGGATATAAACACCAAGCGCCTTCACCAGCGTGAATGTAATTGTGGTAGAATTGCTTACAAATATTAATTAATTAACATTCATCGTTCGTTAAATAAATTTCAATTTACATGCTGTAATTCATAAGCGATTTTCCTTTATAAATAGAAACCTTGTTCGCAACCATAGGGTTGGCGACATCGGTTCGTTGCGACTGTGAATAGGCATTATTCTATCTAAAATGATGAGGCCCGTGGCAATGTTAATCTTACATAATACAGAAGAATACAGAACGCGTATATATGTAGATCTTAAGAAGGACTTTGAAAAGTGCTGATTTTACTGCGAATGTCCTGTAGGTAGAAATGCTAGTGCGGCAGATGGGCTGTGCCGTGCAGCGCGATATCGAACAGACGACATCCCACACACGGGATCTATCCACGCGACTTAAACGGAGACCGCATTGGACGGCCATGATTCTCATTCACATTCCAGCTCGAGTTCTGTTACGTCGTGGAAACAATAAGAGGGAAGCAGGTTGGTAGTCGCTATGCCAGCGCGACCACCAGAAAGAAAGACACCCCCTACCAACCTTTCTGTTCTAGAATTTCAAACATCCTTTAAGGCCGGTTCGCCATGGTGGGAGGCGAGCAGAGTAACCGCTTAGCCGCCGTGGCCCCTTTTTTACAAGCGCTAAGACCAATTTTAGCTGATAATTTACGTAACCAAAAAATGTTAGAACAGATTTCGTTTCGTAAAATCAATATTAGCCTCAACTACAACAAACAGTGTTTTATATAATAACTAGTTGATCCCAGCAAACGTTGCTCCGCCTCTGTCACGTTATATTTTGCCTTCTCAATGCGTCCTCTCTATTACGTCTGGTACGTCGACCGATGTTTGACCGTGGTATCGCTGGCATTTTCCTCTTTGAGATCAACAAACATTTCCTGCAAGTATGAGCAAAATAGGCCCGTAAATATATAAGTTAGACTACAGCGCCACCTATCGGAATTAAACATAACTAAAAACCTTACTCGCCACCTTAATAACATATGGAGTGAATATGGTCTCAATTGGTCCCGTTGTTTGTCAGTGATGATGCGGTTTAGTCACGCAAAGTGGATTTTATATATAACGATTAATAGCTGCATTGTCGACCCTTTTTAGAAATAGGTGAGTATAATTTTTCCTTCATCTTCGTGTGGAAACCATTTACAGTTACAAAATTCCATAATTACTTTTACGTCACCTGAATTCAGTACTTATAACTTACCTCGATTATAAAAATTGAAACTTCGGCAGCTAGTCATTTAAATATAAAAACGGTGTTACCGAAAGAAGTCTTACCTAGAAAAAAATTTAATCATTATTGAGAGTAGAAATTTACAAATGTTTCACATAAATTCAAAATAATAGACTTCAAAGGCATAAAACAATCAGACGTGTGGCCGTAAACTTGATTCCCCGCAAAGCAGTTAGGTAAAACAAACACGCATCTGATAAAACACCTTGAAATCCATAATTATTCTTGCATGAAAGCTTGGTATATCGGTCATATTTCTAGGGTAAGCCGAACGTACAACAATAACGTGTGATACATGGCTGCCCCACAATACCTATGCTTACTTACTCCCCGGCGCAATCTGGCTTAACAACATACGGATTTGATCACACACAATGGAACTCCCGCCAGTATATCAGTTCTCAGCAGTGACACTGAAATAATCCATGAAATTCTATCTACAGGTTCTTCTTTCGTATACAGTTCCGCCCACGCCAATCTCAATACGCCGTGACGACGAACTTTAATTATTTACTTTCAATGAATCTACCTGTTGTCAGGCGATCTTCAAAGCGTATAGATGTATAAAACGCGAAAATATAATTTAAAAACGTGTCTTATTGGAAAAAATGGTAAGCATATCAGCCTCCCAGTACTGCATTCCTAGTCCGTAATTTCGTATGTTGTGACGAGTGAGTCATCACTTAAGATAAAAGGTATGCAGCAGTTGGCACTTTTCATTTTGGTGGTCTCTTTTATGAGTGGTTACTATGTTATTAAATGCATGGTTAGGCCGGCCAGCAATTTTTTAGTATGGTTAGCATTAGACTTGTATTTAGCATCGTGTAATATTTTATGGTGTAGTTAGGAAATTCTGATAGTGTGTTGTATGGTTATCGAATGCTGTAGAAAGCCAGCTGAGCGCGCGCGTGTCCCCAGCGCTACCACTCGAGGTAGCGCCCCGCGCCGGGTTGAGCCGGGGGGGTTGGGGGGGGGGGGAGAGTCTCGTAACAGCTGCAGATGGAGTAACGTGTGCGATCTTGTAGCACAACCAGCTCCGGCATGGCGTTGCCAAGTGGGCCACAGTATGAGATTGGGATTTTTTTATACGTCTTTCCTTTAATATTGTACGCGACGTGGTTATTGAAGAACCTCGTAACGATTGTGGAAACAAAGTCTGCCTGCTTGTTCCAAATGCTCTCGTCTTGTGTGTCGAGCTTGGTTGGGAAAACGTTGCCGAACTCCTGCGGAGCCCTATTTTTCTACGGTGGGTCGTCGCCGCGAAACTCGCCTGCGCGATCAGTGGGGAGTTCCGCCTTTGCATTTCCTGGACGGCGGCTTGCAGTTCGTAAAATGTCCGCGAGCTGCGGACACCTGCGTGGAAGCGCGCTGCATCCGCAAATTTGAAAGTACTGTCCAGCTGTTCTATTATGTGACAACAGAATGTATTGGCGTTTTGTGGCAAGAAAAACAGTTCAAATATAAACTTCATAAAGAAAAACTGTTCGCACATAATTTTTAAGTCTTCAATTAAATGGAATTCCTGGCCACGGATGAAGGGGGGGGGGGGGAGGGAGGATTCAGTTTATTGTGATTGTGAAACACCATAAGAGTGAGGCCGTTTTGACCCACTTCAATGCGGGATTCTGGACTGACGTTGCCAGTGTCCCGTGAGTCTTATTTTGGGTAAACCCTTCTCCTCCACGCTGCGGTCCAGTGGTCAGACTTCTCGCCTCCCACCAAGGCGAACCGGGTTCGATTTCCCGCCGTGGTCGCTCCCGGATTTTTCGCACGTGGGAATCGTGCTGGTCGATGCCGCTGGCAGGGGCGTTATCTTGGGGATTTCCCATTTCCCCCCGCCCTTGAATTCCGGCGCCGCTTCGTACTCACCTCTCAAGACTCTGGTGTTGCTAAAAACTGGATCCTGGTACAATTTCTATGTAGGTGTACATATAAACATTTCGGTACAGAATCGTTGTTTTTATGGGGATGTGCAGAACAACTTTATCCGCCTAATTCAAAGTCTTTGCGCGTAGAGGCGATGAGGCACGTGGCCCGATCGCCATAAACGTAAACAAATATATATAATATATATTTGTATGTATATATGTATATTACATACATATTTGCATATGTGTATATGCATATATGTATGTCTATGTATGTATATATATATATATATATATATATATATATATATATATATATACACACACACACACACACACACTAAACGTAAGATATAAAATTTGTGCGTAAGTAAGTCATGGCAATATCTACTCTGGCAATATCTATCTGAGAAGTGTTGTTTGTACTTGGCTGCTGGAAAAAATCCTAAAATGGCAAGACACTTGTATTAGGTTCTATACGGCATAAAGCTCAAGATAATATGTGATTATTCACTTTTGAAAAATTTAAATTTATACGTAAACAGCGTATGTAAAACAAACAGAAAGGCGATTTTGACATTAAGTTAGTTTGTTTATACTTACCACAGTAAAAAAAAAATACTCGCCAGATGTTATTTTGCAACGTTGTATTTGCATTATTTGCAAATTTGTACGCGTCCGGCTCAGGGCGAAAAGTATAAATCGAATCCAGTTCTCTCGTGCTGTCGGGGAGAAGCACTTTTGTCGAGTTGACGTTGTTTCTTACTTGCTGCTATACATTTTAAGTCGTGTCGGGGCTGTTGCTTCGTTATGTTCGTGCTACTGTGAGTGCGTCATTAGCCATTAAGTAGTAAACGGCTGTAGGCAACTCCCAACAACTTGTGGGAGCTGGAGTGCTGTGTAGCTTCGATCACCTCTGAACAGAAGCCCTTTACCGAAAGCGGCTAACTTCGGCGCCAGCATGATCCTACGTGCTGGTGGCTGCTAAGCCGTTGTGGCCGATCAGGCGAAGCCTCGATTCCAAAGCGTGCGATGAATCATAATTTACGAAAAGCCGATCGCGTTCAGTCCAGAATTGACAATCCACACCTCCATTTTTACCGTACAAAGATAGGCCTGTATATGCATGTGCTGTTCGCGGTAAACTGGGCACTTTTTAAAGTCATGCGTAATATATGTATGTGGGCTGTTCGCAGTAAAATGAGCACTTCTGAAAGCTCTGCTTACGATCTACTTGTATGTATGTTGTGTATTCTTCCGCCTTATGTAAAATTAACATTGCCGTGGGCCTAGTCACTTTATTCGTACGTCGGTCAGGTGAAAGCGTTAGATTATTAAAAAATAAAGCATTAAAAAAATTTGGTATTTATAAACTTCGATGCATTTAAAAAAAAAGAAAGCGAAAGAAATAATTTAAGTTATCACAAATTGTTTCCTAACACTTTTTATTCGACGGTAAGATATAGAACTACTTTCCCTCTATTGTTACCAACTTGACAGGGCGCATATCACTTAACGCTCCCGTTAAAATATATGACGTAGGAGCAGTAAATTTTTTTGCAATGTTGATTTCAAAAGTGCTCATTTTATTGTGAACTGCCTATACAAGAAATCATCAACAAACCTGCATATTTTGAATTGCACTGAAAAGAGAGAGTGATGTTGGTGTACAAAATACTCATTTAAATAGTGTCAAACACGTGTACATGTAATGATTGTGAGTTTATCAAACACATGATTGAATTAAAAACTGACTAGTCAATAGTCTGATTTTTTTTGTAAGCTTTTTACATTTATTTACTACATTTTCTTATCGGCCAAACAATTATTTGTCTTAGTTTACAGCATATTTATGAAGGTTCATTCTACCCTTAATTTTTGGGTTTTGAAAACACTCACGCCAGTTTCAGTCATTAGGGAACGGGTTTTATTAATGTGAAACCGGACAGCTTCAAATCCTCCACGAAATTTGGGTCCAGGGGAATTACTGCTGAGTCATTGAAACAAGACGTTGAAAAAATCCTGCCATAAACTACACTGGGTGCAGCATTTACATCAACTTAGGTGACGAATTTATAAAGATTGTGGTTAATATTCGAATGGATGTCAGCTGAAATAAATGTATTCTTTATATACGCATTAGGGCTTGACGAGTCTTTATAAAAGCTTCTATATGCCTATATATCACAGTTTCATTTAATCGATTATGCATACACACTGCCCACGTCGATACTAGTAATTTTCACAATGAACTGAAAAATGCATTAAAGATAGTATTCGGGGGCGTTCATATTGTGAATGAACTGCAATGAAAATCGCTCCGTGTTAGTGTTTTTTATTGCAGCAATTGCCTTTAAAATACGACGGCTGATGAAATTCGCACCAAGATGGTGGCAAATAACATCAAATTTTCTACTAACCACAATATAAATTATTTTCGCCCTGTCCAGTGAGTAAAACCAAACGTGGTTTTAATGGGAGAAGCACTGGCTTAACTACACAGAGTTATCAGGAGGCTAAAAGTTTTACCATGACTCTATGAGCAAAATATTGCAAACCAAGCATTTTTAATGATTTAGCAACTGTATACATTCAAAATTTCACTGAAATGTGGAATAAATTCCAGATATCTCTGAATATCCCCGATTCTAATTTATTCATTGATCACTGCATGTTAAAGTTATTAAATTTAACACGAAATTTATCGCCGGCGTACTGTTGCTTTAGTGTCTTTTAAGCTTCTTAAATAACCGGTGTTCGATTTATTTACAAAAAAAAAAAAAAAAAAAAAAAAAAAAAAAAAAAAAAAAAAATCACTTGTTTAAAAAAAAATTACATCGTGGAAATTTTTAGTTTCATAGTAACAATTATTACGGCGAATTTGTAGCTGAGTGGAAATGCTTCTGACCCAAAAACCATTATCGTTCTCAGTAAGTGTCAACATTCTTAGTGACAGTAAACAAATACGAAGTTAAACGTAATCAACTCGCTGGCTGCAGCAACCAGGCTGAGGAACATGGTGAAAATAAATCGAATAACTCTATTACCAAATAGCTAACAGTTGCCAGGCATTTAAATAATAATTTAATCTTTACGTACAATATTTTCACAAGTAATTTTAGTACGATGAATATATTTCAGAGAACCTGATTATATTTTTTAGGAACGAATTTGAACCAATAACTACATATTCACGATCCATGCGTTGTAACCCTTATTACAACAGTCAATTGAAGGCAATGGGCTGGCTGAAATTTCGTGCAAAAACCGGCAGAAACGATAACTGCTATTACAGATTGACAAATAATACTTTAATCTCAAGTATAGAACTGTGGTATTTTGTGAGTTGTGAACATACCAAATACGTACGGTTCTAACTGCTCTTGAGTTAAGAGACATGTCGAAGCCGTGCACCCTTCTCGATCCATAACTTTATATAGTTCGGCGTTCTTTGTACAAAAAAACACATTCTGTCGGAAATATTGACGTGATACACTTCAGTTCTTCAGAAAAGTTTCCCGGGAAAAGTTTCGATAAAAAAAAAATTGGTAACAAAATTTTTTTCCCCATTCTTTGTAACTTAGGTTACGGGCAGTTTTTATAACTTCTCTTGAAACACAATATTCCTTCTACGCTCAAGTTATATTACGTGTGGTACACGAAGTTTACCTGTATATAAAATATTATTTCACGGTATAAAAATACAGCAAAATGTTAAATGGCGTTTATGGGCCGGTTATGTTTGAAGTGTGTCGGCGGCTAGTTTAATCTTTTCTGATGCGAATATACGCTATTTTACAAATGATTCGGCGCAAAAACGAATGCAATAAAGTAATAATAAAGTGCGTGTGGTGAACTGCAATCTAGGCATTTGAGGTGTTCCCCATATGCTGCCCTGACATATTAGATCCTGTGACGAAAGCCATGAATTTAAACCATTACCACTCTTTTTCTTTTTTTTTTTTTTTTTTTTTTTCGTGAAAAATTTAAGCTTTTAGACAAGACCTGTACGTCACCATGGAACGAAGTGTTGACTTCCTTCAATTAAAAAATTTTAACGACGTGGATTCCAGTTCTTAATCCGTAACAATAACATTTCCTCTAAGTTACTTGGAACGTTACGGGAAATGAACACGTGGCATCGTATCTGTAAACAGCCACACTGCATTTTTTTTTAATGATCTGGCGTCTATGTACGTATAGAGAATAAGAGTTCGCCAATAAACAGCAATTTCTCATTGCACGCCTTATCCAGGACTCGAACCCACACCCCTCTTACCTTGAGCCTGTGCGCATCCAGCTACGCCATCGACTGAGGTATTTCACTAGTCGGAAATTCCAGTTACGACAGCTATTTTTCCGATGCTGCTGGCGGGCAATGCTTGTCTCTGGCAGCTATGTTCGCGACCTGCTGGTGAGATGGAATAGCAATTACTGAGAACCCTGAGGTGAATGTATATCAGGAGGAAGGAAATCGTTAGTCATAACACATATTGGAGAGTGATTCAAGACACGTGTACTTTAAAGACATCTGCATGCATTCAGAGGTCTTTAGAATTAAATACACAAGATATTTTGAGTACACACCGAAAAAAAAAAAAAAATATACATATGAATATCCAAAAAATTGAAAGTAGTCTTTTAAGTATAAAATGAAGGTATATTTGAGAGTGAAAATTCATACCAGAATGTATTTCCAACTAATTTAATAAATACCTTTTCGTAGTGTACTGAAACTGTCAACCAAATGACAAGCAGAAATATATTCTGGTTACTGATAACTAGAGTCAGGAAATATTCGCGAATTGACTTACTTGTCGGCTAAACTACATAGATGGGAGTCGGTAGTGTTTTATGCAGATTATATTTTTGTAATAAGTAAGCATTTTGAGGAACATAAAAAAATTAAGAAAAATCATTTGAACGAATTAGAGAATTCGGTGATAAACTAAAAAAAAAAAAAAAAAAATGTACATTTGCAACACAGGAATTAAAAATACTAGGCCATAAATTAACACCGCAAGGTTTGATACCAGACCCGGATATTCCCGCTTCTTATAATAATAATTCGTAATACATCTCAGTTGAAGTCTAGTTGTCTTGATGAGAGGACGTATGCAAATCAATACTGACTATGAATGTGCTTATGCTTACGCCCGGACATACCTACACACTGAGTTGGTGTTTGCCAAGCGTGCGTGTGTATTGATTAAAGGCTGTTCACGGTAAATTGAGCACTTTTGTAGGCCGTGCTTAAGATCGACTTGTAAGCATTTTGTGTATTCTTTCGCCTTATGTAAAATTAACATTGCGTGGTCGTCATCACTTTGTTGATGCGTCGGTCAAGTGAACATGTGAAATTATTGTACAAAAGTAAATATTTTACAAATCTGCTCTTTTTACGCTTCGATGCATCAAAGAAACCAGAACACGAAACATACAATTTTATTTTAGTTATCACAGATGGTTACCTTACACTTTCTGTTCGATATGGACCTAATTTCCATCCTTCGTTACCAACTTTCCTGGGGGCATATCACTGAGTGAGCCCATTAAAATATATGCACGTAGGAGCAGTGACATTTTTTAAAGGTTGATTTGAAAAGAGCTCACGTTATCGTGAACAGCCTTTACATGGTTACATCATTGCACGATTACATCACATATACAAGTATGAACTTGCACCATGACGTCATACAAGTCCATTCACACGTCATCAGCCGTCCTGCAGCAGTCGCCGAGCGTCAGTTTCGCTCCGTCAGTCGACGAGATCACATCGACGGAGCAGCTCTCGTAAGTGTGTTTCCATTTTTCCCAGGAAATAACATCACTTGCAATTGCAAAATTTCCTAGAAATTTCCAAATTCACACACAAATACTCCGACCGGGAATCGAACCTGGTATTTCCAAAAACAAAAAAAGAATCCAAAATCTTACATAAACACTCCACCTAGGAATAGAACCCGGAACTCCAAAAATAACTTTGTTTTAATTACTCTTGTCAGGAATCCAACTCAAAAATACATTTTAACTAAATTCGAAAATAAAATAATATTGAATGTCCTCTCCGGGAATCGAAGCTGGTATTCCAAAAATATAATTACATTACGTACCCTAACCAGGTATCCAACTCAAGATAAATTTTTATTAAATTCAAAATTATAATGGTATTAAACTACCTATACGGGAATAAAAGCCGGTATTCCAAAAATACCATTACATTACTTGCCGTAACCAGATAACCAACTCAAAAATAAAATTTTATTAAATTCAAAACTAAAATAACTTCAAGTGTCCAAGATTCGAAGGCGGCTGTCCAAAAATAACATTACATTAAATACCTTTATCAGGAATCCAACTCCAAAATAAATTTTTATTAAAATCTAAAATAAAATAATATTAAATTACCTGTCCTGAAATCGAATACAGTATTCCAAAAATATAATTGCATTACTTGACCTAGCCAGAATTCAAAATTAAATAATAAAATAATATTAAATGCCCTGAGAGAGATTTTAACCTGGTAGTCCCAAGTCCAGAACCCTTAAATATTTTCCAGATTATAAAAAATATTAAATGATTCGCCTAACATTCGAACCCAGAAGTCCCAACTCCAACTTTCAAAATTTTCCAAAAATAACATAAATACTTTTTCTGGGAATCGAAACTGGAAGTCTCAAGTCCAAACACTTTCAAAATTTTCCCAAAATAACGTAAATACCTTTGTCGGGAATCGATTCCGGAAGTCCCAAGTCCAAAAACGATCAACATTTTACAAAAATAACATATAGCCTTTGTTGGAATCGAACTTTTTAATCTAAAAATAAGATTACATTAAGTACCTGCAGCAGGAAGACAAGCAATAAATAAATTTTTATTAAATTCAAAATAAAATAGCATTAAGTACCCTGTTCGAGATTATATCTCGGTACTCTAAAAATAAATAAGTGTATTCGGATCGAAGCATGTTATCTAAAAATATATAAATGTTTTCGTCGGGTAACGAAACGGAAGTGTTCCAGAAGTGCAACCAAAAGTTCACTGCACTGGAAGTGCTTGAAAGAGCATCTAGGTCATCGGATGTACAAAAATAGTAAATCAAGGCCACACTGTGCTAAAATAGAAAGTAGGTCACTAGGTCAAACAGCATATCACTGGGTCAAAAAGTACGTTACTAGGTCAAAAAGTAGGTCACTGGGTCAAAAAGTAGATCACGAGGTCAGTAAGTTAGTAAGGAGGTCGATGTCAAGGTCATTCAAATTTTAATGTCAATATCACAGGGTCAATCTTGGTCCAGAACCGGCATGCTACTACTACTACTACTGCCAGCAGTTAATTGAATCCGGTTCACCTTGGTGGGAGGCGATCAGTCTAACCGCTCAGCCACCGCGGCCCCAGTGTGTAGAGCTCCATGCAACCAATCAGTAATCGCCTGTGGCTAAGGCACTGCCACACCATTTTACTTGTGTATACTTACTTATTCTGTGCCAAGATTTTCGCGTATGGGATACGGGGCAAAAATTAGCGTTACCTAGTGGGTTTTCTCGGAACAGGTACTATTTTTCGCTCCATCGTAAGGTCTCATTTAACGCCACTCTTTGTGCGTTACTCCTCACCTAAGAGGCGCGTTTCATGAGTATTGTTACATGTTGCAGTCTTCATCGCTCCCCGTTTCACCATCCCGCTCTAGCAAGGGAACAATATGCCAAGGTCAGAGTGGTAACGTAATAAGCGCGTGCCGATTTACAAAGGCGAGCCGCCGCGAGAGCCGGATAAGTCTATCGCACCTCGTGCGATCCTGAGCTTGGCAGAATTGAATTTATGGGGTTATCTTTGATAGAATGTTCTTGACATCTCCATAGACTCTCTCAGCGCGACGCGGGGTGCGGGGAACCTTCTAGATCGGGCCGGCGAGGCTACTTGAGCGGCGACGGACCTCCGAGCCGACAGTTGAAAGTTTTTGAGGATTACACGACTTTAAGCGCGAGGTGTGCGAAGACAGCGAAGCGACGAATCAGCAGAGCGTCGAGTGGCGGCGGGAGTGAAGTCTGCGGACTGCGAGCGTCGGTACGGTGAAGAGAGAGACTGACGGGTGGTACAACTGAACTGGATGCGTGAGTGGCAAGATATTTGGAATGATGGTAGTATGTAAACAGATTGAATATGTGCAAATAACGAGTGTGAATTAAGTGAATGCAACCTATATAGAAACACTGATAAGAACTTTAATTAGAATTGAGATAGACATTAAATATTGCGCTCACTGAAAATATCAAGTGTATTAGAGGACATAAATAGTTAAGTGTTGTAAATAATAGCTGTGTGAATACATTCAGACTCAAATTCAGTTCTTTTTATTTTTATTAAGACCTCCATCTCCTATGAACTCTGATACGCCCCTCTGGCTTCTTTTTAAGTGTTAATATTGTTATATTTAACACCCATTAAAGGAATCTGCTCTAAAAATTTCAGTCCACAATGAAACTGACTTACCGTATGGTCTCCAAAAAATACCTAATAAAATAAAACTGATCCTTCTTGCAGAAAAAAAAACCGATCACACAAATGTCATCCAAGTAATTGTTATCGTGAAATGTATGATGCACATTTAGCACGGCTTTTGCTGTCAGTGATCTCAGTACTAGCGCCAGTAAAAACACAGGACGGCTTCAGTGTTCAAACGATGTAGAACGGAACATTAAGCCCAATGTGACGTTAGTTGATTCTAGACGTGTTACGCGTTTGAGAGAAAAAAAGGTTTTGGTGCCCCGGACCCATATGGGCGTTAATTCATTCTGCCACCGGTACGTGCTTCCGTGCCTTCGCCGCAGATTCCGGCTGCGGGTGGAAGAAAAAAAAGTAGTTTCACGGCGAGGCCAGTGATCAAACGGCCGGTAGTTTAAGGACTCGATGTCGGTCATATTTCTCGGGCAGGCCTTGACGAGGGTGGGGGGGGGGGATTCCGTACACGAGGGCTGCTCGTTCCCGTACACTCTGTGGGCTTTACGACTCGCGCGTGCTCTATAGGCGGTCTGTGAGGCATCGCCTATCCGTACACTAACGGGGAAAAAAATTTCCCTTTCCTTGCAATATTTTTTTTGAGGTGAAGAGGGTAGGGATTGGGGGGGGGGGATTATCGTTAAGGGCTACGGAAAGTTCTCGTCGGCGCGCGAATTTTCGAAACATTAAATCCAGAACAGAGCTTACAACTTAATATATTTATATGGGGGTTGTTTTAGCGACTGTTTTTTTAAATAACAAAACCATAACATACAGTATTGGTTGATACAATGTATAGTTTTCGATTTTAAAAAAAATGGTGACTGTTCTTCGTATAACGTATTGAAACCACAGAATCACATATAAGCAAAATTAATAAAATTGCTTATATAATATATATAACTCTCTCTATATATATAGAATTTTTCTTCACTTTAACCGAACTAAATTTTTTTTAAGAGCCTAAGTATTACAAAATTTTAATGAAAGAAATTTTTCTTTGTGTTATGCTGATTTTAATATTATAGAGTTGTCGATAGTGTTTTGTTAATTTTAATACAATTATTTCAGACTATTTACTTTTTTTTGTTGTTTATATCCCTAATTTTCAGCAAGATGTTGGAATTTTCTAAATAAAGAACTATAAAATGTAATCATTATTGCTGAATATAATCAATAAATCTAATCCCATCAAAATATGTTGAGTAGTTCAAATTATATTAGTAATATTTGTGTTTCGGGAATTTACGCAAAACGAGACCTTTCCATAGCCTCTTAAGGTGGCCGCTTAGGTTGGCCGCCGAACGGTGTGCGGAGCTCCAGCAGAAAACTTTTTATTAAAAAACCGTCCACCGAGTCTGAGTGAGGTCTACTTACAAATAGTATTTAAGAAACGTTACGCATCTGCGTACGTTTTTCTCTTCCTCCGTTTCTTTCTAAAGCAAATTTTTTTGTGATAGTGAAAATAGCTCAGACGGGTGCTCTCACGGTAATTTTGGGTACAAACATCTCGGTACAAAACATTACAAATGAATAGCGACTTCCATCAAAACTTTATTCTTATTATTACGTCATAAAATGTATCCGCTAAAATTCTCATAGAGGCGCGTCATCGACAGCAAGACTGCACGTCAGTTCAGTGCTGTGCACGTAGAGGCGACGAGAGAGTTGATGCGCATATATCTGTCGCCCCTAGCCCTGCCTCGCTTTTAGGCCTCAGACGTGCAAAATTCCTTCAGTCAGGCGGCCACCTTAAGGATTTTTTCTTATAGATTGGTCATTCTTAGCCAAAAAGGAATTTGTAATTGATATCTAATGAATATCCTATCCTAACTACATTTATGTCAAAGCACTATGTAAACAATTTTTCAGTTAACTTCTTAAAGATTAATGGAACTTTTTTTAACATATGCATAGCATGGAAAATTCCCCGTACACCAAGCTGCAAAAGTAGGAATAATACTGTACACAATAACTACACTACACATTTGACTCTTTTATTTAAAAAAATTGCGGAAAAACTTCCATGAATGTAAATAATGTTCGAAAATTGCGTATGTTTTTTTCGTAGCAATGGGTCGGAACTTCTTCACTATAACTGATGCTGAAAGCAAATGACGATTAGTAATAGAGGAGTTAGCTCTAAGATATGCATATAAAAATAGCAAATCTCAGAAATCAAGTTTAATAATTTAATGCATCGCTGTAGTTAATATCAGTAACGTACAATATGGTAGATGTTCAGAAATTATTATATATATATTCTGCCAAACAAATAAAGTCACTCTTTGTACTTTTAAATTTAACGTCTCTGGAAATAAACAATTATGACAGTTTTGTTGCGTGCCCTTCTCTTACCTAACATGAAATATTGACATAGTGGTCATGAAAAACATTATGAAATGCAATTAATTACTCCATACACATCAGTTATAACACATTTAGTTTTAATAGTAAAACATTAAATATATGCACACACATTTTCATGCTTTGTATATTGTCCGTGATCATGCAAGGAGTTTCCTTATAGGGAGTCTCCACATGACACTTTATTATTTATAATTTCTACACACACCATTTATGGTTATTTAAATGTTGTGAACATATGTTATTCACTTCATTTGAATGATTTAATTTAAATTCTCTTACATGTCACATTAATTAATATGTATTTTCACATATTGTAATTGATTTAAAATCAGTCAATGTTAACTATGTCAAAAACATACTGCAAACTTTTATCCACACTCTACTAGATTGAAATTTTAGCTGCATAATTTTAATAATGGAAATTCGTGTTTAAATAGCGTGTTATCTATTTATTATTGGCACGAGAATATGAAAGTGTGCCCAGCAGAAAATAAATTTAGTGGTTTTGGAATGTGACAATGCAGACGTATTTTTGTTTGTTAGGAAGGACTTGACCGAAAATGTTATGTTGTATGGAAAAATTCTAAAAAAGGAACAAATGGTCTCCATGCAAAAGTTGCATGTATGACTGATGTGGCTGATGTTAATTGAGTTTTATGAAGAAGTTTCAGTATTTAAGCAGAGCAGTACTAAGTATTGCTGCTAAACACACCGGAGAGTATCTACCTGCAGGAGATTTATTCATCATGTATTTCCCGGTTGGTGTTCTGAGGCAATCTAGCATATCAGCTATTGTGCCTTAATATCTGCAGAATTCTTCAAATAAGGTTTTCTTTTCTATTTAATCAGTCAACACATTACTAGTCTTGAAGTTGTATATGGAATTTAATAACATGGCAAGTCCAGTGGTCCGAGTATGTGGTAATAAATTACCAAGATCAGTTTTTAATGATTCTTAAACTCTACTGATGAACTAAGCCTGGTTGCCCTCATAAAACTGTTCAGAGTATTCTTCAGTTAAGTTTGGTAGTCAAACAATGTGGTTCTAATTAATCGGAGCTATTGTGTGATTATTTCAATTGTTTCTTTTATCACAAGTTAATTTTGAAGTAACTAATTTTTCTCTGAGTATTGACAGCAGAATCCTTAGATGTCTTATGTTAAAAAAGGTTTAAATATGTTGCATGTGAGTAGTAAATATGTTGCATGTGAGTAGTAAATATGTTGCATGTGAGTAGTAAATATGTTGCATGTGAGTAGTAAATATGTTGCATGAGAGTAGTAAATATGTTGCATGTGAGTAGTAAATATGTTGCATGTGAGTAGTAAATATGTTGCATGAGAGTAGTAAATATGTTGCATGTGAGTAGTAATTATGTTGAATGTGAGTAGTAAATATGTTGCATGAGAGTAGTAAATGAGATTTTCCATTGTTTCTTTGATTATATTTTCCTAAGCTGTCTTCAAAGCGTTTCCTTGTGTTATGTTAGCAGGAAGTATTTCTATTTCTACAATCTATAATAGTATGTGTATATTAATCAATTATCCTAATCATGACATGGGAAAGAAATTGTACATATTGTTCTGATGTATGCTGTTTTTCCACGCGCACCTTGTCTAATTTGACTACACATATTTATATTCATTGAGTTATACTGGCTATATATATATATAATTTTCTGTAAAGTTAATCTGTTTCCAACACACCATCATTTAAAAATATTGGCAAACCAAGCGTGGGTAATGCAAAACAGTTGTGTGTACTCGTAAGTGAGCCATTAGCTTAACATTACATTACTTTACAGAACATTAATAGCCGCCCATACGTGTAGCATATTTAATAATGATATCGATTTCTGTATGAGCGTTAACATACGCCTCACAATCAGTTCAACAGTTCTAATCTTCATCACTCATTGCCTGGCCAGTTTATGGGGGGGGGGGGGGGGAGAAGAGTTGACAAATCCAAAATTCCTGTCGCGTTGCGAGAAGGAATGCGCGTGGACGGGAAACTATGTCTTGTATTTAATTGATAATCTATTTCCAGTCTTCTCTTCAAAGTATATAGCAAACAGCTCATGCAACTTCTTTATGCTAAGGTCAGGGTTATGAAAATACACAAATTTGATTTTTCTGGGCAGTAGTTGTAACACATGTTTTCCTAAGCTATAAGAATGAGAAATTATTAATACGTAATTTTTATGTTTAACGAGCTGAATATTGTTTTTCACATAATATATTTTATTTTTGTGGCAAGATTTATGTATTTGTTTTGAAACAGAGTCGATCATATTTATTATATTGTTATGACAGTATTTTTATTTGGCCGCATATTTATGTATTTTTATTTTTACTTTGTGTGCATGTACTTATAAGGCCATATTACTATGCATTTTGAACGATGGGGCAGTTTTAAGTGGTAGTTCAAATGAATTTAAATTGTAACCCTCGTGATTGGCCAGCGTGTAAAGAACATTCATAAGTTGAGTTTCCAACAAATAAGACGGACACCTTGTTACACGACGTCAGGCAGCCAGGCCGGGTGGGCTGTGCACGACGTGTTAAATTTAGATTTTTCACAGGGAAGTCCGAGTTTGCAACCCTGAATTTAGGCCATCTACTAAAAGCGGAGAAGTGAGGTGTTTTTAAAGCAATAAGTACGCCTGTTCTAGCCCTCTCCGAGTAGCTTTCAGAGAGGTTAGCTAGAACTCGCGAGACGTCTGTTAAGGTGGCATTGAACTGTATGTTAGCGCCGTAAGCCGTGTGCTTATTACATATAGGGATGACGGCACCCAGGGCTGCTGCGCATCCTGAGAGATGCCCCGCCGACGTGCCTCATCATCAGGAACTTCAAGATCGTCGAAATTCTACGTCTGAACACTAATTCTAGCAAACAAATTACGAATAAAATTTTTTTACGTAACACAGTTAATTCAACCTTCTAAAACATTTTGATGCCGCCATGTTGTTTGTCATACGTACACGACTTTTCCGGCATTTTACTACGGCAAACCGCTGATTGAATCCTTGCTCTACCAGAAATTGATTGAAAACGTTTTAATTAAATAATTACTTTTGAAGGAATTCTAAAGAATTTGCGTGATTTATGAACATTTTCAAGTATTTTAATTTATAACCATCACGAGGGCACTAGTTTTTCAAAGGACTCTACCCCAATCAGAAATATTGCAATAATGTGGTTAATATTTTCGGAGCCACAAATAATCAGCTAATTTGTATTGCCATCTGGATGAATTATTTCGTGTTATGGGGAAAGTCAAGTTATTCTGAGTTCAGTTAAACCTCCAGATAATTTTTTTCGAACACAGTCACCCATTGTTGTCATTTCGTAGGAGTGGTAAGTTAGTGTTCCTGCTTGTGTATATGTTTAGTCTGTTCCCAAGTATTATTACTACCTGATTGCTGTGTTGCTGGGTGCACAAATGGTACACGTTACTTCAGATTGGTAAGATCAAGTGCGAGTTGTAATTAGTATTGTTAAGCCTTACAGTGGTATGGAACTCTAGTATACGAGTACACACATGTTAATTTTATAGAAATGATGTTGTTGTGACGTGTGCTACAGTACAGTTTACCTCAGTAATTTTATATTTATTTTAATTGTTATTTTATTTTACATATTTACAATCGTACATGCAGCAGTTGAGAGGTTATTATTCATATACTCAATATTACGTATTTGAACACTAGCCAAACTTTCTGAACACTAAAACTTTTTTAATTTGGTACGGACTTTTAAAAAATGCAAAGACTTTAATTATGGTTGCCAAGCACACACACATAATTGCTATTTTTTACAGACATACAGAGTTTTATATCTAGTATTCTAGTCCAGCTGCTGCGTGGTATTTGTAAATATTCTGTGGTTACAATATAAAGTTGGAAACATTATTTAATTTAAGAAAAGATTTTGTTTGCATTAAACTCCACTTCACCCTTGGACTGCTTTGATTGATATGCTAGTAGTTAGTTTCCTTATTATTTCCCAGCAAATATTTAAAGTGTGACATATGTATAGCTGTGTGGAGGCGGAGATAAGTTTGGATACAAGCAAACATGCTGGTAAGATGTAAGTCAGTTGATGCTTTTGCGGTGATTTTTAGTATTTTTGCAGTGTGTGTCCTGTCACCTACACATTCAGTTGTTTATTTGCAAACCCTGCCTACATGTTGCATAATAATTACACATATAAATATCTCTCCATTTTTTTTCACATACATTAAAGAACCCTAATTCACCACAGTGGCTATTTAAATATTATTTCTCACACTATCTATCTTACAGTCTTCCCCACAGCATAATTTTTTTCAGTGTGTATTCTAATTTACAATCTGGACTGGACCGTGCAAAAATAACTCGTCAGGCTGCCTTCAAGCGACACTAAGATGGCTATAATTTCCAGTTATCACACCCTTTTGTGTTATCAAGGAGTTAAAGGGGCGATAATACTGATTTTCAATAAGCACACCGATTTAGTACTGAATTTGGGCGATCGTGACTGCGCAGCGGTTTTGCACTCTACCCAGAACATTCCTTACACGCACTACAGCTGTTGCGACGTCATCCTCATTACACAGAGATGTGCAGAACCCCTTTTCTCCCTCAGTTTATTATTATTTTGCATTACGTTTAGCGTATCCCGTCGTTTTATACTGTTGCGTGTAGTGGGTACGAGGTAATCGTCTCGCCGTTACATTTCATTGCACCTTTTACACGTTACATAGTCGTTACATAGTCACTTTTTTCCCTGAGGTATTAACTTCAGATGCTCGTGAACAAGCTCACATACTAAAGTCTTCAGTTTTCTGGGCCTGTTACTGTCAACTCCCCGCTGTTCTGAAAAACTTCCTTTGTTTAGCATCTTCTTTCGAATGATTCTAATCCTCTTCATACTAATTTGAAATAAATTTTAAATTAATTTATGGCACACATCCTTCTCTGAGACTCCGCCCCTTACTCTATATCACCAAATATTTGTTCGATACTGTTTAGAATTGGTGATAATAGTCTTATGTTTTGTGATGGCCAGACAACTTGAAAGTTAAACATCCTGTACTTCTTTGCTCGATGCTGTCCACACTGTTTTATATAAATTCTGCTGCTGCTCTTCGGACGCATTTTGCAAACATTTTTTTGTACAATAGTTGTTGACTGAGGTGAACTACTTGGCATAAATTAAAACTCCATAAGTAGACGTGTAATGTTTTCCCTAAGAGTCTGTCTCTTTTCTTGACTTCGTCTTTCCACTCACACTCATTATATGGTATTTTACCGCGTACTTTCGTAACCATCACCATTCCATCTTCTACTTTTGGATTATTGTCACACATTTTACTCAAAAAAACACATCATGTTTGTTCTAAACACACTCTTTCAACACAGGTTACTGTGTATAAACCACAGCTCTATGAAACAAACTTTGCAGCCTGCTAGACTGTTTATTCACATGTTTTAACATTACATACGCTGCACATTAGAATATTAATGATTAAATCGAACTCCCAACCAAATAAATCATAATATCCTATTTTACAACTTGATTTAAACCTTGGCTGTGCATTAAAAATTTTCCCTGTAAAAAGGGCACATACAGGTTTCAAACACATCTTTGGTTAATCCGCGCTACTAACTCTGAGAATTAAAATAGCGCAACAAAAATTTTACCACTTGTCAAGAACAGCATGGCGGTGTATTTAAACTGGTCTCCACAAAAAGGGCCTATACTGGTATATGCCCTTTCTTGGAGATTATTAACATCTTGTCAAACGTGTACGTTTTTAAGTAGGTGCCCTATAGTTGATAAAATAGTACAATATTTGTTCCTAACAAGTTTACAGTGACATTTCGGCACGTGGGTATCAGGCTTTAGATCAATGATGCAAATTTTTGGTATAGAAAATGAAAAGAAGAAAAGATAAAAAAAAAAAAATCACTGCGAATTAGGTGTAGCGGCCATAATTATTTATATTCTTTTGTTTCAGATCGTCATACATTATGCTCTTATATAACTCAAGTTGTCATTAAAATGAGGAAATCTAATATTTAATGATTTTCTATTCGTTACATCGCGCAACAGCGTTTTTTTCTCTCTGCTGCCTACTGCACACGAACAGTGTTGGATTATGTGATCACTATGTAAATACTTACAGCCAGGTTTTATTATCTCGTATAATTAAATACTAATACTTTAACATTTCTACACCAAACTCAATGTGAAGAGTAGCGTACGCATATCCATAGAGAAAAAAAAATTAAAAATTAACAAGGAACATAATTACTAATTCTCGAACACTTGCTTACAAAAAGAGGGGGGGGGGTAGCGAAAACGTTACGCATGGCCATAAAGGATAAGTATTCCTAGATGTCAGATGCTTGAGATCACCATAATATGTCACTAATAGTCCTCGATGTTTGAAAGCTTGCACTCGCTACTCGAAATTTACAAAACCCAAGCAGTAATGTACTTTTTCTTTATTTGAGTTAGAGTGATGCCGGAAAATAAATTTTAGTAAATTATAGGAATTAAAATGATAGTTATTCCGTCTGAAAGCTATTTGAAATGTTGGCGATAAAGTTACAGCAAATCTGAAGTGCTTCCAAGTTCGCAGCACATAAATTTTAGGGCGTCTTCCAGACATAATGCAATCGGCAAAACTAAAATAAATCTGAGGAAAGTTTGTTCCATCTCGAGGAGTTGGTGTTGTTATGGGGACGTCCGATCAAGACTGTCGTGAAATAAGGCAAGTCCTCCAGATGAAAGTGAACAAGTTGCTTGGAAAGAGAGCAGTAATATAGGTACAATTTCACTTTATAGGATGGAAGCTAAGCAAGCTGTCCGCAACTGTGAAACTAAGTTTCCTCTACTCATTTAGACACAAACTTCTCGGCGCTCAAGTACCTTCTGAGTACTGTTGCCGAGTATCAGTATATATAGAGACCTGGAAAAAATCGCGAGTTCAATGTCCTGCAGGTTTGACTCTACAGTCTTATGTACAAATGATTGGTCCAGCGTTCTCCAAGAGGTGTCAAATACCATGTGGACCAATATCTTAAGTTATATATATATACATCCAATCAGAAAAATTTCCCTTAAACCTTAAAAAGCATAAGCTGCAATAAAACCATTGAGACTTTAACAAATATTTGAGTGACTAAATTTCATATGGCAGGTTGTTCGGAAGTAAATTACATCATACCTCACAAAATTAATGCGTGTGCGAATGAAGTACAGAGATATATTTATCGTCGAAAATATTATTCGCCTACAAGGGACACATTCCAGCCAGTGATTTACAAGGCTCTTAATCCCAGTCCCAAATAAAGTGGCTCCTGTGACGTAAGAAAAAAGTTCTTGGAAGATGCAGTGAGCACTACCTTTGTTTCTAAAACCCTGTCCTTCAGGAAGTGATCTAGATGTATAAGGTCTGATAATGGTAAGTCAAAGGAATGTGTGGTGTACTGGATTACTTCATGCCTCATGTCACTCAGCTTCTGTTTCGCGATTTTGGCTTTGGTCGTGTTTAGCGTTGTTTTCCAAGAACACACTTAGAGAAAGGTTACTTACTGTCAATAAATTATTTGTTTGTATAGGGCCAAATATATATTTAGTTGTTACAACAAAATATTTGGTTGAGTAAACAAAACCTGAATAGCATTAAAATTAATTTTGTTCACCTAACAAAATACACGCTTGAATAAACAAAACCTATGTGTGAAACAAAAATAAATAGACGGTTCCCAAAATATTTAGTTGAATCAAGTGTATGCATATGTTTGTTTGTTCACTCATTGTATTGCCTTCGTTCGAAAATACAGCTTAAGAGTACATATCTTTTTGTGATGATTAGAATAGTAGCAGTGTTTGTTAGTGCAATTATTGATGTTTAATAATGGCGTAGACATCCAAATAAAGCAAGTTCAACAATAAATTAAAAATTAAAGCCGTAAAACTTGAAATATTAAACTACCCACATTGTCCTGTATTTGAAATATTTCAAAACATTACAACTCCATCAGCAGTCACTTCAGTTGAGGTTGCAAAGCGATGTGGGTTTGGATTATAGTTGGGCTTCCAATTACTTAAAACCAAAAAAAAATATTGTGTTGCACTAACCAAATTTTAGTTTGGAACAGCCAATTAAGAAGAACAGAAAAATTTGGTTCAACAACAAAACATTTCATTGCCCCTACATGCACAAATAATTTGTTTGCGTCAAACAAAACTAGTTTAATTCAATAATAACTTTTCCTCAGTGCAGAGGAACACAACTTCCAGTGGATTTGTTCCATTTCTGGGCAATAGGAGGCAGTGGTGATGATTCCACACGGGATAAACAGAACCTACACAGGAAAACACCACTGCTGTCACCATACTATCAGTAAAACCACGTTTGACGTCACCATTGGTTATTGTAAGGTGAGTATTTGACAAACATTCTACAAACGCCCCTTTTCACTTCGGATTGTCGTGCATAATCCACTTCTCATCACACTTCACAAGGCAATAATAGAGTTGCGGTGACGAACCAGCAGGTTACTCCAAATGTCTAGTCACTGCTGTTTGTGATGGCCATCAGGTCATACGGTTCCATTTTGCTCATTTTCTCACTTTCCCCGTCCCCTGTAGGTGATAGAAAACAGTTGAACTGAGAAAAAAATCTGGATGTGGCTGTGTCCAGGAAAATCTCATGGATTTTAAGTGAATTCATCTGCATTGGAGTATGGGAATTAAATGAAAATAACGAAATGAGTGAAAATATTGGAGAGATTTGAATGACTCTTAAGATCGAGGTAATGAGAGCCTATGAGGGTAAATATAGGTGCGTATGGAGCAGCACCGGGATACAAAGGTGGGGCAAATGGGAGACCCCCGAGAAACTCGCGCACCAGTGGCATCTTCCGGCACGACTCCTATGAGAGAAAATCCGTAAGCGACTCCGCGGGGAGTCCAACCCAGTTCGCTTTGGTGAGAGGCGAGTAGTTTAGCCGTTGCGCCATCACGGCCCCGGCAGGGTGAGTATAATGGATACAGTGGTCCTTTCGGCCACAAATTTCTGTTTAATATGGCACCTTTTTAAATTATTTCTTATCCCATTTCCAGTGGAATTAAAGTGCACCACTGAGATGTTTACTTGTAGATCCCACTTATTGGCCCATTTACAAAAATTTGGAAAACTTTCAGTTTTTTTAAGTTTGTAATGCCAGTTATAAGTGTATGTATCAAAATAGAATAGAAAATAAAGGGCACATTCCCCTTCCATGGATTTTTGGATGACCAGAAATGCACAGTGTCAATACCTGCATTTATACCATAATATTGCTCTACTCTGTTACATTGAGTAGTTGTATTTCTTCACCCTATTTAACACTAATGGAAGATAAACATGTGTATTTAATGAAAAGTAACCAGAGTAAATCCCATCGAAATAAATCCAGAGCATACTTTATCACAGTCATTGTTTTTCGAAGACAGTCATTCTCTACTACATACTGTACAACGAAAATTATAATTTTATTCCTGTTGCAGTGAGCAGCACCAGCTCAGGGTGATAGGCCGAGCAGACCACTGGGAGGAAGTCGGCCAAGGCATCGGCAGCTGTGGTAACAGAAGGGGTTTGGTTTCCTAAACAAGGCTGGGCTGTGCGATTTAAACAAGGCGAGCTAAGGATGCTCGCGGCCATTTCGATCCAGCCGCCACCTGAATACCACACTAGAGATAGCCACCACGAGGACCACCAGGCTAGCTGTCCGAGTTCGACTCCTGTGACGAGCCGGAACGATGTCGCCTTCGAACTTGTGGGTAAATCTCTCCCCTTAGGGCATCCCAAGTAAAATGAGGTAAAGGCATGGGAGTCTATGTAGTAACTACTTTCTGAGAGAACGTCTGATTACTAATTGAATAAAGTCTTTGGACATTTGAATCTGTGATGCAGAGTCTTTAATGTGATATAATGTATATTCTAGTGTCTTGTTGTATCAGATGGTGATTACAATAAATAGTAGATTTGAAGAGTACTCTTGCTCAATAAACTACGTCTTTTCCCCTGAAATTGAATGTGTGACCAATTGGCAGCAGAAGGGACACGGCAACTGGGGGAAGCGCCTCATGCTTCTGACCTACCTGTCGTTAAGTCTTGTGTTAATAATTAAAGATTTTATTCATAACTTTAAAATGAAATCCCCAATAGAGTTTCCAATAACAGAAGTAATTATAATAGTAAACGAACGCAACAGTCCATTCAGTATTACGAGGAGTGCCTCACATTGTGAAAGTCAGGGTCAGCTTATTCTGGTTGCTGAGCGAAGGTGCGAGCAAAGCTGCCACGACAGCAAAACGCGAATGTACACAAAGGACGCCCATTGTCTTACAGCTGTAGAAAGAGTGTGAGCTTCTGCTTGTAAAACTTAATTCATGCATATAACGGCACCGCATTTGGTACACACTATTTTTTGCAAATGCAAATTCTCCTCATTAAAGTGTGTACTAAGTGGAGATCAATAATTAAATGCTTCTAGTGTGTGCATGATAGTCACTAAGATACATATATCAACAAGCTCACACAAAACCTCATTTAATGAACGAAAACACCTCTCAATCTATAGTGCAAACAGCGAAGAACATATTCAAACACACTACTATCGACCTCACAGTTACACAAAAGAATTGCAGTCTCGACTCACAAACACAACAGCAAAGTTTCAACACCTCATTACATCTGCTGGAAAACTACTCGAACAAAACCCCGAATTAATAGAAGAATTGAATACCACTTCAACACGCCTAACAAGATGTGTAGGAAGCAAGATTATTAATAGTGGTCTTTTACCAAATACACCACCTCCACCCATCAACCAAACTACTGACAAAAACGTAATGGAAAACGCCTCATATCATCTCTCACCTGCACACATCACAACCAACACTGAACACACATACGAAAATTCCTATTCACCATTAGCTACACCACTTGCCAACAACAAACCAAATACAAACATGGAACACCCCCCCCCCCCCTCTCATCATAATTGTACAACAACCAATGGCCATTCCAAAGTTCATAAGGGAAAGTCATGAAACCATAGATGAGTTCCTAGAGCAATACAACCTAGAGACGGACATGAACAATTGGAATGACACTGAAAAATGCAGCCGATTAAAATTTTACCTCACTGGCTCGGCCAAACACGCCTTAGGAAATTTTATCCAGAACCAGGGGAAGGGAGCAGTTAAAATGGAACAACATTGTAACTAAGCTTAAAAGCATGTTTCTATCCCCAGCAATTGAAGAACGGCTGAAGCAACTCCTGTACACAAAGAAACAAAAAATTGGAGAAAGTTCACAGAAACACATTGAAGATCTCATATACTACAGACGTAAATACAACCCACACGTCAGTGATGTTAAATTTATTTGCATAGTGTGGCGATCCCTCATCCTCTCCATTGCAGATAAATTATTGGTTTACAGAACGACACCATATCCGACAAGCTCAGCAATTTAAAAAGAGTAGAATTAGGCCTCTTTAGTTACAACCAAGTTCTGACCAGTAACCAAACCAACACAGATACAGATACAGATACATTGAGGGCTGAATTCACTAAATTAAAAGAGGAGATTGCAAATCTCACTATTCAAAGATGAAAAAACAGAACCACATCATCACACGAAACGTGCACCAGTATAGGGAGCAACCTAAGTACAGACACTATGAGCATAACCAGCAAAACAATTACGCCAGACAGAACCGATAACCAGTAATTGTAATTAAAGAATATGTAGCCAACCAATGAATAAATTCCTACAACCATCCCACACAGTGAGGAAATCACAGACCAAATCCTAAGAAAAACTACCAAGTCAACACACATTACCACCACGACACGCAAAATCAGTCAGACAACGTTTTGCAAAGAAACAAATACTATAAGCAACCCCCATATGAACCACGTGACCTTCTATGGCCCACACAGTCAGACATCCATGACATGTGCCATTTGCTTCTACACCGGACACCGCACTGCCAAATGCCCGTTGTTTTCACAGCAAAATAAAGAATTCAACACAGACATTGGCGAACAGTTCAACCGATTCAAACAATGGTTTGTGATTGGGCACACTAGGATCAAGTTACCACCTGCTGGAACTGACACTCAGTATCAAACAAATGAAATAATAATAACGAACATGGAACACAGTGATGATGATGACATGTGGGAAAGCAACCTGAGCTACAATGAATTCTGCAAACTGCAGAAGTATCAACACCATATAGAAGAGCTCAAGGACGAGCATCGTCCGCAGTACTTGAAAACATCAACACAGCACATCCTTGTCCACTTAACACTGGAAAACTTACAACGTGCTTGTTGATATGGGATGCTCCCGATCCTGCATCGCGACAATGCTCATTACGAATCAACAATGAGTATCAGTAAAAGAATCATTTTCTCTTGTAGGGTCTATGCAAGAAATCGAAGCATCCCAATTCAAAGCAACTTTAGACATGAGTATCTTTGGGTATACATTTAAACAAGAGTTCCTCCTCATCGACAAATTGAAGGTCAACATTATCTTAGGCATGGATTTCGTGAAAAAATACGATATTGTACCGATACTCACCAAGAATATAATGTTCATACATGCATCGGACAACAGTAAAATATTAGAAGTACCATTAAATACGAACAATACAGAAAAATATACAAAGCACACTATAGAATACCATATCAATTGAATTGAAAGTAATGAACCAGAAATATCTAATATCAAGTTAGGGAATATAAACAACAAACTATCAACCCAGGCGAAACAAGCACTTAACAACTCACTACACAAATATCAAGACCTTTTTGCAAATTCTATTACAGAGCTTACAAAAATAAAAGACTACGAAATCATATTAGAATTAGCAACAGACAAACCAATTCACACCAGACCATACCAAATTAACCCTAAATTAAGGGAACAAATTACTTGTGCAGATTCAACAAATGCTAGACACTGCGATAATCATGGCTTCTGAATGCCCATAATTGTAATAAAAAAACACCAGAGCAGAATAAGATTCCTAACAGATTTTCGGCTACTGAATCAATATCTAAAGAAAGTACAGTATCCTATACCACGAACAGAAGATATAATTAACACATTACAGAACAATAAATACATAAATTCTATCGAAATGTTTAGTGGTTTTTACACAATTTCAGTGCGAAGAAAGGACCACAAAAACTCGCATTTTCTGCAGACGGGATTGGTTTATACGAGTACGCCCATATGCCAATGGGACTGACCTCATGGCATAATTATTTCCAAAATATTATCGACTTTATACTAGGCCCCTTAAGGTGAAACACTACCGTTGCATATATCGATAACATCTTCATTATAGGCAACACTTTTCAGGAACACTTATAGAACATTCAAAAAGTCATGGAAAGATTACGCAAATTTAAAGTAAAAATTTACACATAAAATGTTAATTCGCTCAAGAAGAAATTAAAATTCTTGGACACTATATAACACCAAACGGCATCAGGACCGATCCAGAAAAAATTGATACAATTCAAAACATAATCCCCCCTAAAAACATCAAACTATAACACACATTCCTGGGATTCGTCATATTTAAAACGATACATACAAGATTATGCCCGCAAAGTGGAACAACTGATAGAACTAACAAAAGAAAGCATTCCTTTCAAAGGGGAACAAAAGAGCAGGCAGAATTCGAGGCTTAAAATGAACTATTTTTAATGTTCCCCTTCTAGCTAAATTTAATGAAAACAGACAAATCATTCTTGCTTGTGACACATTGCAAGCTGCGATAGGTGGGGTGCTTACGAAAGAGATCTCTGGGACAAAAGAGCGAGCAATAATAGCATTTGCATGGAAAAAACTCTGGCTTAATGAAAAACACTGGTCAGCTACCAAGAGAGAGTTAGCAGCTGTTAAATACTTCATAATGCACTTCCAGCAGTATTTATATGGAAAGAAATTCGCCATAGAACCGGACCATACCAGTTTATGCTATCTTAAGACCATGGCCGAATATAACTTACGGATCCAAAAGATGGCCATCACTCTTACAGAATATGAATTCGAACCCAAGATTGTTAAAGGAAAATTAAATGTATTAACTGATGCAACGAGCAGAATACCCACCAAAGGAAAAGCAGACACCACCATAATACACATCAATAACACCAGGTTTGAAATAAAAAAAAAAAATGACAAAAAGCACCTCCTTTTACAAGGTCGTAACAGAGACTCTTTTTCAAAACACACACAATCATGATGAGATTAAGAAAATATTGCCAAATACATCACAAATAACTGTTCAGATATCAGAAACTTCGTCAAAGCCGACCTTCACACAACCGACAAAGCATGGGTGGCTGAAATTGATTATTAATCAAGAACACCTGCTGCTACAGGTGTTAGCAAAAATTATTAGCATATTCTACCAGGTGAACATATAAATCTCAATGGCAGCACACAATAACAAAACTAAAGCGATGTGCATAGACCCTTTACTCAACTGCAAAATAATTATGAAACCCCAAGACAACATCCCACACTATCTTCCTGTATATAACCATGAACAAGACTACATTAAGATCGAAGATGACTCTCTCTTACTCCTAGGTCCACTTGTCAACAACACATCACCTTTCCTAGACAAGTACTCAAATGACTCACACATTCAACAGAAAATAGCATTAACAGACCCCGAGAAAGCTACCGCTGAATACCGCCAGTTAGCAAGATGTTATGCCATAGCAGGAAATGGAGAAATATACATGAAATCACACATGCCCACAGGAGAAACGAAACTGACATTAGGCCCCAAATATTATGTGAACGAAATCATAACCGCTCACCACGACGCCCTCCTCAGAGATTGGCATTTCGGACATTACAAAATGCTACAAAAAATTTAAAATGCTTATTACTGGGATTCCATTAACACGGACGTTAAGACATAGATACATCATAAACTGCCCGATATGCCAGAAAATTAAGCCGTCAAACCAGAAGCCCATTGGGAAAATTACTCCAATCCCCTCCCTCCCTCCCCGCCATTCATGTGGTCTCGATGCGAAAGGCTCACTACAAACCACTGCGAAAGGAAATAAATACAGCCTAGTTACGACAGAGTTTTTCAGTAGGTATGCTGTGGCAAAACTAGTGAAAACCATTGATGTGCAAACATGTGCTGATTTCATGTAAGATTTCATTTTACAGTTTGATTGCCCTAAAACCATCATAGCATATAGGGGAGCGTCCTTCAACAATACGCTAATGATAGCACTCTTAAAGAAGTCACAAATTAA
Source organism: Dryococelus australis (assembly GCA_029891345.1). NCBI lineage: Eukaryota > Metazoa > Arthropoda > Insecta > Phasmatodea > Phasmatidae > Dryococelus > Dryococelus australis. Next base: position 39,011,464 of record CM057002.1, read on the forward strand.
AAAGCTCCAGACCACGGCATACAACCCCGCGTGCAACGGTCTCACGGAGTAAGCTAACACAATTTTGTCTCATTAATTAATGGCTTGCGCCAACGAAGACCCCACAAACTGGGACGAATACGTTCCTTACATTATTTTCAACTACAATCCCACAATCAACAGAAGCACGAAATATACACCATTCTACCTCCTTCATGGGGTAGAAGCGATGCAACCCTCCCATGTCATTTCCCATGAATACTCGGAACATGGTGACCAATGGTGTGAAAAACTACAAAATAACAGAGAACGTGCAAAAATTAACTTAATTGCTTCCCAGCAAAAGCAAAAAAACAATTATTTGACACAAAGGTCCGAGCTAATACTCTTAAATTCGGACAATGGGTATGGGTAAAAAAACCGAGCCAGGAAAAAGGCCCTTGCATTTAAATACCACCGCCCATACCGCATCCACGACATGCTGGGACCGTCCACAATTTCGATCGAAGTTCGCGAAAGGGGCGAAACGAAAATAGAAACAGTGAATACTAGAAACATTAAACTTGCAACAATTAGAGATTAACATCTGTTCGTTATGTTACAGGTAAGAACGACAGGAAATGGCACCAGCGGTCAGCAGCACAGCACTTCTAGTGCTGCTCATGTCACTCATTGCCGCAGGTGCAACACTATACAGGACTCACACCGGTGTATACTACAAGCATCTCTTAAACGCAGGTGCACTACGAGGAGACGGTGCCCCTAGTCTACCATATCCCGCATCAGCAGCCACGCCCACCCGCCAACCTTCAAACGTGGCTGCACGGCGCATGTCCGACAAGAAACAGCACGGCGTGCGCCAATGCAGAGGTGCTCCTTGGTTATCTTAATGCTACTACAAGACGCTTGATTGCAGAGCTTGTAGATGAAATATCCCTAACTCCCCGAATAAAACGAGGCATCGCTTTTCGTGGTTTTGCGACATCCTCACCACCCGTCACATTAAATCCCTCCTTACCAACGACGAAATGATTGCAACTCAAGTTAATGAATTACAAAATAATGTATTGCTGTCAAACACAAATCTTAACCTTACGATTCAAAGCGTATCACAAATAAAGTCACGGGTGGAAAGTAAAATAAATTCACTAGCATATAAATTGATTTCCATAACAGATAAGTTTGCTACTCAACAACACGCAGTAGACGAGGCCAAAATCCATAGTCAAATGTTAACCAGTATTGTATTGCAAATATTGAATAATGTCATTAATGAACGAATCATTAACACGTATATTCAGCACTGCCAAAGAAACTATCTGCCGTTAAAGGCTGTACCGCGTCAGGTATTATCGGCTGATTTAGTAAAACTCCAAACAACGCTAACAAGTCTTCAATTAAGGCTCAGTATTCAAGTTAACAACATCATTGATTACTACACCACCCCTATAACGGAATTTCAATTGTCTGAGTCACAGATTTTATTGAAAATTCAAATACCCATTCAAAGCGTAAATAATGACTCGCAATTCTTCCAAAATGCCAAGGTACCATATCTTTTCCAAAACGAAACTTGCTACATTGATACGCCCAACGAGGTGTTAGCACTTGAAATACGTTAAGTTCCTTCAACACAGGAAAATACTAACGGTATTTATTTTATTAGTAAACAAATTGTCACCAGCCAACATGCTAAATGCGTGAAAACAGCCATTAAATTAGATAACATTGGTAAATTATATAAGCACTGCAAATTCACTTGCATGCCAGGAAAACCGTTAAATATAAATAGTATCCAGGCACATCAGTACATTATTACTAACGCACCCAACTCATTGGTATTACGTTGCACAAATGTTTCTCTTAGCAAATAAATCCCACCAACATCAGTTGGCAGTATGAAAATTCACGTCCTGTGTGGGTGTACCTTGACAACAGAAAATATGACGATTGTCCACGCTACACACATTTGCGACATACGGAGCCAAGTCTTACCAACTGCGCATACAGTCGTACCAATACATTGGATGTTACAAGATAACATCGAAGTAAAACAATTGCGAGTCACAGAAGGTATTTCCTTTGTAATGCTAAAATAATTTATTATGTCAGAAATATAATTTACATAACACTTTTGCTTGATTATCATATATGTAAATATCGTTTTAATATGTTCTGCACTTGTAATATGTCACATGGCTTGCATTTTTCTGTACATATAATTATTTTAATATGTATAATTTTATTTTAATTTTAAAACAAGTTCGGATATTTAAATTTTGTTCTAATGTGGCAAACTTTATTCTGTTTAAGCTAGGATTTAGTTAGGTCTTCATATGTTGGTGTTACTTATTTTAATAATTTTACTAGCTTCCGTTTGGTCTCATTTGTAAGTCATTCTTATCAATTAAATATGGTATATTTTGCTTAGATACCCGTAATTCTGTGTAAGTTAAACTAGGACGGAGAAAGTGGCACGTACGGAGTTTGTTGATAATTTTCAGGATCCCATTGGACTACAGGTTTGATCCCTGCCTCCCATTGGTTGAAACCTCTAGGGCCTTTGTGCACGTGCCAGCCAGATGATCAAGAAGCTCCTTTCTTTTTCGCACGACGCCATACAAGTAAGATGTAGGGACAGGACTTTCCCCTGCGATTGGGTGGGATGTAGGCATTTTGATTAGAGAGTAGGGTGTTAATTATTTTCCCCGACTTTTCTCAGTGTGCCAGCTGACGTGTGCGAGGTTTTACGCCCCAGCTAGGATCCCTAGAAGTCAGGATCTAGAAATAATTAAGTCTGCGGTAGAGCTAGGACTCCGCAACGCCTAGGATGCCCCATCGCCTACATCGCTGCAGATGTCCTTTGACATCGTTGATGACCGACTACGAGAGGAGATTACATATCTACAGGAGCTGCAACGATTGTTAACTTCAGGTCCAGTAACAATTATCCATATTTGGTATATGGTTCTTCTGATAGCGTCGTTTTAAGTAAATAGACGACGCCATTTTTTTTAATCATGTAATTTTCTTAGCTGACTTTTGCCTATGTATAAACCTGAGTAGATTCATTACTTTACCCTGAGTTAGACAATTAGAGTTGAAATTTTTAATACAGAATAAATATTTATTTATTTTTGTGTAATTTGTAATTCTCTTTAAGCATCAACTTTACAACTTTAGTGACAGTCAGCGAACTACATTTGCAACTGCATATAGCCATTGGAAGTTAGGTACGACCACTTTTCTTAGTCTCTAGGAGGATATGTGTATATTTAGATTAGCTGTTTCTCATCAGGTTGTTTTTCAGAAACTAGTTAGTCCAAGTAAATTTAAAGAAACTTAAAATTGAACAAAAATGAGAAAATCAATCAAATAACCCTGGAATTTAAACTAATCCTCAGAGGTTGCCAAAATTATTTGTAGCAATTATATGTTGTGTTACTAGGGCTACTGCATGCAAGCGTTTTTCGTAATTACTCACAGGTTATGTTGCTTATTTTTATGATGGTCTTACATGCTCGAATTATGTACTTGGCTACTGAGTTTGCTTAAGGTGATTATATGAGGTGTGGTAATCCTTCTGACTGCCAACAAATCCGGGCAAACAAATAAAAAAATATTCAACTGTGGCAGTTACACTTGTAAATATTACGTGCAAACAAAACTACGCATGTGTATCTGATTAAGACTACACAAAACTGTTTCGTTTGGTTGAACTGTAGAATATTTGGTTGTGTGAGGTGATCTTTAAGGTATTATTTGCATACATTTGTTCACAAGTATCACAACTAAGCATGGGCATAATTAACCCAACCTATTTAGCATTTTCAGAATTTTTACATAAAGAGACTTAAGAATGAAAGAAAGAGTAAATATTCTGCAGCAGGATTTTCTAGTCATAACAGAAAGTGGCGTACAACGTGTGTACCGTATAAGCTAAGAATCGATAGATGTTAATCACCTCACGTACGCACCAGTTTCTTTACACCCGCGTGTATTTTCAGTGTTTCCACAAGAACATTTTTATTACATTAGCATAGTGACATTACTATCCTTCACGATGGTGCTTACGATCTTTTCTATAAACTCGTCAAAATCGCAATTTTTTTTTAACAAGGTTGCGCAGACGACGTGAACAATAGCAGAACGTCTACTCACCTTTAAGCAGCAGTCAGCAAAACAAATATTCCAGGGCCAGCGGGTAGCCATTTTTTTTTCTCGGATCACACGTCGAACACGCTTAGCCATCAGAAAGTATCACGGCGAAATAAAGTGCAATTAAGATAGCGATAATATGTAAGCAGGCCTGCTCAGGATTACATTCAGAGCCGAAATCAGGTTCACGTTACGTCGGAAATAATTCCCGTGCCGCTTTAAACTTTGCCATAGAATAAACATACGGGCACTCCACGCCCGAAAATCAGAACTTGCGAAGTACTTATAGCCACTAGAGGGGACGTCTCTCAGGACAAGTGGCGCACTCTCTTCGTGCCCAGCTTGATACAAGCGACCTCATGCTTTTCGCCTACGCCGGAAGGTTGCGGCCGCGCCTCGAGGCGTGCTAATTCAATCACCTGGTGCACTTCTAGAGGCCATTGATGGTCGGTCATGAGCCGCGCAGTGAGGACGCCATACGTAAGTCACATAATTCACAGATGGGGCACCCTGCCACTTTCTCTTTTTGTTACCAGCTCTATGTACACTGTGGCCACAAATTTCATTGTGCACAGTGTTTTGTCAATTGTAAAACTAGAGATCTAAGACTGTATTGTAAATGTTAAAGTAATTTCCGTATTCATTTGCGAAAATCTTTGTTCCAAATGTATCTAACTACGCCTGTATTTTAGTCAAGGAATATTGTGAACAAGCTATTTTTAGTCATGAAACTCCACACTTGCACAAACTGCGGAAATAATTAATAGTAATAGTATTTCAAAGTATAGATCCTAACATAACTACGTAGGGCAGTTGTGGACTGTTAACCTAAAATCGGTGCGCCGTATAATTTAAACTTCCCTTATCCCCTGTGGTCGGCGCTGGTTCAATTTTTTTTTTGTTCTAAGGTGTTGACAACAAGTGCCGAGCAGATCCCCCCTTCCCTTGGCTTACAAGAAGCAATCGTCCTATCGTATCAGTGCACATCACTTGCCGGAAAGACAAGGTAAACTACGTAGAAATTAATATTCTCCTACACAACAATGTTGCCAAAAGGTACATAATTCTTAGCACATTAGAAAATTATTTTCAAGCCAGAGGTAATGGATTAATAAGTTAAGAAAAATGATTGTCCTATGCATTTCACACTATTCGCTTCCTACAATATGACGCAGAAATAACATCACACGCCGTGTGATAGCACATCAATTATCCATATCTAGAGCAACGAGTATTTCGCGAATTCATTCGGAGGCGATGTAGACTCCAAACACTTGTTATTTTCTCCTACTGTTGTGATTTGACGACAGTTGTTTAGACACGCCCCGCTTAACCGTGAGCCAGTAATAAGCAGGAAGCAGTAGCGTGAGTGAGTGTTTAACATCCTGTACAGAAGCCTCAGTTGGTCATAGGAACCAATAAGCAAACGATAATGTCTAGAGTGTATAGAGGGCAGTCCAGTCTAGCCTGCTGCCAACTCAATCCGTTAAATACTCGATAGCCTGCCTCTTATCTCGCCTGCCCGCACTGCCAACTTTTGACTCGTAACAATTTTTTGCATAAGAAATATATATTACTAGGCATTACCAACACTCATATTTTCGCCCTGTTTTAATTCATATCAACTACAAATAAAATGTTATAATTTATGTATAAGATATAATTAAACGTTCAGCTTAAAAATATGATATGTTTTATGTTAATAGAAGTATAAAACGCTTGTGATGTATAACGAATTTAGGACACATCCAAGCACCTCATACAGTGGGTGATTTCTCAAAGGTTTGATACAAAAAAGTGTTAAGAAATCTCGGATAAACTATAATCGGTTTTTTTAATAAGACACTGGATGCCTAGACATGTAATTTTTAATTTAAAATATGTTACACCTTTCCGGGGGAATTTCGTAGTTATTCGGTGCAATAAACAATACAGCAACAATGTAAATCTCTAAAACGCTAAAATCCACACAAATATATAAAACGACACTCCGAAGAAATGGCAGGTGATGACAAATACAGCTAGCTAACTCATCGAAACTAAACAGTTTGATTGAAATTTGTACAAGAACATCCCCAGTTTTAAGAAAAATTGCTGTGATACATTTCTTAAACTCCAAGCTGAAACTATTTATTTGAATAGCTCGGTATTTTTTACTCCAGTTGTCTTGAAAGAAACCCTCCTCAATTCGTATCTGTATACTCATTTTCGTAAAATATTCTACCCTCCTCAATCGCATCACATTATTTGCTGTTAAAACCACCGGGACTTGACCGTAAAGGTACCCGCCCACTTACATTTCTCACCGCTTGGAATTGAATTTCCCACCGTGTTTCTGTAATATAACAAAAGGGGAACGCGGAGAATTAATTTATAAACATCATTGACCAATATTCCAAATCCTTTTAGAAAATGTATGTACATTCCCGCGTAACTCCCGCTCGTAGCATGGCGCCTTTGAAAAGCTCGAGTTATTGAGTTCGTGACTGGTTTAGAAATCAGTACACAGCTGAGTCTTCTTAGAGATTCCAGGAATTCTGGAATTGAAGTAAGGTAGACGACAGACGTGAACAGAGGGGGAAAAATTCCTTCGCGTTAAGCTCAAGTTCTGGGGCAATAAAAATTTCAATGAATAAAGTCTTCGCATATACTTGACTTTAAACGTGCAGTAGAACAGCGTGTCCTGGCGTAAAACAAAAACAAAGGCTGGTCGACTAAACATTCTATGTTTTGGCCGGGTGGAACTACACGCGGTAAGAAATTGGAGCTGTTCTCTTCTGTCTTTGCCAAAATATTCAGTACCCCCTGTCCGGTACTGTGGCCGAGACAGCATTGCGAGAAACAGATTTTGTCAACACGCATCTCATTTCACACACCCGCACATGTGTGTGAATGTGCGTGTGTATCTGTGGAGTCACATTTTTTTGTTAGTTTTTAACTTGTGTGCATAGATTTCTTAATACGATTTCTTAATATATTTAATGGTTTCTTCGACACCAGGCAGCAAGGATACTTCAAGCGTTAATTAATTTTACTGGTTATGGCGAAATAATAATTGAGTAAACTTACCCTCCGATACCCTACAGCTTTCTCGTGGTCAATTAAACACTTTATAAATCAACGTCTGGGGAAATTCCTTCCCAAAACTGCATACATTTTAGCACTGAGTCAATATATACCTAGAGTGGACTTCCCCAGGTTAAATTTTCTGACCACTCCAGCTGTAGTTCGAGGGATGAACATCACGTCGCGCTAGTCCATCTTCGTGGCGTATGCACGGGGAATGTAAGCGTTTCCACAATGACATCTACCCTCTCTCTCATTCATATTCCATCTCTGCCCCCCCCCCCCACACAGACCCAACGCCGCAACAGCAGAAAGTGTTCTGAATGTCTGCTACACACACACACGCTGGGACAGACAAGATGGCGGTCACCCGAGTTCCTTTCTCACGTCGTATATATCCGTTTACGAAAAGATCACAAGTTCTGTAAAACATACGAATGAACAAATTGACAAATAATGTACGCATAAGTAACGGGAAACGTTGAATATTACTCATGCGGTCATAATAAAATAATAAACACCACTTTGTAAAATACGCAATAACTGTGGATTTATGTTCTATGTACCTCGTATCACACGTGTGATCTGCAAGGGGTTTGTGTAGCCCATTGAGTTAGTGCGCTGGTCTGTGCCACGCATTTGTAGGTTTAAAAGTTCAAATCTCCGACGGCTATCAAATTTGTTTATGTGACACAGTATAGCAGTTAATAACTTAATTTATTGTTATAAAATGTTTATTTTCAGAATATCTTTGCCTAAAAGTAATAACACGAAAGTACCTTCATAGTACAGTCGACGAGCAGTGGTTATTTGCTAATAATATCGATTGTTTTCTAAAGTAGATTATTTGAGCTGTGTAGCGCGAGTAATGTTAACAGGCACGCATGAAAGCCTTAAGTTTAATATTGTAACAGTTCTGTCTTCTTTCCGCCGTACAACCGTAAAAACGTGTTTAATTTGAAAACAAAATGACAATTTTTATTTTATGTTAATTCAATGAATATGTGATCTTCCTCGAACTTGAGGAATGTTTATGGCATTGCGTGGTTCCATATCTGTACATGGACACATTGATTATAAATAAATATGTAACTATAAATTTGTAATAATACAGGTTTTGTATATTGTTCAAAAATATAAATATGAAATACCCCCCCCCCTCCCTTTTCCCCCCTTCCACTCTTCGTCCTCCTCAGAGTACATTCTTAACAACGCCCTTGTTCAAATATTATGCCAATGTTTTAGCGAGTGTCGTAAATGTACGCCGTACATGCATGCGAATACAGTACCTTGTTTTCCATACATAAGCAGTGCCGTTACTCATGTCATTTTCCATACATTAATATTACTCGTACGTTACAATCTAAACCAATGCAGTTTTCAGGGGAAAAATAAATAATCGTCGTACATTTGGATGCACCACAAAGCACCTACATATAAAGTATGATTCCACTTGTACCTCTGTCTCCTGCGAGTAGTTTTGCCTACAATTCACAAGTTTCTATTAGCACTTTAGATAACGTGTGGGTATGAACGGATGCGTTCTTTCTTCCCTTCCGCTATAGAAAATTGTATGCCTTCTGTTGTGCCCATGAGTATAACAGAAAGTAGCAGAAACAGGGCATCGTGTAAGGCCGGCTTAAACGACTTACGCCTCTCGCAGAATTTAGGCACCAGAAACTTCTTAAATCCTTTTTAAATATCGAAAGAAAAAACTGTTTTGAAAATATGATACACTACATATTGCTAGTATTGTACTAATATATTACAACTAACATTTTTAAGTAGTAGGGGAATGCTAGTAAAAAGGAGAAACGAATCGAATCTACACTTGCTGTGGAAATTAACACTCTTTGTTAAGAAGATGATCATATATGTCATAAAAATATTCCGTTAGTTTATTATAATCGTGCAAACAAAATGAGTGGTGGTTGACGAGAAAAGTATTTATTCATTCAAAACATGGGGCACACAGAACATACCTTCTTTAGGAAAAGTAATTTATAATTATGTAAATATGCCACAAAGTTAACACAAAAGAATGCCCTATTGTGACTAATCATTCCTATTCGCATATAGTGTTCGTAAATTGTTGTCATTTTTTATATGTAGGCTCGGAGACGACAAACATTCCAGAACACACGAAAAACTTTTGACACAGTCAAGATATTTAATAATATTTCTATTATTCTTGGTAACATCTGTACACTATGAACAGAGAAATGTGTTGATTCAACTGCGTTTATACACACTAGCACACCGTAATGCAGCGTAAGCTGCGACGTCTGAAGTAAAGCTGGATTTACAATATAAATATTTAAGCATTATATTATGCTATAATATGTGTGCAGAAGAAACGAATGTGTGTACTCTTTTATGTTTTGGTTCCCAGTGGAACCTTATCAGGTCGTGTGCGTCGGTGGGATTTCCTAAAGCATTGGAATACATAGTTGTATTTTATATCTTTAGAAAAGGTTTTGAGGCTACGACCAATCAGTACAGAGCAGTCGGTGTTGTTGGCGGGAAACTGTTATTTACAGTATAATGTAAGTATGACAAAGGCGCGTAAGTGCACATATTGATGATTATATTTCTTCACAAATAATAAGCTTCTCTAATAGCAAATGCCGGCTTTGGAGTATGATCTGCTTCAATATGGTTTTTTTACGAGGTTTTATTAGGAACAAACGTTAACATGGCAGGCTTGCTGCCTGTTTAAATTCACTGGAATTAAGAATTAAAACATCAATGGAAAACTGCAAATACAGAAGACGTGTTTCTGTATGACAGATAAGCGCCTACTGCATAATTCGAAATGCGTTAGTTTTTGTATTGTAAATGTAGGTCGTGTCCAAAATGGCAGATTGTGTTAACAAAATGATCACGTGGCCCAATATTTTATACAATCATTGTGACAGCGGATGTTAGCAAAAAATACAAACTCTGACAATCAAAACACATGCGCGAATGCGTACTTAAAACGTTTTTTTTTAAACAAATAACTGTTCATAAAATACACTAGACATGTTCTAAAAAGCAAGTAAGTGTTGTGCTTTATTTATATATTTCGCAACACACATTTTATTTTAAGTCGTTATTGGATATTATATTATTGTCTTGTTTATTAACATATTCGCAGCATTCCAGTAATGGTCGTAGAAATATTACGTCCATTTTAATAATTTAATTTATATAAAACATATTTTCACTGTTAATGTAAGAATGTGTTGTCGTGAGTCCTAAACAACCAAATCAAATCACTAAAACTAAACGTTGTAGCTTACAACATGAGTGTAATACGATTTTCCCATTCCGTCACTGTTTACATAGAAGGTGTAAAACGTAAGTGAAAATGCAAGAAATTGAAAGTTTGCAAACTTCTAAGCCGCGTCATCGCGTTCCTTGCGTAATTCATTAAGCGGGCCGAGAATCGTCCTAATAACGAATAGCCAGGGACAGGAAAGTTTCACGTTTCAAACAACCTGTATGCTAGACTCGCCTGCCCTGTGTGTTTTCAAGCCTCAGCTTCCAGTTCGTTGGCTGCTGCCCCACGCAGAGAAAACTGTTTGGTGGACTCTAAATGGAATTCGTTTGAAACAACCAACTGGTATATTTGTCTAACAGCAACCAACATCATTGCTTGGAGCAACAGAATTATTTGTTTGATATTATTTAGTTGTTTCAACAATGTTATGTTGCTGTAATAATAACCGATATAGGCCTACACTGCCGAATCAAGTCAGTTCACAGGTTTGGCAGAACCACAATAGTAGTTCAAATAATTATGTTGAACTTCAACATGTCTGTGTTAAAACAACCAAGCAGCTGTTTGCTTTGACTAATAAGGCAATTACTTTTAACCAAATCATTTTGTCGAACCAAATATATGCCTGTGTTAAAACATACGTGCATTTATTTGGCTTGGCTACTAAGATATGTTTTTTTACCAAATAATCTAGTTAAACCAAACCTGCATTTCTAGTACTGTTATTTTTTTAATTACCTATATCCTCTGACGAATAGTAACCGAAGTCTTGACTCTAAAATCCCCGATACCTGCTGGACGGTTGGCGTGAGCCAAGGAACTCTATCACGGTAGGCCAATACGCTATCCATTACACAGCGACGAATACATGGTATTTGACGTGAATATTAGGGTGTTAGGTGATTGTTTCTTCTACCCGTTCTCTCACTTAGCTGTTACTTCTACTTGTTTCTGGTCGCTGTTATTTCGGAACACACCTAGGACATGTAATGAAAGCAATTTCATTACTTTAAATCTAGGTTATGTTTATAGCAAGGGGAGTATAGCACGAACGTTTCGGAACTCTATGAAATGTCACTGGAATTAATCCATATTGACAATAGGAACGCAAAAAATAGAAACAAAACTTCCACATACCTTCAAAAACAGGTGTGAATTTTTTCAAATCCCCATGAAATTACGAGCGTTCTTGTTTCTTGGTCTGCCATCTTGCACTCGATCACTACCAACCAAGCTCGTTGTTCGGACGGACGAATCCAAATGGTTACATTTACCATGTCAAAATAGGTTGACAAATATATAGTTGATTTAAATAAATAGTTTTGTAAAAGCAAGCATGTGTAGGCATTTTAAAAACAAATATATGTTTTCTTGCTAAATTGATGTAGATAAATAGTTGAGCATACCATACATGAAAAAATATGTTATAGTCAGCAAAACATTCGTTTTATTTGAAAAAATACACCAACAAAATTATTTGTTCAAAACAAAAAAAAAATCATTATATTTACTTCAAAAACCCAGTGTTTGATTTAACAATAGTTGGTATAAAACAGCAAAATAAATGTCAACATTAGTTATTTGGTTGTTTATGCAATTCCTTTTTCTCAGTGCAGCGTGTAGACAGTTTTCCTCAGACCAGGGACCACGGGATTCGGTAATTATTTTCTTATAGGTCTGTTATGAGTAGAGGGTACGCAAAATTCGCGCTATTATCTAGCAAAACGCTAGACTTCACCGCCTCGTATACATTAGAGTCGGTGTAATTTGTTTATTGGCTTCTGCAAAAGTGAAGGGCCACAGTTACTTTTGACTAGGCGGGACGTTATTGGGTTATCTTATTTTTGCTCCTTTCCGATCGGTGCAAGCCCGCCCAGGGCGTGTCGAACCAGCTGCGGTCCAATGGAAAGTGCAATACAAACACACGCGTGTTTGAAGTCAATTCTGTCATCAAAATGATAACACGAATTTTGCAGGTCTCTAGTCGTGAGCTCAGAGTTCATCTGTGCCTGTCTACTATACTGTGACCAAATTGCAATCATAACAGAAATGTAATAGTGTTTGATGTATAGCTTTTGCGAAAATTTATTCGTGAAATATTCGAGTCCCTGCAAATGCCGCGTTTGTTAATAGCTACTTATTTTTAGGATTAAAGCAATTGTACAGTTTCAGTTGCTCGTTGCACGGAGTACTTACGTGGCTTGAGTCTGAAAAAAAAAAAAATTGAAATACGAATGGTTCTTAAAAGTGTTCAATCAACCGAGAAATCGCAGACCGAAACGACTGTGTCATGTCGTCGAGCCAGACACAGACGTTTTCAAAAAGTTTATACGAAACTCCCGGAAGGAAAGGATCACAAGAAATACGAGGGGCTTCACGAGAGGTAGTATGAGACAGAGAGAGAGAGAGAGAGAGAGAGAGGGAGGGAGGGAGACGATAAAGACGGCAGCGTAAGAAAGGGCAGGTACTTCATAAGAACAGAGACGAAGGAGAATCATGGGCGCGGCCATAAACGGACTGTGGCTTTATCTCAGACCATAAATAAGATAGGTAATGGTATCACTGAGGTTTATGAATTCGCCGGTTTCATTTTAAGTAGCCTCCTTGCGGTTGACAAGGTCGCGATGACGAAAAAAAAAAAAATGATGACGTAGGTAATATCTTCGAGTGCCGCGACTGCATGTCCTGATGTGTAACCTAGTTCGACTTCCAAGAGAATCAGAGCCATATAGACTCGATAAAACGAGTCGGAGGTTTGAAAGATGTATTGGCTGCCTGTCTACCGGGAGAATTGAGGGTCAAGGTCCCCCACAGAACGCAAAAGTGAGCGAGTGGCGAGATTTGGACGGCTCTTAACATCGAGGTCTTGAGAGCCGATGAGGGTGGTTGACGTGAGCATGGAGAAACGCCGGAATGAAAGGGGCGGGGAGAAACGGGAGATCCCCGAGAAAACCCGACGACCAACGGCATCGTCCGGCACTATTACCACATGCGAAACTCCGGAGTGACCCGGCCGGGGATTGAACCCGGGTCACCTTGGTGGGAGGCGAGCAGGCTAACCGCTCAGTCTCACCGTGGCCCCAGAACACAGAAGTGTTTCGCATGTTTTATTTTTATGTTTTGCTATGCTTGCATATAAGCAGCTATTCAAAAATGAAAAAGTCAGTTGGCCCATTTGGCCAAATCAGCTTGTACGTACATGGGTATAGGCTGTTCACTGTAAAATGAGCACTTTTGAAAGCTTTGCTTGAGATCTACTTGTATGCACGTTGTGTATTTTCCGCCCTATGTAAAGTTAACATTGCCATGGACCTCATCACTTTATTCATGCGTCGGTCATGTGAAACTGGGATTATTGGGAAAGAAAATATTTTACAAATCTGGACAATTTTAATACTTCTACGAATTTCACAAAAAAAAAAAAAAACAGAAAGCGAAATGAATAACTTAAGTTATCACAAGTGGTTGCCTAACGCTTTTTATTTGACGCTAAGACATGGAACCACTTTCCATCCATCGTTGCCAACTTTACTTGGTGCATGCCACTCAGGGCGCCCGTTAAAATATATGCAGGTAGGTGCCGTGACATTTTAAAGTGCTCACTTTATCATGAAGAGCCTTTTAGCCCACGAACGGTTTCCACAGTCAGTCGACCCTCCGCAACGCACCCGCAGATGCATTTTCCCTACACGACGTCTCTTGACTGCTGTGCGGGTGCTATGTCTGGGCCCCGTATCAGGTAACTTCCACGTAGAAAAAAACAGTTTGCACATAAGCGGCCCTATTCCGTGTAGCCAACTGTACCCCAAGCATGCCGATACCATCAGTGGGCAATGAGTGACAGCAGTAGCTCATGCTGATTCTGGCCTGCCATAAGTTAACCAACTCAGCCAACCTATTGGGTAATAGTGGTCCACATAAAAGCAGCTTGCCATGCTTTTGTCAAAACAAAAATTATCTGTTTTGACCAAGTGAGAATTATAAATTTCTCATCTTTATATACCTTAATTCTTGTATTATTTAAACATACATAAATTTCTTCAGAACAGCGTGAAATAGAACTCACAACCCTTGAGTTTACAGTCAACAAAGCTACCCTCCACTCTACCAAGTATTCACGAAGAAACTTGTTAACAAAATCTGAATACGTTGCATACATTTCGGACTACGTTCAGGCGATATTTAAAAGGCAAAATGGCATTTTTTTACTTGTTATGTTTTACAGATTTTCAGTCTAGAAACAATTTTTTCCCCATTATTAGGAATGTCACATTATAGTTTTACTTCACATACGCATGAAATAAAAAAATTGAAGCGAATTCACCTACACTAGTAGCTATTTCCCAGCATTTCATTAATGGATCATTAGCTCGCCGATAATATTTTACCAGCAGAAAGTAACAGCTAGTATTTTGTCAATCGTCTGCTTGTAAAGTTTGTATTAAGATTATGACAACCATTGTGGAAGCATTGGTTCACATTATGATAATTTAAAATAAAATAGGTAGTCCCTTTCATTGATATATGATCTGATTGTCAACCATATAAAGAATTCTGACAGTCATAAAAGTGAACGTTTGCCATCATTGTCAACAGATGGCCAACTGTTAACTGCTTGTTGTGTGCTACTTGGGATTATCATCAAGCTGTAATGGACTGATTGCATTTCACACTGAAAATAAATCAGAAGGAGAAAACTTACAGAAACGATGTATGATCAGTATTTCGATAACTTTAACTGAACTACGAAAACATTACCAAAATTGTGAAGGTTTATTACACTTCTGGTGGTTACAGAATCGAAGTTAGCTAGAGCCGCTTGTGGGTTTCATCCGAGGAGGTGGAGTTGAGTTGATAGATTTATGTTAGCACTTCTTTACAACGAGTTTATTTGCTAGGCACGTTCAGCTAAGTTTCTCATTGACACAGTTAGCTCAGAGTTAACTGAACAATTCTGAAATCCTTGCCTTATTTCTTTGCTCTGCTTAGTGTTTGCCATTCTAATAAATACAAAAATTAACATTGTTGTAGATATAACGAGTACTATCCTTAGGTATCAAAGTTACACTGTGAAATTTTTAGAAGCATATATATGTTACTATTACACCAGATCTCTCTCCAGAGTGCATGCAACAAAACACGATCTATTATATTGGCCAATCATTTGAATATTATACAATTAAAGAGCCATTAATACATGCCACTACTTAAATTGCTGCCAACTTTAGTCTATGAACATTTATACGTGTTTGCGCTAAACTATATGCTGTCCGCTAACCGTAACTCAGTTATATTCTTTAGAACTCCTTGTAATAGGTTGTGACTACCAGACTACAGTGGTACCAACATGCGTCCCGCTAACCTTGTAGTTTCCCAGGTTGTCCACAACACACGGGAGCGAAACGTCACGTCCGAGGGCCACAGTCACGTTCGGAATGGGCTCGATGAAGCGGGGTCCATCCGTCAGGGCTGCCAACACACACAAGACCAAAACATATTTACTTGCACAGCCTCGAAGTTAAGCGACTGTAAATTAAGTCGATGCCAAATCATACACTGAAGATGAGGTAGGCCGTTTATTCGTCTTCTGCGCGTGTACCCAACCTTGAACTACCCCAAAACACCACTGTCGAAGTCACATTGTCAACAATGAGGAAAGCGTTTGTTTATATGTTAATTTTGAAATTACAAGCTTTGTTATAATAAGGTATTTTTAAAATTTTGAATTTAATCAAACTGAATTATAAATTGGCTAGAGGAAGTATAAACACATCTCAGGACACTTCTTTACTAATCAGTGTTCTAACCTCAAATACATTCCACATAGTTTATACTAATCGTTTTGGCAGAAAGGCAGTTTAATGTTGGGACATGTATATTGGTCGTGCGCAGCCAGCGAGATCGGTATACCTCATCTTTAGTCTATGTACCAAATAGGAGCAATTTAAAAAAAAATGATTTTTTTTTAGACAGCAGAACTTCACATTCACAAAGAAACATATTAAAAAATTTAGTTCCATAATTCCTATGAGCGCTTGGTTTTAATGTGGTATTTAAAATTACGATTTTTTTTTTTTAAGTAAACACTTTGCCAAAATAAAATAAACTACAAATGCAAAATACCAAATAATTTCTTCCACTTCAAGTCAGTGTATATTAAATGTCGACGTGCAGAGAAGAGGGGGCGTTTTCTGATCGTGGCACGATTGGGAAAGAAAGCGCTCAGACATGAAACAGGAGAAGACAGAGAATAATGTTTGCTTCCCCTTTGTTCAGAAAAGCACAATATTCGGAAGATCGAGATCGCTGAAGCGTGAAAGCGCTTTCAAATGACACGATATCTCATCGGTGTAACTTCGGAGACTATGACAAATACTGGGAAATACAGTTAAATTCAAGATGCTTGAAACACTCAAACGAGCGTGCTACGGCAATACGTTGTGCTCCCCTAACCAGAAATTTCCCTCTCTAGTGTAACGGTATGTCCAACTGTATGAACAGAATATCGCTAAGTGGACTTTACTAGACAGAGACTCACAATTTGTTCATAAAAACTTTACAATCCATCACTTCTTATCATCATTTATTTGCTTCCTATTCGGATGACTATTTCCATTAAGTTAAAGAGATTTCTTTTCTCAGGAAACGATTGGTAGAGAGAGAGAAATGATTTGAATCGGTAGAATCAAATATCACAGATACAGATCATGTTAAGAAAAATTCTGAGTACCAAGGGGTTCGGAGTTAATCATGTGATATCCATCGTGTGGCCTATAACGTACACACACACATACACACACACACACACAATATATATATATATATATATATATATATATATATATATATATATATATATATATATATATGTGTGTGTGTGTATGTGTGTGTGTGTATGTGTGTGTGTATATATATAACTGGTGGAACACACATATTCTAGTAAAGTTAACCCTGAAGGAACTCTGCATCAATTAATTCTATGAAGCGAAGTATCGTTACCTAAAAAGTTAGGATAGGTAACGTCCATATACATTTGGTTGTAATATGAGCAAAAGTCGATGGGAAGAAAAATTTAGATTGTGTGTGATGTTACGGCAAGGATAAGATGTTTTTGGTAAACTTTGTCCAGTGCAGAACAGTTACTGGGGAGCACTTAACTGCACAGTTTCAGGACTCCTCGAAGAAAAGAGATAATTTGACGTACTTCCAGTAGTTACCGCTTAAAAGTACAAAACTAAGCATAACGAAGTATTGAAAATTCCGTTATCTTCGTCTACGCACGTTTCCAGTTGTGCGTGCATGACAAGTTGTACACGTGAGGTAATTTTTACGTTTCTTCGTGCTTAAATTTGAACACTATTTCCACAATACTAGTATGAACACTCACGACAGACTAAACACACACTGTTTATAATACCGAATAGCCACACATGAAATATTATATAATCATATCAAACACAACTGTATTGTAAACATGAAATGTCAAATATTTTCCAGCAAATAAAAAGAATTTATTTTATTAAGCTTTGTAAAATCGCTTATAGATATAAAATTGTAATGGCTGTAAACACTATTAACAAAAGTACATAAAAATGTAAAGAATTAATTTGGAAAATATTGTAATAAATCACTTTAAGATGGCGAAAACTCGATATTCTTGGAATTTTCTTTTACTGCATATCTTCGTGATCTGGCTTATTACCGAACATAAAATATCAAAAATTAGTATGAGATAGACTATTTAACAGAATTGTTTATGCTCGTTCGGTTTTAGTCATATCTATATTTTCCCAAGGGGGACAAAATTGATTAAAGAATTGGGAAAACTTTGATTTCGTTTAGGGTTGAAGTAAAGCAATTGTCTACGGAGCATAAAAAATTAGCACAGACACCTTAAAAATTGTCAGAAAAGTGGCATTTACGGTGTATAGGCTGTTCAC
This sequence comes from Dryococelus australis, assembly GCA_029891345.1. Taxonomy (NCBI): domain Eukaryota; kingdom Metazoa; phylum Arthropoda; class Insecta; order Phasmatodea; family Phasmatidae; genus Dryococelus; species Dryococelus australis. Next base: position 39,029,872 of record CM057002.1, read on the forward strand.
GGTAAAGTGAGCACTTTTTAAGGCCCTGCTAAAGTTTTCCTTTCAATTAATTTACACATTTCCGCTATTTTTTAATGTAAACAGTGCAATATGACTAGTAAACACAGTGTATACATTTCGTCACTCTCAATAGTTAACGTCTGAGACTGCAATAAAATATATTTATTTGTGGTTAATGCCTTTTGTGAGGGCCTCAAAAATTGCTCACTTTACCGTGAACAGCTTATATATGAAAGAAGAATGTATATATTTTGCAACACTATAAAATATTCTACTAAAATATACTTTTTAAATGTAAAAAATGAATCGATCAATAGAGTCCGCAGTTTTAAACCAATTTTAAGCGCATTTCCGTTTTGGGTGCTTCGGAAAGCAGAATTTACAGGAGCATCTTCTTCAAGAGATATCGTCATATTATTTACTGTAATCATGAGTAATAAAATCATAGTAATTATCTATCATATCAATTTTATAATTAACTTTATTTAAGTCACTTTCAGCCATAAATGTTTGTGACAAATAAATTATAGCAATTATATCCTACATTATTATTACAATTTTCTTACACACGATCGTTATAAACATTATGGCGATATTCCATGACGAAGAGTTTTTTGCGAATTCTGCTTTCTGAAGCATCCAGAATGGAAATATGCTTGAATTTAGTTAAAAATACATACTACTTTATCGGTTTTTTTTACATTTAAAAAGTATATTTTAGTAAAATATTATATAATGTTGCAAAATATATACCTACATTCTTCTTTCATATACAGCATAAATAGCACTTTTCTGACAATCCTTATGGTGTCTGTAATGCTTTTTTTAAAATGTGTTCTTCACGTTGTATAGTCGGGTGCAGTGCTCCATAGGCAGTTGCTTTACTTCAACCTTAAAGACGTGAAACGAGTAACGGGAGTTAAAGAAGTTGGATTTATAAATATCTGGCTTGACAATCTTGGTATTTATATATTGAATCTCGAAAGTAAGTTATTGAGGAATGTACCTAGATTCAAGATGGCGGTTATTTTTTACCCTTAACAGGTGCTCATAAAAATTAATTTTACAAACATTTTGGAGCAACGACTTATAAAAATATGCATAGACCTAAGGTTCCGTACATGATTGGTGCGATTGTGTAGAGGCTGTTCACGACAAAGTGGGCACTTTTGAAACCAACCTTAGAAAGGTGTCACTGCCCCTGCCTACATATATTTTAACGGGCGCACTGCATAACATGCGTCCAGTAAAGTTGATAACACTGGATAGAAAATAGTTCCATATATTAAAGTCGAATAAAAATTGTTGGGTAACCATTTGTGTTTTAATTATTTCTCTCGCTTTCTGTTTTTTTGATGCATCGAAGTGCAAAAATAAGCAGATTTATAGATAACATTCCTTATAATTTCACAGTTTCACTTGACCGACGCATGAATAAAGATTTGAGGCACACTGTAAAGATAATTTTACATAAGGTGGAAGAATACACAATGTTCATACAAGTATTTCTTAAGCAGGGCTTTCAAAAGTGGTCATTTTACCGTGAACAGCCTATAATTGATTTTATTTGCTGGAAACGATGTCCCACGGAACGTATACAACTTGCGCAGTATTTATTTAAAACACAAAATGACGAATTGTTTTTGCTACACAGTAAGCCATCCTTAAGGGGACTACGTAGCTGCGAGTCCAAGGTCAAGAAGCGAGGGGGGCGATACGGGCGACACTGACACGCAGTCCCATCACGTCATCGCTCCTACGCGCAAGGCGTGAAGGGTTTCCGTCCTAACGCTTTACTGCGTAAACTAGATGTGTAACTGTGGGATTTTGTTACAGGCGATGAAAGTACGTAGATCAAACTACCTGCGTATAGTCGTACTTTTCTCTTACCGCTTAAAGAAACTTCATAGGCATGCTTTAAAAATGCGATATTTGACCACTTTCACGATTTTTTTCTCCATTAATACACTTAATATGATAAAATTAAAAAAGATAGCGATATAGACAATAGTTTTTAAAATCCTTTTTGGCAAAACTTCGTATTTCCAAAACATTTATTTGCCGAGACACGCGTTTACGCCCAAACAACGATTTTACAGAAAACGTTTCAGTAGGCCTACGTAGGACCCTTAACACTCAGAGAAAGATTGCGTTTTTTTTTTTTTTTTTTTTTTTTTTTTGGCGAGTAAGTCCCACCTGTAGCGAGATACAACAGGGCTCCCGTAAAATACAACTTGCCGTCTTCCAGGACTGAACCCAGCGGCGCTTCCTGTGAGAAGACGTCGCAGACACCTCCGACTGAGCCTCTCCATTGCGAGGCGTTCGAGCGATACTAGCGCTGCACCGCTGCTGCGCGGTCTAAATCGAAGTTCAGTCGATAAGAATCCCGCACCGCTCCCTTATCGGAATCCTTGCTGCGGTTCCCACGAGCCCCTCGGCTTCCACAAGGACACACCCTTTTAGCCACCCCATCTCCTTCCTCTCCGCTACATCCATTTGGCTCTGCTCTCCCTCGCTGTGGCCGAGGATATTCAAAGTACCCCGGAAGGAAAGTTCGATACTTCGAGGGTTCATACTGTCTTTACTGTGATGTCACTCATCACCCCAGACGCAAAGAACTTCCGAGTTAGAGATATCAAGCTTGTAAATAATATTTCCTTGTATTTTATATCTACTACTACCTACTTCTCTATAACCTGTTCGCGCTATCTTCAACACTTTTATTGAATAAACGTTTTAAAATCACCTCATGTAAGACATGTTCAGTTCTTTTCTAAATATGCTATGTATCACAAACGATTTATACTACTCTTAACACAAAAGTATAAAATTCTTGGTTAAACTTAAATTTTGCTTATATTATTTATGAAGTAATATGTTTCTTTCATGATTAATACGAAGAAAAGAGGGAGGAAATGGGTGTGTGTTGGTGATTCCTGGTAAGAAGTACTTCTTATGCGAATTATAATTAAACAGTGCGTACGAATTCTGCGCGTTGTCCGTTTGGTCGGCTTGTAGATGGATTAGTCGGGATGCATTCTTCACGCAATACGCCAACCATGGCCTCAGTGATACCACAAGCATTCTTCGACTTGACAGGCCTGGCCCGAGCGAAGTTGCTATATGCATCGATGATGGTAAACATGTATTTGTAGCCCTTGTTTGACCCGAGCATATGGTATCATCTCTATGAGATAGGCTTGAAATAGATCGCTCACCCCACATATCACGACCTTATGGCGACGGTAGTTGCATCTTGAAGATGTGTGCAGTTCATTGGCGATTCCCAATCGACTCATTCTATGTAGCCTCCCTCCTTCAGTTCTTCAATGATTGACATCTCGTTAGTGTGAGAGTAATTTCCAACCCTTTGTGAAGCGAGCAGTAGTCATGGTCTATCGACCAGCTCGTTCGGGTCGTCCCAGAATATGTAGTCGGTGTTCTGGTCGTAGTCTATCTTCTTCAGACCTTCGCAACTTTTGAGTGCTAGGATACTGAAGAGGTCGGTGAGAATATAGATTTTTTCGAGATTTATAAACACCTGTCTCAGATTATCTTGGTAAAGTGCTTGCGTGAGCTCGAACAATGTCTTGTATTCCAGCAGGTCGGATTATGTAAACTCTCTGGGATCCTTGTGAAATAAAAGTTTATAAAGCCCGGGAATTCCACTTGTCTTGTAATTTACCTACTCGGATGATCCCACCAGATAAAAAATCTATTTCATCAGCTCCGAGGAACTATTCATCATTATGCCTGTATACAATGTATGTCGTATCATTACTATGATATGGGTACGATCATAGGTAGCGACTAACCAGAACATTGGGCTTGAACTCTCTCTTCCGTACCTTTTTCTTGTGTGGAAAATCCGCATTCAATCCATAGTTCCGATCTATTTGTACATCATAATGTTTCTGCTTTTTAATAGGCTCAGCAGTATCGCCGATTTCGGTCTTCCCGACTATGGGTGTTCCATTGCTCTCCCTGAGCACTTCAAGACGACGAGTAACGGGCTTAAAAATTTCTTCATTTATAAAATCACGCGACATTTTTGCCCTATTCGCGAGTATATACTACGAGCGAGCATACTAATTCGTTCGATGTAAGTTCCTAGCAATGTCCGGCATCGCACTGAATAAAAATAGTTACTGTCGCTCTCTTTTATAGGTTTAGTTTTCGGTCTCCATCAACAGACTTTTGATCTTGTCCAGGCGTTTGCTGCAGGCATCCAATATGTCCCTGCTGTGGTTGTGTATATCCATTTTTGTGGCGAGACGGGAAATCGAAGTAGTGAATTTACATGTCATATATCCTTCCAGTGTTTTTCACATTCTCTTCATTTTGCGCAGATGCCACATTCAATCTGTCGGCAATTTGCCTTTGAACACTCGTAATATGCTTGTCCATAGTCACCATATCACGGACGATCTCGATCTTCGCAGGCTCCATCTTCGCCCCAAGCTTGGACAGATAGTTACGAAAGAATGTGTTTTGTTCAGTCAACATACTGAGCAATTCCGAGATGATGGCATTACCAGATTCGAGGACGAAATGTTTAGTAGCAGCATCCTCGGATTGTTCGAATTCGCCAACATTTCCAATTGTTCTTTTACCAGCATCGCAGGTTCTATCGTTTTTTTTGGTACAAGACAACCTCCGTCTTTGTCAAGACGCAGTTTGAGGTTACCTTGCCCAAGTTCTGATATGCTATAACTCATTCTTTATGGTCGATGATGAACTGATAGAATCCCCGCCAGTACCTCCCATTATATAAGGAAAAGTATTTAAAAATTTTCAAAAATCAGAACTTATCATTCCAGCACAATTCACACAGACTCTTTAAATCTAATAATGTCACGTCTATATTTATATTATCTCTGTAAACATGGCGAAAATTCATATCGTTCATGCGAAACAACACCAACATGTTTGCATTGTCGCGGAGCAGGTGTTTAGGTATGCACAAATATGTCTCGCTGAGGTACACACAGTCTACTTTTGCATTTCGTCCCATGCTAAAGTACTCCTGAATGCACTTTTTCTTCTCTCAGGCAATGTCATCAAAGACAAATATAGAGTTTGGCAGTGCCTCACTCTGTGGCACGACTGCTTTGTTATCACTGCAAGGAAAACAACCCACACCATCAATAGCTTGCAGTACTCGCGCCAGTCGCTGGTATTCCTGTTGCTGGGGCGATTTTGAATATAGGTACACATTCTCGAACTGAAGACTATTTTCTTCTTCCAGCAGGCTCAGTAGAACGCATGTTTTCCCACAATTTGGTGGTCCCACTATCATGCACCTCAGGATACCAGGCAACAGCTCACCATTACGAGAGTCACGAGTGAGCTCGTCATCTTCCTCACTACTTGCATGGGAAGACAAACACCCTGCTTGACGATTTATAAACTATTTTCTTCTTCTTGTCTTATATCATATATTGGATGATGATAGTGAGAAGGAGCATGACGGAGGAGGTAGTATAAGCAAGGCGCTTGATGACATTATGCATGTTTTCTTGGTAATTAAATATCTCTTCAAATTATCACTTCGGGTAAACTGTTGTTGACAGATTTTGTACTTAACCGACATATTTGAATGTGTGATACAATGTGTTGTTTCAAGTCTAAAATGATACTGAAACGAAAATGATAAATGGGGCCAATTTATACTTTTCTCGCTCAGTTCACCACGATGCCTCAAAGAGCTAAGACTCTAGATAGAAGTGGGATCGTCGTTATACTGATCAACAATCTACCGTTCGAGTTGCACTTTCCTGGATACAAGTTCTGCGGGCCGGGAACGAAGATAGTTAAAAGGCGGTCACGTAGTCAATGCACTGGACAAGGCGAGCAAGCAGCACAATATTGCTTACTCCCTAAACAAGGATCTGGAAACCCGACACCAGGTAGACAAGATACTTGCAAAGAAGGCCGACGAAATATGAAAATTATCAGACACCGAACTTGGGGAAAAAATAGCTGTGTGGGGCTAATTCAATGTGATAAAGGAAAAAGTGAAGATAGGAATGGGTGATAACAGCAAGATAAATGCACAAGTTAAAATGGGAACAGGTACAGATAGCAAGATAAAGGCGCAAGTGAAACGAAAAGCAGTGACAAAGGGAAGAAAAGTATGCAAGACCAAGAAAGCATCTACTGATGGATTTTTTAAATTGCTTTTGCCTGCACTCGGGGCCCTCGTGGGCCTTATAGAAGCCACGAGTGGTATCGCCCGAGCCTTCAACACAGCATCGAATTAACGGAAGCAATTGTCCGAGGCCCAAAGACACAATTTAAATATGGAAGCTATCGGCTTGGGTTAAAAAAAATGGCCAAGGACTCTGTCTAAGGGCATGCCCAGAAGGAGGTGTAAGTGTGCAAACGCGACGCTGTAGAAAAAGGCAACAATGAAATCTCTACCGAAACGACTGCTTACTAACATGGATTTGGAACTGTGTGTACACAAATTGAAAATACAGCATTTCATGGGAGTATTTATGACAAACGAATTGCTACAGAAACCCAAGAGAGACGAATGTGCCATAATTAATCTGGATATGACAGCAGGGCCTGGTATGCATTGGATAACTGATGTGAAACATGGAAAAAATGCAGCCTATTATGAGAGTTTTGGGAATATGCGTCCTCCACCCGAACTGCCCCGGTACCTGAAAGGAACGAAGCTGACTTACAACGACGAGATGGAGCAGATGCCTAACATGTAGAACTGTGGACATTTGTGTCCTCGTTTCCTGGTTTGTCCGTATAAGTAATTGTGTAAAATGGCTATACATCATCAGGAAACCATCAGCCATATCGATAACACTTACCTTTACGGGTCGTATCTCCAAGAAATGTGCGGCAAAATTTCCGCCACTCGACCTGGAGGCGAATGGTGCATAGCCCTTGACAATTTTCAAACCTACAATTGATTGCCGAACATCGATGAAAAAATTGTAAGATGTACATCGTAAAAAGTGGTAATGTCTCCAATGAGGTGACATTGCTCCTATACTCTTACGAAATATACAATATTTCAAGGTACATTGAAGTTTCACTGTCCCCCGACATGTAATTAGAACTAAATGGGAAAAAGAGGCATCAGATGCAGCAAAGATATCGACTTTACAAAACTGGATACTATCTTGCCGATGCTTGGCTTCGAGCCACGCATCTACGAAGGTGGTAATACATACGAGTCGTCACGGCCCGTAAACATTTTGCCAGTCAATGTGATACGAGTAAACTGTAATTTAACGAGGGGCACATACCTCAATGACAGGCCGAGCAATCCGCTGCATGAATTTCCGCCTATGGTCCCTCCAGGTTTCAAACTGGTCATAGCACCGCAAAACATAATTTATGTTCCGGTCGTTGCGAAGAGAGCAGACGTTGTGGTCGGGACAGTCGTCAACCAACACAGAGAATAGGTGAACTTTCGAAAAGAAGAAATCACCCCACGCCTACTTTTGAGAAGATGGGAATAAGATTTATTGCGACCAGAACAAATAAAACCAAGTGCTGTGCAATACCTGCAATCAGTACATCGCAGGTTACCAAGGAGTTAACACATGCTAGCGAGCCTTCCCTCTGCAGTCTCGGCTTCAAAGTCAATCGTCATGGCAGATCACCTAAACATCGAAGAGCCGGTCGCTTTCGAAGACAGCATAAGGAAGGTGGAACTACATGCGTACCAGCCTTTCCTGATCGGACCATACACACTACCATCGAAAGTTCGGATTGCGGTCCAGCAACAATATATCTGCTCTCTTCTTTGCCAGTCTTTCGTGCGAATTAGAGGGACTCTAACGAAAGAAGATGGGTCCAACCCGGCATTGACGAAAATAACAAGCAATGGAAATCTTCACCTGATCGATCGCATCACATATTTACACAATGGTGCCGAGGTGGACTAGTTACGAGATGTGGGCGTAACCTAATCAATCAAAAATGACCTTTCGTTCATGCCGAATGAGGTGCCTGCAGCCAAAATGGCAGGCTGGGGAATCGAAGATGACTACAGTGTTCCTATATACCCTCGGGGCAAGTTCGAAGTGTACATCCCGCTCTACATGCTATTGGGATATGCCGAAGACTACAAACGAATTATCTTCCACTCGAAGCAGGAGCTGGTGCTGCTTCGAGCTAATACGCATGCAGATACTATCATGGGTATGGGAGAAAACCTGGAGGAAGTGGAATCGAAACTACAGTCTATCGAATGGATGTTGCCTCAAGTGCAGTTGAGCAGTGCACAACACATAATAATGCTGAAGAATGTGGAAGATGTTAAAAACATCGAATTGGCTTTCAGGTCGTGGAGTCTCGATACATACCCCGGATTGGCAGCAAGCCAGCGCATCAACTGGATAGCGAAGTCTAGCTTTGCTTCTGAGAAACTGAGGTACATCATAGGTGGGCTACAGACCGTAATACACCACAATGCGAGAGTGAGTCGTTCGCAGTTCGACACATGTCAATTATCAAATGTGAAAATATGTTTGAATAGTGAAAGCTATCTGTACATTGACATGAATATGAACTTTGAAAATAGGCATTACATGCTGGCATATCAGATGTACGATCTATTCCAAAATGCATATTCCCCCCCCCCCCCCCCGAGCCACCAAATCAAAATTCTGAGCCCCGATACTTTCAAGAGTTTGGCCCTGCCCATGGTATTTGATGTGAGTAAACAGGACAAGCAAATTAACTCCAACATGATCGACTGCAGGATCGAGTTCACTACACAAGGGAATTTTCCTGGCATCATGTACGCATTCTGCCTGACAATGCACTACCAGCTTGTACCATACAATTGCCGAGACAAGAACTTCAAAATATTGTCGTGAGTACAGCTGAGAATATATAAGTATAACTGTTCACACACTAGAACTGTTTATTCGTCTTCGAGCATCTACAGCTTCAAGATGTACTGTAATCTGCAGGGTTTCCAGGGCCAAAATGGCTTCGTGCTCAAGGAGCTCGCAGTGTCCTACGACGACGATGGCCAAACACACGTACACTCCTTCCGCCCCCTCCCCCTTTCGGGGAAACTTCTGGGCAAGCAGAGCAAGAAAACAAATGCCTTGTTGACCAAGTACTACCATGGACTGGAGTGGGACAAAGACAAATTGTATACCATCAGGTGGGAAACGTGCTGTGAGGCTTGCTGATGCAGTATCCAAAGGCCCCGATTTACGTAGAAGGACCTGAGCAAAAAAAAATGGGTTAGCGACTTGTGAAAAATTTAAAGTGGAAACTATCGATGTGCAGGTCGAGTATGGATGTCCTTCGCTTCGCACGTTGACGAAACTTTACGGCGGTTCAGGACCTGACTGGTCATGCGCACTGAAAATGCAGCTGCTGCGGAAATGGCGCGCCTCTTACTTGGACTGGGAATCAACTGCCTACGACTAGACATCAAGTCACCCGATCTTCTCTAAATGTAAGGGAATTTAGTTTTTCGTATGGTGGCACACCTGATCGACACCCATATACATATATATATAATCATCACCATGACTCCATTCTACCCTACGAACATTTATGTAAGGACCAAGCCAGGCTAGAGTAGCGTGGAGTATAGTTTCTTCGCAGATTATGAATATCTTTGCACCTACACCGAGACCTGCGATTGTAGGGGCATGTAGCACTGGCGATTCGCACATTTTACAATCGTCTACAAAACAACGCAGTTTCAGTTGGTCTGTCCGGGAGCATCGGCCTGAGTCGTGTTCCACATGAGGCCGCAGACCTAGCTTCCCTGCACCAGTGGATCAAATCATCGCCCCGACAAAGACTCGTGCTACCATCCACGCACCATACCGTGGCGTGGATTCACTCCAGATGGGACACGAACCATCAGTCCACTCCAAAAAAAAATCCTGGGTCCACGAAGTATGCAGCCAGTCAGACGACCGGGACGCCGCCGAGCGCATAACCGACGCCAGGCACTCGTGTCAGTACCCATAGTGGATGATTCTGCCTCCGGTTCCAGAGATGAACCTGCACCCACTCGTCGACGACCAGCAATGTGTACTCCTGAGGCTGCTGAAGGTAGTTTTGCTACCGACAGACCTGGTGTCGATGAGCGGTATGTTGGTACTAGTATCATAGAGCCATCGATCAAAATTTAGTCAAATCTACACTGCAATGGTAATATGATGGATGGTGAATCGGAGACAAGTATTGCAGTTGCTGCTTGTGTATAAAGTCTTCGTAGCGATCCTGCGAGCACTGCTGCTTACCACTATACATGAATTGATGAGCCTTCTTCGAAACGAACAATTGAAGATCTGCAGATTAAATCTGTAGATTAATAAGAATTATTGATTTCTTGCTGATTATGTATACTTTATTATGTGTGCAGTAAATCTTTTGTAAAACGATAGATTGTGATCAATTTTTTTTTAAACCTGCTTCATCTAAAAAATTATTTTTAGTAAAAACACAAAAATTGACATGACCTCGTCACCATAGGCCGATAGCACTCTAGCCTAGACATAATTATCTCTGATGGTTGAAATATGAGTTACAAGTGCACTCTAGTGGGTGATACTAAAAATAAATGGACAGTAAGTATGGCATGGCATGGAAGGGGTCGAGCAAATATGAGTAAAGGTGATATTACACGATACCAGATTCTGTAAAAGTTTGTGCAAGGTCCGCCATAGCGGCCGGTATACAGGCTTGTGAGGCACCCGTCATAGCATTTCCCGCCCTTGTACGGCCAGATTTCGTACCAGGTTTGGTGATTGAACACGTTCTATTTTTCGTGGCAGGTTCCACGCCGGCTTTCGTACCTGGCCAAGCACATCGCAGTTTCATAGCGTAGGGCGCTCCCCGTGGCTACTACTTGAAACGAGTTGATGAAGAAACCGAAAAGGACGCATCCATCTTGATTATACATACGTGATGTTGAAACTCTTTCGAATAGATTTAAAATGCGACAACGACGAATAATATTGTCTGTGACAACATTTAATTAGTGTTTAAACCTTTCTAAATACTTAAAATATGACGTACTCTATGAAAATATTAATTCGAAGTATTATGTATGTAATATTTATAAACTCGCACCATGCGTGTGATCTGGTAGTACAGAGGTAACGAGACGACGTCCGCTTTAAAAATGTATGAGTATGGCCGTGAGTTCAAAACTCCACCGGATTGAAGTTTTTTTATCATTAAATTTTACATGCTGATAATATCCCGGTACGTAAAGAAAAAACTAACTTTTGCAACCGGTCAGTAACTTTCGTCAAAATTAAAAATAACACAATCGTACTCTAGTGACTTCAAGACATTATCAAGAAAGTGGATGAAACTATACTAGTAAGCAATCAATTTATGTGTAAGGCGAACAGTAATATAGCAATATTAAGATATGTTAGCTAGTATTTTTATAGGACTACGTAAGTTACTAACTGGTAGCAGTTCTACGAATGGAGTTCATATTTACTACGAACTACACGCTGCGCACCCAGCGATGGTTTCAAATGCCAGTACGCGAACTGCTGTCGTGTAATATGAATCTTCCATGGCGGCTCAAATAGCGGCTGGTATACTGGCCCGTGCACCAGGGCTTGTAGAAGCTTGAACAAGAGCCAAGTACGGCTCCAGGTATCGTGTAATATCGGCTTAATTGACCGATAGCAACACCTATACGGTAAAATATAAATGTGGCTGCCGCCTGGTGGAGAAATCGATTATTAATACACTAGTGCCACCTAGGTGTTGAAAATTAAAACATGAAATCTAAGATGGTGGCCTCCAGAAAATTTATAAGCAAATGACAAACGGAAAAATAACAAAATCCATGCATGCAATGTAATGAGTATGGGAGAGCGGGATGGACGCCTGCTGGCTAAACAGCCAATAGCAATTGGCGAGGGTCAGTCATCTGCTGGACGTGATGCTGGGAAACCTTCAGAAACGTAAGTTTTTAAAATAAAATTTAATGCTAATGAGTGAGTGTTTAACAGTCCTGTACAGAGGCCTCACTTGATCACAGCAACCAATAAGCAGCCGATAATGTCTCGAGTGTATAGAGGACTGTCCAGTCTAGCTTACTGCCAACTCAATCCGCAAAAATCTCGGGGCTCTACTTATTGATTGATGTGATAAAAGTGTGGCCTCTGTGCGGGATGTTAAACACTCACTCACGCTACTGCTTCCTGCTTATGACTGGCTCGCAGTTAAACGGGACGTGTCTAAAGAACTGCCGTCCAATCACAACAGTAGGAGAAAAGAACACGTGTTTGGAGTCTAGCACGCCTCTGAGTGAATTCGCGATGTACTCTTGGCTCCAATGAAGAAAAATTGCACACTCTACAGGCTGGTTCAAAAGTTCGAAAACGAAATTCTTCGAACTTGTACTCACAACACTGTGCAGCTGTACTGGACACTATGAAAATGCCTGGACTGTGACGATTAACTTCCGGAATACGTTTATTTACAGCAAAGCCACAAATACAAATTACTCCGTAACCATTAATTATGACTTTTATCAATAAGGACACATGTTGAAGGGGACTTATTTAAAAGTTGTGGCCCAGTTTTCTTTTCGCAATCTAAATTATCGTAACAAAATAAAGACGTATAATTTACAAAATGACTGCGATCATAATAAAATTAAAGATGAGGTAGTTTTTATATATACAAGCTAAAATTTTTAAATATGCGATGAAACTAAATTTTACATAAGTTTGCCACTAATGTGACAATAATAAACAATGTAGTGACGATGTGTTTCACAATTACACCTGATAGGGGCTGGATTTTAAACAGAGAGACTAGTCGAATCTACACTCTAAGAAATTATTCGGAAATTTACCATAGCAGTGTATACTCTTAGCGAGAAAGCGGGATGGTAATTTTTTCCCTTATACATTCATTGTAGTGTTTCTACATGTGCTCAGAAAACAGTCAAATGCGCAGGGAAGTTCCCAACTTTGTATAGTAGCGCTGCTAAACATTCCTATATCTGCAACTTGATGTGTGGTATTATTACCATACATCATATAGGTTAAAAACTTCCGTTACAGTTTAGCAAGTTTCCCAAATTTTTTTTATTTACAGTCCGCAATCAAAGCAGAGAGTTTAGAAAAACCAAAGATAATCCCTGCTTCTGGTGATTCATGCAGGTCGTTCTTGTCAATATATGACGTGTGAAGGACCAGCTTCAGAAATTTCTCCAGTCGCCAGTCCAGCAAGTGTTGATTGTCCTCCTGCTGACAAACACGCACCTTTCAGGTTTCCGTCGGATCGCAACATTGGAAAATGTTTCGCCAGCTATGCGTGCAAATGTTTCATTTCAGAAAAACGCAACCAGGCAAAATGAAAGTGTCGACGTGTATACATCGCTTCCCTCACTTGACACTGTAAGCATGTCACGTGCAACGAGCCTCAATTTCTGTTCGAAATTAAACCCGGGTTTAACGTGTCACAATCAGGAGAGCTCTCGCGTTGATTACGTCACGATCCGTGCGAGGCGGCACTCGGTAATCCTCTTAGGGACGTCCGATACACGCTGGGAGGCCCGATACAGATATATGATTTATCTCAGTCTTCATTCTTCGGGTTCGTCAGCTCTACGAGAGCTGCATTTGGACGATGGGTTTGCTTTTCATCCCACTTTTATTGAGTCGCTATTCCAGGGGCCCGATAAGCTTGCTGCGTATTTGAGTCTCAATACGTAGACAAAAAATTCGTTTAGTTACTGTTCGGAAATAATTAACGGGAACGTTCGCAAAGAACTGAACACGGGAAATGAACTAATCGTATAATAAGTATAAAATGGTAGCCTGAAATTACATAACTCGTAAACGTGTGTGTGAGCTGTAATTTCAGCAAATATTCTGGGGGAAAAAAAAAAAAAAAAAAAAAAAAAAAAACACCTTTCAGAAACAAAGGAAAATGAAATTTATGAAGCGTGCTCTCTTTTCTAGACTTGAATTTTACTAACAGTCGAAATTTTCAACATGCAAATCTCACGAAGTAACAGCTAGAGTTGTAATACTATATTGTACATTAAATTTATTTATGTTTTGTCTGCGATTTCCTTTACATATTTGGTTTTTATTTTGATGTTGGTGAATATTTTTTTAATGAAAACTGTAGCATACAAATTATGCGTATTAAGTGCTTAATTTTCCAGAGCAGTTAATTATTAAGATAAATCGGATCCCCATTGATTCGTATGTTTGCGAGCAGCTAACTACAAGCTAACGTAACATACGTATGATTTTTTTTCTTTGGACCCAAATGACTGGACAATTGTTTATTGATTCGTAAAGAAAAACGTGTTTATTTTTATCAAACGTCCTGGTGCAGTATAAGCTTTAGGCAGGCGCCTGCCTTAAGTTTCACATCTAGCCCAGAAAACTGATGCCCATGACGGAGCGGTGACATGAAAGTACACAGCAAATACAGGCTTTTCACGATAAAGTGAGCTCTTTTGAAATCAACCTTAAAAAAATTTCACTGCTCCTGCTTGCATATATTTTAACGTGCGTACTGAGTGACATACTCCCAGTAAAGTTGGTAACAATGGCTGGAAAGTAGTTACATATCTTAACGTCTAAAAAAAGTGTTAGGTTATCATTTGTAAAATTTTAAATTATTTCGTTCGCTTAGTTTTTGTCGTGCATTGGAGAGTAAACATGAGCAGATTTGTAAAATATTTACTTTCCAAAAATTTCACATTTTCACTTGACCGACGCATGAATAAAGTGATTTGGCCCATTGCAGTGTTAATTTTACATAAGCCGGAAGAACACACAACGTGCATACATGTAGGTCTTAATCAGGACTTTCAAAAGTGCTAATTTTACCGTGAACAGCCTATAACAGATTGAGTTGAAATGGCGTCGAATAAAGCTAATTGTCAAAGCAACATCAAATATAAATATGACAGTTCGGTTGAAACACGAGAGAGTATTTGTGCTTTCCAGATTTAGCACATTTTAACTTAATGTGAATATTATCATATGATACAGCGTAGATAAAGGGGATCCAATTTACAGCTGTAAACAGCCGGCTTTAATATCAAATATACAGTCTTTAATGTCACATTCGCTTACTTAAGCCTCGAAATTCCCTTTGTACCAACACCCCCGCTAGTAATTCCCCTAAATGAGTTATCACTGATGATTTAAATATCACTGAAGAGATGGAAGAAGATTTGTGATTAAATAATGAAATAATGTATGGGTGTGGCGGTGTTGGGGTCGCGGCTTAGGGATATGAGAATGAAATTATGGCAACGAAAAGGATACTCGGCTTTTATGGCTTAAATTGACCGCTCTAGACGAAATATTTTGTTTGGCACCAATAAAGCGCGGTAGCATATACGGGAGTCGCGAGGTATACTGTCCAGAAATTTCCAATCGCGCTCAAAAATTGCAGCCAGTCGTCGCGGGCCCCCACCCTCGCGCGGAGCCATCTCAAGGTCACGCTCGCATCGCGCTCGCATGCCCGATAGAACGAGACCACATTAATTTCAATCGTGCTATTAGTATAGATTCTATAGTGTCGGAATAGATCACCCTCTGCAAACGTTACATCGCCCTTTCCGTCCTGGTATAGGCTGTTCACGGTAAAGTGAGCACTTCTGAGGCCATTGTTACTTTTTTCCTATCAGTCATTTTTTATCCTCTAACCTTGTTTTTAAAACAAATATTGCCATGCAAGGAATAAACACGGTGTTTATATTCCGCCACATTCGGAAATCAATGTCTAAGACTAAAATGAAATATATTTATTGAATACTATTCCAAATGAGAACGCTTTCAAAAATGCTCATTTTACCTTGAATAGCCTATACCCCAAGTGTGGATCTGATTAAAAAAAACCTTTCGACGTCTAAATAGGATCTTAACGACATTTGAACGTTGCCACCTCTTGAAGTATTTTACTACCCCACACCAAATTCATTACATTGCAGTCCCCCCCCCCCCCTTTTTTTGTGTGTTGTGCACCATTCGCCAACGCACTAACCCAGAGTAAAGGATGAAGTTGGCAAAAGGTCACTAAACACAACATCGCATTTCAGCCACGCAAGGAAGAGAACATTTAATAAAACGGTTTAAAGTTAGCTGAGCATTTCTCTGCCCACTGCGTATTATTTTGTTACGTGTTAACGTTTGAAATGACCGGCCAGGGTCAGGGCTAGCATCAATGCAACGGTGAAATTTTTTTCTATTGTATTAATAAAAACGTTAATACGAAAATACCGTTATGTTTTGCTTAAAAATGCATTATACCAAAACAATCTGATTTAATTTGGCATTAATTAAATCACTGAGCTTTTAATGACACATTAATTCAGTGTAAATACTTCTCAATCGTTGCCAACATTGTAATGGAAACTCTATAATTACATATAACTTTATAGTATACAAAATAAGGAATAAGAGAATTTTTTTACAACGATGTTACAAAACTTCCATTTAGGCGTGCAATAACTATAGTGTGTTGAAACATACAATCCAAGAAAATCTAACACTCTCCATTAAACAAAGAGCAGAACGCCTGCAGATAAAGTATCGTCATACTAGGAAATTTAAGTGTTTCGTTAAAAGATATAAAAGAGTTTTTTTAAAGTTAGTTAATGGTAACTAAGAGCTTATTTTAAATACTCTGACATTATCGTTTAAAGGTGATTGTCACGTATTTAAAATATCTCATTAAAGTGTTGAATCTGTTATGTATCTTAGTAAAATTTGTAATTTTGAATAGCTGAATGAGAGAAAGTTTGACGTTAAGCAATCTATACAATATTAAACCAAGCTTTATGACAACGGTTATGTAGTTATTATCTAAATGTTGTGTCACAAGCCCCAACCAAAAGGAAAGTCAAACATGGCAATGCGGAATTCCCAACTAAGACATAAAAATGTGAATAGTCCAAAAATTGGTAAAATGATGTGAGCACAATGCATACTACGAAATAGGATACCTAAGTACTTCATATAACGCTTAGAAATTTCAAATCGCGTAATGGGGCCGCAGTGGCTGAGCGGTTAGCGAGCTCGCCTCCCACCATGACAAAACGAGTTCAACCTCTAGCTGGGTCACTCCCGGATTTTCGCAAGTGGGGATCGTGCTGGACGATGCCGCTAGTCGGCGGGTATTCTCGGGGATCTCCCGTTTCCCCTGCTATTTCATTTCGGCGCTGCTCCATACTCATCTCGTTTCACCCTCATCGGCTCTCTATATCTCGCTATTAAGAGCAGTCCAGATCTCGTCACTCGCTCACTCACTCAAATCGCGTAACATACGTGACCGTATCTTACAACAGGATACCCCCCAATAAATAAACTGTAAAACTTTTACTTTTGCACTGCATCAGATTGAAAAGTTGGGGCAAAGACAGTTGATAGAGTGTCCAGTTGAGACGAAGAATCTCGGACAAAAGTTTACACGTAAAGGAAATAACTTATCACTTTCAGGCCGATCTCCTGAAGCAGTATCTTAAACACGCCCGGATATGGCCTGAAATGCTATTACAACAGCACTTACCAAACTCGCTTCCTATACGATTTCCCCCAGGAAATCAATGAGCAAGTCCTACGCCGGCTGTAGATCGGCGGATTCGCAGTGATAGATGGCTGGTGGTTTAGGATGGAGTCGCGCACTGAGAAAAGTCTCTAGAGAAGAACGGGTCTGTGTGTACTATCTATTATATGTCATAACAATAGAACTATACAGACCATCCACGTTTTCTTCGGACGTTTTAACACAAACCTTTGAAAAATCACCCCATGTATTTTGTATTTAGTTATTTCCTAAATACACTCTAAATCTGAATAATTGAGAATTTCACTGTTTCAATCACTCAAACGTAACTTGCTTATTCAACGGTCACTTCAGCGAATTGAACTGATGAATCAGTGAAAAAATGCCAGATTTCCTTCACTTATTCGGTGACATTTTCCACTGATTCGTCGCTCATTTTTTTTTTTCCACTGTTGACTCAGTGGTTTATTTTTGACTGATGGATCAGTTAAACAGCGTGTAAAAGTGGCCGTCAAACAACGTTTAAAAATAACCGTTAAATAACGCGTATCAAGTGAAAAACCGCCCCGACCAGCGGCATCGCCCGGCACGATTCCCACATGCGATAAATCCGGGAGCGACCCCGCCGAAGATCAAACCCGGTTCTCATAGGTGGGAGGCGAATAGGATAACCACTACACCACCGTGGCCACTTATGGAAAGCAGAGACCAGTAGAACTGGTTTTCTTGAAACGGTGGATAAACGCGACTGTCATAGTGTCATAAATCAATGTAAATTTTAAAACGAACTCAAATTTTTTTTAACCATCTTCATTTGCAAAAAAAAACGCTATAAAGACGGCAACATAAAACGGACGCTAAGCCCTGGAGGTGGAATTTTCATATCTACTGCACGGGAAAAAGGTACCCAAATATCCTTGCAAGTTTTTATCCCCCCCCCCCCCCAACCCCACCGTTTATGTTTACCGTTTTACGTGCGTGGACGGCTGCCTTAAGTAATTCCATTTTTTTTGTTCGTAACCAGCGTAGATTATACAAGTACTCGGATACCTATTCTGTGATCTGAACACTTTCGAAAGCCCTGCTTAAGATCTACTTTTATGCACGTTGTGTATTCTTCCGTAATATGTAATATTAACACTGCCATGGGCCTCGTCATTTTATTCATGCGTCGATCAATTGAAAATATGAATTCATTAGAAAAGTAAATATTTTACGATTCTGTTGAGTCTTACACGTAGATGAATTTAAAAAAAACAGAATGCAAAAGGAATAATTTCAGATATGTGCGGTTTACTAACACTTTTATATTCACGTTAAGTCACGGAACTACTTTCCATCCATCGTTATCAACTTTATTGGGCACATGAGACTCAGTGACCCCGCCTTAAAAAAATATGCAGGTAGGAGCAGTGACTTATTTCTAAGGTTGGTTTGAAAAGTGCTCACTTATCGTGAACAACCTTTAATGTCAGACATTGAACAACATCCGGTAAAAATACAAACTAACACGTTTTTGACGTGAATACGTCTTTAAATTTGCGACCATAATGGAAGGCAACCCAAAAAATCCGATGATAATAAAATCGGGGGATGCAGTTTGGCATTGTTACATTCAAAATTCAATTATACCACTCGATTGCCAAAGTATCAAAGAATATGTTACGTCGAGTGAGGGCTGCGAGGCATCACACGCGAATTGTTGGGCCGGGGTGGGGGGGGGGGGCGCAGTTTTGAGTTCTTTTCGCCGCGTCTCATAACTTCCGCGCAGTATAACTTTTGACTAGGAGAAGCTACGGGGCTCGTTTTGGTTTTAATCGATAGCTCTCGTCAAGACCAATCGATTGCACTTTAGAGAAATATTTGTGTGGCGTGGTTATGATGAAATCGAATGAGTTTGAATTTAAAAATTAAGAAAACTTAACACAATTTCGACGTATACTCGTCAAAAAGCCAAGACGAAATACAGAAATCGAATACGGTTGGAAAGAGCATCTCAAAAGCAATCCAGTGATACCCATAACACCCCATATGATCCAGTGAAACGGTGCCGGGAATGTAAAAAAAAAAAAAAAAAAACATGAAGGCGTCCGAGCGCGTCAACGTATACGTATTCACGCAAAACAAACGGCCGTGTCCTCAACACAGCCATGCCCCATTTTTTTTCCTGGTTAACACGCTTAACTACTACGTGCGCATTTTTTTATGCCTTAAAACTCTAGCAGGAATTTCGCGCTCGTGATAAAAATCTATGTGGAAAAGAGCGCGGTCTCCTAGGCTTCGCTGTAGCACTTTGGTCTCCTTGTCACTCGCCCGACGAGGCATCTCGCCAAAAACGCCCACCGCATTTAATCCCCCTCGGAGTTGTGAAGGAGAAATAAGGCGCGAGGGGTTTGCGCACACTTCCCTGGCAGCTTGCGTAATAGGCAGTTGCCGGCGGAGGCGAGTCAAACGATACCAATAAATGTTTATTGCATCATCCCTTCTGGCGCGCCGAGTTTTATGAGATAATACAACTTCCTTCCGCCCCTCTTAACTTCCCGTGATGCGAAATTGAACACTCCCTCCCCAGTGCTCCCGCGAGAAATGCACTAAAAAAATAAAATAAAATAAAGAGCCACAAGTCCTACAAATGCAGGTAACTATGATTTAGAAAGTAACAAAAAATTATTCCTTTTAAGACTTGGCAACTGTGTCCGGGGAAAAGATAGGCGATATACAAGAGGTATTTCTATCTCATCGTTCATTATTTTCGATACAATCCCCTGTACAGTATCTAATCAAAAGTACGAATTGCAGCTAATCTTTATGGGATACTTTCTCGCGCATAATGTTGAAAAAATCTTAAATGCACATAGATTTAAAATTGTTTAGTTTTGTTGTTAGAACCAATTTGAGGCTACAAAAAAAATTGTTGTATCTACAACAGGTATTACATCGTACTGTATGTGCACGCGATACAGGTTGTTTTAAATGAGACGTCATCCGCAGCGAAGAGCTTAAACTTTATTAGCGCTGGGAAAGACGGGAAATAGACTACAAACATTTGTTCTACAAACTCCTCCCATAGAAGAATACAGAGTGTGTCTGAAGTCAACAGAAAACTTTTTAGTGCCCTACCTAGCGTTATTTTTGATTCTAGCTTGTACCTTTCCACTATGTGTAAAATTTAAAAAATACGTGAGAATTATTGTTATAATGCATTCGTAGATCAGTTGAGTGCGAAATGGTAAGGAAAACGAAGTTAATACAAGCCATATATTCGTTAAACCATTTGCAGGTTTGAGCAGGAAAGTATATTTATTATTCACAAGTAAATGAAGGTAGTGATAAAAAAACCGCCGTGGACCTTAGACAGCAAAGGGCTTTTATGATCCTACCACGTTAAGAGAACTGGCATCTGTAGTGACCAATGTCATAAAGTTTATACGACCTAGATTACAAAACAAATTATGTCCAAATTATAATTAGGATCTTAATGTAACGCTTGAGATGGAAATCGCATGTTAGTCCTCATTAGTATAGTAAGAATCTTTTGGAACTTTACCAACAGAAAATCTCAAATAACGCTATCAAATGGTTTTCATTATAATCATTATATTTCCCGGCTAATTCCCGTCTAACATGCTCTCCCATCCCGCTGCGAACTCTAATTTTAAAGCATCAGAAGTAAATGTGTAAGAAAATCACCAAATATGTTCAATAATCGCCTATAAAAATCTCTAAGTTTATTTCTGCGGGATTGTTAATTCCTGGTTTTATCAGATTTACCTCCAAAAGCATGTAACATGTAGTAATAGAGTTTTAAGTAGGCATATTTAAATCCTACTTGTTCTTTAAGGAGATACACAGGAGTCATCGTGAAATGGGAATGAAGATCATACAGTGACACCGCTCTAGTCGTGGTCGATTGGATTGAACGCGTGACTATACTGTAAGAAAATTTCTGGTAAACTTTCTAAACTGTATTGGAAGTTTTAATTCTGTACACTGTATGGAGATAATGTCACACATCAAGCTGCAGGTATATGAATGTTTAGCATCGCTACTATACGAAGTTGGGAACTTCTGCACTATTTCCTGAGGAAATCCAGGAACACTACAATGAATGTGTAGGGGAAAGCATCACCATTCCTGCTTTCTCACTAAACGTATACAGCGGTATAGTAACTTTCCGAATAATTTCTTACAGTGTATACTAGTGAAAGCATTGCATTATAGAATAAACTTAAATTTATTACGATGGCAGCTTTCTATCATTTCTCACCAGAATTACAACTACGGCAAACATCCCCGAGAAGATGGGTAAAGCAAGTTACCTCATTTTCTCTATTTAAGTTGTTCTTTGTTTGGTGCTAGTAAAAATAGAAAAGTAAATGCTGTTGTAAAAGTTGCATATTGCTCACATGTAATTTTTTTTTTTTTTTTTTTCCCCAGGAAAATAACTTAGATGACAAGAAGAAGAGGTCAGGAAGTAAGAGGGATCTAACGCACACTGCATTTGCGAATGAGTGAAGAGTTTTTGTGGGCTCTTAACAGCGAGGTCTCGAGAGCCGATGAGGGCGATGGATATGAGTATGGAGCAGCGCCGAAATGAAAGGACGGGGGAAACGGAAGATCCCCGAGAAAACCCGCCGACCAACGGCATCGTCCGGCATGATTCCTACATGCGAAAATTCGGAGTTACCCGGCCGGGGATTGAACCCACTGCATTCGTGTTCATGCAACCTTCATTGAGGTGTACTTACAGCATAAACATTGTAAGGGCTTTGTATTGATAATAATCCAGAAAATTCTAAAAGTCTTCCTTCTAAGAGAACTTTCAAATCCTGATTACTAATTTTTTTTTTTTTTTTAGGTTTTAAAAAACTATCATTTCTTACTGTGTCTTCCGTGGGTGACGAACTAGCGACACCTGTGTTAAAGGCTGTTCACGGTAAAATGAGCACTTTTGGAAGCCCTGCTTAAGATCTACTTCTGTGCACGTTGTGTATTATCCCGCCTCATGTAAAATTAGTACTGTCATGGGGCACGTCACTTTATTTATGCGTCGGTCAAGTGAAACTTTGAAATTATTAGAAAAGTACATATTTCATAAATATGCTCTTTTTTACACTTCGGTATATTAAGAAAAGTACAAAGCGAAAAAAATATTTTAAGTTATCACAAATGGTTACCTAGCACGTTTTATTCGAAGTTAGAATATGGAACTACTTTTCATCCTTCGTTACCAACTTTACTGGGTGTGTGTCACTCAGTGCGCACGTTAAAATATATGCAGGTAAGTCATTTCCCCAGTGACTTTTTTCTAACGTTGATTTCAAAAGTGCTCAATTTATCGTGAAAAGCCTTTACAAGACATGAGTGCCAAAATTTTTCGCTCCGCTACCATACTGAGGAAAAGGATTGTTGTTTGTTTGGCGTTTGTTTCTGCTAAACGATATTTAGTTGGTAAAACAAAGCCTCAGTTCCTCCAATTGAATGTAATTCTGCTCACAAAGCCAAATAATTTATTTATAACAATTTTGTTTGTGCTAAACAAATGTTTTGTGGTATAATATGTCAAACAAATATTTTGTGTAAACAAACATGTCGTTACAATTTGTCTACAAAATAATATATTCAGTTACATGCGATGTATTTTAAATAAAACAATTGTTTGCAGCTACCAAAGATTTTATTGAAGACACTAATTCACACTGAGAGGCTAGTCAACAAAATATTTGTTTACATAGGGCCAAAAATATATTTAGTTTACGCAACAAAATATTTTGTTGAGTAAACAAAACTTGAAAAGCAGCAGCATTAAATTTGTTCGTTTAACAAAATACATATTCGAATAAACAAAACTTCAGAGGTTGACCAAATGAAATTAGAGTGCCAGCAAAATATATTGTTTCATCAAGTTTGTACATATTTGTTGGCTACTGATCTGTTTGCCTTCGTTCGAACACACAGCTTGAGAGTTCACTTGCATTTTTTTTAAAGTAAGGGTAGTAACAATGTTTGTTAGTGCAGTTATTAATGCCTAATACTGTTATAAACATCCTAAGAAAAAACATTTAACAGGAAACTAAAGAGTAAAACTGTAAAACTCTGCATATGGTTTCCAGTATTTGAATATTATATATATATATATATATATATATATATATATATATATATATATATATATATATATATATTATATATAAACATTCCATCTGTACAAGTAAAGGCTGTTGAAGATCAAGTGAGCACTTTTGAAATCAACCTTTAAAAAAAAAAGTCACTGCTCCTACCTACATATATTTTAAATGGCGGACTGAGTTACATGTGCCCAGTAAAGTTGGTAACGATGGAGAGGAAGTAGTTACATATCTTAACTTCGAATTTAAAGTTTTACATAACCATTATAGTTAACGAAATTATTTCTTTGGTTTCCAGTTTTTTTTATTATTATTTCTAATGCATCTAATTGTAAAAATGAGCAGATCTGTGAAATTTTCCTTTCCTATAAAATTCACATTTTCACTTGACCGACGCATGAATAAAGAGACGAGGCTCATGGCAACGTTAATTTTACATTAGGTGGAATAATACACAACGTGCATACAAGTCAATCTTAAGGAGAGCTTTCAAAAGTGCTCGTTTTGCCGTGAACAGCCTATAGTTAGTTTAGCTAAGGTTTCTAGGGCGTTGAACTCCGACGCAAGCTATCTTGGTTCAAATGTATGTCAAACTTTCAGATTTTTTATATCAACCGAAGCTGTTAATACACGTAGAGCTAAACAAATCTTTAGTTGCACCAACTAAATCTTTGTTTCGGGCAACCAATCAAGAACAGTAATATAATTTGGTTACAACGACAAAAAGTAGTTCATTGTCCATAGAGAAACAATTAATTTGGTTGCGACCTTTTTCCAGTGCAGCGAACCTGAGACATCACCGAGTCTCGGAAGTAAAATTGTACTGTTTAGAAACATATCATTAAAAAGATGCTGTGGGAATTTTGCGTCAAAAAAGATAGTCAACACTGATACGTGTATGGTACATATAATGCTGATTCCTCATTTAAGCTTTATAATAACTGCGTGCAATAATAAGGTGTCGGATGCATCGTGAACTAGGAGATTTTTCCCTTTGAGTGAAATTTAAAGGATGTTAATATTGTTGTGATAATGTTAGGTAATAATTTATTTCTACGATTAAATGTTTTAAAAATTAAAAGGTTTTTAAATGTGAAATAATTGATTAAAATAACAGCCATTATATTCCCATAATCATAATTTAGCACGGGAATAGCATATTTTAATAAATTTAACTGGAGTTGCTGAGAAAGTGGCTCGGTTTATACTTTGGGAATAGTTTTAAAGCCAAAATATGTGTCCATTTATGTTAAGTCCGAATATTTCTGGATGAAGTATGTAAACCGGAACGAATGTTCATTCGTCTGAAACCGTAGTATATCTCATTAATTTACAATGAGAAAACCAAAAATACTCTATTTACAATGAGAAAACCAACAATACTATATTTAAACAGAAGTGCGAAGTATTTCGACCAATAATACCACCGTGTTATATCAGAGTTTTTTTTCAAGCTAACACTTAATCTGTATTGTCTCTAAAACCACATTTACTCAAGTATATATGACAATGAATATATGTACTGAAAATTAATTACATGTAAAAACGCAGCATATTTGGGTAGTTACATCACTTTGTGATTGGCAAACTAAACAGACTTTTACTCAAAAACTACTCTGAACTGACTACAATTAATGTCAGTTTTACTTAACAAAACTAACAGTTTTAATTTAAAAGTGGTTTTCAGATAACGTATATCAGAGAACCCATCCGAATGTTTTATCCTAGCTATCTCCGTTTTTCGGTTGACTAATTACGATATGTCAGCTGAGCGAATTTCTTTATCCACTGATGATTTTTTTCCCCCATTCTCCTATGCCTACAAAAAATTGTAATATTCATATCAGTGTTTTAAACCCACGAATTCTAGTACGTTAAAATTCTTTTCTATTAAATTTACTTGCGAAAAGATCTATTTTTGGTAGTACATATACGTATAATATATTAACTGCCGAAGAGTTCAGTGATCATAATAACCAATGCACTGAAATGTTACTGCATAATTTTATCATGCTATTATATTTGCAGTATTCAGGATTCTGCAAGTTATAAAACTGTTGCCAATAAAATAATCTTCACGATGTAAGACATGTGACAGTTTTTTTTCTAGTGACTATTTGAAGAGAATTATCGTTGTATAAAGCCGTTATACCTTCAGAAGCACGATAAGATAAAGCTATTTTCTATGCGTCAGAATTAAGGAATTTGAAGTATTGTCTGTGAACCAAAAGTACTTTTATTATATATTGAGCTGTGTAAAGTCTGAGTTAACTTACAATTTAACGGGCAAAGGGAGCATCCTGTGTGTGGTTGAGAAGAAAATACGAAAAAAGATGAATTGGATAAGAAAGATAGAAAGGGAAAATATCGGAAAAATGTACACGAGAAAACACCGTTCATAGATACAACAAAACGGATGTAGGACCGTTTCGGTTTCGTGCCGAGAAGGATGCTGTGCTGCTGAAGGTAGTTTTGGAAGGATGTGTAGCGAAGTCCCAAAGGGTCGAGAAAAAGAAGGAGGAAGCGGATAAAAGGAGATAGACGACGTGAAGGAGAATGCAAGTGGTGAAGAGACGAAGTTGAACACGGATTGCGAGGAAGCCCAGGGACAGAATCTCGATGGTCTTTAAGTAAAGCTGAAGCAAACGGTATTTGTATACATCGACTTGGGGATTCGGTAGCTGGGATCGCTAAAGTGCCGCATTCATTCATGTGGGGAGTGGCTAATCTTGTGTGCGTAGCTTAGTGTGGATGTGTGGGTTTTAATTATTTTTTTCATGTGAATGTTAAGGATGCTGGTCATTTAAAAAAAGCTTTATTTATTATATACTCATTTGAAATAATGTTCAACTCGTGTACATTACATATCCGTACTATTTTATCGCGTAAAAATACTTATACGTCATATTTTACTGGGGGAAAATAGTTTGTCGAAATCACAATTTTATTGTTTTTCAGACTAAAAAATAATACCAATTAAAATACCGAAACAATATAAATAATCTGTACTACTAAATAAAATAGAAGGGTATGTCTGTGATTTTCGAATTTTCAACTTTTAATAATTTTTTCATATAGTATAATTGATAACTAAGCCATATCTAATGTTAATTTTTTTCGTGTATGTCTGTCTGTCTATCCGACCGAATTTAACTCAAAAACCACTAAACGCATGGGCATCCTATTTATACAGTCTATAGATAATAACCCCATGACCAACTTAGTCTTTGTTTCATCGAGATATCTCAAACGGTTCCGGAAAAAACTATGATCAGGGATGTAAACAGGTACTGGATTAAACTTTTATTAGGATTTATTACTGCATAAAAAAAGGCATTGTTAAAAAAAAGTTCCGTAATTTCTCCTTTCTTTTGTCTATGAGCTGTTCTCTTTTCCTTCCAAAAAGCCGCATTGGCCCAGTGGCTAGAGTTATTCCAAGTGGGGCCGTAGTGACCCAGTGGATATATATATATATATATATATATATCAAATGGGACCACAGTTGCTAGAGCGATATTATTATCAGGGATGTAAATAGGCATTGGATTAAGCTTTTCTTAGGATTACTGCATAGTAAAATAATTGTAAAAAAAAAAGTATTCTTTATTTGTGGGCTGTCCTTTCCTTCCCAAGAGAAGTGGCTAGATTGTTTCAAAGCCCTAAATATCATGCTAACGAAGTAGCACTGGCCTGCTAGTATAAAAATAAGATACCGTCAGTTACTTCAAGAGATTTTTGAAATCTCGCAATGAAACGTTTTCGCAGTTTTTAAAAATTATGTAAGTAAGGACATTTTGAGTATCTTATATTTATAGACGTCTATGATATTTAGTAAAATAAATTTTGCTGGACATACCTTAAAGTTAACTGAGTTAAGACCTTTCAGTTATCACTGTAAAATTTTTCTGTAAGCGATTCCGTTAGTTTTATTTGTACTTGCACACCTAAAAAACACTCAAATTGTGTTTTTGACATGACATTATGCAAAAAAGATGCGATCTGAATTATTTTTATGCGATGGAAGAATGCGTACGTATGTTGTCTTCAAGATCAACGGATTTCGTATGAAAATAAAACTGCGAATTTTTTAGTAATCCTTAAACACCTTTAAAAACATAATAACCTATGTATTGCCATAGTAGTTGAATTTTAACGGACGAAAATAGTTACAATAATCAGCTAGAACTCCTAGTACACAGTGACACGGTCTAGTCCGTTCACATTGTACGTATTTCAACACACATACGAAGAAGAAACGCACTTACGTGTGTGTCTCAAGACCTATGTGTATCCAATAGAAAACACAGCTGCGTGTGTCTCAAGACCTATGTGTATCCAATAGAAAACACACTTGCGTGTGTCTCAAGACCTATGTGTATCCAATAGGAAACACACTTGCGTGTGTCTCAAGACCTATGTGTATCCAATAGGAAACGCACTTGCGTGCGTCTCAAGACCTATGTGTATCCAATAGGAAACGCACTTGCGTGTGTCTCAAGACCTATGTGTATCCAAAAGGAAATAGGCAGAAAACGGTTCTGAAGAACAATAGGTAATTCATCATGAAGATGGACTATAAATTGTATGTAGCGAGTAGAGAATGGATACATTCAGAAGCGTTGATAATCAAAACACGAAATAAAGCTCAACTTATTATTTAGCATTAACATTGCCGCTTGTTAATTTGTGACTAACCTACATTGGTGCGAGGTCAGTTTATTACATATTCAAATGTTCAAATTGGCTGTTAACTTTCTCAACAAGTAAAAATGTTTTTGCATTGAGTTCTACCAGGCTTTTTAAGTCGACTCCGCAAATCTTCAGTGTTTGGAAGCGTTTGTACTGATATAGCATCACCAAAGGCTAAAAAGTCACAGGGTGTTAACATAAGTATAGACTTTTCACGATAAAGTGAGCACTTTTGAAGCCCTAGTTACTTTTTTCTTCCAGCCATTTCCCATTCTTGAACCACTTTTAAAAATAAATATTGTCATGTAAGTAGTAAACACAATGTATTTATTCCACCACACTAGGAAGTTTACGTCTAAGGTTAAAATATAATATTTTTATTGACTATTATTCCAAATGAGAGGGCATTCAAAAGTGTTCACTTTACCGTGAACAGCCTATTAACTATTTTTTCTGTTTATAAGTTCATTTTAAAAAAATGTTCTTCAAGGGATTCTCATAGTTTCATTTTGTTATTCGAGTTGATCCGTAGTCGAACCATAAAACCCAAATTTTGTATTGGGATTAAAAATTTGTAACAGAAGGGGATATCATCAAAATTACAAATTATCGCGGACTGTTTAATTATGAAAACATACTGTTGAGTGTATAATCACATTTATTTGCACGCGTCTCTGTTGTCTTCATTAACGACGCACTTTTTATATCACGCGTGGACCGACACAAAACATTTAAAAAAAAAACATTTGTTCCTTTACTGCCGAGCCGGACCAACTTAATCAACTTTCGCATTAACATATGGAAACGACGCAACCTAGATTTTATGCATTAGCTCACACTAGAAGTTCGACACGCACCTGGCATTTCATATCGATTTACGTACTAGGCTTAGCGCTCTCGACAAATAATCTCGGAAAAAACCAGATACATCTTCGAGGCGTAAATGATAAATAATATGTAATTATCCAATCATATCGTAATTTTTCCTGATTTTATAACGTCGGCAGATCAGGAACTGGGGAATAAGTGTTTTTAGTCAAAAATATTTGAGGTGAAATTCCCTTAGATGTAAGGGGAGCTTATTACCTCCACGTGTAAGGTAAAATTCCCTTATAAATGTAGACTAAATTTACATAACAAGTAAGGGAAAATCCCATACAAGTAAGGGAATATCAACTATAATGTATAATAAAATCATATTAAAAATATCCCGAAGTGTTAGCACTGTTAATACTATTATTACCTATATCCTCTGACGAATAGTGACGAAAATCTCAACTCAAAAACCCTCGGCACTTGCTGGTGGGTGAGCGCTAACCATTGTTCTCAACCACGATAGGCCGATGCGCTATCCATTACACGACGACGACGACAGCGTGGCGATATCACTGAATATAAGCGTGTTACATTGATTCTTCCGCCGGTCCTACTTAGTTATTGAGACAATGCTGAAGAGATGCACGTGTCGTAAGATAATTTTTATAGTATTTTCCACCGCCATGTGCGTGAATTTTACTCCAGAGTGCGGTAATTTATACCTTACCTGTAAGGGAAACTATGTTACCCACACAAGTTTGTAAATGTTACCTTACACTTGTCAGCTAATTTTCCCATTATTTTTTACAAAGGGGAAAATGGGGGTGCGCTTTTGTGTTAAACTAAGTTAAACGTAACTCTGAAAACGGTAGTTGCATTCTTGATTCGTCCGTGAATTCATCCCAGCACCGTATTATTTTATTTTCAAGACCATTAGTTTGGCATATTTACTGGACTTATTTTGTAATTTATATCCGTAATTTTTGTGTTTCAGGAATCATTGCACTACTGCGAGACATTTCCATAGCCCTTAAGGGTGCGGGACCCCAAAACATTAATAATTTTATATCTGTAGCAAACATTCTTCAACTCGTACGCATTGTATGTGATGACAATTTCCTGGAGTAAGATGAAATCTTACACTTTTTTTTTTTTATATAATTTGATGTTAAATACAAAATGTTTCTGTTTTGTTACAGCCGTATGAACAAATAGTAACTAAGTTGTACAGATTAAAAAAATTGCAAAGTAAATTAATTCCATGGGCTACCGCGTGCCATATATGTAATCACCACGTAACAAGCCATATATGTGAAAAAAGTTAAATATAAAGAAATATTTGCATATTTTTAACATTTTTTTTAATGAATGAACTTGTTATTTGGTGAATACATATGTGTAGAGTAGTGGCCCGCAGTATTAATAAACGTTTTAAATATTATCGTCTGTACAACTTAATTAATAGGTCTATTTGTTACTAAGATAGCAACAAAACAGAAGAATGTTGCATTTTAAATCAAATTATTACAAAAATATAAAGGGTATATTTTTTCAAACGAGGAAAATGCCATCACCTACAACGCGTAGGAGTTGAACAATTTTTAGTACAATTATAAGATTATTAATTTTTTGTAGTCCGACACCCTTAAGGACACTGCCTAATAGGGTTTACGTGTTATAGGCTGTTCACGGTAAAGTGAGCACTTTTCAAGGCCCTTATAAATTTTTCCTTTCATTCAATTCCCATCTTCCTGATGATTTTTAATATAAACATTGCAATGTGACCAACTAACACAGTGTATACATTTCACCACCACCAAAATTTAATGACCCGAGGCTGCAATAAAATATATTTATTAGCGGTTAATGCCTGTTGGAATGGCTTTAAAAAGTACTAACTTTATCGTGAACAGCCTATAAATGATCTTACAGGCTGTTTACGATAAAGTGGGCACTTTTAAAATCAACTTTAGAAAAAAGTCACTGCTCCTAACTTCATTAATTTCTAACGGGCACACTGAGAGACTTGCACCCAGTAAAGTTGGTAACGTTGGATGGAAAGTAGTTCCCTTATCTTAATGTCAAATAAAAAATGTTAGGCAACCATGTGTGATAACTTAAATTATTCCTTTCGCTTTCTGTCATTTTTATGCGTCGAAGTATAAAAATGACCAGATTTATAAAATATTATCTTTTCCAATCATTTCACAGTTCCGCCTCACCGACGCATGAATAAAGTGATGAGATCCATGGCAATGTTAATTTTACATGAGGCGGAAGAACACACAACTCGCATACAAGTAGATCTTAAACGGGGCTTTCAAAAGTGCTCATTTTACCGTGAACTGCCTTTGGGCGTATCTCGGCTAAGTTTCACAATATCGCTTCCAAAGATGAAACACTTTGTGCCCTTTGTTGAGAAGAACCGCACTACACGAGAGCAAGTAGAAGCAAATTAATAAGAGTTCGAATTTTTTTTTTGTTGTGTTTTTGTTGAGTCTAGAAATCTTAATTTGCCAGCAATTTTCTGACTGTCAAAAATTTTCCCGAAAAACTTTATCCAGTGATGTGGCCTGGACAAAGATGCTGAAAAAAAATTGCATGCGTATGACGGTTAAAATATAAAAGCCAGGAAAGATCAACCAATGTTGCGTAGTACTTTCTGCAAACCCTTGCAAGCAGAACATTTAGCTAGAGTGCGCTTTTCTGTTGAACTGTTTGTTACGCCCTAAATCGTTACTTATCGAAGTGGAGCAAACACAAATCGACTGAAGTGTAGTAAAGAAATACATGCTGAGATGAAAATACACACTTTGAAAGAAATAAAAATAGCCGACGCCTTTCAGTTGGAAAGACATAACAACAACGGTATATTTAACGATGATACATTTTCCGTTGAAACTTTATCACCATTATTATAACAGTGGTTGTAAATCACTGACTGAATCGTGATTTTTACTGTTTTGCAGTTAGTTGAACTGTTTGTAGATACTAGTTCTAAGTGCGCTCGGTAGAGGGTTTATTGGGCAAAGTGCACGTGTGAGCTGCACGTTGAACACGGCCCGTATCGCAACAGTGGACTGTTTGTAGATACTAGTTCTAAGTGCGCTCGGTAGAGGGTTTATTGGGCAAAGTGCGCGTGTGAGCTGCACGTCGAACACGGCCCGTATCGCAACAGTGGACTGTTTGTAGATACTAGTTCTAAGTGCGCTCGGTAGAGGGTTTATTGGGCAAAGTGCGCGTGAGAGCTGCACGTTGAACACGGCCCGTATCGCAACAGTGGACTGTTTGTAGATACTAGTTCTAAGTGCGCTCGGTAGAGGGTTTATTGGGCAAAGTGCGCGTGTGAGCTGCACGTTGAACACGGCCCGTATCGCAACAGTGGACTGTTTGTAGATACTAGTTCTAAGTGCGCTCGGTAGAGGGTTTATTGGGCAAAGTGCACGTGTGAGCTGCACGTTGAACACGGCCCGTATCGCAACAGTGGACTGTTTGTAGATACTAGTTCTAAGTGCGCTCGGTAGAGGGTTTATTGGGCAAAGTGCGCGTGTGAGCTGCACGTTGAACACGGCCCGTATCGCAACAGTGGACTGTTTGTAGATACTAGTTCTAAGCGCGCTCGGTAGAGGGTTTATTGGGCAAAGTGCACGTGTGAGCTGCACGTTGAACACGGCCCGTATCGCAACAGTGGACTGTTTGTAGATACTAGTTCTAAGTGCGCTCGGTAGAGGGTTTATTGGGCAAAGTGCACGTGTGAGCTGCACGTTGAACACGGCCCGTATCGCAACAGTGGACTGTTTGTAGATACTAGTTCTAAGTGCGCTCGGTAGAGGGTTTATTGGGCAAAGTGCACGTGTGAGCTGCACGTTGAACACGGCCCGTATCGCAACAGTGGACTGTTTGTAGATACTAGTTCTAAGTGCGCTCGGTAGAGGGTTTATTGGGCAAAGTGCACGTGTGAGCTGCACGTTGAACACGGCCCGTATCGCAACAGTGGACTGTTTGTAGATACTAGTTCTAAGTGCGCTCGGTAGAGGGTTTATTGGGCAAAGTGCGCGTGTGAGCTGCACGTTAAACACGGCCCGTATCGCAACAGTGGACTGTTTTTCTGTCAATAGCGTTATCAAAAACAACGTGAATAGGATATGAGATTAGGACACTCTTTAAGGGAGTAACCTAGTTTTAATGCAACAAGAATATATCCATGTTATTCCAGTTATTCCAGGTGTTATCTATACATAGTATAAAACAAAGTCGCCCGGTCGCGTGTATCTATGGGTATTCGCCTAAGGCTTCTAAACTTCATGGTGGTTTTTAATGCGGTTTTCGCCATCATTTAGAGAATTTTTTGAATAAGGTACTCGTATATAATACATTAACATTTAATGTAAGGATAGTAGAGAAATGTCAACGTGTTCTAATCAATTCGGAAAAGGTCGCTTTTCGGGCGCTTGCATGGCTTACGCTAATTAAACCATAAGAGATACACCAAATTAATACAGGCCTACAAAAAAGTCGCTGACAGCATATGTTTGTCTGTTAAGGATGACTCACAGTAACAATGTTTGTCTTCTCGAATTTGATTAAAAATATAAAATTTTGAACAACACAGTATTAATGTTAGTTATACGATGTCATTTTAGGAGCTAGCACAGATGAATTAATTACGGGCAACAAAATAACTACAGCGGTTGAGCGAGTTGATGAGGAAAATACTATGACATCACGTTACTCACCGCGGCCGGCTCTATATGTATATCGCACCCAAGCAATACTGAGCCTGTCGCTAATGTTCGTACAAAATGTTCTGTTTAAAAATTAAAACGTTTGCAAACACGTATGTTTTTGTTTTCCGCGTGGTAGTCACATTATACTGGTGACGAGTGAGTCAATGATGGTTACATGTTCAGAAAACGGAAATCTGTCTACTTCATTTTCAGTCTTTGGCGATAGATTACTAGTTGGATAATACCTTGAGAACTGTTCTTTGTTAATTAAACCAGTTTCTGCCCTGCCCAGTTTTTTTTTTTCAGTCCATTACCTTCCGTTCCACCAAGTTTGAAACAATTACTAGTTTTACTTCGGAATTACAAATATTACTAAAAATCTTCATATTTAAAATTTATGTATGCTCACGTTGAACAAGCTCCTTTCCTGTTAATGAGAGAGAAATAAAATATTTTTGGGCCCTTTATCCATCCAGGCATCCTAGTCCTGTGGTATATGTAGGAGTGAATACTACGCAGCTTCGTTTATCTAGGAGAAGAAAATATAGTGCAGACTACAAATGAATGGAAACTTCAAGATATCATGCATATCAAATGCATTATTTAAGAGCCTGCGGAATCGGTAACAATTTCTTGGGTAGATTACTGTATATGTCTTGTGTATCCTATGTGAATGACGACTAAGTGGCTATTTAATTAAATTTTTCCCTTCCTATACCGGCTCTTGTAACTGGAGATTTTCTTAACAGAGTCCTAACTTCTGATGAATATACAGAAGTATCCATTTCTATATCGAAGTTCATGGCTTGGCAAAGTAAACTCTGTAAGATGAAACCTTCAATGCTTATCTGGAGAATTCTAATTGAAGTGTCAGTGCCTTATATAATTATTTATATTAAAGTTAGCCATGCTATGGTTTTTCTATTTATGTCGACAAAGACAACTGCGTTGTTCATGGCAACCTATTGATTGCGGGGGGAGGGGGATATCAATTTGTGATAATATTATTCTCAGTATGCTTCGAAGTATAATTTTAGTCATAACTTTCTGGTGGTTCTTTACAAATTAACATTTGTAATTACGTCGATTTTATCATTGACAGGACTGAAGTACTTACTCTAATGTCTGTGAGGAATAAGAAAAGTATTTAAATCTAGTGGCCCCTGATTGGTTTTTTTTTTTTTCGATTTAAATATATGAACACACACACACACGCGTAATAATTAGAGTGATTTCAACACATACGTTTTTCTCAACAACACCATACCAGTGCTGTGAACTATAAACAGTAGACTGAAAGAACAATCTAGGCAGGATTTCCAGACGGGCTCAGTAATCTTTAGGGAACTTCGTAAATAGTTATACAGGTCACTCAACACGAGTAAATTTAGCTTGCATGCTTACACAAAGTGTCAAAAACTGCATACACTTACATCACATAATCCCTCATCACCACAGTCAAACGTGCGTTGGTGGCGTTCAGCCAATCTGCCCTTCGTCTCTTCCTTGGCGAAACAGATTTTTTTTTTTTTACTTCACCCAACCTTCTCCCACCACAAAGTCACCTCATAGATATCCCCCCCCCCCCCCAGCGGTACCTTGAAATACCTTTACCCAAGGCACGGAGAATTTCATTTCCACGCGGGGCCTGGAATAGTTTTAAGTGAATCCGCGTTTCTGAATTTCATTAAAGGTGGGATATTAAAGAGCTCAGCTCATCCTGCAGTGCTTGACTTTACCACGGGCGCTTCAAAATCGATTAACCTGGACCACCTTTCACTAGACGGGTTAGGTTCAATCATTTTTAGAATGAAACCCTTCCTTTCGACTAGTTATCAAGCGAATGACGTTGGCCAGCAAATATATTAGTGAAAACATGTCCACTAATTATGTTCTGGAAACACTACTATACTTCTGAAAAATTATCAGAGGAATATAATTCCAGGAAAGTGTAAAAGCCACTAGTTTTAATTATCCCTTATCCCAATATGTGTCCTAATTTGCCCCACAAAAATTTTGAGGTGGTTACCGAATTTCTTTGTAGTGACTACAGGTAGTGATTAAAATGTAAAAAAGAAATTTGTTAGAAGTAAAAAATAATTATAAGTAATAAATATGATAATTCTGTGTTTTCCACAAGAACTTTTAGCAAAGTGCATTTACACAGAATATATCGTAGTTTCCAGAATTGATATTTAGAGTACATTTTTACGAAACTAATAAATATAATCTCATTCAGTTTTTATTTATTACTTAAAGGAGTTACATCTTAGTTTAAAAATTAACGAAAATAAAAAACATATGAAAAAAAACTTTCCCAGGTTGCTTTATCTGAAATCTATACCAACTGGTAACCAGATGTGTATAAAATAAACTGTACTAGTGATTGAATGAATATTGCTAGACTTTCTGAATACTTTTTTTTATTAATTTTTCGTATTAAGGATTTTGTTTTGTGTCAGGATGAAAATGCATAGTTTATGATTATCATTCCTTAAATTTTCTTTTCAGTCACCTTAATGTAAATGCGAATATGCATTTGATACACATATTATTGTCTTCTCGCAAAGGTATTTGTTAAGATGAGGTCTTTCAGTCATTGTAATTAAACTGTGGAATTCATTTCGTTCACTTCTGAGGTGAAAATCTTTCCCGTATTAACATCAAACATTTGTTATCAGAACTACCTGGAATTCCTAGTTCTTTATTTCTGTGCTCGAAACACACGCAAACATTTCCCTTACTTCTGCAAAGTTTAGCACAGCAACATTGATATAGGCTGTTCACGGTAAAATGATCACATTTGAAAGCCCCACTTAAGATCTACTTGCGTGCACGTTAAGTATTCTTCCGCCTTATGTAAAATGAACATTGCCATGGGCCACATCACTTTATTCATTCGTCGGTCAAGTGAAACTGTGGAATTATTAGAAGAGTGGATATTGTACAAATCTGCTCATTTGTACACTTCGATGCAATAAAAAATACAGAAAGGGAGAGAAATAATTTAAGTTATCACAAATGGATAGGTACTTTTGGTTCGACGTTAAGATATGGAACTACTTTCCCCTCCATCGTTACCAACTTTACTGGGCAAATTTCACTCGTTGCGCCCGTTAAAATATATGCCATTAGGGACAGTGACATTTTTCTAAGGTTGATTTTAAGAGTGTTCACTTTATCATGAACAGACTTTAGGCACTTTATAAGTTCGACAAGGCACAGGGGTTGAAAAGTGATTAAGTGGTATAAAGGAAACGACGTCTTCCGCTCTCCCAACTTATTTTTCTCTCTCACTTTCTACTGCATTCTCGTTTAATAATTCAATGAGCATTGTGTCATTTTATTTCATGCACAAAATGTTTACTTCAGAATCGCTCCCGCTTTTCAGGAAGACCTTCATATTTTTTTCAGCGCCGTGGTGGATCAAGAGCTATAATCCATTCACGGTTACTTCACACTTTTCTGACGCCCTGCTTAAGTTCTACTTCTACGATATTCCTCCGCCTCGTGCAAACTAAGCTTAACTAATTACACAAAAAGACAACGCACCGAATTCGTGCGCACTCAGTTGTAATAATATTTTGCGTGAGAATAATTTCTTACTAGGCACTACCAACACACATTTTTTTTTTCCACTGTTTTCATTCGTATGTATTATAAATGAAATATTATAATGTATAAATAACATATAAATGAAACTCCAGTTTAAAAAAATTAAGATAGTTTTATGTTATAGAGGTATAAAACTTTTGTGATACATGTCATATTTAGGAAATAATTATGCACGTCTTACATGGGGTGATTTTTCAAAGGTTTGATTTAAAAAGTGCGAAGAAACCGCGAATAAACTACAACTACGTCTCCTTCTTCTAAAGGCTGTTCACAGTAAAGTGAGCACTTTTGAAATCAACATAAGAAAAATGTCACCGCCCCTACCTGCATATATTTTAACGGGCGGCCAGTAATGTTGGCAACGATGCAAAAGAAAGTACTGTAGTTCCATATATTAACGTTGAACAAAAAGTGTTAGGTAACTATTTGTGACATTTTAAATTATTTCTCTCGTTTTCTGTATTTTTTAATGCACTGGAGTGTAAAAATGAGCAGATTTGTACCATATTCACTTGGAATTAACGTGTAAGGCAAAAATAAAATAAAATACTCACAATAAAATGTTGTCATGACGTTGCATGTATATATGTATTTTATCTATTCGGTACCACACTGCTAAAACTAAAAATATGCAAACCTCTCAAACTGGAAACAATACTTCATATGTAAAGGAAAACGTATTGCGTCTCTCATCGATAAATGAACGTAATGACGTGTAAAACAGAAATGGTTCTTGAACAAAGTATAAACAGAATATAGTAATTGTGTACTCGTGTGGACTGTCAATAATCTGTGTTGCCAACTCTTATGTATAGTTACACAGGTAAGCAATTAAACAATTGATTAGACCTCTGCTAGAACTGTTCTTCAGCATTAGTATTCAGGACTACTGGGGCTAAATAGAACTCAGACCACGAAAGAATTCCTGTTTTGTGCAGTATAATAAATTGACTTACCAACTGCGTGGCGGAGATGTCGGTTAAAACCAGTATTTGTAAATATTAA
Organism: Dryococelus australis; assembly: GCA_029891345.1. Taxonomy (NCBI): domain Eukaryota; kingdom Metazoa; phylum Arthropoda; class Insecta; order Phasmatodea; family Phasmatidae; genus Dryococelus; species Dryococelus australis. Next base: position 39,068,378 of record CM057002.1, read on the forward strand.
CTCATATCACAAACTTCATACGACTGGAGTAAGCCATAAAGTTAAAATTAAACTCAATCTAGTACACAGAAACTGCTGCAATATTCAAATCACCAAATCTGTGGAAACTCATACATCGAGGTTGGCTCATAGGATAAAAATTAATAGTAAATTATTGACTTGTCGAAAAAGGGAACTGGAAATGAAGTTAGCCTACCTATAACGGCATAATTTAGTTTAAATGTAATACAATAAGCGCCCCTAGACTCGAGAGTGAAGCATCTAGGGCTGTTCGAAATATCGATGTATCGATAATTATCGATATAAAAATAACTTATCGAACTATATCTAACGTTGAAAAATATCGGTATATCGAGGTTTCAATACTATCGAAATGTTCGGTATTATCGAAATGTTCGGTATTATCGATTAGTTCGGTATTATCAATTACTTCGGCACTATCGATTATTTCAGTGTTATCAATAATTTCGGTACTATCGACTATGTCGGTGTTTTCAATCATTTCGGTACTATCGATTATTGCGGTATTATCGATTATTTCGGTATATCGATTATTTCAATATTATCTATTATTTCTGTATTATCAATCATTTCGGTACTATCGATGATTTCGGTATATCGAAAATACCGAGTAACTGTCTGGAAAAATATCGATATAAAATTTTTATGATATCGAACAGCCCTAGATGCATTACAGCATGCTCCTAACCAGTCTTCGGATACGCGTTTCTGGAATGTGTTGCCACTCCTCTCGTAGAGCTTCCTTTGACTTGGCAAGAGTTTGGGGAGTGTCTGGAAGTCCTCTCGTTGAAGAAACGCCATAGCATCACTACCCTGAACTGGCCCCCATGTAGCCCCGATCTGAGCCCGATAGAGCGCCTGTGGGATAATCTTAAAAGGGAAGTTAAATGACATCCACACGAATATTTTATTTGTCCGAAGTTTGAAAGCGTGGGAGCGATAAGGGCGACCTAGGTACGCGCGTCGAATGTCTGGTCGCCTTTACGCGCAAGACATTGAACTGGCGTACCGCATTTGTCTCGTCAACTCACCCCTTTTGAACTTTCAGTGGTCACACTTTCATTTCATTGTGTAATAATGAAGACAAAGATATGAATGCACGGCCCTATTCTACATTAAGTAGCCTGTATCGCGAGTTTCGTGCCTAAAAATTACTGTAAAACACTCAGATTTTCCCTTTCATATTTAAAAAAAAAATCACATAAGTGGCAGAAATAGAAAACAGAGATTAGCATTCGGACGTGAAAACATTTGTTAAATAATATTCATAAGCAGACACCGCTCAAAAATAATGAACAACATTTAAGGGTGTTTGCCCCGGAAAAATTTGTTATTTCATAGTTTCCAACTTGTAGACATTATCTATGACTACCTTTTCCTCGGGTAAAATTTTTTTAGATCGCGTGCTTTCCGTATAATGACATGTCATAGTCGAAATTCTACTGTTTTTAAAACCCATAAAATCAATCTATTTGCAGAAAAATTTTTAAAAAGGCATGTGTATGATTTTGTGTTAATACATTTTAAAGTATGATAAGAAAAAGTTATTTTCTATACATTTAGGGACAGCCACAAATAAAAAAATACGCAAGAATGTACTAATTTTCAGTAGTAGTAGTTTCCCCCCCCCCCCTGTGCAGTTTTATAGACGCCTTGAAGTAGTTTTTGACATCTTCTTTCAGTGTGAATTATCACATTTCTGCACATAAGATGTTTTCATTATTTGTACATTTATAAAACAGTAAAACTGTAATTTTGAGGAATATTTTTTTTTTATTAGGAAAGTGTAGTCACTGATAATGTCTAAAGGTGAACAACATATCGTAAGAATATGAAATAACACACTTTCCCGTGGCGAACTCCCTTAAATGACAACTGCACGACTGAAACTCGGCTTTTGTTTGCGAGACGGCGCCATTGAAGGCGTTCAGTTCCAACCGTCATGAATTTCACTATTTTTGCCATAAGTTACAACTTAAGAACGTTTAATGAAATTTTTCGTACGACGTGGCATAAACAATAGCCCCTTAAGCTTAATCAAACTGTTACATCTCTATAGAATTTATAATTTTTTTGACTAGTGGTTGCAGGCGAGAAATTATTTTATTTTTTTTTGGTTACAGAAATAAATCTGTCAACAGCAGTCTAGCAATACGTGTTTAGAACGCACTCCGCTTTGTCGAATCCCGAAATAAAATACAGAATCTGTGATGCAGTTTAAGGGCGAAAATCCCCGAAAATCCAAGCTAGCGGGTACTAATCTACCTTAAAGCGACACTGTATAGCTCTCTCTCTCTCTCTCTCTCTCTCTCTCTCTCTCTCTCTCTCTCTCTCTCTCTCTCTCTCTCTCTCTCTCTCTCTCTCTCTTCTCATGCATAAGTTAGTCTTATTGCAGTTGCCGTCCTGACGACTGTCACGACACCACGACGTGGTCGACTGTAACTTAGCGTGCTGTGTCACGTGTCATCGCTGTGTCACCGCCAGTGGCGCTGTTGTCGAGTTGCCATTCACGCGGCAGACAGCGTCTTGTTAGCGAAGACCGGAGCCTAATTGCTTTTGCGTGACGGGCTCGCGTGCGTGGCGCTCTATCATCTGCAACCTGCAGCATTCTCGACGACCAATTTCGCCCGACGCGCACGCTTCATGGGGGCCGCGGTGGTCTAGTGGTTAGACTACTCTCCTCCCACCTAGGCGAACCGGGTTCAATCCCCGGCCGTTTCACTCCGGATCTTCGCTAGTGGGAATCGTGCCGGACGATGCCGCTGGTCGGCGGGTTTTCTCGGGGATATCCCGTTTCCCCCGCCCTTTCATTTCGGCGCTGCTCCGTTCTCACCTCGCTTCACCCCCTCATCGGCTCTCAAGACCTCTGTTAAGAGCCGCCCAAGTCTCTCTTCACTCACTCATTCATACTAAAGCGTGGACTCTCAGGCATGTCCAAACGTGGAATCACTATGCAGAATGCTCAAGAAATTAGTGCAGGGCTTCCTGCTGACGCGAGGGACATCGACGCGAGCCCTTCGGTCTGAGATACACTAACACTGAACCTAAACGCCATGGCGACCCACGTCTGCGAAGAAGACATAAAGTCACTTGTTAAAGGAATGTCAAGTGGAAAGAACATCGTATCTCGAAGCGAGAATATTTGTGGCTGAATGGGAGACACATAGCAGTACACGAAGCGAAGTAAGCTGTGAGGCCGCTTCAACGATAGTCTACCAGCCACAAAAAATTTGTTGTACAACGTAAATACACATTTAAAAAAAAATATATAAATTCTGAATGAAGTTTTAAGTGACATAACAACCTCAGGTCAAGCATCCAAAGCGTCAAACTACTCGCACGGACATTTTTCAGTGTTGTTACGCTGGAGTGAAGGCGCCTGTAATTTACGTCGTCACCTGAAAACGCCCGCTCACTTTAATGCGGCCACCTACTAGGCGCTAGAAACGTGTTGCACTGTGTTGACAAATCCGTTTTTTTTATTTTTTTTAACAAAACTATTCCACGTGTGCCCAATGTGCTAATTTACGAAAAGAAAACAAACTTCAGGCGAAGACGGAATGTCGCTTTCATGACACTACGCATGTTAGAACCACTATTTCCAAGCCCTCCAACATAGCAAAAAAAAAAAAAAAAAAAACCTTTTCAGACTGCCGTGTGTCAAAATGTGCTTACCGGATCTACGTGAAACTCTGATGCAATCCTGAATTGAACTTTGCATCAGGCTTTCTATCAGTAAAATAATATGGTCACCGCTTAAAGTCCCATAGAAAAAAAAAACGGTTCGACGAAAAGCTTGCGCTCTAGTTTGGTGCTTCGCGTATAGTGGCGATGCGGCACTTGATGTGCGTGTCAGTGTCGCCCTTAGCGTTCGCCCACTCCTGTACCATGTCGTGTCAGGTAGGCGGCCCCCTTAAGCAGTATTGCGGACAGCGGTCGCGGCAGTCGGGGCGTGCATTGCCAAATAGCTGTGAGCAGGAACCCCCATCACCGTCAAGGAATCAGGGCAGATAGCGCCATTGCAACGCCAATATCCAGCACTACTGAGTGGCGGACATTGGCTTTATCTTCGTGGACCACTCCAGCGCTCAGCTGTGCCGATCGCCGTAGCCGCCATGACAACTGCCTCAGGACTCAACTTAAGGCGGGACTAACACAGTTACGTAGTTGATACAATTTAGGCAGGTAACCAACGTTTAATATATTATTGCTCCCTCGATTTTTACAGTGCAGCTAGTAATTAATTGGAATGGTCGGTTAAAAAAAACAATAATCCGGCTCTATTTCAGATACTATACAATTATTCAACCCCTTGCTCTACCCTAAGCTATACGATCCCTACCATGATTCGCAACCATAAAGCCCCTAGCCATTCTTGCGTAAAGTCAACCACAAATCGGCTTTCTAACAGCGTACAACAGAAATTTGCACACTGTTAAAAATTTCCGTATATTTACGGAGTGTTTTACGGAAACGCACAGTGTATTTACAGAAAGGCAATCCGTAATGACGAAAAACGGAGTTAAGTCCGTAAATTTAAAAATACGGAAAGTCTCCGCTTTCCCTTTGGCTTCGAGTTCCGGGGGCGAAACAATGCCGATTCTACACGAAGCTTTCTTCGCCACTGTAACAAGAAAACGATCGTTTCTGCGGCAGCTAAGGTTATCCACGCGACTATGACATATTGTTTCAAACATTAAAGAATAGCATCAGGCGTCTGTAACATTCGTAACATTTGGCAACACTAAAAATACACTAATTTTAATAGAAACCTAATTTTTACTTTTGTCTTTCGAATTGAAATATAAAAGTTATACCACAACTTTCATGTGAGAGTTGTAGGTGAATGGTTAGAGTCGTAGACTGATAACGTTTTGACTCGGATTCAAATCTCGCTTAAGTAGTACTAAATATTTTTACTTTTCTAATATAATTTTTTATACACGGTAGTACACCCGCATAACGAAAATTAAAGACATTATTATTATCTCTTTTTATTTTAAACGGAAAGTACAGAAAACTAACTTGGAAATTAACGGGGAGGTTCCGTGAAATTTACGGAAAGTCCGTTTCTGAAAACCGATGTGTTTACGGACATTTCTGGATAAATTTTTACCGGCACTTTTCCGTAAAATGAAGGATTTATTTTTTAACGGTGCACTAATTTCTCTGACATGCTGTGTAATAACCGCAAACCTACTGGTTTACACGTTTTTTTTTTTTTTTTTTTTCCCCCCCCCATGAAGTGTAGCAGGAGCGTTTATTAAGTGCCGACTGCCTGCTCCGTGCGGAGCCTCTAGAAATGTTCCCGCTTCTTCTTCTTCCCGTGCGTGTGAAGGAAGCCTCAGCGAGGTAGCGGATCTCAGCTCCGCCCACGCACGCTCACATCTATTTCCTGGAGGAGCTGCACTTAACGGTAGGTGAGAAATATTACAAGGCTCGCGGAGGAGGAGATGTGCTCTCTTGCTCTCTCTCTCTCTCTCTCTCTCTCTATCTATCTCGGCCCTCCCCTTGGCCGACACAAATGTAACCCATAAATCACGAGCCCGTAAGGGCGGCTCTCGCGTCATAAACAAGAACACATCGCGGGCAGAAGGAAGCGAAAACCTCAGGGACGTGCGGTGTGTTTCCTGCAGACGTGTTCAACATCTCTGAACGGAAGAAGACGGGGAGAAAATATTCAATATAGCCGATGTTTGGTCCCCCTCACCACCACCCCCCCCCCCCCTTATTCCACGCGTCACGCATAAACCCAGTCGACTAAAATTGTCAGGTATGGTGAACTCGTGGAATTTATTTCATTTCGGAAGGTAGAAACGGAAGCATCACACACAAATATCGGAACCGCTCCTACGTAACAGGCAACCGTTGTGGTTCCCGATTGTCCCAAGCCGCGTTCACAATGTCCGGTTTTAGTCCCGATTAACATCTCATTAAGTTTTAAGATCTATTTAGCCATTTTTTTGTTTCTATTTCTAGATGTTCGGTTAATGATAAACACTGATTAACTTACCTGAAACGAAACATCATCTTAAACAGGAGTGTATAGAGCCTCCAATTACGGCTCCAATAAGACCGTTTAAAACGAACATGATGTGGGGGTTATGTGTTGTGTGTTCAGAACGTTTGCGACGTCGGCAGATGATTTCAGTTGGTTATTCAGTTGTAACGGCAACGAAACTGTTGACTTACAGACGTAGGTTATTCAACGGAAGTTCAAAAAAATTTCCAAGTAAACTACTACACTTTTCTTGAGGAAACTGTTCTTATTCCCCGTGGAACTATACCTATTATTTTTGAGAAAGATATTCTTTTGTTTAGAAAGAAACGCAATGTTTTAGGTTATGGTAGCTGCCCACAGCATTTCGATGCGATTTATTTAGCTATGTTTCCACACTAGATACAAGAATAAGTATTTGTTTCTATTGGACAGAAACTCGAGAAACCAACTTTTCGACGTAGAAAATGCAGACTGGGGCAAAAACATCTGCATACGGTGTTTTTTTTTTTGGGTCGCTGGGTAATACTGAAGCAACGTCGAAAGCGCATTTGAAATATTACAAAATAACTAGGGCTGCAATTATAAAAGCTGCCATGTGTTAAGGGCTCCTAATACGTAGGCCATTCAGTATCCTACATGGCATTGTATTGTATTTGTGATCCAATAACACAGTAATAGTTTTTAAACAATAATTTCAATAAATCAGATTCCTAACCAAAATGACATAATATCAGAGCTTCCAATCATGTTTGAAAATAAATTTTACTTATGCAGTACACATTTACAACATAAAAAGACAACGCTGTAACAGACATTCGCAAACTGAAAGTTCACTTCAGGTTTGCCAGATTTATATTTTCCAGCACTTAACTAACCGCAAATTTCTTCACCAGAATATGTGTTTAGAAAAACAGTACGATCGTATTTATCTTCCAGTCAGATAACCAATATCTAAAACTAGCATTTCCAACTGGCCCTTAATAACATAGTTTAAATATAAACACACTGTACGAACTCAATATTACTTAACAGGGATTTAACATGTCCTGTTTTTATTCCTCCCACTTAAATAAAACAATGTATTGAAAAAACTGCGAAGAAACTTTTACGATAGTCGTGTGCGTTTTTATAATCTAATGCGAAATATCGTCCACTAAATTTCATAATTTCGGATAATCGCGGCGTATGAAGCTCAAACACTGAGAGCGTATATATCCCTTTTTTCTTCATACTATATTATTAAATACTTACATTAAAGATTGGTTAGAAAAAAAACGCCTTAAAAATGTTTTCAAGGTTGACTGTGCAGCGCCAAATTTAGTGTGATGTGAAAAACAGAAACACAAACTTTTATACAATGTGTAACGCCTTTAAATCCCAGTGTCCTTTCTCAAAGTAAACAATTATAACTACACACATCAAACACTGTTCTAAAATAAAAAGTCTGTAGAAATATACATTATCGTCAAATAATACCTCGTGGCAAATAAAGATATATCCCGTCAATTAGGTTTAACCGCATATTTAGCTTGCACAGATCAAAAGAAAAACAAACATTGAGTAATAAATATAACCTTGAAGACAGTGAATACAATAAAATAAATATACAGTAGCGCTTCGCACTTTAAAATAAAAGCGGGACGTTTTTTTCCCTTCGTATGTTGGGGTAGGTCAGGGTGACCTCGCTCTCAGCGATTCTCTTCGACCTCTTCCGGCGACGATCGACTCTGCCCCTCGCTCGAGCCATCTGCAGATCAACAAGAACTGCCTCATGATCGGCAGTCAGTTTTCGAGCGGACTTACACGTCAGAAGTCTCACGAGCCTGAGGTACGTTACTATAGACTATTCACCGAGCGAGGTGGCACAGTGGTAACTCACTGGACTCGCGTTCTGGACGACCCGGGTTCCATTCCCGCTCCGTCCATCCTGATTGATTTCGGTTTTCCATGGTTTGAAGAAATCACACCAGACGAATGCTGGGATGGGTCCCAAACAAAGGCCATGGCTGATTCCTTCCCAATCCTTCCCCAATCCCTCTTCCCTGTGCAACTTGATCCGTCTCTAATGACCTCACTGTCGACGAGACGTTAAGCCCAACTACCTACATACCTATAGGCTATTCAAAGTAAAATTAGCACTTTTGAAATCCCTGAATACAAGTTGTGTATTCTTTCGCCTTATGTAATATTAACATTGTCATGGTGCTCATCACTTAATTCATGCATAGGTCAAGTGAAACGTGAAATTATCAGAAAGTAAATATTTTACAAATTTGCTAATTTTTACACTTCGGCGCTTTAAAAAAAAAACAGAAAGCAAAAGAAATAATTTAAATTACGAGAAATTATTACCTAACACTTTTCATTAGACTTTAAGATACGATACTACTTCCCATCCATCCTTATCAATTTTACTGGACGCGTGTCACTCAGCGCGCCCGTTAAAATTTATGCAGGTAGCGGCAGTGACTTTTTTCTCATGTTGATTTCAAAAGTGCTCACTTTATCATGAACAGCCTTTACAGTCTTTACCGTACAACACGCATATCGCGGTTGTTCTAACTTGACTTTAATTCTAGCCCGCGTAGGTAGCGCCTTGGATACTAATTTATTCCTCTTCGTTGCCGCGTTTCTTCGTCCTGTCGGCGGCCTGTATTACGGTACGTGACTCGGCCAATCTAACCAGAAAAATAGAAATTACCTCTTAGGCCCATGACCCACTAGGTCACCGCCTGCCTAGCGGAAAAACCAAGATGGATAAGAAGCGTTTAAAACTGCGTACTTAAACGACGCCTTTTTAACCATCGCGCCAATCACGAGACGGCTACACCTTATATTACACATTATTTCGTTGCTTTACCACGACAACCAAACAACAAATTCCTCTATGCAAAACAGTTCACATAAAAATACATTTGTGAAAGAAAACTGAAAGACTTACAAACATAATGTATATTAGAACTGGAGTAAAAATGTAGCTGCCACAAAAAAATTATACAAATTGGGGTGTGGCTGTGTTGGGGACACGGCCGTTTCTTTTGCGTGAATACGTCTACGTTGACGCGCTCGGACGCCTTGATGATAATTTTACGTTCCCGGCACCTCTTCACTCGATCATATGGGGTTTTATGGGGATTGCTTTTGAGATGCTCTTTCCAACCGTATACGATTTCTGTATTTCGACTTGGCTTTTTGACGAGTAGAGGCCGAAATTGTGTTAAGTTTTCTTAATTTTTTTTACATTAAACTCATACAATTTCACCATAACCACGCCACACAAATGCTTTTATACACTCAATCGATTTATCTTGACGAGAGCTGTCGGTTGAAACACAAACGAGCGTCGTAGCTGCTCCTAGTCAAAAGTTATACTACGCGGAAGTTATGAGACGCGGCGAAACGAACTCAAAATTGCGCACTCCCCCCTACCCCCTGCCACGCCCTGATGCTTCACAGTCCTCACTCAGCCTAACACATTCTTTGATCCTTTCAAAATCGAGTGGTGTAATTGAATTTTGAATGTAGACGATATATTCGGAACTGCGATGCCAAACTGTATACTGTATCCCCCAATTTTATCATCGGATTTGCTGGATTGCCTCCCACAATGGTTGCATATTTAAAGACGTGTTCACGTCAATAAAACACAATAAATATTACGTTAACATACACATTGCAACAGTAAGCAGATATGCAGATGTGACTATAGGAATAAGTAGAGGTTATGCGAGGCGTTAGAACTGTGTGGAATTTTTAAATCAATTGTTGAGCTTTCCGGTATTCGAAACTCTGGCGAACTATCAAGAACATATACGTACACCTCGAACCGTGCCACACCAGGGTGGATGTCTGCAACCTGTGGCGACTGTCCGGTCGTAAATTTCTAGTGCAATCGCGCGCTGGGCATGCGGTTTGAAACGAACGTGCGGTCTCGAGGGGGTGGGGGAGAGGGTAAGTTCAATGTAATTAGAGATGTACCGAGCGGCGAATCCCTTGGCAAGGGACACTCGCCCGTATGAGTGCTCATTGACCTTTCTCTCGCTGAAATACCACAGGATGTGCTGCCAGCTGAGGCCAGTGTGTGTAAGTTTAAGTAGAGCTCCGAGTATATCACGTATTGAGTCGGCAGCAAGCTAGGCTGGACAGCCCTCTATACACTCGAGGCATTGTCGTTTGCTTCGATTGCTGTGATAAAAGTGTGGCCTCCGTGCAGGATGTTAAACACTCACCCATTCTACTGCTTCCTGCTTATCACTGGCTCGCAGTTAAACGGGGCGTGTCTAAACAACTGTCGTCCAATCACAACAGTAGGAGAAAAGAACACGTGTTCGGAGCCTATCTCGCCTCCCAGTGAATTCGCGAGAAATACTCTTGGCTCTAAGTATAAGCTAGCCACGATACAATCAGCACTTTTGATAGCACTGCTTAAGATCTACTTGTATGCATGCTGTGTGTTCGTCCGCCTTATGCAAGATTAACGTTGCCATGGGCGTCATCACTTTATTCATGCGTCGGTCAAGTGAAACTGTTAAATTTTTAGAAAAGCAAATATTTAACTAATATGCTCACTTTTATACTTCGATGCATTAAACAGAAACAGAAAGCGAAAGAAATAATTTACGTTAACAGAAATGGTTTACCTGACACTTTTTATTCTACGTTAAGATACGGAACTACTTTCTCATTCATCGTTACCAACTTAACTGGGCGCATGTCGATCAAGGCGCCCGTTAAAATATCTGCAGGTAGGAGCAGTGTCTTTTTTCTATGGTTGATTTTGAAAGTGCTCACTTTATCGTGAACAGCATTTAAGGTTTATTATACTCAGGCCGTGTACGAAATGAAAAACACGTAATTTTGTAATCTGTCATTGCGTAAGTTGCAATTCGGACGTTGTCGACAGTCACTTGTTTAGCACTCGCGGAAAAGCATTCTTACTTTAACAGTGAACATCTTTTTTTTTTTTATTTAAATTTATTGCTTTAAACGGACGTAATATTTCTACACTCGCCACTGAAATTCTGCGAATATGTTAATAATTAAGAAAATAATAATTTATGAGATAACAACTTTTAAAAAATTCGTTGCGAAATATATAAACAAAGCAAAACACTTACTTGCTTTTTAATACATATCAAGTGTATTTCATGAACAGTTATTTGCTTTAGAAAAACTTTTCAGTTACGCATTCGCGAATGTGTTTTGAATGTTAAAACCAACATGGCGTTGATTTTGTCATTTTTTATTTTTGCTAACATCCGCTAGATACAAAATACGAAATACCAAATTACCAAATACATCACCATTTCTGTACACAAATTCGGGTCACGTGATCATTTCGTCAACAAAATCTGCCATTTTGGACACGACCTCCGGTTGGGTACAAGAAGAGATTTGGTATGACAGAGTTTGGAATAGGGATAAAATTTCCGCCTCAATTTGCGCTGGTGTTCCAATGTTGTCGCTTTTAACCCTTTAGGAAGGCACAGATTTACTGTCACTGAAGACAAGGTTGAATGGGGGTTCCTGCCTATATTCTCCACTACACCAATACCAAATGAGTAGATCTCTACTTCTCTACTTCCTATTGGTGCTGGCCACGCAAGACACGCCTACTGTACTCTGCTACGTTTATTATTGACTGTCATTCGGCCAATGGGGTTGCTTGTATACTATGTACCAATCAATTTTGTGAAACACAATCCGTCGTGTTCGTTTGAGACATTATTAACATGAACAGTTTTATTCTTACGAATTTAAATGGTGACTAGTTGTAATTTTTTACTTAGATTCCCATAAAGTCCATCGAAACAGTAAAACCATAGAAATATGAGATTCGTCTTCAAGAGAAAAGAAATTTCCAAATAAACGTTACCCGAGTATATTCGTGCATGGTCCTCAAAAGGTTAAGGAGGATCAGTCCCTGACATCTTGAATTTTTTTATAAATTTCGTAAAAACTTGGATTGTAGACTTTGTATTGAATTTCGCGGAACGACATGTCACAGCAAGTTCCTTTGTGTATTTTCTGAAGTTGGTATTGTTCGACTATCGTGGTTGATTTAACTGCTGTAGCCGCCCACAGGAACTTCTTCCCAGCTCTTACTACTTAAAAATTAATAAATTCATTGAAAATCGTACAACTTGATAAAGCTTGAGAAGCTATTATTTATATCTGTGACGCGCAAAATATTCCGTTAAAATATCTTAAACGAAAGTTACGGCGAAATGTGGATAAATCCAAGATGGCGGGGACTGATCCCCCTTAAGCTGGCGATATGTGGAAAAATTGTATTTATAATCCATTCACGATTACTTCACACTTTTCTAAAGCCGTGCTAAAATTCTACTTCCACTATGTTCCTCCGCATCGCACAAACTAAGCTTAACTAAGGCTATAAATTTACCCCAGAAGGACAACGCACCAGATTCGTGTGCGCAATTAGTTGTAATAATATATGCATGAGAACTATTTCTTACTAGCCATTACCTTGTTTCTCAATGTTTTAATTCATTTTTATTACAAATGAAATATTATAATTTAAAAATAAAATATACGTGGAACATCATTTTAACGAAAAATAAGATACGTATATTTTAACAGAAGTATAAAGCGGCTGTGATACATGGTATATGTTGGAAATAACTAAACTCGCCACACATGGGGTGATTTTTCAAAGGTTTGATTCAAAGAGTGTGAAGAAACTGCGAACGGACTATATTTGAGTGTAAAAGTTTGTATTTTTGCCGAACTGTGATATTTATTTGCCAACGCCAAAAACTAAATATTAACTTCATTTTGGAACAGTTTATTCTCACTCCCTAGTGGCGTTTACAAGAGTTAACAGTAAAAACACAAACGTATTTGGCATTAAGCGTTCACAAACTTGCTTATTTTGGAGGGTTTGGGGGGGGGGGGAGTTACTAATTCAAGAGCTCAATAAATATAATTTTCATCAAAGGGAATTTTTATATTAAGTCGTCACATTTAAACAAAGTAAATTGCGTAAGCGAACGTTTTCCTAACCCCAGTTTTACAACAGGACATTAAAAATAATTTGAACGTGCTTCGTTGTATTTTTACTCCGGTGTGAAGAACAAAAAAATTTTCTTTACATAGATTCTATAAAAATACAAATCGGAGGATTTAATACCCTGATATTTATTTTATGAACTCTGGAAATATCGCATTTGCTTGCGTACAAAACGCCGAACGTCTGGTAGATATACAATACCAGTACAAAACGGCGACGAGAATTGTTAGTTGCAAACTGTTAATGTTGAGTTTCCAAAACTACATTTAATATACCATTCTGCAGGCCAGAATTTGCTTCGTGACTGTACACCGAGGAACATGCGCCCAGTAAAGTCGGTAACGCTCGATGGGAAGTAGTTCCGTATCTTAACGTCGAATAAAAAGTGTTAGGTAACCATTTCGCTTTCTGTTTTTCTTTTAACGAATTGAAAAGCAAAAATGAGCAGATTTGTAAAATATTTACTTTTGTAATAATTTCACGGTTTCATTTGACCAACGCATGAATAAAGTAATGAGGTCCATGACAATGTTAATCTTACATAAGGCGGAAGAATACACAAGTAAATGCAAGTAGATCTTAAGCAGGGCTTCCAAAAGTGCTCATTACACCGCGAATACCCTATGGTAAGCTGAAATATGTAAGTAGGAGGCAGTAGACTCCAGTAATTTAACTGACCTAATAACGATCCTACAGCTGAGGTCGGCCAATTGAAAAGTATTTTACGGAGTGTTATTTGAAACCAAATGAAGAAGTGGATTTTATCTAATAGTATATTTCTAGTCGACAACATTTTGGAAGCAACTACAAAAATAAACTATGAAAGTTTGTCCTTTGAAACTAAAATATAAATATGTGGTCATTTACACTTAATCTTCTTTGTAATTGGCTAAATTTAAGACTTGGGAATCGATTTTCATAATTTCCAATTTTCTCTGCTGTCAGAAACATAAGCATTTAGATGCAGCACCTTCATTGTGTATAGGAGCCGCGGAGGCTGAGCGGTTAGCCTGCTCACCTCCTGCCAAGGCGAGCCTGGTTCAATCTCCGGCCGGGTCACTCCCGGATTTTGGCATGTGGGAATCGTGCCGGACGATGCCACTGGTCGGCGGGTTTTCTCGGAGATCTCCCGTTTCCCTCGCCCTTTCATTCCTGCGCTGCCCCATACTCCCCTCGATCTCCTCGACGGCTCTCAAGACCTGGATGTTAACACGTGGTATTGTTCGGTTGCAGTTGATCCCTTTGTGCGTAGTAACCCGTTTTTTACCTTGCTGATACATTTTCGTTCTTGAATTCGGACACTTTTGTTCGTAGCCACTTGGATTTATTATTTAATGAAGTTTACTTCTTGCCAGTTCCATTTGACTTTGTGACAGTAGCAAGCATTTTCCGCTGTCATAAAAACTTGTAAACACGACAAACGAAATACTTCAAACAGCAGAGAAGCGAAAACCAACAATAATCATATGCATCATGTCCCCTTGGCTGAAGTTGATATTAATGGGTGTAATCGAGTCTTTTTCCGTGAATTTGGACAAGGAAATTATCGTCACAACTTCCATGCATTTGTCTAGAGCACAAAGCCAGGTTAGGGCACTCAATTCGCGAATTTGGATACAGCTTTTTTTTAATTAGGGCCTTAAAATAAAACATACACTACCCTAACATGAAATATAAATATACTTTATCCTCGTTCAGATAATTGTATTGGTTTGCTAAACCTGTACTGCAACTTCTTTTAAATCATTCACAACAAATTAGAACTTATTTGTAGGTTTGCGTAAAAATCACATACTGATTAGTTTCATGAGAGTCATCGTACCTAGGATAATTGTATGTCAGACTATGTCAGATGTCAAACCTTGTCAGAACAGAAAACAATTATGGCTATATTTATTTAAACAGAACATTATGTTATACTGCACCAGCAGTTGCAATTCTCTGACTTGATATCATAACGACCGCAGGCGATAGATTATTTTCTCATAGTGGTTTGAAATATTATTAGATGTGGTTCTTGGTATTCCGAACGTCGGATGGCTTTATATTTTAATTTCTCTTGGCCAGCTCTGTTTTATGACGTTGGATGCAAATATGACAGTTGACACGGACCTACACTCTGAATCTGAACACGTGAGAATTTCACTGTTTGATTCAGTTAGCAGAACCTTACTGATTCAGCAGTCACTTTAGTTAATTTAACTGGTGAAATAGTGAAAAAAATGAGTTTTCCTTCAGTTATTGATTCAGTGATATTTTCCACTGTACCATCAGCTACTTTATTCACTGTTTTTTTAGTGATTTTTTTTATGATGGTGAAGTTAGGCAACGTGTGCCGAATGGTAATTAAACAACGTATATCGAATGAAATAACATCGCACAAACTAATAAAACCAATAAAAATTACTCTCTAAAATTTTGTTCCGTATTTTATAATACCATTTTGCGAAGTAACATGGACATTCAGTCTTTCATTTTACGACTTTCATTTCGTTTTCACGAGATAATCATAGGGTTCGGTTTGGAGGTTTGAACTGCATTAAATGTGGCGAAGTGTCATATCAAAGAATCATACGTACGACTTTGTTTTATCAATTCTAACGTTATCAACAAAAAAAATAAACGATAAGAAAGGGCATATGATCTAAAACTGCATACATTCGATAAAAACGATATCCTACATATTTCTCCCTTCGTTGTCGAGGTAGGCTTGGTAGCTAATTTGATAGGGTAACGGTCGAAAAGCGGGTTGGGGATGGTGCGGGTTTAATCCAAACCACCCGCAAAACTATTTTACTTATTTAAATTACTGTAAATTGCGCAATATAAATAGTGACTATCGCAGATATGTTCATGTCTCGTAATGATAGGCTAATTTCTATAGAAAACAATATTTAATACGCCGCTCACGGTTGGCCGTTACTTATTCAATCAGTGTAACATCACTTATTCAACGAGTGAAATAGTTTCAATGAGACTACTAGTAGTTTTGCACTGATCCTAAGTGGAGCCATTTTCACTGATTCGAGTAGTTGAATTTCACTCCGAATCAGTGGTTTTCCACCGTTCCCAATTTAGAGTGTAATTAAATTAAGTATTACATATTTATCAGAACAAACAGAATTTCCTCGCAGCCTGTAAAAGCATCTAACCCCCAATAACGTATTAAGACCTAACTACGTTATTTAATTTCGCTACCCAATGTTATTGTCAAATATCTGGAGTCCCTGATCACATTATAATACACGTAAAAATATGCGAAAATAATTTTTTAATGTTACCCATAGAAATGTTAAATTGGCCGGGGTGAACCACCTACAATACGTAGGAGCTATTTTACTGCCGCAGTCCTACAAAAACAAACCCTGTATTTGCATCAGCAAACTGATTGAGTTGCGATTCATCGTCCACAAACAGATTTTTTTTTTTGCCAGTTTTCGGAGGTTTGCTGATACGCATGACAGATAATCCGTCAAAACCGGTCAAGTTTGTCGATCAGCGTGAGGCGCCATTTAATGTGAGCAAAGTTTCCATTTAAAAAAAATCAGTCGGGTTTATCCAAGCATAGCATAGCTTGGTGGCACTGTATTCGCGCTAAAAATGTTGCATCGTACTCACGCCAACGGGATTAAGGTGACCGCCCGGTGACCAGATGTATGTAGAGATTCAAGAGAAAAAGTTTTATTTAAGATCCAATTGATTTTCGTACGCTCTTCCCTGTCAGTTAAGTGATTTTGAAATCAAACTTTGAAAAATGTCGCTGACCTTAACTGAATATATTTGAAAGAACACACTGACTAGCATGCGCCCAGTAAAGTTGGTAACCACCGAGAGAAAGTAGTCCCGCGTCTTTACGTCGAATTAAAAGTGTCAAGCAAACATTTGTATATACTGACATTTTTATTTTATTTTCTGTTCTTTTAATGCATATAAGTGTAAACATGACAATTTTGAAAATATTTACTTTTTTGGTAATTTTAATTTTACTTGACTGATATACAAATAAAGGTATCAGGCCCATGGAAATGTTATCTTTACATATGGTGGAAGAATACACAATATGTGTACAACTAGGTCTTCAGGGGGGCATTCACAATTACTCAGTTCACCACGAACTGCCTACAATCGTGTCTGCTTACGAAAATCGTCCAACTAATGTTACACTCTCGCGTTATAAAATTATAACGTATCAGCTAGAAGTATCATGGAGTTGCGTTTTCAAGGCAAGATAACACTAGATGTAGAAATTAATCATGTTATTTCTACTGTTATTTTTAGTGTTATTTTCTGTTGCATAAACGGAATATATTTTGTGATCGGTACACATTAATGGGTGCAACATGAACATGAAGTCAGGCAAATAAGACGTTATATATCACGAGAACACACTTGGACAGCTGCAAAGATTTGTGATATTTTAAAGATTAATTTTACGGGGGAAAATGTTTGAGGTAACTATTTTGTACATGTGCCTTACAACAAGCTCTGCGGTGACTTGCGTCCAAAATAAATAGCTCATTCAACCGTTCAGACCGCACAATGACGGACACGGAAAAGTCCTTTTATACAGCAGAGATGTATGTACTGCTAGTCACAGAATTTAAAATAGAACTATCATAACATTAACAATACCGTGAAATTTCTCACTCGACTTGCATCGGCGTAATTTCGTTTTCAAGGACTATCACAGACAGAGTTATTGTTGATCAAATTAAATTGTTTTCAGCTGCGTGCCACACTGCAAAGTGCATAATAGCAAGCCAAATAATATCGCTATGCTTTCCGGCGCCAGTCATAATGGAAATGAGTCAAATAACACAAACCTTCCACTTTTAAAATGTGCAGTAGTAATTTTAGTAAACATGTTTAAAGAGCTCAACGACACTCGAGAAACGTTTTATCTATTTCATTAGTTATTCAAGAACAAATTATAATAACATCTGGAGAGCGGAATTTATTTTTTCAATCAATTACAGGCGTATCTGTAATAACAATCAAAAATATTTGTACTCTTGTTCTGGGCTATAGGTTTTACCTTAGTTAATTAAACACTTTTGAAATGCATGCTAAGTTCCTTCTTTCAGGCCGTTATGTCTTTACACCCCGCTAAGTATTACCATTGGCAAGGACCTAGTCATTCATATACACTTGCGCCAGTCTAAGTTGGCTTCGAAATTAACAGAAACACAAATGGATTACTAGTAAGTGAAATCTTACTACAAGAAGTACAAAAAAACCTATCTCCGCGGCTGTCTGTTTCTATATCAAGTTAAAAACAGCAGTGGCGTTTATTCCATAGACGCAAGATAAGCAATGCTTATACGTATTGGAAATATTTGCCCTTTATAGTTTTCGCCTTAACTTTAAACACATTCAGTTCTAAGTTTCCCTTTTTCGATTCGAGAAAACAGAGTGTTCGTGCAAACGTGTAGTGCTGCTCCCTAGTACGTATTTCCACAAACGGGAGCGACTAGCGATGAATCGAACTCGCAAGCAACAACACGGGCAGGGTAAGCAGTCGTTCTGTTTGCGTCCTCCAGTCCTACATTTTCCCTTGGAAAGTGGATGAAAGTGTTCGGGAAAATGGGAGTTTTCTTATAATTTGTAATATGCTGTCTAAATAATATTCAGTTCCATTATTATTACACTCATTTCGTTTCCGTTCTTATAACTAATGTTTGGTATTATAAAACGGTAAGTACATGTGGAGGGCAACCAAAGTTAGCATTTGCGTTTGTTAGTATGAATTGAAAATGGAATCATAGCCCAGATTTTATAAGCCATTTATTGTATTGTAAAGTGTGTAATGTATCATATTTTAATGGCATTTAACTAAATGTCATATAAAACACTCAAATATGTAAGGCTATTATATTGCTTACCATGTAAAAAAAAAACTCACCACACGCCGCTGAAAAGTAGGGAATTTTCAATGGGTGTTTGCGTTTATAGGCTGTTCACGGTAAAGTGAGCACTTTTGGAAGCCCTCTCATTTGGAATAGTAGTCAATAAATATATTTTATTTTAGGCTTAGACGTAAACTTCCGAGTGCGGTGGAACATACGCACTCTTTATTACTTACTTGTCAATATTTATATAAAAAGGCGGGTAAAGGAAAAAAAATGGCTGAAAGGAGAAAGTAACTAGGGCCTCAAAAGTGCTCACTTTACCGTGAACAGCCTATAATCTGTTGTGAACGAGCTGTAGTCGTAACGGCCCGGTCAGTGGCTACGGACAGATTCTCGACTAGGAACGGTCGGTCCAGGCGCCAGGGGACAGGCAATCCCCAGCACACGCTGACGGCAAAGCGCGTCCTCTGGAGTTGTCCGCGCCGACGCATGACGCCGTCCCTGGTCACCCGACGACGCAGTGCCTCCCCCGTGACTCCACTCCCCTCCTCGCGCTAAGCCCTTAGGGGGAGGGGTTGTCCCTGAGAGATGGTAGTACAGGGGTGGTGGTTGATCTCACGAAGGGCGGAGGGAGGAAAGGGCCAGGTCTTCCGTGCCTGTAATTTCCCCTGTGCGCTGTAGACGCGGACCCATCATCCACCGGTAAGGTCCCCCCCCCCAACTTACCCCCCTCCCAAGTCTAGGGTCCGTACAGGGACGATGATACGAGTCCCGTGTGCAACCCCCATCCCCTTCCACATAAACTCTGCCGCCGTTCCCCGCCTCACGAACTACACAATTACACTTCCGGCGCTGTTTTATTCCCCTGGAAGGCATCTACTTCAATCTCGGGTTATAAGAACAACCTCTCGTGATGGTAAAATCCCAGGTCTTGGGACGAGGGGGAAGGGGGGGAGCATGGATTCAGTAACGGTAACTGCGTACAAGTCCACTGGGCAGTGACTGGACCATTGATTAAAGGGGAGGTAAAATGGACCCTGGCCTCGATAACCGTTAAGTATACTGGTCAACTGAACTCGCCTCCCACCAAGGCGATCCGGGTTCGATCCCCGGCGGGTTCGCGGGACGATGCCGCTTGCCAGCGGGTTTTCTCGGGGTGCTCCCGCTTCCCCCCGCCCTTTCATTCCATCGCCGCTCCATCCGAGAGTCTAATTTCATGTCATGTTCAAGGATGACGAGCCCCTACGGGTTCCGGCTGGAAAGCCTGGCGTTGCCTCGCCCAAGGTTCACGCCCCACATGAATTTATTATTATAGCGGAACAATGATGACACCATTGTTTAAAGAAGAGGTATAATTATATTCGTCTCGTGAGTATGTCCCCGACATTAGCTCATGAATTAGCACCATAATACTCTTATTTACGTGGTTTAAAGTTCTTGAAATTTTTTTTAAAATTTACATTCGTTTAAATGCTATGCTTAATTTGTTAGAATAGTAACGAGCTTGTTAGGGATAAACTGGTGGAGCAGCACTTACATAAAACAGATTAATGCCAGGATGATATAAAGTACTTTAATCAAGATACAAAACTTTAACTGTTATCGTGGCAGCTGTATATTGCATTATATCTGAGCCACTTTAAGTTTATACTAATTGGAAAATAATCATCTTAGAATTAATGCCGATCTTTGTTGACGTTGCCCTAGAAGGCATCGGCTTCAATCTTGGTTATAAGAACAAACACTCATGATGGTAAAACCCCGGTTCTTGGGGGCACGTTCGCAGTAACAGCGACTGCGCGTACTGGTCCATAGACCAGTGACTGAACCATGGACCAGTGACTGAACCATGGATGAGGTACAATGATTTCCGTCTCGCGCTCATGTCCTCAAAGTTAGCTCATGACGAAATATGTTGACATATTAATGTTATTTCTTAAAGCGGATTCAGCAATACTTTGGATTGGTAGTTGTTTCATTTGAATGTGGCAACAGAAAAAAACCTGAAGAAAGAACAAATTCTTGAGTACTGTTTTCTTAAATGGAGATTTGTAATCCGTGGACGTTTGGTGGATAGTCTTCAATTCGCCTCTCCTTAAAACAATTTTGTATATAGGCTATTCACGGTACAGTGAGCACTTTTGAAAGCCAAATGCGGTGGAAGATACACACACTGTTTATTACTTGCACAGCAATATTTATTTAAAAAGGTGGTTAAAGGATAAAAAAATATTGCTAAAAGAAAAAAGTAACTAGGGCCTCAAAAGTGCTATCATTATCGTGAGCAGCGTATACCATAGTGTTACATCATCAGTATGCTAATATCAGATATTTTACGACATAAATGAATGATCGGATTTACGTTAACGAAAAGTAGTTGGCTTAGAGTAACGCCCTCAGGCGTACAGTACTCCAAAAAAGACAGATACGATGTTTCTATATGGTGCTATTACAACTGCCAGGATTTATGCTGGTTCGATTTTAATCTTCCTAGAGATAAGTGACGAAACATTTCAACAAATTGTCTCAATATCATATTTCAATTCAAGAAATTTCTATTCCATCAAGGAATTTGTTGTTGCGTCACAAGAAGTTACTGTTTCATACTTGATTGGTAAACCTCGATTTTCAAGGACAGCGACCCTCGTTAATAGCGATCGTAGGTTATAAGTCGTGCCACATTTCTCTCCCGTTCTGCACAAGGAATAAACCGTAACAGCGATCTGACATTACGTTCACACGTATCCAGTGACGTGTGTTGCACAAGAAATAGTTTTTAACAGGATGCTCTGACTATCTTTCGTCACGTTTCTTACTGTCCCATACACTTAACACTCGTTCTTTTGACAAACAGAAGCTGTTGATGTCCAAACACAACTACTGTGTTCGCCTCATCTGCCATGGAGTCCGCAACTAAGCTCTGGATTTGTTTACCTCAGAAAGTAAGTGATACAATTCCAATTCCTACATTCCAAAGATTCGCTTAAACG
The DNA here is from genome assembly GCA_029891345.1 of Dryococelus australis. NCBI lineage: Eukaryota > Metazoa > Arthropoda > Insecta > Phasmatodea > Phasmatidae > Dryococelus > Dryococelus australis. Next base: position 39,090,272 of record CM057002.1, read on the forward strand.
GTTTGGCAACATTATAGACATGTCACGGAAACAGCTGCGAAATTTAAATTTAAATAAATGTCTCCTCACTGCGTTAATTTTAAAGATATGCGTTCCAAACAAAATGTGTTCTTCGGGAATTTTTCAGAAATTCCCTATAGTAAGAGATGTTTCCATTACATGTATAGCCTGTTTGCGAGGAATTTTAAAATGTCATGTTTCACGAAAAGTACATACTGTCTATCTATATTGAAAATATACGCACGTAGGGATCTTCTCCTAAAAAAAAAAAAAATAAAATTCGTGAAGAATGCATTTTGTTTGAAACGTTTATCTTTAACATTAACGCACTGAGCCTAAATTTCCTTAAAATGGGCTTTCCTTTTGAAATTTCGCAGCTGCCAGACGGTAGGCAGTGCCCTTAAATAATAAAAAGTGAGTGAAGATATTTAGCTGCCTCTTAACAGCTAGATCTTGAGAGCCGATGAGGGTAATTGAGGTGAGTATGGAGCAGCGCCGGAATGAAGGGGTGGGGAAACGGGGGATCCCCGAGAAAACCGGCCGAGCAGCGGCATCGTCCGGCACAATTCCGGCATGCAAAAATCCGGGAGTGATCCAACCGGGGACTGAACCCGGTTCGCCTTGGTGGGAGGCGAGCAGGTTAACCGCTCAGCCACCACGGCCCCGTTAAAAAATTAAAAAATGGATGTTATATTTTGTATACATATATTTTTTTAAATATAATCACTGTATCCGCGTACTGGTTTATGCGACTGTAGTGATTATTCATGTGATTGTTGATTTTTTAAATATAGTATTGGTGTGTGCGTGCTTATGTGGGAGTAGACTTTACAACAGTATTTGACTCTAGACTTATTATTAGATTATGTAATGTTATGTGTGAAAGAATTAAAATATTCCGTTTAATATATATTTCGTTCTGATAAAATTGTTGTTGTCAACATGATATTTTCGGATATGTACATTTAGCGACATGGCAATTTATTTATTATTTATATTTTAATTCATGTTTAAAAAGCTATTTCAAATTTTTAACTAGACTGCTAATTATGTCAGTGTAATGGAAGGTTTCACTAAATTACGTTTAATGATTTTAGATCATAATTTAGTAATGGTAGACTTAACATGATTTCATCCTGATATTTTAGTTAATGGGCATTGTATGACATGATAACTTATTCATTATTTCTACTTTCAATTCGTGATTAAATAGCTTTTTCAATGACTATTAGGTTAGTGGAATTAACGGCATTGCTAAGTAATGCTTTGTTATACTTTTTATTGTTTAACTTATTAATGTTAGAGCTAAGTGTTGACATTAACATATATGGTAAGGGAGATATTACATGTTTGTATTTTTAAAATTCTATGTAAGATTTGAAATTTAAAATGTGTTTTTAATAATATGAAGGAAACAAAATAAATACAATGATTACTGTTACATACATACGTACGCACATATACCCGCATGCATATACATATAATCAACATAAGACATTTATGTTTCTATATTGAAATTTCTTGAATACGAATACTCTGCACAGTTATTTAGAGGAATATTTGTTGCTCATCACTGAAAAAGATCCACGGGTCATCACATGAGAGGATCAAAGCGGTGATGGCCGTTCAGTATATCACCCATACAGCATGATAAAGAATGTTCCAACACCAAGCAGATTTTCAAGTGATTTGTGTCACGCTGTAATCGGTGAGTCCAGTCACCTGTGGCATCCAAAATGCAACAGCAAATATCACTCAGATGACTCTCTGTCGTAGGAAAATGCGCGGTTATATTTTATGAACCCTTCCGCGATCGTCAGCCTGGCCTATTTATTTAGGCACAAAAATCGCACTGTAACACAAAACTCCGACAAGGACACTACATATTTGAAATGATGATTCGTTTCCCGAATACTATTTTATTTATCGTGGCAGGGCGGGTTTTGTCTTCATTGAAATAACGATTTATTTGTCTTAACGAGTTACCTTTACGTCTGAATCAACTAGTCAGTTTGTTCTCAACCTAATTGTGTTTCTTGAACCCATAAGTTTATTTTTTTAATGAACTAAATCTGGTTTTTCGCATTTAGAATTAGGTTAGGTGAACATATTTCATGAGAAAAATTGCATACTTGTTCGGGAATTGGAACAGTGAAAAGGAAATTGTCGCAATAGACACCCAAATACGCTAACATTTTTCGGATCACAACAGAATAAATGTTGTACTTCCAACAAAGTTTTCGTGAGGATAAACATAATTTTTCTGTGGATACAGAAAATAGTGATCATTACTAAAAAATCTTTGTACAATTTTAGTAAAGCATCAGTAGCGTAGTGTGTGAGAGAGCTTGGCTTATAAATTAATGCATGCTTAACCACGGTTCCGCTTTTCGGACCAATTGTATCTTTCTTAAAGCAATTCCACAGAGCATGTGCGCACATGTGGAAAAGTAAATACTAGCAAGCTTTGTGTGCGTGCATGTCAAATATCAAGGCCACGTTACACTACATGGCACTAACATGCAGCCATGAACAAACCAGGAAAATCAACTTCTAAGAAATTAACAAAATTGATCAAAAATTGCAACGATTAACACAAGCGAAGGCGAGCGCGCATTAGAGGAACAACAAAAGGAGTTAACAAGGCAACTTACAACATCACCTGAAAACTTACAGACGTAAAATGAGCACATTTGAAAGCCCATCTTGCAATCTTACACACAGCATCCACACAAGAGTCGGGACTTGATTACTCGTTTTCTGATAAAGGCTGTTCACGGGAAAGTGAGCACTTTTTAAGGCCCCTCCGAAAGGCCTTAAACAATAATAAATATATCTTATTGGAGCCTCAGGCATTAAATTTTGGTGGTGGTGAAATATATACACTGTATTTGCTGGTCACGTTGCAATGTTTATATTAAAAAGCAGTAGGAAGGTAGAAATTGGTTGAAAGGAAAAATTTACAAGGGCCTTAAAAAGTGCTCACTTTGCCGTGAACAGCCTATACCAGCGAATACATCATAGACCAGACTAGCACGAGCGGGTATCTGCAACCCCGCCCATTAAAATCACTTCAGGCAACTGAGCCATTTTTAATTGCAATCCCGCCCACAGAACACGAGTATACTAACATAAACGAAAACACTACAGAACACCAGTACGTTAACACAACCGATAACACAGTCCCAGAACGGCAACCCCAGAACAGTCAAATACCTCAGTACATACGTTCCCGTTACGCCTAAATATTAAAGTTGCGAACTTGCAAACAGTTTCTTTTCGTGAACGTTATGTATTATTCCGCCTCGTGTAAAATTAACATTGTCATGTGCCTTATCACTTTATTCATACGTCGGTCAAGTGAAACTAAAATTATTACGAAAGTAAATATTTTACGAACCTTCTGATTTTTACTCTTCGATGAATTAAAAAACCGCAGAAAGTCAAAGAAATGATATAAGTCATCATAAATGGTTGCCTAACACTTTTTATTGGACAATAAGATATGGAACTACTTTCCGTCCATCGTTACCAACTTTACTGGGCGAATGTCACTCGGTGCGCCCAATAAAATGTATGCAGGCCTGGACAGTGACATTTTTCAGGGTTCATTTAAAAAATGCTTACTTTATCGTGAACAGCCTTTTTCAAAGTCAGTTAATAACTTATAGCTACAGTGATCCAACGTTCTGCTATTAAAATTACGGCGTTACATAATCGACAGGGTTTATAGCGAAAGTGGGTTTGTACCAGGGGTGAATATATTTCTTATTATTTTTCATTATAATCTGTTATTTTTAACACCTGACGTGTGTGTATGTATATATTATATATATATATATATATATATATATATATATATATATATATATATATATATATATATATATATATATATATATATATATTGCTAGATGGTGAATTCCTCGGTACAAAATAAACTAAAATAAGAATTTAAAACTAGGGGGGAAATTGCGGTGTCTCTTTCGACGAGACCAGGACGCTTTTGCAGTTGGATCATGTACGTGGGATATCTCAATTACAGATCATTAAATATGCAACAGTGTTTTATCCTAATGACCGCGATGCAAGGGAGCCGGTTCGCCAGCCGGGTTTCTCTACTGCGCAATGGAGTGGTGTTGTTTACTATTCCGTGTCTGCTGTGACCGTCGAGTCAAAATGCATCGTTAGCGAACGTGCTTTGTTAAGCGATAGCATGCTTGACCCACATTGCGAGGTACATTTTTTTTTGTTCGATCCTGGTCCTCTGAGGCTGTGAAGGGCGGAGGGGGGGGGGGAGTGTTTATCTCCAAATGATTTTCCAAACGCATTTCAGGCAAATTTTGCACAGTTTTTTTTTTTTACATAATGATGATGAGCTGACAGCACGCATCTGTTCTAGCCATTCTATTTTTCTTTCTTGTCCTCGCTGTGTTGGCTGTGCCTTCATCTGTTCCAGCCATGTGTTCGTCTGTCTAGTCCTCAGTCTGCCGTCTGTGTATTCCCTTGTTACAGTCATTGTATTAATCTGTGTTCTCGTTATGTCGTTTCTGTAGACATATATTGCAGTCACTGTGTTAGTCTGCGTCGTCTTTCTTGTCCTCACTGTGTTGGCTGTGCCTTCATCTGTTCCAGCCATGTGTTCGTCTGTCTAGTCCTCAGTCTGCCGTCTGTGTATTCCCTTGTTACAGTCATTGTATTAATCTGTGTTCTCGTTATGTCGTTTCTGTAGACATCTATTGCAGTCACTGTGTTAGTCTGCGTCGTCTTTTTTTTTGTTCGTGTTTTTGCTATTTTTAGATATACCATCCTCGTTGTTGTCTGTTGCTTAATAATTCTTGTGTTATTATGTCTTTTCCTTGTGACAACTCACTAGATTCCTTCCATGAAATTTGTTTTAGGATGCCCACCTTTTTTTGACGTTAGACAACACTGGCTCGTTTTAGATGTTTATTTTATTATTTTTTCCATGTCCAAGTTTTCTGTAGATATCCCTACTGTGGATTCCCTACGACTTAACAGCAAAGTGATGCAGTAGCGTAGTTTATTAATGGTTCAGTTAACATAATGACGTGTTATTACCGCGGTGGTTTGTCGTTGCCTTCCGCATTATGGAGGTGAACAGGTAAATATACAAAAGTTTGGTGGCGAAAATCTAAACCAAATTCCCGCAGTTAATCTGCAACCCACTCCACAGAGACGGTCCTTCGTAAGTTCTCATACGATGAGGAAAACCAGTCCGCCGCCATCCTGGATTTTAGTAATTTTCGTCACAAATTGCCTTAACAGATTTTGTATTACGGCTATAGGATCGTCAGGACATAGTCCACTGCTATCGTTTACTTTCAAAATTCGTTGTTGCTTTTTTACTACTGGTATTATTCCTGTAATAGCCGGCAAGGGAAAATTCAATTATTTCTTCCTGGCAGTTAATAGCTAAGAATTCATGAAGCTAGTAAAGATCCAACAATTTTATAAAGTTAGATAACCTTTCATTTATGTTACGTATTGTGAAAAAAATATTCGTTAAACATTTTTAATATAACGCTTTAAAAACTACTGTGGTAAGATTCCTAAAAATCTTAAGGAATTTTTTATGCAATATAGTAATGGAATTTTATCACATATTTGTGTTAATATATGCCCATTTGCAGCGCGTAATAATGACTGTTCTGTTGTTTCCATGGAGTTCTTCCTTTTTAAAATTTATGTAGGAGGAATGCTTTGCTGGAAGCACGGGAAAAAACTTCATAAATTATACATTCTCATTACGCCTAAATATTGAAGTAGCAAACTTGCAAACTGTTTCTTGCAGTGAGCTTAAAGAGAAAAATTTATAAATTCAAAACGGCAGGAGCTCTTCCCTCTCAGTGGAGTGGAGTTGAGGGGTTTAGGGTGGATCGAGGTCTTGAGAGCCGATGTGGGTGAAGTGAGTATGGCGAATCGCCGGAACGCAAGTGCGAGAGAAACGGGAGACACCCGTGAAGACCATGGAGGTAATAGATGATGGAGTGGCAACAGCCTATCTTCTACACGTTTATCAAATGAAGGCGATGCCTTGTCTAACTTATTTCAACTGCGCGTGCGCAGACCGATTGTGTACGTCAGCCGCCATATTGCGAGTGGCAAAAGTTACAGAGTAAGCAATGTAAAACATGCTTCTTTTTGCCGCTACTAGCCCTGCATTTTCGGCTTCACTTTCGTGTCTCGGCTTCCACTCCATAGACTAACACCTCCATGGTGAAAACCCTCCGACCAGCGGCATCGTCCGACACAATTCCCACTCGCGGAGGTATGGAAACGACCCTGCCGGGAATCGAACCTGTTTCACCTAGGTGGACGGTGAGTAGTCTGCAACAGAAAAAAGTATCACTTACTAGGTTAACCTAATTTCATGAATAGTTGTGTTTAATAGTACTTACAATCACAAGCGAGATATAATCCAGTTTTTAGACCGAATTGTAAAAATTCATTTCGTAATAAATAAAAAAGAACATTTTATAATTAGGTTTTATATAGTTCAATATATTATTAGCACTTAGCTTTTTGTAATCGTGAACAAACATTTGAATTTTTACACTTGCAAATATTAATGGACAAATATTGGCTATTCCTTTTAAATAAATCAAGATGAAAAATTTTAATACTCCTACAACTTTAAATCTTAATAATATTATAAATGCGAAAGTATGTGTGTTTGTTTGTTACTCAATCACACCATAACGACTCGACGGATTTGGATGAAATTTGGTACACGGGTAGATTTTATTCTGAATTAGCACATAGGGTACTTTTCATCGTAGAAAAACTAACAGTTTCTTAGGGAATAGATAAAATAAGCCACCATTTGAGTAGGCGCTGGTTGGTGGTCTCTTTTTTTATATTTTGCACGCGGGTGCTTTAGTAAAATAAATGTGAAATATTTAATTAATTTTAAAAATAAAACTGTAGCATGCATCAATGACCTTAAGAATAAACATGGCCGGGGAAAGAACAATTTAATCAAGGGAAAAAATTTATTTTGTAGAAGCTGAATATGCTGCTAGACAATCATGGATTTTGAAAACATTCAATGTTATATCCGAGCTTGGCTTCTACACTAGCGTTTTGCTACCTCGAAATATGACGGACATTAAAAAAAATAAGTACATATACCTCGTAGCCTTGATCAACTTAAAAATCTGCACTGTCAGTAATTGTTCGCAAATTTACAACTGTAGTGTACAGACGCAATCATAAAGTACGAATGACAATATTTTACCCATTCATTAGCCGAAGTTCTCGTACATTTGATTAGGAAATATCAGATGAAGTAATCAACTTCGCGTAGAAACAACGCTCGAAATTTTCACGTAAGTAGACTGATGTGCCTATGTGTTCAATTTACCACACTGCGAGAGCGTTAAAATTTCCGTTGCTTGTTTAAGAAATTTACTATAGTCAATTTACGGTTATTTCCAACTTTTCTGAAGCCCTGCTAAAGTTCTACTTCTAGAAAACTTACCCAGAGGCAAAGCGCGCCACATTCGTGCACACCCAGTTTAATATTATTTAGCGTAAGAACTATTTCTTACTATGCATCACCAACACGCCTGTTTTCTCCCTACTTATATTTATATTTGAGGCCCTTTCCTCGACCTACACTGTAGGGCGACGCAAGGTCTCTTTTCCAAAGTAACTACGACCAAACTGTCGCACATCAAAACCCCTCCATATTGAAGCACAACTTGGTTACAAAACTACAAAACACACACACACACACAAGTTCTTTGAAAATTTTCACTATATTTTATGATGAAAGCTACAATCATTATGGCTCAAACCAAAAATACAACACGAATACTGAAATACTACATATACTACATTCCATTAAACCAAGTAGATTTTTTTTTAAAATATAAATACTGTTTTCATATCCATCTCAAAAGGACACATTATACTTCGCAATTTAATTTAAAAAACAATATATAAAATGACAATTCTTGCATTCTCTGGCAGTTCTTTTAAAATACTGATATTTTAAAAATACAATACTGAGCAGAAACCGCCTTAAAATGTGGCATTTTCAAAACTCTATCAAGCCACATTTTTATCATGCAACATTTTAAAAGAGAATTAGCCTTAACTTTATAAAATACATTAAAATTATATTTACTGTTTATTTTTGACAAACCATTTTTCTAAATGACTCATGCTCTTCAAAATTACAGGCTATAAAATCATTGAAACTCTCCAACAGCCTTAGTTTTACCATATTGCATTTAAGTGTGTTTTATTTCGCTTATTACACAACAACATTCTACGTAATTTATGAATGATCTTGTCATTACAAGCTTTTTATATCGTTTCTTTCATATTTCGTTTTCTTATCTGGTTTAGCTTCAAAATACAAGTGTACAAACAAAAATTACTCCTACAAGTAGTTCTGGACCGCAATTGTCCAATTCTACATACTGATCTTAAGAGCCCTACATTTACATTTTTTTTTTGTGTACTTATCTCAGGAATGGTCGTCTCCAGCAGCCATCAGTCTCCGCCGACCTAAGCTGCTGCGGGGAGTTAAATACTAAATCAAAACTAAGGTTGAGCCACGAGAGAGGGTTACAGTTTTACCCTGACTGATCAGAATGAATGGCAGGTCTCATAAGTCGTGTAATTCTCAGAATTTGTGCGTGAAACGCCATCTATTTTAATTAGAAGTACGGTGCACACTCCCTGTTCTGTTTTTTTTTTACTCCATTCTCTCTTGGAATGCCCCAGTGTTGTATACGTATATTTACTTTCTCGTCAATAGGTTGCTTGTCTTATTTAGGAATTTTTTTTCGTGCTCAGTCCTGTTTCTTCCATGACAGACATCTGCGTCGTCATTCATCCCATTGCGCTATTCGTTCAGATATCACAACTCCCTCATCGCCTCTACGTGCCAAGAACTGAACTGGCGTGCAGTCTTGCCGTCCATAACGCGCTTCTATGAGACTTTCACCGGAGACCCTACCATTTTATGACGTGATAATAAAAATGAAGGTTTGATGCACGTCCCTATCCTTCTTTTAATGTTTTGAAACGAAATGTTTACACCTAAAAATTAGCGTGGGAACGCCCGTTTCAGCGATTTTAACTATCTCAAAAACATGCTTTAGAGAGAGATGGAGGAACTGAAAAACGTATAGGGACGCGTAACGTATCTTAACAGTCCTATGTACTGAAACGTTTTCTGTGAAGACGCTGTTTGCGCGTAAACGCGTATCTCGGTAAATAAAGGTTTTGGAAATATGACTTTTTGCCAGAAAAAAAAAAAACAATTATCTATGGCCCAATTTTCTTACTTTTGTCATATTAAGTGTATTCTTGGAGAAAAAAAAATTGGTGAAAATGGTCCAATACCGCATTTCTAAAACTTTTCTACGCAGTTTGCTTAAGCTGTAAGAGAATGGTACAAATATAAGGTTGTAGTTTTTAATTCGAGGCATTTTAACGCATCTAATAAAACCGCTACGTTACAGATCTAATTTGCACAGTACAGAGTTACTACGGAAACACTACACGCTTTGGCGTGTAGGAGCGATGAGGCGCTAGGCGTGCGTGTAACTGTAGCCCGTATCGCTCCCTCGCTTCTCGATCTTGGACGCGCAAGCTACGTAGTCCCCCTTAAGCTAACTCGTGAGCAGACCTCGCTCGGAGACGTCGAGCGGCATCGGAGCTCTGCACACCGACCTTTACAGACGGCCACCTTAAGTACGCTACAGAGCAGGGCTTCGTTCAAGGCCATCGCGCGGCGGCACAACTACCACGCTGACGCGCTCTAGAAGCAGCCATCTCGTCCGAGAATAAGGAACTCCTGGAGGAGCTGTTACACCACGCGGATGTATGAAAAGACTTTGCGAGCTGGCTCAGCGTAATGGCTATAGGCGTGCTGGGGGGGGGGGGGGGTGGAGTCCTGGGAGCCAGCAAGATGAGAGGCAGGAGGACGACGGAGAATAAAGTGGCCCCCCGGAACAACAAATGTTCCTTCCTTCACGAGCCGGGCTTTATAATGTCAGCCGTAATATATGTGAGAGATCTGTAACGTTGCTCTCGGCGCGCAAGGATCAGGAAGGGTGTCGTCTCCCTTTTGCCCGCACTTCTTCTGGTCGCTGGGTCGATTGAACCTGGTTGGCCCTTTATAGTCTATTCTCGGTTTCTTTACCCTTTTTTTTTTTTTTTAAATCAAACCTTTGAAGAAATCTCCCTATGTATGACGTGTTTAGTTATTTCCAACATATGCCATTTATCACAAACATTTTATACTCGTGTTCATAAACGATAATTTTTTTTTCTGTTAATTTTAAATGTTATTCATATTTTATCAATAAATTATAATGCTTCATTTATAAATAATTTGAATTTGAAAAACAGGGAGAAAATAGGTATGTTGGTAATACCTAGTAATAAATAGTTTTCGTGCAGAATATTATTATAACTGAGTGCGTACGAATTCTGCGCTACGTCCTTCGGTGCAAATTTCTACACTTAGCTAAGCTTAGCTTGCACGAGGCGGAGGAATATCCTAGAGGTAGAACTATAGCAGGCCTTCAGAAAAGTCTGAAGTAACAGTGAATGGATTATACCGCCAGTCGTGCACACTCCGAACTGCGGGCGAGCTGTCGAAACTGAGGCCATGCTCGAACTGACAATTTAGTACATTAGTATTTTAGTACTTACTGTTGTCAGCGGCTTCGCTCGCATGCAAAAATTAAACCTGAATTATAATGACCAAGTGCTCTAGCTTAATGATTGGTGGCATATTTTATATATTCCCTAAAAAAAAAACTGTCCGTTTTTTCAGGGATCAAAAGTATCCTATGAGCTAATCCAGAATATAATCTACGCCTGTAAGAAATTTGATCCAAATCCGTCCAGCCGTTACGACGTGATTGAGTAACAAACATACACATCTTCGCATTTATAATATTATTAGGATATAGGCTATTCAAGGTAAAGTGAGCACTTTTGAAAGCCATCTTATTTGGAATAATTGTCAATATATATTTTTTATTGTAGCCTTAGGCGTTAACTTCAAAGTGCGGTGGAATATACACTCTCTGTTCGGCAATATTTATTTTAAAATGTGGTTAAAAGATTAAAGATGGCTGAAAGGAAAAAGTAACCAGGTCCACAAAAGTGCTCACTTTACCGTGAACAGCCTTTAGTTAAGGTTAATTCTACCCAGGTTAGGAACAAAACGAGATTTCTTATGGGAGAGTTTGGCATTGGGGAAATTTTCTGCCGCTAGGTGCGCAGGGTTCCATAAGAGGTCACTTTCATCTCAGATTTTAATCTACGTGAATAATATAAGAGAAATGTCTTACTTGGTTACGTCGTTGTTTTCATACGATACATGAGTGATGTCCTTTTAGATGTCCTAGGTGACCGGCCCTGACCTTCACTGTTATTCTTTGTCCTATGGCCTCTCTCTTTCCTAAACGGTTGAAGAGCCTCTGCCCAGAATACTGGATTATCTATGATCCCATCACCGGATAAACAAGTCTCTTGTTCCCCATCTTGTATCGTTTCGTTTCTTTGGTATATTCTGATTTTTTTTTCCTGTTCCGGCCGTGGGCTTTACTGTTGGCCACATTAAAACAAAAAAAAAAAATTCATGCAGAGTTGTAATACTACAACCGTTTCCTAAGTAACGTGAGTACTCAGAGCTTTAGATAGACCACAGCCTAAATAAGTTTCACAGTGGCTTCAGCAGCTTAGAACAGGAACTTAACTTAGATCAATCTGAAAAAAATTATAACCTTTGAAGGTAAATTTTTGATGTGAATACGTCGTCGGAGGCAATCCAGAAAATCCGATGAAAACAAAATCGGGGGGATACAGTTTGACGTTGCAGCTCCGAATCTATAGTCTACGTTCAAAATTCAATTACATCTCTCCATTGCCAAAGGATCATAAAATAATATTTTACCTTGAGTGAGGACTGTGAAGCCACGCTCATGACCAGGGGGAGAGGGGGATGGAGGCGCAACTTTGAGTCCGTTTCGCCGCGTCTCATAACTCCCGCGTAGTATCACTTTTGACTAGGAGAAGCTGCGATGCTTGCTCAAGTTTCAATCGACAGCTCTCGTCAAGATCAATCGATTGCGTGTATAAAAAAACAATTGTGTGGCGTGGTTATGGTGAAATTGTACGAGTTTAATGTAAAAAATTAATAAAACACGACACAATTTCGGCCTATACTCGTCAAAAAGCCAAGTCGAAATACTGAAATCGTATACGGTTGGAAAGATCGTCTCAAAAGCAAACCAGTGATACCCGTAAAACTCCATATGATCGAGTGAAGCGGTGCCGGGAACGTAAAATAAACATCAAGGCGTCCGAGCTCGTCAACGTAGACGTTTTCACGCAAAACAAACGGCCGTGCCCCCAATACAGCCAAACACAATTTTTATATTATTGTTCGGAGTTTTGAGTGCGCACAGACGGCAACAAGGCCCACTAGAAAGAGCTGGCCAGGGTCTGGATTATGGTTCCATCCCAGCATTCACGAGAAGTGTTTTCGGAAAACGATACATAACTGAAATCGTGACGGCCGGTCCGGGAATCTAACACAGCAACTCCCGAACGTGTGTCCAGTACTTTACCAACTGCGCCACCTCTCTCGGTTTTCAGATGTGGCGTATCAAAATTATTTAAACGTTATTGGCTTGACCTTTTACAATCCAAGGTAAAAAAAAAATCTTCTGATATATGTTACTGTGCATTAGGCATATGCCTGGAATTTCATAATGCTACAGCAAATAGCGTAAACACGAAATCCCCCCCGATGTAAAATTAATATTTTATAATGTAAAAACTTTTAACTGCGTTCAGCTACAACATTACTTTTGTGTCCTTAAATATGTACAATTCTTAATCAAATTTAACTTTCTGGCTTTTCGCTTGAACAGCACCTAAGTGATCGATGTTTCGAATACGACTCCAAAACTTATAACTTTAATAGCTTGCGATGACAAAGCTGTGATTAAAGGAAGACAAAATTTTAAGTGTTGTGTTTTTAAACAACACAATAATCGTGATATTTTTGTAATGTTCGAGAAAAACTTGTAACGCGTGTCGATAAACCGTTAGCCTGTGGTTAGATATCCGTCATATCTAAAACTACTGACACAGACAAATTGTGAGCTGTGCACGAAGAGCTTTGTAATAATGACCGCTAGAAGTTAGTTTATAAAATATTAGAATTAACTTCCCACTAGTGGACTGGATAAATGAAATGTAGCCATTGAAAAAAAAAATTAAGATGTTATCAAAATGGAGAGGTTGTATTCACCCACTATTTAAATTTGTTTTAGATATAGACAAAAAAATATTCCTTCTTGCTTCCCGCGCGAGGCAGGGTAAACTGGGTAAAATGACATCTGGTCCTGAATGGATACAGCTGTCCAATCTTAGCGACATTTCTGTCGCTCCTTTCCAGTCTGGGTGATGTTTACATGTGCGTGGGCCCACTATTTTTTTTGCGCGTTCGAGGCACAGCGATAAGGGCGACAATAAGTAGTACCCATAGTTTTGCTGAAAATAGTTTTGCCTAAAATTAGCAAAACAACTTTAGCAAAATAATTTTTAGGCAAATTACTTTAGGCAAAACGACTTTAGGCAAATCTACTTCCTGGCAAGTCAAGGGAGTAGCTAGAATTTTAGGAGAAATTGTTTTAGGCAAAACGACTTTAGGCAGAACGGCTGCCTGTAAAATTAAGCAGGTAACTGTAATTTTAGACAAAACTGTTTTAGGCGAAACGACTTTGGGCGAAAAAAACTTTAGGCAAAACGACTTTTAGGCAAAACGAGGCGCTCCCACAATAATATGCGCGCCCAGCGCTCCATTGCTAATACACGCAAGGCGCTGAACCGGCGTGCAGTGCTTCATTCGTCACGCTTGTCTGAGTAAACTGCAGTGGGACTTTATTACACCTGATTAAATCCCTCAGATGTAACTACGAATGAATCGTTTAACTTTTCTCCTACCTACCTTTTAACCCATTCAGGCCCAATGTACGCACGTGTACATTACGCACGGGTAGAATATGTTTGAGTTGTTCTGCACACTGCGAAGCTCAATGACCAATGATCTCACATGTGGGTAAATGATTCGCGAACCATCTTAATGGTTTAGGTTATAATTAGTTCATATAACTGTAGCCGAACATTTAGCCCACTGCTCATCGGCTGTGACCACTAAACAACATTGTTTCGACTTAAGTACAGCACGCACCATAAAATGTTTTGTTTGCAACACCCGAAACCGTAAATTAAAGTGGGCCTGAAAGGGTTTTGGAAACGGCGCAGTCAAGCATTAAAAATACCATTTTCCCCCTAATTTCACGATTTTTTTCTATGAATACACTTAATATTACAAAAACTAAATCGTACGGGGTTACATAATTGATTCTTATCTTTTCTGGCAAAACATTGAATACATATTTGTTGAAATACTCGTAAACGCGAAAACAACAATGTACAGAAAATACGACTGGAAAGAAGCTGGGCTGGAGAGTTCATGTAAGAAATGCGAACGAAATTCCCAAGCTATGCAACGCTATGCAAATGTTAGGTCACATGAGAATTCACAACTAAAAAGAAATGTTCAGAATCACTCAGGACTGGTCAATTTCACTGTAGTCAGTATGGAGATCATCATGTTACTTTTGCGTTAACTCTCTGTGAAAACATTTTATAAAATCTTTTCTGTATGTTCACAATGGAACTAATAAAGGTTTGTCTTTCGTAATTTACAATTCAGTACCACCAGTTATGTTGCATCTGAGATCATAAAAATGGCTAGTGTACCAGGTTCCATATGCAATTAACGAACATATGAGTTGTTATATGGAAAACATGTTTCTCGCTGTACCAGTAGTAACATTATCTCCCATATGAATTTACGCCAATTTGAACCCAAATATTTGTTTTAAATCCATAGTTATTAAAATCATTATTATAATTATTATCAACAATATACACAAACGAAGCAATTACTTCGTCGTATGTTGCAATCGTGGCATAATACACAATAAATAATCAAGTCGGAACTTGGTATAGAAATTAATACAGATAACAAAATACCCAAAATTACGTTATCGTCACGTTATAGCTTACTTATATGTATGTACCTTCTCCCACTGCTGGAAAATTACATGGAAAACAGTGTTTGTTACTGTGGAAAGACCTTCAGCAAAAGCTGCCATTCTCGGCGACATAAAATAACCGCCTGTGCAGTGTCGTTTTCGCGCAATGAAGATTTGCGACAATGGGTATATGGAGTTTATGCAAGGTGATACATTGAAGAACCCGCATAAAGAACGCAAGGATTCGTCTTTTGACAGCCAGCAAGTGTTGGCGTCAATACCTCTTGTTGCATCGGCGAGTACTGATTCGCCAGGCGATTATGAAGTGACAGCTAAGTTAAATGACGGAATCAGATACCTACGAGGCGTGGTAGAGTGAGTGAATTGTGAGAGGGACGAGACGAGCTATTGAGGGGGGGGGGGGATGCCAGAGTCAGGTGATGGGTCCGTGGCTTCTGTGGATGTTGGTGGCAGCTGAGCAATGGCGCATGGTGAACTGTTGCCAAGGTAAGCTGGAGTTAGCTCTGTGCTGTATCCTTCCACCACTGAAACGTAGTTCGGCATGTGACGCCGCAGGACGTTTTTAATGGGTTCCTTGTCCATTCGTTGTCAGTGGTCGAACTACGTTTAATTTCCCCAGGCTTCACAGTGGTTATTGGTCGCTGCTGCGTGCACCGAGAATGTACAGAAATGAATGAGCAAGCACCAGCGTACTTCGCAATAGTTCACCACACGCCACTGCAGCTGAGCTATGGTAAGTAGATGGCCAGGGAAGTAGAGCGACGAGGTAAGTAGATGGCCAGGGAAGTAGAGCGACGAGGTGTGCGATGGCCTTGGGCACGGGCGAGTGTGGAAGGTATGTGTTTGTTATGTAAAGTCAATAATTCGCTTCTTGGATCAGAATATTGATCGGCTATATAGCCAATGAAATAAAGAGGCGAGGTTTCAGTCGGCTGCTGAGTGTCGTACTAGGGAGTGGTTGTGCTCTTCCACTTAACGATAATGGAACCTTCAGTGTCACACACATCCAAATTGGTTTGTTGTAATTGGTATGTAATTATTTTCCTCGACAATTTTTACATTTGTTAATATGTTTTGCAACCTTCTCTTGGTTTATCGAATTGGAGGTAGATGGGGTCAAGGTTCCGGCCGCCAACATTTAACATGGGTGCCGGAGTAAGTTGCATAATATGTTCGACTTTTTTTTTTTTTTAATTTATTCGATTTTTTTTTATTTTTGTCCATTTTTTGAGTTTTATATCATTTAGGTTAAGGTCAAGGCTACCAGCATGCCAAAGTTGCCTGCCAAAAATTTTAAAATATGTTTTTTTACAGAAATTGTTATGTCTTGCCTGGAAAATAATGAAACTATATATCTTCTTGGCCTCTGGGTTAATTTGAAGACTGATGTACAGTTTTCTCAGATTTTGGTTTTTGTTCTGCCATACGGCCAGTAATTTCTAGTAAGTGTTTTGAGAAGTTCAAAAATAAATGTAACTTAGTAAAATAAATTCTAGTTCTCCAAAACGTTTGGCTGTTGTTCGGTCATATAGCCAGTACTGGTCATTTAAATTATATCAAGTATAAATTCAATAAGGAATCAGTTAAACGTTTAAAATGAGGAAATTAATATTTTCAAATAAAGATACCATGTTGTTGGCCTCTGTTGGCTATGCTAAGTTATAATATTAGACAAACAAATCCATTAAATCATTTTTAAGGCTAACCATAACCTGTGAGTTTGGCTACAAAATTGATATCGTGTTTGCCATGTATTATTTCCTTGTTGGAAAATTAACTTTGGAGATTAAAATAGTTAAAACTGTTATTGAAGTCATAAATGGCAATGTATTTTAAATGCCAAATAATCTCAATATAAATTACGAGATAATGAGGAACCTTGGGTTCTGATCAAATCAATTACATTTTGAGGAAAAATTACATTTATTATTACATATAGGAGAAATATTTTCTATGTGGGCCAAAAATAATATGTATCTTACCTGGCCAATATGTATAACATTATATATGTATTTAAATATGTATAACTATTGTAACTTTTGCAAAGTAAATATATTTTTATTGGCTGAAATGATATTTCTGAATGTAAAAGGCCTGAGGCATGATCAGTGCAAACTTAAATTCAGGGTTTTCTTTATTGAGAAGAGGAAAATTTTAATTGACAGTGTGAAAATCAAAATCCTGTCAATTTTCAAAATAAATTGCTGTATGGTATTTTCTGGAATAGTTGAAAGTTAAGTGTAATGAGAAACATTATATGAAAAAATAAATAATGAAAGTTTTGAATAAAAGGAAAGCTCAGATCATATGTTTAGAAGGAATCCTGTTGGAAATTCTAATATTTTCTGGAAATCCAATTTTGCTGCGTCTTTGAGTCCAAGGGCGTAGCACTATTTTGATTTTATTAGTTTATAACAAGAGTTTTCTTTTGAACAAACATTATTTCTTGTAAAATTTTAAAAATCGCTTTCCAGTGAGGGTATTTTAAGTGAAAGGTAATTTAGGAAAATACCACACATACAATGTCCTTTAACGGTCTCTTTTGCAGTTAGTTTTTTGCCTGGTGTGCATTTTCTTGAATTTAACAACTTATTTATTTATGATATGCTGTTGTGTAGGTACTTTATTGTATGGATAAGCCTACGGTTTTACTAATTTTTAAAATATAGCGGAATTTCCTTGAGCGATAACTAGTTTTGTCGAAATTTCCTTTCAGTTAGTTTAACGTGGCTTACTTTTAAAGTGTTTGGAGTAAAAATTATATCAGAAGCAATAAATTAGTTATAGTTGGCTCGTAGTTAGTATATTTATAAAAATTACTTAGTTAAATTTGTTAATCGTTTGTTATTCCGTCATAAAAGAGAATTAATTTTGTCATCTGTTAAATGCCTAATATGACATATCGAGTGACGGACACTGTAAAATTGTTCTGAGCATAAATTTACTTCTATCACGCCATCTATTAGTTGAATAATTGTAAATAAAAAATCAGATTTATACAGATGCCACCAGTTTAATTAATTATTGAACTCGTAAAAATAATTAAATTAAGAGTAAATCAAAAACACCTTTAAATGTGTATATAAAAACACCATATCCCTAAACTGTTTATAACTTTCTGTTATAGGTTATTCACGGTTAAATTTGCACTTTTGAAAGCCCTGGTTAAGATCTATTTGTTTGCACGGTCTGTATTCCTCCGCCTTATGTAAAATTAACATTGCCATGGGCATAATCACTTTATTCGTACTTAGGTCAGGTGAGACTACGGAATTATTAGAAAAGTAGATACATTATAAATCTTGTAATTTTTACACTTCGATACATTAAAAAAAAAACGAAATAAATAAATTTATTTATCATAAATGGTTACCTAACACTTTTTATTCGAAGTTACGATATGGAACTACTTTCTGTCCATCGTTACCAACTTTACTGGTCTCTCAGTGAGCCCGTTAAAATATTTGCAGAAATGGGCAGTGACATTTTTTTAAAGGTTGATTTCAAAAGTGCTCGCTTTATCGCGAACAGCCTTTATTGCTGTTTCCGAATGAGTTAGTTCGATAACAGTCGACTTTCGTGCGCATTTGCAAGCCCGCGTTAAAAATTAAATACCAGATATATATATATTTTTTCTTTATTCAGCGAGTAAGACTTTATATATTTCCTACGTAAGAAAAGGCTGGTTCCATGCATATAAAAATATTGCTCTTAAAACTCGCCTGCTGTAACTTATTTAAGCGAGTTGCAGTTGTCATAGTAGTATACGCGGAGTACCGAGTATATAACGACAGCCCCCGAGAAACATTTCTCTTCTTCTAGTTTGTACGAACTGATGATGCGGAATTTGTGCTTTCCCAGTTCCATCAAGTGTGTTTTTTTTTTTTTTTTTTTTTTTCGGTGGAAACTAATTATATTATTTTCGTTCATTCTTCCCATCACAATCTGTAATAGAGAAAAAATTTTTCTCTCTCGCGTCATTCCCTTTTTTCATTTTTATCTAAATCTGGGAATCTGTGATAGTCTATTTTGCATTTTCCTGAGGGCATGGTCTTCAGATTTATAGTTACTATTGCACCTACTCTGTTGTTCGTAAAGAAATGTTTTCTACCGTTTCTGGAAAATATGGAAATAGTCGTTGAATAAGTATAGCTGGAAGGTTATCAAGGGACGAAATATACACACTAACAAATGCATGTACAAATAACAACTGTACCGGCTGATATTTAATAATACCAACACTGTAAAAACAATGGGAACATTAACTGACAACTGTAAGGTAATATTCGTAAACTTGTGGGGGAAACATAGTTTTCCGTACAGGTAAGGGAAACTTGCCGCACTCTGGAGTAGAATTCACGTACATGGCAGTGGAAAATCCCATACATGGATGGGAAAATTACCTTACGACGCGTGCATCTCTTCAGCACCCTCAACAGCTAAGTGGGGGAGACGGGCGGAAGAAAAAATCCTTTAATACGCTAATATTCTCTGGTGTTGTCATGTTATCGTCGTGGTGTTAATGGCTAGAGCGTCGGTTTATCGTGCTAGAGAGCCTAGGTTCGCGCCCACCTATCAGCAAGAGTCTAAGTATTTGGTGTTGAGATTTCAGTTACCATTCGTCAGAGAGAATAGGTAATAAAACTGTTACCAGTAGAAATACTCCGCGGTATTCTTGAATGTAGTTATATGGTATTATTATTATTTTCCCACTTTTGTCAGATACTTTTTCAGTACGATTAGGGAATAGTACTTTACTTGTCATGTAATTTTACTCTACATTTGAGAGGTAATATCTTTCATGCAGAGGTAATAAAGGGAATTTTACCTCAATATTTTTTTTTACAGTGAATCCTCTTAGAAGTTATTTTGATGGCTACTATAAACACAACCTGTCGTATTTAACTTTTTTGTCAGCAGTAATGTTGTAAGGCAAAACCCAGAATTTCAGCCTAACGTACGCGCACATTCGTACTTGTACAATAGTATAATTTCTTTAAACACTTAACGTGAATTAAAGATACTTTATAAAGCTTAGGTGCCACACAGTCAACGCACAATAACGCTAAATATAAGTGCGAGTGCTAAGTTGGCCGCAAAGCGAATTGCATTATAACGGTACAGCATCTCGCTTACTGACACAAGAATGATCTCTCGAGAACGCTCCTTAGTTCGTTGACTTAGGGCTGAAGCAGATAACATAATATTGCGCCGGAACAGCGCAACACTAAATGCAGAACTGACATAACGTTGCTCGAGAGTCTACAACAACGCTGAATACATATTTGACACCGATCCGGCTAGTGTAAGTATAGCCTATTCACGGTCAAACGAGCACTTTTGAAAGACCTGCTTAAGATCTACCGTCGTGTATTCATCCGTCTTATGTAGAATTAGCATTGCCATGGGCCTCGCCGCTTTACTATAAAGGTAAATATTTTTCAAATTCGCTAATTTTAACACTTCGATGCATTAAAAAAATATTAAGCGAACGAAATAATATAAGTTATCACAAATGTTTACCTAACACAAAAGGCTGTTCATGGTAAAGTGAACACTTTTCAGGCCCGTATTTTATTCTTTAACCACCTTTTTAAGCAAATATTGTCGTGTAAGTAATAAACACAGTGGTTATAATCCGCCGCATTCGGAATTTAACGTCCAAGGCTATTATATAATATATTAGTTAATTATTGTTCCGAATGAGATGGCTTTCAAAAGTGCTCACTTTACCGTGAATAGCCTATAGGTATATATTCGACGTTAAGATGCGGAACTACTTTCCATCCAGCGTTACCAACTTACTGGGCGCATGCCACTCAGTGCGCCTTTTAATATATAGGCAGGTAGGAGCAAGGACTTTTTTTTTTAAAGTTGATTTCAAAAGTGATTTATTCATCGTGAACAGCATTTAGTGTTCATTATTGAAGGCCACGAACAATTTCAGCCGCTTAATGCTTTTCTAAACAATATGTTCAGTTTATGACACTTGCTGATGACCTAGCTCACGTGGGCTATGTTTAGGTCACAGAAGAGGTATCTCGTTTCCCGCTCGTCTACCCCCATCGTATCAGAACCCAAGTTCATTATTTTAATGAACATGACACATGTAGCTGTACCGAATGACAAATGCGTAGCAAATGCAATGGCGGCCTTTTAAGAAACTAAGAAACCTTGGGAAACAGACTATATCGTCATGGTCGGGTGGAGTTTGCTAGTGGCTAACAGCTGAGCGAGACGTATGGCCAGCAAGAGCTGCCGTTCATGGCTTGTTGATATTGATTTTGTAACTGTGATTTACGTCACTACTTAATTAAAAACAAAAAACTTTTAAAAAATTGTTGGATAGCAGGTTTTAATGTCTCTTTTTATTAGTTCTGCGAAATGAATGTGACGACCGGAAAAGTTTTCTTTGTGTTTTAATAAGAGAAAAAAAAATCCTACGTCACCAAAAACCAATAAGATGAAAACCAATATTTGAAAGTTGAAAACTAATATTCGAAAAAAAGATCAAATTGCAGTAGTACATTTTGTACATTTTTCCATTTTATTCTTATTACGAGTTATTTTCAGGAGTAAAAATATGAACTTAAAATTGCATAAATTAGCATTTTAAAAAATAACCAGAATAGTGTCCTTTGTTTGGTAATATTTGACATCATCTTCACCCATCTTTTACAATGTTAACATGATCGGGTAAGGACGGCGTCCATAGCCAGTCTTGCATAGGGCGCCCCTTCACCAAAAACCGGCCCTGTAATGTGGGATATGTCTTTACTGTGCGTACTGAGGTAACCCCTCAGGAGTGGCTGATAGTATTTTCTAAATATTTTTCCAGAATTTTGTATTTTATAGCCATTTTTTTTTATGTTATGTTCGGAAAGGTTTCGTATATAGTATTTTGTAATTAGTAAAGAAAACATTTTAGAAAGTGTGCTTATTATATGTAGGCTTCACTTTAAGTTTCATCGCGTTTTCACAGTTATCGTTTCGGTCAATTCGCATGCTTTAAGAATGAACCAGCACTTCGTTAGGAAACACGCCCGCTTCATCCACAAAACACTTTCGTTACCTATAAAAAAAAATAAGGTGTCGCCAATTTTCATAAAACAAGGAGAACGCATCTCTGCAGCAGGCACTCCCTAAATGCCACGTCCCTGTTCTGCCACTACAGTGGCGCTCGGCACGGACTGGCTCCGTGCAGTCTGGCTCGTCCCGTACGTATGAAAATGCCGTGGCTTCTTTTTAAAAAAAAAATTGTTAACTCGTTATTCGCTACATAAACCAGACAAAACACGAAATATTCGGAAATTTTTATTTCAAAGTCTGCAGCATGCTTACAGTTTATAACTATGGTGCCCGTTGACGCAGCTTACGTTGCGGATATTTTCAATAGCGCAGGCATTTCCTTTGAATGTACGTCTGTAGGCCGATTTATTCAATTGCTGCGAAATTTATATTCAGTACAGGTATCCCTTCAGGAGGGACGCATGCAGTAACTGGAAAAAATGAGGAGGAGGGTGGGGGGGGGGGGGTGCAAATTTCTTTTGCAGTAGAGCATGCTTCTGGATGATCAAATCAAAATTTATAACTAGGTAAACATACCACAAAACTTACAGATGAGCGTGTCTACAACTTACTTTCACACGCATTTTTTTACAAGTACTCGCCTCACTTTTAACAAGTTAATTTTTCAGTTCGATGTGCCCGGATTCACGTCAAAAAGAGAATCGAGTGTCTGTATCTACGAAATTCAATTACACGCAGTATAAGCATTTTTACTGGTGTGAGGTGATGTACTTCTGCATTGTTGAGATTTTTCCTCCGTGTTGAATCCACTGAGAATCATTAAAATAAAAAATTCCCCAAAACCTGGTATTAGGCTACACTTCTAAATTGGGTATGGTAATTTTCAGATCACAAAAGGAAAAATAAGTACTTGTTTTACGAATTAAATATAGGAAATGTCTTATATCGTGATGAGTAATCACATCAGAACAACTGGTTTTTTTCTTGGTGTCCCTCTTACAGCTAATTCTAAAGTAGTCAATATTACCTTTCAATAGCTCTACAAACACAGTATTTTATTTTTTTTTTGCGAATTTCTTTGTTTCCAACTTTTCTATGTAATTGACCTAATTTGTTTTGAAATGAGTCTAATATTTGTCACTAAGTATCCGAAGATATTCTATTACACGGAAGAATATTCTCTAAACCTTTTGATAATATAATTACATGCTTTATTTCATGAAAAATATTTCACGTTCCTTTTAGAATCATTTAATATTCTTTCCGTATTCAATCAGCAACGACCAGAAAGATGAAACACAATTAATGAATGCCACTTTGTCGAAGGACTCCATGAAAGCAGCACATGAAGAAGCAATAAAAGTATTATGACATGCTAATTGGGATCCGGTATCAACGAGCGAATAAACATAAACAAACCTTTCCTTCTTCCTACTACAATTAAAAACCGCAATTTATTTGAAAGTTTTACTTGGAAGTGCGATAATCGTAACACGAGTTATTAAAGGCTTTTTGCCGAGTTTCGTACGAATTTTTCACATTTAAGCTATTAGACGTAAATGCTTGAATTCATATTCTTAATCATAATTATATTTTCATATTCATTTTTTCGCCACAAAATCTTTGATAAATCCTTTTTCTATTCTCTATAAAATAATTCGAGTTTATCGACAGCTAAATTGAAGCACGTTGTTTAATTTGCACGTCCATTCTCTCCAGGAATATTTCGTTCACATTTGTGGCATAAAATTTCCCAATTGCTTGCAGAATAATAAACTGCATGAAAATAAATGAAAAGTATTATAGTTATTAAACATTTATAGTGCTAATTAGGAAGCATTTTAAGATTTCATACAAGGAGAGTAATTAAACACAAAAACATCAAAACAAAGAATGAAACAATCCCTTCAGCAGCTCAATTGAATCCCTTCAGAATTAGGTGCTACTTCATAAAGTTCGGCGTCTGCCGCGGTACAAAGCAAAAGAACGCCGTGGGAGCTTAAGAACGAGGAAAATAAAAAAGCTTAGCTAAATGAATGTAAAAGAATTAATTCTTTTTTTTCTATTTTCCCTCCACGCAAATGAGCCGCCAGCTTTTATTTTTCCGCCCCAGGGTGGAGCAGCAGAGTGACCAAGGGAATCAATGTAATCTCCGGTTAAAGAATATAGCTATTTCACGCTCCGTGAATGTTTGTTGGGTTAATATTAGTCCGCTTAGAAGAGAAGAGAAGGGGGAAAAAAAGAAAAAAAAGAAAGGAGTTCATGGGCAAACGTTTACCTTGCCGCTTTCGCGCGGTTTTTAATTAATCAAACATGTCCCGTCCTCTTCTCTTGCCTGCCTCATCCCCCCACTCTATTTTTCCCCTTCACGCTCCTACCCTGTGGCTACCGCACCTTTCGGCGTCCGGCCAGGAATTGTTAAAGGGAGTAGGGATATAGAGAGTGTTAGAAAGGATGGGGATGGGAGGAGGGGAAAGGTAGGGGTGCTGCCCCAGAAATTTATTGGCCATTTATATTCTCGCGAGCTTTATCTGTCGCGCGGGATTATAGGCGAGAGAGTTCCCCCCACACCATCTCACCCGCCAAACCCGTGCCAGGACTATATTTTTTGTAACGCGGCGAAAACGAAACAGTTCGCGGTGTTATCGCCGTGGTGGTGGGGGCAATTAATCACGTGGTCTGGGCTATGCGCACCGGTACACCCTTCCTACCTCCTACCGCCCCCCCCCCTCCATGCATCCCTTTTTTGACCACCACAACCCTCCTACGCCATTCTTCCATTTCTAGAGAGTGGCGAATGCGGGAGGGGGGGGGGGAGGGCAGTTGTGGGAACGACCGTCTGCTGTGTACGTGGGTAGCTTTCCTCTCTCTCCCTTTAATATCAGCAAGGGCTGGAGCTGTCTTCGCCTGCGTGCAGGTTTAGGGCGGAACGGATCACCTGCCGAGTTTCGAGTGTCGGGGCTTTATGCGTCGCGATGCGGTGGTCATTTTTTGTACGTTCGGCGGTACTGTGTGCCCGGAACAATCCGAGCGGGACCGAGTGAATGATCTGTTTATTACCCTTGCTCCTTCCGGTCGGGACAATCTTATTGGCGCGCGCGATGTTGTGCTTCCCTACAGCGTGACACATCTAGAGAAGAAAGAGCGAAATAAGATAAACGTAAATGGGTTGTAGTTGCTGCTCGGTTGATTGAACGCCTTTGAGAGCCACGTTTTTTTTTTTTCTCTGCCGATTACGTATCCTTCTGCAATATGTAAAAACTGACATAGCCGCAGGACAAATATCCAATTTGGACATGTCGACATCGCGAAATTGCACTGAACTTAAATATGTTACTGGTAATATAGACTAACTGTTAAAGGCCGTTCACGATAAAGTGAGCACTTTTGAAATGAACCATAGAAAAAAGTCACTACCACTGAATGCATACTTTTCAGTGGGTGCATTGAAAGACAATTGCTCAGTAAAGTTGGTACCGATGGATGGAAAGTAGGTCCATATCTTAACGTCGAATAAAAAGTGTTAGGTAGCCATTTGTGATGACTTAAATTATTTATTTCGCTTTCTGTTTTTTTTAATGCATCGAAGTGTAAAAATGAGCATATTTACCTAATATTTAGTTACCTATTAATTTCACCGTTTTACTTGACCGACGCATGAATAAAATGACGAGGCCCATGGCAGTGTTAATTTTACATAAGGAGGAAGAATAAACAAAGTGCATACAAGTAGATCTTAGCAGGGCTTTCAAAAGTGCTCATTTTACTGTGAACGACCGATACTTTAATGGATGTACTGGTAAACTTCCTAAAGTGAATTGGAAGTAATCAACCTACATACTATATGAAAATAATACCACACATCTGGCTACAAGAATGAAACGTTTAGCGTCGCCACTACACAAAGTTGGGAAGCTTCTTACGCATTTAACTGTTCCCTGAGCAAATGTGGGAACGCCAGCATGAATGTATGAAAAACAATAACTTTACCATCTGCACTTTTTCACTCTACGGATACACTCTTAGTTTGGAAGCAAATCAGCGTCTCATCACTTGACATGCAGTAAGAGGCAAAATATTTTTTAATCAACGGTGGATTATATTCTGAATCCTTTTGCAACACATTATTTGTTTTGCAATAGAAAGGTGGTATGTGCTATGAAAAGTACAAATCAAAACCCTGAATATAACGAATATTTATCTAGTTTACATTTATAAGTGCAATCTAGATGAACGAAGTTCTTCAGGCCATACCTCCAGATGCCGAGATTTAGGGTATGTAAACCGGATAAGACGTGGATGTAATAGTCGTTTATAGACGAAAGTTTACTTTAATTAAGCAAATAATTATCCCCGCGACCAGCGTACTTGCACAGAAGTTAGTAGCTTCAAGGAAGCAGTTTCCGAAGGTTGCGAAACAGTTTTCAGAAGTGTAGTCGTATACCCATCATTGAATAACAGATAAAAGTCTCATGTTGTGGTAATAGTATTAATGTTACAAATAAAGTAATGTTTTGTTATCTGCGAGAGGCCATTAACTAATGCTGCTGTTAATATATATGCTATTGCTATTAGTGCAAATGTAAATCAGAAGTACTTTTGTAACAAGTCTACCTCCATATTGTGCTGTCGACAATAAAATGGTGTTTGTGTTGCGACAAAACAAATTTGTGTTGAATTGTGGTAAACGCCTAGGTTAACAATTTTCGTAGTTTTCCTTTGCTTTATAAAAACATTCCGATGTAAACTAAATTAACTAAGATTACTTTATCTCAGAAATAAATTATCACCTATAAAAATACTAAGAAGTTGAGGAGAGTCGAACCTACGCCGTGTGTACATAACGATCGCAACGTTTAGTCACGACGCCCTACTAAATCCTCTATTATAACATGTTGTGGGTATTTTACAACATAAAACGACAAACTGTAGCACACACTAGTTATGCGGAAATATTTTATGCTCTGAAAACATATACATATTTGAAACACACAAACTGCTTTGCAAGGTTAATAAGTCGACGTAAGTTACTTTCAGTCATGATTGTATTCTTTAAAATTTAAATACAGTGGTTTAAATTTACGAGAGTATCAACTAGTATGCGCCATTTTACAATGAAGTGAGACCATAAATATATCATCGTGAAATAAGAGAAGTTGATGCCAAGTCAGCGTAAATTAGTGGTGGCTTGACATTACTATAGATGTCGTAGTAACACAGTTATGTGCTTCCTTTTATCTTTCGCGGAATACAACGTTTAGTTGTTGAAACACTCATTGGTAGTTTTGTTGAAATTAACACTCCGGCAGTATATTTGAATTACAATAATGTAACAACATGATTCGACAATAGTTTTTTTTTTTGTAGCAACGATATTACACTTTATTCTGAGTGTGTAGAGACCAGGAAAATTTGCGAGCTGAAAAACCTGTAAGCGAGACTTCAAAGCCGTTTGTATACTCAGTGTGGTACCTTCTACGGCCATCTTTTACAAATATATAAGCCAGCCTGAGCATAGTAAAAGATGCGACCTCCCCCATCGTTTACCCATCTTTCTCATCTAGCGTTTGTAACCCATTTCCATAACGAAATCCTTTCCGATCCTCTGTTTCTTGCCGCATTTTTTTATTGCACTTCACAAGCTTCATGCAACTGCGCAATTATTTCCTATTGAAAGGTTTTTTTACGGTGTATCTACAAGTTTTCCACCCTTTCTTCTTAAAACTATTTTATCCAGTAACTATAGGAATCAACTGTGGTCCCAAATGCGACCACATTTTCCCAATTCCAGGAAGGCCGCAATGCATTTCTCCTATAGTTATAGTCTGTTCACAGTAAACTGAGCATTTTTTTAATCCCTGTCAAATATCTACTTGTACGCACTTTGTGTATTCCTCCACCATGTAAAATTAACATTGCCAGGGGCCTGATCACTTTATTCATGCATCGGTCAAGTGAAACTTTGAAAATATTGGAAAATAAAATATTTTACAAATTTGCTAATTCTTACACTTACGTATTTGCATTGGGACTCATAAAGCAAAAAGAACGATTTCAGTATTCACAAAATTTTACCTAACACTATTAATTCAGCGCTAACGCATTTGACTGCTTTCCGTCGTTCCTTCCAACTTTTCTGAAGCCCTGGTAAAGCTCTAATTACATGATATTCCTCCGCGCATGCTAACAAAGCTTAACCGAGTCTACAAACTTACACGAAAGGAAGAACGCACCGCATTCGTGTGCACTTAATGCAATTCTATCTTGCATAAGAACTATTTCTTACTAGTTTCTCACTATGTTTATTCGTATTAATTTTTAATTATATATATCGAGTGACGGGCTTTCCATCTGGGACCCGTAGGTGCCAGTCATCCCCGGACATGACATGAAATGAGAGCCTAGTATGGAGAGGCGCTGAAATGCAAAGGCGGGGGAAACGGGAGTATGCTGAGAAAACCCACCGGCCGGATGGGAGTGATTTCTCAAAGGTTTGATTTAAAAAAAAATAAAGCGAAAAAACCGCGAATAGACTTCTGTAAATTTCCTGCATGCGTGTGAGTATGGAGATCCGTCATAGAAGAGATAAGCTTACAGAAGTGTAATGATGTCGCGTCTCTGGTGAGGGCGTATATACACGGTGCTCGGAAATTCCTCTTAGAAACTCATATGACTTGTAGGGGGGACTGAGTAGACTATCTTTTGAATAGGAACCCATGTCCGGAAACGTATCGTTTTCGTGCTACAGCCATTTTGAATTAAGTGTATCACTCGTCCACTTCCGCTGAGGGAAAGAGCAATGTCTCGGATATGCCTGTGTTGGTATGCAACCGGGTAGGCAGTACATTACTTCAGACAATCGTACAATTACCTGATAGCACGCGACGTCTACCCTGCCTCGAGCCCCATTGCACGCGCAATTGTTCACGTACTCTCTGACGGGCTCTGTTCAACGTGATGCAGTACAGCCTCTTCCAATTCGGGAGTGCGGCGTCTCTTTGGAGCACCGCAGTCGTTCCTGTCGGTGGTGAAGGTACCTTGTTCTCGGAGCCGTCGCATAATTGTGGCAAAAAGGGTATGCGATGGCGTCGCATGTTGTGGATAACTCTCTTGATACAGCCGACGAGCTGCTCTTCCATTACCTTCAGCTGCGCCATACACAAGGATCATGTCTGTATATTCCGCAAACGTGTACTCGACCATGTTAATCGGAGGCACGAGGACGCGTGAATGGGGCTCGATGCAGGGTAGATGTCGCGTGCCATAAGGTGATTGTCTGAAATAATGTACTGCCTACCCAGTTGCATTCCAACGCAGGCACATCCGAGACATTGCTCTTTCCCTCAGCGGAATTGGACAAGTGATAAGCCTGATTTGAAATGGTTGTCTCACGGAAACGGTACGTTTAAGGAGATGGGTTCCTACTCAAAAGATAGTCTACTCAGTCTCTTCTACAAGTCCTAGGAGTTTTTAAGGGGAATTTCCGACCATTCTGTATTTGCTGATTGCTTGCACGAGGCTCTGTATATTCTATTTACGGTTTCTTCCCACTTTTTGAATCAAACCTTTGAAAAATCACCCTATGTATGACCGACAGATAGCGTTGTTTCGGGAACTGCTGTCTGTTGCCGACTCCCGTCTTCAGGTAGCGACACACAGAGACCTAAGAACACAAGCGCGACTCTATCCCCTCTTGGAATTTACCAGTGTTGTATACATATATATATATATATATATATATATATATATATATATAATCGACCATAGGTTACTTGTCTTATTTAAGTTTCTTTTACGTGTTCAGTCTTGTTTTTCCTCGACAGACATCTGCATCGCAATGACTAATATCCAAAAATCCTCTACACAATCACCGAGCGAGGTGGCACAGTGTTAACTCGCTGGACTCGCAATCGGGAGGACCCGGGCTCGATTCCCGGTTCGGCCTTCCATGGCTTCCCGAAATCACTCCAGGCGAATGCTGGGATGGGTCCCTAATAAAGCCTAAGGTCGATTCCTTCCCCAAAGCCATCCTCCCTGCACAAATTGCACCATCTCTAATGACCTCGGGCCAGGCTTCACAGTACATATTAGTGTAGCGAATCAAAGGCTAAATTCGGACAAAGATCTGTCATCTTTTGTGATAGTATTTTCATTTAAGTTTTTATTGTTTAAGATTGAACGCATCTACATGTGTAAACCATCCAAATTTTATTTTCTTACTTTTAAATGCACTTTTTCATTATTTATAAAATGTCTCAAATTTATAAATAATGAAAACGTACATTCAATATTAAAAAATTAACTTGGAAAGCTTGCAAATCCAGATGACTTCAATCTCTAACAAAAATCTTTAGTTGAATATACTACCACAAAAACGACTGAGATATCTTTGTCCGGATTTAGCCTTTGATTCCCTATACGGCCATGCATGGTGAAGCCTGGCCTTAAGCTCAACTATCTATCTACCTACCATCTAGTCACTCGCCCCCATTGCACTATTCATTCAAATATCACATCACTGGCAGGCATAGAGGCGAGTCGTCGACGGAGGAAAGACTGCACGGCAGTTCATTGCCCTGCGCTCAGAGGCGACGAGGCGCTCAATGAGAGCCGCTCGAGGGAGCCACCTTCGCTTCTAGGTGGCTCCTGAACAGTCAAACGACACCCTTAAAAAGTAATTAACACGTCCATCGAGCTGCGTCACCGGATACCGTTCACCGACTGCGAGATTCTCCCCAGTTTATCGGTCGATACCACCACTGCTCCCGACCCGTCTTTATTGGACGCCGCTTTACCCCGGCTCTCATTTGTTCCCAGAGCTTCACGGGGCGGAGCTAGTAAATCCTTTGAACTGTGGATCACCTTGAACTGAAACGCCAGTCAGACCTGAATATCCGCCTGTCCTTTGTGCATTTTTGAAGGGATAGGGCGGTCGCTGTTAGAGGCTGTCCGTGGTGAAATGAGCACTTTTGAAAGAACTGCTAAAGATCTATTTGTATTCTCGTTGTGTATTCTTCCGCCTTATGTGAGATTAACATCGTCATGTGCCTCGTCGCTATATTCATGCGTCGGTCAAGTGAAACAGTGAAATTATTAGAAAAGTAATTATTTAACAATTCTGATCATTTTTACGCTTCGGTGCATTAAAATACACAGAAAGCGAAAAAAAAAAAAAAAAAGTTATCAGAAATACTTACCTAACAGCTATTATTCGACGTTAAGATACGGAACTACTCCCCATACATTGTTATCAACTTTACTGGGCGCATGTCACTCACTGCGCCCGTTAAAGCATATGCAGGTAGCAGGGGTGAGTTTTTTATAAGGTTGATTTCATAGGTGCTCACCTTACCATGAAAAGCCTTTAGAAAAAAATCTCTGCTCCTGCCTGCATACATTTTAACCGGCACACTGAGTGATATGCGCCCAGTAAAGTTGGTAACAATGGAGGGAAAGTAGTTCCATATCTTCAACATCGAATTAAAAGTGAAGGGTAGCCATTTGTGGTAATTTCAATTATTTATTTCGCTTCCTATACTTTAAATGCATCGAAGTATAAAAAATGAGCAGATTTGTACGATATTTCATTTTCTAATAATTTCACAGTTTCACTTGATCGATGCATTTATAAAGCATTGGGGACCACTGCAAGGTTAACCTTACATAAGGTGGAAGAATACACAAAATGCATACAAGTAGATCATAAGCAGGGCTTTCAAAACTGCTCATTTTACCGTGAACAGCCTAACCATATTTTCATGCGTCCTGCTTCGATACTTCTGTCTTCTTCCCATCCATCACATATTAGTATTAAAATTTGTTTGGTAATTTGAGTGCCCCCGAACTGCGATCAAGGTTTGGTAGAAGAACACTACGCCTTAAGAGGGCGCGGGACAAAAAATTAATGCCATTGAGGTTTATCATATTTTACAAATTTTATGGAAGCCGATATAGAAAAAAAAAGGAAAGGACAACCATACAGAATAGTTTTTACTAACTACGAGAGCAAATATTTTACCTGAGTGACGTTATTCTGCCGAGATATTTCTGGTGCCGTCAATTTTTTGTGTGTTTTGTGGTGCAAGACACTATGCGAAATTGATACAGTAATACTGCAAAATACTTGGTCTTTAAGTTGGCAAAACCTATTATCTAGGATTGCCATTTTAATTTTTTTCTATGTTGGCTTTCAAAAACCAGTAAAGATCAATTTACGTATTCGGTGTTAATTTATGTCCCACAC
Source organism: Dryococelus australis (assembly GCA_029891345.1). NCBI lineage: Eukaryota > Metazoa > Arthropoda > Insecta > Phasmatodea > Phasmatidae > Dryococelus > Dryococelus australis. The sequence goes on from CM057002.1 coordinate 39,122,678, forward strand.
CCCCTAAAGTCTGAATCAGTGAGAATTTCATTCTCAAAATCAGTTGACAGTATCTGACTGATTCAACAGTCGCCTCAGTGAATTTAACTGATAAATTAGTGAGAAGTGCCATTTTTCCTTCATTTATTTGTTCAGTGACGCATTTTCCATCCTGACCTTTTTTTTTTTCAGTGGTTTTTTTTTTTTGACATGTAGATGACCTAAACAACATGTATCCAATTTTAAAACACCGCATAAACTAATATAACTAATAAAAATACTTCGTTAAATGTGAGGCACGTCTTTCATTACACCGCTTTCCGAGGGAGCATGAACATTCAGTCTTTCATTCCGTTTTTACGTAATTCATCTCGTGTTCACGTAATCACCATAGCGCTCTGTTAGAATACTTAAACTGCATTAAATGTGGTGAAGTGAGTGCATTCATGCGTACTATTTGTCTTAACAATACTAACGCAACTAATCAAACTAAAAACGAAAAGATGGGGCATACTATTAAAAACTATATACTTTCGATAAACAAATATAATATCTGTATTTTATCGTTTACTATCAACATTTAAGTGGTAGTTCAGTTGGTAAGGTAACGATCTGCGAGTGGGGATGGTGGGTGTTCGAACCTAACCACCTGCAAACATTTTTTTTCTGCTTTATTAAATTACGGTAAATGGCGCAATATAATAATTACAATAATAACATGTCTTTATTTTTTTTGTGGCGAAGTTAAGGTATTATCGCATTCTCTTACATTTAACCAATTTGCATAATAAAACATAAAACTTATTTTTGAAAAGAAAAAGAAACAAAACAATGACACAAAACTTAATGTATACTCTAAACTAAATATAGAGAATCTTATATGAAATATATAAAAGCAACATACATAAAATAAAAATAACCTAAATAGCGAACATACACGATTTCTCTTTACACATACACGCATAAACTACAAGATAACATCGACTATCAAAAATTTAAAACTGAAATTTATTTTAAGGATTACTGAAGGAAAGAAAATCACAGCAAATAACTATTTAATCACGGGAAAAAGACAAAAAAAAAATTAACATAAGATATTAAAAATTATAATTAAAGACGTCTAAAAGAATAAATACTGATTATCGGAAAAATGTTTATTTCTTGTAATGATTCGGCTAAATTCAATAAAAACAATATTTAATTCGCAGCACGCAGTTGGCCGTCTCTTATTCAGTCAGTGAAATTATTTCACTGAAACGACCGGCCATTTTCCACTGACTCTTAACGGGAGCCATTTTCGCGGATTCGAGTAGTTGAGTTTCACTGCGAATGAGTGGATTTCCACTGATTACAATTTAAAGTGTAGAGATTAAGGAAATGGAAAAGGAATAGGTTAGGACCTATTTTAAGGCGACCGTCCTGGTGTTCGTTCGGAGTGATTTCGGAAAACCGAAATCAAGATGGCTGGATCGGGAATTGAACCCAAGTCTTGCCAAATGAGAAACCAGCGAGTTGGTGAGCTACCTCACTTTGTAACGCTACCGCGCTATGCATATATCATATCGGCTTTATTCAACTACACTTTTATATTTCACTGTGTGTAACTACACTTCATGTGACCTGGTTTGCAGCTTCTGTCTTCTGTCCTTCCGCCACGTATGTAAATACGTTATCTTTTCTCCTTCCGCCACACATTAATATGTAGAAATGATATCTTCTGCCAGTTCGCCCTGTGTTAATATGTAAATATTTATATTTCCACTAATACAAGATTAGTTTTAACACTCCCTCCAGTTATACTGGAAATGTAAACATCAATATGATACGTCGACCTCCCGTGGTGCGGTGCGGTAGGTCCTGGGTTTGAATCCTAGATAAGGCATGGCAGGTAAACAGGTCTGAACTAAATTATAATCTGGTGAGAGTGCACGACTGAATTTAATTCGCAAATTAGTAGCAGCTTTAAGACCACTGACACCTGAGAAGTTAAAATGAAATATATTATTAAGTAATAATCATTTATGTGTTTCTACCCAAATTAAATATCTTATACAAGTAGTGCTGTAGTATGTGTCAAGATTTTTTTTTGTAAATGTAATGTGTCAGTCTCTTATTTACTAAACTCACATAATTGTCAGTTTCATACGTTACGTATTACAAATCATTTGATCATTTCCCGTCAAACTTGTATTACAAGTTGTGCAATGGAGCCAAAACATCTGGTTTTCATGAAGAAATAATTTCAGTTGTTACCAAGACCACGACTTTACAAAATTCTTTTGATTCCTTTTAATGGAATCAGCCGATGAAGTTTCTTGAAGTGTTGTACAATTTTAAAACGATAGTTCGTTCAAATAATGTCACACAAATAACATAAAAATGTGCACTTCCTAAAATACCAGATTTTATTTTTCAAAAGACCACCTACATAGTTGGTATATTATATGTGATACTGCTGTAATCGTTAATCTATTCCGACGAAAATTTCTTCGTTAATAGCATTCAATAGCTATTATTTTGCTTATATGTGGGTTCTGCTTTCTTATTTTAGCTTTTTGTGAATGTTCTTTTGGATGAAAGTTCATGTATCTATCGTGATGCACGAAAGCAGTTTCTAAGAACTGCCGGAATTCCTCCCCCCCCCCTTTTTTTTTTAACCAGCGCAGTAACAAAACACGTTCCCTTAACGTCTGGAGAAAGGACACGTAATTTTTCTCCGACTTACAATGTTCGAGTGCACCCACCCGCCAATTTTCCGTGCACTCGACTACACTCTAAGAAATAATTCGTCAAATTACCGTATCAATGTAAAGGAATAGTGAGAAAGTGCGAAAGGTAAATTGTATTTCCATGCATCCATGGTGCCATTCCTACATTCTCGCACGAAACAGTCAAATGCGTAGGGAAATCCCCGACCTTGTATAGTAACGACGCTCAACATTCCTGTATTTGTAGTCTGATATGTGTGGAGACCTGAAGAATTCGCGCATTCATTTCGGGACAAGCTAGAATTCAAAACGCGTGCGTTTACACGGCTCCAGCAATTGGTCCACACGGTGTTTCGACACCTCCTCGGAAACGCTGGCCCAATCGTCGCCTTCCACTATGACAGCAGACGACCAATGCGCAGCTGACATCGGCATATTTGTGCATAAGGCTGTAGAGCCTAGCCTGTAGGTCATTGAACTCGCGAATTCTTCAGGTCTCTATAAATGTGGTATTATTTCCATAGAATGTAAAGGTTAGAGACTTCCATTACAGTTCATAGAATGTCCACGGTAAAGTGAGCACTTTTGAAATTCCTGCTTAAGATCTACTTGTACTCACATTATATATTTTTCCGTTTTACTTAAAATTAACGTTGCCAAGGGCCTCATCACTTTAGTCATGCGTCGATCAAGAGAAACTGTGAAATTATTAGTAAAAGAAAATTTCAAAAATCTGCTCATATTTACGCTTTGGTTTTATATATATATATATATATATATATATATATATATATATATATACACCTAGCTCTTTTTATTCGACTATAAGATCTGAAATTACTTTCCCTCCATCGTTACCAACTTTACTGGGCACATGTCACTTAGTGCGCCTGTTAAAATATGCAGGCAGGGGCAGCAACTTTATTTCTACTGTTCATTTCTGAAGTGCTCATTTGATCGTGAACAGCCTTTAGGAAGTTTAGCAGATTTTTTTTTTTTTTTTTTTTACATTGTACACTCGCTCGAACCTAGCTTCCGCGCTGAATTATTCCGCGTTGCACGGCCGCTGCAGCGGGTTTCGGCGCGGGTAATTCCACGCTGGCTGTAGCGAGCGGGCAAAAACCACGGGGTTGCTGCCAACGACGCTTGTTTCCGCTGCGGGCGAGAGATTAAAAAAAAATAATAATAATAATAATAATAATAATCACAATGCGTAGCTCCCCCCCGCGCGAACCACGGACGGATTTTTTTTTTCGCCGCCCCGCGCCCGGACGAACGTAACACGATAGAAGAGTGAACGGACTGAGGCAGGGGTGTAAAACAGAAGAATGTGGTACTCGCTCGGAGTAAGCCGAGTCTGGGTACGCCGCGGAGGTTAAAAAAAAAAGACATACACACCCAGAGAACGCATAGTTTATTCTCGAATTACAGAGTAGAAATTACCGCTATTTTTATTCCTCTGGCGGTGGCTGTCAGCCCTTCGCGAACGCAGACGTAAAAATTCCCGGCGCGTTGCTGTGTTCGGGACAAAGCCGTGAGTTTTACATGAATAATCTCCGTCTGCGGGTGACATTTTCTTTTGCGACGTGGGGAGGAAATGAGAGTGATGGAACGGATACTCGGCTTCTGTGGCTTAAGGTGATATTTAACTTTTTTTTTTTTATTTGGTTGTCTGAAAGAGTTTTCGAAAAGTCCCCCCCCCCCCCTTAATGCAGATATTTGTTGTCAAATCATTATAGTTTTCAAAATATACCACTCAAAATTTCCCCGAGTTCTGCAGAATACTAGGCTTTGCTCCAAGATATTTTTGATTCAATCGAATTGCATTTTATGCAATATGCATGGTGTGCAGAACATACTGATTCAGTATGAGTGTGATTCATAAACAGGTGAGCGAGTATTGGCACTCTCAATTTTGTCGAGAATTGGGGTCAGACTTGTAAATATATATATTTTTGTTCATGCAAGCGAAACTGTGAACATTTATTTAATAAATAGTTTAAACCATAAACTGTAGAGGAAAAGTTGTTTTTGTTCCTTTCGTAGCTTGTAACACAAATGCAGTACGCCGCTCTTAGCCTCTAATTCAAACACTTTGAACCTGCCTATAGCGCTCTTGTGTCGGAATTTGAGTGTTATATATTTTGATAACTATATTGATTTGACAACTAACAACTGCATTAAGCGGACGTTTTTCGAAACCTCTCTCAGATAACCAAATTAAAAAAAGAAAGTGAACTATCGCCTTAAGGTTGAAGTAAAGCAACTGCCTACAGAGCACTGCACCCGACTTTACAACGTGAGGAACTATTTTGCAAAAGTAATGCAGAGCCATAAAAATTGTCAGAAAAGTGCGATTTATGCTATTTATGAAAGAAGAATCTGCAACATTGTAAAATGTTTTACTAAAATATACTTTTTAAATATGAAACAACCGATTTAAAAAGTCTTTATTTTTAACAATATATAAACATATTTCCATTCTGGATGCATCTCAAAGCAGAATTTTGCAAGAAAATCTTCGTTATGCAATATCGTCATAATGTTTACAATGATTGCATGTAATAATAATGTAGGGAATAATTTTTATAATTAATTTTATGGGCGTCCATTTGTCACAAATATGTATGACTGAAACTGACGTAATTGAAGTTAATTATAAAATTTATATGATACATGATTACTACGATTTTACTACAGATGATCAAGGTTGTTATTATTGGAAATTTTCTTGTAAATTCTGCTGGCCGAAGAATCCAAAACAGAAATGCGCTTAAATATTCTTAAAAATGCGGACTCTTCCTATCGATTAATTTTTTTTACAATTAAAAAGTATATTTTAGTAAAATATTTAACAATATTGAAAAATGTATACACTTTTCTTTCATATACAACATAAATCACACTTTTCTGACAGTTTTTATGGTGTCTGTTCTAATTTTGACGTGAATACCTATTTAAATTTGCAACCATAATGTAAGGCAACCCAGAAAATCCGATGATAACAAAATCGGGGGATATAGTTTGGGATTGTAGCTAGAAATCTATCGTCTACATTCACAATTCAATTACACTACTCGATTGCCAAAGAATCAAATAATAGGTTACGTTGAGTGAGGACTCCAAAGCATCGCGTACGGTGGGTGGGCCTTGAAAAAATGGGGGGGGGGGGGGGGGGGATTTTGAGTTCGTTTCGCCGCGTCTCATAACTTCCGCGTAGTATAACTTTTGACTAGGAGAAGCTACGACGCTCGTTTGAGTTTCAATCGACAGCTCTTGTCAAAATCAATCGATTGCGTGTATAAAAAAAATTTATGTGGCGTGGTTATGGTGAAATTATATGAGTTTAATATAAAAAAATTAAGAAAACTTAACACAATGTCGATCTATACTCGTCAAAAAGCCAAGTCAATATACATAAATGGTATACGGTTGGAAAGAGCATCTGAGAAGCAATCCAGTGATACCCATAAAACTCCAAATGATTAGAGTGAAGCGGTGCCGGGAATTTAAAATAAACATCAAGGCGTCCGAGCGCGTCAACGTAGACGTATTCACGCAAAACAAACGGCCGTGTTCCCAATACAGCCACCCCCTATATTTTTTTTTAATGAGTTCTTCACATTGTACAGTCAGGGGCAGCAATCCATTTTTAGTTGCTTTACTTCAACGTTGAAATTTTCAGATATAGACGAGATTTTTCGCCCGGAGTCGAACGACAGCAGCGAGCTAGGCGCAGCGGAATCGCCAGGTGTACTGGCTGGGAATTTTCTAGTCATCGTGGAAACCCCCCCCCCCCCCTTAATTCACGTAGGCGCGCTGACAAATAAAAGATCGCGCTCGCGTCTATAACCATATACCAGATCGAACGAGGCCATATTTGTTTCGATCGTGTTATTAATCAGGATGTTACATTGCCGGAATGGATTGAAATCACGCAGAGTGAAAGATCCAACGTGGTTGCAGTCTCACCCCAGCAATGAAGAAATATAATACAAAGGCTGTTCGCGATAAAGTGAGCATTTTTGAAATCAAACTTACAAATATTTCACTGCGCCTACCTGTTGGTAAAGTTGGAGGGAAAGTATTTACGTATATAAACGACAAATAAAAAAGTGTTAAGTAACCATTTGTGATAACTTAAATTATTTCTTTTACTATATTTTTTTTAATTAATCGGATTGTAAAAGTTAACATATTCATATTTGTGAAATATATTTTACTTATCTAATGATGTTACAGTTTCACTTTACCGGTGTATGAATAAAGTGGTGAGATTCATGGCGATGTTAATTTTACGTAAGACGTATGAATACACAACGCGCATATAAGTAGAACCTTGAGCAGGGCTTTCAAACTGCTCATTTTACCGTGAACAGCCTGTAGTAACATTTCGACTAGGATATCTTTAAATTGGCACGCACTTGGATATAGAAGGATGTCGGTGTGTCTTAAACCTACTCTTTTTTTTTCTCTTATAAATAATGATCAAATCTGGCCAAAACCATGCGTAGCCTACCATTTTTAGATAAACAGTTCCCACGATGAATTTTTTCAGTCCGAGGCTGGGAGAAGGAGAAAATTGTGACGGAATCCTGGAAAACGTGCGATGTTAAAGAACTACGTTGACCTTGTTTCAGCGAACTATCGACGGAGTATCCGTGGCACATGTCGCCGAGATGATTCCAAGACACGAATCCCGCGTAAGCAATAACTTGTGGTGCGCCGTTTTTAAAAGTAAATTAGGTATACGCTTATTTCTAAAGCCCCTCATGCGATTAACTTTCAGGCGTAAAAAGAGAGGTTTTAGCAAGCCCAATGAAAAATATAATTTATTTTTCCAGTTCTGAAAACGTAAGTCGAGTATAGTATGTGAACTATAGGTGAACACACGGGTGTTTAAACCAAGTCGGAACCAAATGGACTTGACATTAGTCTTGACTGATTAAAAAAAAAGTCCTTCTTTTAGAGCATTGTAAAGTATGCTAGCGTATATGAGAAACAAAATGCAAACCTGCTCGAAAACCCACCAAATTAATATTTTTGTAATAGAGCAAAAAAAAAAAAAAAAAGCGACTATAGCCATTTCACTAATTCTAAAGCAAGTTTGAAACAAATATTTGAAGAATAAAAACGCCGTTAGTGAAAATATTTACCGCAAATAGCGGCTGGATCAGTTACAGTAAATTTGGCAATGAATTAGGGAAACCGTAGTCAAACAATTTCACAGCTGCTCTGACTATTGAATTGAGGCCGTGTCCGAAATGGCAGATTTTGTTGGCTAAATGATCTCGTGACCCAATTTTGTGTACAAAAATGATGACACATTTGGTAATTTGGTATTTCGTATTTTGTATCTAGCGGATGTTAGCAATAAACACACTATGATAAAATCAGCGCCATGTTGATTTTGACCTTTAAAACACATACTTGAAAACGCATTTAAAAGGTTTTTAAAAGAAATAACGAAATAACTGTTCACAAAATATACTACTCATGTTTTAAAAAGCAAGCAAGTGATGTGCTTTGTTTATATATTTCACAACAAATATATATTTTTTAAGTCGTTATTACATAATGTGTAATTTTCTTATTCATTAACACACTAACCTTTACCCGCTGCTTCGCGCGTGTGTTTATAGGGATAAATAATGATGTTTTGTGTCACTAAACAACTATTGGGTTCTCTACCCACTGAGCTACTGCGGCCCCACTATTGGGTTCTCTACCCACTGAGTTACTGCGGCCCCACTATTGGGTTCTCTACCCACTAATTTACAGCGGCCCCTCTATTGGGTTCTCTACCCATTGCGTTACTGCGGCCCCACTATTGGGTTCTCTACCCACTGAGTTGCTATGGCCCCCTTATTGGGTTCTCTAGCCCCTGAGCTTCTGCGACTCCCTTATTGGGTGCTCTAGCCACTGAGCTATTCCGGCTCCACTTGATATATATCTATCCACTGGGTCACTACGGCCCCACTTGGAATAGCTCTAGCCACTGGGCCACTACGGCTTTTTGGAAGGAAATGTTTACAGCCCATAGACAAAAAAGAAACGAGAAATGACGAATTTTTTTTAGGAATGCTTTTTTTATGCTGTAATCAATCCTAAGAAAAGCTTACTCCAGTACCTATTTACAATAAGAATTTACCTGATCGAATGATATATTTTCCTGGAATAAAAAGTAGCCTATGTTACTCTCCGACCCTTCAACAATCTCTGTGGAAAAAATCACGTCGATCCGTTGCTCCGTTTTGACATGAAAGAAGGACAAACAAACATACTTTCGTATTTATATAGTAGTTAGGATTCAAAGCATTCCAGTGATATTTGTAGAAATATTACGTCCGTTTTAAGCATTAAATTTATATAAAAAGATGTTTCACTGTAAATGTAAAAACTCGTTGCTGCGAGTGCTAAACAAGTGACTGTCGACTACGTCCGAATTTTAACTTACGAAATGACAGACAAATTGCAAAATAACGAATTTTTCATTTCGTACATGGCCTGAATAATCTTGGTCTACCCCTTGCCTTCGTGCGACGGCAATTGACTCGACCGACTCGACCCACGCGTTTTGTACTTCTGAGTACTGTTTTCTCACTTGGATTTCACCCTAACCACTGCAGTTAATTAGTTCTCTGTTGTATACATATTAGCGTCCGGAATGACTGAGAACTTTAACGTATTCACGAGGATAGGAATATCACAATATAACCTGGAATCCGCAGTTCACGATCAAGTGAGCAGCACTTCTGAAATCACCGCACAAGATCTACTTTCTCTTCATTATGTATATTCCCCCCATATGTAAAATTTACATTGCTCTAGGCCTAATGACTTTATTCGTCTGCCAGTAAAATGGAAATGTCCTAACTATAAGCTGTTCACAGTAAACTGAGAACTTTCGAAATAAACCTTTGAGACCTGCAAACATTTTAACAGGCACACTGATTGGCATGCATTAAGTAAAGTTATTCCATTGTCTTAACGTTGAATTAATAGTGCCAGGCAAACATCTATTAAAAATTAAATTATTTCTGTCATTTCCTGTTTTTTTTTAAGACTACATAAAGGTAAGAATTAGCTTTTTTTTTTTTTTTTTGTAAAATATTTATACGTCTCTAATTATTTCACAGATTCACTTGACTGACGCATGAATAAAGCGACGAGGCCCATGACGATGTTATTTTACATAAGGCGGAAGACTACACAACGTACATATAAGTAGATATTTTGCAGGGCTTTCAAAAGTGCTCATTTTTACCGTGAATAGCCTATAACAGGCTGATCGCCAGCATCGACAACGAAATGTTCACATCGTGAAAATGCTTACTAAACCGCTGTAATTGTGTCAGAAAAAAATCATGGAATGTACGGATGTGTTAGTGTATTTGAATTCAGAGACTAACATGTACTTCTCGCCTAAAAATAATACCATTTATACGCCAGTAATGCACCTCGAGTTACCACGAAGTAAAGCGTCTATTAAAACTTTACTAAGACTGGAAATATGATAACCAAACCAAACGTACGTGTATTAAATACAGATTGAGGTTATCTACGTTTGTAACACTCGCCTCCGACCCATTTCAACGAAAACTTTCCCGCCTTCGTCCCAAAATAAGGTACCATCTTAAATTTCATGTAACGAATATTCATCAATTTTGAACATTAAAAGGCAATAATGTGGTAATACAAGTTAATGCAATGAGGGAAACCCAGAATCAAAATGATCAGCAGCAACCATCAACACCCGGTTAACAATTCTTCTAACGTGCTCTTGACTCCGTTAGCCAAAAATAAATGGTGAACGCTGGTTACCCGGTCACCGCGTGTTCACGACAAAGTGGTGAACATGAGCGCGTAACCATCTCGTCGTTACCGATTCAACCGCGAAAACACGGCTAATTCTAATCATTTCAACTCGTGACTGAAGTATGTAAAGTGGACTTAAGAAGAAGCTGACACCATGCATCAGTTGAAAATAATACTGTCTTCGCAGAGCGCTCTTTCGCAGTACCCGGCGATATGTCTTAAATTCAGACAGAGATCTCTCAGTCATTTTTTGTGATAGCATTTTTAACTAAGGCTTATTTTTTGTTTGAGATTGATTCGTAAACCTTCCAAATTCCAATTTTTTTTTATTTTAAGTGAACTTTTTAATTATTTATACAATTTCACAATTTTATAAATAATTAAAACGTAAATTTTAAGTCAAAAAATTAAAATTAGGAAGGTTTACAAATTTATATGAGTTCAATATCAAGCAAAAAAACTTTAATTGAAAATACTATCACAAAAAACTACTGAGAGATCTTCGTCCGAATTTAACCTTTGATTTCCTATACGCCCTGCATGGTGAAGTCTAGCCTTAATATTAGTCGATGCTGTCTGTGTTTTTTTAAGACTGAAATAACTGCAAATACACATAAGAAATTATAACATCGCTTATAATTCCTGTAAACGTATTCGTGGACAAAAAAAAAATTGATGAATCTATTGAAGTAACTGTGTACTCTCCACTCTCCAAGGGGACATTGTATCACCTGCCTAATTTTATTTCAAATCAAGGTTTGAATAATCCTTACACATTTCTATGATCTTTGCACGTAAAATTGTTAACCATTAAGTATACAATAAGAGTTAGCAGTCCGGACATATTTTCTGCAGGAGCGTGTGGTGAACTGTTTGCAAGGTAAACTGGCGTTAGCTTTATGCTGTACCCTTCCGCCACTAAAACGTAGTTCGACATGTTACGCTACAGGACGTGTTTAATGGGCCACTTGCATCTCCGTTGTCAGTAATCGAACTACGTTTGATTTCCCCAGGCTCCACAGTGGTTATTGGTTGCTGCTGCGTGCACCGAGAATGTTGTGACGGCTATCCCTGCACATCGAACGAAATTCAAACCGACGGTGCCACATGAAGTTGAGAAAATGTCAGCCGTTTGGGACGGCTTACCTTCGCTGGGAAGGAGGGTGTGTTTGACGAGCTCCACGCCTCACGTCCGCTGAGCGGGCCTACTGGTCTGCAAGTATGGGCGCCGCGGGGCCGCTACCGCCCACGAAATTATGACTGCCTTCCCCTCCCTCGTACGTCACCTTGAACAAGTGACGCCAACCAGCCAGTCACACACCACCAGGGTGCCGCTTCCAGGACTTCAGATATCGACGGAGTGAACATCAGTTTGTTATGTTCTAGATGATTTCAAATAAAATATAAATACAGGTGTCTCGCCCAGATTCGGGGGGACAGCAGAGGGTTTTCACTTGGGCAGGAACTTATGTTCCGTTCGTCAACATTTAAAAAAGGGGGGGGTGCTTGCTGCCATTTTAATTGAGTATGGTTTAAAGAAAAATAATTGTATGTAACCTGCATATAGCTGGAAAGAGATGTTATCTTGTAAAAATACAAAATTGGGGGAAGTTTTAAACAGAATTAGTTCTGATACCTTTTTATACTAAATGTAATCAGTGGGAAAACTATATTTTTATATGACGTTTATTGGTCGTTATATTTGGGAAAATTATTGTAAATGATTTGAGGTTGATATATAAACGCAAGGCAACGAATATTTTCAAACCTTTTCACTGGAACCAACCCAAATCCCTTTTTTTTTTTTAACATCATTGGGAGGCTCTCAGCTGTTTTCCAACTTAATACACCTACATTCA